>CM028228.1:29996034-31415534 GCA_016432845.1 Psidium guajava
CGACACCAACTTCTGGGAGCTTTGCAATGATATCTGGAAAAGAGAGTGTCGAAGCTTGTACTCGCGTCTTTACCGTATCCACTGAGTGCATCAAAGAGGTAGACAGCACGCAGGATAGTCTTCCTGCCAGTGCAGATTTAAGAACGATTCCCGCTAGTATCTCCATGGGTGGTGCAACAGGGCCACACTCTATTGGATGGTGAACTTCCTTTTCCCTTTTCTTCTTTACGCGCCAATAGATTTATCATGTGCTGGCCGACGGCAGCACCACAAGATGGATCAAGACATCTCGATGTTACACATCCAAGACTATCAACTTTGGACGTACGTATATAACCTGCCCATCATGCACCACGGAAAGGATGACCACGAGCAATCGACATCATTTTATCACATGGATAAGACTCAAAACGGATTCCACAGGTAAATTCTCCCAAATCAGGATGCTCAACAACCGGTTTTTCTCATAAGCCCATTGCCCTTCGCACTCTATCTTCATCAACAAACAGTGCATCATGAACTTTACTCACACTCGAATTAAAATAACGCAGCAGGGTGATAGCATCGACTCTAGGTATAGATAGAGCGCCATCAATTCTCATTATATCATCCTCTTGACGTCGTCATATATTTTCTTCCTTTCAGATATTATAGTTTACTGATGCCGACGGGCGGTGAAGACATCGGAACCAGGATCAGCGTTCTCAGCGAGCTCGAAATCATCGACGTCGGCATTGTCACTGGTGTAGTAATCGTCGGCCTCCCCGCTCGAGAAATAGTCGTCCATTGACTCCACGTCGTTGGCGTCATGCATATCGTCGTCGGAGTCCATGGGAGCAAAACTCTAATCACCAAACAAGGCAAGAACGGAGGGAGGAGGAAGAGAAGTTCTCGGTCGCTCATAGCTCCGAGGATGGAGGAGAAAGCAAGAAGACGACGCTTGGAGCTTAACTTTAAGATGTGAATTATCATTCAGCGAGCGGTTGACAAATCTCCACGTTATTCTTCGACAGGAACGAACTTGATTCAGATTAAACCGACACATACGCACGCATGCATCGCATGGGCATGCATACTCATGCAAAGAATGAAACGAAAGGAACAGCCATCATCTAGGTAGGACTGTAACAGAACACCGACTCTTCTTCAGCAAGAGCAACAGATAGCCTCCGTTTGAAGGGACGAGCCCAGATTTCCTAACCCCCGAGAGAGTCCCCCCCCCCAAATTGGAGTTCTTGATATTACCTCTCAGCTTGTACTTGTTTACAATCATAGCCGACAGCTAAGGCGCGAGATTAAACAAGCTACAGTTCACAACGAGAATGCCAATGTCCTCGGGCTTAACATTAGTATTAGTAAACGGATTATCCCGAGCACCAAACATCACCTGCTCTGCTTCTACCTTTGCGGCTGCCATAGAAGACCTTGGAGGAAGGTAGTGCATTGCCTCATATACGTAAGTTTCCTCCCCAAGCCCTGATCTTTCGAGGATCTTTCTCTAGAACTCGAACGGTGACTCGTCGAAATCGCCGGTGAGCTCCGAGTGCTCCATGAACTAATAGAACTTCACTTGCGAATGCTCCGGGGGCTGGTAGCAGGAGTAGTCGACCAAATAAACAGATCTGGGGTAGGTCATAACATAGGCGGTCAGCCCGAAAACAAGGAAAGCCGAGCGAATGATGACGCCGACGAGGTTACACTTGAGGTGAAGCCACAATTGGTTAGTTTCCTCTAGGTTCATCTGCGAAGTTTGAACGATGAGGACGACCATTGAAGACCCGAGCAAGACGGTCAAGAAATGGGTCATGAGGTAATGATAGCCTAGTTTGACGCACTTCAAATTCATGCTCTAGAGGAAATCAGACAATCTCCAGGACGCGTGGATCTGGGAAGCTTGAGCAAATGCCCTTTAACAGTATATCTTTTACTAATCTCCAATATAGGCGCTCTTCATGTCTCTCAAACATCATCTTGAGCAGAACGGAAAAATTCTTCGCCTCCAACTTCGTAGAATCTCCCTTACCGTTGAAGATCATACCCTTTTTTTTATTGCTGTCCCTCATCCATTTCTTTTTTTTTTTTGTTTCCACCCACTCTCCTCTCTCTCGGTGGCCTTTTTTTTTTCAAGTATCAATTGTGAATCTGGACCTTGATTTCTCTAAGCCATGAAACTTCCCCATTTTGTTGAGGACATTGACATATCTCACTCTCTATGTCAAGGTACGTCGGGACAGCTCAAAAGGGAAGTGTCCCCCTCTTCGTACCACCATGTCGCGGTGATCGAGGGACGTAAGTTGCCGACGGGGAATTCCGGACGTAAGTTGCCGACGGGGAATTCCGAACGAGGTCAGCGAGTTCAATCGATCCACCGTTTCATGTTTGTGAAAATGGCCTTAGAACCCATGTTGTGGAGATAGCGCAAAGGACTAGAGGAATTCATTGGCAACCCTTCAACTTTACAAGTCTGCACGGATGTGGCTTGCTCTTACATGAATCCTGACATAAAAAGAAAAAGATTAGTGTAAAAAAAAATGAGAGCTTTGTGAGCAGATTTACCGATGTAAACTTTCAAGTGCACGTGGACGTATCTTTTCTTTGTGAAGTCTACCCATGCTGGACTGATTTGAATGAGCAGCAAACATTGCTGAAGATTCATCTACCCATCGTTTGAGACCACGGTCAAGGAAGGAATTAACAGAAATTGGTTCTCGGAGCAGCGGACACTCTTGTCATCAAATGGTGGCTGAATTGCATTGGGGAACATCGGGACTTAGCTTGGACAGTGGTCGTTCTAGTTTCCTTGGAACGGTAGTTTTGTGGGAGTGTACAACTCGGGGTAACTGCTCGACCAGAAAGATTCAAGTGTGGACACCTCCCTTCGTCGCACCCTCGAACCTCCGATCATGGCAGACCCTTCGCTTTGGCCACTGGATTTGGTGTGTTATGTGCCATCCAACAATAAGACTTGGACGACGCTTCCAGAGCATCCCCCGCGAAGTGGATCCGTAAGAATTGTTAAGAAGAAAATTTTTTTTCTACCCACACGTCTTTCCTCTTTTTTTTTTATCTTTTGCCACCCTCCTTTCTCGTTCGGGGTCTTACCACCTTTTGTGAGATCACCAGAAGGAGCCAATATTTCCCTCCCCATTCATCATTATGTCCCCCACACTCTTTCTATTTATTCAAAGTGTCTTTTCTTTCAGTGCTAAAGGTCCTCACTCTACCTGTTCCCCGTTCTTTTGCTTTCCACCCCTTTTGTTCTTCACCTCTTGAGCATTTTTTCACGAACAGATTACGTATGCAGATGGCTTTGTTCCAGTATTCCCACATGAAGTTATGCACGAGGAACTTTCTTAACGTATTCGATGTAATAGTGGAGCGAAATTTAAAAGATCCATGTTTTTGAGGACGGTCATTTCATGACGATACCAAACGAAGTAGCGAGCAAGATCATAAGCCACATCATTTTGTATGATAGAATTCCAGTAGATGACAGAGAGGTGGTTTCCGAAGTTTGAGCACCTTAAGGAGGATCGATAGTTTCTTTTGCGGTCTGTGATCACTCGGTCTGTCCTCCATGCAGGCGTTCTGATTCCTATGCCAAGTCCATAATGCATATGTTGAATTCACGACACTCGGCTTATGGTTGTTAGATATGGAGTTCACAGTAAGAGGCGCTTCAGATGGTGAGGAGGCAAAGATGACTGTATCCATTCAACTCTAGTATTCCATGTCCAAAACCGCTCTCTTTGTATACACTCCACTAAACCTCTAAAGCAGAACCTACAGATTTTGAGAATTGGCTTATCCGGAAGTATCTCAAAAGCTCTTCATGGCCACTAGAATCTGATGGAATGGAAACCGGTAGTTCTGATTGACAGATGGTGCAATTCTTTGTGTCCCTTTGCATTTGGTTGGTTTGAACGACAGGTTTATTATTTTTTCGGATATGTGGTTGGGTCCTCTCTGACTTCTGCACATGGTGTTAGCTGATCAATTGCTGCAGCTACATCAGTCACAAAACCTCCAAAAAGTTGGTAAAGTGCCTTGTAGACAGAATCCTAGCTCGAGGAGTCATCCCACTAGCTTTTCCAAATTCATGTCCATGCATTCTCATAGGTATTCCTTTGTTACCAGCAACAAGGTCAACAAAGTGACCTCCCTGCCCATCACCATCCAATGGAGAAGCAAAATCAACGGAAGAGTTAAATGCTCCAGCTGCTATGGCTATCTTGCCAAATGTTGACCCCCTACAATTTTTCATTGCAAAAAGACCTCTTGGTGTGAGAATCACCTTCACGTTTCCCCCATGTACTTTGGTAGTGGACCATGAGATCCTGGGTGCGAAGAAAAACTGGGGTGAATAGGATTAATGCTCGGGTCGACAAAGCCAACCATAGTGTCTCCTCCTGCCTTGTCATGGCCTCCTCCCGTGGGTCATACTCCAGTAGGAAGTCCCGGAAACTGTGGAATGTGAATTCTAAGTCTCTTCACCTTCTAATCTCTCTCCATGGATTTAGCACCGGGGGCGCATCGTAGCATTTCCGTATGTACAGGAGAAATGTGAACGCTATTTATCAGACGGCGATAGCCGTAGAGTTTCTGGTAGGTTCCTTGATCAAACAACGTCCCAAGTAGCATATCATGTCTCTTCTCAAGGTGTTCAGCATAAGACATAACCAATTCACTCCTAGCATCAATCTTCTCATCAGACTCAACTGTAGTTGCTTCAAAACCTCATACTTCACAAAGCCGTCACTATTTCCCCCAACTCAAATCCCATGTCTGGGAGCACCCACCGGCCAAATTGAGGGGGTTTGCATCGCGCGCGTGTGTTTCGAAACCCTTTCAAGCACCGTCAATGATGCATATGTCTGCCATTTTTTTATTTTCCCACGTTGAAAGTCCTCCACCCCAGTCTCCATAGTCACTAGAGTTAGGATCATGGAATATCGTCTTGATCAGTGTGCAAAGCTCAACCCTTTCCTGGATAGTTGGAAAACTCATAAAACTTGCACGTGCAAAAGGGCAAAGAATCTCAAAATGAAGTAATCTTTAACCACAAAGAGAGAGCCCGCCAAACGATAAATTGAATTTGAAAAATCGAACGCAATAACGAACGTTATAATATCATGCCACTAAAGAATTTGGACTATTAGAGGATGATGTCACGACTCCAGAAATGCAAAAATCAAAAATTATAAAGCTAAAACGAATTTTCTACAATAATTTTTTTATTTAACCTGAAAATGAGATTAACAAAGTAATTCTCGATTCCGGATTAATTTTTGCAGATTTTCTTCAGCCAAAATGAAGAGAAAAATTAAAATAAAAGAAACATTAAAAATAGTAATAATAATAATAATAATAATAATAAAACCGACTCTTTTTTCATATTTTTGTGGCCTCAAAAGCAATTTTATTTTCAAATATTTTCCTAATTTTGAAAAAATTACTAAAAAAATATATTTAAAAAAAATAAAAAGTGATTTTTTGTTCAAAAATGGTTGCCTAAGCTTAGCTAAGGCTTCCAAAGTTGATTTTGCAATTTTCTCACTTTTTATTGATTTTTTTATTAATTTTCGAAAATAAAAATACTGAAAAATACCAAAAATATGGAAAATCATTTTTTTTGGTCAAAATTGATTCCACAGGCTTGGCCAAGGTCCCCAAAGTTGATTTTTTAATTTTATAAATTTTTATGGATTTTCTATTAAATTTAAAGAGAAAATGTGATAAAAAATCAGGTGTCAACAATGCTAACACTATTTTAATTGGAATACAATAATTTCTCCTGTTATGCAAGGCCCTGATAATAATTAAGTTTTGTAATGAGTTCAAACTCGAGATATATTTTAATAGATGCGAGATAAGGGTGTTGATCATAAATTGCATAATGGTTTGAATTATGGAATTCATTGGTACAAGTAGCAGCTAAATGTTCTTTAAGTTTAGGTGGTGTGCAAGAACAGTGACTTTACTTCAACAAGAAAAAAAAATGAATAATGAGTAATGCTGTATGTCTATCTGTCTTTCTCTCTCAGAAAGATCTTTCCCTCTACCCACTATGGAGGTAGCTCATCTTAACTTCTTAGACTCATTTCCTTCCTCATTGACTCCTCTACAAATTCTACTTAATCTTTTCTCTCCTACATCTTCCACTGCAATCTTACCTTCTGCCTTCCATTTGTCGTTTCTCGGAATGGCAGATAATTAATCCACGTAAGATCATGTGGCACTGCTACACCGGATACTGGGTCGACTTTGGTCCGAAGATGACCTTGCAATGATGGATGGTGTGTTTGTACGAAAAAAATCAGAGAATGTAAATCCATGGACTTCCATTCGAATGGATTACTGATGAAGTAGTATGAAGAGTGGCCACCAAAGCAGGAGAAACTCTGACATGTGAATTGAATAAGGAACTCTATTTTCAAACAAATATGGCAAGGCTGGGATAATTTGGATCTTTTGAGATTTCTTAAAGTGGGTTACCTTTCACAAGCATAGAAGGAAAAGTATTGTGGGTGGATTCCAAGTACTAAGTGTTTGTCCCATTTGTTATTTGCTTGGCAAAAAATGGTCGAAATGTGTCGACACCTAAATTTTTGTTTTTCCTTACTTAATCATTTATTTCATAAAAAAATTAGAGACTAACCTTAGTCTCTAACCAAAAAATATTTAAGTCATTTTAGCATTGTTTCATGTGCATTAATTTAACTTTCTGCATGCATGGCATGACAATACCGGAAGTGATATCTCTTTAGAAAGATTTCCCTATCAGAGTAACAGGACCCCTCTCGATAGAATAATGTGAATGTGAAGGCAGAAATGTTGCTGATCCCGCATTTTTCAATCATCTGAAGACAGAAGTATACTTATTCTTCACCTTTTAAATCTTCATATTTTTGAAATGTCCATGCTGTTGAAAGGCTGGCTTCAGTCCAATAATTAGAGAAGTACCTCAGGTGGTGATGATATGATATCATGTTCCCTTAGCATTGCTGTCGAGGATAATGGATCTCGTCCCTGTGGTGTCTACAATTAGTTCTAGGAATGGGCTAGAAGTACCCTTTGGCAATTTAGAATCTAAAGATGCTGTGATCTTTTTGTGTCTTTCATTTTCTATTAGGCCACTATCTACACTACACATGCCTCTTTTTGTAGTATCGTAGTTTTCATTGTAAGAAAATGGGAAGGTAACTCGGCAAGAAGGAAATTTGAAGGGCACAATAATGGGGACGAAAAGAGTGAAAGACACCATCATTAGAGAAAAGCAAAGAGAAATGATGAGAAAGTTGACTATGAGGAGAGGAGGACGAAGAGGAGAGAGAGAGAGAGAGATTCCTTCCTAGGAATAATCGCCTGATGCGCGAGAGTCGAATCGATGGGCATTGAAGAGGCTTTTGGGTTGTGGTGGTGCCTGCTTGGACATGGACAAGGTGTGAACAAGCTGCGAAACTTGGACACCTACCCTAAAGATCAATGAGGACTTCTACAGCCGCACGTTCTCGGGCGGCGTTATTGCCCTCATCTCCACCATCGTCATGCTTTTCCTCTCCTTATCGGAATTCAAATTGTGTCTTCATATTGTTACTGAAACAAAGCTAATCATCGATACTTCAAGAGGAGAAAAGTTGAGAATAGATTTTGATGTTACATTCCTCGTCATTCCGTGTTTTGTCAAAAAAAGAAAGAAAGATGAAGCAGGTGTAGGATGTAATATCCACAGATCTCTTGAGGTTAATAAAGTGGCTGGAAATTTTCATTTTTTGTAGCTGGGAAGAGTTTTCACTTATCAAATTTCAATGTGCAAGATTTGATTTCTTTCCAATCATAAAGCTACAATATCAATTACAAGACCAACAGCTTAGGGTTTAGTGATTACTTTCCTAGTGCGGTGAATCCTCTAGATGGGGTGCGATGGGCGCGCGAAACACACAATAGGCATGATGCCCAATTTTATCCCAAAACTAGAAGCAATTGAAAAGAATAGAAATGCATACAAGTGGATTCAAAGGACCCATCCATCACCATTTTCTGCTTTGGATAAAGTAAAGGAGCTTGGGATTAGTGTTGATGAATCTTTTCAGCTATTTCCTACACTGGACAACATGACAGGCCTAATGAGATCTCCTTTTGGTTGTAATGGAGGAATCATCATTCCAAGAGGATGCAAAAACGTGGAGACTCCGCTTGCAGTGTCACACCCTAAAACCACAATAATGGGGGTTGTGATAGGCCATCCCTTTCTCAAAAGGATGCAGCCACAACTTAACTAGAATTCAACCTGATAACAAATATGTATATCCATACATACGAGCTCAAGAAGTTCCTTAGTTACAAACATCAGAGCTTGCTACTAAACCATAAATAGATATACATAAATATCATTCCAAATGACAGACACATCTAATGTCGACTTAAAATGGCTCACCAAATATAAAAGAAACAACTCACAACTTATAATAAAAGCTTCCCCCCAACAAAATATCCTCCACTAATGATCGCTTACGTTCTATGGGCGACTCGCTGGATCTGAAATACAAAAAGATAAAAGGAATGAGCTAACATGGCCCATTGAGTAATACATTTCTTCTAAGTGGATCGAACAATTACTATGCATATTTAAAACACAAAACAAATACCAATGATTTAATCCATTGGTTAATCTCATCAAAACACATGTCAATGGTCTATCCATTGACTAATCACATGCTCAAGGCTCTAAACGTAGTCCCGTATAACGCTCGTGACAAAATATGACCAATATTCCCCCCTTGGCAAGGTCTCCACCTACAATGCCGATGGCTCGGTGTCGCGACCCGAAAAAAAATTTAATTTATTCAATTGGGTGAACGGATTATCAAGTTGATTGACTAACCTAATTCGGACCCTCCCAAGTCCTACCGAATCGCAACTTAAGTTCTTTTCATGCAAAGATTTTTTATTTGGAGTCGCCACTAATCATTTTTGGTAGGTCGATTAGAAACCTAAATAAATTAGCGGGAGAACTAACTTATTTCTGCGAACCAGAAAAAATGGGATCAGGGACTTGATTACGCTAGATCATTCTAACGCCCTTTCGGTACCATTTTATTTCATAAAAGCTCATTTGGAATGATTGGGAAGAAGTTTGGGACAAACTGACCAAAATGGTGAAATGGCCATTTTTTAAGGATCGAGAGGTGGAAACATCAGAGATATGATTTGCCAGTCGAAAAAAAAATTTAGGTAGATACGCGTGAATTAATGACAACACAAATACGAATGCGACATGTGGATATGGAGACACACGAGTACGACATGAGATAATCAAAATTTAAATCAATTCATTTGGGCAAGGAAATTCTTGAAGATTTAATGGTTAGGATTGTTACTTGATTTGACAAATTTGATTATCAAATTCGGACCTCGTGTCACCTTATGGATCAAGATTGCGGCTCAAACGATGGGGATGAACTCGTGACTTGTGTTGATCGGTAGAGAAGTAGGTGATGGTAACACCTATATTTAAATTCCCACCATTTTCAAGACTCTCTTTTGGAAAAAGGATTCTCTCTCTCTTTTTTTTATTTTTTCTTTCTCTCTAATCTCTTTCAATCTCTCAAAACTCTCTCAAACATTCAAAATTTTCTCACCCCAAAAAATCCACTCTTTCAAGCTCTCTTCTTCCTCCTTTTATAGCCCACTCATTTACCTCACATTCTAATTTCTCCATTAACTCTATCTCCCATTCTAATTTTTCCACTAACTCTTCTTCATCTTCATCTTCCCTTCTTCATCTCTATCTCACATTCTAATTTCTCCACCTATTCTTCTCCATCTCCATCTTCCCTTCTCCATATATATCTCCCATTCTAATTTCTCCACTAACTCTTCTTCATCTCCATCTTCCCTTCTCTTATCTTATTTTCTCCATCCATTCTTCTCCATCTTCTCTTCTCCATCTCCTCTTCTCCATCTTCCCTTCTCTTATCTTATTTTCTCCATCCATTCTTCTCCATCTCCTCTTCTTCATCTTCTCTTCTCCATCTCATCTTCTTCATCTTCCCTTCTAATTTCTTCACTAACTCTCTTTTTTTGTTATTTGCAAAATAATCCCTTAAGAGTTAGGTATTTACACTCTAGTCCTTGAGATTTTGAGTATTTGCAATTTAGTTCGTGAAAAAATATTTCTTTAAGTCTAAATCTCCTCAAAATTTTCAACACACCTCTCCTATGCTTAGTCGAAATTCATCGCATATCAAATTTAAACTCATTTATTGCCGCAAAATTCAATTAAAGCCCTTTTGTAAAATTGAGTTATTCTTAGTATAATTGGGCCAAGATGAAAATTTAGAATATTAGAGAATAATGTCATAACTTCTAAAAGTGAAAAATGAATATAAATTGACTAAAATTGAATTTTTTAGGCCCGATTCGAGATTATGCTCGTGAAGGAATACACGACCCCAAATTGGATTTTTGGATTTTTTTTTAAACTTTGTGGTGGCCAACATGAAAAGGGATTTAAAAGAAAAATATTGACTATTTTTACGTATTTTTGTGGCTTCAAATGCTATTGTTTATTAAATATTTTCCTAATTTTTAAAAAAAATATATAAAAAATAAAAAAAAATGAAAAATTATTTTTTGTTCAAAAATGGTTGCCTAGGCTTGGTCAAGGCTTCCAAAGTTGCTTTTACAATTATCTCATTTTTCTTGATTTTTTATGAATTTTCAAAAATAAAAATATTGAAAAATACTGAAATTATTTTTTGGTCAAAATTGGTTCTCTAGGATTGGATAAGGTCCCCAAAGTTGATTTTTTTATTTTATGAATTTTTTTGATTTTTTTAATTTTAAAAGAGAAAAGATGATTTAAAAATCAAGTGTCAACAGCTGCCCCTCTTTGAAAGGAAGCTCGGTAGAGATTCATTTCAAAGACGAGATGACACCTGAATCCTAATTGACTCATCCTAAGAAAATACAAAGAGTCGTGACATTTGATCTCTAACACCTCTTTGTGTAGGTTCGGATTCAGACCTAGTTGGAGGAGGCTTTCATGCAGTGAAGGGGATACAAAAAGGAGAGTTTACCTAGCACTTACATGCCCATTGTGTGGCGGTTTCCTGACACGCGTGCTCTTTGAACAGATATCCAAAGATTCATCCTGATGATGCTCCGGGGAGGTTTAAGCTTTGACCCGTATGGTGAGTCAACCCATGGCTGAGTTCCTATTGAAAGGACTCTATTAGCGATCTATCCTATTTAAAGGATTCGCTTGCATTTTGACCTGTATGGTAGGTCAACCCATGGCAGATTCCTAATGAAAGGATTCTACTGATTAAATTTTGGTTGAAATTTGACCCGTATGGTAGGTCACCCCCTGGTAGATGCCTACTGAAAGGATTCTACTGATTGAAATTTGACCTGTATGGTAGGGCGTCCCATGGCAGAATTCCTAATGAAAGGACTTTATTAGCGATCTATCCTACTTAAAGGATTCGCTTGCATTTTGACCCGTATGGTGGGTCGTACCATTTTAGAATCCTAATGGAAGGACCTTAGTGGCGATCTATCCTATTTAGAGGATTCGCCTACATTGTGACCCGTATGGTGGGTCATACCATGATAGAATCCTGATGAAAGGATTTTACTGAGCGGTTTACCTGATTTCAGGTTCACCAAAGAAAATGCCTGTAAGAAGGACTTGGTGCCTGTAGGAAGGACTTGGTGCCTGTAGGAAAGACTTTTGGTGCCTGTAAGAAGGACTTTTGGTGTGCCTATAGGAAGGACTTTGGGTGCCTGTAGGAAGGACTTTGGTAATGGACCGTTCCGTATTGGGTTTTCAATGGAAGGGCTCCAGAGATAGTATACCCTAAATGTCACCTTTTGGGTAGACTGAAGAGGTATTGATTGAGAAAATGATTTTCGGGTGCCAATCTGGGATCTGGGGAGACCAGGAATCCTGTAGACGCTCAAATCCAATTTCACTTACGATGAAGGGTGCCATTCCGGGATCTGGGGAAACCAGGAATCCTACAGAAGCTTAAACCCAATTTTTGTTGTCCCATCACTTTAGGAATAAACCGATGAGGCAAAGATCAAGAACACGAGAGTTGGTCAATCATGATTTGATAAAGCTTGAGAACACGAGATTATATCAATCGTGAGCTGATGAAGACTTCATGAGAGCATGTTGATCATGAGTCGCAAGGGTTCAGAAAACTTACCTGGATCTTCTGAGTTAATGATCGAGACATAGACAGACTGATTGTATCATGTCTGCTTGCTCACTGAATGACCTTATGTGCTGTAATGGATTTGAGCACCCTGACAATCATCAGAATTGAAAGCTTCAGGCTGAAGATATACTCACCTGAAAATGCTTGGCGAGCATTAGCCAACAGGGCTTGTTTGTTCAATAGTCTCTGGATGTTCAACACTCACCTCCCTCGACTATCAGGAATGCACTACCTGTTAGACAGTGTCAGAGGTAACATGTGCAAGCATTTTTATCAATGAGTTCATCGGTTCATGCAAAACCATTCAGTTGAGTTTGCAATGATTAAAACCGTATGTGTATGCTCATAATGTGGATCATGCATGACTATTCTGTCGAGTTTGCATTTCCAATTTCATCGAGGGAGGTTATCATGTCATGAATACCTCGAATGTAACCTGAATGGGGACTTCAGTCCGAAAGGGCTTTCTCTCACTCTCGAGAAAGACTTGTTTATCCTGATTGCAGGATTTGAAAAGAAATCACTCAACCTTACCATCATCGCATTCAGCGAGGGTTTGAGTAATCTCGCAATTGATACGATCAAGCCGATCTGGAGGTCTTGATTAGGACCGTAATGTGGGCTGGATCAAAGGCTTATCAAAGGGGACTCATTTCGAGTTAAGGCTATTAACAAAAAAAAGTTTTCATCATCTACTCTGGGTTTACAATTCAAGAACCCTGCAAAATGAGAGAGAAATAATCTTGCTCGAACTTCTTCGAGCGATACTTAAAGTCATTCAACTCTTACATTAATTAAAGTGCTCTAATCAGAAGAGACTTTCAAGGGTCGTAACGTAGGTTGGGATTTGGATCTGAGTAACGAAGGGTTCATTTTGGTTCAAAAAAATATACGAGAAGGGCTTGGTGTTGGGGATAATTGCAGTCTTGTCACCAATCTTTGACCTTCCTGAATTCGTCTTCAATGAATACCACCATTGGCTGAGGGGTGGTAGTTCTTTTACACTTTGCAAACTGACTTCTTTGGGGATCCTTTTTCGGGAATTCAAAATGTATGTTCGAAGTCAGAAGTTCATTACAGATATATGGGCATTGGCCTTGCTTTTGATAGGCACTTTGCTCTTTCTGCCCGAGATTCTTTGGAGTAGCCTTTGCTTTTCTTACTCCCGACTCCCTTTTGTTTGGAAGCAGGCCCATTTTCTTTAGGCTACACTTGTTTTCCTTTTTCTTTTGTTTAACAATCTTGTGATTTTGAATTTTAGCAACAAGATGATTTTCAACAAATGATACTAGACATTACATGAAAGTCTAGCATATGAAATGGGCTAATTCGAGAATTCTCTATTGGCCCAATTTCTTCAATTCTACTCCTTGGGGGAAGGTATCGTTGTTACCTTGAAATGAGCAAGGATCACCAACATGGGCTTGAGAAAAGAATTTGCAGGCTCAATTGGGTTATGCAAAAGGATGAGTGTGTAGGATAGAAAAATAAATGCTCTTCGTCATCCTAAAGCACTTGAATTAAAATTCGAGTATCATGCAAAGAAACACTCGAAGATTGATGTTAGTCTAAGCAAGAGAATTTCTAACTATTTATCTCATGATATTGTTGGAATTACCTCTATTTTGCCCCAGTGTGGGGTGGTTCTTAACAGGGTTGAGAAAATGAAACCGCCGCTCAAGAGGTTTGCAATGGACACCTATAGTGTTTGGATAAAGAACTGAATGCCTCTATCACTTCGGATATCGTATCTTCTTGGGAGAAAATCCATCGCCTCGAGGAATACGGATCCTGACTACCGCTCATCTCACTGGGGATTAGATTACAGGACGTGTATGGGAATGGCTTGCCTTTCATCATCCTGTCATGCCCCATTTTGTACATTCGATGCATCATATGCAATTTTATGCTCCTTATTCAAATTTGGTAGATTAAACATAAAGAACAATCATGTATGAATCACACAATGTGCGAGCATTTTTCAACCAGGCAGATGTAGCAATTAACAGAATTGTCATGTTTCTCAAAAACAGATGAGGGGGAATCTAAGTTGCCCCAAGACAATGCGAGCGGATCAAATTAGTCGGAAGCGAGGACGAGCTCATTCTCATGTTTGCCCCAAAATATGCTCGCCCTAGTTGTGATATGGCAAAGACCAACGTGGTTGGTCGAATGCCCTTGTTTGCCTCATTTTCATCAGGATGGATCGCATCAGGCGATCATGGCTTTTGCCAAAATTGGGAATTGCTCCAGATATAGTCATTGCTGGGAATTTGATTTTGAGTTTTGGCAAATGACTCGTTTCCACATCGGATCCCGCATGAGAAAAATGTGCATGAAATAGGATCTTAAGATGATGGAGAAACTTCGATTTTGATTTGCTTTAGTGGTAGCAATCAAAGACACGTCTTCTAGCTTGGCACCTGCAAGAAGAAAATTCGGTATCACTTTGGAAGACATATAAGAAAGAGATACGACACTTCCCTTTTTTCCAAGTTGGAGCTCGTGTCAGTTTGCTCCGTTCTCAATCAGGCCAGGCTTTGGAAGAATCCAAAATTGCCCATGTACATGCCCCAACTAGGAATTTGACTTTGGGAATTTGGTGGACAAGGACTTTTCAATTTGCCCGGTGTTCCTTTAGCTGACATTGCATGGTCAAAGGGTCGGGTGCCCCTCTCCAACTATGGCTGCAGCTCCTTGAATCACCGTCGGTTTCTTGTCGGAGAAATGGATTCACCTGAGGAAAGTACCGTATATGGGATATCATTGGAACGAATACATTTCACCTGTTCTAGTAAATCTGCATCAGTGGGACCCTCAATAGTGACTTTGGTGGCTTATTGATTCGGGAGCTTTTCCTGAACTTGGGATCACTTGAAACAAATGCGTGTATGCATGAATGCATGAAATGCATGCAATAGTCCTAAAGTGACTCAGATTGTCCCAAAGGTAGCCAAATCGGCTCCTGCTTTTATTTCAAGGATGATACTGCTTTACTGCATCAGCATTTATAGGATATCCTAACTCTTTCCCATCCATGTTTACAAGAATCAAGGCTCCCCCAGGAATGACCTTCCTGACGATATAAGGACCCTCATAATTTGGGGTGAACTTGCCCTCGGGATGAAAAACATTTGGAACTGTCTTTTTCACTACCAGATCTTCTACTTCAAAATTCCTGAGCTTGACTTTTCGATTAAACGCTTTGGCCACTCTTCTCTGGTAGCTCTGACCGTGACATATTGCCTTCAGACTACTCATATCTCTGCTGCGTCCACTCCGCTTCGGAGAGTTTGACTTGGGATAAGATTCTCAGAGAGAGAATTTCAACCTCTACCGGTAGAACTGCCTCCATACCGTAAACTAGGGAATATGGGGTTGCTCCAGTCGAGGTCCGTATCGAAGTCCGATATGCCATCAATGCATACGGCAGTCTCTCATGCCAGTCTCTATAATTCTCTGCGGGTTTTGCCAGGATTTTCTTGATGTTCTTGTTTGCTGCCTCCACAGCTCCATTCATTTATGGGCGATAGGGAGACGAATTAAGATATCGAATGTTGAATGCTTGTAACAGATTATCGACTATCTTATTATTCAAATTGGAGCCATTATCTGTGATTATCGCTTGAGGGGCCCCATATCGGGAGATGATATCCCTTCTGATGAATTTGGCCACATTCTTTGCCGTGACATTTGCATATGAGCTTACTTCAATCCACTTCGTAAAATAGTCGATCGCCACCAGGATGAAGCGGTGCCCATTAGAAGCACTAGGGTGAATCGGACCGATCATGTCTATCCCCCACATGGCGAATGGCCAAGCCTCCGACATCTGGTGGAGCTCGTTCGGGGGTGCGTTAATTCTGTCACCGTATACCTGGCATTGATGATAGGACCTTACATGTTGGTTGCCGTCCGCTTCCATGGTCATCCAATAATAACCAAGCCGCATGATTTTCTTTGCGAGGAGGTAGCCGTTCATATGAGGACCGCATATCCCTTCATGGATTTCCTTCATGAGCATGTTTGCTTCTTTGGCGTCTACACATCTTAATAGGACTGAATCGAAGGACCTTTTATAGAGAGTTTGCCCACTCAGGAAGAATTTGGTAGCCATCTTTGCTATGTACTTCTTATCCCCGACCTGACTCCCTTGAGGGAATTCTCCTTTCGAAAGATAATTCTTAATGTCATGATACCAAGGCTCACCATCGAATTCGCCTTCCACCACCATGCAATAGGTTGGCTGATCCATGACATTGATTTTTAAAGGCTTGATGTCGAGCCCGTCCTCCACTTGCAACAATGAAGATAGAGTGGCTAATGCGTCTGCAAAGTGATTCTAGGTCCTTGGCAGATATTCGAACGAAATTTCGTCCAAATTATCGGTTAACTCCTCTAGGAACTTATGATATGGAATGAGCTTAGAATCCCTTGTTTTCCATTCTCCTTGCGTCTGGAGAATAATCAGCATGGAGTCTCCATAAACCTGTAACCTTCGCACCTTCATGGTGATGGCTAATTGCAGGCCTAGAATACAGGCTTCATATTCTGATATATTATTAGTGCATGGGAATACCAACTTCGCGGAAACCGGATAATGTAGGCCGTCTGGGGATATCAATACTGCCCCGGTTCCAGATCCGGCCAAATTAACAGCACCATCAAAATACATGGTCCACTTATCATCAGATAATGCGAGGATTCGATTCTCCGCCTCCTCCTCATCAGGGATTACAAGTCCTTGTGAATTTTCTGCCAACATGTCGGCTATGGCTCGCCCCTTGACTGACTTCTGAGGTGAACTCCTTATGTCAAATTCTGATAACAGAACTTGCCACTTGGCCAGCTTTCCCAATAAGGCGGGTTTCTCCACCAAGTACTTAATTGGGTCGCATTCTGTTACCAACTAGATATGGTGATGGAGGGTGTACTGTCTCAACCTGTGGAGTACCCAAATCAGTGCGACGCATGTCCTTTTAACCATCGGGTAATTAGCCTCTGATTGCGTGAACTTCATGCTCAAGTAATAAATTGCTTGCTCTTTCCCGTCCTCCGGTTTCGTCTGGGCGAGTAGAGCTCCTAATGATTCCTGATAAATCGTCAAGTACAGAGTCAAGGGGACTCCTGGGGTTGGTGGTACCAATACTGGAGGTAAGACTAGATACTTCTTAATCTTCTCAAATGCCTGATGGCATTCTGAATCCCAAATGACTTTGGTACCCTTCTTTAGGAGCTTAAAGAATGGTTTTGCCACATCAGAAAGCTGGGATATAAATCTGGCAATATAGTTTAACCGCCCCAACAGGCTTCTTACTTCCCTTACTGAGGTTGGGGTACTAATGTCCCGTATAGCTTTGATCTTGGAAGGGTCAACCTCGATGCCATGACTGCTAACCATAAATCCCAAGACCTTTCTAGATCTCGCCCCGAATATACACTTATTGGGATTCAGCCTCAGCTTATATTTTCGTAGGCGTTCGAACAACTTTTTTAGTACCAGAACATGGTCCTCTCCTGGTCTGGACTTAGCAATCATATCATCTACGTACACCTCGATTTCCTTATGCATCATGTCATGGAATAAAGCGACCATGGCTCTTTGGTATGTCGCCCCAGCATTCTTCAACCCGAAAGGCATAACCCTATAACAGAAGGTGCCCCATGGTGTTATGAATGAGGTCTTCGCCTTGTCTTCCTCCTTCATTAAGATCTGATTATAGCCAGAAAATCCATCCATAAAGGAAAACCACTCGAACCCGGCTGTACTATCGACCAACACGTCTATGTGCGGTAAAGGGAAATCATCCTTTGGGCTGGCTTTATTCAGGTCTCGGTAATCGACGCAGATTCGGACTGTGCCGTCTTTCTTTATCACTGGCACGATGTTAGCGATCCAATCGGCATAGGGGATTGCTTCTATGAATCCTACCTTGAGGAGCTTCATCACTTCCTCCTCAATTTTCTTGGAAAGTTCGGGTCTTGTTCGCCTAAGCTTTTGTTTTTTTTTTGCAGGATGCTAGGGTCAATGGGCAGTACGTGTTCCACAATGTTAGGGTCGAGGCCGGGCATGTCTGCATATGACCAAGCAAAGATATCTTGGTATTCCCTGAGAAGTTCAGTCATTTGGGTAGCTTCAGAGGGTGACAAAAACTCCCCAATCTTCACTTCTCTGACATTCTGTGAGTCGCCCAAATTCACTACCACTGCCCCTTCTGCTGTTAGGGGTTTAAACTCTTCGTATCGACTCCAATCTCTCTGAATATCTATGAAATCCTCATCTTCTTCCCCAACGCCACAAGAGTAATCTCCTTGGTGATCCGAGTCACACAACAGCCTATTATGCATACTTGGAATGATATGCCTGAAATGTCATGAAGATGATTAGTCCCTTTTAGCAAGTAGTTTTCATGCATGATTTTCAAAAATCATTTGAAAAAATGTAATAAGAGAGCCAATCCTCGTATCCTCGGACACATTTGCTTCTCTTAATTTGCTTGATAAACTAGGAAGTGTGCGGGAATCCAAGCCTCAAATCTTCGAGAATCGAAGATAGGCATCATCATTGGGCTGGTTTGGAATGTTCCCGCACGTCCTTAATAAAACGTGCACACGTATTTTATTGAATTTTACTGATAAGGCCGCATTACAAGGTAACCATTTGGACCAACGGCTCGAGATCCAAAGATATTTTCTTGGAATTGAAAAGAGAGAAACCAAACGAAATGCAACAACTGAATTAAAATTGCGGTTAAAGAAATACTATAAGAAGCAGAAGAAGAGCCTCTTTACTCATGCGAGATAGAGTCCTCGTCAAGCCTCTCGATGATGACGTTGACGGTGTCTTCTAGAAACAAGTTGGACATATCAAGCTCTGCTGCGTTTTGAATAGCTTCATCTGCTAGCATCTTGGGGCGCTTGGAGAAATACTGACCTAGTGAACTCCCAATCGCGTTAATTTTTCCTTTCCAAGCTCTGAAACCAATAAACGAATTAACTCTGCCTCCTCGACTTCCACGGCCCCTATGATGGCCTCGGCCTCGGCATCCATGACAGCTTCTGGAAGTAAGGCCCTTACCGGATTCACCAGTATATCCTAGGCCTGTTCGGTGCTTGTTGGTGTCCAATTGCAGCGGCGAGCGGATCCCTTGACCATTCTTTCCCAGACCGAGTCTAGGGATAAAACCTTATGCCAATAGCATTTTTCCAGGTGCTAGAGTATACTTGGAGGGCGCATGAGCCCTCATTTTGGTTCCTGGAGGTGCATGCGTGACTGCCACTAACTCGAGAGAATGATAGCTACCCTCTTCTTTGTGCTCCGGCTCCACATATGGGACCGCGCTTTTCTGGTATGCGGTGAAGTCCATTTCCCCATGCACGGTTATCACTTTCCTATCAACCACAAATCGAACCTTCTGGTGCAGGCTCGACGGTACTGCGCCTGCAGTGTGGATCCATGGTCTGCCCAATAGAAATCCGAAAGCACTCGGGAGGTCCATGACTTGGAATCCAATGGAGAACTCTACTGGCCCAATTAGGACATCTAGCTCGATTTCACCAACCACATTCTTCCTCATTCCGTCGAAAGCTCTGATTGTAGCATTGGAGGCACGGATAAGCTCCTCATTTACACCCAAGTTCCTAAGTGTGGCCAACGGACATATGTTGAATGCTGACCCATTATCAATTAGCACGTGGGAGACCTGCTTGCCGTGACTCCTCGCCGATATGTACAGAGCCTTATTATGGGCCCATCCATCCACAGGAATGTCCTCATCCGAGAAGGATATTTGATCCTTTAATAAGATGGCGCTAACGAAGCTCTCCAGCTGTATTTCGTTAATCGTCTCAGGTACGTGTACCTCATTCAGGACCCTTATCAGCGCATTCTTATGCTTTTCTGAGTTCACAAACAGATCCAGTAATGAGATTTGGGCCAGCATTTTTCGTAACTGCTCTATCACTTCAAATTCGCTCGTTTTGATTATGGTTAACAGTTTTTTGGCATCTTCTTTAGTTACGTCTCTCTTCTCGGTCTCTCCCTCTTTGGGTGTATAACACCTCCCCGATCTCATCACTACATCTATTTCGCTCGTCCCGTAGTCCCAATGAACTGCTTTGGGATCGTACTCGTCCACTGGAGGGATCTTTATCACAACCGGCCTGACACCCTCAGCCTTTCCTTCAGGGTCATCATTCGCCTCTTCATTAGAGATGCTGATTGTAAGTGGCTTGATTAAGTAATCATCTCCCTTTTCCCAATTGTCAACCTTGTCTAGGTTAATTACAAAAGCTTCTATAGTCTCAATCATCCCAATGAGGTCATCCAAGTCTTCAGAAAAGTACCCGCATCTGGGTTCAGCATGAGCCATCTTATCAGGTTTATCAGAGGGTGGCGCATTGGTTCTTCTAGCATCCTTACTCTTCAACCTTCCGTTGGCGAGTCCCCACTCAACTCCCTCGCCTACCCGCAACAGATGGGAAAACAAGTCGTAGGTGATCCCGATCATTTATTGGAAGAGTTCGTACGGGAGGGTTCTCAGAAAGTACCCGATCAGCTCTTCCCTAGTTAACGGAGGATTTATTTATGAGGCGCGCAACCTCCATCTATATGCGTAAGTCTGGAATCGCTCATCGCTTCGTTTGACCACTTGAAGGAGGTTAGCTTGGGTGGGGGCTCCTTCAATACCGGATCCGCACTCGTCCATTCGTTCCTTCAACTTATCAACCACAGTTGCCAATTCCCTTAGTCGCTTCTCTATTGTAGTCAGCATACGACCTTGGTTTTCGACCCTTGTATGCAGCTCCAGTTCAAGTGCGTCGCTCATGACCCGCGCTTGACTCATTTCTCTCGATCGCTGGAGCAAATCTAACAACTTTTCGGAGGTGAAGTTCAGCTTTATCTCGATGTTACCGAAGCGTTCTGCGACGCTTAATCCGCTTAATGGGTCGGCTTCTTTCTCATTTTTCGCAATAGGGATGATTTCATCAATTGTCTCCAAGGAGTCTTTCTCGGAAGGACCCTTCTTTGGCACCTCCTCTATGTCGTCCATGCCTCTCCATCAATTGGGCACTATTTCTTCCGCCTTTTCAAAGAAACGTGGTAGGATTGAATATAGAACCCTATAGTTGTAGCCTCCGCTATCCTACCCCAGGGTATCCACAATTTCTCCCCTCCTGCTAGCTTCACGGACAAATCTCTTGTCTGCATGGCGTGCCTTTGTTAGTTTAAACTCCTCTTCATCTAACTCCTCTTCGGATATCATACCCACTACCTGGTGGTCCGAGAGTGGGTTTTGTTATACATTTGGCTCCGTTTTATCGAACTGAAGGATGTGATTGTCAATGAGGGCCTGAACCTTAAACTTCAGGGTGACACAATTGTCAACATTGTGGCCTTTCTCTCCCATGTGATATACACATGATTGGCTCGGATAATAACCCGAAAATCTCGAAGGATTTAATCTCGGTGGTTCCTTGGCGACTAGCCTCCCTTCCAACAGCATTGGGAGCAAGTTGGATAGTGGCCTAGGGAGCGGAGCGAATTTCTTGGGAGGTGGCTTCCTTTTTTGAGGTTGAGGCGACTTCGGTGTCGACCATGACGAGCTTCCTTGTGCCATGGTAGAGTTGGAGAACTGCTTTGGTTGTGATAGATTAGGCACGAAAGCCACGTCGACGCTGGGCTCTCTTTCCTTCCTAGGTGGATACTGGCGTCTCGTTGCAGTCTCAGGAGCCTTTCTCTCTCTCATAGCCCATTCAAGTCTTTCGGCAACCTTTATGAGATGTACGAAGGTCTGGTACCCAGAAGTGTTCAATCTGTCGAAGTACTCATACGGTAGTGCCTTCAAAAATAGGTCGACAAGCTCGTCTTCAGGGATTGATGGCTTAACTTGCGTAGCTAAAGCCCGCCACCTTTGAGCATAGTTACGAATGGCTTCATTTTTTCCTTTTACCATCCTCAGCAATTCTTCCCTAGTAGGAGCCATCGCGGTGTTAAATTTATACTGATGCAAGAAGTCCTCAGCTAAATCTTCCCAACCGTCATAATCTTCTAGATCCAACTCAATGAACCATGCTAGAGCAGCACCTGTCAGACTCTCCTGAAACGTATTCATCAATAATGGAACATAATCGGAATAATGCGCCATCTTGTGCAAGTAGTACTTCAGATGAGCTCGAGGGCAGCCTGTCCCATTGTACTTTCTAACGAACTCGGGCACTTTGTAATCGGGCGGGACTTCCACTTTAGTGAAGGGGGATATCTTGTCGAAACGGGCCAGTTCATATCCCTAGCTACTGAGGCATTCCTCAATCTTTGTGAGCCTCCTTGCACCCTCCTCTGCTTTGCTCACAGGCTTTTCTTTCTTTTCAGTATTGAGGTCGATTACCACCCGCGGGGACTCGGGTGACAGCTCGACATTCGGCACCTTTCTTGAAATGTACGCCTCCCCTGGAGCTTGAGTCACGCTCGAAGAGTGGGATGATGACGGGTAAGCAGTTTGGGCTGGATCAACTAGCGGGCTAGTTTTCGCCTAGGCTTCTATCATCATAGCTTTCATTTCTGCCAGCATCGTAGCCATGGTTGTCATCTGCGTCTCAAGGTTAACTACCCTGGGGCTCAATTCCTCGCGTTCCATTCTTGTCCTAAGACGGGTTCTGATACGGCTGTGTGGCACTTCCGTGATCAATGGGTACCTGAAAAAAGAATTTATACAAATGAGTATGATGAATAAAAATGACAAGTCGATCCATGACAACCCTCTAGACCCAAGAAACAAAGCCAACATGATCAAAGGATTAATTCGAACAAATTTCGATTTCGTCAGCTTTTACGAGAAAATTCGTATCAATTCCCACAGAATTCAAAAAACTACTAAACTTTGCGAGATGATAATTAAGACAATGATGTACAACTTTCATTTTTTGAGATTGGGAAGATTCCTCATGGATTAGTACAGTTTAATACTTCTTTCTAAAAATGTTCTTCAGAAAACTGATTTGTCCGGTTTTTACTTTGAAGATAAATGGGTCAACAAAAATGTGAATTGATGCCCAAAAATTTCCAGTTCACTAATTAAAAGCCCAATCTACAACTTTCATGTTTTAATTTTTCTCAAAAGAGAATGTTTTCTAGTGATAAATGGAGAAACAAAAGTGAAGTCGAGAAAATTCCAGAATCCAAACAGTTTTTCTTTCACATTAAATTCAGTAATAAATGAAAAATACACTGAATTGATTCAAAAAAAAAATTAGTGATGAATTAGGGTCTTGTGAATGTTTTCTGTGAAGACTCTATGGATCAATTAAAACTATAAAGTTCAATAAAAATTATGTAATACCAGAAAGTCATATCTGAACAGTAACCTTTATTACAAGAAAAGCTCATAAAGTCATGAAAATGCAATTAAACATGGAACAACAATCCTAAACATGGCAAATCAAGCTGTTTTTCTTTTCTTTGTAGCGACGCAATCTATAGACAAATAGGCCTCCAACTCTTTCCGAAGTCGTGCATTTTCCTTAGCCAAAGTCTTCATTTGTCTTTTCGCCTTTTGCGTCTTCTTTGCATAGGTCTCGATCTCGGCTTGACGGGTGGGCTTCACAATCACCAACGGGAACTTCGGAAGCATGTGAGTTGGTATCAAATGGTACTTAATATACTGGGCCTTTGCATGATAACATTTTTCCTTTCCCTCGAGCTCCTCCTTGGGTAGTGATAGTGAGCGAGTCTTGGACTTGAGCCAAGTTTGGTCAAGATGCTTGATCTCGGTTCTATAATTCTCGCCTGCAACGAATTCAACTTGAAAAGTGTTTGGCCCCAAAGGTGATGGAATATCCTGTAAAACTCCATATTGTCGTACCACACGGAGAGGATGATATTGCGTCATACCGGTAATACCCAAAAGAAGTATAGGCTCTCGCTCACCATGGTACAAACGAGTCTTAGAGACTTGAAACCATATAGCTTGCCATAGAAAAACCTTGGGACTCGGATCTTTAAATATATCAATCCACTCGGAATAAGACAATCTAGCAATATTTTTTTGCAACTCTTGAAATTTTGCAATTGGGTTTTCCTCTTGACTTACCCGTGTAATGGTCATTTTTTAGCCGAACTTAGCATAATGAGAGAAAAACCACATTTGCAAAAGTCCAACCGGAGCGTGAAATGTTTTTTCCTTGTTTTGCTTAAAACGAGTTAAAGATATAAAAGTCTCGGCCATGATAGCATTAGTAAAGTTCATTCCACTGCAAACTTGCCTAGCTATCCAAGTCATGAATGGACTAATAAAATCCTTTTGGAGCGGAAAGATCACAAGTCCGAAGAAAGCTAGAATAAAGATCCTGCTTTGCAAGTATGAATTGCTCTCATAAAAAAGTTCAACGAGGAATGAGAAAGGGCACATATGACAATTTCCTTTTAAAATTTTCCTCATTTTATTTTCCCTAATTTTCAAAAACTCAGCAAAAATGAAAATTGGATCCATTTCCACACAAGGGCGAATTAAATCAATGCTCAAAGGTTTTCCAATGGCAAGGCTATACTCTTCCAAAGTCGGAGTGAGCTCATGCTTACCTAAAATGAAAGTAGTAGTATATGGGCACTAGAAATGTGCAAGCGCCTGCATGGCCCCAGTCTGTAATTCGATATCCAAAAGTGGTAATACATGACCCATACGACTAAGGGCATAGGTCTGTGCATCAATGCTCAAGTGCCTCCACATCTACTTCAACTCGGCTTTTGGAATGTACACGAAACGGATATCAATGTGTCCCATTGTCTATAAATCACGCGCCACAATCCTAAGTGTCATGGACCGACCCAAACAATAACATAAGACAAGATGAAGTTTAGAAGCGTACTTTACCATGGGATAGGAAAATAAACAATCACAGGGACATGCACATGACTCGTGGGTTAACCTTATTCTAACTATCCTAAAGGCTCACAAATTGAAGCGAAAGACTTACGGCAAGGCGACAATCTCGCGCACATAATCAAGATTAGCCGCTATCCCGCGACGTAACCAAGATTAGCCGGGCCTTTCCACTTCGGCTACTAGAGTCAAAAATTAAAACCACCGCTTTGGTAATCTTACCAAGCCTGAGGCATAACTTTTAAAACTCATTTTTGAAAAGAAGTTCGGGATTGAATCTGGACTAACTTTCGACGTGATCTCACGGCGAACGCTAGAACCAAATCACAATACCATCCTAAAACTAGTGACCCAGGTTCGGCCACGGGATGTGTGTGATGTAGTGCTAAAGCAATTAACCATGCACAACAGTTAAATTCAAACACCGCTTCAAAAATATGCAAAAATTAAATTCTAATTCCCACACACCAAACCTGCAAAACAAAGGGTTAGCCAAACACTCCACCCCTTATAACTCCCATCTACAAAACCATTTAACACCTAAATAATCAGAATTCACCCAATTCAAATCAAATAAAATTTTCATGCAATTTTCTGGCCTAAGTCCTCTAAGTTCTTAAATTTTAAAAAATTAAGAATAAGTCCCCACCGGAGTCGCCAAGCTGTCGCGACCCGAAAAAAAAATTTAATTTATTCAATCGCGTGAACGGATTATCAGGTTAATTGACTAACCTAATGCAGACCCTCCCAAGTCCTAACGAATCGTAACTTAAGTTCTTTTCATGCAAAGATTTTTTATTTGGAGTCGCCACTAATCATTTTTAGTAGGTCGATTAGAAACCTAAATAAATTAGCGGCAGAACTAACTTATTTCTGCGAACCAAAAAAATGGGATCGGGGACTTGATTACGCTAGATCATTCTAACGCCCTTTCGGTACCATTTTATTTCATAAAAGCTCATTTGGAATGATTGGGAAAAAGTTTGGGACAAACTGACCAAAATGGTGAAATGGCCATTTTTTAAGGATCGAGAGATGGAAACATCAGAGATATGATTTGCCAGTCGAAAAGAAAAATTTAGGTGGATACGCGTGAATTAATGACAACACAAATACGAATGCGACATGTGGATATGGAGACACACGAGTACGACATGAGATAATCAAAATTTAAATCAATTCATTTGGACAAGGAAATTCTCAAAGATTTAATGGTTAGGATTATTACCTGATTTGACAAATTTGATTATCAAATTCGGACCTCGTGTCACCTTATGGATCAAGATTGCGGCTCGAACGATGGGGATGAACTCGTGACTTATGTTGATCGGTAGAGACGTAGGTGATGGTAACACCTATATTTAAATTTCCACCATTTTCAAGACTCTCTTTTGGAAAAAGGATTCTCTCTCTCTTTTTTTTCTTTTTTCTTTCTCTCTAATCTCTTTCAATCTCTCAAATCTCTCTCAAACATTCAAAATTTTCTCACCCCAAAAAATCCTCTCTTTCAAGCTCTCTTCTTCCTCCTTTTATAGCCCACTCATTTACCTCCCATTCTAATTTCTCCATTAACTCTATCTCACATTCTAATTTTTCTACTAACTCTTTTTCATCTTCATCTTCCCTTCTTCATCTCTATCTCACATTCTAATTTCTCCACATATTCTTCTCCATCTCCATCTTCCCTTCTCCATATATATCTCCCATTCTAATTTCTCTACTAACTCTTCTTCATCTCCATCTTCCATTCTCTTATCTTATTTTCTACATCCATTCTTTTCCATCTTCTCTCCACCATCTCCTCTTCTCCATCTTCCCTTCTCTTATCTTATTTTCTCCATCCATTCTTCTCCATCTCCTCTTCTTCATCTTCTCTTCTCCATCTCATCTTCTTCATCTTCCCTTCTAATTTCTTCACTAACTCTTTTTTTTTTGTTATTTGCAAAATAATCCCTTAAGAGTTAGGTATTTACACTCTAGTCCTTGAGATTTTGAGTATTTGCAATTTAGTTCTTGAAAAAATATTTCTTTAAGTCCAAATCTCCTCAAAATTTTCAACACACCTCTCCTATACTTAGTCGAAATTCATCGCATATCAAATTTAAACTCATTTCTTGCCGCAAAATTTAATTAAAGCCCTTTTGTAAAATTGAGTTATTCTGAGTATAATTGGGCCAAGATGAAAATTTAGAATATTAAAAAATAATATCACAACTTCTAAAAGTGAAAAATGAAAATAAATTGACTCAAATTGAATTTTTTAGGCTCGATTCGAGATTATGCTCATGAAGGAATACACGACCCCGAATTCGATTTTTGGATTTTTTTTTTTAAATTTGTGGTGGCCAACATGAAAAGGGATTTAAAAGAAAAATATTGACTATTTTTACGTATTTTTGTGGCCTCAAATGCTATTGTTTATTAAATATTTTCCTAATTTTTAAAAAATATATATAAAAATACAAAAAAATGAAAAATTATTTTTTGTTCAAAAATGGTTGCCTAGGCTTGGCCAAGGCTTCCAAAGTTGATTTTGCAATTTTCTCATTTTTCTTGATTTTTTATGAATTTTCGAAAATAAAAATATTGAAAAATACTGAAATTATTTTTTGGTCAAAATTGGTTCTCTAAGCTTGGATAAAGTCCCCAAAGTTGATTTTTTTATTTTATGAATTTTTTTTATTTTTTTTAGTTTAAAAGAGAAAAGATGATTTAAAAATCAAGTGTCAACACTCGGCCCACAAGGCTATCCTAAATAGTATACGCATACCCACAAACCCATCAATCGGGTTAACAGTTATCTTGAGCAGCATAAAATCACAACAACTCAAAATCAATAGCAGAAATCTGTCATAAATTATCTCAACCAGAATGAACATCACCATCAGCTCAAAATCAATAGCACAAAGTAATCACAAAACCATCTTAAATAGACAAAAAAAGTTGTAAATGTTCGATCCTGTTTTATGCAACAAAAATGCTCTAAACACCGCTTTTTCTTTCCTTTCAAAAGAACAAATCACATTAGAAACTCATATTATACCTTCTCAGAAAAACATGAGTTTACACAAGTCAAAGAAGAAATAGTATCGCTCACCAAACGAAGGTAAAATTAAAATGCGACGGTTACTCGAGCCGATGCGTCCAAATTCCTATTCAAAAATACTAAAAATGGATAAAAAACGAGTAATATGACACTCTAATGGACGGCTTAACTAATTTACACCTATTTAACGATATAACAATGATCACATGTCAACGCAAGCTCACCCAATAACAAATTTTCTTTGCTATCATTAATGGGCAGTTTGCGCTTCAGAATTAAAAAGGCCATAACTCACTCCACCGAGCTCCATTTTAAGCCATCTTATAGTCCAAACGAAGCTTACTCGATGTACTGCAAAAGTCTTAATATGATCGACCTCAAATAACGAACAAAAAATGAAGATATTAGCTCTTGAAGTATGCTGTTCAAGCGCATACTGTAGGAAACAGAACAGCTCGCGCTTCATGAGTAAAAAGGTCATAACTCACTCTAGCGAGCTTCGTTTCAAGCCATCTTATAGTTTAAACGAAGCTTATTTAATGTACTACAAAAGTCCCAACACGGTCAACCTCAAACAATAAACAAAAGATGAAGATATTGGCTCTTGAAACATGATGTTTGCGCAGGTACAGTAGCAATCAGAATTGAAAATTTTGTTTCGGGCAAACTATAAGTCCAAATTGAGATCCGTCAAATCCCACGGCTTCACAACATCCTAAATT
This sequence comes from Psidium guajava, assembly GCA_016432845.1. Lineage (NCBI taxonomy): Eukaryota > Viridiplantae > Streptophyta > Magnoliopsida > Myrtales > Myrtaceae > Psidium > Psidium guajava. The sequence goes on from CM028228.1 coordinate 30,024,911, forward strand.
TTTATCTCCATATAAAAACGCAGCATAAAAACTCCTCAAATTAACCTAGTAAATTAAACTCAATCTATGTCCGAAATAAAGCTCTAACTCCGAAATTTACTCCCATATGACGAACGAAGAATATGAGCACTTACTGAACGTTATTAAACGACGTCGGGATCGTTGGCGAGGCACGTGGCTTGGATTTCTCTTCCTCCTTCCTCCCTTTTCTTTCTTCCTCTTCTCCTCTCTTTCTTTCTTTCCTTTCTCTCTTTCTTTTCTTTCTTCTCTTCCTTCTTGCGTGCATTTGTTGCAGATGGGGAAGGAGAATGAGAGTTACTACTATGTCTTCCTTTTTTTAATATTTTGTTGACTTCTAACCTTCTATTTTATTTTATTTTTTTCACCACCATTGACTAGTAAAAAATTGTGGCCTATATAAAAACAATGAGCATTACATGTAGAAGGCAGGCACATCTACAAGAGACAAAGAGGGCATTTGGTGGGTGTAGCAATGATAAAGACAAGCTAGGCATGATGAAAGAAAAATTTGCTTTCGGTGAAGGGGCATCCAATGTTCAAGGAGAGGCCAAAAGAATTTATATATAGAGAGCTTGTAGAAGGGGAGAAAAGGAGGGGTTTTGGTTTACTCCAGAAACGTGGGCTTCTTGTTTTAGTGATCCAGCGAAGATTTTTTGGGGCCACATTAGCAGACGTTCAGCCAGTTCTCATGGTTCTTTGCCCGTCAATCACGAGTCCTCTTTGGTCGAGCGTCATTGTTGTCCTTAGTTGCAAGCCTTGCCGAAACAGTTAGTGTTGCCATCACTTCCATTGACTCAAGAAGCAAAAGAAATGTTGGAGTTTGTTTGATTCTGTCTTACTGCACTGAGTCGACACCAAGTCGCCCCCAAGATTAGCCCCCACGTCCCCTGCTATTTGGTGCAAAAATCCAGCACTGTTTGAAGCCAATTTTTATCATTGTTTAGTGCTGAATTTCTAGTAACTTAGTACTCAAAGTAGCTGCTGCAAATCGTGTCTCGTCAAGACCTCAGATTAGCGCGAATCAAGCATCTAGGCACACAATCCCTTGGCTAATCGCTCGAGTAGCTTTGCCTAGAATTTAGATTTTCGATTAGCTTGCTAAAATCAAGTAATTTGTTTTTTCTCATAGAGATTATTTATTTGGATCTGAGTGAATATTTGATGAATATTGCATGAACACAGATATATTATGATTGTCTAATTTGAATTTTTTTTCTTTTCTTTTTCTATTGAATTTAGAACAGTCCATGAGATATTGTGCAAATCTTTGAATCCAGAATTATCCAGTGAAAAATTTCTACATATCTTAAATATGTCATGTGATTTAATTATTGAACTACCAAATCTCAAAAAAAAAAGAAAGGAAAAAGCATATCTTTGAGATATTATAGATAGATTTTGCAGATTCTGAATGACGCGTAATTTGGATAATTGTCTAAAATACTTTAAAAAAATTTCCATGAGATAATTTTCCTAATTTAAAGGACGTGATCATCCTTTGTGGATAGGTTTTTATATCCTTTAAAATTCAGCATCTTACCCTTTGTGGTCGAAAAATTTCATTCATTTTTTCACTGTGGTCTAAATCAAGTATTTTTTATAATATTCTCTAAGTATAGTAGATGCTCTCTTGCGCCTTCGTCCTTCGGATATGTTGTCGCGACCCTCCCGAGATTTTCCAGGGATCCCGAGGGAGCTAATGGATTGCTAGGCCCATTGGGTATCTGGGCTTAGCTCGGACCCTCCTAGGCCTATACCAAATCGCGTCGGAAAAATTTAAATCGAAGTCGACCTTAGTGTGGTCGAGTGACATGTGAATAGTGTGCATGCCATCGGAGTCGCCACCAGTCATTTATTAGAGGGTACAATTGGAAACCCCATCGGACGATTGGGAGGAATCGTCCGATCCTACGAAAACCAAAGATCTAGATTTGGGGACTTAGTTATGTCAACCCGCAAGTCAACGCCCTTTCGGTACCTAAGTTGAATGATTTCCTAATCTAAGGAGTTCATGCAGGAGAGATTGGGTAAGGTAGGCTCTGGAAATCTAATGGGTCCACGCGAATGGGAGTTTTTATCCTATCAATCACAATCATGAAATAAATGCGCAACCAGGGAACCAATATGCAGAAAAGATACACTAAGTCAAATCAGAGCGGGCCTAAGGGGATCTTAGAAAAGCCTAGAAAACATGCCAATTTGGTTCAATGATGGTTTGGAATGGTTCGGGGCCAAATTGACCAGAGAGGCAAAATGGTCATTTCGAGAAGCTTAGGAAGTCAAAAACCGTGAAAATAGGTCAAACCAGTTGAATGTGGTTTTTCCTAATTTTCACAATTTTTTAGAAATTTCTATGATTTTTCTAAAATTTTCTATAATTTTTCTAGAATTTTTCAGAATTTCTAAGAATTTTCTAAGGATCTTCCTATTTTTCAGAATATTTTTTATATTTTTTGGAGTTTTTATTTTTAATTTCTAATATTTTCCTAATTTTTCAAAACATTTTTTTAACAATTTTTCTAATTTTTTTAGGGTTTCTACGAATTTTTACGATTTTTCTATTGATTTTTATTTATTTTACCTTCTTTATTATATTTTCTATTTATTTTCCTATAAGTCCCGTATATTTTTTAATTTTTACAAGATTTTCAGGATTTTTATTTATTTATTACTTTTTATATTCTATTTACGTATTTTTATTTTTTATTATATTATTATTATTTTTATTATTTTATTACTTTTATTATTGTTTTCTATTTAATATTTTCTAATTTTTTGGACCGGGTGTCGCGACCTAAAATTCATTTTTAGGTTAATGGATTACCAGATTAATTAATTAAATTAACTAACCTAGTTCGAGCTCTCCCAAGCTCTACCAAATCGCAACTTTGATTTTTTTTCACATGATTTTAGAATTTGGAGTCGCCACTAATCATTTTTGGTAGGTTGATTAGAAACCTAAGTAACCTAGCGGGAGAACTAAATTACTCCTGCAAACCAGAGATTATGAGTTCGGGGACTTGGTTACACTAGTTAATTAAAACTAATGCCTTTTCGGTACCTTAATTCCATGGATATCCTATTTTGGCAACTCTCACTTGATTTATTCCTAAGACCCTGGTAAGGTGTTCTTTTTATGTTTTCACTTTAAAATGAAATGCATAAAGGGTATGAACGCAAACGTTGACATACAAATACGACACACAAATACGGACATACGAATATGATATACGAATACGTAGATATGCGAATACGAATACGTGTGTGACGTGCGAATGACATACGTACATGACATGCGAACGACATACGTACGTGACATGTGTATGAATATGATATGCATACGAGATAGACGAATACATATACGTGCGTTACATGCGAAGGACATACGTACGTGGACATGCGAATGATATGCGTACGTGACATGCGTATGAATACAACATGCATGTGGGGATAGACGAATACGAATACGTATGTGACATGCGTATGAAGACGCACGAATACGATATGTAACATGCATACATACACCATACAAATACGTGACATATATATGTGACATGCATAGTGATATGTGTATGTAAATACGCACATTTCGATTTTGCCCATAAAGGGCAAAGTCGTCATTTTGAAAAGATGGGATAAAACTCTCATTTTTGAAAAAGAGGGGATAAAACCCTTATTTTGAAATTTTTGATTTTTCTGAATGAATATGCATGGGTTAATAACATATCATAACAGACAAATGTGGATTTGCAAACGTCGCGTACGTGACGTGCATACGAGAACAAACAAATACGATATGTCCATACGAACATACGGATAACATAACAAACATACATGAGACATATTACATGAGATGCACATGAATGGCATTTTTTGTATTTTCAGATTTTCCATTTTTTTTTTGTTTTTTGGATTTTCTACATTTTTTTTTTGTATTTTGGATGTATTATAAAAGAATGCAAAATCACCCAAAGCAAATGAAGATGTGAAGAGAGAGCAGGTAAAGTAAAACTACCCTAAGGACAGTGAAAATAAAACCCACAACTCGTCGGGTGAATAATTACAGACCAATTAAATAAAACCCGAGACATGATCGGGAATACAACAAAAATGGACCGGAATGGACATCGGTCAAACACCCGTCGCCAAGCCTCGTGGGTCGAGAGTACAACAAAACGGACCGGAATGGACATCGGTCATCCTCCAGTCTTCAAAGCATCGAGCCGAAAGCCAAATGAAAATAATGAACTTATCCAATCGGACATGCACAATCACCAATGAGTTAAGACAATTCAAAAACTCAAAGAGAGTTTAACACGTGCTGATTAAACTTCATTGAGACCATTTTTTACATTTTCCAATGCATTAACACAAAAAATACGAATTAAATCATACTGTCCATGAACATTCTTAGGGAGAAAGCAGTAACCATAAAATACAAAAGAAATAATGAAATGTATGTAAAAATTCTGAGATTTTTTATGTGGATGGGAAAATGTGTCTTTGACAACTTTCATGTTTTACATTCTTATTGAAGAGACACTCATTTTCGTGTAGAAAATGGTCTTTCATGAGAGCTCAGCAGCAAACAAACAAATTTCACAGAACAGACATATTTCAGGATTAAGCTTAAATGGACACTCAAATCTCAAAATTAATGCACCAAACTTTCCAGTCTACTAAACAAGACCCCAATGAACAACTTTCATTTTTTGTGAAGTTTCAAAAGAAGACTCTAAACATAAGATAACTACAAATCAATATGACCACGCACAGAAAAACACTCAGACTCAAGGACGCCAACAGAATTGCATGATTTCATTAAATGCATTAAAAATACGAAACGTGCATGAATATTTTTGTATTTTTTATATGTTATGCATTAAGATCTTATGAACAAATGTCATGAAGAGGTCTTTATGAAAAAAAGTCTAGAATAACCCATGGAAAATCATTTAGCGTGAAAGGTCAGATCAGAAAAATTCCATCTCAGGTTCTGATCACCATATTTCCAGATTTCTGCTTTCAATTTCGGGACCCTTTTGACATAGCAAACGACGTCAATTTTCGTGCCATAATATATCAAATCGAAGATCTCGAAGTCATCTACGAATGTTCAGTACATTTATTTTCGAGATTTCGTCATCTAAACACGAAAAATTGAGTTACCAGATAATTGCACATGCTGATGCGCCTAGAGCTCGTTGGAGATGAATCCGTCGGGTCGCCAAGGCTTGTTCCACGGCGGCGAATTTTTCTCTCTCAAAATTTTTTTCTCTTGAAATCTCTCCAAAAAAAATTTTTTTCTCCAGTTTTTCTTCAATCTCCCAAAACTCTCTCAAATATCCAAAATTTTCTCTCCAAAAAACTTTTTCTCTCAAACTCACTTCTTCCTCCTTTTATAAACCACTCATCTATCTCCCATTCTAATTTTTCCATTAACTCTATCTCCCATTCTAATTTCTCCACTAACTCTTCTTCATTTTCATCTTCCCTTCTCCATCTCTATCTCACATTCTAATTTCTCCACTAACTCTTCTTCATATTTATCTTCCCTTCTCCATATCTATCTCACATTCTACTAACTCTTCTTCATCTCCATCTTCCCTTCTTTATTCTCATCTTATTTTCTTTATCTTCTCTTCTCCATCTCCTCTTCTCCATCTTCCTATCTTCATCTCCTCTTCTCCATCTTCCCTTCTCTATTCTAATTTCTCCACTAACTCTTTTTTTTGTTATTTACAAAATAATCCCTCAAGTATTAGGTATTTGCACTCTAGTCCATGAGATTTTAAGTATTTGTAATTCAGTCCCTAGAGAAATATTTCTTTAAGTCCAAATCTCCTCACAATTTTCGACACACCTATCGCATGTTGAATTTAAGCTCATTTCTTGCTATTAAAAATAATGCAAATTTTAATTAAAGCCCTGTTTGTAAAATTGAGTCATTCTGGGTATAATTGGGCCAAGATGAAAATTTGGAATATTAAAGAACAATGTCACAACTCCTAAAAGTGAAAAATGAAAATAAATTGACTCAAATTGAATTTTTTTAGGCCCGATTCGAGATTATGCTCGTTAAGGAATACACAACCTCGAATTGGATTTTTTAAATTTGCGATGGCCAACATGAAAAGGGATTTAAAGGAAAAATATTGACTATTTTTATGTATTTTTGTGGCCTCAAATGCTATTATTTATTAAATATTTTCCTAATTTCTAAAATTATATTTAAAAAAATACAAAAAATATGAAAAATTATTTTTTTACTCAAAAATGGTTGCCTAAGCTTGGCCAAGGCTTCCAAAGTTGATTTTGCAATTTTCTCATTTTTATAGATTTTCTATCAATTTTAGAAAATAAAAATACCGAAAAATACTGAAAATATGAAAAATCATTTTTTGGTCAAAATTGGTTCCCTAGGCTTGACAAAGGTCTCCAAAGTTAATTTTTTAAAATTTATGAATTTTTATGGATTTTCTATTAATTTTAAAAAAGAAGAAAAGAAAAGATGATTGAAAATCAGGTGTCAACAGCTGCCCCTCTTTGAAAGGAAGCTCGGTAGAGGTTCATTTCAAAGACGAGACGACACCTGAATCCTAATCGACTCAACACAATGAAATAAAAAGAGTCATGACATTCGATCTCCAATACCCCTTTTAGCAAATTTCGATCCAAACCGGTTTGAGGAGGCTTTCATGCGATGAGGGAGAGACAAAGATGAGAATTTACCTGGCACTTACCTGCTCGTTGTATGGCGGTTGCCTGAAATGAGTGCTCTGCTGAAAATGAGATGAGAACCTAAGGATTCGTTTTAAGAAAACCTTAGGGTAGTGGAACTTGGACCCGTATGGTAGGTCACCCCATAGTAGATTCCTAATAAAAGGATTCTACTGATTAAAATCGGATTGAATTTTGACCCGTATGGTTGGTCACCCCATGATAGATTCCTAGTGAAAGGATTCTACTGATTAAATTAAGATTTGACCTGTATGATAGGTCACCCCATGGAAATGCCTGTAAGAAGGACTTTGGTGCCTGTAAGAAGGACTTTGGTGCCTGTAGAAAGGACTTTGTTTTGCCTATAAAAAGGACTTTGGTGTGCCTGTAGAAAGGACTTTTGGTTGCCTATAGAAAGGACTTAGTGCCTGTAAGAAGGACTTTTGTGTGCCTGTAGAAAGGACTTGGTGCCTGTAAAAAGGACTTGATGCCTGTAAGAAGGACTTGTGCCTGTAGAAAGGACTTTGATGCCTGTAAAAAGGACTTGGTATGCCTATAAAAAGGACTTGATTTGCCTGTAAGAAGGACTTGGTTTCCTGTAGAAAGGACTTGGTCGCCTGTAGAAAGGACTTTGGTTGCCTGTAAAAAGGACTTTTGATTGCCTGTAGAAAGGACTTGCTCGCCTGTAGAAAGGACTTTGGTTGCCTGTAAAAAGGACTTTGGAAATGGACCGTTCCGTATTGGGGTTTCCAATGGAAGGGCTCCGGAGATAATATACCCTAGATTTCACCTTTTTTGGGTAGACTGAAGAGGTATTGATTGAGAAAATGATTTTTGGGTATATCTGGGATCTAAGGAGATCAAGAATCCTGCAGACGCTCTAACCCAATTTAACTTACCATGAAGGGTGCCATTCTGGGATCTGGGGAAACTAGGAATCTTGCAGACGCTCAAACCCGATTTAACTTACCTTGAAGGGTGTCATTCTGGGATCTAGGGAGACCAGAAATCCTCAAAATCCGACTTAACTTACCTTGAAGGGTGCCATTCTGGGATTTGGGGAAACCAGAAATCCTGCAGACGCTCAAATCCAATTTGACTTATCATGAAGGGTGCCATTCTGGGATCTGGGGAAATCAAAAATCCTGCAGAAGCTCAAACCTAATTTTTGTTGTCCCATCACTTTAGGAATAAACCGATGAGGCAAAGATCAAGAACACGAGAGTTGGTCAATCATGATTTGATAAAACTTGAGAACACGAGATTGTATCAATCGTGAGCTGATGAAGACTTCATGAGAGTATGTTGATCATGAGTTGGAAGGGTTCAGAAGACTTACCTGGATCTTCTGAGTTAATGATCGAAGCATAGACAGACCGATTGTATCGTGTCTGCTTGCTCACTGAATGACCTTATGTGCTGCAATGGATTTGAGCACCCAGACAATCATCAGAATTGAAAGGTTCAGGTTGAAGATATACTCACCTGAAAATGCTTGGCGAGCATTAGCCAACAGGGCTTGTTTGTTTAATAGCCTCTGGATGAATTTCGAGACCTCGGAGAGTAACTCGACTATTAGGAATGCACTACTTGTCAGACAGTGTCAGAGGTAACATGTGCAAGCATTTTTATCAATGAGTTCATCGGTTCATGCAAAACCATTCAGTTGAGTTTGCAATGATTAAAACCATATGTGTATGCTCATAATATGGATCATGCATGACTATTCTATCAAGTTTGCATTTCCAATTCTGTCCAAGGAGGTTATCATGTCATGAATACCTCGAATTGAACCTGAATGGGGACTTCAGTCCGAAAGGGCTTTCTCTCACTCTCGAGAAACGCTATTTATCCGGATTGCAGGATTTGAAAAGAAAGCACTCAACCTTACCATCATCGCATTCAGCGAGGGTCTGAGTAATCTCGCAATTGATACGATCAAGCCGATCTAGAGGTCTTGATTAGGACCGTAATGTGGGCTGGGTCAAAGGCTTATCAAAGGAGACTCATTTCGAGTCAGGGCCATTGACAAAAAAAAGGTCTTCATCATCTGCTCCGGGTTTACAAGTCAAGAACCCTGCAAAATGAGAGAGAAATAATCTTGCTCGAACTTCTTCGAGCGATTCTTAAAGTCATTCAACTCTTACATTAATTTAGGTGCCCTAATCAGAAGAGACTTTCAAGGGTCGTAATGTAGGTCGGGATTTGGGTCTGAGAAACGAAGGGCTCGTTTTGGCTCAGCAAAATATATGAGAAGGGCTTGGTGTTGGTGATCATTGCAGTCTTGTCACCGATCTTTGACCTTCCTGAATTTGTCTTTAATGAATACCATCATTGGCTGAGGGGTGGTAGTTCTTTTACACTTTCCAAACTGACTTCTTTGGGGATCCTTTTTCGGGAATTCTCAAAATGTATGTTCGAAGTCAGAAGTTCATTACAGATATATGGGCATTGGCCTTGCTTTTGATAGGCACTTTGCTCTTTCTGCCCGAGATTCTTTGGAGTAGCCTTTGCTTTTCTTACTCCCGACTCCCTTTTGTTTGGAAGCAGGCCCATTTTCTTTAGGCCACACTTGTCTCTCTCTTTTTTTTTGTTTAATAATCTTGTGATTTTGAATTTTAGCAACAAGATGATTTTCAACAAATGATACTAGACATTACATGAAAGTCTAGCATATGAAATGAGCTGATTCGAGAATTCTCTATTGGCCCAATTTCTTCAATTCTGCTCTTTTGGGGGAAGGTGTCGTCGTTACCTTGAAATGAGCAAGGATCACCAACATGGGCTTGAGAAATGAATTTGCAGGCTCAATTGGGTTATGCAAAGGATGAGTGTGTAGGATAGGGAAAATAAATGCTCTTCGTCATCCTAAAGCACTTGAATTAAAATTCGAGTATCATGCAAAGAAACACTCGAAGATTGATGTTAGTCCAAGCAAGAGAATTTCCAACCATTTATCTCCTGATATTGTTGGAATTACCTCTGTTTTGCCCCAGTGCGGGGTGGTTCTTGACAGGGTCATGAAATGAAATCACCGTTTAAATGGGTTGTCAATGGTTGCCTGAAGTGTTTGGAATGGAGAATGAATGCCTCCTTCACTTCGACTATCGTATCTTTTGCGAGAAAACCCATTGCCTTGGAGAATGCGGAATCCGTCTACCGCTCAACTCACTGTGGATTAAATATAGGACGTATGTGGAAATGGCTTGCCTTTCATCGTCCTGTCATGCCCCATTTTGTACATTCGATGCATCGTGTACAGTTTATACCCCCAGTCAAAATTGACAAATTGAACATACAGAACAGTCATGCATAAATCATGGAATGTGTAAACATCATGCAAATATGGCAATACAAGTACAAGTATGGAAATTACCCCTGGCTGTGTGGGCGGATCAGACACGTTGGGGGCCTATTCCCCGAGTCGAGGAGTAGCTTGTTTCTGGTTTTGCCTCTTTTCGATCTAGGGTTCGCCATTGATTTCCCTTATTTCATCAGACGGATCGCATCAGGCGATCATAACTTGGCCCCTTTGGGCTGTTTTCTTTGAAGTATCAGGTGTTAGTTTAACATTTCCTGTAACAAGGAAGGAGACCTGTTAGCCAGTATCAGAAATGATGAACTGGACACGATACTGAGTTACCCTTGAGTGCTTCGCGCAACTCCTTTACCAGTTTTACCACTCGGGATTTTCTCCGTGGGTATGTCAAGTTAGACATTTGCTGTCAAACAATGGAGAAGAAGACGTATTAGTCAGTATTAGAAATGATGTATTGGATACGATACTGGTTTACCCTTCATCTTGAATGTTTTGCGTGACGCCTTTATCAAGTTCACTGGATTGAGTTTCCCTTGGCTTTCGCTGGACACTTCAACGTTAAGCTAAGATCGTAACAAAATACTGACCTTGGTATTGCTCGTCGAGTATTCCTGTTTCTTTTTGCAAAAAGAAATGCGAGAAAAAGTTGTTTTATTTATTTACAATACTTACAACATTTCCATCCTCGAGGATCGAACGCGGGACGTCTCGGACCACTGTCATTCCCCATGCCATCTGGTCCACAAGACCGCAGGCGCTCATGGAGGTTCCTTTTAAGAGTCAATCCTTGAGATGACATGGTGTTGTTGTATTGTACTAGGTAATTCCAGGTCACTGTATTTTTCGGGGCGGTTTACAAACCCTGTTAAGAATGGAATAAAATAATTCAGAACACGAGACGAGTATGAGCAAATTAGAACGATACAGAATTACCCTTATTTGAGATTGTTTGGGTCTTTCGTTCACATATTCCTCATTTGAAGCCGTCCATTCTGTGGCGATGTCCACGAATCTATTTGCCCAAAGTTTTGATTAATCGGGGAATTTCGTTTTTGGGTCAATTTGCAAATTCCTATAAACAGAAGGGATCTAATTTAGAATCGGGACAATTTGAGGGTAAATTGAAACGATACTGCTTTACCCTTCTAGTTCGCGTGACTTTTTACTCGCAATAAATTCACTACGAGTTTGGTGTGGTAGCAGACTCGAGCATTTAATAGGAGAACAGGAAATTGCTGCTTCTTGCTTTTGCGTTCATTCTGAACATCAATAAAAGTAGAAAACATCACATGCAAGGAAATGAAGCGTCTGCATTCGTTCAAGATCGATTTTGCTCCCTCAGCAGGCTCTCCCATGATCAGCTGGCTTCATTCTGGACCAGGTATGCATCGGCTATGTTGAAGGACCCGTGATCTCAGCTTCGAAATACAGACTCCCTGTGCATATTACAGTCCCCGTGCTTCATTAACATTAAACTGGTTGATCATGGCGGTGAGTTCATCGTCAATGCCGCTTGCCTGGTGGTGATACATCTCCCCTTCCCCAGGAGGTATTGATGCTGATCCAGTAGCATTAGTCTTTTTGTACCCTGCTCCAATAGAACTCGATTCTGTTATAAACTGGTCTAACTCGCTTCTCAAACACGCATTTTCAATCCTCAGATCATGCATTTCATCGAAGGCGAGGAGGAGGCTGTTGCAGTTAGGGCAGGTGGCGGAGTCAAAAGCCTCTTTATACATCTTGTTTTCCGCTCGGAGGTTTTCATTTTCAACTCTTAGAAACTCAGTTTCGTTGTGCTCATGACGAGTCTTCATTCGGGTTCGCCTATTTTGAAACCAGAACTTGATTTGTGAAGGTTCAAGTCCTAGCTCTTGACTTAGTTCCATTTTCTGTTTGCCGTCTGGCATAGGACATGTTCTGAAGAAATCCTCAAGCCTTTGTACTTGCTCCTTAGTATGGCGATGGTAACGCTTCTTTTGACCCTTACCGTTGTTGTCCTTATCTTTACTGAGATCTTGGACGTCGTCGACGGAAGGGCCAGGTTCCATAGGCTCGATCCCAAACATGGTTTCGAACTCTTCCTCGCCCATATTCAGCAGGCAATGATAGCTTTCGGAAGTATTGGGTTGAGACATCTTCGATTTGGTCGATGATTTCTCAAGGTTTACTATATCTTTCTGTATTTTCACTCTCTCTGAACCGTGTATGCTTTAAAACTCTCTTCAATGTATGAATAAAGATTATCAGGAGGATGTCTCTTTTAAAATTTGGCGTCGGCTTAGCATATGTATCGCTTCTCCCGAGATTTCTGTCTTTCTCAACCTTTCCTGCGTGTTTCTTGCTTGGCTCGTCTTTTCTCATCTCTTCATAGTGGTAGGGCCCCTATCAACGTCTCTACCGTCGATTTGCTGGCGTGTTCTCCTATAAAAACGAATCTCATTTTCCTTGTCTCCCACCCAAGTCACCTTTCTTTCTCCTTTTTCAAAGTTGTGTCATCCCGTCAAACTTTTGGCAGAGATGTCGGATTTGCTTGGCTCGAGATTGGAGACGAGTAGCGGAGGTGATGCTGATAGGGAATGGTAGACAGGAAAATCTGGCCAGTAGAGACTTTCACTGCAAAAATGAAAGGGAATGCGGCAGTATATGTTCTTCATATTCTAGAAAAATTGGAACGATACTGTTTTACCCTTGTATGTACTTCCATTGAATTTGAATTGAGGAAGTTCCTTCATTTGGATTGGATTGGATTGTATGTCCCGAGTTGCCCTTCACTTTGAACTTGCCACATAAGTGCTTTGCTTAGTTGGGCCTTATTTTCTTTCGGGTTGCTTTGGACCATCATCATTTTTTTATGCCATCGGGTCCGTGGATCGGAGGGCTCCTTTAATTTAAAGGTTACCTTTAAGGCAAATGAGTCCTATCGCATTCCATTGGGTCATTTCATTTTGCGACACTCTTGAGGCAATTTGCAATCCCCTGGAAGAGAATGGAACAAATCCAATTTAGCATTTTGCGACGATTGAGGGTAAATTGGAACGACACACAGTTACCCGTCTTCGAGCTCGCCTGGGCTTTTCACTTGAAATTTCCCTACGTGAGGTCATTCAACATTTCTCATTATGGCAGTCAGCGACGTTGCCACAAATTGATCCGCCCTGAGTCTAGCATAAAAAGGGATTCACGCATTCGACGGGATAAAAAACAAATTACCCCATGCCCCTGAATTAAATCTAGACACCTAGAAAGCTAGAAATATCACACGCAGGGGAATTAAGCATGAAATGAAAGGTGCACTTGTTCAAGGTCAGTTCTGCCTCTCCTGCGGCTCTTCGATAATCAGCTAGTCTCATGCTGGTTCAGGCATGGATGACCGATGTTTGAGAGTCCTTAATCACTGGCTTCCGATTATGGCTTCGGATGTCTGTCAACCTTAAACTGGTTGACCAGGGCAGTAAGCTCATCATCTGGGTAATCTCTTGAACCTTCCAGCAACTGATGCTCGAATTGGGCATTATTGTTGGCAAATGCTGGCGGTAGATTTCTCATTCTGTCCTTGCCATGAGCAATTTGACTTCTCAAGCTGAAGTCTTCATCATTACTCCAGAAAGTGTGGGGATCACCAACTGTCCTGCTGCCAAGAACTCCTTCCATTTGAGGATTAGAGAAGTGGAAGTGCTCAGGATAATTTCTTGTCTGATTCTCTGGCTGCGCAGGCGCGCTGATCATGGGATGAATTCTAGCCACGGGTTGGTGCTCAAACCAAGGAGTCTGAATACACTGCCCCTGCGGTCTATACTCTTGAAGAGCATTAGGGTGATTCTGGGGGATACTTTGATTAACGCCTGGGGGATTGATGGCACGGCTACTGGTTTGGTTGATGATGGGAAGTGGCTCGCCCCATGCTAACCTGTGGAACTTATGGTGGCGAGGAGACTCGACGTTCAGGCTTGGATCAGTCCCGCCTTGGTTTTCTTGATTCTGAGCTGCATTGTGTTCTCTCACCCTTTTTCTGTACTTCTGAAGATGACTCGAAACATTTGCTTTAGTGAGTCCCTCTACCTTCATAATTTCCAGTATATGTTGCGGCCGTGCCGAATCGATTCCTAGTTGCTGAACTGCATTAACAAACATACGATGCAGCTCGGGAGACCAACTCATCTTCTTTCTCCAGTTGCTTGGAATAAAATTGAAGGCTTGATGCTTGTTCTCATGGTCGTGCAATTGCTTCCTTACCACGTGCTGCCATATGTTTTGAAGCATCTGAACCCTAACTGGTTTCGTTACGACGTCTTGGGCCCCGTTTAAGACAGCCTTCATCATGGCTTGCTGATCATCTCTTGCCGATATTACGAGGACTGGCATGTTTAATTTAGAATTGATGACTTCCAAGAGAGTGAAAACATCCATGTCAATCCCTACCATGGCGGTGACGACGATATCAAACTGGTCACTACTCCTCCTTAATATCTCTAAGGCCTCTGTCGCCTTTGCTTGAGCTACAACCTTATACCGGCATTTTCTTAATACGGTAACAAGGATTGACAGAGAGACTGGATTACCGTCAATGGCCATGACCAGTAGACCCTCAGGGTAAGGAACTTCATCAGCTTCGACCAGGGTTGAACATGCGCCCATTTCCCTAATGCTCGACATATTTCTAGATCTAGGACTGCCGATTCGAGACCGCCTCAGGATGTCTTCTCGGACTTGAGGGATCACAGGATCGTTGATGGCTTCTCGTAACAGGCTTTGAAAGCCAATGCTTTGATGGTGAAGGTTTTGAATTCCTCTCCCACGAGAACTCCTTCCTCTCTATCTTTCTCCTGCGAGTTCGTGCAGATGAACCCTCACTATCAAATGAGGATAAATTCTCTCTCTGGCAATAGCAACGACTTCCTCCTTCACGGGCAGTGCTATTAGATTTACCGAGAGGAAAATCTGACATTCAGCTTTTGATTAAAGGGGAAATCCTCGTTTATCGCTCAGTTTGTCTTCTTCTTTCTTTTCGCGATATAGGGCCCCTGTTAAGATTTCCACCGTCGATTTACTGGCGGGTCCTCCAATGAAGACGAGTAATATCTCTCTTTCTGCCGAAAATTTCTTTGTCCCCCACTCAGCTCGTCTTTTCGTTCTTTCTTTTTTCAAAGCGGTGGAGTCCCGTCCAGCTTTTCCACAGAGACGTCAGGTTTGTTCGGCTCGAGGTTGCCACTTGACTGGAATTTGAGCCACCGGGGGTGTTGCCGACAGAGAATGGTAGATAGGAAAACCTATAAGGACTGCCCCTGTGAAATCAGTATTTAAATTAAAGCAGATTACCATCTTCGCATTCCGCTCATCTGCCTCATCTCTCTCCTTTCTTTCGTATTCTGCTTTCAAAAATGGCCAATTCTCCTAACCACACCTTATCCGCCGAAGTCCTGGCTGGGTAGGAGAGACTCTACAATCTTCTTGGTAGAGGTTACGCTCATATAGCCAAAAACTCTACCGTTGAGGTTGAAATCCTTGGTTTATTCAGGATTGTGGACGCTGCTTCTGTTGAGGGTACCCAACTGGGGAAGGAGTATCGGAACTTCTCGACCGTCTTCATCAATTTTCTGGCTGCCTATAACCGCGCTTATGAGACGGTCCTTGTGACCGCCGTCGTGAAAGCTCGTTACCGAGACCGGCACGAGCGTCTGGCAACAGTTACATTTGTGGCTGATAATCACAAAAAGGCCCTCAAGTTTGCCAACGATCAGCTTTCCTAGCTAGTTCGTGAGAGGGGAAAGCTGGTGGACCGTCTGGCCTTGGTCCGAACTTACGCCGAACAGGAGCCAGGCAATATTGTGATGAGGTACAAATGCGGTTGGCTGCAGGAGAGGCTTGATGACATTACGGCAGATATTGCTTTCGAGAGGGCGGCGATTCCGGACCTGGAGTTTGCCGTTGAGCATTACGAGGCCACTATGGCCCAGGTTAAAGAGAAGTGCGATCGCCTCTTCTTTAGGCTCGCGGAGCTTGATCCCGAGAACGCCCGGTGCACCCAGAGCATCAACTTTATGGAGAGCCAGCTGAGCCCCTTTGTGACGCTTATTAGGGCTCAATTTGATTTCACTTTTCCTCCCCAGTGAGTTGTTGTAAGGTTTGTTGGTGAATGGAATGAAGAGAAAGTTTCACGTGTTTGTACTTTTCATTTTCCTGCCATTTCTTCGCCCATATAGCATGATAGGACGATTTACGGTACTGAAGACGTTGAGCCTTAACACTTTTCTCGGTGTTCTTGTTATCTGCTGCCAGCGATGATATCAAGGACATTGGCGAAGGGTTCGGTGGCGGCCCCCACCGGTCACAGCGCCGTGAGTCAGTCGTGTGAATTATTGCAAATCGACCACTCGATTAGTGCTCCAATAAACAAACCGGGCTGCCCGTTGCATGCCCCACTTTACTCCTGCCTATCTCTTTCGGCGTCCACTTGAATTTGTCGGTCGCCTGTAGCGTTGGGAGAAATGATTGCGGGCCATGCTCGGTAATAAAATACTAGTCCTCCAAAATCTTTTATGTGTTTTGAATCCGAGGAAGGTAAAAAGGCAAGCCTTTGTTCAATTTAATTAGAAAGGCGTCGCAAGATCGGGTTCATAATCTTGCCCCATGGGTTTTGATTACACAGTCTCGACTTTCTCAACAAAAATACATGAACCCTTCTAATATATTAAAAATGTCCCCAGGCCCGATCTGGATGCATTCACTACCCCTCATCAAAATACATGGCCCATACGTGCTGACTTATTGACACGATTCTGTCTCCGAAAGAATTGGCCTCTTCATATGCCCCTAGGGTTAACGATATCTTCGCTTGCCCCCCCTGATTGTTATCACCAACGAGCCCGATTTTTCTCCACCCCAGGGTACCTATAATTCTCTGCAAAAGTAAAGAAAATAATCAGTATGTGATCCAATAGGGGTCGGCCCATGATTCATACATTAGTCCAATTTTATTTTTCAATTTTAGAGAAAATTTTCTTAGAAAAACATGGGTGAATTTCTCAAAAAGAATTTTCTTGCAAATTTTTACAACTTGAAAAATGTGATAAAATATCTTAAAATTTAGCAAATTTCCCGAAGGGATTTTCCTTTTATCAGAATGAATTTTTAGGGATAAATTTGTCAAGAAAATCTCATTTCTATTGAAGTAGAAAAATGTAACAAAATCTTTTACTGGTCAACAAAATTTTCCTAAGGGATTTTTCACACTTATTTATTTATTTATTTATTTTTATTTTTTTCAAAAATGGGATACTAATTTGATTTTCATTTTCTTTTGAAAAATGACCTTGATGTTAAATTCAAAATTTGACCGACACCTAACATGGACCGACCAAAAATAAATACAAGATGAAGTTAGAAAACTTACTTTCACCGTCAAAAATACCATGTAAGTCGCATAGACATGCACATGAATCGTGAGTTTAAATCTTAGCCTATCTACTCTAAAGGCTGACAAATTGAAGCGAAAGACTTACGGCAAGGCGACAATCTCGCGCACATAATCAAGATTAGCCGTGACCCCTACGACGTAATCAGGATTAGCCGGGTCTCCCAACTTCGGCTCCTCGAGTCAAAAATTAAAACCACTGCTTTGGTAATCTTACCAAGCCTGAGGCCTAACTTTTAAAACTCATTTTTGAAAAGAGGTTCGGGATTGAATCTGGACTAACTTTCGACGTGATCTCACGCCGAACGCTAGAACCAAATCACAATACCATTCTAAAACTAGTGACCCAGGTCCGGTCACGGGACGTGTGTGATGTAGTGCTAAAACAAATAATCATGCACGGCAGTTAAATTCAAACACCGCTTCAAAATGTGCAAAAATTAAATTCAAATTTCCATACACCAAACCTG
Organism: Psidium guajava; assembly: GCA_016432845.1. NCBI lineage: Eukaryota > Viridiplantae > Streptophyta > Magnoliopsida > Myrtales > Myrtaceae > Psidium > Psidium guajava. The sequence continues at coordinate 30,042,852 of CM028228.1, forward strand.
CAAAATAAGGGGTTAGCCAAACACTCCACCCCTTATAACTCCCATCTGCAAGACCATTTAACACCTAAAGATTAGAATTCAACCAATTGCCAAACCAAGTGAATATTCATGAAATTTTACTGGCCTAAGTCCTCTAAGTTCTTAAATTTTTCAAAAATTAAGAACAACTCCCCAGCGGAGTCCCCAAGCTGTCGCGACCTAAAATTCATTTTTAGGTTAATGGATTACCAGATTAATTAATTAAATTAACTAACCTAGTTCGAGCTCTCCCAAGCTCTACTAAATCGCAACTTTGATTTTTTTTCACATGATTTTAGAATTTGGAGTCGCCACTAATCATTTTTAGTAGGTTGATTAGAAACCTAAGTAACCTAGCGGGAGAACTAAATTACTCCTGCAAACCAGAGATTATGAGTTCGGGGACTTGGTTACACTAGTTAATTAAAACTAATGCCCTTTCGGTACCTTAATTCCATGGATATCCTATTTTGGCAACTCTCACTTGATTTGTTCCTAAGACCCTGGTAAGGTGTTCTTTTTATGTTTTCACTTTAAAATGAAATGCATAAAGGGTATGAACGCAAACGTTGACATACAAATACGACACACAAATACGGACATACGAATATGATATACGAATACGTAGATATGCGAATATGAATACGTGCGTGACGTGCGAATGACATACGTACATGACATGCGAACGACATACGTACGTGACATGTGTATGAATACGATATGCATACGAGATAGACGAATACATATACGTGCGTTACATGCGAAGGACATACGTACGTGGACATGCAAATGATATGCGTACGTGACATGCGTATGAATACAACATGCATGTGGGGATAGACGAATACGAATACGTATGTGACATGCGTATGAAGACGCACGAATACGATATGTAACATGCATACATACACCATACAAATACGTGACATATATATGTGACATGCATAGTGATATGTGTATGTAAATACGTACATTTCGATTTTGCCGATAAAGGGCAAAGTCGTCATTTTGAAAAGATGGGATAAAACCCTCATTTTTGAAAAAGAGGGGATAAAACCCTTATTTTGAAATTTTTGATTTTTCTGAATGAATATGCATGGGTTAATAACATATCATAACAGACAAATGTGGATTTGCAAACGTCGCGTACGTGACGTGCATACGAGAACAAACAAATACGATATGTCTATACGAACATACGGATAACATAACAAACATACATGAGACATACTACATGAGATGCACATGAATGGCATTTTTTGTATTTTCAGATTTTCCATTTTTTTTTTGTTTTTTGGATTTTCTACATTTTTTTTTGTATTTTGGATGTATTATAAAAGAATGCAAAATCACCCAAAGCAAATGAAGATGTGAAGAGAGAGCAGGTAAAGTAAAACTACCCTAAGGACAGTGAAAATAAAACCCGCAACTCGTCGGGTGAATAATTACAGACCAATTAAATAAAACCCGAGACATGATCGGGAATACAACAAAAATGGACCGGAATGGACATCGGTCAAACACCCGTCGCCAAGCCTCGTGGGTCGAGAGTACAACAAAACGGACCGGAATGGACATCGGTCATCCTCCAGTCTTCAAAGCATCGGGCCGAAAGCCAAATGAAAATAATGAACTTATCCAATCGGACATGCACAATCACCAATGAGTTAAGACAATTCAAAAACTCAAAGAGAGTTTAACACGTGCTGATTAAACTTCATTGAGACCATTTTTTACATTTTCGAATGCATTAACACAAAAAATACGAATTAAATCATACTGTCCATGAACATTCTTAGGGAGAAAGCAGTAACCATAAAATACAAAAGAAATAATGAAATGTATGTAAAAATTCTGAGATTTTTTATGTGGATGGGAAAATGTGTCTTTGACAACTTTCATGTTTTACATTCTTATTGAAGAGACACTCATTTTCGTGTAGAAAATGATCTTTCATGAGAGCTCAGCAGCAAACAAACAAATTTCACAGAACAGACATATTTCAGGATTAAGCTTAAATGGACACTCAAATCTCAAAATTAATGCACCAAACTTTCCAGTCTACTAAACAAGACCCCAATGAACAACTTTCATTTTTTGTGAAGTTTCAAAAGAAGACTCTAAACATAAGATAACTACAAATCAATATGACCACGCACAGAAAAACACTCAGACTCAAGGACGCCAACAGAATTGCATGATTTCATTAAATGTATTAAAAATACGAAACGTGCATGAATATTTTTGTATTTTTTATATGTTATGCATTAAGATCTTATGAACAAATGCCATGAGAGGTCTTTATGAAACAAAGTCTAGAATAACCCATGGAAAATCATTTAGCGTGAAAGGTCAAATCAGAAAAATTCCATCTCAGGTTCTGATCACCATATTTCCAGATTTCTGCTTTCAATTTTGGGACCCTTTTGACATAGCAAACGACGTCAATTTTCGTGCCATAATATATCAAATCGAAGATCTCGAAGTCATCTACGAATGTTCAGTACATTTATTTTCGAGATTTCGTCATCTAAACACGAAAAATTGAGTTACCAGATAATTGCACATGCTGATGCGCCTAGAGCTCGTTGGAGATAAATCCGTCGCGTCGCCAAGGCTTGTTCCACGGCGGCGAATTTTTCTCTCTCAAAATTTTTTTCTCTTGAAATCTCTCCAAAAAAAAATTTTTTTCTCCAGTTTTTCTTCAATCTCCCAAAACTCTCTCAAACATCCAAAATTTTCTCTCCAAAAAAAGTTTTCTCTCAAACTCACTTCTTCCTCCTTTTATAAACCACTCATCTATCTCCCATTCTAATTTTTCCATTAACTCTATCTTCCATTATAATTTCTCCACTAACTCTTCTTCATTTTCATCTTCCCTTCTCCATCTCTATCTCACATTCTAATTTCTCCACTAACTCTTCTTCATATTCATCTTCCCTTCTCCATATCTATCTCACATTCTACTAACTCTTCTTCATCTCCATCTTCCCTTCTCTATTCTCATCTTATTTTCTTTATCTTCTCTTCTCCATCTCCTCTTCTCCATCTTCCTATCTTCATCTCCTCTTTTCCATCTTCCTATCTTCATCTCATCTTCTCCATCTTCCCTTCTCTATTCTAATTTCTCCACTAACTCTTCTTTTTGTTATTTACAAAATAATCCCTCAAGTATTAGGTATTTGCACTCTAGTCCATGAGATTTTAAGTATTTGTAATTCAGTCCCTGGAGAAATATTTCTTTAAGTCCAAATCTCCTCACAATTTTCGACACACCTATCGCATGTTGAATTTAAGCTCATTTCTTGCTATTGAAAATAATGCAAAATTTAATTAAAGCCCTGTTTGTAAAATTGAGTCATTCTTGGTATAATTGGGCCAAGATGAAAATTTGGAATATTAAAGAACAATGTCACAACTCCTAAAAGTGAAAAATGAAAATAAATTGACTCAAATTGAATTTTTTTAGGCCCGATTCGAGATTATGCTCGTTAAGGAATACACAACCTCGAATTGGATTTTTTAAATTTGCGATGGCCAACATGAAAAGGGATTTAAAGGAAAAATATTGACTATTTTTATGTATTTTTGTGGCCTCAAATGCTATTATTTATTAAATATTTTCCTAATTTCTAAAAATTATATTTAAAAAAATACAAAAAATATGAAAAATTATTTTTTTACTCAAAAATGGTTGCCTAAGCTTGGCCAAGGCTTCCAAAGTTGATTTTGCAATTTTCTCATTTTTATAGATTTTCTATCAATTTTAGAAAATAAAAATACCGAAAAATACTGAAAATATGAAAAATCATTTTTTGGTCAAAATTGGTTCCCTAGGCTTGGCAAAGGTTTCCAAAGTTAATTTTTTCAAATTTATGAATTTTTATGGATTTTCTATTAATTTTAAAAAAGAAGAAAAGAAAAGGTGATTGAAAATCAGGTGTCAATACCGGGTCGGGTTAACCCGAACCCGACCCGTCCGAGAGCCCGGCCCGAAGGCCCAAACCTAAATCCTAGGTTAAATGACGCCGAATTGATTTTTTTTACTTTTTTTATTGATTTTCTAAGTTTTCTGATTTTTATTTAATTTTCTGAATTTTTAATTTTTGTTATACAGATCGAGCCGGACAGACCCGGCCCACTACGCCTAATCCCAGCCCGAGACTAATCCATCTAATGCCCAAAACGACGCAGTTTCAGAGATTATTTTGAATTTTCGAATTTTATTCTATTTTCTTTATTTAGCCTAATTTTGATCCTACGGTCGCAGGCGCACTACGTGGCTCACCTTCATCCGTCCGATCCAACTTATGATTTGGCTTCTTGAATTAGGATGACTGAACGGACGTGGCGCCTGACGTGGATAGCCAAGCCAGCGCCACGTCACCTTTGACCGGTCAAATGAGCTGAGGTTGAAGATGATCGGAGCGGCTTCAATTTCCGACGAGCTCGCCGGAGTTTCGCCGGTGATACCTAACAGACCCTAAACTAAAGGGTTTCTAGCAAATCTTGAACCTTAAACGATCCTGATCGACATACTATCAACATATCCCGACTTCTGGGCTTGAGACTCACCTGAAATTACCCATACTAACGCTGGCCGGAGCGAACCTCCGGCGAAAGTTACCCACGCCCCTCTTTATGCCAATCAACCATAAAATCCAGTCAATAATCATCGCACGAGTTCTAGAACACTTACCTGACCATCAATGGGTCTTGTTCTTACCCAGAATAGGCACTCTTGCTCGAAACCAGCTTGGCAATTTCGAAGTTCAATTGAGCATTTTGGAGGGTGATCAATGTAGAAAACATACATAGATATGCTTAGGCAAAGCTCTGGACTCGGTTCGAACAAACGACGCGCAATAATAACTTCGAATCATTGATTTGCCATGAAAACGAGCTTAACTGGGTGTCAATGGCGTTTACGTTGTTTCTTGATAAAACTCTGCGCGAAACGGCTCCGCTTGCTCCTTGGACTGCTAGGAAGCTCGTGATGACGTCGAAGAAGCTCGGTGTCGTCTGAATCACGATGGCACGGCCTTTCAAGCTCTCGGCCTTCTTCTTCCAAAAAACATAGTAGCCCCCTGTGCAAGTTCACCGTCGTCCCCTTTTATTGTCTCTTGCCCAGAATCCTTTTCCAAAATCCCTCTCAACCGAATGAATATTTCCACTCTGATTCACGCCAAACTAACCTTCAAATTTTTCTGGATTTTCCGTTCGAAAATCTCGTAAACTCAAAATTCCCTCTTCTCTGTGCAAATGAACGCTTGGGGAGGACAATGGCCATTTAGGTCGGGTCGGGTCAGATCTGGTTCGACCCGGCCGACCCAAATCGTTTATTTCTTCCAAATTGACCCCAAATTTTACATTTTTTTTTCCAAAATTGACACTAAAATTGGTCTCAGGGGCACTGAATCCATTTGAAAAATGGTGTTTTTGGCCGACAATTTCCAATATTTATGCAAAAAACCCAAAATTTCAATTTGACCCGAGGACCCATTTTGCAAAATCTAAAGTCTTAGGGTCCTTTTTTTGCAAAAATTGACACCATCAATGGATTTGGGAGATCAAAATCTAGGGGGTGACGTCACCCTATTTACAATTCAGTCCCGATGAAATTTTTAATTTCATTTTTAGTGATTTTAGGAACTAAATTGAAAAATCAAAAATTGCATTTTAGTCCTTTTTAGCGAAATTGGGCGATTCTGAGGGCTTCTGAAATAGATTTTAATTTTGAAAAATAGAGGAGGATGACACGACTCTAAAAATATAGAAATAGAAAATTAAAAAGCTAAAATGGAATTTCTAGAATTATTTAAATAATCTAAAAATTAAAATTAACAAAGAAACCCTAGATTCCAAAATTAATTTTTCAAAATTTATTTATCCGAAATAGAGAGAAAATTAAATAAAAAATATTGACTATTTTTTTGGTAATTTTCTGACATCAAATGCTATTTTTTATTAATTTTTTTTATTATTTTCCTAATTTCTGAAAATATTAAAAATAAAAAAAATAAGAAAAATTATTTTTTGCCCAAAATTGGTTCCCTAGGCTAGGCTGAGGTCATCAAAGTTGATTTTGCAATTTTCTCACTTTTTATTTATTTTTTATGAATTTTTAAAAATAAAATGGAGAAAAATATGAAAAATAAGGAAAATTATTTTTTGCTCAAAATTAGTTTCTTAGGCCAAGCCAAGGTCTCCAAAGTTGATTTTGCAATTTTCTCACTTTTTATTTATTTTTTATGAATTTTTTAAAATAAAAATGGAGAAAAATATGAAAAATAAGGAAAATTATTTTTTTGCTCAAAATTGGTTTCCTAGGCCAAGCCAAGGTCCCCAAAGTTGATTTTGCAATTTTCTCACTTTTTATTTATTTTTTATGAATTGTTGAAAAATAAAAATGGAGAAAAATATGAAAAATAAGGAAAATTATTTTTTGCTCAAAATTGGTTTCCTAGGCTAGGCCGAGGTCCCCAAAGTTGATTTTTTCAATTTTATGGATTTTTATGGATTTCTAAAAAATTTTGAAAAAAAATTGGCCAAAAATCAAGTGTCAACATATGTGCATTATAGATGACCATCCGACTTCACCCTTAAAGTACAACGTCATCCGTACAAATGAAGTTATTTGTCTCTTCCCACAATTTTGGGACCGAACCGATAAATTTCATTTAAATTCATCATCCAACCTCACCTTCGGGGTAGGACGTGAATAAATTCCCTTCCGACCCTAAACTTTGGGTACAAAGAAAATTCATAAATAAATAAAAAAAAGATCACATGATATATGATACTCAATGTTTATTATAATTTTATTTTTTAGAAAACAAAACCACAAAAAGAATACCAAAATATGGTCTAAAATGGAATTAAATGTCAAGATACCATTTAATATAAAATTAGACTTTGAATGATCAATTTCTTCATTTATATTAATTGTTATCAACCTTCAAGACCATCTTTTATTTTGCCTTTTATTTAATCTGAAAATACCAAAAAAATTTTATTCATGTGTATTTCATATAGGGTAGATCATATATAATTTATAGTATATTTCATGCATATTTTCCATGTCATCCATGAATTTTCATGCCATTTAGAATATAGTTCTAACTTTGTGAGTTCAATTCGCATAGCATATAGGCTAGAACAAATCTCAATTTTTGCATGTCATAGTAGTGCATCCTTGGCTATCATCTATACCATGTCATGTAGTTTAATTGAATCACGCTGTGTGCCACATTTGTTAGATTTCACATTCTTCTTGCATTAAAATTTGATTTTTTTCCAAAGTCATCATGTATGCCATATAGTTTGTTTGAACATCATGTAGTCATGTTTGCACTCACGTAGTTAGGTTTTGCATTTGCATGTTGCATTCATTCAAATAAAAAAAAAACCTAAAAAAAAAAAATACAATTGCACCATGCTTTATAAATTAAATCCATTGAATTTGTCAATTCAAGAAATATTCACAAGAACAATACCAAAAGGGTGTTAATTTAAAAATTAACATAATCGAATCCCCGAACTTAAGTCTCTAGTTTGCAGAAAATAAAATATTCTCTCAATGCTTTATTTAGGTATCTAATCTACCTACCAAAAAAAGATTAGTGGCGGCTCCAAAATTTAAATCATTTGAACATAAACTTAAGTTGCGAATTGGTATTGGACTAGGTTAGTTAATTCATTTAATTAATCTAGTAATCCATTAACTTGAGAATTTTCTAATAATCAGGTCACAACACTATGCTATATATTGTGAAGAGATTGCTTTTAATGAAGCCTAAATTGCCGCTGAGAATAGGGGTTAATGTGGGCGATAGCTAAAAGTAGAAGTCTCGACTTGAAGCCCTTCCTAGATGCTAATCTATGAGAAAAACGGTTCCAGGAACTTCTCTTAATGCAATGCACATTGTCCCTTTTGGTCTTGATTAAACAGATGATGTGAGGGAATGAAGGACTGATTTGAAAGGAAAATCCGATGAGCAGAAAGGAAAAGCGGCTGTTGGATTGGTTCTTATGAATGTTGACTCCATTCCTTATGATGTTTCCATATTAAAGGGTCATGACCAACTCCAAACTTAGACAGAGAGTTGGTGACAAACTTTTTTTTTTGGTCTCCCTTCAAAAGGCTGGTTCCTAGGAAGTACAGAAGCTATGAGTGATATAGGGTAAAGTTATCAGAATAAATGAGATGGATGTGTCTCTTGCGACTCATTTTGCTGCTTCTACCGACTTGAGCGAATGAGCATGAGTAGCTAGGCTTGGTAATCTTTTAAGTGACACATCCAAATTTGTGTTTGAATTGTCCTAGGGAATCTTCTTATTGGAGAACTCAGCAGAAGTATGATACTTTTGCTAGGGATTCGAGCTGGTCAATATATCCAGTTTGACCCACATTCACTAAAAAACTTAAGTTTATGAATTATAGATCAACTATAATATATTAACTGCTCCACACCACATCAATTCTTCAATGTAAAACTTTTCTAACCCAAGTTACACATACATCCTAACACTTCTAACAATTCAACATCTACGAGCCTTAGTTGCTCAAAAAAGGTCCAATATAATTCTCCCACTTACCGTGTAAAGAGAACTTATACGTTCCTATAAGCAAGACCATTCCTCATGTTAGTCCTACGAAGACAATCAGTCCCAGTTTGGATAATCCCCACAAGTTTGATAGCACGCACTATATGTTTTTAATGGCATTGTCTGTAAGTCAAGGAGGTTATTAAGGGCTTATATAGCAACCATTCTAGTTTTCTGATTCTATACCCTAGAACAAAAAAAGATGAGAATCATGTTTGGTAACGTAAATGATTCTGATTCTATTTTCAAAAATAGTTTTGAAGGAAAAAAAAAAGAACAAAAAATTTAATTCTGGAAAAAAGAATCACTTTTGAAAAATAAAATGAAGTACCACATCTCTCACTTTTCTCTTTCAGTTTTCTCGTCACTTTTTCCTTGACTTAAAGTAGAATGATGTCTCATTTTCAAAGAAAAATGTATAGTATAGTATAGTATAGTATAGTATAGTATAGTATAGTATAGTATAGTATAATAAATAAAAATTTTAAAAAATTAAAAAAAAAATTTTTTTTTTTCAAAAAACCCTCAAAAATAGAAGAAGCTTACCTCATTTTCATAAATTTGAATCTAGATTTCCTAGATTTTATTCATTTTTAGAAACTTATAAACATTTTTGAAATTAAACCCGAATCATATTCTCTAAACCCTTACGGTTTCATTAGGGTTTATGATGCGATTTATCAATACTATGACTTCTTGTTTGTGCACTTGACTAACTTGTTTTAGAAAATTTTGAAAAAATACAAAAAAAAAAGAACCAACATAAACACTTAGCAAGCTCTCGTTCTTAAGTTTTGAATGAATTAAGATTGAAAGTTTATTTCCTAGAATAAAAAACACACACCAATGTAGGGTTGTTTAGTGTACTTTTCTTGCAGAAATGAGGGTTTCGCTCATCTCGATTGTTCGCTCGCTCAAAAGAGTTAGATGAAACTCCACAATAAATGACGAAAAAGACTTATGATGATTCATGATATTTATTTTTACATTTCAATGTATAATATGTTATATAAGAGAATCAATATGAATTAATCTTCGATTAATTCAAAATGTGAAATGAAATTTCATAAAGTAACTACATAATTATTTGACTTAAATGATAAAAATTGATAAGAGAAATTGATCACATGAATAAAAATTATGTGCACTTACCAAATGTTTTTCTATTTTAAGAATGTAAATTTTCTGTAATTACCAAACATGTTCTGATTGTCTAAAATTCATATAGGAAACAAAATTAGAAAAAGTCATTTTAACCAAAATTACTTTTTTTGTTCAAAATGGTTGCCATGGTTGCCATATAGGCTATAAGATTAACTTTTTGTGCATGCTCCTACCACTTTTGAAGAAAGAACAAGCATGTGGGGGTGAAATTCAGCATATTAGTTTGCATGCTAGCCCAATGGTAAGACCATGCACGTTCATTAAAATTATCTCGCCAAATCTGCGTCTCCTTGTTTGTAATAGGAAAAGTGTTGAAAAAGTCCTAAACATTTTCTTGATGCCAATTCAATCCTAAACTTTTTACATTTGTGCCAATTTAGTTATAAACATTTTATTGGTATCAATTTAGTTCTAAATATTTTGCATTGGTGCTAGTTTAGTCCTAAATCTTTTATATTCTTAATTAATTGGATTAACTCAATTGGCACAATGCAAAGGGTTTAGAACTTAATTAGAATTAATAAAATATTTATGACTAAATTGGTACAAATAAAAAATGTTTGTGAATGAATTAGCACAAAAAAGACTTAGAAATGAATTGACACAAATGCAATAAGTTTATGTCTTTTTCAACACTTTTCCCACCGTCATGGACTTGCAGGCCCTCGGCCAATGGGCGTTGAGGGATGTTAGGCTTTCACCGATTGCAACAACAAAGGAAAAAAAAAAGGAAATGAGAAAAAGAAAAATATTGAAAAATGTAAAAAAAATTAAAATTGTCTTTGTACGAAAATTTCTTTAACCAGTCAGAATATGTGGCTGGTCAATGAGGTCAGCCCTTTATTTGGAACTGCTATAGTCACTTTTGGCCTTTAGTTGAAACTGTCATAGTTACCTCCTTTTAGAAAATGAGAACACTTCATTTTCTTATTTGGACTTTATTGCTGTAACTTTCGAGGGATGCAAGATCCATATTCGTGTGCAGACAAAGTTTTTCTTTTAAAAAAAGAATCTTGGTTGAAAAAAGCTTGAAAAAAATATGATATTGTTCAAATTGAATTAGAGATTTTGTGTTAATTTGGAATTTTTTAAGGAAGGATAGATGTTATACATTTTAGTATAATTCAGACATGTATTCCGACCGAGATAATAGTTCAATAATGATATTCCTTAAAAATGATCACTCGTATCGCTTAAGAAAAATGAATGAACAAAAAATATTTTTATCATTCATGAAAATATTTAGAAATAAATTATTATCAACACTTCATAGATAATTCATCAACTAATTATTTTAAATATACAAACGATCATGTTAGAAAAATATTTTCAAATTATATTTTTTTGTTAAACAAATGAAACATAATTGAAACAACTGAAAGTTCAACAAGGAATGGTTGTTGTTATTTTCGATCCTAAGTCTAACTAGGGCACGCACGTCGAGATCCTGCTCTCTCCATAAGATCGCACCATGCGTCCGCAAATGGGCCGAACTGGCCAGCCGGCCCATTTGTCAAGTTAGCCAGCACGTGACGGGTGGTGCGCTGCTAAACGTCGGATTTATTTATGGATTCAGAAAACCACCCCACAACCACCCCAAACCACCGCGGTACGAACCTGAAGTTCATCTCTCTCTCTCGATCTCGACACAGCACTCAACGACACGGCCAGATCAAGCAACCCAAGACGCAACAATGGCGGAGGCCAAAGGTACTTGGTACTCCCTGAGGGAATGGATCGTCGAGCACAAACTCCGCGCTGTCGGTAATTCTCCGGTTCCTTCGTTCTTGCTTTCGTTTCCTCTCGTCGAATCTGGAGCCGTTTCTTGGGCTAGTGCCGGATTCGTTTCGCTCTCTTTTTGTTTTTCCATTTTTTTTAATGAATTCTTGGGGTGTCCAAGGTTGTCTATGGCTGAGTGGAATTTCCGGTTCAATCGCCTACAATTGGTCGCAGCCCAACATGAAGCCCAGCGTTAAGATCATTCACGCCAGGTACGGGTTTCGTGCGCTTTCCCTATTTTTTTGACAACTCTTCAGTCGGAATATGGATTTTAGAATCCATTTTCCCTGTAAGTTAGCTTCTTACTGATTGATTGCTTACATCTGATTGGAAAATTTTGTCCCTTTTTTTACTGTTGGTGGAAATTTTTGTTCACTTTGAGAGTCAGAATTAGGGATTGAGAGAATATTACTTTCGCTTTTGCAAGAATTGAATACATAGCTGTTGAAATAGGGGAGAAACGTGGCTTGTGTTGCTGAGTTTCAAATGTGCTGAAGTTATCTGATTCTGATCCTGGCCCATTCACCCGTTTGGGAGTTCTCTCTAAGCTTACTCTTCATGTGTGTACGTCTTCTTTTGGGGTTGTTGGCCTTGATTACTAATCTTCTGATATGTTGCGGAAGCACCACAACTAAAATCACGACGTGGCTGGAATGATTTATAAATGCTACTTGTGTGCGATTTGCTCTACATTTATCTTGCCTTTTTCTTCCGTTAGTTGGTGATCTTATTTCTAGGATTTGCTTTATGGTCTTACAGAGAATGAGTGGAAGTGCACAATGAGTGTCAAATTTCGAGTCAAATCTTCATAGTTCCCTTTGTGAAGAGGAGAGAGAGTTAGGTAGATTGCATCGGGACACTTGCTGGGTTTATTGATTTGTATGTAAGATCCTCAAGGTATCGCATCGTGTTCTTTAATTTCTGAAATAGACTATACGCTAATGTATTTTCCACTTTATTAAATCTTGTTTTATTACTTTCCCCCAAGTAAGTTTCAGCTAACCTTTTGCTTTCTTCATGTCATGCTATCGGTAAAAAACTTCTGTTCATGCATTTAAGGATCTACGGAGAATATGTTCAAACCATCTCAATTTATATTCTTTCATCTTCTTTATCATCGGTACTATTCCAACTTTTCATCGAACATCTTCATTTCTTATCTTATCCATCCTTGTATAAACACACATCCACCTTAATATCCTTATTTTTGCTACTCCCATTTTATGCTCATGTTACTTTTGTGCTGGCCAAATTTCAGCTCCATATAACATTGCAAATCTCACTATTCTATAAAATTTTTCTTTTAGCCTAAGAGGAATTGTGATCACACAAAAACCCCGATGCGCTGAATCATTTCATCCAACTTGCTCTAATTCTATGGCTTACATCCTCATCAATCACTCTCCCATTTTGTAAAATTGATTCCAGATATCTAAAAGCATCTTCTTAAGTACCTTCTGTTCAAGCATACTCATAGATTTTTAATCTCGTCCTCTTGTTGTGGCAAATTCACACTTCATGTATTTCGTCTTATTCCGACTTAATATAAATCCTTTAGACTCTAACATGCTTCTCTATAATTCTAATTTAGCGTCAACCCCAGCTTTGGTCTCATCAATAAGCACAATATTATCTGCGAATAACATACATCACGACACTTCATTTTGGATATCTTTTGTTAGCTCATCCATAACTAGTGCAACAAGATAAGAACTCAAAGCCGAACTTATGAAAACGAATCTTAACCATTTAAACTCTTCTCATAATGTTCACTGGTAATGTAAATGTAACATTTATGGGCAATGACAATTACAATAACATTGTGCTGAATTGTTGGCTTGTTAAGTTTATGTTATGACCCATCAATGACAAAAGGTGGTAATCAGAGAATTAAAGGAGAGAGAGAGAGAGAGGAGATGAGAGAATCAGGGAGATCAGATGAGAAGCTGAAGGAGAAAATCAGTAGAGGGAAAGAGGAGGGGGAGGAGGAGGGGAGAGTTTATTTGGTTAATTTATGGTTGGATCACCAGGGAAACAAAGAGGTGCTTATGTGCTCTGCAATTCAGTATGGCCTCACCCGGTAATTGCATAATGGATATTAGCCAATTGCTATGAATTAGCTTTACCATCTAAAGTTCAGTATATCTCCTCTTGCTGGCATTCCCTACAATGCCATCACCTATAGCACCATGGGTAGTGACAATTCGTTAGCTTTTGCATTGAAATTAAAAATGAATCTTAACCATCTAAACTCCAATATATCTCCTCTTACTGGCATTCCGTACAATGCCATCACCTATAACACCATGGGTCATGACAATTCTTTAGCATTTGCATTGAAATTGAAAATGAAGCACATGTGTTCATCCTCTGGATTTACCCTTATTCGATGGTTTTGTAGAGAGTATGTCTTATGGAGTACACAAACAACTAGCTAGCAGGTTTTGAATTTGGTCATCCTTCTTTGTTTGACCTTATTCTAGCCACAGAACATAGTTTATCTCAATTTGATCAGCCAACTTCACATGGTGTCCAATGTGGTAACTCATGGTATATTCCTTCTCAACATAGGAAGGCTGACATGGGTGAGTAGGGGCCATTAAAAGGGCTCAAATTGCAAAAAATTAATCTATTACCACGGAGGAGGCGATCAACTGTTGAATAAAAACCACCCTGTAAGGTGGCCTTTCCATAAAACCTGGCGATGCACTAATTATAGTTGATATGTCTTCGTTATTGTGCAACTTTGCATCAAATGTGGACGAAGAGGTGATGAGTTGTTTACTCTTTGTAAGAAATCGAAACTTACCCCTTGTCCAAGGAAAGACAATAAAATTTTCTTTGTAGTTTGAATATATCTCTACTTGTATTTCACTTTGTTGTCTAGTGAGGAGGACTACAAGATGTGATGAGTATTGATTAATCTCAAATATACAGGTTGCATGCTCAGGCACTCACACTTGCTGCTTTGGCGGGCGCTGCAGTTGTAGAGTACTACGACCACCAGACCGGAAAGAAGGCTGACCGCTATGCCAAGTTCCTCAACTTTGATGAGGACCAACAGAAAGATCGAAGTTAATGGACTACAAGTCATGAGATCTATACAGTACTAGGTCATTTTGTCAAAACCCTCTGGAGAGTCGGGACCATGTTCCTTAGAGGCATCACATTGCCAAACATTGATTTTTTTTTTGGGGGACCAAACATTGATTTAATTAAAAGCATTTATGCATCTTTTCGGTCCATTTACAATGTATGGTTGTATCCAATTGTTCTCTCCTGTCTTATTGCTATTTGGTTCTTTCTGTATAATCCTATGGAATCAGACTTCAGGAGGACCGCCAGGGTCATTTTTTGACACCTGTGATATTATTCTAGCTTGAGTGGGGAGATTGTGTGAGGACTTGCAGGGTGTAGCCACCTTTTCTAGGAAGAGAATGGTAATGGATAGCAAAAATTCTGGATGAACTAAACTGATAGGCAGTTTTCTTGGCAAGTGGCTATTTACTGGATTTGGCAATTCTACGTTTTTTGTTTCTCATTTTTTTGGTCTCAAGGCGGAGATATTCATGGTTAAGTAAAATATAAGATGTTAGATGAGCCATGGGCTCTGTTCATTTCCCTTTTTTTTCTTGGGGACTTTAGAACTTTATCGGGGCAGTTTGGGAATTTCGTCTCTTTTCTTCTAGAGGCTTCCCACTGTTCTTCACCGTTAGATCGGACGGTAAATCATGAGATGTAAAGAGAGGCGGTTATGTAAATGTAGGGTTACCCTTTTTCCATTTGTACCAATACAACTTCTCCATTTGTGTCAATCCAACTGCTATGAGTAATAAAACTATCCTTGAGAACTTCTTATCTCTTTAAATACTCCCTGTGGAGTTTCCTTCCTTGCCGCAAGATGAAACGGGGGCTGCAACTCATTTTTTATGGGACAGTGGCTCCATTCCATTCAATACCCACGCAGCTTCTCCTCTTTCAGTGTAACCCCGGTTTAACATCATGGAATTTGTTTTTCATGATAAAATCTTTATATTCATCTAAAATAGGGTTAGACGACATAACTCAATCACTCTTCAACTCAAAATTATATCCTCTTTTCCTTCGAGTCTTGTTCCAATAACTAAATAGAATAACCACTCAAGATACAAATCAATCAAAAGCATAAGAGCATGATGTGCATATAGCCATTCAAGATACAGATCAATCAAAAGCATAAGAGCATGATGTGCATATAGCCATTCAAAAGACACAAAGCGTTCAAACACTTGAGAATCCCATTCTTCCCTTCTCCTCTATACCCGTCTTCAAAATCAAATCTCGAAAGACACAAAGCATATGAAAAATTGAGAATCCTATCCTACAACAGAACCCAAATTTTCAAGTTTCTCATCTGTTAATGATGGCTAGATGTAATGTGGTTGAGCCACCAAGAGGTCAAAAGGAGGATTTTTGGTCAATGAAACAAAATACATGAAATAGGAAATAGTACAAAGCTATGAAGGCTAAGATGAAAACCCTACTCGGTCTGGTCCCCTTCTCTATTGGAAGATATGAGAATCTATTTATGAGGAAAGAAAGAGGAAACCTACCGGAATTACTCTTCCAGATAGGCGTGATTTCATAAAGATTAGTGTCTAGAAACTCAGCTAAAGAGTTATGAGGATTGAATAGGTTGTATAAAGCGAGGGAGGAATTCAACTTCGATAGCGACACTACATTCTTCAAGCATCGGCATGATCTCTAACCCCTCCATGTTGAAAGTAGTAATATTGGGATCCCAGAAATGTGCTAGAGCATGAATGAGGCTAGCAAGACACTCCACTTTGATACGGTCCAGTATCCCCAACCGCTTCTTGACGTACTTCTGATTGGCTTCATTCATGTCATCCCACCAAGCTGTGAGCTCATCTCGAGGAACAATAAACATCCATATGTCAAAGTTTCCTATCGAGTCTAAAATATACAAATGATATTTAAAAATCAATCGCCATGGATTACTATTAAAATGTGTGATGCAAATGTCATGAGATATGAATGAATCAATTCAATGTCATATTTCTTTTTGGTGAAATAAGGGTTAGATTCTCTCATTTAGCTCAAAAGGATTGAATAAGAGTTCTAATATGAATTTCATCCAAAGGATATATATATAGTTGATTGAAAACATTCAAACAATTAAAGGAAATACCAATATCACATTCCATTGATGAAATACCAAAAAAGGTTGAACTGAAATGCATACAACTGAAATAGCTCGCTAATACATGTAAGTCTAAGGGATAGGATAGAATAGGGTTCCCAGTAGAGAAGTCCTATACATGAAGTCTAAGACTGAAATGGGGCTTTTTACAAAAAAGGGTTTAAAGTTTTAAGTTTTTACAAATTTGGGTTTTCAACAAAAAAAATTTATCAGAATGGGGCTTGTTCAGCACTATAAGTGCCGAACAAGCTTGTTCGGCACTATAACAAAGTGGGGGGTGGGGGTAGGGGGGTGGGGGGTGTTAGGAAATCTTTTTTTTTTTCAAATATTTTATAAATTTAAATATTGTATTTAAAATCACGAAAATTTCCAAAAATGATTTTTTCACCCAAATTGGTTCCTCAAGCTTAGGTAAAGCTTTTAAATATGAATTTTCAATTTTATAGTTTTTTATTTTCTATTAATTTTCTTTAAAAACTTGATTAAGAAAATCAAGAAAAATGAGAAAATTAAAAAATCAACTTTGGAGACCTTGACCAACCACAGGGAACCATTTTTTTTTAAAAATAAATTTTCATATTTTCGCATTTTTAGTATTTTTTTGAAAATATAAAAATACTTCAAAATTAATAAAAAAAAATAGCATTGGAGAGCAAAACAAGTGTTCACGAAAAACAAAGTTTAGTATTTTAAATGGTCCAACATGGAAAGGTTTTTTAAATAAAATATTGACAATTCTTTCTTAATTTTTAGGCCATGAAATCTTTTTTTTATTTTCCAATATTTTGTTATTATGGATAAATTTGTAAAAACTGCGAATATTTCACTAAAACCTTTCCATGCTGGACCATTTAAAATACTGAATTTTTTTTTCATGAACACCTTTTTTTCCCTCAAATTCTATTTTTTTAAAATTAATTTTGAAGTATTTTTATATTTTCAGAAAAATACTAAAAATGCGAAAAATATGAAAAATTATTTAAAAAAAATGGTTCCCGATGGTTGGCCAAGGTCTCCAAAGTTAATTTTTCAATTTTCTCATTTTTCTTGATTTTCTTAATCATGTTTTTAAAGAAAATTAATAGAAAATAAAAAACTATAAAATTGAAAAATCATATTTAAAAGCTTTACATAAGCGTGAGGAAACAATTTGGGTGAAAAAATCAAGAAAAATGAGAAAGCTAAAAAATCAACTTTGGAGACCTTGGCCAATCATAGGGAACCATTTTTTTTAAAAAAAATAAATTTTCATATTTTTCGCATTTTTAGTATTTTTTGAAAATATAAAAATACTTCAAAATTAATAAAACAAATAGCATTTGAGGGCAAAAAAAGTGTTCATGAAAAAAAAAGTTCAGTATTTTAAATGGTCCAACATGGAAAGGTTTTTTAAATAAAATATTGGCAATTGTTTCTTAATTTTTAGGCCACGAAATCTTTTTTTTATTTTCGGATATTTTGTTATTATGGATAAATTTGTAAACACTGCGAATATTTCACTAAAACCTTTCCATGTTGGACCATTTAAAATACTGACTTTTTTTTTCGTGAACACTTTTTTTCCCTCAAATGCTATTTTTTTAAATTAATTTTGAAGTATTTTTATATTTTCATAAAAATACTAAAAATGCGAAAAATATGAAAAATCATTTTTTAAAAAAATGGTTCCGATGGTTGGTCAAGGTCTCCAAAGTTGATTTTTCAAATTTCTCATTTTTCTTGATTTTCTTAACCAAGTTTTTAAAGAAAATTAATAGAAAATAAAAAAACTATAAAATTGAAAAATCATATTTAAAAGCTTTACCTAAGCCTGAGGAACCAATTTGGGTGAAAAAATAATTTTTGGAAATTTTCGTGATTTTAAATACAATATTTAAATTTATAAAATATTTGAAAAAAAAAGATTTCCTAACACCCCTAGCCCCCCTCCCCCCCCCCCCCCCCAAACCCCCCTACCCCACCCCCCACTTTGTTCGGCACTATAAGTGCTGAACAAGTGATTGTTCGGCACCAATAGTCCCGAACAAACCTCATTCTGGTAATTTTTTTTTTTGAAAATCCAAATTTGTAAAAACTTAAAATTTTAAACCCCTTTTTTGTAAAAAGCCCACTGAAACGTAGGTCAATGGAATGTGATTATAGATATCTGGAAGAACCCCAAATTTGATCTTCAAGGAATAAGCATCGGGGTCTTCAAGATCAACACATATACCCATCCGTCTCAGATTCCTCTAACGATATTGCAAGTAGATCATAGCGGGATAAAGAGATTCCTCTCACCAGGGTACGGTACCGTTTTCAAGATGGTATTTCCATAACGTCTATGGCCTTAGGTTTCTTCAGAGAAATGTATTTCGACTTTATCTTTTTAGGAGGGTGTTGCTTCTTCTCCCAGAGAGTGTTCATTGGCCTATTCTCCTTGGCAAGACACTCTTTCTTTAGAAAAGAACTTCTTTTTCTAGCTCTATAATTGCGACGTTGCCTCCTCATTTCTATATGGGATTCATGAATTTCGTTCAATTCATGCTTGCGCTTGAGCTGCGCCACATGGTAGTGAGGGTGCAACTTTTCGAGATGGCCCAAGTTCCGCCCCGTGAATTCCCTTCCGTGACTGAAGTAGGTGAATTGGAATATGGTATATTGCTTAGGCCAGATCACCTTGCGGTCATGCAGAAATGGCTCCAATTGTTCCTCTACCGCACTTCGAGCCAACATCACCATTCTATCATAAAATCGACATTTAGTCTAATCACTTGACCGTATGAAAATATGAATGACACGCTCAAAAAGTGGAAACACAAATGCCATGAGAAATTTAAAATTCGAAATGACGTATAAAAACGAAACAAGTTCAAAGATAGGAAAGATCTCTCCAACCCCAGCCTTTTCTTCTTTTCTTTTCTTTTTTAGGTCTTAGGTATACTAACCACAAAGACATGAGCATGTGACTTGTGAGGTTATTACCATAAAATAAAAAGAAATAGGCATGGAACCTATGGCAAAAGCTCTCACGATTCGGATATGATATATTCATCCCCAAGGGTACCCGCCTAAGAGGGGTAGAGATAACCGATTCGAATAATCAGTGGGAATGAATATAATTGTTACAAGTACAATTAAACACAAGGTTCTTTCATATCTATTCCCTAAAAAGTGATTCTAGTCGGGGTTTGACCTCCAGAGTATGCGAGGTGTCGTGAATATCACAATGCAATAGTCATGGACAACGGTTTGTATCAAACATCACTATAAAGGAGTAAGTAAACATACATTCCCAACTCTGAACCTCCAGAAGAAGTGCCAACGCAGACTATTGCTCTTATTATTCCCATATGCAAAAAAACATCTAGCATAAGGATTAGTGGACTTACCTCACATTCAAGAATATCTGCACAAAAAATCAAGTCAGAAAAATACTCTACCTTTTTAACGGCTCAAGTCCATTAGAAGTTTAAAACCAATCCTCTTTGGAGTTTCTAAGTCTATCATGACCCAAAAGTGTGGGGCGTTTGGGGTTGATTACCATATCTAAGGATCCATGGTGATCCTTCCTCAGTTTGGACCCTCCCAAGTCCTCCGCTCGTGCAACAGCAAGATTTAAAGCAGTTTCGACCTTTGATATGGTTGCATGACATGTGCATAAAAGTACATGCTTAGGAGTCTTTTTCGATCTTTGGGAAAGATAGATCGAAAATCTCGTCGAGCAGTAGAAGAAAACGAACGACTCAAATGAAACTAGAGATTTGGGATTGTTGACACTTGATTTTTGGCCAATTTTATTTTCAAAATTTATTAGAAAATCCATAAAAATTCAGAAAAATTGAAAAAAATCAACTTTGGGAACCTTGGTTTGGCCTAGGGAACCAATTTTGAACAAAAAATAATTTTCCTTATTTTTCATATTTTTCTCCATTTTATTTTCAAAAATTCATAAAAAATAAATAAAAAGTGAGAAAATTGAAAACTCAACTTTGGGGACCTCGATTTGGCCTAGGAAACCAATTTTGAGCAAAAAATAATTTTCCTTATTTTTTGCATTTTTTTTAATATTTTCATAAATTAGGAAAATAATAATAAAATAATAAAAAATAGCATTTAAAGCCAGAAAATTACCAAAAAAAGTCAATATTTTTAATTTAATTTTATATTCATTTTGGATGAATAAAGTTTGAAAAATAAAGTCTGGAACCTAGGGTTTCTTTGTTAATTTCATTTTTTAGATTATTTAAATAATTCTAGAAATTCCATTTTAGCTTTTTAATTTTCCATTTTTACATTTTTAGAGTCGTGTCGTCCTCTTCTATTTTTCAAAATTAAAATCGAGTCCAAAAGCCCTCAGAATTGTCCAATTTTGCTAAAAGGACCAAAGTGCAATTTCAGATTTTTTAATTTAGTCCCTAAAATCATTAAAAATGAAATTAAAAATATTCTAGGGACTAAATTGAAAATAGGGCGATGTCACCCACTAGATTTTGACCTCCTGAATCCAATGGTGGCGTCAATTATTTCAAAAAAGGCCATTAAGACTTGGGAAATTGCAAATTAATCTCTCGGGTCAAATTGAAATTTTGGGGTTTTTGTGTAAATACTGAAAATTTTCGGCTGAAAACACCATTTTCAAATAAATTTGACGTCCCTGAGTCCAATTGTGAGGTCAATTTTCAGTAAAAATGGCTAATTGGGGGTTAATTTTGTTTGTTTTTGGTCGGTTGGGTCAACCGGGTCGAGTCGACCCGACCCGGTCAACCCATTTGACCCGAGAAACCAGAATTGGTTCTGGTTTCTCGCCCTCGCGCGTATGGAAAATGCCCCAGATTGAGGCATGCCGAAGCGCCGGCGAATGGATGGAATTTGCCCGGCGACGACGTGCCAATTGGCACGTGGTTTCGTCGCCGAGCACGTGGGCACCTTCTGCCGAGTTGCCCGCTCGCGAACCAAATTTTCAAAAATTTTTCAGGTTCGAATCAAGGCAGATCCTGAGAAGATTGAGGCTGTTGTTTGTTGAAGATCAAGTGAGAGAATCTCGGGGATTTCGGGGAGAGGTTTAGGCGCTAGAGTCAATTTAAAAGGGGGAAATTGGCGAGCAAAAAAAGGGAGGAGGAAGCTCGGGAACAGGGGACTGTGAATGAGGAATATGCTGGGCTGTGAGTGAATCAAAGCAAAAAAAACACTTCAGAAGGTTGATAGGGTGTTCAGAAGGCGATCTGTGCCGTCGGTAGAGCTCGCCATCGCCGCAAAAGGTAATTGCCATTTTCGAGCTCTGAGCTCTGTGACCATGGCGAATCGCTCGTTTGTTGGTTATTCTCCAAATTTCCATGTGCGTTTCACTCCCTGAGCAATTCTAAGCATGCCCCTGCTCTGTTTTTGTCTTGATTTTGCATATCGAGTCTCGCCCAAAACCTCCAACCTCGGCCGAATTTTCGCGTGTCCGCCGGCGAATATGGGCGATTGCGAGCTCAATCGGAGCTCGAGGTAAGTGTTCTTGTCTCAAGTAGATGCTATTATGTGAGTTAATTTGATAGTTATGGTCGAGATTGTGAGTTCAAGTCCCACGTTCTTCGGTCTGTGTATGCTAGATCCCTAGGGTTTGGGCCGTTAGATTTGGTTAGGGCGCAACTATGTTGATCGGTAAGTCACAACGAGTTGATTGGTGGTGGTCGGAGGTCGATCGGTGATGATTCCACCGTTGGATCAAGCCGGTGGCCTCTCGACCGTCCATTCAGCCCGTCGAGAGGTAGAAGACGGAGATGACGTGGCGCCGGGTCATCTCGTTGACCCGGTCAAAGTCTGACGTGGTGCCACGTGGGTGACACGCGGCAGCCACATCAGCTCGACCGTTTCATTTTTTTAAAATAATAACCAGATCCGACGGTGGACTTGATGCCACGTGACGAGATCTGAAAATTTTGGAAATAAAAAATCCATTTTCGAATTATAATCGAATTTTCAAAATAAGAATTGATCGGACGGTTCAGATTGAGTCGTCGCTTGATCTGGACCGTTGATCGTGGTAATTAGGTTCAACGGCAGAGGTTGAATCTTTGAGTGAATCGTGGCCGTCGATTCAAGTATGCAAATCCGACGCTCGTGAATTGGCCACGTGGCTTTCTCAGGATCGTCGGATCTTTCATTTATAATAAAATCTGATAAATATTCAAAAAATCAAATAAAAAAATAAAAAAATTAGCAAAAGGGTGCGACGTCGTTTTACTTCAGGGTTTTAAATAGGACTCGGGTCAGTCGGGCCGGGTCGACCCGACCCAGTCCGAAAAAAAAAATATACATATAATAATAAAAAATAAAAATTAAATAAAATAAAAACAAAACAAAAAATAATAAAAATAACAGAAAATAATAAATAAAAAATTCTGAAAATCTTCTAAAAATCGGAAACTATAGGAAAATAAATTGAAAATATAAATAAGAATATAAATAAATAAAAAGCAATAGAAAAATCGTAAAAATTCGTAGAAACCCCTAAAAAAATTTAGAAAAATTGTTAGAACATATAAAATAATGTTAGGAGAATATTAGGAATTAAAAATAAAAATTCCAGAAAATATAGAAAATATTCTAAAAAATAGGAAAACCCCGGAAAGTCTTAGAAAATTCTAAAAAAATAAGAAAAATTCCAGAAAATATAGAAAATATTCTAAAAAAATAGGAAAACCCCAGAAAGTCTTAGAAAATTCTAAAAAATAGGAAAAATATTAGAAATTAAAAATAAAAATTTCAGAAAGTACAGAAAATACTCCAAAATATAGGAAAACTCTTAGAAAATATTGGAAAACGTCTAAAAAAATTCCGAAAAAATTCTAGAAAATTCAGAAAAATCCAAAAAAATTCCTAAAAATTGCGAAAATTAGGGAAAAACCATGTTCAACTAGTTTGACTTAATTTCACATTTTTGGTTTCCAGAACCTTCCAAAATAGCTATTTTGCCCCTCTGGTCAATCTGACCCGAACCATTCCAAATCACCCCGAACCATCCTGGAACTAAATTGACGCGCTTTCCTAGACTTTTAAGACTTCCTTTTATTTGTATTGGTCGATTTCGGCATGATTTCTCTTTGACTTGATTCATTGGTTGCATATTTATTTTATGGTTGTGATTGACAGGATAGATACTCCCATTTGTATGAATCCCTTAGATCCTTAAAGCCTACCTTATCCAACCTCGTCTGCATGAATTCCTTAGATTAGGAAATCACTCAACTTAGGTACCGAAAGGGCGTCGATACCAATATTGACGTAACAAAGTCCCCGAATCTAGATCTCTGGTTTTCGTAGGATTGAGCGATCTCTCCCAATCGTTCGATAGGGTTTCCAATCACACCCTCCAATAAATGATTGGTGGCGACTCCTATGGCATGCACACTATTCACATGTCACCCGACCACACTAAGGTCGATCTCGATTTAAATTTTCTTGACGCGATTTGGTACGGGCCTGGGAGGGCCCGAGTTGAGCCTAGATACCCAATGGGCCCAGCAATCCATTAGCTCCCTCGGGATCCCTCAAACCCGGGAGGGTCGTGACAGACTGGCGACTCCACTGGGGACTTAGTTTAACCCATTAGAGGACTTGAGCTGATTAAAAAGTTGGGTGTTTTCTAATATATTTTTTCTGCAGATGCTCTTGAAGGTGAGGTAAGTCCACTAATTGAACGTGTTAAATGTTTTTGCAGACGGGAGTTATAAGGGGAGGAGTGATTGCTAACTTGTCTTATGTAGGGTTGGAGTTTGGGTTTGTTTGTTTATTTTCTGCAAATTAGAAGCGCTGTTTGATATCAACTGCTGTGCATGCCTTGCATACTTCAAGGATCACGACACATGCACACACAAGCGCCTAAACCCAAGCCGCGAAACACTCTTCTTAGGTAGCCATAGATAGGGATCGGTATGCAAAGTTCTAGCGTTTGATTGCGCCTGGGTTGATCATATTCGATCCCGCTTGCTGTCTGGATCAATGATTCTTCCCACTTGACGTTCGATTACGCTTGTGGGCAAAGTTGTCGAATCAGACAGTGGGAGCCTTTTAGGTCCATACCCTATTCCTCCTTTTATTTTCTTTTCTAGAGTCGATTCCTCACTTGTCTCATGCGCATGTGACTTGGTCGGTTGGTATACCTAAAACCAAAACATGAAAGAGTCTGGTTGGTAAGGCTTTCTTATTTTTCGTTTCATAATTCATTTCTATATACCATACATCCCATACATCATTTCATGATTGAGTCGTCACCTTGATAATTGGTCTGAAAGCCACTTTGGGATAGAAGGATATTTTTCTACATACTTTTGGATGTTGTATTTCCGCATCCTCCTCGTCCCATTTAGACTTGATGTATTAGGGATCTTTTGAGATGTATTCGCATACTTTCCCATTTCCTTTTCGAGATCTTTAGATAGGCAATGGCTTTCATTCCAATCATCGAGGGATCCTAGCCAATTGCATAATTTCTTTGGGAGAAATCTTGATTAAAACCCTCTGACTAACTTCTTTTGGTCAAGTAGGAATGTTTTAATCCTTATTTCACCAAGAGAGAATATGAAATTGGGCTAGTGCATTTACATTGCATCTTCATTATAACCCATGGTAATTAATTTTAGTACATTCTTGCATATTCATGATAGATGGGGAAATCGGATATTAAGATCATCCCGGTCCCGCGTAAGGAGCTTACAGCATGGTGGAGCCGTCTCAATCGGGATAACCAAACCTATGTTGAAGAACGCCTGGGACGCTTAGTAGATCTCCTCAAGGTCAATTACCAGCCCACCCTCATTCAAGCTTTGGCAAGGTTTTGGGATCCAGAGACCATGACCTTCAATATTCGAGGAATAGAGATCACACCTACCCTGGAAGAGTACACAGCGATCATCGGACTAGAGTTTGACGATCACATCGTGCGGCCTGTATTGGGAAAAGACTCTACCTTAGCCCTGTCTAAATTCCTCCGTCTCAAAACCTCAGAAATTGAGAAAGTCCTCAAATCCAACTCTGGCAGGTTCACCCTCTCATTCCTATACAACAACTATTCCTCCCTCCCAATCGAAGCTGGTCTTAAACCGGCTAAAGTTTTTATCCTTGCCTTTTTCGCCTTTGTCTTATTCCCCACCTCCCAAACCACTTTCCATCCTTCCATGGTCCACATTGTTAAACAAGCCTGCTACCGCTGGAATTACTCCTACATGATTCTAGCCGAAACCTTCCTTTCCCTAAACCGTTTTCAGCCAACCCAGAGAGGTACATTCCAAGCGTCCAATAGTCTTCTCTACGTGTGGTTCACCTCGCACGTTAAAACCCTTAATCTTCGTGTCGGGTGTTACGAGATCAGCCGACATATCCACCCACTCAGTTCCTTCCTGAAATGTCAGTCCACCGTCAAGCAACTATCCTTCGAGGATTGGAGAAAAAAACTAGAAGACCTAGAGCCGAAACAACTTCGCTGGCGCTTGACCTGGCCTAAGATCTTGGAAGCTCGCATCACAGGAGTAGACGGAGGCCCTATCCCTTTACCAGGCTGCACGGGTGGGACCGTCTACTATCCTATCAGGGTGGTAAGGCAATTTGGCATGCTACAAGAAGTCCCGCCGGCAGTACAACCAGGAGTCTTCACCTTCGACTTGCCACGAGGTGAGCTTACCAAGGAAGCAAAGGCAGCGTACCAGGCCAAGATCGACCTCATCATCCACACCTTGAAGAATTCCCCACTGCAGAGCGTGGAATGGCCGGACTACCTAGATGACGAGATGAACATCCACCGAGCATCCAAGGACTACATCAAGTTGTTCAAGGAATATTGACAATCCTTCGTAGAGCCATACGTACCGGACTACATCGTCCCGCACTTGCCGGGAGTGCAGCCATATGTACCAGAGCACATGGGACCACCGCCAGCCGAAGAAGATGAAGACCCGCAGGAATGGGGCCCGGACGAATCGGAAGACAGTGAGGATGCCTTAGCCTCAAAGCGCCGTCGGATATAATAGACGATCTCCCTACTTGATTTTGCTTCTGATTGTAATAGGATCATGACATTTTCATACATGATCATTCATCATCGTTTTCTTAAATAAAGTAATTATCGTGGGTTATCCACCTTCTTGATAATATGCTCATACACGTTTAATGAGTAGAAAGACCGATTTCATGAGGCTAAGGCTCATGATCGAGTCTTTCCCCCCATTAACCATGTGTGAACATAGTATCGAGAAGGTTTTAAGTTCCTGCACTTTTATTCAACTCGCGAATCCCTGACTCGCTACTTTTAAAACAGGTAAAATTCTATAGTCACGAAGATTCGCAGTAAGACGCGAAAGATGGCTGAAGAGCTGACTTCCAGAGTGACTGGCCTCGAGGATCAAATTAACTTGATGGCCGCCATGATGGCGGAAATGAAGTCAATGATGACTGCGCAAGGAAAGGCCCCAGCTGCACCCGAAGTTAACCCCACCACTTCGAACGATTCCGACACCAACCAGACCACTAGCACTGAATCTGAGAGGGACGTGCCCCATAAAACCCCTCCGTTCGTGATCGACGTGGAAAAAGAGAAGAAGGAAAGGCCACCGGCTAAGACTGAAGAGGGCGCGAGAAGGCTCGCGAAAATCGAAGAGTGTTTGAGCAGCCAGGGTTACGAACTGGCCAGGTTCGACAAGATCTCTCCATTCACCAAGATTGAAGTCCCGGCTGGATACAAGGAGCCAGAGTTTTGTGAGGAAGTATGATAGGACAGGCTGTCCCCGGGCTCACCTGAGATATTACCTGCGCAAAATGGCGCACTATTCGGACTACGTCCCATTGCTGATGAACACCTTCCAGGAAAGCTTGTCAGGCGCCGTGCTGGCCTCGTTCATTGAGCTGGACATGGAGGAATACGATAGCTGGGAGGATTTGGCGGAAGATTTTCTACACCAGTATAAGTTCAACACGGCCACGGCACCGACCAGGGAAGACCTGTTAAGGACCGGGAAAGGAAGAAACGAGACGATACGCACATTTGCCCAGAGGTGGCGAGCTATAGCCACTCAGGTGAAACCGCCTATCCCAGAGGAGTTAGTGGACCTGTTTTTGAAGACGCTGCCACTCGATTATTTCGAGAAACTAAACACGTCGGGCTGTCAGACCTTCACCCACCTTGTTAAGGTGGCAGAACGTCATGAGTGGGCGCTTAGAGAGAAGCGCGTGTCAGAACCACCGGTCAGACGATCTTATCCAACCAGGAGAGAGCGAGAAAACGTGGGAGACGTTGCATTTGTACCAAACCCCCCGAAGCCGAAGAAGTTCCCAGAATCCACCCCCACTCAGGGTGGGACGTCAGGATTGGCCCCAAAGAAGTTTGAGGCCAGGAAGAAAGCTCCACCATGCTTCACACCGCTCCCTCGCCCTCTGTCAAGGCTACTGCCCATGCTGTTAGACGGGCACTTAGTAGCCAAAGAGCCTCCAAGACCGAACCCGCCGAGGTTCCCTGGGTTCGACATACCACATGGGAGAAAAGGGGCATAATGTGGACAACTGTCTGGTGCTCAAGTATAAAGTGCAGGCGCTGATAAACGGGGGGATGCTGGAATTTGATAAGACAGAGCCGAATGTGCAGCAGAACCCTCTACCAGACCACGGGAGGGTGAACGCTATTTGGGACGATAGTGACGCAGATAACGGGAGGTTAGGAGAGGCCCCACGTGAACACGAACCGAATGAAGAACGAGCCGTTGAAGAGTTTGACGAGGAACCAGATGATGAGGACGTCTGTCGTAAAAGGGCGCATGAGGCCGACAAGAAATTCCTACGAGAGGGCCTGGAAAGAGGAGATATAGTGGATACCTTGGGACAGGATAGCGGCGGCTACAACTACCGGGTGATTTATTCCGTCCCGCCAAGCTTTTTCGTCAGGACGGAAGAGATCGTCCCTGATGGGTGGGACGGCATGGATGACCCTATTAACGAAGAGGAAGCAGTAGCCAAAATGGATAAAACGATCCCGACTCAAGCAAAGGAACAGTGTGATTTGGGAACTCAAGAACGACTCGTCGATCTAGAGAAAGGCATGGACAGTCTAATGGCCGAACTGTAAAAAATGGCAGAAAACACACGGGCACCGCCCGCGGAGGAGAAGTATCAGATGCTGGAGCTAAGGAAAACCATCGAGTGGCAAAACAGAAAGATAGCCGGACTAGAGGATTAGTGTAAAGACCTGGCCAACATGGTACGTGAATTGAAGGCAATTGTTACCCGGGGAGGAAGGCAATATCGACCTGACCAGTCGATAACGTTCCCGCACAAGTTCGGAGGGGAAGGCTGCCCCTTGAACCACATCTCCTGCTACCTCAGCAAGATGACCGGTCATCATGAGAATGATCAAATCCTCATCAGCAACTTCGAGCGCAGCCTAATCGGCCCGGCCCTGTACTGGTATCACTCGATCGACCTCGACTGGATCGCTGACTGGGAGGATCTCGAAAGGCAGTTCATACAGCGATTCGAGGCCAATGTAAAGTCTATAGTCGGCAAGGACAATCTGACCCGCGTTACCATGGAGGAGGGCGAAGGGTTCAAGGCATTTGCACGTAGATGGGAGTTGCAAGCAAGGCAGGTTTTACCCCCACTGGATGAGAAAGAAATGCTGGAAACCTTCATGCAGGTCCTCCCCCAGAAATACCTCGAGCGTATGTGCGCATACGGATTTCAGTCTTTTGACCATGTGCTAAGCATCGGATTGAAGCACGAGCAAATTCTTCAAAGGAGCGAACTTGGAAGCAAAAGGGACTTTGACCCGGCTGGCTCTTCTATCGGATCGGTGCGGACTAATGATCGCCAAAGGCAAAACGACTTTCTGCCGAAACCGATGAAGACGACAACAGGGCCATGGTGTCGAGATTACGATGAGGACTACATCGATGAGGACCAGTTGATTGCAATGATAGGAACAAAAGCCCCCTTTTTCATCAAGCTAGACGAAGTAGACAAGTGGGATGACGTCAAGAATGATTCCGCGGAGCGCGTGGTGATTTCCCTATCCAGTCTGGGGCTGGAAGATGAGAAGACGCTGGGAGACGCTAAAACCGAGAAAATTGTGATTAAGGTCCCGCCGCCGGCAGAGTATGATCCAAAGTCTGTCCCTTGGGACTATGGGACAGGAGAGATCAATGCAGTCATGAGGTCCGGTAGGTGTTACGCTCCGAGAGAAGAGGAGCCCGAAAAGAGAGAGGTGTCAAAGGAGGATGCAGAGAGGGTTTTGTCCATTGTTAGGACTAGCGAATTCGAAGTAATCGAACAGCTAAGAAAGATGCCAGCCCAGATATCGCTGCTCGATCTATTTGTCAACTCAGAAAAACATAAAAGTGCACTGATGAAGGTGCTGAACGAAGTGCACGTACCGGAGACGATAAATGAGGTGCAGCTGGAGGAATTTGTCGGATCCATTTTGCTGAAGGATCAGATATCCTTCTCGGATGAAGACGTCCCTGTAGACGGGTGGGCACATAACAAGGCGCTGTATATATCAACCAGGAGTCATGGCAAGCACATCTCCCACGTACTGATCGACAACGGCTCGGCATTCAACATATGCCCATTAGCTACGCTCAGAAACTTGGGCATAAACGAGGAACTCATCCGCACCTCCAAGGCCACCATCAGGGCGTTTGATGGGATGAGGAAGACTGTAGTTGGCGAGATTGACCTGGACGTCTTCATCAGACCTGTAGAGTTCTCCATCGGGTTCCAAGTCATGGATCTCCCGAGCGCCTTCGGACTTTTACTGGGTAGGCCGTGGATTCATACAGCTGGCGCAATACCATCGAGTCTACACCAGAAGGTCAGATTCGTAGTAAACGGGAAAGTGATAACTGTACATGGGGAGACAGATCTGGCGGCGTATCAGAGGAGCGCAGTCCCGTACATAGAGCCAGAGCAGAAGGAGGAGGCTAGCTACCACTCACTCAAATTGGTGGCCGTTACGCACGCGCCTGCTGGGACTAAAAAGAGAATTCCTGAACCTTCCCAGTACACTTTGGCTCCTGGGAAAATATTACTGCGCACAGGTTTATTCCCGGACGCGGGTTAGGAAAGAATGGCCAGGGAATCCAGTCGCCACTGCAGTTAGACGTTAACGAGCGACGGACAGGTTTGGGATATACCGGTAAGTCCAGTGGGGGCTTTACTTCTAGAGGCCGAGGCAAGGGCCAATATGGAGGCCGTGGAAGCCTGGGAAGCAGAGTTGGACCATCCATCGGCTCCAAGGCATGGAAAGGGAGAGCTAGCATGATCAGCAGCCCTTTGGACCAGTATTTCTCAGGGTGCCCCAAGATGCTGGCAGACGAAATGATTCAGAACGCAGCAGAACCGGATTTGTCCAACCCGTTCTTAGAGGACACGGTTAATGTCGTCATCGAAGGACCTGAGAAGGAATCCGACCAGCCTGAGTAAAGAGGCCCCTTTTCCCTTATGTATTTTAATTCCCGCATGTTATTTTCATTCCTAGGCAATGCATTTCCCTTTCAATCCAAAAAAAATCAAATCAAAAAAAGAGAAAAAAGAAAAAGAAAAAGAATGCCCTTGGATCTCGAACCGTTGGTTCAAGTGGTGCATGCTGTAATGCGCTCCATTTTCTAATAAAAACCCCATGAATTTTGTTGGGGACATGTGGGATGACAAATCGGCCAAATGATGATACTCGGCTTCAGATTTTTGAAGTTTGAGGGCTGATTTCCAACATGATCCTTTGTTTCCTCAAAAAAAATTTAAGAGAGCGAGGGCGTCCGATGAAATGAGGACTAATCCCCCTCCTCTCTTTTGCTTAAAAAAAAACCCTTTTCAAAATGTTTTTGAAAAAAATTCATGCATCTTCATTAGTATCACTAACATACTGACCGTGCTTATGACATTTCAGGCATGCCATCCCTCACATGCATGACAGGTTAATACGTGGCTCAGACTACAGTGATGACTCCTCCTACGAGATCGAGGAAGAGTGCGAGGATGATGCCAATGATATCAGAAGAGACTGGGGCAGATATGAGGAACACAAACCACTGACCGCAGAGGACACTATTATAGTCAACCTCGGAGATTATGAAAATGTGAAAGAAGTCAAGATAGGAGGAAGATTATCTTCGTCTGAGGCGGCTCGATTTACCGAACTTCTCAAAGAATACCAAGATGTATTTGCCTGGTCCTATGCAGATATGCCAGGTTTGGACCCGAATATTGTCGAACACTCGCTCCCGACAGACCCGAGCGTTCCTGCCAAGAAACAGAAGCTTCGACGGACGAAACCGGAGTTGTCTAAGAAGATCGAAGAAGAGGTAATAAAGCTGCTAAAAGTGGGATTCATCGAAGTGATCGCTTATCCCGAATGGGTTGCTAATATCGTCCCGGTGATGAAGAAAGACGGAAGGGTCAGAGTCTGCGTGAACTATCGCGACCTGAATAAGGCAAGCCCGAAAGATGACTTTCCGCTTCCACATATAGATGTCTTGGTCGACAGCACGGCGGGATTCGACATGTTCTCGTTCATGGATGGGTTCTCTGGATACAACCAAATCCTTTTGAAGGAGGAGGACAAAGCAAATACCTCGTTTATAACACCATGGGGCACCTTTTGCTATAAGGTTATGCCTTTCGCCTTGAAGAATGCAGGGGCAACGTACCAAAGGGCTATGGTGGCTCTATTCCACGACATGATGCATAAGGAGATAGAAGTATATGTCGATGACATGATCGCGAAGTCTAAACCTGGAGAAGATCACGTTCAGATATTGAGAAAGTTGTTCGAACGACTTCGGAAGTATAGGTTGAAATTAAACCCTGCTAAATGCATATTCGGGGCACGGTCAGGAAAACTTCTCGGGTTTGTGGTGAGTAATCGGGGAGTCGAAATCGATCCTTCCAAAGTCAAAGCGATACTAGACCTCAGTACTCCTACTACAGTTAAGGAAGTAAGAAGTTTGCTGGGGAGATTAAATTATATCGCTAGGTTCATTTGTCAGCTCTCCGATGTCGCGAAGCCGTTCTTCAAGTTGCTGAAAAAGGGAGCCAAGGTGAAATGGGATTTCGAATGCCATCAAGCACTGGAGAAGATCAAAAGCTACCTTATCTCACCACCGGTTTTGGTGCCTCCCGTACCAGGGTCTCCGCTAACCCTGTACCTCACCGTTCATCAGGAATCCTTAGGAGCTTTGCTTGCTCAAACGAGTCCGAAAGATGGCAAGGAGCGGGCCATCTATTATCTGAGCAAGAAATTCACTGCATCGGAAATGAATTACCCCGCAGTCGAAAAGACCTGTGTCGCGTTAGTCTGGGTACTACACAGGTTGAGGCAATACACTCTTCATCACCGTATACAGCTGGTGATGGAGAACGAACCAATAAAGTATCTCCTGGAAAAGCCAGCCCTAATCGGGAAGTTGGCCAAGTGGCAGGTTCTTCTGTCAAAATTCGATGTTAGAAGCTCAACTTAGAAGTCTGTAAAGGGGCGAGCTATAGCGGATATGTTGGCTGAAGATGCCCAGGGATCCAGTGTCCCAAGTGATGAAAAGGCGGAAGATCGCATTTCCAATATGTCCGAAGGTGAATGGACGATGTATTTCGATGGCGCAGTAAATCTCGCGGGGTCTAGAACCGGGGCAATCCTTATATCTCCTGAAGGACAACATTATTCGGTCGCTGCAAAGTTGACATTCCCATGCACCAACAATATTGCCAAGTACGAGGGTGAATGGAAGACCAAAGACTCAAAGCTCATCCCCAATCACAGGTTCCTAGAGGAGATGATTGAAGAATTCGAAGAGATCGACTTCGAATACCTGCCCAGAACTCAGAACCACTTCGCATATGCCTTGGCCACCCTATCGTCCATGCTGCAGGTCACGGAAGGCTTAGATATTGAGCCATTGAGGGTAGGCATTATCAAGCAACCGGCTTACTGCATGGTGATCGAGGAAGGATTTGATGACCAACCCTGGTATCATGATATCAAGAATTATTTGCTGAAGGGAGAGTATCCTCCAGGGAGCCAGGCGGGAGATAGAAAATACATAACCAAGATGGCTACCAAATTCTTCCTCAGCGGACAGGCACTGTATAAGAAGTCATTTGATTCAATCCTGTTGAGGTGTGTAGATGCTAAGGAAGCAAACCTGCTTATGAAGGAGATCCACGAAGGGGAATGCGGACCACATATGAACGGCCACCTCCTCGCTAAGAAGATCATGAGGCTCGGTTATTATTGGATGACCATGGAGTCAGATTGTAACCAGCACGTGAGATCCTGCCATCAGTGCCAGGTGTATGGAGATCGGATCAATGCTCCCCCAAATGAGCTTCATCAGATGTCTGAGGCCTGGCCATTCTCTATGTGAGGAATCGACATGATCGGGCCAATCAACCCTCACGCTTCAAATGGGCACCGCTTCATCTTGGTTGCAATAGATTATTTCACCAAATGGATCGAAGCCAATTCGTACGCCAATGTCACAGCTAAGAGCGTCGCGAAGTTCATTAAAAGGGATATCATCGCGAGGTATGGGACGCCTCAGGCTATTATCACAGACAATGGGTCCAACCTGAATAACAAGGTGGTTGATGATCTTTTGGACCGGTTTAAAATCAGACACCTTAACTCTTCCCCTTACCGTCCGCAAATGAATGGAGCTGTGGAAGCGGCAAATAAGAATATAAAGAAGATCCTGGCCAAGACTGCCGAGAACTTTCGAGATTGGCACGAAAGGCTACCGTACGCACTAATGGCACACCGAACTTCAATTCGAACTTCGACTGGGGCAACTCCTTACTCTTTGGTATACGGCATGGAAGTTGTCCTTCTTGTGGAAGTGGAGATCCCTTCCGTGTGAATATTAGCCCAGGCCGAACTTTCGGAGGCCGAATGGATCCAGTAGAGGCATGAGCAGTTGAACCTGATTGATGAAAAACGGCTGAAGGCTATATGTCATGGACAGGCGTACCAAAAGCGGGTAGCTAAGTCATTCGATCGCAAGGTGAAGCCTAGAAGTTTTGCAGTCGGGGATTTAGTCGTGAAGAAGGTGCTCCCTAATGTTCCTTATCCCGGGGGCAAATTCGCACCGAACTACGAAGGTCCGTACGTGGTGCAGAAGGTCTTACCAGGCGGCGCTCTAATTCTTTTGAATATGGACGGGGAAGAATTAGCAAATCCTGTAAATGCAGATGCTGTCAAGAAATACTTCCCTTGAATAAGACGAGGATTTGACCAACTCTCGTACCCCACTCGAATCTGAGCCACATTGAGACCCATTACACGCACTCCATGCATACATGCATACGTTTGCATATTTCTCTCTTTGTCGCAGGTCCAAGAGAGATTCCCAGATGAAGGAGGCAACTCGAACAACTTCGCCCGAACCGAGGGATCATGAAGAAGAGAGAAATCCGCAAGACAGGCTACCTATCAGTGTTCCGGGTTTGCAATCAAGGGTAAAAGTCGTGTCGTTCCAATTTTTAATGCAAGAATGGACACTAACCCCTGAAATGTTTTGTTCTTCTCAGGTACCTCCAGCCGCCGCGAGCAGGTAAGTATCCCTTACTCTAAGACGTTCTGGTCTACTACGTCATGAACAATAAGATTACACTATTGACAAGATGCGTGAGGTAACTTCATTCGCACTCTCATTTAAAAAATCTTCGAAAACCTGACTTTCACATGCATCACGAATCCCTTGTGAAAGCTAATGTTGATGAAATGGAAATGAAATCTCCAAATGAGAACGATCAAGTCTGTCATGCTAGAGTAGACCGAAATCTGAGGGGGCCAACCACGCCCAAACACGTCCCTACACACTTGAGCGGATGAGTGAAAGGAAGGCAGGATAAAAAGCCTTTGTCCATGAACGTAGGGACCATTTGCAGTGATTACACGGATTGAAATGATAGAAGGAATTTTCATTTCTTTATCCTAAACACATAATGATCCGTCGCAAGCCCATTTGAGCCTGTAAGGGGAGAATTCAAAAGCAACCCTGTCAAGAACCACCCCACACCGGGGCAATTTGGAGGTTCATCGGTTGGTTCCTAGGAGAAAAGATCAAGGTAAGACTTTATTGTGCTGACTTGCATCAATCTTTTCGTAGTAACTTCAGATGGCATCCCGTGGAGATCTGAAACATCAAAGTGAAAGAGAGCAATTCATTTCTATATCCTACACACTTTATCCTTTGATGAGCCAATTTGAGCCTGCAAATCTTCTTTTCAAAACCCAGTTGGTGATCACCTCCCTACCCTGGGGCAATGCATATGACCTGCCAATGAAAAGCAAGACACCTGATAAAGGCAAGGCCAAAGCCCATTATTGAAGAAGAGCAACAATGCTTAAAAACCAGTCGAAGAAAAATGCAATGAAAATGTCAAAAGGCAATAGGGCTAACAAAAGCAAAGTGCCTGGTAAAAGCAAGGCCAAAGTCCTTCATAGGAACAAAAGCCATGATAAATGAAGCGCCAAAAGAAAATCTGTTGGCAAACGAGTGACAGGAACAAGGAAAACATGGAGCTTAGTTGAACATGAGTATCCAGAGAACCTTTGGGGGGGCACAAGATACAAATTTAAACCCCAGCAGCTATGATAGTGGGTGATGATGCAAAGGTGATCACCAGCATATCGTACCCCTCACTCAGAAAATGGCCATTTCAAACCTACCCTGAACCAATGTTACAACCTATCCCGAAAGCCTCTCCTCATTGAGACGTTTCAGATCAACACGGGATTTCACACGAGAGACTACTGCCTAAAGGAGTAAGTACAATCCAGTCTTATATGATCTTCGAGGTTCTTGACTTGTAAACCCGAAGAAGTCGCTTTTAGAATGTTGATTCTTTTCTAAAAACCTCAAGATGTCTACCCATTGCGTAAGCCCTTGACCAAGCCTGCATTACGGT
Source organism: Psidium guajava (assembly GCA_016432845.1). NCBI lineage: Eukaryota > Viridiplantae > Streptophyta > Magnoliopsida > Myrtales > Myrtaceae > Psidium > Psidium guajava. The sequence continues at coordinate 30,079,531 of CM028228.1, forward strand.
CCCTTAGAAGACCTTCTCTGATCAATCAGGTTGTATACACTGCGAATGGTCTCGAAATTCTTGGCATAGGTTTCGAGTGTTAGTTTGAGTGTTCCTAGAAATCTCTCCCCAGTGAGAAAGTAAAATCTCTCAGAAATGAATATCGTGAGAAGTCCTCCCTGATGAAGATATTCCGGTTGATATGACCAATCGAACTCATTTGGAGACTTCAGATTTATTGATTCAAAATTATCCTAGCAAATGATTTTCGATTACACATGTAGGTTGCAAGATTGTCTTGATTAACCATCTTATGCACCCCGCATTTTCTGAAACTAGTCCATATGACTCACGGGGGCATGGCTCATGTTGAAATTCGCATATGTCTGATGCGTAAGAATTCTTTCCAAACTCTTCATTCACCAAAATAAATCGGGTTCGAGCTTCTGCGGGATTCCTGGATCCCAGAATGGCACCCTCAATGATAAGATAAATCGGGTTCGAGCTTCTGCAGGATTCTTGGTCTTCTCAGATCCTAGAATGGCACCCCAAGTCCTTGACATAGGCGCAAAAGTCCTTGATATAGGCACCAAGTCCTTGATATAGGCATCTCAATGGGGCGACCTACCATACGGGTCAAATCTTAATCAAATGTCAAATCAGTAGGTTTCTTTCACTAGGAATCTATCATGGGGTGGCCTACCATACGGGTCAAGTTTGAATCGAGTTTTAATCAGTAGAATCCCTTCACTAGGAATCTACCATGGGATGACCTACCATACGGGTCAAAAGTCAAATCAAGTTTTAATCAATAGAATCCTTTCATTAGGAATCTATCATGGGTTGACCTACCACACGGGTCCGAGTTCAACCACCAGGTGTTTCTGTGAGCGAATCCTTAGGTATTCATTCCACTTTTAACTGAGCAGTCGATGACAGCCACAGGGAAAACAAGTAAGTCCCAGGTAACTCCCTCAATTCTGCCTCTTTCTCCCTCACTCCCTATCAAAGCGAGCGTCATGAAATTTGGACTTAAGCTTTCAAGGAGGAAAATAAAGTTGGATGTCACGACTTTTCATTCTTCCCAGTAGAGTCGGTTAGATCTCAAGTGTCGTCTTGTCTTCGAGGGTAATCTCTCACGAGACCCCCCTCAAAGAGGGGCAGCTGTTGACACTTGATTTTTGGCCAATTTTATTTTCAAAATTTATTAGAAAATCCATAAAAATTCAGAAAAATTGAAAAAAATCAACTTTGAGAACCTTGGTTTGGCCTAGGGAACCAATTTTGAACAAAAAATAATTTTCCTTATTTTTCATATTTTTCTCCATTTTATTTTCAAAAATTCATAAAAAATAAATAAAAAGTGAGAAAATTGAAAAATCAACTTTGGGGACCTCGATTTGGCCTAGGAAACCAATTTTGAGCGAAAAATAATTTTCCTTATTTTTTGCATTTTTTTTAAAATATTTTCAGAAATTAGGAAAATAATAATAAAATAATAAAAAATAGCATTTAAAGCCAGAAAATTACCAAAAAATAGTCAATATTTTTAATTTAATTTTATATTCATTTTGGATGAATAAAGTTTGAAAAATAAAGTCTGGAACCTAGGGTTTCTTTGTTAATTTCATTTTTTAGATTATTTAAATAATTCTAGAAATTCCATTTTAGCTTTTTAATTTTCCATTTTTACATTTTTAGAGTCGTGTCGTCCTCTTCTATCTTTCAAAATTAAAATCGAGTCTAAAAGCCCTCAGAATTGTCCAATTTCGCTAAAAGGACCAAAGTGCAATTTCAGATTTTTTAATTTAGTCCCTAAAATCATTAAAAATGAAATTAAAAATATTCTAGGGACTGAATTGAAAATAGGGCGATGTCACCCACTAAATTTTGACCTCCTGAATCTAATGGTGGCGTCAATTATTTCAAAAAAGGCCATTAAGACTTGGGAAATTGCAAATTAATCTCTCGGGTCAAACTGAAATTTTGGGGTTTTTGTGTAAATACTGAAAATTTTCGGCTGAAAACACCATTTTCAAATAAATTTGACATCCCTGAGTCCAATTGTGAGGTCAATTTTCAGTAAAAATGGCTAATTGGGGGTTAATTTTGTTTGTTTTTGGTCGGTTGGGTCAACCGGGTCGAGTCGACCCAACCCGGTCAACCCATTTGACCCGAGAAACCAGAATTGGTTCTGGTTTCTCGCCCTCGCGCGTATGGAAAATGCCCCAGATTGAGGCATGCCGAAGCGCCGGCGAATGGACGGAATTTGCCCGGCGACGACGTGCCAATTGGCACGTGGTTTCGTCGCCGAGCACGTGGGCACCTTCTGCCGAGTTGCCCGCTCGCAAACCAAATTTTCAAAAATTTTTCAGGTTCGAATCAAGGCAGATCCTGAGAAGATTGAGGCTGTTGTTTGTTGAAGATCAAGTGAGAGAATCTCGGGGATTTCGGGGAGAGGTTTAGGCGCTAGAGTCAATTTAAAAGGGGGAAATTGGCGAGCAAAAAAGGGAGGAGGAAGCTCGGGAACAGGGGACTGTGAATGAGGAATATGATGGACTGTGAGTGAATCAAAGCAAAAAAAAACACTTCGGAAGGTTGATAGGGTGTTCAGAAGGCGATCTGTGCCGTCGGTAGAGCTCGCCGTCGCCGCAAAAGGTAATTGCCATTTTCGAGCTCTGAGCTCTGTGACCATGGCGAATCGTTCGTTTGTTGGTTATTCTCCAAATTTCCATGTGCGTTTCACTCCTTGAGCAATTCTAAGCATGCCCCTACTCTGTTTTTGTCTTGATTTTGCATATCGAGTCTCGCCCAAAACCTCCAACCTCGGCCGAATTTTCGCGTGTCCGCCGGTGAATATGGGCGATTGCGAGCTCAATCGGAGCTCGAGGTAAGTGTTCTTGTCTCAAGTAGATGCTATTCTGTGAGTTAATTTGATAGTTATGGTCGAGATTGTGAGTTCAAGTCCCACGTTCTTCGGTCTGTGTATGCTAGATCCCTAGGGTTTGGGTCGTTAGATTTGGCTAGGGCGCAACTATGTTGATCGGTAAGTCACAACGAGTTGATTGGTGGTGGTCGGAGGTCGATCGGTGATGATTCCACCGTTGGATCAAGCTGGTGGCCTCTCGGCCGTCCATTCAGCCCGTCGAGAGGTAGAAGACGAAGATGACGTGGCTCCGCCACGTCATCTCTTTGACCCGTCAAAGTCTGACGTGGTGCCACATGGGTGACACGCGGCAGTCACGTCAGCTCGACCGTTTCATTTTTTTAAGATAATAACCAGATCCGACGGTGGACTTGATGCCACGTGACGAGATCTCAAAATTTTGGAAATAAAAAATCCATTTTCGAATTATAATCGAATTTTCAAAATAAGAATTGATCGGACGGTTCAGATTGAGTCGTCGCTTGATCTGGACCGTTGATCGTGGTAATTAGGTTCAACGGCGGAGATTGAGTCTCTGAGTGAATCGTGGCCGTCGATTCAAGTATGCAAATCCGACGCTCGTGGATTAGCCACGTGGCTTTCTCAGGATCGTCGGATCTTTCATTTATAATAAAATCTAATAAATATTTAAAAAATCAAATAAAAAAATAAAAAAATTAGCAAAAGGGTGCGACGTCGTTTTACTTCAGGGTTTTAAATAGGACTCGGGTCAGTCGGGCCGGGTCGACCCGACCCAGTCCGAAAAAAAAAATATACATATAATAATAAAAAATAAAAATTAAATAAAATAAAAAAACCAAAAAATAATAAAAATAACAGAAAATAATAAATAAAAAATTCTGAAAATTTTCTAAAAATCGGAAACTATAGGAAAATAAATTGAAAATATAAATAAGAATATAGATAAATAAAAAGCAATAGAAAAATCGTAAAAATTCGTAGAAACCCTTAAAAAAATTTAGAAAAATTGTTAGAACATATAAAATAATGTTAGGAGAATATTAGGAATCCCAGAAAATATAGAAAATATTCTAAAAAATAGGAAAACCCCGGAAAGTCTTAGAAAATTCAAAAAAAAAGAAAAATTCCAGAAAATATAGAAAATATTCTAAAAAAATAGGAAAACCCCAGAAAGTCTTAGAAAATTCTAAAAAATAGGAAAAATATTAGAAATTAAAAATAAAAATTTCAGAAAGTACAGAAAATACTCCAAAATATAGGAAAACTCTTAGAAAATATTGGAAAACGTCTAAAAAAATTCCAGAAAAATTCTAGAAAATTCAGAAAAATCCAAGAAAATTCCTAAAAATTGGGAAAAGTAGGGAAAAACCATGTTCAACTAGTTTGACTTAATTTCACATTTTTGGTTTCCAGAACCTTCCAAAATAGCTATTCTGCCCCTCTGGTCAATCTGACCCGAACCATTCCAAATCACCCCGAACCATCCTGGAACTAAATTGACGAGCTTTCCTAGACTTTTAAGACTTCCTTTTATTTGTATTGGTCGATTTCAGCATGATTTCTCTTTGACTTGATTCATTGGTTGCATATTTATTTTATGGTTGTGATTGACAGGATAGATATTCCCATTTGTATGAATCCCTTAGATCCTTAGAGCCTACCTTATCCAACCTCGTCTGCATGAATTCCTTAGATTAAGAAATCACTCAACTTAGGTACCGAAAGGGCGTCGATACCAATATTGACATAACAAAGTCCCCGAATCTAGATCTCTGGTTTTCGTAGGATTGAGCGATCTCTCCCAATCGTTCGATAGGGTTTCCAATCACACCTTCCAATAAATGATTGGTGGCGACTCCTATGGCATGCACACTATTCACATGTCACCCGACCACACTAAGGTCGATTTCGATTTAAATTTTCCTGACGCGATTTGGTACGGGCCTGGGAGGGCCCGAGCTGAGCCTAGATACCCAATGGGCCCAGCAATCCATTAGCTCCCTCGGGATCCCTTAAAAATCCCGGGAGGGTCGCGACAGGGATCGAGGACTTAGTTACACTAATGTTATCATTAAAAACCTTTTTAGTACATAATTTAATTGATATTTCTAACTTGAATTTCTTGCACATGATTAAAAAATTTCCAAACAAAGGAAAGGCAAAAATTTCAAGCGAATGAGGAAACTATTGCTATCAAGCACAAACATGTAGGAATGGCACGCAAATCAAAGATACAAAATATATAGATAAAATGCATCAACACAAGTTATGGACTCTTTAGTATAGTCTTAAAAGCTTAGAGAAGGTTCGGTTTAAGTTTGGAATGAGTTTGGAAAAATTTGAGACAATTTGCTCATAAGGGGAAAAATCATTATTTTTTAAAAAGATGAGTGGAAAAATCAACAAAAATAGGATCATCTAATTGAATGTGCCCATTTTCTATTTTTTTTTATTTTCTGAATTTGTTTGGAACTTTTTTGGATTTTTCGAAAACATTTACCCAAAATGGGCAAAATCATCATTTTTGAAAGAATCAGGTGTATCATCAATAATAGGATTGACCAATTGAATGGACCTATTTTCTAATTTTTAATATGTTTTTGAAATTTTTCTGGTTTTTTTCCAAAAATTTTTAGATATTTTTATATGAATTTTCTATTTTTAATTTATTAACCATTTTCTAATTTTTCATTATTTTTTGTATTTTTATTTAAAAACTTTTCTGAGCCGGATCGATCCGGCTGATGCTTCGTGGTCACAAAACCTAGATCATAAGGGTCTTGGGTCTGTTTGGCCTAAAACAACATAGTGTAGGCACAAGAATTTGAGTTTTTGAAAAAAAAATGTTATTCAATTTTCTGATTTTTCCCACCATTTTTAAATCGGACATCCGAGAATGTGCCATATATCCTAATGCCAACGGTCAAATTAGAAATTCTATTTTTTTATTCCGAAAATTGAATTATTATTTATAAAATGATTTATTTTTTTTTAAAACCCCAAATTGTGACACGTGGCATGACTATGGCCATCCGATCTGAGTTATTTTTTATTTCTGAAAAATAATTTTTTATTTCAAAAATATTTTTTAAATTCCTAAAATTTTAGGATGGTTACACATGACCAAACCTAGGCCACAATATCACAAAAGTTTTTTTGAAATTTCGATAAGTCAATTAAAATTTTGAAAATGAATGTTTCTTATTTTTTGAAATTTCCAGATTTCGCCATGTGGCAAAATCGTGACAGTTGATCCTAGATTTTATTTTTTATTCACATAATTTTCATTAAAAAAAAAAGCTTATAACCATCTGTGTTGACTAGCCGTTCATCAATCATCTTCTTTGCTACGACCATTGGCTAGTTAATGGTTGATGTGGCATTGATGTGATGTCCACATCAGCACAAATGGCTATAAATGTTTTTTTTATGAAAATTAAGTGAATAAAAAATAAAATTTAGGATCAATGGCCACGATTTTGCCATGTGGCGAGATCTGAAATTAAAAAAAAAATAAAAAAATCACTTTTAGATAATTGAACTTTTTAAAATAAAAAAATATTTTGTAATCATGTCGCCTATGTTTCACCACGCGTCACTGTGCTATAATTTTAGCAATTTAAAAATTATTTTTCAAAAATAAAAAATAAAATGCAGATCAAACGGCTGTGGCCATGCCACGTGTCACGATATGAGATTTAAAAAAATAGAAATCATTTTATGAATAATAAATCAAATTTTTTTTTATATAAAATTAGAATTTCTCATCTGATGGTTGGCATTAGGATGTGTGACACACTCTAGGATATTCGATTTAAAAATGGTGGGAAAATATGAAAATTGAATAAAAAATTCATTTTTTTCAAAAATTCAAATTCTTCTACCTAAACTTCTTCGTGTTAGGCCGACTTGGGACCCTTATGGTCCTGGTAAAGCACCCCTCGGGTGTGGGTAGGATCAACTAGGCCTAGATAATATTGTTTAATAAAAATTTGAAAAAATAATGAAAAATAAGAAAATGATTAAAAATTCAAAAAATTTAGAAAAATCAAAAAGTAAAGAATTCCAAAAAATCTAAAAAAATTAGGAAATGGATCCATTCAGTTGGACAATCCTATTTTTGATGATTTTGTCTCTTTTCTAAAATGATGATGTTGCCCATTTTAAACAAATTGTCTTGGAAAATCCAAAAGAAATCCAATTTTTTTAGAAAATCATAAAAATTGGGAAATTAGCACATTCAACTAGTTGATCTTGTTTTTGTTGAGTTTGCCTCTCATCTTTCCAAAAAATAATTATTTTGCTTCCTATGGGCAAACTGTCTAAAATTTTCTCAAACTCCTTCCATACTTAAATTGGGTTTTCTCTAAGCCTTTAGGGCTATATTAGAGATGCCATGACTTGTATTGATGCATTTTATCTACATATTTTGCATCCTTGATTTGTGTGCCATTCCTACATGTTTGTGCTTAATAGGAATAGTTTCCTCATCTACTTGAAATTTTAGATTTATGATTTACCTTTCTTTCAATTGGAAAATTCGTAACCATCTATATGAAATTCAAATTAACAAAACTAGTTAACTTATATATCAAAAGGGCTACAATGGCGACATTGGCATAACTAGGTCCACAATCTCAAATCTCTAGTTCTGTTTAAGTCATACAGTTTCTCTCACCTCCCAATCAAGTTTTCAATCTACCTTTGCCAAAGATTAGTGGCGACTTCAAAGTATGTACGCTTACACATATGTCACATGACCGTATCAAAGGTCAAAACCACTTTAAATCCCGTCAACACGAGAGGTGAGGATTTGGGAGAGTCCAAACCGACTTAAGGATCACGACACCCATCCGATCTGGATTTTATTTTTTATTCTTAAAAAAGAAAATTTTAGAAAATTATTATTAAATTCTTAAAATTCTAGGATGGTGACATGTGGCCAAACCTAGGCCATATGATCACAAAAGGGTTTTTTTATTTATTTTCAAAACATAATTAAAATTCTCAACATGATTTTTTTTAGAAAATTCTTGATCTCACCACGTGGCAAAATCGTGGCCATTGATCCTGGATTTTATTTTTATTTTTTCACTTAATTTTCATAAGATAATGGTTTATAACCGTCTGTGCTAATGTGGACGCCATGTGGCATGACATCTACGCCATAGTGACCATTGATTAGTCCACGGTCGTAGCCAACAAGATGACCAATGAATGATTGTCATTTCTTTGGTGACGATCTACGGGGAAATCATCACCTTTGGCCCTGTTCTTTCTATAATCCGAATCCTTATCACTTCTAGATTAATATACCTACTTTCAGCTAAATCCAACGGGTAAAGCTAAAGTAATCCAAGCTCCACAGTGCAACAATGGTGGATTTCAATGGAGCACAATCAAGCATATCAAGCCAATCGAAGCACATAGCAAGCATCTGGGAGGTGGATAGGACTTACCTACTAGTTGACTTGGTTTAGGCTAACATGAGCTATAGAACTCGAAACAGGTTCAGGATATGGTGAGGTCCGACTCAAAGATTTATGCAAGAATTGAGACAAAACAGGTATAGGAAAGCAATCAGTGGAGCTTTAGAAGTAAAACATATAAGAAATCAGGGAGAATGAACGACTCTGCGAAGACTCGCTATTGGCGGACCTTGAAGAGCTCAAGTACGCGTTTACCATTTTTCAAGTTATGGCAACAATTAAAGGGGTTTGACGCGCTCCTTGGATCATGGTGACGCTCAATGACCTGTGGTGAAGTTCGATTTCGCTCCATGAGCTCTGATGAAGCTCTGCAGCCTTTGGCCCAAGAAATCGCCAATGGCGGCGTACGAGCTCTGAAAGAGTTTTCTCTCTCTAATCTTCTCTCTGGAAGTTGTTAGCATCTCTCTAACTGAACGGGCATCCTCTCCCTCGTCCAAAAACGTCTAATCAAGCTCGGCTTTACGTGCCTCCCCCTGCAATCACCTACGAAATGGTTCAATATTGCCCCAAAGACCATTGGCAAGCTGGCGGAAATTCTTTTTGTTTTGAGTGTGTACCAAATGGACCTTGAAATGGTCATCTCTGCTCTCGCCTCTTTATTGAGCACAAGACTGTTTGAGGCGAAGATGAAGGGCAGTCGGGTCGTTGGATCGGATCCTATCCAACACGACTAACCCGGCTATCAAATTTTGGTCAAATTGTCCTACAAAATGCTCACATTTCATGAAATTAAAGACAAAAATGGATTCTATGGAATGCATTTCACTTAAGAATGACAACTTTGAGTGAAATTGGTCTAATTTTGTGCAAAACCCCCAAATTTCAAATTTAACCCAAATTAGAGAAATGGCAAATCAAGAATGCTAATGACAAATTCAGGCAAATTCGGTCCTACCAATGTGTTCAAGATGATGAAAAACATTGGGATAAGAGTCTAGATTTAAATAAATATACTCGATTGGTCATGAATTGCACTTAGGACGAAATCTAGGGACAAAAATGACAAATATTATGTCCATTTCCAAAATTGTCTAAATCATGCAAGCAATTGGACCAAAAGGCAATTAAAAGTAATACGATCAAATGTCCCAACTAACTCAAAGTGATTATCTTAATTTCTCCTTTTGGATAGACAGAAGAGGTATGAGTTTGGGATTAGGTTATCCTAAGAAAAGGAATTACTGATGAGTGCCTAATAAAAAAGGATATGAAGACGAATCATCCAATCGGAAGGAATTACCATGTATTATCCTTGTCACAACCTAACTTTTCTCTTTTGTGAGAGTCCAATAGGTTTAGAAGTATTACCTATCATTGTAGGCATAAACTCTTTCAGGTCCTACCTTGCGTGACGTTGGATTTCATTTTTTCATGATTAGCAAAATAGTTACTAGGAGTCTCTACTAGCCTATTAGGGTTGGATAGAAACCAATCGAGAAACGGAAGTGTTATCTCGATTCTTGCACAGCCAGAGTATCTAGGTTCAGGGGCTTGTTTACACTGATTAGTTAATTAGCACTCTTTCATTACCTAACCAATTAATGTTCCCTAACCAATGCTAAATGATCATGCATAAATGATTTTCTGTCATTTTCATGTAATTACCTTTTTAAACATTATCCTAACTCTAGGAAAGCAATTAATAGGCAATTTATCTAAATACAGTGCCAAAATTAACCACATAAATATTTAAAGCAGCTACCTACTAATTGGAAAGTAAACATACATGCCAAATAGTATAGGTTACGAACCAAATAATCCAACTTGAGACATGATCAGGTGTACAACAAATAGGATCGGATGGAGATTGATCATCCTCCACTTGGAATAAGGGACCAAAAATTATAGTTAGGCTAAAAATGCAGCAAAACATTTTCCAGATTTTTCCATTTTTTCTAATTTTTGGGATTTTTTTCTTGATTCTTTTGGATTTATTTGAAATTCCCTAACTTTTAAAAGTAATTTTCAAATATTTTTTTAATAAATAAACACCAAAACGAGGTCATTCAGCCGTGGGGCAAAAAGTTATTGTTTTGGCACTTAGGACTGCATGACCAGGAATGACGCCATTCCTGGCGCACTCGCACATGCCCAAAACGATGTCATTCTATGGCATGCGTGAGAGAGTTGGAACAACATCATTGTCCGTGGGCGACACTAGACTTGGATTGAGCAAAACACCATTGTTTCAAGGGTAAAGGCTTCCTTCTTTAGGGTATTTTGTCGAACGCTTGTCCTATAGCTGAAGGCAACAATCAAATCTTAGAGGGATTTCTGTGGCCTTCATTCTTTGTCCTCGAGCACAATCGATGGTGAGCTAACACGTACTTAGATCACTCGAAATCATAATGAAAATTCACCCAAAGTGGCGAGTTTGACATGTTTTATAAAATGAGGCATGAACTCGGGTAGGCAAACAAACCACATGACTGAATTCAAAATCGAAAATCTCTCATGCATACCTCTTAAAGGACAAAATGCTCAATCCAAATGAAAGTATGTAATGCAAGGTTTCAAATGCATCAAGTAGTTTGGTAAATGGTTAGGCACACATGTCGTAAAGGCAACGCGAAGTAGGCCATACGCAAGAGTCATGTAGCCAAAGATCAATGATCGAAGTACAAAAATGATCAAACAAGTTCTACAATACTGATTAAAATTTAATTAAAATTTGACCCGTATAGTAGGTCATCCCATGGTAGATTCCTAATGAAAGGATTCTACCGATTAAAATTTAATTAAAATTTGACCCGTATGGTAGGTCACCTCGTGGTAGATTCCTAATGAAAGGATTCTACCAATTAAAATTTAATTGAAATTTGACCCGTATGGTAGATCACCCTATGGTAGATTCCTAATGAAAGGATTCTATTGATTAAAATTGGATTAAGAATTGACCTGTATGGTAGGTCACTCTATGGTAGATTCCTAATAAAAGGATTCTACTGAGTAAAACTAGATTAAGAGTTGACCCGTATGGTGGGTTACCCCATGGAAATGCCTGTAAGAAGGACTTTGGGCGCCTGTAGAAAGGACTCGGAGCCTGTAAGAAGGACTTTGGGCGCCTGTAGAAAGGACTCGGAGCCTGTAGAATGACTTTTGTGTGCCTATAGAAAGGACTTTTGTGTGTCTGTAGAAAGGACTTAGTGCTTGTAAGAAGGACTTTTGTGTCACGAAGGGTGCCATTCTGGGATCTGGGGAGACCAGAAATCCTGCAGAAGCTCAAACCCACATTATCTTACCTTGAAGGGTGCCATTCTAGGATCTGGGGAGACCAGGAATCCTACAGAAGCTCAAACCCGATTTACCTTACCTTGAAGGGTGTCATTCAGGGACTTGAGGAGACCAGAAATCCTGCAGAACCTCAAACCCGATTTATCTTACCTCGAAGGGTATCATTCTAGGATCTAAGAAGACTAGAAATCCTGCAGAAGCTCAAACCCATATAATCTTACCTCGAAGGGTGCTATTTTGGGATCTAGAGAGACAAGAAATTCTGCAGAAGCTTAAACCTAATTTACCTTACCATGAAGGGTGCCATTTTGGGATCTAAGGAGATCAAAAATTCTGCAGAAGTTTAAACCCGATTTACCTTACCATGAATGGTGTCATTTTGGAATCTGGGAAGATCAGAAATCCTGCAAAAGTTTAAACCCACATTATCTTACCTCGAAGGGTGCCATTCTAGGATCTAGAGAGACCATAAATCATGCAGAAGCTCAAATCTCATTTACCTTACCATGAATGGTGCTATTCTGGGATCTAGGGAGACCAGAAATCCTGCAGAAGCTCAAACCCACATTATCTTACCTCGAAGAGTGCCATTCTGGGATCTGGGGAGACCAGAAATCCTGCAGAGGCTTAAACCCGATTTACCTTAACATGAAAGGTGCCATTTTAGGATCTGGAGAGACCAGGTATCCTATAGAAACTCAAACCCGATTTATCTTACCATGAAGGATGCCATTCTGGGATCTGGGGAGACTAGGAATCCTGCAAAAACTCAAACTTGATTTAACTTACCATGAAAGGTTCAGGTTGAAGACATACCTACTTGAGGATTTGGAAGAAACGTCTGGTGGTTACTCGACGACTAGGCTTATTCATTCAATAATTACCGAACGAATTTCGAGACCTTGAAAGGTAACTCGAACATCGAGAATGCGTTACCTGTCACGCAATATCAGAGGTAACATGTGCAAGCATTTTCATCAATGAGTTTATCGGTTCATGCAAAACTATTCTGGTAAGTTTGCAATAATTGGAGGCAGTCTGTGTAATAACTCACAACGCAATCAATCAAAATGTGGATCATGCATAACTATTCTGTCAAGTTTGCATTTCCAATTCTGTTCAAGGAGGTTATCATGGTATGAACACCTCAAATATGATTTGAATAGAGGATTTCAGTCCGAAAGAGCTTTCTATCACTCTCGAGAAAGGCTATTTGTCCTGATTGCAGGAATGAAAAGAAATTACTCAATCTCACAATCATCACATTCAACAAGAGTTTGAGTAATCTCGCAATTGGTACGATCAAGTCGATCTGGAGATCTTGATTAGGACCACAATGTAAACTAGGTCAAGGCTTACCAAAGGGAACTCATTTGAGCCAAGGTTAATGACAAAAAAGTCTTCATCATCTGCTTTGGGTTTACAAGTCAAAAACCCTGTAAAAAATGAGAAAGAAATAATCTTGCTCGTACTTTTTCGAATGATGCTTAAAATCACTCAACTCTACGTTAACTCAAGTACCTTAATCAGAAAACACTTTCAAGAGTTGTAACGTAGGTTAGGATTGTAGACCAAGGAAGTAAAAGGCTTATTTTGGTCCAGAAACTATGAGGTGGGTTTGACGTTGGTGATCACCTCATCTTTGTCACTAGTCTCGGCCCTCGGAATAGCCCTCAAAGAATACCATCATTGTATGAGGATGGTGTCAATTTCTGTTGATACCGTCATTGCTCCCGAGCAGTGCAAACTTCAACTGTGTATATTTTGTAATTTAGCTCCTTCAAAGAATTTTCTTTCGCAATCAGATCCCATTGGGGATTTACTGAAGGGGATATGTTTTCACTGAGTTTTCAAAGACATTCAAAAACGAATATTGATTTGAATGAGCATTGGCCTTGCTTTTGACTGGCACTTTACTTTTTCATGCCCAGGGATTAGTTTTTCTTCTTTTGGTCCCGCTTTTTCCTTTTTGTCTTTTATGTTCTGCTTAGAAAAAGAATTTTAAAAAATTGTGCTATATATACATACATATCAAAGTTTTAGCACACTTGAAGAATTGACTCGAGAACTTTATGTAGACCCGCTTCTTCTGGGTTTTTCTACTTTAATGTGGTGTCATCTTGATTTTGGAATTAGCGGTGATCACCAACGGAGTTTTAAGAAACGAATATGTAGGCTTAATTGGGCGATGCAAAGGATGAAAGTTTATTGGATAGAGAAACGAATGCTTTTCGTCATCCTAAGGCACTTGAATTATCGTATGAGAAACAATTGATGTTAGTCCGAGCAAGAAAATTTCTAATCATTTACCTTGTGCTATTGCTGGGACAACCTCCATTCGGCCCCGATATGGGGTGGTTCTTAAGAGGGATTATGAAATGAAATCGTCTCTCAAATGGATTATCAATGGTCATCTGTAATATTTAGGATAGAGAAGAGATTGCCTCCTTCCTTTCGGCTATCGTACCATTTGCGAGAAAACCCATTGTCTTGGAGAATACGGAACCTATTTGGCACTTGACTCACTGTGGATAAAAATGTAGAACATGTGTGGGAATGGCTTGCCTTTCGTCATCCTATCATGCCCCATTCTATACATTCGATGCATCATGTGCAGTTTATACCCCAAGTCAGAATTGGCAAATTAAACATGCAGAATCGTCATGCACAAATCATGAAATGTGTAAACATGATACAAATGTAGCAATTTTTAGCACCACATATATTTACAGAATGAGCAAGTATGGAAGAAAATTCTCAACAATGAATGGATTTGAATTGCCCCTGGACATGTGGGCAGATCAAACAAATTGGGAAGTTTACTCCTTAAGTCGAGGAGTGGCTTATCTCAGACTTTGCCCCTGCACAATGAAAGGCATGGGTAAAGGAGTCAAGTGAAGATTCGCATCATTTTAGTTTCCCAAATGTTGACAACGATCATGGTCATCGGTGGAATGCCTCTGCAAGAAGGAAAGCAGAAAGGTTACTCTCGAAACCAAATGAGTTAAAGAGGACATACTCTCCTTTCCAATTTAGGGGTTTGCCATCAATTTGCCCTAGTTTCATCAGACTGGATTTTATCAAATGATCATAATTTATCGCTTGGGATTGTCCTCTTCGACATGTTAAATGTTAGTATTAATATTTCCTGTCAAAAGAAAAGGAGACATGTTAGCTGGTATTGGAAGGGATAAATTGGAAACGATACCGATTTACCCTTTATCTTGAATGTTTTGCACGACCCATTTATTAGCTTCGCTGGATTGAGTTTCCCTTGACTTTCGCTGGACATTTCACCATTAGAGCCAAAGTTGTGGCAAAGTACTAACTTTGGCATTTTTCGTCAAGTATTCCTGTTTCTTTCTGCAAAAAGAAATATATAAAAAATTATATTATTTGTTTACAACATTTACAGCATTCCCCAACCTTGGGGATCGAATCGGGATGTTTCGGACCAGTGTCATTCCTCGTGCCATTTGGTCTACGAGATCATGGGCGTCCATAGAGGCTCTCTTTTAAGAGTTAACCATTGAGATGGCGTGCTCTTGCTACGTTACATTAGGTAATTCCACGTCCCATTTCTTTTCATGGCAATCTACAATCCCTATTAAGACAAAAGAAAGTAATTCATAATTTGAGACGACTTTGGGTAAATTGGAACGATACAAAATTACTCTTTTTTGAAATTGCTCGGGTCTTTCGCATTTTTCTTGTTTGAAGCCGGTTATCCACCAGCAATCTCTACGAATTTATTTTCCCCCAAGCTTCATTTAATACGAGAACTTTGCATTTGGATATGATTGTATTCTTGGGGCAGTTTGCAAATTCCTGAAAATACAAGGGATTCGATTTAAAACTTGAAGTAATTTGAGGGTAAATTGAAACGGTACGGCGTTACCCTTTGAGTTTACGCGGATTTCTTTTACTCGCAATTAATTCGTCGTAAGTTGGTGCAGTGACAGATTCGAGCATTTATTAGAGCAAAGAAAACTACTACTTTCTGCTTTTGAATTAAAGCTAGTCATTTATAAAGATAGAAAATATCCCGCGTAGGGGAACGAAATGTATTCGTTTAGGGTTGGTTTTGTTTCCTCTACGGGCTCTCTCATGATTAACCGGCTCCATTCCGGATTAGGTACACGTCGGCCATGTTGAAGGTCCCGTGATCACTAGTTTTGAAATACAGGCTCCGTGTGCACATTAAAGCCCCGGTGCTTCATTAACATCAAAATGGTTGATCATGGTGGCGATCTCGTCATCGACGCTACTTGCTTGGTGATGATGCATCCCCTCCTCCTCGGAAGGCATCAATGCGGGCTCCATAGGCTCGGTCTTTTCGTACCTCGCCCCAATAGAAATTGATTCTATTATGAACTGATCTAACTTACCTCTTAAACGGGCATTTTTAACCCTCAGATATTGCCTTTCGTTGAGGGTGAGGAGTCTGTTGCAGTTGGGGCATGTGGCGGAGTCAAAAGCTTCTTTATACATATTGTTCTCAACTCGGAGCTTTTCATTTTCAGCTCTTAAAAACTCGACCTCATGACGCTCATATCGAGTCTTCATTCGGGTTCGCCTATTTTGAAATCAGAACTTGACTTGCGAAAGTTTCAGTCCTAGCTCTTAGCTCAGTTTGATTCTTTGTTTGCCGTCTAGCATAGGGCACCTCTTGAAGAAATCTTCAAATTTTTGTATTTGCTCCTCAGTATGGTGACAATAACGCTTCCTTTGACCTTTGTTGTTGTTGTCCTTATCTTTATCAAGATCTTGGACGACGTCGGCGGAAGGACTAGGTTCCATGGTCTGAATTTCAAACATGGCCTCGAACTCTTCATCTCCCATATTCAGCAAGTAACGATAGCTCTCAAGTGTGTTGGGTTGAGACATCTTCAAGTGGTTAATGATTTCTCGAGGTTTGCTACTTCTTCTTGTATTTTCACTTTTTCTAAACTTTTATGAGTGACCGTGTATGCTTTGAAACTCTCTTCAGAGCATAGATGAAAATTATCAGAAGGACGTCTCTTTTAAAATTTAGGCATAGTTACTTCTCCCGAGAGTTCTGTCTTTCCCAACTTTTTTTTTATCATATCTCTCGCACAATTTGTCTCCTTTCGCCTTTTTTGTAGTGATAGGGCTCCTGTCATTATCTCTTTCGCTGGTCTCGAGTGTCAGTTTTGCAGGCGAGCTTTTTTCTCTGTCTACAAATGAATACAAGTCTTCTCTTCTTTTTCGCTAAAGTTTGTCTTGTCTCCCACTCGGCTTGTCTTTTTTTCTTCTTTTTCAAAATGGCAGTATCACCTCAAGCGTTTTCTGCAAAGATCTCGGATTGCTGACTGACGGGGATTCAAGTCAACAGAGGTGACACCAAAAGGGAATGGTAGATAAGAAAATCTAGCCAATAGAGACTGCCCTTGTGAAATCCATATTTAACTCGAAGCAGATTATCAACTTCGCATTCTAATAATCTATTTCACTTCTCTCCTCTTATCTTTCGTATTCTGCTTGTCGGTCTTGATTCTCTTCTCGATAATGGTCAATCTTCCTACACACATCTTTCCAGCTGAGGTTATGTTCAAATTGAAGAGACTTTGTCATCTTCTTGGCCGAGGATATATTTACATAGCCTATCATCCGAGTGTTGAAGTTGAGATCCTTGGTCTATTCATGAAAGTAAATGCCTCTTCGATCGAAGGCACCAACTTAGAGAGGGAATACAGGGCGTTCCCACACGTTTTCATCAACTTTTTGGAAGCATGCCGAAACTCCCAGGAAACGGTCACCTTAGCCCGCGTCGTGAAGGCCCACTACCAGGATCGATCTGAATACCTGAAGTTTGCAGAACGCTCAGTTGCTCGATACAAGGAGGTTGTCAAGTCTGCCGATAAGCGGGTCTCGCTGTTGGTTCACGAGAGAGAGAAGCTGGTGGAGCGCCTAGCTTTGAATTAGACTTACTTTGAGCATGACCCAAAGGATGTTGTGATGAAATTCAAATGTGAGTGGTTGGGGGAGAGGCTTGATGGTCTAACGGCCGATATAGCTTTCGAGAGAGACTTGATTGATAATTTGAAATTCGCCGTTGAACATCATGAGCTAGCACATGTAGGCACAAAGAGAAACGTACCCGCTTGTTTTTCAAGCTTGCAGATCTCAAATCCCAAATTGTTCAGTGTAGGCAAAGCATCAACTTCATGGAAAGTCAGTTAAACTCTTTTGTGATGCTCATTAGGGCTCAGTTTGGATTTGTTTTTCCTCCCTAATGACTGTTGTAGAGCTTGTTGATAAATGGAATAAAGAGAAAGCTTTACATATTTGTGTTTTACTCTTCTTGTCATTTCTTCTCCCGTATAGCATGATAGAACGATTCAAGGCACAGGAAATGTCAAGGTTTAACATTTTTCTTAATATTAACCGCTCCAGATGATAATATCAAAAATATTAAATCAACTTTTGACAGCATACCCCATTGGCCTCTTTAAGCCCCGCGAGCTAGTTACATGAATTATTGCAAATATGAACACTCGATTAGTGCATCGATAAATGCACCAAGCCACCTGTTGTGTGCCCCACTTCACTCATCTCTTGTCTCTTTCAGCGTCCACTTGTTCATGTCGACTGCATGTAGTGTCAGTAGAAATGCATGTGGGCCATGCTATGTAATAAAATACCGGTCCTCTAGAGTTGACGTGGTTCGAATCCAAGGGAGCTAAAAAGCAGGCCTTTGGCCAATTTAGTCAGGAAGGCATTATAGAGTTAGGTCAACATACTTGTTACATAGATTTTGACTACACAGTCTATGCTTTTTCAACATAAATATAGGAACTCCTCCAATACATTAAGAATGTCCCTATGTCTGATTCGGGTAAATTCGTCGCCGTATCAGAATACACGGCCCATACATGTTTATTGATTGACGCAATTCCATCTCCAGGAAAAGGGACTTCTTTGCATGCCCCTAGGGTTATCAGCTAAGGCATCGGTAATTTCCGTCCGTTCGTATTCTTCAAGATTATTTCTGAAATATTATCATCAATGCGCCCAATTTGCTCTGCCTAGGATACTTATGATCGTCTGCAAAAGTAGAGAAAATAATGAGTATGTGATCAAAAAGAGGTCAGTCCATGATTACTACATTAGTCCAATTTTTTTTTTCAATTTTTGTAATGAAATTAGCCAAAATTTTCTTAAGAAGACATGGGTAAATTTTTCAAAAAAGATTTTCTTGCAGGTTTTACAGCTTAAAAAAATGTGATAAAACCCTTTGATATTTAACAAATTTCCCGAAAAGATTTTTCCCTTTTATCAGAATGAATTTTTAGGGGTAAATTTGTTAAGAAAGTCTCATTTCTACTGAAGTAGGAAAGATGTGACAAAATCCTTTATTGGTCCACAAAATTCCCTAAAGGGATTTTTCCGCATTCATTTTTTTAGAAATGGGATACCAATTTAATTTTTATTTTTTTTGAAAAATGACCATGATATTAAATTCAAAATTTGACTGACACCTAACATGGACCGACCAAAAATAAATACAAGATAAGGCTAGAGAACTTACTTTTACATTGAAAAATACCATATAGATCACATAGACATGCACATTAATCGTGAGTTTTAATCTTAGCCTATTTATCCTAAAGATTCACAAATTGAAGTAAAAGACTTACGGCAAGGCGACATTCTCGCGCACATAATCAAGATTAGCTGTGATCCCACGACGTAACCAGAATTAACCGGGCCTTTCCACTTCGGCTGCTTGAACTAAAAATTAAAACCCCCGCTTTGGTAATCTTACAAAACTTAAGGCCTAACTTTTAAAACTCATTTTTGAAAAGAGGTTCGGGATTGAATCTGGATTAAATTTTGACGTAATCTCATGTCGAACGCTAGAACCAAATCACAATACCATTCTAAAACTACTAGCCTTGGTCCGGCTACGGGACGTGTGTGATATAGTGCTAAAGCAATTAATTATGCACAACAATTAAGTGCAAACACCGCTTCAATAATTCAAAAATTAAATCACGATTTTCACACCAAACCTGCAAAACAAAGGATTAGGTAAACACTCCACCCTTATAACTCTCATTCTAGAAAACCATTTAACACATAAAGGTCAGAATTCACCCAATTCAGATCAAATGAATTTTCATGAAATTTTCTGGCCTAAGTTCTCTAAGTTCTTAAATTTTCAAAAATTAAGAACATGTCCTCAGTGGAGTCGCCAGTCTGTCGCGACCCAAAATTTTTTTTCGATCGGTGGAAAATTTCCAGATTAACAGATTATCAGATTAATTAAATTAACTAACCTAATACGGACCCTCCCAAGCCCTATTGAATCGCAATTTTAGTTTTCGTTTGAATGATTTTAGAATTTGGAGTTGCCACTAATCATTTTTGGTAGGTTGATTAGAAACCTAAGTAAATTAGTAGGAGAACTAAATTACTTTTACGAACAAAAGATTATGAGTTTAGGGATTTGGTTACACCAGTTAATTAAAACTAATATCCTTTCGGTACCTTAATTCTATGGATATCCTAATTTCGGCAACTCAGGCTTGGTTTACTTTTAAGGCTCTAGCGGAGTGTTCTCTTTTTATATTTTCACTATTTAGATGGAATGCATGTGCGTGATTTTTGTTTTGTATTTTCAAAATATTAAAAATTCCCTGAAGCCGAAAGAGGAAGTGAACTAACGACTTTTATGCAGCGTTGCGACCTCCAGCAGGTGGCTTGGCCTACTCATTCTAGGGTCTGATGATTCAGAAATTAAATTGCAGAAAGTAAATACAGTAAATAAAGGACCTCCAACGAAGGGCTCGGCCTTGGCTCGACCTACCCATTATGGGTTTAATGGTGCAAAAAATTAAATGCAAGAAATTAAATTGTAGTAAATAAAGAACCTCCAACGAGGGGTTCGGCCTTGGTTTGGCCTACCCATTCTGGGGTTTGATGGTATAGGAATTAAATTCCAGTAAATAAAGAACATTCAACGAGGGACTCCGCCTTGGCTTAGCTTACCCATTCTGGGGTTAGATGGTACAGAAATTAAATTCCAAGAAATTAAATTACAGTAAATAAAGAACCTCTAACGAGGGGCTCGGTCTTAGCTCGGCCTACTCATTCTAGGGTTTGATGGTACATAAATTAACTTACAGGAAATTAAATTGCAGTAAATAAAGAACCTCCAACGAGGGGCTCGGTCTTAGCTCAGCCTACCCATTCTGGGGTTTGATGGTACATAAATTAAATTACAAGAAATTAAATTGTAATAAATAAAGAACCTCCAACGAGGGGCTCGGCCTTAGCTCAACCTACCTATTCTGGGGTTTGATGGTACATAAATTAAATTGTAGTAAATAAAGAACCTCCAATGAGGGGCTCAGCCTTGGCTCGCCCTACCCATTCTGGGGTTTGATGGTAAAGAAATTAAATTGTAGGAAATTCAATTGCAGTAAATAAAGAACGACCAACGAGTGGGTCAGCCTTCTCATTCTGAGATTTAACAGTGCAAAAATTAAATTACAGAAATTAAATGCAATAGATCTTTACACCATCAAATATGAGGCAAAATCTGCCATAATTTGGGATTCAGATCTTTTAAGCGAAAAATATAGAAAATTGCAATACGAATACGACATGTGAATATGACACGTCATAATCGAAATTTAAATCAATCCATTTAGGTAACGATATTCTCGAAAACTTTAATGGTTAGGATCGTTACCTGATTTGACGAATTTGACTGTCGAGTTCGAATCTCGTATCACCTTGTGGATTAAGATTACGGCTCGAACGACGGGGATGAACTCTTGTTTTGTGGTGATCGACAAAGAAATTGGTGATGATAATCCTCTAGCTTTAAACTTCCACCATCTTTAAAATTCTCTCTCTCTCTTTTTGGTATTTTCTTTCTTTCAAGTTTTTTTTCAATCTCCCAAAACTCTCTCAAATATCTTAAATTTTCTCTCTTAAAAAAAAATCCCCCTCTAAACTCTCTTTTTCCTCCTTTTATGACTCACTCATTTATCTATTATTCTAATTTCTCCACTAACTCTTTTTCATTTTTATCTTCCTTTCTCTATTTTTATCTCACATTCTAATTTCTCCACTAACTCTTCTTTATCTTCATTTTCCCTTCTCCACATCTATCCCCTATTCTACTAACTCTTCCTCATCTCCATCTTCCCTTCTTTATTCTCATTTTATTTTCTCTATATGTTCTTCTCCATCTCCTCTTCTCCATCTTTTATTCTCTATCTCCTCTTCTCCATTTTCCCTTCTCTATTCTAATTTCTTTACTAACTCTTCTTTTTGTTATTTGCAAAATAATCCCTCAAGTGTTAGGTATTTGCACTTTAATCCCTGAAATTTTAAGTATTTACAATTTAGTCTCTGAAAAAATATTTGTTTAAGTCCAAATCTCCCCACAATTTTCGACACACCTCTCCTATGCTTAGTCAAAATTCACCGCATGTCAAATTTAAATCCTTTTGCAAAATTGAGTCATTCTGGGTATAATTGGGCCAAGATGAAGATTTGAAATATTAGAGAATAATGTTACAACTCCTAAAGGTGAAAAATGAAAATGAATTGACTCAAAATGAATTTTTTAGGCTCGATTCGAGATTATGCTCGTGAAGGAATACACGACCTCGAATTGAATTTTTTAAATTTGCGATGGCCAACATGAAAATGGATTTAAAAGAAAAATATTGGCTATTTTTATGTATTTTTGTGGTCTCAAATGTTATTATTTCTTAAATAGTTTCCTAATTTCTAAAAAATATATATAAAAAAATAAAAAATTATGAAAAAATTATTATTTTTTATTCAAAAATGGTTACCTAAGCTTGTCCAAGGCTTCCAAAGTTGATTGTACAATTTTCTCTTTTTTTCTTGATTTGTTTATGAATTTTCGAAAATAAAAATATCAAAAAATACTGAAAATATGAATGATAATTTTTTGATCAAAATTGATTCTCGAGACTTGGCCAAGGTCCCCAATGTTGATTTCTTTTAATTTTATGAATTTTTATGGATTTTCTATTAATTTTTAAAATAAAAATACTGAAAAATACGGAAAATATGGAAAATTATTTTTTGCCCAAATTTGGTTTCCTAAGCTTGACCAAGGTCTCCAAAGTTGACTTTTTTTAATTTTATGAATTTTTATAGATTTGTTTTAATTAATTTTAAAAGAGAAAAATGATTAAAAAGTAGGTGTCAAGAAAATCGATAGTGATTTGCAAGTCAAGGATACAGGTTTCATACTCAATAATGTTATTGATGCATGGGAATATCGACCTAGTAGCGACAAGATAGTATGCCATATAGAAAGTTAAGGACTACCCCAGTACCCGAACCTAAAAGATCCAAGCTCCATCATAGTACATTATCCACTTATCAATAGTTATAAGCAGGACACAATCGTCGGCAGATCGGTCTCATGAGAAATTTATGGACCCACAAAGTTCTCTACCTACATATTAGCTATGGCTAGCCCTTTCACCGACTTTTGGGACATGCTTTGTACATCAAACTTAGTTAGGAGGATCTACCACTTGGCAAGTTTCCCAATCAAAGTTGGCTTCTCCATTAGGTATTTGATGGGGTCACATACAGTGATCAGTAGGATCTAATGATAAAGGGTGTACTTCCATAGCCTATGCAATACCCAAACCAGAGCTAAATAGGTCTTCTCAATCTTGGGATAGTTTACCTCAGAGTCGATGAACTTCTTGCTAAGGTAATATATTGCGCATTCCTTCACATTTGACAATCTCTTTTGAGCAAACACTACTCCCAAGGACTCCTTTTGAACTAGCACACTAAAACTGGGAAATGAGTTAGATAATACTGAATTTTCAAAAAGGTAGCCCGGCATTCAACATCCCACACAATCTTCACCTTTTTCCTAAGAAGATTAAAGAATAGCTTCACCGTTTCAGACAACTGAGATATGAACATTGCCACGTAATTTAGTTTTCTTATTAGGCTGTACCTATTACAGACCATGAAACCAAGCAACTTTCCAGATTTGGCTCAAAATATGCATTTTACAGAATTAAGATGTAGTTGGAACTTTTGAAGGCATTCAAACAATCTACAGAGGATTTTAACATGGTCTTCACTTGACCTAGACTGCGTGATCATATCATCCACATACACTTTAATTTCTTTGTGCATTATATCATGAAGCAATGCGACCATAGCTCTTTGGTATGCAGCTCCTGCATTTTTAGATCGAAAGGCATTACCTTCTAAAAGAAAGTCCCCCACCGGGTTATGAAAAAAAGTTTTACTTATGTGCTCTTCCTTCATCCGGATTTGATTGTAACCAGAAAAACAATCCATGAAGGAAAACAATTCGAATCTAGCTATACTGTCAACTAGTACGTCAACATGCGAGAGTGGAAAATCATCTTTTAGGTTGGCCCGGTTCAAATCTTAGTAATCAACACATACACTGGCCTTGCCAAATTTTCTTCAACACGAGGACAATATTAGCAATCTATTCTGAGTAGTTAGTGACCTCAATGAAATCTACTCTCCATTGCTTCATTACCACTTCTTCAAGTTTTTTGGACAATTCAAGCTTTGTCCTTCTCAATCCCTGCTTCTTCAGTAGTGTCTCTAGATTAGTCGGTGTTGACACCTGATTTTTAATCATCTTTTTTCTTTTAAAATTCATAAAATAAAATAAAATCAACTTTTGGGACCTTAGACAAGCCTGGGGAACCGATTTTGATCAAAAATGTTTTTTCATATTTTTAGTATTTTTCTGCATTTTTATTTTGGAAAATTAATAGAAAATTCATAAAAATTCATAAAATTGAAAAATCAACTTTAGGAACCTTGGCATCGACCTTGTTTCTTGCTTGCTATGCGCACCCAACTAGAGAAGTTGGTGAAAGACCGAGGTTTGTCCCTGAAGCCGATTCCACACTCACCGTGCAACATCAAAATCCAGACAAATTGGGGGATGTCTCATGATGTATTCACCTAGGTTGGGGTCCGGTGTCTGCCTTCTTGGCCGTGTTTTTGGCCGTGTTTTCTTTTGCTTGGGGTCTGTTTTTCGCCCCTCTTGGCCGTGTATTGGCCGTTTGCACTGTGCCTTTGGGCTCTCTCTCTTGCCGTTACACCTTTGTACCTATTGGGACACTCTCGTGTCTTAGTTGGTGCGAGGTTTTTGTGTTTCGGCTCCTTGTAATCGCGCTTTTGAGTAGCTAATATATTTCTTACTTTAAAAAAAAAACTTTAGGAACCTTGGCCAAGCTTAAGGAACCAATTTTAACCAAAAAAATAATTTTTCATATTTTTAGTATTTTTCGATATTTTTATTTTCGAAAATTCATAAACAAAATCAAGAAAAAATGACAAAATTGCAAAATCAACTTTGGAGGCCTTGGCCAAGCTTAGAAAATCATTTTTGAACAAAAAATAATTTTTCATATTTTTTTACATATTTATATATTTTTTAGAAATTAGGAAAATATTTAATAAATAATAGCATTTGAGACCACAAAAATACATAAAAATAGTCAATATTTTTCTTTTAAATTCTTTTTCATGTTGTCCATCGTAAATTTAAAAAATCCAATTCGGGGTCGTGTATTTCTTTACGAGCATAATTTCAAATCGGGCAAAGAAAAATTCAAATTGAGTCAATTTATTTTCATTTTTCACTTTTAGGAGTTGTGACATTATTTTCTAATATTTCAAATTTTCATCTTGGCCAAATTATACTCAGAATGACTCAATTTTGCAAAAGGGTTTTAATTAAATTTTGCATTATCTTCAGCGGCAGGAAATGAGCTTAAATTTGACGTGAAGTGAATTTTGACTAAGCATAGAGGGGTGCATCGAAAAATGTAAGGAGATTTGAACTTAAAGAAATATTTTTTCAAGGACTGAATTGTAAATACTTAAAATCTTAGGGACTAGAGTGCAAATACCTAACTTTTGAGAGATCATTTTGTAAATAATAAAAGAAGAGTTAGTGGAGAAATTAAAATAGAGAAGGGAAGATGAAGAAGAAAAGATGGAGAAGAATGGATGGAGAAAATAAGATAAGAATAGAGAAGGGAAGATGGAGAAAAATGAATGGAGAAAAGAAGATAAAAATAGAGAAGGGAAGATGGAGGTAAAGAAGAGTTAGTGGAGAAATTAGAATGGGAGATAAATATGGAGAAGGGAAGATGAAGATGAAGAAGAGTTAGTGGAGAGATTAGAATGTTAGTCTTGTAAGAAGGACTTTGGGTTGCCTGTAAGAAGGACTTTTGTGTGCCTGTAAAAAAGACTTTTGAAAATGGACCATTCTATATTGGGGTCGCTAATGGAAGGGCTCCAGAAACTGCATACCCTACTAAAAGGGCTCGTTCATATGGTGC
This sequence comes from Psidium guajava, assembly GCA_016432845.1. NCBI lineage: Eukaryota > Viridiplantae > Streptophyta > Magnoliopsida > Myrtales > Myrtaceae > Psidium > Psidium guajava. The sequence goes on from CM028228.1 coordinate 30,105,528, forward strand.
CTGCAATTCAGCACTTGAAGAATGGACCGTTCCATATTAGAATTTCCAATGGAAAGGCTCCATGACTCGTCTATGTGGTGCCTGTAACTCAGGACTTTTGAAAATGGACCGTTCCGTATTGGGGTTTCCAATGGAAGGGTTCCAGATATAACATACCCTAGAAAAAGGGCTCGTTCATGTGGTGCCTGCAAATAAGGACTTTTGAAAATGGATCGTTCTGTATTGGGGTTTCCAATGGAAGGGCTCCAGAGATAACCTACCCTAGAAAAAGGGCTCGTTCATGTGGTGCCTACAACTCAGGACTTGGGAATGGATCATTCTATGTGAGAAATCACCAATGATTACCTAAATGTCACCTTTTAGGTGGACGAGAGAGGTATTGACATGACGGGTGCTATTCTGGGATCTGGGGGAGACTAGGAATCCTGCAGAAGCTCAAACCCAATTTTTGTTATCCCATCACTTTAGGAATAAGCTAAAGGGACAGAGATTAAGAACACGAGAGGGGTCAATCGTGAATTGAGGAAGACTTCATGAGAGCATGTTGATCATGAGTCGCAAGGGTTCAGAAGACTTACCTGGATCTTCTGAATTAATGATTAAGGCATAGACAGACTGATTGTATCATGTCTGCTTGCTCACTGAATGACCTTATGTGCTACAATGGATTTGAGCACCCAGACAATCACCAGAATTGAAAGGTCTAGGCTGAAGATATACTCACCTGAAAATGTTTGGCGAGAATTTGCCAACAGGGCTTGTTTGTTCAATAGCCCTTGGATGAATTTCGAGACCTCGGAGGCTAACTTGACTATCAGGAATGCACTACCTATCAGATAGTGTCAGAGGTAACATGTGCAAGCATTTTTATCAATGAGTTCATCGGCTTATGCAAAACCATTTAGTTGAGTTCGCAATGATTAAAACCGTCTGTGTATGCTCATAATGTGGATCATGCATGACTATTCTGTCGAGTTTGCATTTCCAATTCTGTCTAGAGAGGTTATCATGTCATGAATACCTCGAATGTAACCTGAATGGGGACTTCAGTCCGAAAGGGCTTTCTCTCACTCTCGAGAAAGGGTTGTTTATCTTGATTGTAGGATTTGAAAAGAAATCACTCAACCTTACCATCATCGCATTCAGCGAGGGTCTGAGTAATCTCACAATTGATACGATCAAGCCGATCTGGAGGTCTTGATTAGGATCGTAATGTGGGCTGGGTCAAAGTCTTATCAAAAGGGACTCATTTCGATTCAAGGCGATTGACAAAAAAAAGTCTTCATCATCTGCTCTAGGTTTACAAGTCAAGAACCCTACAAAATGAGAGAGAAATAATCTTGCTCGAACTTCTTCGAGCGATGCTTAAAGTCATTCAACTCTTACGTCAATTCAAATGCTCTAATCAGAAAAGACTTTCAAGGATCGTAACGTAGATCGGGATTTGGGTCTGAGAAATGAAAGGCTTGTTTTGGCTTAGAAAAATATATGAGAAGGCCTTGGTGTTGGTGATTATTGCAGCCTTGTCACCGATCTTTGACCTTCCTGAATTTGTCTTCAATGAATACCACCATTGGCTAAGGGGTGGTAGTTCCTTTACACTTTGCAAGTTGACTTTTTTGGGGATCCTTTTTCGAGAATTCTCAAAATGTATGTTCGAAGTCAGAAGTTCATTACAGATGTATGGGCATTGGCCTTACTTTTGATAGGCACTTTACTCTTTCTGCCCGAGATTCTTTAGAGTAGCTTTTGCTTTTCTTACTCCCGACTCCCTTTTGGGAGCAGGTCCATTTTCTTTAGGCAACATCTTTTTCTTTTCTCTTTGACAATCTGTTGGCTTTGAATTTTAGCAACAAGATGATTTTCAAAAGATGATACTAGACATTACATGAAAAGTCTAGCATATGAAATGGGCTCATTCGAGAATTCTCTATTGGCCCAATTATCTTCAATTTTGCTCCTTGGGGGGAAGGCGTTATCTTTGCCTTGAAGTGGGTAATGATCACTAATATGGGCTTGAGAAATGAATTTGCAGGCTTAATTGGGCTATGCAAAGGATGAATGTGTAGGATAGAGAAACTAAATCCTCTTCGTCATCCTAAGGCACTTGAATTAAAATTCGAGTATCATGCAAAGAAACACTCGAAAATTGATGTTAGTCCAAGCAAGAGAATTTCTAACAATTTATCTCCTAATATTGTTGGAATTACCTCTGTTTTGCCCCAGTGTGGGGTGGTTCTTGATAGGGTTATGAAATGAAATCACCGTTCAAATGGGTTGTCAATGGTTGCCTGAAGTGTTTGGAATGGAGAATGAATGCCTCTTTCACTTCGACTATCGTACCTTTTGCGAGAAAACCCATTGCCTTGGAGAATGCGGAATCTGTCTACCGCTCAACTCACTATAGATTAAATACAGGACGTATGTGGAAATGGCTTGCCTTTCATCGTCCTGTCATGCCCCATTCTGTACATTCGATGCATCGTGTATAGTTTATACCCCCAGTCAAAATTGACAAATTGAACATGCAGAACAGTCATGCATAAATCATGGAATGTGTAAACACCATGCAAATATGGCAATACAATGTACAAGTATGGAAATTGCCCCTGGCTGTGTGGGCGGATCAAACACGTTGGGGGCCTATTCCCCGAGTCAAGGAGTAACTTGTTTCTGGTTTTACCTCTTTTCGATCCAGGGTTCGTCATTGATTTCCCCTATTTCATCAGACAGATCGCATTAGGCGATCATAACTTGGCCCCTTGGGGCTATTTTCTTTGACGTATCAGATGTTAGTTTAACATTTCCTATAAAAAGGAATGAGACATGTTAGCCAGTATGAGAAATGTTGAACTGGACAGGATACTGAGTTACCCTTGAGTGCTTCGCGCAACTTCTTTACCAGTTTCACTACTCAGGATTTTCTCCATGGGTATGTCAAGTTAGACATTTCCTGTCAAACAATGGAAGAGAAGACGTGTTAGTCAGTATTAGAAATGATGAATTGGATACGATACTGGTTTACCCTTCATCTTGAATGTTTTGCGTGACCACTTTATCAAGTTCACTAGACTGAGTTTCCCTTGTCTTTGGCTGGACGCTTTAACATTAGGCTAAGCTCACGACAAAATACTGACATTGGTATTGCTCGTCGAGTATTCCTGTTACTTTTTGCAAAAAGAAATGCGCAAAAATTTGTGTTATTTATTTACAATACTTACAACATTCCCCACCCTTGGGGATCGAACTCGGGATATTTCGGACCACTGTCATTCCCCATGCCATCAGGCCCATTGGACCGTAAGCGTCCATGGAGGCTGTTTTTTAAAAGTTAACCGTTGAGAAGGCGTGGTCTTGCTACTTTGCATTGGGCAATTCCACGTCACGGTTTTTTTCAATGCAATCTACAGTCCCTGTTAAGACAGAATAAATCAATTCAAAACTCAAGACGTTTATGGGTAAATTGGAACGATACAGAATTACCCATTTTTGAAATTGCTTGCATCTTTTGCTCGTGCTTTTCTTTTGTTTGAATCTGTTCATCTTGTGATAATGTCTATGAGTAGGTTTACCCCCAGTCTCCTTCAATATGAGGACTTCCCATTTGGGCATGACCGTTATCGGGTCAGTTTGTAAATTCCTGAGAATAGGAGGGGCTTAATCTTAAAACTTGGAGCTATTGAGGGTAAATTGAAACGATACGGAACTACTCTTCGAGTTTATACGGATTTTTACTCCCTATTAATTCTTCCCAGGCGTTGGTGAGGTGGCGGATTCAAGCATTTAATAGAGGAAAGTCAGATTATTACTCATTACTTTTACATAACTTATAGAAGTAGAAAAACACATCATGCAAGGAAATAAAACACATTCACTCATTCAGGATCGGTTCTGCTTCCTCTGCAGGCTCTCCCATGATCAGTTGGCTTTATCCCGGATTAGGTATGCATCGGCCATATTGAAGGTCTGGTGGTCACTAGCTGAGCATGTGTATCACAGTCTCGATGCTTTACCGATATCAAACTGGTTGATTATGGCGAAAAGATCATCGTCAATATCCGCTTGGTGGTGATCTGTCCCTTCTTCCTCGGGAGGTATTGATAATGATCCAGTAGCATTGGTCCTTTTGTACCCTCTTCCAATAGAACTCGATCCTGTTATAAACTGGTCTAACTCACCTCTTAAGCGTGCATTTTCGATCATCAGATCATGCCTTTCATCGAAGGTGAGGAGGAGGCTGTTGCAGTTGGGGCAGATGGCAGAGTCAAAAGCCTCTTTATACATCTTGTTTTCCGCTCGGAGGTTTTCATTTTCAACTCTTAGAAAATCGGCTTCGTTGTGCTCATGACGAGTCTTCATTCGGGTTCGCCTATTTTGAAATCAGAACCTGATTTGCGAAGGTTCAAGTCCTAGCTCTTGACTTAGTTCCATTTTCTGTTTGCCGTTTGGCATAGGGCATGTTCTGAAGAAATCCTCAAGCCTTTATACTTGCTCCTTAGTATGGCGACAGTAACGCTTCTTTTGACCCTTACCGTTGTTGTCCTTATATTTACTGAGATCTTGGACATCATTGGCGAAAGGGTCAGGCTCCATGGGCTCGATCCCAAACATGGCTTCGAACTCTTCCTCTCCCATATTCAGCAGGCAACGATAGCTCTCGAGAGTATTTGGTTGAGACATCTTCGATTTGGTTGATGATTTCTCACTGCTATCTTCTCTTGTATTCTCACTCACTCTCAATTCTTCTGAGCGACCGGATATACTTTCGAAACTTTTTCTAAGCATGGATGAATGTTTCAGGAGAATGCCTCTTTTTGAAACATAGGCGTGGGTTCAAAAATCGTATCGCTCCCTCCAAGATTCCTGTCTTTCTCAACCTTTTGCGGTATCTTCTGCACGGTTTGTTTTCTTTCATCCTTTTCATAGTAGTAGGGCTCCTGTCGTTATTTCTTCCACCTATCTCAAGCGTCGGCGTTGCAGGTGAGGTCTTTTCCCCATTCACAAATGAAGACAAGCCTTCTCTTCTTTTCGTTAAGGTTTGCCGTGTCTTCCACTCAACTCGTCTTTCCGTCTTCTTTTTTAAAGTGGCGGTGTCTCGTCAAACTTTCTGCGAAGATTTCGGACTCGCTTGGCTCGAGGTCGCCATCTGATGGGAATTCGAGCCAACGAGGGTGGTGCCAATAGAGAATGGTAGATAAGAGAAATCTTGACTAGTTGATACCATTGTTGACACCTGATTTTCAATCACCTTTTCTTTTCTTCTTTTTTAAAATTAATAGAAAATCCATAAAAATTCATAAATTTGAAAAAATTAACTTTGGAGACCTTTGCCAAGCCTAGGGAACCAATTTTGACCAAAAAATGATTTTTCATATTTTCAGTATTTTTCGGTATTTTTATTTTCTAAAATTGATAGAAAATCTATAAAAATGAGAAAATTGAAAAATCAACTTTGGAAGCCTTGGCCAAGCTTAGGCAACCATTTTTGAGTAAAAAAATAATTTTTCATATTTTTTGTATTTTTTTAAATATAATTTTTAGAAATTAGGAAAATATTTAATAAATAATAGCATTTGAGGCCACAAAAATACATAAAAATAGTCAATATTTTTCCTTTAAATCCCTTTTCATGTTGGCCATCGCAAATTTAAAAAATCCAATTCGAGGTCGTGTATTCTTTAACGAGCATAATCTCGAATCGAGCCTAAAAAAATTCAATTTGAGTCAATTTATTTTCATTTTTCACTTTTAGGAGTTGTGACATTGTTCTTTAATATTCCAAATTTTCATCTTGGCCCAATTATACCCAGAATGACTCAATTTTACAAACAGGGTTTTAATTAAATTTTGCATTATTTTCAATAGCAAGAAATGAGCTTAAATTCAACATGCGATTGGTGTGTCGAAAATTGTGAGGAGATTTGGACTTAAAGAAATATTTCTCCAAGGACTGAATTACAAATACTTAAAATCTCATGGACTAGAGTGCAAATACCTAATACTTGAGGGATTATTTTGTAAATAATAAAAAAAAGAGTTAGTAGAGAAATTAGAATAGAGAAGGGAAGATGGAGAAGAGAAGATGAAGATGGGAAGATGGAGCAAAGGAGATGAAGATGGGAAGATGGAGAAGAGGAGATGGAGAAGAGAAGGTAAAGAAAATACGATGAGAATAGAGAAGGGAAGATGGAGATGAAGAAGAGTTAGTAGAATGGGAGATAGATATGGAGAAGGGAAGATGAATATGAAGAAGAGTTAGTGGAGAAATTAGAATGTGAGATAGATATGGAGAAGGGAAGATGAAAATGAAGAAGAGTTAGTGGAGAAATTAGAATGGGAGATAGAGATAATGGAAAAATTAGAATGGGAGATAAATGAGTGATTTATAAAAGGAGGAAGAAATGAGCTTGAGAGGGGAATTTTTTTGGAGAGAAAATTTTGGATGTTTGAGAGAGTTTTGGGAGATTGAAGAAAAACTGGAGAAAAAAAAATTCTTTTGGAGAGATTTCAAGAGAAAAAAATTGAGAGAGAAAAATTCGCCGCCGTGGAACAAGCCTTGGCGACGCGACGGATTCATCTCCAACGAGCTCTAGGCGCATCAGCATGTGCAATTATCTGGTAACTCAATTTTTCGTGTTTAGATGACGAAATCTCGAAAATAAATGTACTGAACATTCGTAGATGACTTCGAGATCTTCGATTTGATATATTATGGCACGAAAATTGACGTCGTTTGCTATGTCAAAAGGGTCCCGAAATTGAAAGCAGAAATCTGGAAATATGGTGATCAGAACCTGAGATGGAATTTTTCTAATCTGACCTTTCACGCTAAATGATTTTTTATGGGTTATTCTAGACTTTGTTTCATAAAGACCTCTTCATGACATTTGTTCATAAGATCTTAATGCATAACATATAAACAATACAAAAATATTCATGCACGTTTCGTATTTTTAATGCATTTAATGAAATCATGCAATTCTGTTGGCGTCCTTGAGTCTGAGTGTTTTTCTGTGCGTGGTCATATTGATTTGTAGTTATCTTATGTTTAGAGTCTTCTTTTGAAACTTCACAAAAAATGAAAGTTGTTCATTGGGGTCTTGTTTAGTAGATTGGAAAGTTTGGTGCATTAATTTTGAGATTTGAGTGTCCATTTAAGCTTAATCCTGAAATATGTCTGTTCTGTGAAATTTGTTTGTTTGCTGCTGAGCTCTCATGAAAGACCATTTTCTACACGAAAATGAGTGTCTCTTCAATAAGAATGTAAAACATGAAAGTTGTCAAAGACACATTTTCCCATCCACATAAAAAATCTCAGAATTTTTACATACATTTCATTATTTCTTTTGTATTTTATGGTTACTGTTTTCTCCCTAAGAATGTTCATGGACAGTATGATTTAATTCGTATTTTTTGTGTTAATGCATTGGAAAATGTAAAAAATGGTCTCAATGAAGTTTAATCAGCACGTGTTAAACTCTCTTTGAGTTTTTGAATTGTCTTAACTCATTGGTGATTGTGCATGTCCGATTGGATAAGTTTATTATTTTCATTTGGCTTTCGGCCCGATGCTTTGAAGACTGGAGGATGACCGATGTCCATTCCGGTCCGTTTTGTTGTACTCTCGACCCACGAGGCTTGGCGACGGGTGTTTGATCGATGTCCATTCCGGTCCATTTTTGTTGTATTCCCGATCATGTCTCGGGTTTTATTTAATTGGTCTGTAATTATTCACCCGACAAGTTGCGGGTTTTATTTTCACTGTCCTTAGGGTAGTTTTACTTTACCTGCTCTCTCTTCACATCTTCATTTGCTTTTGGTGATTTTGCATTCTTTTATAATACATCCAAAATACAAAAAAAATGTAGAAAATCCAAAAAACCAAAAAAAAAATGAAAAATCTGAAAATACAAAAAATGCCATTCATGTGCATCTCATGTAGTATGTCTCATGTATGTTTGTTATGTTATCCGTATGTTCGTATAGACATATCGTATTTGTTTGTTCTCGTATGCACGTCACGTACGCAACGTTTGCAAATCCACATTTGTCTGTTATGATATGTTATTAACCCATGCATATTCATTCAGAAAAATCAAAAATTTCAAAATGAGGGTTTTATCCCCTCTTTTTCAAAAATGAGGGTTTTATCCCATCTTTTCAAAATGACGACTTTGCCCTTTATGGGCAAAATCGAAATGTACGTATTTACATACACATATCACTATGCATGTCACATATATATGTCACGTATTTGTATGGTGTATGTATGCATGTTACATATCGTATTCGTGCGTCTTCATACGCATGTCACATACGTATTCGTATTCGTCTATCCCCGCATGCATGTTGTATTCATACGCATGTCACGTACGCATATCATTCGCATGTCCACGTACGTATGTCCTTCGCATGTAACGCACGTATATGTATTCGTCTATCTCGTATGCATATCGTATTCATACACATGTCACGTACGTATGTCGTTCGCATGTCATGTACGTATGTTATTCGCACGTCACGCACGTATTCGTATTCGCATATCTACGTATTCGTATATCATATTCGTATGTCCGTATTTGTGTGTCGTATTTGTATGTCAACGTTTGCGTTCATACCCTTTATGCATTTCATTTTAAAGTGAAAACATAAAAAGAACACCTTACCAGGGTCTTAGGAATAAATCAAGTGAGAGTTGCCAAAATAGGATATCCATGGAATTAAGGTACCGAAAGGGCATTAGTTTTAATTAACTAGTGTAACCAAGTCCCTGAACTCATAATCTCTGGTTTGCATGAGTAATTTAGTTCTCCCGCTAGGTTACTTAGGTTTCTAATCAACCTACCAAAAATGATTAGTGGCGACTCCAAATTCTAAAATCATGTGAAAAAAAATCAAAGTTGCGATTTGGTAGAGCTTGGGAGAGCTCGAACTAGGTTAGTTAATTTAATTAATTAATCTGGTAATCCATTAACCTAAAAATGAATTTTAGGTCGCGACAGCTTGGCGACTCCACTGGGGAGTTGTTCTTAATTTTTGAAAAATTTAAGAACTTAGAGGACTTAGGCCAGTAAAATTTCATGAATATTCACTTGGTTTGGCAATTGGTTGAATTCTAATCTTTAGGTGTTAAATGGTCTTGCAGATGGGAGTTATAAGGGGTGGAGTGTTTGGCTAACCCCTTATTTTGCAGGTTTGGTGTATGGAAATTGGAATTTAATTTTTGCACATTTTGAAGCGGTGTTTGAATTTAACTGCTGTGCATGATTATTTGTTTTAGCACTACATCACACACGTCCCGTGACCGGACCTGGGTCACTAGTTTTAGGATGGTATTGTGATTTGGTTCTAGCGTTCGGCGTGAGATCACGTCGAAAGTTAGTCCAGATTCAATCCCGAACCTCTTTTCAAAAATGAGTTTTAAAAGTTAGGCCTCAGGCTTGGTAAGATTACCAAAGCAGTGGTTTTAATTTTTGACTCGAGGAGCCGAAGTTTGGAGACCCGGCTAATCCTGATTACGTCGTAGGGGTCACGGCTAATCTTGATTATGTGCGCGAGATTGTCGCCTTGCCGTAAGTCTTTCGCTTCAATTTGTCAGCCTTTAGAGTAGATATGCTAAGATTTAAACTCACGATTCATGTGCATGTCTATGCGACTTACATGGTATTTTTGACGGTGAAAGTAAGTTTTCTAACTTCATCTTGTATTTATTTTTGGTCGATCCATGTTAGGTGTCGGTCAAATTTTGAATTTAACATCAAGGTCATTTTTCAAAAGAAAATGAAAATCAAATTAGTATCCCATTTTTGAAAAAAAATAAAAATAAATAAATAAATAAATAAGTGTGAAAAATCCCTTAGGAAAATTTTATTGACCTGTAAAAGATTTTGTTACATTTTTCTACTTCAATAGAAATGAGATTTTCTTGACAAATTTATCCCTAAAAATTCATTCTGATAAAAGGAAAATCCCTTCGGGAAATTTGCTAAATTTTAAGATATTTTATCACATTTTTCAAGTTGTAAAAATTTGCAAGAAAATTCTTTTTGAGAAATTCACCCATGTTTTTCTAAGAAAATTTTCTCTAAAATTGAAAAATAAAATTGGACTAATGTAGGAATCATGGGCCGACCCCTATTGGATCACATACTGATTATTTTCTTTACTTTTGCAGGGAATTATAGGTACCCTGGGGTGGAGAAAAATCGGGCTCGTTGGTGATAACAATCAGGGGGCAAGCGAAGATATCGTTAACCCTAGGGGCATATGAAGAGGCCAATTCTTCCGGAGACAGAATCGTGTCAATAAGTCAGCACGTATGGGCCATGTATTTTGATGAGGGGTAGTGAATGCATCCAGATCGGGCCTGGGGACATTTTTAATATATTAGAAGGGTTCATGTATTTTTGTTGAGAAAGTCGAGACTGTGTAATCAAAACCTATGGGGCAAGATTATGAACCCGATCTTGCGACGCCTTTCTGATTAAATTGAACAAAGGCTTGCCTTTTTACCTTCCTCGGATTCAAAACACATAAAAGATTTTGGAGGACTAGTATTTTATTACCGAGCATGGCCCGCAATCATTTCTCCCAACGCTACAGGCGACCGACACATTCAAGTGGACGCCGAAAGAGATAGGCAGGAGTAAAGTGGGGCACGCAACGGGCAGCCCGGTTTGTTTATTGGAGCACTAATCGAGTGGTCGATTTGCAATAATTCACACAACTAACTCACGGCGCTGTGACCGGTGGGGGCCGCCGCCGAACCCTTCGCCAATGTCCTTGATATCATCGCCGGCAGCAGATAACAAGAACACCGAGAAGAGTGTTAAGCCTCAACGTCTTCAATACCGTAAATCGTCCTATCATGCTATATGGGCGAAGAAATGGCAGGAAAATGAAAAGCACAAACACGTGAAACTTTCTCTTCATTCCATTCACCAACAAATCTTACAACAACTCACTGGGGAGGAAAAGTGAAATCAAATTGAGCCCTAATAAGCGTCACAAAGGAGCTCAGCTGACTCTCCATAAAGTTGATGCTCTGGGTGCACCGGGCGTTCTCGGGATCAAGCTCCGCGAGCCTAAAGAAGAGGCGATCGCACTTCTCTTTAACCTGGGCCATAGTGGCCTCGTAATGCTCAACGGCAAACTCCAGGTCCGGAATCGTCGCCCTCTCGAAAGCAATGTCTGCCGTAATGTCATCAAGCCTCTCTTGCAGCCAACCGCATTTGCACCTCATCACAATATTGCCTGGCTCCTGTTCGGCGTAAGTTCGGACCAAGGCCAGACGGTCCACCAGCTTTCCCCTCTCACGAACCAGCCAGGAAAGCTGATCGTTGGCAAACTTAAGGGCCTTTTTGTGATTATCAGCCACAAATGTAACTGTTGCCAGACGCTCGTGCCGGTCTCGGTAACGAGCTTTCACGACGGCGGTCACAAGGACCATCTCATAAGCGCGGTTATAGGCAGCCAGAAAATTGATGAAGACGGTCGAGAAGTTTTGATACTCCTTCCCCAGTTGGGTACCCTCAACAGAAGCAGCGTCCACAGTCCTGAATAAACCAAGGATTTCAACCTCAACGGTAGAGTTTTTGGCTATATGAGCGTAACCTCTACCAAGAAGATTGTAGAGTCTCTCCCACCCAGTCAGGACTTCGGCGGATAAGGTGTGGTTAGGAGAATTGGCCATTTTTGAAAGCAGAATACGAAAGAAAGGAGAGAGATGAGGCAGATGAGCGGAATGCGAAGATGGTAATCTGCTTCAATTTAAATACTGATTTCACAGGGGCAGTCCTTATAGGTTTTCCTATCTACCATTCTCTGTCGGCAACACCCCCGGTGGCTCAAATTCCAGTCAAGTGGCAACCTCGAGCCGAACAAACCTGACGTCTCTGTGGAAAAGCTGGACGGGACTCCACCGCTTTGAAAAAAGAAAGAACGAAAAGACGAGCTGAGTGGGGGACAAAGAAATTTTCGGCAGAAAGAGAGATATTACTCGTCTTCATTGGAGGACCCGCCAGTAAATCGACGGTGGAAATCTTGACAGGGGCCCTCTATCGCGAAAAGAAAGAAGAAGACAAACTGAGCGATAAACGAGGATTTCCCCTTTAATCAAAAGCTGAACGTCAGATTTTCCCCTCGGTAAATCTAATAGCACTGCCCGTGAAGGGGGAAGTCGTTGCTATTGCTAGAGAGAGAATTTATCCTCATTTGATAGTGAGGGTTCATCTGCACGAACTCGCAGGAGAAAGATAGAGAGGAAGGAATTCTCGTGGGAGAGGAATTCAAAACCTTCACCATCAAAGCATTGGCTTTCAAAGCCTGTTACGAGAAGCCATCAACGATCCCGTGATCCCTCAAGTCCGAGAAGACATCTTGAGGCGGTCTCGAATCGGTAGTCCTAGATCCAGAAATATGTCGAGCATTAGGGAAATGGGCGCATGTTCAACCCTGGTCGAAGCTGATGAAGTTCCTTACCCTGAGGGTCTACTAGTCATGGCCATTGACGGTAATCCAGTCTCTCTGTCAATCCTTGTTACCGTACTAAGAAAATGCCGGTATAAGGTTGTAGCTCAAGCAAAGGCGACAAAGGCCTTAGAGATATTAAGGAGGAGTAGTGACCAGTTTGATATCGTCGTCACCGCCATGGTAGGAATTAACATGGATGTTTTCACTCTCTTGGAAGTCATCAATTCTAAATTAAACATGCCAGTCCTCGTAATATCGGCAAGCGATGATCAGCAAGCCATGATGAAGGCTGTCTTAAACGGGGCCCAAGACGTCGTAACGAAACCAGTTAGGGTTCAGATGCTTTAAAACATATGGCAGCACGTGGTAAGGAAGCAATTGCACGACCATGAGAACAAGCATCAAGCCTTCAATTTTATTCCAAGCAACTGGAGAAAGAAGATGAGTTGGTCTCCCGAGCTGCATCGTATGTTTGTTAATGCAGTTCAGCAACTAGGAATCGATTCGGCACGGCCGCAACATATACTGGAAATTATGAAGGTAGAGGGACTCACTAAAGCAAATGTTTCGAGTCATCTTCAGAAGTACAGAAAAAGGGTGAGAGAACACAATGCAGCTCAGAATCAAGAAAACTAAGGCGGGACTGATCCAAGCCTGAACGTCGAGTCTCCTCGCCACCATAAGTTCCACAGGTTAGCATGGGGCGAGCCACTTCCCATCATCAACCAAACCAGTAGCCGTGCCATCAATCCCCCAGGCGTTAATCAAAGTATCCCCCAGAATCACCCTAATGCTCTTCAAGAGTATAAACCGCAGGGGCAGTGTATTCAGACTCCTTGGTTTGAGCACCAACCCGTGGCTAGAATTCATCCCATGATCAGCGCGCCTGCGCAGCCAGAGAATCAGACAAGAAATTATCCTAAGCACTTCCACTTCTCTAATCCTCGAATGGAAGGAGTTCTTGACAGCAGGACAGTTGGTGATCCCCACACTTTCTGGAGTAATGATGAAGACTTCAGCTCGAGAAGTCAAATTGCTCATGGCGAGGACAGAATGAGAAATCTACCGCTAGCATTTGCCAACAATAATGCCCAATTCGAGCATCAGTTGCTGGAAGGTTCAAGAGATTACCCAGATGATGAGCTTACTGCCCTGGTCAACCAGTTTAAGGTTGACGGACATCCGAAGCCATAATCGGAAGCCAGTGATTAAGGACTCTTAAACATCGGTCATCCATACCTGAACCAGCATGAGACTAGCTGATTATCGAAGAGCCGCAGGAGAGGCAGAACTGACCTTGAACAAGTGCACCTTTCATTTCATGCTTAATTCCCCTGCGTGTGATATTTCCAGCTTTCTAGGTGTCTAGATTTAATTCAGGGGCATGGGGTAATTTGTTTTTTATCCCGTCGAATGCGTGAATCCCTTTTTATGCTAGACTCAGGGCGGATCAATTTGTGGCAACGTCGCTGACTGCCATAATGAGAAATGTTGAATGACCTCACGTAGGGAAATTTCAAGTGAAAAGCCCAGGCGAGCTCGAAGACGGGTAACTGTGTGTCGTTCCAATTTACCCTCAATCGTCACAAAATGCTAAATTGGATTTGTTCCATTCTCTTCCAGGGGATTGCAAATTGCCTCAAGAGTGTCGCAAAATGAAATGACCCAATGGAATGCGATAGGACTCATTTGCCTTAAAGGTAACCTTTAAATTAAAGGAGCCCTCCGATCCACGGACCCGATGGCATAAAAAATGATGATGGTCCAAAGCAACCCGAAAGAAAACAAGGCCCAACTAAGCAAAGCACTTATGTGGCAAGCTCAAAGTGAAGGGCAACTCGGGACATACAATCCAATCCAATCCAAATGAAGGAACTTCCTCAATTCAAATTCAATGGAAGTACATACAAGGGTAAAACAGTATCGTTCCAATTTTTCTAGAATATGAAGAACATATACTACCGCATTCCCTTTCATTTTTGCAGTGAAAGTCTCTATTGGCCAGATTTTCCTCTCTACCATTCCCTATCAGCATCACATCCGCTACTCGTCTCCAATCTCGAGCCAAGCAAATCCGACATCTCTGCCAAAAGTTTGACGGGATGACACAACTTTGAAAAAGGAGAAAGAAAGGTGACTTGGGTGGGAGACAAGGAAAATGAGATTCGTTTTTATAGGAGAACACGCCAGCAAATCGACGGTAGAGACGTTGATAGGGACCCTACCACTATGAAGAGATGAGAAAAGACGAGCCAAGCAAGAAACACGCAGGAAAGGTTGAGAAAGACAGAAATCTCGGGAGCAGCGATACATATGCTAAGCCGACGCCAAATTTTAAAAGAGACATCCTCCTGATAATCTTTATTCATACATTGAAGAGAGTTTTAAAGCATACACGGTTCAGAGAGAGTGAAAATACAGAAAGATATAGTAAACCTTGAGAAATCATCGACCAAATCGAAGATGTCTCAACCCAATACTTCCGAGAAAGCTATCATTGCCTGCTGAATATGGGCGAGGAAGAGTTCGAAACCATGTTTGGGATCGAGCCTATGGAACCTGGCCCTTCCGCCGACGACGTCCAAGATCTTAGTAAAGATAAGGACAACAACGGTAAGGGTCAAAAGAAGCGTTACCATCGCCATACTAAGGAGCAAGTACAAAGGCTTGAGGATTTCTTTAGAACATGTCCTATGCCAGACGGCAGACAGAAAATGGAACTAAGTCAAGAGCTAGGACTTGAACCTTCACAAATCAAGTTCTGGTTTCAAAATAGGCGAACCCGAATGAAGACTCGTCATGAGCACAACGAAGCCGAGTTTCTAAGAGTTGAAAATGAAAACCTCCAAGCGGAAAACAAGATGTATAAAGAGGCTTTTGACTCCGCTACCTGCCCTAACTGCAACAGCCTCCTCCTCGCCTTCGATGAAATGCATGATCTGAGGATTGAAAATGCGTGTTTGAGAAGCGAGTTAGACCAGTTTATAACAGAATCGAGTTCTGTTGGAGCAGGGTACAAAAAGACTAATGCTACTGGATCAGCATCAATACCTCCCGGGGAAGGGGAGATGTATCACCACCAGGCAAGCGGCATTGACGATGAACTCACCGCCATGATCAACCAGTTTAATGTTAATGAAGCACGGGGACTGTAATATGCACAGGGAGTCTGTATTTCGAAGCTAAGATCACGGGTCCTTCAACATAGCCGATGCATACCTGGTCCAGAATGAAGCCAGCTGATCATGGGAGAGCCTGCTGAGGGAGCAAAATCGATCTTGAACGAATGCAGACGCTTCATTTCCTTGCATGGGATGTTTTCTACTTTTATTGATGTTCAGAATGAACGCAAAAGCAAGAAGCAGCAATTTCCTGTTCTCCTATTAAATGCTCGAGTCTGCTACCACACCAAACTCGTAGTGAATTTATTGCGAGTAAAAAGTCGCGCGAACTAGAAGGGTAAAGCAGTATCGTTTCAATTTACCCTCAAATTGTCCCGATTCTAAATTAGATCCCTTCTGTTTACAGGAATTTGCAAATTGACCTAAAAACGAAATTCCCCGATTAATCAAAACTTTGGGCAAATAGATTCGTGGACATGGCCACAGAATGGACGGCTTCAAATGAGGAATATGTGAACGAAAGACCCAAACAATCTCAAAGAAGGGTAATTCTGTATCGTTCTAATTTGCTCATACTCGTCTCGTGTTCTGAATTATTTTATTCCATTCTTAACAGGGTTTGTAAACCGCCCCGAAAAATACAGTGACCTGGAATTACCTAGTACAATACAACAACACCATGTCATCTCAAGGATTGACTCTCAAAAGGAACCTCCATGAGCGCCTGCGGTCTTGTGGACCAGATGGCATGGGGAATGACAGTGGTCCGAGACGTCCCGCGTTCGATCCTCGAGGATGGAAATGTTGTAAGTATTGTGTAGCGACCTTCTAAAAATATTTTATTATTTCTAGGGGTTAACGGATTATTAGGTTAATTAGATTTGACTAACCTAACGCGGACCCTCTCAAGCCCTACCGAATCGCAACTTTGGTTTTTGTTTAAATGATTTTGAAATTTGGAGTCGCCACTAATCGTTCTTGGTAGGTCGATTAGAAACCTAAATAAATTAGCGGGAGAACTAATTTATTCCTGCGAACCAGAGATTAGGAGCTCGGGGACTTGGTTACACTAGTTAATTAAAACTAATGCCCTTTCGGTACCTTAATTTCATGGATATCCTAATTCGGCAACTCAGGCTTGGTTTATTCCTAAGGCTCTAGTATGGTATTCTCTTTTGTGTTTTCACTTTTTAAATAGGATGCATGGATGGTATATATATTTTTTTAAGTGTTAAACATTCCCTGAAGCCGAAAGAGGGAATGTGTTAACGACTTCTGTGCAGTATTACGACCTACTCATCTTTTGGGTTTGATGATTCAAAAATTAAATTATAGGAAGTACATGACAGTGAATAAACACCTCCAATGGGAGGCCTAGCATTGGTTTGGCTCTTCCCTTTGGGATTTAAGGTACAGGTATTTAAGTTGCAAGTATTTAAACTACTATAAGTAAAAACCTCCAATGGGAGGCTAAGCATTGGCTTGGCTCTTCCCTTTGGGATTTAAGGTACAGGTATTTAAGTTGCAGGTATTTAACTACTGTAAGTAAAAACCTCCAATGGGAGGCTAAGCATTGGCTTGGCTCTTCCCTTTGGGATTTAAGGTGCAGGTATTTAAGTTGCAGGTATTTAACTACTATAAGTAAAAACCTCCAATGGGAGGCTAAGCATTGGCTTGGCTCTTCCCTTTGGGATTTAAGGTGCAGGTATTTAAGTTGCAGGTATTTAACTACTGTAAGTAAAAACCTCCAATGGGAGGCTAAGCATTGGCTTGGCTCTTCCCTTTGGGATTTAAGGTACAGGTATTTAAGTTGCAGGTATTTAACTACTGTAAGTAAAAACCTCCAATGGGAGGCTAAGCATTGGCTTGGCTCTTCCCTTTGGGATTTATGGTGTAGGTATTTAAATTGCGGATGGACTTTGTCCTCTCCATTCTGGGGTATGAATTCTTTAAAATAAAATACAACGAATTGATTCAACAATTTGAAATTTGTGCGCGCTTGAGGACTCCTCCAAGCCGATTTTGTGCTTCCATAGGGTTGACCATTGATATAGAGCTGCGGCTTCCTGACATAAAATAGAGTGAAGTGTCAGTATACAAAATATGTGCTAATCTGCACCTAAAACCAGAAGAGTGAAAAGAGTACTTATCTCCCATTTTTTTGGGAGGGATTTCTATAATTGATTTTCGCTCTCTATGTTCCCAATATAGAGAGTTTCTTTTGAATTAAGAGGGACTTTTAGTCACAAATCAGTTGAGAAATCGGTGGACAGCTTAGGAGCTTGTGTGGGCCGATTTTTGCATCTCTACGAGATTTTTGCTGTTGACGTAGAGATATCCTTCTCCTGACATAAAATATGAAAAAAAAAAATGGAGAAAGTGTATACAATTTGTGCTAATTTACGAGTAAAACCATAAATAAATGAATAAATAAAAACACTTAGCTCGAATTTGCTTGCTCGTTGACGATGAGGAACTCCTGATTTATATTGATCGATGAAGGAATTTGTGATGATAACCCATAACTTTAAACTCCCATCATCTTCAAAATTCTCTCTCTTTTGGTATTTTCTTTCTCTCAAATTTTTCTTCAATCTCCGAAAAACTCTCTCAAACATCCAAAATTTTCTCTCCAAAAATCTCTCAAACACTTCAAATTTTCTCTCTCAAGAATCCTTTCTCAAGCTCACTTCTTTCTCCTTTTATAACCTACTCATCTATCTCCCATTCTAATTTTTCCACTAACTCTATCTCCCATTCTAATTTCTCCACTAACTCTTCTTCATTTTCATCTTCCATTCTCCATCTCTATCTCACATTCTAATCTCTCCACTAACTCTTCTTCATTTTCATCTTCCATTCTCCATCTCTATCTCACATTCTAATCTCTCCACTAACTCTTCTTCATCTTCATCTTCCCTTCTCCATATTTATCTCCCATTCTAATTTCTCCACTAACTCTTCTTAATCTCCATCTTCCCTTCTCTATTCTTGTCTTCCATTCTAATTTCTCTACTAACTCTTCTTCATCTCCATCTTCCCTTCTCTATTCTTATCTTATTTTCTCCATCCATTCTTCTCCAACTTCTCTTCTTCATCTCCTCTTCTTCATCTTCCCTTCTCTATTCTAATTTATCCACTAACTCTTCTTTTTATTATTTGTAAAATAATCATTCAAGAGTTAGGTATTTGCACTCTAGTCCTTGAATTTTAAGTATTTACAATTCAGTCCATGAAAAAATATATTTCTTTAAGTCCAAATTTCCTCACAATTTTTGACACACCAAAATTTACCACATGTCAAATTTAAGCTCATTTCTTGTCGTTGAAAATAATGCATAATTTAATTAAAGCCCTTTTGCAAAATTAAGTCATTCTGGGTATAATTGGGCCAAGATGAAAATTTAAAATATTAGAAGACAATGTCACAACTCATAAAAAGTGAAAGTTAAAAATAAGTTGACTCAAATTAAATTTTTTTAGGCCCGATTCGAGATTATACTCGTGAAGGAACACGTGACTCGAATTGGATTTTTCTGAATTTGCGATGGCCAATATGAAAATAGATTTAAAATAAAAATATTAACTATCTTTGTGTATTTTTTGGCCTCAAATGTTATTTTTTCAAAATTTTCAAATATTTTTGTATTTGTTTTTAAAAAAATTAAAATATATAATATGAAAAATTATTTTTTGGTCAAAATTTGTTCCCTAGGCTTGGCTAAGGTTTCCAAAGTTGATTTTTCAATTTTATGAATTTTTATGGATTTTCTATTAATTTTTGAAAATAAATAAATAAAAAATACGTAAAAATACTGAAAATATGAAAAATCGTTTTTTGGTCAAAATTGGTTCCCTAGGCTTGGCTAAGGTCCCCAAAGTTGATTTTTCAATTTTATGAATTTTTATGGATTTTTTATTACTTTAGCAATAGAAAAAATGATTAAAGATCAGGTGTCAACAGCTGCCCCTCTTTGAAAGGAAGCTCGATAGAGGTTCATTTCAAAGACGAGATGACACCTGGATTCTTATCGACTCAATACAAGGAAATAAAAAGAGTCGTGACATGATTGTTCCACTGAAAATGAAATGAGAAACTAAGGATTCGTTATATAAAAAAACTTTAGGGTGGTTGAACTTGAACCCGTATGGTGGATCAACCCATGGTAGATTCCTAATAAAAGGATTCTACTGACTAAAAATTGAATTAAAATTTGACCCGTATGGTGGGTCATACCATTTGACCCGTATGGTGGGTCGTACCATGGTAGATTCCTAATAAAAGGATTCTACTGATTAAATTTTGATTGAGATTTGACCCGTATGGTAGGTCACCACATGGAGATACCTGTAAGAAGGACTTGGTGCCTGTAGAAAGGACTTGGTGCCAGTAAAAAGGACTTGGTGCTTTGCCTGTAAGAAGAACTTTGTGCCTGTAAGAAGGACTTGCTTTGCTTGTAAGAAGGACTTGATTTGCCTGTAAGAAGGACTTTGTTTGCCTGTAAAAAGGACTTACTTTGCCTGTAAGAAGGACTTTGTGCCTGTAAGAAGGACTTGATTTGCCTGTAAGAAGGACTTTGTTTGCCTGTAAGAAGGACTTTATGCCTGTAAGAAGGACTTTATGCCTATAAGAAGGACTTTGTGCCCGTAAGAAGGACTTGATTTGCTTGTAAGAAGGACTTTGTTTGCCTGTAAAAAGGACTTTGTGCCTGTAAGAAGGACTTGATTTGCCTGTAAGAAGGACTTTGTGCCTGTAAGAAGGACTTGATTTGCCTGTAAGAAGGACTTGATTTGCCTGTAAGAAGGACTTGCTTTGCCTGTAAGAAGGACTTTATTTGCCTGTAAGCAGGACTTGATTTGCCTGTAAGAAGGACTTTGTGCCTGTAAGAAGGACTTTGTTTGCCTGTAAGAAGGACTTGATTTGCCTGTAAGAAGGACTTTGTGCCTGTAAGAAGGACTTGATTTGCCTGTAAAAAGGACTTACTTTGCCTGTAAGAAGGACTTTGTGCCTGTAAGAAGGACTTTGTTTGCCTGTAAGAAGGACTTGGTGCCTGTAAGAAGGACTTGGTTTGCCTGTAAGAAGGACTTGATTTGCCTATAAGAAGGACTTGGTTTGCCTGTAAGAAGGACTTTATGCCTGTAAGAAGGACTTGATTTGCCTGTAAGAAGGACTTTATGTACGTCAAAGGGTGCCATTCTGAAATCTAGGGAGACCAGGAATCCTGCAGAAGCTCAAACCCAAATTATATTCTCCTGTCGTTTTAGGAATAAACCAAAGAGGCAGAGATCAAAAGGTCTCGAACATTTCTGTCCTTAAGACAAATCATGCTTTATTGAAGAATGTGGATACCTGTATATACCGCAATGGATTCGAGTATCCCAACAACCGTCAGAATTCATTCTCTTGAAAGGTTCTGGTTGAAGATATACTTACCTGAGAATTTGGAAGAAATGCTTGGTGGCTTCTGGACAACGAGGCTTGTTCATTCAATAATCGCCGAATGAATTTCAAGACTTTGGAAGGTAACTCAAACACCGGGAATGTGTTGCCTGTCGGGCAATGTCAGAGCTAACATGTGCAAGCATTTTCATCAATGCGTTCATTGGTTCATACAAAATTGTTCAGCTAAGTTTGCCATGATTAAAGGCAGTCTATGTAATAACTCATGATGCAATCGATCAACATATAGATCATGTATTGCATTACCACTTCTGTTTAAGGAGGTTCTTATAGTATGAACACCTCGAATGTAATCTGAATGGGGGACTTCATTCCGAAATGGCTTTTTCTCACTCTGGAGAAAGGCTGTTTATCTGTAGATCAAAATGTTCGACCTGTGTGGAAATGGTTTGCCTTTCCTCATCCTGTCATGCCCCATTCTGCACATTTGATATCTCCTGTGCAGTTTATGCTCTAAGTTGGAGTTGGTAAGTTAAACACACGGAATAGTCATACATAATTCATGAACTGTGTAAGCACAATGCAGATGTGACAATTTTTTAGCATCACGTGTGTTTATATAATGTGCAAATATGGGCGAATTTAAATTGCCCCTGGTATGTAGGCGGACCGAACAAATTGGGAAGCCTACTCCTTATGTCGAGGGGTGGTTTGTCTCAAACTTTACCCCTGCGCGATGAAGCATATGGGCGATGGAGCATTTTGGTTTGTTTAATGCCCCTGCAAGAAGCAGAGAAATTATTCTTGAAACCAAGCGAGATAAGGAAGACATATTTGCTTTTTCGTTTCAGAGCTTGCGATCAATTTGCCCCATTTTTCACCAGAATAGATCTTGTCAGGTGATCATACTTTTCTTTTGGATTTGTCTCCTTCAACATATTAAATATTAGTATAAATATTTCCTGTGAAAAGAAAAGGAGACATGTCAACCAGTATTAAAAGGGATAAATTGGAAACGATACTGATTTACCCTTCATCTTGAATGCCTTGGACAAGTCTTTTACCAATTTTGCTGGATTGAGTTTTCTTCGACTTTTGTTGGATGCTTCACCATTAAGCCGAGAATGTAGCAAAATATTGACTTCGGTATTACTCGTCAAGTATTCTTGCTTGCAAAAAGAAATGCACAAAAAGTTGTTTCATTTATTTATAATACATACAACATTCCCCACCCTCGGGGATCGAACTCGGGATATTTCGGACCTACTGTCATCCCCCATACCATTCGGTCCATTGGACCATAGGTGTCCATGGGGCTATCCTTTCAAAGGTTAATCTTTGGGGATAAAGCAGCCTTGTTGTATCACCTTATGCCATGTTACGGTATTTCTCGAGGTAATTTGCAATCCCTGTTAAGAATGGAATAAGACAATTCAAGACTTGAGATGATTATGTGCACATTAGAACGATACAGAATTACCCATTTCTGAGATTGTTCGCGTCTTTCGCTTGTACTTTCCTCTGTCCGAAGCTGTCCATCCCGTGGTAATGCCCATGAGTCGATTTGCCCCCAAATTTTGTTCAACTTGTATTCGGATATGATTGCGTTCTCGGGTCGATTTGCAATTTCCTGAGAATAGAAGGGGCTTAATTTTAAAACTTGGAGCAACTGAGGGTAAATTGAAACGATACGGAGTTACCCTTCAGGTTTATCCAGATTTTTACTCGCCATCAATTCGTCGCGAGGTTGGTGAGGTGGCGGATTCGAGCATTTAATAGGGGGAAGTCGGATTATTACTCCTTGCTTTTACACATTCACAAAAGCAGAAAAACATATCACGCAAGGAAATAAAACACATTCACTCATTCAGGATCAGTTCTGCTTCCTCTACAGGCTCTCCCATGATCAGCTGGCTTCATCCCAAATTAGGTATGCATCGGCCATATAGAAGGTCTGGTAGTCACTGGCTGAACAAGTGCATCACAGTCCCGATGCTTTACCGATATCAAACTGGTTGATTATGGCGAAAAGATCATCGTCAATGTCCGCTTGGTGGTGATCTGTCCCTTCTTCCTCGGGAGGTATTGATACTGATCCAGTATCATTGGTCCTTTTGTACCCTGCTCCAACAGAACTCGATCCTGTTATAAATTGGTCTAACTCACCTCTTAAACGTGCATTTTCGATCCTCAGATCATACATTTCATCGAGGGTGAGGAGGAGGCTATTGCAGTTGGGGCAGGTGGCGGAGTCAAAAGTCTCTTTATACATCTTGTTTTCCGCTCGGAGGTTTTCATTTTCAACTCTTAGAAACTCGGCTTCGTTGTGCTCATGACGAGTCTTCATTCGGGTTCGTCTATTTTGAAACCAGAACTTGATTTGCGAAGGTTCAAGGCCTAGCTCTTGACTCAGTTCCATTTTTTGTTTGCCGTCTGGCATAGGGCACGTTCTGAAGAAAGCTTCAAGCTTTCGTACTTGCTCCTCAGTATGGCGACGGTAACGCTTCTTTTGACCTTTACCGTTGTTGTCATTGTCCTTACCGGGCTCTTGGACGTCGTCGGTGGAAGGGCCGGGCTCCATAGGCTCGATACCAAATATGGCTTCGAACTCTTCCTCTCCCATATTCAACAAGTAACGATAACTTTCAAGTGTGTTGGGTTGAGACATCTTCGATTTGGTTAACGATTTCTCAAAGTTTGATATCTCTTCTTGTATTTTCACTCTCTGGATTTTTCTGGGAGACTGCGTATGCTTTAAGAGTCTCTCTTTCGAGCACGAATGAGAATTATCAAGAAGATGCCTCCTTTAAAATTAGACGTGGGTTTAGCAACTGTATTGCCTCTCTCGAGTGTTCTGGCTTTCTCGATTTTCTTTTCATCGTATCTCTCGCCCAGCTCGTCTCCTTCCATCTTTTCGTGGAAGGGGGCCCCTTGTTGCTGTCTCCACCGTCAATTTGCTGGCGAGTTCTTCAATAAAGACGAGTCGTATCTCTTTTCTGCCGAAAATGTCTTTATCTCCCACTCAGCTTATTTTTTATCCTTTCTTTTTCAAAGTAGTGGCGTCTCGTCCAACTTTTCCGCAGAGACGTCGGATTTGCTTGGCTCGAGATTAGAGATGAGTAGCGGAGGTGATACTGATAGGGAATGGTAGACAGGAAAATTTGGCCAGTAGAGACTTCCCCTGCAAAAATGAAAGAGAATGCGGCAGTATATGTTCTTCATATTCTAGAAAAATTGGAACGATACTGTTTTACCCTTGTGTATACTTCCATTGAATTTGAATTGAGGAAGTTCCTTCATTTGGATTGGATTTAATTGTATGTCCCGAGTTGCCCTTCACTTTGAGCTTGCCACATATGTGCTTTGCTTAGTTGGGCCTTGTTTTCTTTCGGGTTGCCTTGGACCATCATCATTTTCCATGCCATCGGGTCCGTGGACCGGAGGGCTCCTTTAATTTGAAGGTTACCTTGAAGGCGAATGAGTCCTATCGCATTCCATTGGGTCATTTCATTTTGCGACACTCTTGAGGCACTTTGCAATCCCCCGGGTGAGGATGGAACAAATCCAATTTAGCATTTTGCAACGATTGAGGGTAAATTGGAACGACACACAGTTACCCGTCTTCGAGCTCGCCTGGGCTTTTCACTTGAAATTTCCCTACGTGAGGCCATTCAACATTTCTCATTATGGCAGTCAGCGACGTTGCCACAAATTGATCCGCCCTAAATCTAGCATAAAAAGGGATTCACGCATTCGACGGGATAAATAAATTGCCCCCTTGTCCTTGAATTAAATCGAGACACCTAGAAAGCTGGAAAATATCATACGCAGGGGAATTAAGCATGAAATGAAAGGTGCACTTATTCAAGGTCAGTTCTGCCTCTCCTGTGGCTCTTCGATAATCAGCTAGTCTCGTGTTGGTTCGGGTGTGGATAACCGATGTTTGAGAGTCCCTACTCACTGGCTCCTGATTGCGGCTTGGGACGTCTGTTAACCCTAAACTGGTTGACCAGGGCACTAAGCTCATCATCTGGGTAATCTCTTGAACCTTCCAGCAACTGATGCTCGAATTGGGCATTGTTGTTGGCAAATGCTGGCGGTAGATTTCTCATTCTGTCCTCGCCATGAGCAATTTGACTTCTCATGCTGGAGCCTTCATCATTACTCGAGAAAGTGTGGGGATCACCAACTGTCCTGCTGCCAAAAAATCCTTCCATTCGAGGATTAGAGAAGTGGAAGTGCTCAGGATAACTTCTTGTCTGATTCTCTAGCTGCGCAGGCGCGCTGATCATGGGATGAGTTCTAGCCACAGGTTGGTGCTCAAACCAAGGAATCTGAATACACTGCTCCTGCGGTCTATACTCTTGAAGAGCATTAGGGTGATTCTGGGGGATACTTTGATTAACGCCTGGGGGATTGATGGCATGGCTACTAGCTTGGTTGATGATGGGAAGTGGCTCGCCCCATGCTAACTTGGGGAACTTATGGTGGCGAGGAGACTCGACGTTCAGGCTTGGATCAGTCCCGCCTTGGTTTTCTTGATTCTGAGCTGCATTGTGTTCTCTCACCCTTTTTCTGTACTTCTGAAGATGACTCGAAACATTTGCTTTAGTGAGTCCCTCTACCTTCATAATTTCCAGTATATGTTGCGGCCGTGCCGAATCTATTCCTAGCTGCTGAACTGCATTAACAAACATACGATGCAGCTCGGGAGACCAACTCATCTTCTTTCTCCAGTTGCTTGGAACAAAATTGAAGGCTTGATGCTTGTTCTCATGGTCGTGCAATTGCTTCCTTACCACGTGCTGCCATATGTTTTGAAGCATCTGAACTCTAACTGGTTTCGTTACGACGTCTTGGGCCCCATTTAAGACAGCCTTCATTAGGGCTTGCTGATCATCGCTTGCCGATATTACGAGGACTGGCATGTTTAATTTAGAATTGATGACTTCCAAGAGAGTGAAAACATCCATGTCAATCCCTACCATGGCGGTGAGGACGATATCAAACGGGTCACTACTCCTCCTTAATATCTCTAAGGCCTCTGTCGCCTTTGCTTGAGCTACAACCTTATACCGGCATTTTCTTAATACGGTAACAAGGATTGACAGAGAGACTGGATTACCGTCAATGGCCATGACCAGTAGACCCTCAGGGTAAGGAACTTCATCAGCTTTGACCAGGGTTGAACATGCGCTCGTTCCCCTAATACTCGACATATTTCTGGATCTAGGACTGCCGATTCGAGACCACCTCGGGATGTCTTCTCGGACTTGAGGGATCACGAGATCGTTGATGCCTTCTCGTAACAGGCTTTGAAAGCCGATGCTTTGATGGTGAAGGTTTTGAATTCCTCTCCCACGAGAACTTCTTCCTCTCTATCTTTCTCCTGCGAGTTCTTGCGAATGAACTCTGACTATCAAATGGGGACAAGTTCTCTCTCTGGCAATAGCAACGACTTCCCTCTTCACGGGCAGCGCTATTAGATTTTCCGAGGGAGAAAATCTGATATTCAGCTTTTGATCAAAGGGGAAATCCTTGTTTCTCGCTCAGTTTGTCTTCTTTTTTCTTTTCGTGATAGAGGGCCCCTGTCAAGATCTCCACCGTCGATTTACTGGCGGGTCCTCCAATGAAGACAAGTCGTATCTCCTTTTCGCTAACGTTTGTCGTGTCTTCCACTCAGCTCATCTTTCCGTCTTCTTTTTCAAAGTGGCGGTGTCTCGTCAAACTTTCTGCGGAGATTTCAGACTCGCTTAGCTCGCAGTCGCCATCTGATGGGAATTCGAGCCAACGAGGGTGGTGCCAATAGAGAATGGTAGATAAGAGAAATCTTGACTGGTTGATACCGTCACTATGAAATCAATATTTACTTCAAAGCAGATTACCATCTTCGCATTCCGCTCATCTGCCTCACCTCTCTCCCCCTTTCTTTCGTATTCTGCTTTCAAAAATGGCTAATTCTCCTAACCATACCTTATCCGCCGAAGTCCTAGCTGAGTGGGAGAGACTCTACAATCTTCTTGGTAGAGGTTATGCTCATATAGCCAAAAACTCTACCGTTGAGGCTGAAATCCTTGGTTTATTTAGGACCGTGGACGCTGCTTCTGTTGAGGGTACCCAACTAGGGAAGGAGTACCGGAACTTCTCGACCCTCTTCATCAATTTTCTGGCTGCCTATAACCGTGCTTATGAGACGGTCCTTGTGACCGCCGTCGTGAAAGCCCGTTACCGAGACCGGCACGAGCGTCTGGCAACAGTTATGTTTGTGGCTGATAATCACAAAAAGGCCCTAAAGTTTGCCAACGATCAGCTTTCGTGGCTGGTTCGTGAGAGGGGAAAGTTGGTGGACCGTCTGGCCTTGGTCCGAACTTACACCGAACAGGAGCCAGGCAATATTGTGATGAGGTGTAAATGTGGTTGGCTGCAGGAGAGACTTGATGACATTACGGCAGACATTGCTTTCGAGAGGGCAGCGGTTCCGGACCTGGAGTTTGCCGTTGAGCATTACGAGGCCACTATGGCCCAGGTTAAAGAGAAGTGCGATCGCCTCTTCTTTAGGCTCGCGGAGCTTGATCCCGAGAGCGCCCGGTGCATCCAGAGCATCAACTGTTTGGAGAGTCAGTTGAGCTCTTTCGTAATGGTCATCAGGGCCCAGTTTGGCTTTACCTTTCCTCCCCAGTGAGTTGTTGTAATACTCTTTGATGAATGGAATGAAAGAAAAGCTTCACGTGTTTTGTTTTATTTTTTTTTTAATTTTCCTGCTATCGTTTCTTCCGCATAGCATAACAGAACGATTTGAGGTACCGAAGATGTCGAGGCTTAATGTTCTTCTTGATGTTCTTGTTTAAGTGCTCCAGACGATGATATCGAGAACATTGATGATGGGTTCGGCGGTGGCCCCCACTATCCATCTTGAGATCACGAACAATAACGCTATGACAACTCGATCAGTGCGCTGGTAGTAAATCCGGCTACCTGTTGTGTGCCCACTTTTATCCATATTTTGTTTCTTTCGGCGTCCACTTGCTCGTGTCGGTCGCCTGTAGCGTCGGGAGAAATTCCTGTGGGCCACGTTCATTAATAGAACCTCGGTCCTCTAAAGCCCTCCGCATGTTTCGGATAAGAGGAAATTTTAAGACCGGTCTCTGGTTGATTTGATCAGGTAAATGTATTTGTTTCATGGGTTCTGATTATATAATCCATATTGTTTTTCAAAAGACGCGGGATCCTCTGCAATACATTAAATATGCCCCCATGTTTAATCAGTATAAATCCACCGTCATATCAGAATACACTGCCCATACAAGTTTACGGATTGACACAACTTTGTCTGCCAAAGATGGACAATGTTCGTTTGCCCCCCAGAATTAACGGTTGAAGCCTCGGTGTTTTTCGTCTTTTGGTATTTCTGAAGATGATTCTTGATATATTATTGAACTTAATTTTTACACCCGTCTGGAGTATCTAGGATCTCCCTGCAAAAGAAAAGGATATAATTAGTATGCGACACAAGAAATGTCGGTCCATGACTCCTATATTAGTCCAATTTGATTTTTTCTATTTTATAGAGAAATCAGAAGAAAGAAAAAAAAATTTCCTTAGGAAGAAATGGGTTAATTTCTGATACAGAATTTTTTTTCAGATTTATTATTCTTTTTTTTATTTTTTTAAAGGAATGTGACAAAGTCTCTTGACGTTTACTAAAATTTTTGAAGGAATTTCCTTTTTATCAAAATAAATTTTCAGAGGTAAATTTGTCAGGAAACTTTTATTTTTATTGAAGCAGGAAAGACATGACAGAAATCCTTTATTGGTTAACGAAATTCCCCCGAGACATTAGTCTAATTTTATTTAGAGAAACTTTTCTTAGAAAAACATGAGCGAATTTCTCGAAAAGAATTTTTGTTGCAAGTTTTTATAATTTGAAAGAATGTGATAAAATCACTTGATGTTTTTTTTAAAGGAATTTTTCTTTTTATCGAAATAAATTTTCAGAGGAAAATTTGTCGGGAAAATTTCATTTTTATTGGAGAAAAAAAAACATGACAAAAATCTCTTATTGGTCAATTAGTCTAATTTTATTTAGAGAAAATTTTCTTAGAAAAACATGAGCGAATTTCTCGAGAAGAATTTTCTTGCAAGTTTTTATAATTTGAAAAATGTGATAAAATCACTTGATGTCTACTAGAGTTTTTTTTTAAGGAATTTTTCTTTTTATTGAAATTTTCAGAGGAAAATTTTTTCAGGAAAATTTCATTTTTATTGAAGCAATAAAAATATGACAAAAATCCCTTATTGGTTAATAAAATTCCCATGAAGGGATTTTTTTACATCATTTTTTCAAAAAAAAAATTAAAAGAAATGAGGGACAAATTTAATTTTTATTTTCTTTTAAAAAGAATGGTCGTAATATCAAGCTCAAAAACTGACTAACACCTAGCATGGACCGACCGAAAATAAATACAAAATAAAATTAGAGAACTTACTTTTACCTTGGAGAAATGCAAATCACATAGTCATGCGCATGACTCAAGTGAGGAGTGGACTCTAGAAAATAAAAGAAGGAGAGACAAGGTATGGACCTAAAAAGGCTCCCACTATCTGAATTGACAAACTTACCCTCCGCGCAATCAAATCACAATGGGAAGAATTGTCAATTCAGATAATGAGCGGAATAAAATATGGTCAACCCGAGCGCAATCGACGCAAGAGCTTTGCATATTCGATCCCTATCTATGGTTTTTTAGGAAGAATTTCGCGACTTGGGTTTAGACGCTTGTGTGTGCAGGTGTCGTGATCATCAGAGTATGCAAGACATGCACAACAATTGATATCAAAACAGCGCTTCTAAAAATGTGCGAAATTAAACAAATAAACCCAACACCGAGCCTGCAAAACAAAGGGGTTAGCCAAACACTCCGCCCCTTATAACTCCCATCCTGCAAAAACATATAACACCTATAGAATGAGTCCCAAACAATATCGCCAGAAGCGAGATATGCATGAAATTTTCATTGGCCTAAATCCACTAAGACTTTTAAAATTTCGAAAAAATTTAAGTATTCCAATTGATATCTTTTTTCGAAAATTTAAAAATTTCTATCCCCAGCGGAGTCGCCAGTCTGTAGCGACCTTCTAAAAATATTTTATTATTTCTAGGGGTTAACGGATTATTAGGTTAATTAGATTTGACTAACCTAACGCGGACCCTCCCAAGCCCTACCGAATCGCAACTTTGGTTTTTGTTTAAATGATTTTGAAATTTGGAGTCGCCACTAATCGTTCTTGGTAGGTCGATTAGAAACCTAAATAAATTAGCGGGAGAACTAATTTATTCCTGCGAACCAGAGATTAGGAGCTCGGGGACTTGGTTACACTAGTTAATTAAAACTAATGCCCTTTCGGTACCTTAATTTCATGGATATCCTAATTCGGCAACTCAGGCTTGGTTTATTCCTAAGGCTCTAGTAGGGTATTCTCTTTTGTGTTTTCACTTTTTAAATAGGATGCATGGATGGTATATATATATATTTTTTAAGTGTTAAACATTCCCTGAAACCGAAAGAGGGAATGTGTTAACGACTTCTGTGCAGTATTACGACCTACTCATCTTTTGGGTTTGATGATTCAAAAATTAAATTATAGGAAGTACATGACAGTGAATAAACACCTCCAATTGGAGGCCTAGCATTGGCTTGGCTCTTCCCTTTGGGATTTAAGGTACAGGTATTTAAGTTGCAAGTATTTAAACTACTATAAGTAAAAACCTCCAATGGGAGGCTAAGCATTGGCTTGGCTCTTCCCTTTGGGATTTAAGGTACAGGTATTTAAGTTGCAGGTATTTAACTACTGTAAGTAAAAACCTCCAATGGGAGGCTAAGCATTGGCTTGGCTCTTCCCTTTGGGATTTAAGGTGCAGGTATTTAAGTTGCAGGTATTTAACTACTGTAAGTAAAAATCTCCAATGGGAGGCTAAGCATTGGCTTGGCTCTTCCCTTTGGGATTTAAGGTGCAGGTATTTAAGTTGCAGGTATTTAACTACTGTAAGTAAAAACCTCCAATGGGAGGCTAAGCATTGGCTTGGCTCTTCCCTTTGGGATTTAAGGTACAGGTATTTAAGTTGCAGGTATTTAACTACTGTAAGTAAAAACCTCCAATGGGAGGCTAAGCATTGGCTTGGCTCTTCCCTTTGGGATTTATGGTGCAGGTATTTAAATTGCGGATGGACTTTGTCCTCTCCATTCTGGGGTATGAATTCTTTAAAATAAAATACAACGAATTGATTCAACAATTTGAAATTTGTGCGCGCTTGAGGACTCCTCCAAGCCGATTTTGTGCTTCCATAGGGTTGACCATTGATATAGAGCTGCGGCTTCCTGACATAAAATAGAGTGAAGTGTCAGTATACAAAATATGTGCTAATCTGCACCTAAAACCAGAAGAGTGGAAAGAGTACTTATCTCCCATTTTTTTGGGAGGGATTTCTATAATTGATTTTCGCTCTCTATGTTCCCAATATAGAGAGTTTCTTTTGAATTAAGAGGGACTTTTAGTCACAAATCAGTTGAGAAATCGGTGGACAGCTTAGGAGCTTGTGTGGGCCGATTTTTGCATCTCTACGAGATTTTTGCTGTTGACGTAGAGATATCCTTCTCCTGACATAAAATATGAAAAAAAAAGGAGAAAGTGTATACAATTTGTGCTAATTTACGAGTAAAACTATAAATAAATGAATAAATAAAAACACTTAACTCGAATTTGCTTGCTCGTTGACGATGAGGAACTCTTGATTTATATTGATCGATGAAGGAATTTGTGATGATAACCCCTAGCTTTAAACTCCCATCATCTTCAAAATTCTCTCTCTTTTGGTATTTTCTTTCTCTCAAATTTTTCTTCAATCTCCCAAAAACTCTCTCAAACATCCAAAATTTTCTTTCCAAAAATCTCTCAAACACTTCAAATTTTCTCTCTCAAGAATCCTTTCTCAAGCTCACTTCTTTCTCCTTTTATAACCTACTCATCTATCTCCCATTCTAATTTTTCCACTAACTCTATCTTCCATTCTAATTTCTCCACTAACTCTTCTTCATTTTCATCTTCCATTCTCCATCTCTATCTCACATTCTAATCTCTCTACTAACTCTTCTTCATCTTCATCTTCCCTTCTCCATATTTATCTCCCATTCTAATTTCTCCACTAACTCTTCTTAATCTCCATCTTCCCTTCTCTATTCTTGTCTTCCATTCTAATTTCTCTACTAACTCTTCTTCATCTCCATCTTCCCTTCTCTATTCTTATCTTATTTTCTCCATCCATTCTTCTCCAACTTCTCTTCTTCATCTCCTCTTCTTCATCTTCCCTTCTCTATTCTAATTTATCCACTAACTCTTCTTTTTATTATTTGTAAAATAATCATTCAAGAGTTAGGTATTTGCACTCT
The DNA here is from genome assembly GCA_016432845.1 of Psidium guajava. Classification (NCBI taxonomy): domain Eukaryota; kingdom Viridiplantae; phylum Streptophyta; class Magnoliopsida; order Myrtales; family Myrtaceae; genus Psidium; species Psidium guajava. Next base: position 30,137,966 of record CM028228.1, read on the forward strand.
AGTCCTTGAATTTTAAGTATTTACAATTCAGTCCATGAAAAAATATATTTCTTTAAGTCCAAATTTCCTCACAATTTTTGACACACCAAAATTTACCACATGTCAAATTTAAGCTCATTTCTTGTCGCTGAAAATAATGCATAATTTAATTAAAGCCCTTTTGCAAAATTCAGTCATTCTGGGTATAATTGGGCCAAGATGAAAATTTAAAATATTAGAAGACAATGTCACAACTCATAAAAAGTGAAAGTTAAAAATAAGTTGACTCAAATTAAATTTTTTTAGGCCCGATTCGAGATTATACTCGTGAAGGAACACGTGACTCGAATTGGATTTTTCTGAATTTGCGATGGCCAATATGAAAATAGATTTAAAATAAAAATATTAACTATCTTTGTGTATTTTTTGGCCTCAAATGTTATTTTTTCAAAATTTTCAAATATTTTTGTATTTGTTTTTAAACAAATTAAAATATATAATATGAAAAATTATTTTTTGGTCAAAATTCGTTCCCTAGGCTTGGCTAAGGTTCCCAAAGTTGATTTTTCAATTTTATGAATTTTTATGGATTTTCTATTAATTTTTGAAAATAAATAAATAAAAAATACGTAAAAATACTGAAAATATGAAAAATCGTTTTTTGGTCAAAATTGGTTCCCTAGGCTTGGCTAAGGTCCCCAAAGTTGATTTTTCAATTTTATGAATTTTTATGGATTTTTTATTACTTTAGCAATAGAAAAAATGATTAAAGATCAGGTGTCAACATATTGTAAATAAATAAAACAACTTTTTCTCGCATTTCTTTTTGCAAAAAGAAACAGGAATACTCGACGAGCAATACCAAGGTCAGTATTTTGTTATGATCTTAGCTTAACGTTGAAGTGTCCAGCGAAAGCCAAGGGAAACTCAATCCAGTGAACTTGATAAAGGCGTCACGCAAAACATTCAAGATGAAGGGTAAACCAGTATCGTATCCAATACATCATATCTAATACCGACCAATACGTCTTCTTCTCCATTGTTTGACAGGAAATGTCTAACTTGACATACCCACGGAGAAAATCCCGAGTGGTAAAACTGGTAAAGGAGTTGCGCGAAGCACTCAAGGGTAACTCAGTATCGTGTCCAGTTCATCATTTCTGATACTGGCTAACAGGTCTCCTTCCTTGTTACAGGAAATGTTAAACTAACACCTGATACTTCAAAGAAAACAGCCCAAAGGGGCTAAGTTATGATCGCCTGATGCGATCCGTCTGATGAAATAAGGGAAATCAATGGCGAACCCTAGATCGAAAAGAGGCAAAACCAGAAACAAGCTACTCCTCGACTCGGGGAATAGGCCCCCAACGTGTCTGATCTGCCCACACAGGCAGGGGCAATTTCCATACTTGTACTTGTATTGCCATATTTGCATGATGTTTACACATTCCATGATTTATGCATGACTGTTCTGCATGTTCAATTTGTCAATTTTGACTGGGAGTATAAACTGTACACGATGCATCGAATGTACAGAATGGGGCATGACAGGACGATGAAAGGCAAGCCATTTCCACATACGTCCTATATTTAATCCACAGTGAGTTGAGCGATAGACAGATTCCGCATTCTCCAAGGCAATGGGTTTTCTCGCAAAAGATACGATAGTCGAAGTGAAGGAGGCATTCATTCTCCATTCCAAACACTTCAGGCAACCATTGACAACCCATTTAAATGGTGATTTCATTTCATGACCCTGTCAAGAACCACCCCGCACTGGGGCAAAACAGAGGTAATTCCAACAATATCAGGAGATAAATGGTTAGAAATTCTCTTGCTTGGACTAACATCAATCTTCGAGTGTTTCTTTGCATGATACTCGAATTTTAATTCAAGTGCTTTAGGATGACGAAGAGCATTTATTTTCTCTATTCTACACACTCATCCTTTGCATAACCCAATTGAGCCTGCAAATTCATTTCTCAAGCCCATGTTGGTGATCCTTGCTCATTTCAAGGTAACGACGACACCTTCCCCCAAAAGAGCAGAATTGAAGAAATTGGGCCAATAGAGAATTCTCGAATCAGCCCATTTCATATGCTAGACTTTCATGTAATATCTAGTATCATTTGTTGAAAATCATCTTGTTGCTAAAATTCAAAATCACAAGATTATTAAACAAAAAAAAAGAGAGAGACAAGTGTAGCCTAAAGAAAATGGGCCTGCTTCCAAATAAAAGGGAGTCGGGAGTAAGAAAAGCAAAGGCTAGTCCAAAGAATCTCGGGCAGAAAGAGCAAAGTGCCTATCAAAAGCAAGGCTAATGCCCATATATCTGTAATGAACTTCTGACTTCGAACATACATTTTGAGAATTCCCGAAAAGGGATCCCCAAAGAAGTCAGTTTGCAAAGTGTAAAAGAACTACCACCCCTCTGCCAATGATGGTATTCATTAAAGACAAATTCAGGAAGGTCAAAGATCGGTGACAAGACTGCAATGATCACCAACACCAAGCCCTTCTCATATATTTTGCTGAGCCAAAACGAGCCCTTCGTTTCTCAGACCCAAATCCCGACCTACGTTACAACCCTTGAAAGTCTCTTCTGATTAGGGCACCTAAATTAATGTAAGAGTTGAATGACTTTAAGAATCGCTCGAAGAAGTTCGAGCAAGATTATTTCTCTCTCATTTTGCAGGGTTCTTGACTTATAAACCCGGAGCAGATGATGAAGACCTTTTTTTTGTCAATGGCCCTGACTCGAAATGAGTCTCCTTTGATAAGCCTTTGACCCTGCCCACATTACGGTTCTAATCAAGATCTCTAGATCGGCTTGATCGTATCAATTGCGAGATTACTCAGACCCTCGCTGAATGTGATGATGGTAAGGTTGAGTGCTTTCTTTTCAAATCCTGCAATCCGGATAAACAGCGTTTCTCGAGAGTGAGAGAAAGCCCTTTCGGACTGAAGTCCCCATTCAGGTTCAATTCGAGGTATTCATGACATGATAACCTCCCTGGACAGAATTGGAAATGCAAACTCGATAGAATAGTCATGCATGATCCATATTATGAGCATACACATATGGTTTTAATCATTGCAAACTCAACTGAATGGTTTTGCATGAACCGATGAACTCATTGATAAAAATGCTTGCACATGTTACCTCTGACACTGTCTGACAAGTAGTGCATTCCTAATAGTCGAGTTACTCTCCGAGGTCTCGAAATTCATCCAGAGGCTATTAAACAAACAAGCCCTGTTGGCTAATGCTCGCCAAGCATTTTCAGGTGAGTATATCTTCAACCTGAACCTTTCAATTCTGATGATTGTCTGGGTGCTCAAATCCATTGCAGCACATAAGGTCATTCAGTGAGCAAGCAGACACGATACAATCGGTCTGTCTATGCCTCGATCATTAACTCAGAAGATCCAGGTAAGTCTTCTGAACCCTTGCAACTCATGATCAACATACTCTCATGAAGTCTTCATCAGCTCACGATTGATACAATCTCGTGTTCTCAAGCTTTATCAAATCATGATTGACCAACTCTCGTGTTCTTGATCTTTGCCTCATCGGTTTATTCCTAAAGTGATGGGACAACAAAAATTAGGTTTGAGCTTCTGCAGGATTTTTGGTTTCCCCAGATCCCAGAATGGCACCCTTCATGATAAGTCAAATCCCAGAATGGCACCCTTCAAGGTAAATTAAGTCGGATTTTGAGGATTCCTGGTCTCCCTAGATCCCAGAATGACACCCTTCAAGGTAAGTTAAATCGGGTTTGAGCGTCTGCAAGATTCCTGGTTTCCCCAGATCCCAGAATGGCACCCTTCATGGTAAGTTAAATTGGGTTAGAGCGTCTGCAGGATTCTTGATCTCCCTAGATCCCAGATATACCCAAAAATCATTTTCTCAATCAATACCTCTTCAGTCTACCCAAAAAAGGTGAAATCTAGGGTATATTATCTCCGGAGCCCTTCCATTGGAAACCCCAATACGGAGCGGTCCATTTCCAAAGTCCTTTTTACAGGCGACCAAAGTCCTTTCTACAGGCGAGCAAGTCCTTTCTACAGGCAATCAAAAGTCCTTTTTACAGGCAACCAAAGTCCTTTCTACAGGCGACCAAGTCCTTTCTACAGGAAACCAAGTCCTTCTTACAGGCAAATCAAGTCCTTTTTACAGGCATACCAAGTCCTTTTTACAGGCATCAAAGTCCTTTTTACAGGCACAAGTCCTTCTTACAGGCATCAAGTCCTTTTTACAGGTACCAAGTCCTTTCTACAGGCCCACAAAAGTCCTTCTTACAGGCACCAAGTCCTTTCTATAGGCAACCAAAAGTCCTTTCTACAGGCACACCAAAGTCCTTTTTATAGGCAAAACAAAGTCCTTTCTACAGGCACCAAAGTCCTTCTTACAGGCATTTCCATGGGGTGACCTACCATACAGGTCAAATCTTAATTTAATCAGTAGAATCCTTTCACTAGGAATCTACCATGGGGTGACCCACCATACGGGTCAAAATTCAATCCGATTTTAATCAGTAGAATCCTTTTATTAGGAATCTACTATGGGGTGACCTACCATACGGGTCCAAGTTCCACTACCCTAAGGTTTTCTTATAACGAATCATTAGGTTCTCATCTCATTTTCAGCAGAGCACTCATGTCAGGCAACCTCCATACAACGAGCAGGTGAGTGCCAGGTAAATTCTCATCTTTGTCTCTCCCTCATCGCATGAAAGCCTCCTCAAACCGGGTTTGGATCGAAATTTGCTAAAAGGGGTATTGGAGATCGAATGTCATGACTCTTTTTATTTCATTGTGTTGAGTCGATTAGGATTCAGGTGTCGTCTCGTCTTTGAAATGAACCTCTACCGAGCTTTCTTTCAAAGAGGGGCAGCTGTTGACACCTGATTTTCAATCACCTTTTCTTTTCTTCTTTTTTAAAATTAATAGAAAATCCATAAAAATTCATAAATTTGAAAAAATTAACTTTGGAGACCTTTGCCAAGCCTAGGGAACCAATTTTGACCAAAAAATGATTTTTCATATTTTCAGTATTTTTCGGTATTTTTATTTTCTAAAATTGATAGAAAATCTATAAAAATGAGAAAATTACAAAATCAACTTTGGAAGCCTTGGCCAAGCTTAGGCAACCATTTTTGAGTAAAAAAATAATTTTTCATATTTTTTGTATTTTTTTAAATATAATTTTTAGAAATTAGGAAAATATTTAATAAATAATAGCATTTGAGGCCACAAAAATACATAAAAATAGTCAATATTTTTCCTTTAAATCCCCTTTCATGTTGGCCATCGCAAATTTAAAAAATCCAATTCGAGGTCGTGCATTCCTTAACGAGCATAATCTCGAATCGGGCCTAAAAAAATTCAATTTGAGTTAATTTATTTTCATTTTTCACTTTTAGGGGTTGTGACATTGTTCTTTAATATTCCAAATTTTCATCTTGGCCCAATTATACCCAGAATGACTCAATTTTACAAACAGGGCTTTAATTAAATTTTGCATTATTTTCAATAGCAAGAAATGAGCTTAAATTCAACATGCGATAGGTGTGTCGAAAATTGTGAGGAGATTTGGACTTAAAGAAATATTTCTCCAGGGACTGAATTACAAATACTTAAAATCTCATGGACTAGAGTGCAAATACCTAATACTTGAGGGATTATTTTGTAAATAACAAAAAGAAGAGTTAGTGGAGAAATTAGAATAGAGAAGGGAAGATGGAGAAGAGGAGATGAAGATAGGAAGATGGAGAAGAGGAGATGGAGAAGAGAAGATAAAGAAAATAAGATGAGAATAGAGAAGGGAAGATGGAGATGAAGAAGAGTTAGTAGAATGGGAGATAGATATGGAGAAGGGAAGATGAATATGAAGAAGAGTTAGTGGAGAAATTAGAATGTGAGATAGAGATGGAGAAGGGAAGATGAAAATGAAGAAGAGTTAGTGGAGAAATTAGAATGGGAGATAGAGTTAATGGAAAAATTAGAATGGGAGATAAATGAGTGATTTATAAAAGGAGGAAGAAATGAGCTTGAGAGGGGAATTTTTTTGGAGAGAAAATTTTGGATGTTTGAGAGAGTTTTGGGAGATTGAAGAAAAACTGGAGAAAAAAAAAATTCTTTTGGAGAGATTTCAAGAGAAAAAAATTTTGAGAGAGAAAAATTCGCCGCCGTGGAACAAGCCTTGGCGACGCGACGGATTCATCTCCAACGAGCTCTAGGCGCATCAGCATGTGCAATTATCTGGTAACTCAATTTTTCGTGTTTAGCTGACGAAATCTAGAAAATAAATGTACTGAACATTCGTAGATGACTTCGAGATCTTCGATTTGATATATTATGGCACGAAAATTGACGTCGTTTGCTATGTCAAAAGGGTCCCGAAATTGAAAGCAGAAATCTGGAAATATGGTGATCAGAACCTGAGATGGAATTTTTCTGATCTGACCTTTCACGCTAAATGATTTTCCATGGGTTATTCTAGACTTTGTTTCATAAAGGCCTCTTCATGACATTTGTTCATAAGATCTTAATGCATAACATATAAAAAATACAAAAATATTCATGCACGTTTCGTATTTTTAATGCATTTAATGAAATCATGCAATTCTGTTGGCGTCCTTGAGTCTGAGTGTTTTTCTGTGCGTGGTCATATTGATTTGTAGTTATCTTATGTTTAGAGTCTTCTTTTGAAACTTCACAAAAAATGAAAGTTATTCATTGGGGTCTTGTTTAGTAGACTGGAAAGTTTGGTGCATTAATTTTGAGATTTGAGTGTCCATTTAAGCTTAATCCTGAAATATGTCTGTTCTGTGAAATTTGTTTGTTTGCTGCTGAGCTCTCATGAAAGACCATTTTCTACATGAAAATGAGTGTCTCTTCAATAAGAATGTAAAACATGAAAGTTGTCAAAGACACATTTTCCCATCCACATAAAAAATCTCATAATTTTTACATACATTTCATTATTTCTTTTGTATTTTATGGTTACTGTTTTCTCCCTAAGAATGTTCATGGACAGTATGATTTAATTCGTATTTTTTGTGTTAATGCATTGGAAAATGTAAAAAATGGTCTCAATGAAGTTTAATCAGCACGTGTTAAACTCTCTTTGAGTTTTTGAATTGTCTTAACTCATTGGTGATTGTGCATGTCCGATTGGATAAGTTCATTATTTTCATTTGGCTTTCGGCCCGATGCTTTGAAGACTGGAGATGACCGATGTCCATTCCGGTCCGTTTTGTTGTACTCTCGACCCACGAGGCTTGGCGACGGGTGTTTGACCGATGTCCATTCCGGTCCATTTTTGTTGTATTCCCGATCATGTCTCGGGTTTTATTTAATTGGTCTGTAATTATTCACCCGACGAGTTGCGGGTTTTATTTTCACTGTCCTTAGGGTAGTTTTACTTTACCTGCTCTCTCTTCACATCTTCATTTGCTTTGGGTGATTTTGCATTCTTTTATAATACATCCAAAATACAAAAAAAAATGTAGAAAATCCAAAAAACCAAAAAAAAAATGAAAAATCTAAAATACAAAAAATGTCATTCATGTGCATCTCATGTAGTATGTCTCATGTATGTTTGTTATGTTATCCGTATGTTCGTATAGACATATCGTATTTGTTTGTTCTCGTATGCACGTCACGTACGCGACGTTTGCAAATCCACATTTGTCTGTTATGATATGTTATTAACCCATGCATATTCATTCAGAAAAATCAAAATTTCAAAATGAGGGTTTTATCCCCTCTTTTTCAAAAATGAGGGTTTTATCCCATCTTTTCAAAATGACGACTTTGCCCTTTATGGGCAAAATCGAAATGTACGTATTTACATACACATATCACTATGCATGTCACATATATATGTCACGTATTTGTATGGTGTATGTATGCATGTTACATATCGTATTCGTGCGTCTTCATACGCATGTCACATACGTATTCGTATTCGTCTATCCCCGCATGCATATTGTATTCATACGCATGTCACGTACGCATATCATTCGCATGTCCACGTACGTATGTCCTTCGCATGTAACGCACGTATATGTATTCGTCTATCTCGTATGCATATCGTATTCATACACATGTCACGTACGTATGTCGTTCGCATGTCATGTACGTATGTCATTCGCACGTCACGCACGTATTCGTATTCGCATATCTACGTATTCGTATATCATATTCGTATGTCCGTATTTGTGTGTCGTATTTGTATGTCAACGTTTGCGTTCATACCCTTTATGCATTTCATTTTAAAGTGAAAACATAAAAAGAACACCTTACCAGGGTCTTAGGAATAAATCAAGTGAGAGTTGCCAAAATAGGATATCCATGGAATTAAGGTACCGAAAGGGCATTAGTTTTAATTAACTAGTGTAACCAAGTCCCCGAACTCATAATCTCTGGTTTGCAGGAGTAATTTAGTTCTCCCGCTAGGTTACTTAGGTTTCTAATCAACCTACCAAAAATGATTAGTAGCGACTCCAAATTCTAAAATCATGTGAAAAAAAATCAAAGTTGCGATTTGGTAGAGCTTGGGAGAGCTCGAACTAGGTTAGTTAATTTAATTAATTAATCTGGTAATCCATTAACCTAAAAATGAATTTTAGGTCGCGACAACTATCACTATGAAATCAATATTTACTTCAAAGCAGATTACCATCTTTGCATTCCGCTCATCTGCTTCACCTCTCTCCCTATTTCTTTCGTATTCTGCTTTCAAAAATGGCCAATTCTCCTAACCGTACCTTCTCCGTCGAAGTCCTGCCTGGGTGGGAGAGACTCTACAATCTTCTTGGTAGAAGTTACGCTCATATAGCCCAAAACTCTACCGTTGAGGCTGAAATCCTCGGTTTATTCAGGATCGTGGACGCTGCTTCTGTTGAGGGTACCCAACTGGGGAAGAAGTATCGGAATTTCTCGACCCTCTTCATCAATTTTCTGGCTGCCTATAACCGCACTTATGAGACGGTCCTTGTGACTGCCATCGTGAAAGCTCGTTACCAAGACCGGCACGAGCGTCTGGAAACAGTCACATTTGTGGCTGATAATCACAAGAAGGCCCTCAAGTTTGCTAACGATCAGCTTTCATGGCTGGTTTGTGAGAGGGGAAAGTTGGTGGACCGTCTGGCCTTAGTCCGAACTTACGCCGAACAGGGGCCGGGCAATATTGTGATGAGGTGCAAATGCGGTTGGCTGCAGGAGAGACTTGATGACATTACGGCAGACATTGCTTTTGAGAGGGCGGCGATTCGGACCTGGAGTTTGCCGTCGAGCATTATGAGGCCAGTATGGCCCAGGCTAAGGAGAAGTGCGATCGCCTCTTCTTTAGGCTCGTGGAGCTTAATCCCGAGAGCGCCCGGTGAACCCAGAGCATCAACTGTTTGGAGAGTCAGTTGAGCTCTTTCGTAATAGTTATCAGGGCCCAGTTTGGCTTTACCTTTCCTCCCTAGTGAGCTATTGTAAAACCTGTTGATGTATGGAATAAAAGGAATGTTTCGCATGTCTATATTTTTATCTTCGCGCCATCTCTTCGTTTCCTCACGAAATCAGAGTCAATACAAATATCCGACTTGGTTAGGATCAGAGCACCTTCTGGGAGGACTTTCTTTACGTCATATGAACCGTCATAGTTCAGTGCAATCTTCTCTTCTGGAAGAGGGACTGTTAGGCATAACCTTCGTAAGGTCATTCGCCTCTGCTAGATCTAATCCACCTCTATTAATCGTTCCTCCGAAAAAATATACAATGAACACGTCCCAGCCTCAACTAGCAGGATAGCCTCAATCATATCTTATCTTGACAGGTGGTAACTGTAAAAATGATGATACACAACCTAACAGACAAAGGTAAGATGCCATCACTCCTCTCTGATGATGATATCGAAGACATGGAAAAAGAATTCGACGGCGGCCCCCACCGATCACAGTAAAACCCACAACTGGTCATTATTATCGTTCTGACCACTCGATTAGTATGCCAATAAACCTGGCCATCTGTTTCGTGCCCCACTTCAATCATACTTTATTTCTTTCAGCGTCCACTTGTTCGTATCGGTTGCCTGTAGCTTTGGGAGGAATGATTGTGGGCCATGCTCATTAATAAAATACCGATCCTCAAAAGTTCTCCACATGATTCGAATCCGAGTAAATTTCAAGGCAGACCTTCAGTTGATTTAATCAAGAAGGCACCGTGAGATGAATTTGCTTTATGAGTTCTGTTTACGCATTTCGTGCTTTTTCAACAAAAATACAGAAACCCCTCTCAATACATTAAAACGCCCCCAGGCCCGATAAATTTACGACTCCATCAAAATACATAATTCATACGTGCCCATTGATTGACGCAATTCTGTCTACAAGACTTCTTTGCTTGCCTCCAAAATTATCGGTCGAGGTATCGATGACTACCCATCCTTTCATATTCCCCATGATTATCTTCGGCGTATTGTTGAATCTAATTTCACTCCCGTCCAGGGTACCTATAATTCCCTGCAAAAATAAAGGAAATAATTAGTATGCGATCCAAAAGGGGTCGATCCATGACTCCTAGATTAGTCTAATTTTGTTTCTTCGTTTTATGAGAAATCGGAGAAACTTTTCTCACAAAAACATAGGTAAATTTCTTCAGAAAGAATTTCCTTGCAGATTTTATAACTTAGGAAAAATGTGACAAGTTCCTTTAATATTTACCAAATTTCTCGAAAAAAATTTCCTTTTTCCTCAAAATGAATTTTCAAGATAAATTTGTTGAGAAAACCTTGGGTCCATTGAAACATTAAGGAAAAATGTAACAAAATCTTTTTATTGGTCAACAAAATTCCCCGAAGGGATTTTTTTCACATTCATCATTTTTTAGAAATGGGATACCAATTTAAATTTTATTTTCTTTTGAAAAATGACGATGATATTAAGTTTAAAATTTGACCGACGCCTAACATGGACCGACCAAAAATAAATTCAAGATAGAGTTAGAAATCTTACTTTTACCTTGAAAAATACCATGTAGGTCACATAGATATGCAAATGGATCGTGAGTTTAAATCTTAGCCTATCTACTCTAAAGGCTGACAAATTGAAGTGAAAGACTTACGGTAAGGCGACAATCTCGCACACATAATCAAGATTAGCCGTGATCTCACGACGTAATCAGGATTAGCCGGACCTTCCCACTTCGGCTGCTCGAGCTAAAAATTAAAACCACTGCTTTGGTAATCTTACTAAGCCTGAGGCCTAACTTCTAAACTCATTTTTGAAAAGAGGTTCGGAATTGAATCTGGGCTAACTTTCGACGTGATCTCACGCCGAACGCTAAAACCAAATCACAATACCATCCTAAAACTAGTGGCCCAGATCCGACCACGGGACGTGTGTGATGTAGTGCTAAAACTGTAAACACATGCACAACATTTAAATGCAAACACTGCTTCAATAATGTGCAGAATTTAAACAAATAATTCTTCTGGCCTAAGTCCTCTAAGTTCTTAAATTTTTAAAAATTAAGAACATGTCCCCAGCGGAATTGCCAAACTGTCGCGACCTAAAATTCATTTTTTAAGTTAATAGATTATTAGGTTAATTAGATTAACTAACCTAATGCGAACCCTCCCAAGCCCTACCAAATCACAAATTTGGTTTTTATTTAAATGATTTTAAAATTTTGGAGTCGCCACTAATCGTTTTTTGTGGGTCGATTAGAAACCTAAATAAATTAGTGGGAGAATTAATTTATTTCTGCGAACCAGAGAAAATGAGTTCGGGGACTTGGTTACGCTAGATTACTCTAACGCCCTTTCAGTATCAATTTCATGAAAATTCATTTGGGTGATTTGGAGAGATTTGGGTCAAACTGACCAAAACGGTAAAATGGTCATTTTTCAAATACTGGGAAGTGAAAACATGTCAAACTAGTTGGATGTGGTCATTCCTTATTTTCCACAATTTCTGAGAATTTTCCAGATTTTTCAGAAATTTTATTATTATTATTATTATTATTATTATTATTATTATTATTATTTAGTCATTTTCCAAGAGGGCCCGATTTTATGCTAAGGCCTAATTTCATTTCTGAAGCCCACTTCTCCCCTAAGCCCAATTCGTAAATTCAAGCCCTATCACCTAACAAGATAAGCCTGAACTCCCCCTATGCCCTAAGGAAACAGACCAGACGTTTCAATGGACCGAAAATTCCTTAAACCTTAGACAGGTCGACTAAACTTAATTCCACAAGCAGCTGGCCCAAGCTTTTCTTCTTTTCTTTTTTTTTTTTTTTGTTTTGTCTTCTTATCCACTTTCAGATCATCTTCTCCACGATGGATTTCTTTCTCACGAACTTACACCGAGAATAGCCTTAAGATTTACACTCGTTCCATCAAGACAAGCGGAAGAGACAACGACATAGTAAGAGAACTAACCTATTTGTCATGTGAGTATGCACCGAGTCTTATTCGTCACGTCGCTACGCCGTCGGAACGTAACATTTCATCAGTCCTCTTCAACGTCCTGGTAGATCTGCATCAAGAAGTTCATGCAAAGAAAGCAATAAAAAATTCTTTTCATGGGTGAAGATTATTTTATTCGAGAAAGAAGAGAAAGACTTCCCTTTTACGTTCTGCACCTCCAGTGAGCTTCTTTGGACTTTTTCCTTCCACTCATTGTTGCTTGGCCGAAAGAGATGAACTTCCTCTCGTGAGTGCAGAACATAAGTTGCTGTAATCTGCATGAGCATTCTTCATCGGGCTCTCCTCGAATTGCAGCGAAGCTTCCGGATTTCCCATTTGCACAAGCACCCCGTTGCAAAAAGGAGTTCTAGCTTCGACCCGGCCTTGAGTCCGAACCTAAATAAAGAACCGAACTTGACAATATCCTCCACAATGAAGCGGTCTTGATTGCACTTCGCGGGATAAACATCTTGGTAATGAGCCTGGTAGTCAAGCAACCGAACTGCAAAGTCGAAAGCAGATTCAGCGACTGGAGGCGCTCCTTTAGCATGTCAAGGAACCCCTTCAAGCTGGCCAATACTTTTGTTGGGGCACATTTCACAATTGTACGTCAGAGAAGTCGAAGTATAGCTATCTCCTTCATTTTTTTTTTTAAAGGGAAAAAGATTCATCAGTAGTACATTCCCTGCCATAACAAATCAGAAAAGCACCACATGTTTCCTCGACTTTGTCTTCATCCCCTTAAGCCATTAAAATAATTTTCTGAAACATCCAGCTCTTGAACTCCACCCATTAGATGTAGTTTCAGAGCATGGTCAATGAGCATGGATGACCTTCCGTTTTACTACTTATCCACTTAGAAGCCTGAAGAGTAGGAATATGTCATCTCCGAGATTTGAGGTCGTAAATGATGCGTTTGATGTCAAGACCTTTGACTTTATTTCCCTCTTCAAACCATTTATCAAGAACTGGCACGACGCTCTAATTCGGGTCATCGTACATTTTCGCGGCTCGTTAAGCTTGGTCGAGAGATGTGTCCTGCACTCAGCTTAGTGAAAGGCGACCTCGGGTCATCGATGGCGTAGATGGTGTGCCAACCGAGCATGACTTTCGGAACTTCGGTGTCATCACGATCATCGCCTTCATCGCTGCTACTAGAGATGTTCTTGACTTCCTCTTCTGTGAATTCATGTCTACCATCGTCGTTGTTCGTACGGAGGAGCGCCTCGATAGACTTGCCCTTCATGCCAAGGACGTTAGTCCGCTAATAACTTCGCATCGTACCTCGCCACGCGACGTATGTTAGCCCAACCGCTTGTTAACCTCGACGGTAATCACTACGATGCAGCCGATCTAGTTGGATTCGTAGTCCCATGCTTCTCGCGACTGCGGGTGGAATAGGAATGTCCTCTTGTCACTGATCCGCGTCGTTCCATAGAGGAAGAACGCGACTTCGTAATCCGATCCATCCTCCATGCATCAACCGTTACCTCTCCACCTAGTAACAGTAGTACATGCAGATGATATTTTGACATCTTCCATGAACCTTCTTCCGTGTACCCACTAATGGTAACCAGTGATGGACTTTTGACTGTGTAGAGTCTGGAAAAACATAAGGACCAGGCCACTCCTCTTCCAACGATTCCATCTTCGCTCGTGTCTCAGCCGCCAAGATCCTAAGGCCCTCGAACGCCACGGTATCGTGACTAAACAGCGTCTATGGCCTCTCCTCGAATTACTCGAGCTTCCTCAGATAGCACGTCAGCTTGACCGAGTCGCCGAAGTTCAGGCAATTCAGCCTATGTCCGAATTCAAGGACCCGGGTTGAGATCGTCTCCAACGCAGACGGATAGTCATCTTTGAGTTCCCCAAGATCGAATCTATGACAAGCCTCTTAGAGCTCTGAAGCTTCTTGCCACATGCTCTCTAAAGGTAGCTCGGATTTTTGTAGCTGCAGCATGCTGGATAGGTATGCTCTGTTCTAGTCGGTCAATGACTTCTTTCTAATGATTAAAGCTTTTAGAAGAAGTAGCTCTGAAATAAGCAATCTTGGGAGGTTTGACTCTTAGTGAAGTAGCTCGAGGTGAAACAACTCTTGATGATTCTACTTTTGGCGGAGCGGCTGTAAGAGAGGTGGCTTTCGGAGAAACAACCGTAGGAGAGTAGACTCTTGAGGCAAATTGCTCGTTGGAACCACATGAGAGGACATAATGAATGGCTTTTTTTTTTCGTGTTGCTCTGGGGGTATGGGAAGTTGAAATATTGCCCTTTTTTTTGCTGACTAAGACCAAAATAAGGCCTCAGAAGGACCCCCAATCTTGGAGACCAAAGGTGCGGCCTTTGCATTAAACCGTGTGGATGTAGATGTGGAGGGCCAATATGAGGATGGAGTAACGAGCGAAGAAAACCAGAGTCTCGAAGGAGATGACCTTGCCGTTGGCCTTCATGCTCCCCAGCTCCCCCTGCGTCTGCCATCTTAGTGCTTTTTTATTTTTCCGTTTGACCGAAAGAGACCCTCGCGAAAGAGCCATGCCCATTGTCGGCAGCCTCCCTAGGTGAATCTAGCATTACAAAGGTTGCCGCTGGTTTTCCAAGAACCCAACAGCAAGCCATAACTCTTGGTGCTGCTTCTTCTTCCACGAACTCCTTCTCTTCTTTTGTTTCGTGGTCTGCCCTCTTCTAGTCTATTTTCACTCGGCCGACATGATTATGTTGCTGCTGAATTACTAGGGGAATGGTACCGAGAAACCTGGGAATCCCCGCCTTGTACAGAAGCTTCCTTCAGGACCTGTTGGAGCACAACGACGGCACGAGGAAATCTTCCACAATGATGTCCATGGAGGCTTCGAACCACGAGTTGCCACCAGTCGATGGCCGTTGCTTCGTTAATTCCCATGATTCGGTCGAGGCTCGGTCGAACCGATTTGGATCAATCGATGGGTGAAAAGTGATAGAGTCAAGTCAATATTTATTCAAAATGCTGTGCAAAACAATGAAATGGACACACGACACGATAGAGGTACTCGCTTGTGATATGGATTCGAATCAGGCATTTAGTTAATATCATTATGCACGGGTGCAAAAATCTGTAGAAAATGAACATTGTTCATCTAACGACCAAACCGGATGAGTTAGACGCTGAATATAGGCTATATGAACAACCATTGACGCCACAAGCTACCTAGTTTGGGCTCGTTCAACTGAAGTCCAAACGAGTCAAAATAAAAATCACCGTGAGTCAATCACGAAAATAGAGCAGGATCAGAGGGAGGATACAGACCTGTTTTTTGTACGGAGGCGATGACGACAACGGCTTGACGAAAGTCAGGGAACCGCCTAGTGCTCCAAGGAAGCTATGCTGAAGCTTAGAACCGCTCAAATCGATCACGGACATCAACGATGGGTTCGTGACCTCCCTCTCGATTGCCCCTGAGCAAACCGCTCCAGGAACAGTTATTGCCTTCGCCACGAATTCTCTTTCCAGACTTGGATCTTGGAGGATACTTCCAAGTCCATAAAGGAACGTGGGGTTCAAAACCGATGGTTTCTTTTGTTGGAAATCAGCAACCAAGGTAAACATCAGCTTCCAGTCCAGCATTTACCCAGCTTCCCAACGGTTGAACGTGTCCGAATAATCGGCAAGGAAGGATCCAGCTCCTCCCTTTCTTCACCGAGCTGCCTTCTCTCTTTTCTCCCCCCATCCACCAGTCTAGGTGGAACCACTGGTGATGCCTCCCTCTTCTTTTAACTTTCGGTGCCCTTCATCATTTCCCTTTTCCTTTTGTGACTGCACCCACACTGACCAATTTCTGAGAATGAGCAAGAGGAAGGAACAGTTGCTCCTACGTGATAGTGGGATAATATTATCAAACATATTATAAGTTCCTGGAGCTGGCTGGAGTAGAGAGATAATTATGGTTACACGCGTCCGTTGTCCTCCAGAAATGCCTCTCAACATTTCATTTTCGACCGTTACACTAGAAAATATTCCCAGGCCTAAAATCTTAAGAATATAATCAACGATGACGTTAGCCTCCTGACCTTCTATTGCTGGAGCCTATGGAATTTTGCATGACGTATTCCACAAACCAAGTTAGACACCAACATCTAAGAATTTCTATGACCCACTAACTGTTTGCTCGAATTTGATTCAAAACCATTTCTTCTCCATCTGCCATGTCTGACTGACATCAACAAATTCGTTGACTGAATTCTAAACTTGGAAACAGGTTATTCATCCAACTATGGTCTCTGCTATGCCACCAAATGAAAAGCCATTTACAGGTTTGCTCATTGGCCTCGACGGGCACAAAATTGCAATCATGGTGGCGTGCGTGCGACTGAAGTTGTGTGCGAGTACCTGCTTGAGAGAGAGAGAAGTTGACGGATAAATGATCGTTCAATTCGGAAAAACGAACGCAATAACGAAAAATGCATCGTCAGGCCATTGAAAAATTTGGAGTATTAGAAAATAATGTCACGACTCCAGAAATACAGAAATCGAAAATTGCAGAGCTAAAATGGATTTTCTATAATTCTTTCAATTAACCTGAAAATGAGATTAACAATATAATTCCTAGTTCGAGATTAACTTTTGCAGATTTTCCTCGGCCAAAATGAAGAGAAAATTAAGAGAAAAAATACTGACTCTTTTTCCATATTTTTGTGGCCTCAAATGCAATTTTATTTTCAAATATTTTCCTAATTTATGAAAAATACTAAAAGAATGCAAAAAATATGAAAAATTATTTTTTGTTCAAAAATGGTAGCCTAAGCTTGGCTAAGGCTTCCAAAGTTGATTTTGTAATTTTCTCATTTTTTCTTGATTTTCTATGAATTTTCGAAAATAAAAATGCAGAAAAATACCGAAAATATGAAAAATCATTTTTTGGTCAAAATTGGTTCCTTAGGCTTGGCCAAGGTCCCCAAAGTTGATTTTTCAATTCTATGAATTTTTATGGATTTTCTATTAATTTTCGAAAATAAAAATACCGAAAAATACTAAAAATATAAAAAAATCCTTTTTTGGTCAAAATTGGTTCCCTAGGCTTGGCCAAGGTCCCCAAAGTTGATTTTTTAATTTTTCTCATTTTTTCTTGATTTTCTATGAATTTTCGAAAATAAAAATGCAAAAAAATACCGAAAATATGAAAAATCATTTTTTGGTCAAAATTGGTTCCTTAGGCTTGGCCAAGGTCTCCAAAGTTGATTTTTCAATTTTATGAATTTTTGTGGATTTTCTATTAATTTTCGAAAATAAAAATACCGAAAAATACTAAACATATGAAAAATCCTTTTTTGGTCAAAATTGGTACCCTAGGCTTGGCCAAGGTCCCCAAAGTTGATTTTTTAATTTTCTCATTTTTTATTAATTTTCAACACTAACCCTTCGTTTTGCAGGTTTGGTGTGTGAGAATTATTATTTAATTTTTGAAATATTGAAGCGGTGTTTGCATTTAATTGTTGTGCATGTTTAATTGTTTTATCACTACATCACACACGTCCCATGGCCAGACCTAGACCACTAGTTTTAGGATGATATTGTGATTTGGTTCTAGCGTTCAACGTGAGATTACGTCGAAAGTTAGTCCAGATTCAATCCCGAACCTCTTTCCAAAAATGAGTTTTAAAAGTTAGGCCTCAAGCTTGATAAGATTACCAAAGCAGTGGTTTTAATTTTTAGCTTGAGCAACCGAAGTGGAAAAACCCAGCTAATCCTAGTTACGTCGTAGGATCACGGCTAACCCTAATTATGTGCACGAGATTGTTGCCTTGCTGTAAATCTTTCGCTTCAATTTGTCAGCCTTTAGAGTAGATAGGTTAAGATTTAAATTCACGATTCACATGAATGTCTATGTGACATACATGGTATTTTTCACGGTGAAAGTAAGGTTTCTAACTTCATCTTGCATTTATTTTTGGTCGGTCCATGTTAGGTGTCGGTTAAATTTTGAACTTAACATCATGGTCATTTTTTCAAAAGAAGATAAAAATCAAATTGGTGCCTCATTTCTAAAAAATAAATGTGGTGAAATCCCTCAGGGGAATTTTGTTTACTAATGAAAGATTTCGTCATAGTTTTCATTAATGCTTCAATGAACATAAGATTTTCTTGACAAATTCACCCCTGAAAATTCATTTCGATAAAAGAAGAAAATTCCTTCAGAAAATTTAGTAAACGTCGGGAGATTTTACCACATTTTTCAAGCTATAAAATCTGTAAGAAAAGTCTTTCTGAAGAAATTCACCCAATGTTTTTTGAAGAAAATTTTCTTTAATTTCTCATAAAATTGGACTAATCTAGATGTCATGGACCGACCTCTCTTGGATAACATACTCATTATTTTCTCTACTTTTGCAGGGAATTATAGGTACCCCAAGTAGGAGTAAAATTGGGTTCAACAATACGCCAAAAATGATTTTGAATAATACAAAAGAATGGAAATTGCCGATCCCTTAGTCAATTACCTTGGGGGCAAGCGAACAAGTCCCGGAGACAGAATTATGTCAATCAGTCAGCATGTATGGGCCATGTATTTTGATGGGGGTAGTGAATGTATCCAGATCGAGAGTGAGGGCATTTTTAATGTATTTGGAGGTTCCTGTATTTTTGAAAAGTATAGACTTTGTAATCAGAATATATGTAGCAAATTCATTGATCCAACCCTGCAACGTCTTTCCAGTTAAATCCATCAAAGGCCTGCCTTTTAAACTTTCTCGGGTTCGAACCACGTGAAGAATTTTGGAGGATCGGAGAATTATTATTAAGCGTTGCCAACAGACGTTCCTCCCGACGCTACAGACAATCGACACACACAACTGGGCGCCGAAAGAGATAGACATGAGTAAAGTAGGGCACGCAACAGGTGGCTTGGTTTATTTATTGGTGCACTAATCGAGTGGTCGTATTTGCAATAATTTATGTGACTAGCTCACGGGGCCCAAGGTGGCTAGTAGGGTCCGCTGTCGAAAGTTTCTTTGATGTTCTTAATATCATCGTCTATAGCGGCTAACTAGATTATCGAGAAGAACATTAAGCCACAGCGTCTTCCGTACTTCAGATCGTTCTATCATGCTATACGGGAGAAAAGATGGCAGAAAATAAAACCACAAAAATGTGAAGCTTTTCTTTCATTTCATTCACCAAGAAATATTACAACCACTTACTGGGGAGGAAAAGTAAAGCCGAACTGAGCCCTGATAAGCATCACAAAAGAGTTCAATTGACTCTTCATGAAGTTGATGCTCTGCTTACATTGAGCGACCTGGGATTCGAGATCTGTAAGCTTGAAGAACAGGCGAGTACATTTCTCCTTGTACCTGCCTGCATTAATCTCATGGTGTTCAACGGCGAGTTTCAGATTGTTGATCAGGTCTCTCTCGAAAGCTATGTCCGCCGTCAGATCATCAAGCCTCTCCTCCAACCATTCACATCTAAACTTCATCACAACATCCCTCAAGTCATGCTCAAAATAAGTAAGATTTAAAGCTAAGCGCTCCACCAGCTTCTCTCTCTCGTGAACCAACAGCGAAACTCGCTCATCAGCAGACTTGGCGGCTTTCTTGTATCGAGCAACCGATCATTCTGCAAACTCCAAGCACTCAAATCGATCCTGATAGCGGGCATTCACGACGCGGGCTAAGGTGACCGTTTCTTGGGTATTTCGGCAGGTCTCCAGAAAATTGATGAAGACATGTGGGAACGCCTTGTATTCTTTCTCTAAATTGGTGTCTTCAACTGAAGAAGCATTTATCTCCCTGAACAGACTCAGGATCTCAGCTTCGACACTCGAATGATAGGCTATGTAAATATAGCCTCGGCCAAGAAGATGGTAAAGTTTCTCCCATATGAACATAACTCCAGCCGGGAAGGTGTGTGTAGGAAGATTGGCCATTCTCGTTAAAAGGATAGAGGAGAGAATTTGACGAGCAGAATACAAAAGAGAAGATGATAGAAGTGACGCAGATGATCGGAATGTAAAGGTGATAATCTGTTTCAAGTTAAATATTGAATTCACATGGGCAGTCTCTATCGGCCAGATTGTCCTATCTGCCATCCCCTTTCGGTATTATCTTCATCGGTTCGAATCCTGGGTAATCTACAATCTCGAGCAAAGAGAATCCGCATCTCTGCGAAAAGTTGGACGAGACGCCACCACTTTGAAAAAAAGAATGAAAAGACAAGCTGAGTGGGAGACAAAAAAATTTTTTTCTTTATCGAACAACTCGCCAGCAAATCGACGGTGAAGATAACGGCAGGGGCCCTCTACCACAAAAAGATTGAAGAAGACGAGTCAAGTGAGAGATACAAGAAAGACTTGAGAGAAGCAATACATTTTTCTATACCCACGCTCGAATTTTAAAAAGGGACGTTCTCCTGATAATCTTCGTCTATGTCCTGAAAAGAGCTCCAAAGACGGTCGCTTAGAAAAACTCTAGAGAGAGTGAAAGTACAAGAAGAAGTAACAGACCTTGAGAAATCATTAACCAAATCGAAGATGTCTCAACCCAATAATCTCGAGAGCTATCGTTACCTACTGAATATGGGAGAGGAGGAATTCAAGGCCATGTTTGAGATTCAGACCATGGAGCCCAGCCCTTCCGCCGACGACGTCCAAGATCTTGATAAAGATAAGGACAACAACAATAAGGGTCGAAGGAAACGTTACCGTTGCTATACCGAAGAACAAATACAAAAGTTTGAGGATTTCTTCAGAGTATGCCCTATGCTAGACGGCAAACCGAGAATGGAATTGAGCCAAGAGCTACGATTGGAATTTTCGCAAGTCAAGTTTTGGTTTCAAAACAGGCGGACCTGAATGAAGACTCGATATGAGCGCAATGAGGTCGAGTTTTTAAGAGCTGAAAATGAAAAGCTCCGAACGAAGAACGAAATGTATAAAGAAGCTTTTGATTCCGCCACATGCCCCAACTGTAATAGCCTCCTTACCCTCGACGAAAGACAGTATCTAAAGGTCGAAAACGCCCGTTTAAGAGGTGAGTTAGATCAGTTCATTACAGGGTCAAGTTCTGTTGGGGTGAGGTACGAAAAGACCGAGCCTATGGAGCCAATATTGATGCCTTCCGAGGAGGAGAGGATACATCACCACCGAGCAACTAGTGTCGACGACGAGATCGCCGCCATGATTAGCCAGTTTGATGCTGATAAAGTGCTGGGGCTTTAATGTGTATACGAGCCGGTACTTCAAAACTAGTGATTACGGGACCTTTAACATGGCTGACGCGTACTTGATCCAGAACGAAGCCAGTTGATCACTGAAGAGCCTGCAAAGGAAAGAAGATCAAACCTGGATGAATGCATCTACTTCGTTTCTTTGCTCGTTTTCCACTTTTATCAATGTCCGGAATTAATGTAAAAGTAAGAAGTAATAATCTCCCTTCCCCCTATTAAATGCTTAGAACCGTTACCGCACCAAACTCGGAAAAGTTAATAGCGAGTAAAAAAGCAGCGTAAACTTGAAGGGTGGTTTCGTATCGTTCCAATTTAGTCTCAATTACTCCGATTCTAAGTTGAACCCCTTTTATTCTCGAGAATTTGCAAACTGACCCGGAAATATCGCCATACTCGAATGCGAAGTTCTCTTGGAAAATCAATTCGCATATATTATCACCGAATGGATAACTTCAAACAAAGAAAAATACGAGCGAAAGACGCGAGCGGCCTCAGAGATAGGTAGTTTTGTATCGTTTCAATTTACCCTTAGTTGTTTCGAATTCTGAATTACTTTATTCCGTCTTAACATGGGTTGTAAATTACCTCGGAGAGCATCGTGGCGTAGATTTGCCCAATACGACAAGACCGTACCATCCGAAGATTAACCCTTAAAAGGGAGCCTCCATAGACGCCTACGATCTAATGGGCCTAAAAGCATGAGAAATAACAGTGATCTGAAGCGAAAGAAATCAATACGCATACTTTGCTACAGCCTCGGCCCTAATGATAAAGTGTCCGACAAGAATTAGAGACAAACTCGATCCGATAAAGCTGATAAGAGACTCGTGCAAGGCATTCAAGATGAAGGGTGAACCAGTATCGTTTCCAATTCATCCCCTCCAATATCGGCTAACATGTCTCCTTTTCTTTTGATAGGAAATGTTAATACTAACATTTAACATATCGAAGAAGACACTCCCAAGCGGCAATTCAAAACTACATTGCTTGATCTGCTCATATGCCCAGGGGCAATTCAAATTTTCCCATTCTTGATATGCTTGCACATTTCGTAAACATGCATGACGCTTGAAAATTGCCACATCCGTATTGTGCTTGCACATGCCATGATTCATGTATGACTACTTTGCATGTTTAATTTTGCCAATTCTAGCTTGGGGCATAAACTGCATATGATGCATCGAATGTATAGAATTGGACATGACAGGATGATGAAAGGTACCCCATTTCCATACACATCCCATATCCACAGTGAGTTGTGTGCCACATAGGCTCCGTATTCCCCAAGGCAATGGATTTTCTCGTGAAAAATACATTATCGAAAGGAGGGAGGCATTTATTTCTCTATCCTAAACACTACAGGGAACCATTGACAACCCATTTGGGCGGCGACTTTATTTCATAACCCCTGTTAAGAACCACCCCACATCGGGGCCAAGTGGAGGTAATCTCAGCAAATAGCATAAGGTAAATAGTTAGAAATTTTCTTGCTCGAACTAACATTAATTTTTAAGTATTGCTTTACTTTCAACCTCATACGGTAATTCAAGTGCCTAAAAACGACGAAAAGCATTCGTTTCTCTATCCAATACACTCATATCCTTTGCATTGCCCAATTGAGCCTGTATATTCATTTCTTAAAACCCCGTTGGTGATCGTTACCCATTCGAAAATGAAGATCGCGCCATCTCAAGATAAAAGAACTCAAAATAAGTAGGTCTACATAGAGTTCTCAAGTCATCTCTCCAAGTGTGATCTTTAACATACGTATGTATAACGGCATAGTCTTCAAAAAAAAAAGGAAGAAACTTAATTTCGGGCAAAAAAAGCAAAACGCTGTTGACACCTGATTTTAATCATCTTTTTCTCTTTTAAAATTAATAAAAAAAATTCATAAAAATTCATAAATTGAAAAATCAACTTTGGGGACCTTGGCCAAGCCTAGGGAACCAATTTGACTAATAAATAATTTTTCATATTTTCAGTATTTCTCGATATTTTTAATTTCGAAAATTCATAAAAAAAATCAAGAAAATTGAGAAAATTGCAAACTCAACTTTGGAGGCCTTGGCCAAGCTTAGACAACCATTTTTTAATAAAAAATAATTTTTCATATTTTTTGTATCTTTTATATTTTTTTTAGAAATTAGGAGAATATTTAATATATAATAGTATTTGAGGCCACCAAAATAAATAAAAATAGTCAATATTTTTATTTAGGAGTTGTGACATTGTTCTCTAATATTACAAATTTTCATTTTGGCCCAATTATACCAATAATGACTCAATTTTGCAAAAAGTCTTTAATTAAATTTTGCATTATTTTCAGCGGCAAGAAATGAGCTTAAATTTGACATGCGGTGAATTTTGACTAAATATAGGGGAGGTGTGTCAAAAATTGTGAGGAGATTTGGACTTAAAGAAATATTTTTTTTTCAAGGACTAAATTGTAAATACTTAAAATTCAGGAACTAAAGTGCAAATACCTAACTCTAGAAGGACTATTTTGTAAATAACAAAAAGAAGAGTTAGTGGAGAAATTAGAATAGAGAAGGGAAGATGGAGAAGAAGAGATGGAGAAGAGAAGATGGAGAAGAATGGATAGAGAAAATAAGAATAGATAATGGAAAATGGAGAAGAGAAGATGAAGAAGAATGGATGAAGAAAATAAGATAAGAATAGAGAAGGGAAGATGGAGATGAAGAAGAGTTAGTGGAGAAATTAGAATAAGAGATAGAGTTAGTGGAAAAATTAGAATATGAGATAAATGAGTGGGTTATAAAAGGAGGAAGAAGTAGCTTGAGAGGGGATTTTTTTGGGAGAAAATTTTGGATATTTGAGAGGGTTTTGGGAGATTAAAGAAAAATTGGAAAGAAAGAAAATACCAAAAGAGAGAGAAAATTTTGAAGTTGGTGAGAGTTTAAAGTTAGGAGTTATCATCACCAATTCCTTCTTCGATCAACATAAATCAAGAGTTCATCCTCGTCAACGAGCAAGCAAATTCGAGCTAAATATTTTTATTTATTCATTTATTTGTGATTTTAGTCTCAAATTACCACAAATTGTATACACTTTCTCCATCTCTCTTTTTCCCATATTTTATGGCAGGTAAAAAAAAGGGACAACTCCGTATCAACGATAAATTCCATGGAGGTGCAAAGTGGGCCCAAACAAATTCCAAGCTGCCCATCAAATTTGCAGCCGATCCGTCAACGGATTTTAGTTCAAATTATTGAAACAATTTGTTGTATTTTATTTTAAAGAACTAAAACCCTAGAATGGAGAGGCAGAGCGCATCCACTAGTGGTCATTTATTTTCTGCAATTTAAATTCCTGCACCATCAAACCCCAAAGGGAAGAGCCAAGCCAATGCTAGGTCGCCCATTGGAGGTTTTTACTTACTGCAATTTAAATTTCTGCACCATCAAACCCCAAAGGGAAGTGCCAAGCCAATGCTAGGCCGCCCATTGGAGGTTTTTACTTACTGCAATTTAAATTCCTGCACCATCAAATCCCAAAGAGAAGAGCCAAGCCAATGCTAGGCCGCCCATTGGAGGTTTTTACTTACCGTTATTTAAATTCTCGCAATTTAATTCTTGCACCATTAAACCCCAAAGGGGAGAGCCAAGCCAAGGCTGGGCCATCCATTGGAGGTCTTCATTTACTATCATTGACTTCCTGCCTGTTTAATTTTTGAATCACCAAACCCCAAAGTGAGCAGACTGTAACACTGCACAGAAGTCGTTAACACACTCCCTCTTTCGGCTTCAGGAAATTTTTAACACTTTGAAAATAAAAAAAAATACACACATGCATCCTATCTAAAAAGTGAAAATACAAAAAGAGAACCCCACTAGAGTCTTAGGAATAAACCAAGCTTGAGTTGCCAAATTAGGATATCCATGAAATTAAGGTACCGAAAAGGCATTAGTTTTAATTAATTAGTATAACCAAATCCCCGAACTCATAATCTCTGGTTCATATAAGTAATTTAGTCCTCCCGCTAATTTACTTAGGTATCTAATCAACCTACCAAAAATGATTAGTGGCGACTCCAATTTTTAATACCATTTGAACAAAAACCAAAGTTACGATTCGGTAGGACTTGGGAGGGTCCATATTAGGTTAATTCATCTAATAAACCTAATAATCCGTTCACCTAAAAATAAATTTTAGGTCACGACAGCTTGGCGACTCCGCTGGGGACGTGTTCTTAATTTTTGAAAAATTTAAGAACTTAGAGGACTTAGCCCAGAAATTTCATGAAAATTTATTTCATCTGAATTGGGTGAATTCTAGCCTTTAGGTGTTAAATGGTTTTGCAGAATTGGAGTTATAAGGGGCGGAGTGTTTGTGACTAACCCATTATTTTGCAGGTTTGGTGTGTGAAAATTATGGTTAATTTTGCACATTTTTGAAGCGGTGTTTGCATTTAACTATTGTGCATGCTTGATTGTTTTAGCACTACACCACACACGTCCTGTGGTCGGACCTGGACCAATAGTTTTAAGGTGGTATTGTGATTTGGTTCTAGTGTTCGGCGTTAGATTACGTCGAATGTTAACCTAAATTCAATCTCGAACCTCTTTTCAAAAATGAGTTTTAAAAGTTAGGCCTCAGGCTTAGTAAGATTACCAAAGCGGTGGTTTTAATTTTTAGCTCGAGCAGCCGAAGTGGAAAGGCCCGGCTAATCCTTATTACGTCGTGGGATCACGGCTAATCTTGATTATATGCGCGAGATTGTCGCCTTGCCGTAAGTCTTTCGCTTCAATTTGTCAGCCTTTAGAGTAGATAGGCTAAGATTTAAACTCACAATTCATGTGCATGTCCATGTGACCTACATGGTATTTTTCACAGTGAAAATAAGTTTTCTAACTTCATCTTGTATTTATTTTTGGTCGGTCCATGTTAGGTGTCGGTTAAATTTTGAACTTAACATCATGGCCATTTTTCAAAAGGAAAGTCAAATTGGTGTCCCATTTTTGAAAAAAAAAATGAATGAATGTGAAAAAATCCCTTAGGGCAATTTTGTTGACCAATGAAAGATTTTGTCACGGTTTTCCTTAAAGCTTCAATGGACGCTAGATTTTCTTGACAAATTTATCATTGAAAAATCGTTTTGATAAAAACGAAAAATTCCTTCGAAAAATTTGATAAATGTTAAGGGATTTTACCACATTTTTCAAGGTATGAAAACCTGCAAGAAAATTCTTTCTGAGCAAATTCACTCATGTTTTTCTAAGAAAATCCTCTCTAATTTCTCATAAAATAAAAAAAATAAAATTGGACTAATGTAGGAGTCATGGACCGACCTCTTTTGGATCACATACTAATTATTTCCGTTACTTTTGCAGGGAATTATGGGTACCCCGGACAGGAGCAAAATTGGGCTCATCGGTGAAGAATGCGAAAGAACCAGAGATTACTGATGCCTTAGCCAATTAC
The DNA here is from genome assembly GCA_016432845.1 of Psidium guajava. Lineage (NCBI taxonomy): Eukaryota > Viridiplantae > Streptophyta > Magnoliopsida > Myrtales > Myrtaceae > Psidium > Psidium guajava. Next base: position 30,165,052 of record CM028228.1, read on the forward strand.
ACTAGGGCAAGTGAAGAAGTCCCGAGGACAGAATCGTGTCAATCAGTGAGCACATATGGGCTATGCATTTTGATGAGGCCGTAAATTTATCCAGATCGGACCTGGGGGCATCCTTAATGTATTGGAGGAGTTCTTATATTTTTGTTGAAAAGGCATGGATTGTGTAATCAGAGCCCGTGAAGTAAATTTATTAACCAGACCTTTTAATGCCTTTTTTTTTAAATCTCCAAGGACCTACCTTTTACCTTTCTTGGATTTAAATGACGTCGACTTTGGGAAATCGATAATTTATTACAGAGCGTGGCCCACAGGCATTTCTGCCGACACTATAGGTGACCAGCACAAATGAGTGGACGCCGAAAGAAATAAAGTATAGGTGAGGTGGGGTACGTAACAGGTGGCCTGGTTCATTTATTGGCGCACTAATCGAGTGGTAGCATTTGCAATAATTTACGCGACTAGCCCACAGGGCTCAAGATGGCCAGTGGGGTCCACTATCGAAAGTTGATATTCTTGATATTATCATCTGGAGCGGCTAATATCAAGAAAAATGTTAAACCTCGACATTTTCTATGCCTTGAATCAGTCATTCATGCTATACAAGGAAGAGAAGGTGAAAGATAAAAGCACAAACATGTAAACCTCTTCTCTAATTCCGTTCATCAAGAAGTATTACAATAGTCACTGGGGAGAAAAAGTAAAACCAAAATGGGCTCTAATAAGCATCACAAAAGAGCTCAACTGACTTTCCATGAAACCAATATTCTGCCTACACTGAGCAATTTGGGATTCAAGATCTGCAAGCTTGAAGAACATGCGGGTGCATTTCTCCTTCTGTCTGGCTGCATTGACCTCATGGTGTTTAACGGCGAATTTTAGATTCTCGTTCAAGTCTCTCTCGAAAGCTATATCCGCTGTTAAATCGTCGAGCCTCTCCTCCAGCCATTCACATCTGAACTTCATCACGCTATCGCTCGGGTCATGCTCGAAATAAGTCTGATTCAAAGATAAGCGTTCCACCAGTTTCTCTCTCTCGTAGATCAACAGCGAGGCTCGTTCATCCGCAGACTTGACAGCCTTTTTGTACCGGGCAACTGCGTGTTCTGCAGACTCCAAGCGTTTAGATCGATCCTGATAGCGAGCTTTAACGACGCGGGCTAAGGTGACTATTTACTGAGTATTCCAGCAAGCTTCTAGAAACTTGATGAAGACGTGTAGGAACGCCCTGTATTCCCTCTCCAAGTTGGTGCCTTCTATCGAAGAAGCATTTATCTCCCCGAACAGATCGAGAATCTCAGCTTCGATGCTTGGATGATGGGCTATGTAAATATAACCTCGGCCGAGAAGATGATAGAGCCTTTCCCATTTGAACATAACGTCGGCTGGGAAGATATGGGTAGGGAGATTGGCCATTATCAAGGAGGAAATCAAGGTAGACGAGCGGAATACAAAAGAAAGCAGGAGATAGGTGAAGCAGACTAGCAGAATGCGAAGATGGTAATCTGCGTTGAAGTAAATATTGATTTCGTAGTGACAGTATCAACCAGTCAAGATTTCCTTATTTACCATTCTCTATTGGCACCACCCCTGTTGGCTCGAATCCCCATCAGACGGCGACCTCAAGCCAAACAAATCCGAAATCTCAGTAGAAAGTTTGACGAAACATCGCCGCTTTGAAAAAGAAGAGGGAAAGACGAGCTGAGTGGGAGACAAGACAAACTTTAGCAAAAAAGAGAAGAGAATACTTGTATTCAGTGGTAGACAAAGAAAAGAGCTCGCCTGCAAAATCGACGCTCGAGACCGGCAAAAGAGATAACGACGCAAGCACTACCACTATGACAAAGATGAAAAGAGACAAACCGAGTGAGAAATACGAAAAAGACTGAACTCTTGAGAGAAGCAATACAGTTTACTAAACCGATGCCCGAATCTTAAAAGGAGGTGTTCTCCTAATAATCTTCTTTCATGCCCTGAAAAGAGCTTCAAAGACGATCGCTCAGAAAAAACCCAGAGAGAGTGAAAGCACCAGAAGAGTTAGCAGACCTTGAGAAATTATCGAAGATGTCTCAACCCAATTCTCTTTAGAGTTATCGTTACCTGCTGAATATGGGAGAGGAAGAATTCGAAGCCATGTTTGGGATCGAGCCCATGGAGCCTGGCCCTTCCGCCGACGACGTCCAAGATTTCAGTAAAGATAAGGACAAGAACGGTAAGGGTCAAAAGAAGCGTTACCGTCGCCATACTGAGGAGCAAGTACAAAGACTTGAGGATTTTTTCAGAATGCGCCCTATGCCAGACGACAAACAGAAAATGGAACTGAGTCAAAAGTTAGGACTTGAACCTTCGCAAATCAAGTTCTAGTTTCAGAATAGGCGAACCCGAGTAAAAACTCATCATGAGCACATGTTGACACCTGATTTTCAATCACCTTTTCTTTTCTTCTTTTTTAAAATTAATAGAAAATCCATAAAAATTCATAAATTTGAAAAAATTAACTTTGGAGACCTTTGCCAAGCCTAGGGAACCAATTTTGACCAAAAAATGATTTTTCATATTTTCAGTATTTTTCGGTATTTTTATTTTCTAAAATTGATAGAAAATCTATAAAAATGAAAAAATTGCAAAATCAACTTTGGAAGCCTTAGCCAAGCTTAGGAAACCATTTTTGAGTAAAAAAATAATTTTTCATATTTTTTGTATTTTTTTAAATATAATTTTTAGAAATTAGGAAAATATTTAATAAATAATAGCATTTGAGGCCACAAAAATACATAAAAATAGTCAATATTTTTCCTTTAAATCCCTTTTCATGTTGGCCATCGCAAATTTAAAAAATCCAATTCGAGGTCGTGTATTCCTTAACGAGCATAATCTCGAATCGGGCCTAAAAAAATTCAATTTGAGTCAATTTATTTTCATTTTTCACTTTTAGGAGTTGTGACATTGTTCTTTAATATTCCAAATTTTCATCTTGGCCCAATTATACCCATAATGAGTCAATTTTACAAACAGGGCTTTAATTAAATTTTGCATTATTTTCAATAGCAAGAAATGAGCTTAAATTCAACATGCGATAGGTGTGTCGAAAATTGTGAGGAGATTTGGACTTAAAGAAATATTTCTCCAGGGACTGAATTACAAATACTTAAAATCTCATGGACTAGAGTGCAAATACCTAATACTTGAGGGATTATTTTGTAAATAACAAAAAGAAGAGTTAGTGGAGAAATTAGAATAGAGAAGGGAAGATGGAGAAGAGGAGATGAAGATAGGAAGATGGAGAAGAGGAGATGGAGAAGATAAGATAAAGAAAATAAGATGAGAATAGAGAAGGGAAGATGGAGATGAAGAAGAGTTAGTAGAATGGGAGATAGATATGGAGAAGGGAAGATGAATATGAAGAAGAGTTAGTGGAGAAATTAGAATGTGAGATAGAGATGGAGAAGGGAAGATGAAAATGAAGAAGAGTTAGTGGAGAAATTAGAATGGGAGATAGAGTTAATGGAAAAATTAGAATGGGAGATAAATGAGTGATTTATAAAAGGAGGAAGAAATGAGCTTGAGAGGGGAATTTTTTTGGAGAGAAAATTTTGGATGTTTGAGAGAGTTTTGGGAGATTGAAGAAAAACTGGAGAAAAAAAAAATTATTTTGGAGAGATTTCAAGAGAAAAAAATTTTGAGAGAGAAAAATTCGCCGCCGTGGAACAAGCCTTGGCAACGCGACGGATTCATCTCCAACGAGCTCTAGGCGCATCAGCATGTGCAATTATCTGGTAACTCAATTTTTCGTGTTTAGCTGACGAAATCTCGAAAATAAATGTACTAAACATTCGTAGATGACTTCGAGATCTTCGATTTGATATATTATGGCACGAAAATTGACGTCGTTTGCTATGTCAAAAGGGTCCCGAAATTGAAAGCAGAAATCTGGAAATATGGTGATCAGAACCTGAGATGGAATTTTTCTAATCTGACCTTTCACGCTAAATGATTTTCCATGGGTTATTCTAGACTTTGTTTCATAAAGACCTCTTCATGACATTTGTTCATAAGATCTTAATGCATAACATATAAAAAATACAAAAATATTCATGCACGTTTCGTATTTTTAATGCATTTAATGAAATCATGCAATTCTGTTGGCGTCCTTGAGTCTGAGTGTTTTTCTGTGCGTGGTCATATTGATTTGTAGTTATCTTATGTTTAGAGTCTTCTTTTGAAACTTCACAAAAAATGAAAGTTGTTCATTGGGGTCTTGTTTAGTAGACTGGAAAGTTTGGTGCATTAATTTTGAGATTTGAGTGTCCATTTAAGCTTAATCCTGAAATATATCTGTTCTGTAAAATTTGTTTGTTTGTTGCTGAGCTCTCATGAAAGACCATTTTCTACACGAAAATGAGTGTCTCTTCAATAAGAATGTAAAACATGAAAGTTGTCAAAGACACATTTTCCCATCCACATAAAAAATCTCAGAATTTTTACATACATTTCATTATTTCTTTTGTATTTTATGGTTACTGTTTTCTCCCTAAGAATGTTCATGGACAGTATGATTTAATTCGTATTTTTTGTGTTAATGCATTGGAAAATGTAAAAAATGGTCTCAATGAAGTTTAATCAGCACGTGTTAAACTCTCTTTGAGTTTTTGAATTGTCTTAACTCATTGGTGATTGTGCATGTCCGATTGGATAAGTTCATTATTTTCATTTGGCTTTCGGCCCGATGCTTTGAAGACTGGAGGATGACCGATGTCCATTCCGGTCCGTTTTGTTGTACTCTCGACCCACGAGGCTTGGCGACGGGTGTTTGACCGATGTCCATTCCGGTCCATTTTTGTTGTATTCCCGTTCATGTCTCGGGTTTTATTTAATTGGTCTGTAATTATTCACCCGACGAGTTACGGGTTTTATTTTCACTGTCCTTAGGGTAGTTTTACTTTACCTGCTCTCTCTTTACATCTTCATTTGCTTTGGGTGATTTTGCATTCTTTTATAATACATCCAAAATACAAAAAAAAATGTAGAAAATCCAAAAAACCAAAAAAAAAATGGAAAATCTGAAAATACAAAAAATGCCATTCATGTGCATCTCATGTAGTATGTCTCATGTATGTTTGTTATGTTATCCGTATGTTCGTATAGACATATCGTATTTGTTTGTTCTCGTATGCACGTCACGTACGCGACGTTTGCAAATCCACATTTGTCTGTTATGATATGTTATTAACCCATGCATATTCATTCAGAAAAAATCAAAAATTTCAAAATGAGGGTTTTATCCCCTCTTTTTCAAAAATGAGGGTTTTATCCCATCTTTTCAAAATGACGACTTTGCCCTTTATGGGCAAAATCGAAATGTACGTATTTACATACACATATCACTATGCATGTCACATATATATGTCACGTATTTGTATGGTGTATGTATGCATGTTACATATCGTATTCGTGCGTCTTCATACCATGTCACATACGTATTCGTATTCGTCTATCCCCGCATGCATGTTGTATTCATACGCATGTCACGTACGCATATCATTCGCATGTCCACGTACGTATATGTATTCGTCTATCTCGTATGCATATCGTATTCATACACATGTCACGTACGTATGTCATTCGCACGTCACGCACGTATTCGTATTCGCATATCTATGTATTCGTATATCATATTCGTATGTCCGTATTTGTGTGTCGTATTTGTATGTCAACGTTTGCGTTCATACCCTTTATGCATTTCATTTTAAAGTGAAAACATAAAAAGAACACCTTACTAGGGTCTTAGGAATAAATCAAGTGAGAGTTGCCAAAATAGGATATCCATGGAATTAAGGTACCGAAAGGGCATTAGTTTTAATTAACTAGTGTAACCAAGTCCCCGAACTCATAATCTCTGGTTTGCAGGAGTAATTTAGTTCTCCCGCTAGGTTACTTAGGTTTCTAATCAACCTACCAAAAATGATTAGTGGCGACTCCAAATTCTAAAATCATGTGAAAAAAAATCAAAGTTGCGATTTGGTAGAGCTTGGGAGAGCTCGAACTAGGTTAGTTAATTTAATTAATTAATCTGGTAATCCATTAACCTAAAAATGAATTTTAGGTCGCGACAGCGCAACGAAGCCGAGTTTCTAAAAGCTGAAAATGAAAACCTTCGAGCGGAGAACAAGATGTATAAAGAGGCTTTTAACTCCGCCACCTGCCCCAACTGTAATAGCCTCCTCACTCTCGATGAAACGCATTATCTAAGGATCAAAAATGCTCATTTAAGAGGTAAGTTAGATCAGTTTATGACAGGATCAAGTTCTGTTGAGGGAAAGCATGAAAAGACCGAGCCCATGGGGTCAACAGTGATGCCTCCCGGGGAAAGGGAGATGTATCACCACCAAGCAAGTGACATTGACGACGAACTCACCGCCATGATCAACCAGTTCAATGTTGATGAAGCACTAAGGCTATAAGGTGCACACGGAGCCTGTATTTTAAAGCTAGTGATCACGGGACCTTCAAAATGACCGATGCGTACCTGATCCAGAGCGAAGCTAGCTGATTGTGGGAGAGCTCGTAGAGGAAGTAGGATCGATCCTGAATGAATACATTTCGTTCCCCTGCGAGGGATATTTTCTATTTGTTATAGACGTCAGGGATCAATGTAAAAGCCGAAAGTAGTAATTTCCCATTCTCCTATTAAACGCTTGGAGCCTTTACTTCACCAAACTCGGGATAACATTAGTTGCGAGTAAGAATCCTCGTAGACTTAAAGGGTAAACCCGTATCGTTTCAATTTACCCTTAATTGCTCCAATTTTAAATTCAACCCCTTCTATTTTCAGGAACTTGCAAAATGTCCCGAGAACACAGTCATACCCAATGCGAAATCCCCTTGTTGAACGAAATTGGGGGCAAATTGATTCGTAGATATCGCTACTCAACAGACAACTTTGAATGAAAAAAATACGAATGAAAGACTCGTGCGATCTCAAAGAAGGGTAATTTTGTATCGTTCCAATTTACCCAGGATTGTCTCAAATTCTGAAATACTTTCTTCCGTCTTAACAGGGATTGTAAGTTGCATTGAAAATAATCGAGACATGGAATTGCAAAACCACGTCACCTCAAAGATCAATCTTTAAAGGCGAACCTCCACGGACGCCTACGGTCTTGTGGACCGGATGGCATGGGGAATGACAGTGGTCCGAAACATCCTGAGTTCAATCCCCAAGGTTGGGGAATGCTGTAGGTGTTGTGAATAAATAATACAATTTTTTTTGCGCATATCTTTTTGCAGAAAAAAAACAAGAATACTTGACAAACGAAACTGAAGTCAATACTTTGCCATAACCTTAACTTTGGTGGTGAAGTGTACAACGAATGTGTAGGGAAACTCGAGCCGGCAAAGCTGGTAAAGGGGTCACGCAAAACATTCAAGATGAAGGGTAAACCAGTATCATTCCAGTTTATCCCTTCTAATACCGGCTAACACATCTCATTTCCTTTTTACAGGAAATATTTACACTAACATTTAACATGTTGAAGGAGACAACTCCAAAAAACAAAATTATGATCATCTGAAGAGATCCATTCCGATCAAAATGGGGCAAATTAATGGCTACCCTCAATCGAAAAAAAGGCGTTCGATTGACAACCATGACGGCTGTTAATATTGAAAAGGCCCAAATGCTGTGCAAGGGCAAACTCAGATACGGGCCATTCCTCGACTCAAGGAGTGGACTCCCAATTCGCTCAATCTGCCCACATATCGAGGGGTAATTCCAATTCACCCATTTCCTTCCATACTTGCATTTTTAGTAGATGCGTGTGAGGCTGAAAACTGCTAATCTGCATTACATTTACACATGCCATGATTGATGTATGACTATTCTGCATGTTTAATATTGCCAATTCTGGCTTGGCACATAAACTACGTATGATGCATCGAATGCGTAGAATGGGGCATGACAGGATGATGAAAGGCGACCCCATTTCCATACACGCCGTATATCCACAGTGAGTTGTGTGCCAAATAGATTACGTATTCCCCAAGGCAATAGGTTTTCTCGCAAAAGGTACGATACCGAAAGGAAGGAGGCGTTCATTTTTATATCGTAAACACTACAGGTGACCATTGAAAACCCATTTGAGCAGCGGTTTCACTTCATAACCCCTGTCAAGAACCACCCCACATCGGGGCCAAATGGAAGTTATCCCGGCGAATGAAACAAGGTAAATGGTTAGAAATTTTCTTGCTCGGATTAACATCAATTTTTGAGTGGATCTTTTCTTTCGACCTCGTACGGTGATTCAAGTGCCTTAGGATGACGAAAAGCATTCGTTTCTCTGTCTAATACACTTCTATCCTTTGCATCACCCAATTGAGCCTGCATATTCGTTTCTTGAGAACCTCGTTGGTGATCATTACTCGTTCCAAGATAAATATGGCGACACCTCAAAGCAGAAGAACTCAAAAGAAATGAGTCTATATAAAGTTCTCAAGTCAACTCTTCAAGTGTGATCTTCGACGTACGTGTGTATAATGGCACAACCTTCAAAAAAAAAGAGAAGAAAAAGGAAGTAAATCAATCTTGGGCATAAAAAAACAAAGCGCCAGTTAAAAACAAGGCTAATGCCCATTCAGATCAATGTAAATCCCCAATGGGATCTGGTTGCGAAAGAAAACTCTTCAAATGAGTCAGATTGCAAAATATACCTAGTTGAAGTTTATATCGTTTGAGGGCGATGACGGTACCAGCAGAACTAGATACCATCCTCAGATAACGAATGTATTCTTTGAGGACTGTTGTAAAAGGCCTAGACTGGTGTTGAAGATCCAATGATCACTTACGTCAAACCCACCTCATATATTTTCTCGGCCAAAATAAGCCTTTTTACTTCATTGGTCCCCAATCCCAACCTACGTTACGACCCGTGAAAGTCTTTTCTGATTAAGGCACTTAAGTTAACGTAGAGTTGAATGATTTTAAGCATCGCTCAAAAAGGTAAGAGCAAGACTATTTCTCTCTCATTTTTGAAGGGTTTTTGACTGTCGCGACCCTCTAAAAAAATTTAAAATTTTAAAAGGGGTTAACGGATTATTAGGTTAATTAGATTTAACTAACCTAACGCGGACCCTCCCAAGCCCTACCGAATCGCAACTTTGGTTTTTGTTTAAATGATTTTGAAATTTGGAGTCGCTACTAATCGTTCTTGGTAGGTCGATTAGAAACCTAAATAAATTAGCGGGAGAACTAATTTATTCCTGTGAACCAGAGATTATGAGCTCGGGGACTTGGTTACACTAGTTAATTAAAACTAATGCCCTTTCGGTACCTTAATTTCATGGATATCCTAATTCGGCAACTCAGACTTGGTTTATTCCTAAGGCTCTAGTAGGGTATTCTCTTTTGTGTTTTCGCTTTTTAAATAGGATGCATAGATGGTATATATTTTTGTTTGTTATATTTTTTTAAGTGTTAAAGATTCCCTGAAGCCGAAAGAGGGAGTGTGTTAACAACTTCTGTGCAGTATTACGACCTACTCATCTTTTGGGTCTGATGATTCAAAAATTAAATTATAGGAAGTACATGACAGTGAATAAACACCTCCAATGGAAGGCCTATCATTGGCTTGGCTCTTCCCTTTGGGATTTAAGGTATAGGTATTTAAGCTGCAAGTATTTAAACTACTGTAAGTAAAAACCTCCAATGGGAGGCTAAGCATTGGCTTGACTCTTCCCTTTGGGATTTAAGGTACAGGTATTTAAGTTGCAGGTATTTAACTACTGTAAGTAAAAACCTCCAATAGGAGGCTAAACATTGGCTTGGCTCTTCCCTTTGGGATTTAAGGTACAGATATTTAAATTGCAGGTATTTAACTACTATAAGTAAAAACCTCCAATGGGAGGCTAAGCATTGGCTTGGCTCTTCCCTTTGGGATTTAAGGTACAGGTATTTAATTTACAGGTATTTAACTACTGTAAGTAAAAACCTCCAATGGGAGGCTAAGCATTGGCTTGGCTCTTCTCTTTGGGATTTATGGTGCAGGTATTTAAATTGCATATGGATTTTGTCCTCTCCATTCTGGGGTATGAATTCTTTAAAATGAAAAACAATAAATTGATTCAACAATTTGAAATTTGTGCGCGCTTGAGGACTCCTCCAAGCCGATTTTGTGCTTCTATAGGGTTGACCATTGATATAGAGCTGCGGCTTCCTGACATAAAATAGAGTGGAGTGTCAGTATACAAAATATGTGCTAATCTGCACCTAAAACTAGAAGAGTGGAAAGAGTACTTATCTCTCGTTTTTTTGGGAGGGATTTCTATAATTGATTTTCGCTCTCTATGTTCCCAATATAGAGAGTTTCTTTTGAATTAAGAGGGACTTTTAGTCACAGATCAGTTGAGAAATCGGTGGACAGCTTAGGAGCTTGTCTGGGCCGATTTTTACATCTCTACGAGATTTTTGCTGTTGACATAGAGCTATCCTTCTCCTGATATAAAATATGGGAAAAAATGGGAGATGGAGAAAGTGTATACAATTTGTGCTAATTTGCGAGTAAAACCATAAATAAATGAATAAATAAAAACACTTAGCTCGAATTTGCTTGCTCGTTGACGAGGATGAACTATTGATTTATATTGATCGATGAAGGAATTTGTGATGATAACCCCTAGTTTTAAACTCCCATCATCTTCAAAATTCTCTCTCTTTTGGTATTTTCTTTCTCTCAAATTTTTCTTCAATCTCCCAAAACTCTCTCAAACATCCAAAATTTTCTCTCCAAAAAATTGTTTTCTCAAGCTCACTTCTTCCTCCTTTTATAATATACTCATCTATCTCCCATTCTAATTTTTCCACTAACTCTATCTCCCATTCTAATTTCTCCACTAACTCTTCTTCATTTTCATCTTTCATTCTACATCTCTATCTCACATTCTAATCTCTCCACTAACTCTTTTCCATCTTCATCTTCCCTTCTCCATATTTATCTCCCATTCTAATTTCTCCACTAACTCTTCTTCATCTCCATCTTCCCTTCTCTATTCTTATCTTCCATTCTAATTTCTCTACTAACTCTTCTTCATCTCCATCTTCCCTTCTCTATTCTTATCTTATTTTCTCCATCCATTCTTCTCCAACTTCTCTTCTTCATCTCCTCTTCTCCATCTTCTCTTCTCTATTCTAATTTATCCACTAACTCTTCTTTTTGTTATTTGTAAAATAATCCTTCAAGAGTTAGGTATTTGCACTCTAGTTCTTGAATTTTAAGTATTTACAATTCAGTCCATGAAAAAATATATTTCTTTAAGTCCAAATCTCATCATAATTTTTGACACACCAAAATTTACCACATGTCAAATTTAAGCTCATTTCTTGGCGCTGAAAATAATGCAAAATTTAATTAAAGCCCTTTTGCAAAATTGAGTCATTCTCGGTATAATTGAGTCAAGATGAAAATTTAAAATATTAGAAGACAATGTCACAACTCATAAAAAGTGAAAATTAAAAATAAGTTGATTCAAATTAAATTTTTTTAGGCTCGATTCGAGATTATACTCGTGAAGGAACACGTGACTCGAATTTGCGATGGCCAATATGAAAATAGATTTAAAATAAAAATATTAACTATCTTTGTGTAATTTTTTTTTTGGCCTCAAATGTTATTTTTCCAAAATTTTCAAGTATTTTTGTATTCTATATACAAAATTAAATATATAAAATATGAAAATTTATTTTTTTGTTCAAAAATGGTTGCCTAGGCTTGGCCAAGGCTTCCAAAGTTGATTTTGCAATTTCCTCATTTTTTTCTTTATTTTTCATGAATTTTCAAAAATAAAAATACTAAAAAATACTGAAAATATGAAAAATCATTTTTTGGTCAAAATTAGTTCTCTAGGCTTGGCCAAGGTCCCCAAAGTTAATTTTTCAATTTTATGAATTTTTATGGATTTTTCAAAAAATAAAAATGCCGAAAAATACTGAAAATTTTTAAAAAAGAAAAGATGATTAAAAATCAGATGTCAACATTGACCTGTAAACCCGGAGTAGATGATGAAGACCTTTCTGTCGACGGCCTTGACTCAAAAGAGTCCCCTTTATTAAGCTTTTGACAAAGTCTACATTATGGTTCTAATCAAGACCTCCATATCGGCGTGGTCGTACCAATTGCGAGATTACCCAGATCCTTGTCGAATGCGATGATGGTGAGATTGAGTCATTTCTTTTCAATCTTGCAATTAAGATGAACATCCTTTCTCGAGAGTGAGAGAGAGCCTTTTCGGACTGAAGTCCCCCATTCATATTACATTCGAGGTATTCATACTGTGATAACCTCCTTGAACAGAATTGGTAATGCAAACTTGACAGAATGGTCATACATGATCCACATTTGATCGATTGCATCATGAGTTATTACACAGATTGCTTCTAATCACCGCAAACTTTGCTGAGTAGTTTTGCATGAACTAATGAACTCATTGATGAGAATGCTTGTGCATGTTACCTCTAACACTGCCTGACAAGTAATACATTCCTGATGTTCGAGTTACCTTCCAATGTCTCGAAATTCATACGACAATTGTTGAGAGAGAAAGCCTAGTTGTCAAGAAATCACTAGGCAGTCTTCCAAATCCTCAGGTAAGTATATTTTCAACCTAAACCTTTTAGGAAAATGAATTCTAAGGATTGTCAAGGTGCTTGAATCCAGTGAGGTACATGCGGGTATCTACCTTCTCCAATGACGCATGATTCGTCTTGAAAACAGAAATATTCGAGATGTTTTGATCTCTACATCTTTGACTCATACTTGAGTAACAAGAAAATATAATCCGGGTTTGAGCTCCTGCAGGATTCCTAGTCTCCCCAGATCCCAGAAATGGCACCCTTCATGGTAAGTTAAATTGGGTTTGAGCTTCTGTAGGATTCCTGGTCTCCTCAGATCCCAGAAATAGCACCCTTCATGGTAAGTTAAATCGAGTTTGAGCTTCTGCAGGATTCTTGGTATTCCCAGATCCTAAAATAGCACCCTTTAAGGTAAGTTAAATCGGGTTTGAGCTTCTGCAGGATTCCTAGTATTCCCAGATCCTAAAATGGCACCCTTCGAAACACGAAAGTTCTTTCTACGGGCACACAAAGTCCTTTCTACAGGCACCAAAGTCTTTTTTACAGGCACAAAAAGTCCTTTTTGCGGGCACCAAAGTCCTTTTTACAAGCACTAAAAGTCCTTTCTACAGGCACACAAAATCTTTTCTACAGGCACAAAAAGTCCTTTCTACAGGCACTAAAGTTCTTTCTACATGCACCAAAGTCCTTTTTACTTGCACCAAAAGTCCTTTCTACAGGCACACAAAATCTTTTCTACAAACGCCAAAAGTCCTTTCTACATGCGCCAAAGTCCTTTCTACAATCACCAAAGTTCTGCTTACAGGCACCAAAAGTCCTTTCTACAAGCACAAAAAGTCTTTTTTACAAGCACACAAAGTCTTTTCTTTAAGCACCAAAGTCCTTTTTACAGGCACACAAAATCCTTTCTACAGACACCAAAGTCTTTTTTACAGGCACCAAAGTCCTTCTTACAGGCACACAAGTCCTTCTTACAGGCATCCAAAGTCCTTTCTACAAGCAAATAAAAGTCCTTTATACAGGCACACAAAAGTCCTTCTTACAGGCATCCAAGTCCTTTCTATAGGTATATAAAAGTCCTTTTTACAGGCACCCAAAGTCATTTCTACATGCACACCAAAGTCTTTCTTACAGGTACAAAAGTCCTTTCTACAGGCACCAAGTCCTTTCTATAGGCACAAAGTTCTTATAGGCATTTCCATGGGGTGACCTATCATACGGGTCAAATCTTATTCCAATTTTAATCAATAGAATCCTTTCATTAGGAATATACCATGGGGTGACCTACCATACAGGTTAAATTTTAATCCAATTTTAATCAGTAGAATCCTTTCGTTAGGATTCTACCATGGGTTGACCTACCATACGGATTCAAGTTCAACCACCCTAAGATTTTCTTATAACGAATCCTTAGGTTCTCATTCCACTTTCAACAGAGCATTCATGTTAGGCAACAGCCAAATATCGAGCAGGCAAGTCGCGAGCCTCTCTATCTCTCCCTAACTTCATAGGATCTTCTTCAAGCTAGATTTGGATCGGAACTTGCAAAGAGGGTTATTAGAGATCAAATGTCCTGACTCCTTTTTATTTCATTGTGTTGAGTCACTTAGGATTCAGGAGTCATCTCGTCTTTGAAATGAACATGTACCGAACTTCCTTTCAAAGAGGGGCAGCTGTTGACACCTGATTTTTAATCATCTTTTCTCTTTTAAAATTAATATTAAAAAAATCCATAAAAATTCATAAATTGAAAAATCAACTTTGGGGACCTTGGCCAAGCCTAGGGAACCAATTTTGACCAAAAAATAATTTTTCATATTTTCAGTATTTCTCGATATTTTTAATTTCGAAAATTTATAAAAAAAAATCAAGAAAAATGAGAAAATTGCAAAATCAACTTTGGAGGCCTTGGCCAAGCTTAGGCAATCATTTTTGAACAAAAAATAATTTTTCATATTTTTTTGTATCTTTTATATATATTTTATAAATTAGGAGAATATTTAATAAATAATAGCATCACGAGCATAATCTCGAACCGGGCCTAAAAAATTCAATTTGAGTCAATTTATTTTCATTTTTTCACTTTTAGGAGTTGTGACATTGTTCTCTAATATTTCAAATTTTCATTTTGGCCCAATTATACCCAGAATGACTCAATTTTGCAAAAGGGCTTTAATTAAATTCTGCATTATTTTCAGCGGAAAGAAATGAGCTTAAATTTGACATGCGGTGAATTTTGACTAAGTATAGGGGAGGTGTGTCAAAAAATTGTGAGGAGATTTGGACTAAAAAAATATTTTTTTTCAGGGACTAAATTATAAATACTTAAAATTCAGGGACTAGAGTGCAAATACCTAACTTTTGAAGGATTATTTTGTAAATAACAAAAAGAAGAGTTAGTGGAGAAATTAGAATAGAGAAGGGAAGATGGAGAAGAGAAGATGGAGAAGAGAAGATGGAGAAGAATGGATGGAGAAAATAAGAATAGATAATGGAAGATGGAGAAGAGAAGATGAAGAAGAATGGATAGAGAAAATAAGATAAGAAAAGAGAAGGGAATGTGGAGATGAGAAAGAGTTAGTGAAGAAATTAGAATGGGAGATAGAGTTAGTGGAAAAATTAGAATGGGAGATAAATGAGTGGGTTATAAAAGGAGAAAGAAGTGAGCTTGAGAGGGGATTTTTTTGGGAGAAAATTTTGGATATTTGAGAGGGTTTTGGGAGATTGAAGAAAAATTGGAGAGAAAGAAAATACCAAAAAAGAGAGAAAATTTTGAAATGGTTGGAGTTTAAAGTTAGGAGTTATCGTCACCAATTCCTTCATCGATCAACATAAATCAAGAGTTCATCCCCGTCAACGAGCAAGCAAATTCGAGCTAAATGTTTTTATTTATTCATTTATTTGTGGTTTTAGTCTCAAATTAGCACAAATTTTATACACTTTCTACATCTCCCTTTTTCCCATATTTTATGGCAGGTAAAAAAAAATGGACAACTCCGTATCAACGATAAATTCCATGGAGGAGCAAAGTGGGCCCAAACAAATTCCAAGCTCCCCATCAAATTTGCAGTCGACCCGTCAATGGATTTTAGTTCAAATTGTTGAAACAATTTGTTGTATTTTATTTTAAAGAACTAAAACCCCAGAATGGAGAGGTAAAGCGCATCCACTGGAGGTCATTTATTTTCTGCAATTTAAATTCCTGCACCATCAAACCCCAAAGGAAAGAGCCAAGCCAATGCTAGATCGCCCATTTGAGGTTTTTACTTACTGCAATTTAAATTCACGCACTATCAAACACCAAAGGGAAATGCCAAGCCAATGCTAGGCCGTCTATTGGAGGTTTTTACTTACTACAATTTAAATTCCTGCGCCATCAAATCCCAAAGAGAAGAGCCAAGCCAAGTCAATGCTAGGCCGCCCATTGGAGATTTTTACTTACCGTTATTTAAATTCCCGCAATTTAATTCCTGCACCATTAAACCCCAAAGAGGAGAGCCAAGCCAACGCTGGGCCATCCATTGGAGGTCTTTATTTACTGCCATTGACTTCTTGCCCGTTTAATATTTGAATCACCAAACCCCATAATGAGTAGACTGTAACACTGCACAGAAGTCGTTAACACACTCCCTCTTTTGGCTTTAGGGAATTTTTAACACTTTGAAAATAAAATAAAAAATACACCCATGCATTCTATCTAAAAAGTGAAAATACAAAAAGAGAACCCCACTGGAGTCTTAGGAATAAACCAAGCTTGAGTTGCCAAATTAGGATATCCATGAAATTAAGGTACCGAAAGGGCATTAGTTTTAATTAACTAGTGTAACTAAGTCCCCGAACTCATAATCTCTAGTTCGTAGAAGTAATTTAGTCCTCGCGCTAATTTACTTAGGTATCTGATCAACCTACCAAAAATGATTAGTGGCGACTCCAAATTTTAAAACCATTTGAACAAAAACCAAAGTTGCGATTCGGTAGGACTTGGGAGGGTCCGTATTATGTTAATTCATCTAATAAACCTAATAATCCGTTAACCCGATCGAAAAAAAATTCTTAGGGTCGCAACAAGCGCCAGTTAAAAGCAAGGCCAATGCCCATGCAAATCAATATTCATGTACGTTAAGTGAAAACATCTTGTCTTCTACTGTAAAATCCCCAATGGGATCTGGCTACAAAAGAAAACTCTTCGAATGGGTCAAATTGCAAAATATACTCAGTTGAAGTTTATACCACTTAGGATCTACGACAGTATCAGCAGAAGTTGACACCTCGCTCATACCACAATGGTGTCCTCTGAAGATTATTCTAACAGGTTGAGAATAGTGGTAGAGATGCAATGATCACCAACGTCGAACCCACCCCATATATCTTCTGGGCCAAAATAAGCCTTCCTTGGTCCCCAATCCCAACCTACGTTACAACCCGTGAAAGTCTTTTCTGATTAAGGTGCTTGAATTAACATATAGTTGAAAGATTTTAAGCATCGCTCGAAAAGGTGCGAGCAAGACTATTTCTCTCTCATTTTTGCAGGGTTCTTAACTTGTAAACTTGGAGCAGATAATGAAAACCTTTTTGTCAATGGCCTTGACTCAAAAGAGTCCCCTTTGGTAAGCCTTGACCCAACTTATATTATAGTCTTAATCAAGACCTCTAGATCGGCATGATCGTGCCAATTGCGAGAATACTTAGACCCTTGCTGAATGCGATGATGGTGAGAATGAGTGATTCATTTTCAATCCTACAATCAGGATAAACAGGCTTTCTTGAGAGTGAGAGAAAGCCCTTTCGGACTAAAGTCCCCTATTCAAATCATATTCGAGGCGTTCATGCGATGATAACTTCCTTGAACAGAATTGGTAATGCAAACTTGACAGAATAATTATGCATGATCCACATTTTGGTCAATTATATCACGAGTTATTACACAAACTGTCTCCAATTATGAAAAATTTAGCTGAACAGTTTTGCATAAACCAGTTAACTCATTGATGAAAAATACTTGCACATGTTGCATTTGACACTGCCTGACAGGTGACACATTTTCGATGTTCAAGTTACCTTTCAAAGTCTCGAAATCCAT
The DNA here is from genome assembly GCA_016432845.1 of Psidium guajava. Lineage (NCBI taxonomy): Eukaryota > Viridiplantae > Streptophyta > Magnoliopsida > Myrtales > Myrtaceae > Psidium > Psidium guajava. The sequence goes on from CM028228.1 coordinate 30,182,748, forward strand.
TTTAGGATTATTGAATGAACAAGTCTAGTCGTCAAGAAATTACTAGGTAGTCTTCCAAATCCTCAGATAGGTATATCTTCAACCTGAACCCTTCATGATAAACTAAATCGAGTTTGAGCTTCTGCAGGATTCTTGGTCTCCTCAAATCCCAGAATGGCACCCTTTGAGGTAAGTTAAATCGGGTTTGAGCTTCTGCAGGATTCCTAGTCTTCCCAGATCCCAGAATGGCACCCTTCGAGGTAAGATAAATCAAGTTTGAGCTTCTGTAAGATTCCTGATCTTCCAAGATCCTAGAATGGCACCCTTCAAGGTAAGTTAAATGGGTTTGAGCTTCTGCAAGATTACTGGTATTCCCAGATCTCAGAATGGCACCCTTCGAAACACACCAAGTTTTTCTTACAGGCATCCAAAGTCCTTTCTACATGCACATAAAAGTCCTTTCTACAAGCACCCAAAGTCATTTCTACATGTGCACAAAAGTCCTTTCTACAGACACTCAAAGTCCTTTATACAGGCATATAAAATCCTTCTTACAAGCACCAAGTCCTTTCTACAGGCACCCAAAATCCTTTCTATAGACACACAAAAGTCCTTCTTATAGGCACCCAAATCCTTTCTACAGGCACCCAAAGTCTTTTCTACAGGCACCCAAGTCCTTCTTACAGGCATCTAAAGTACTTTCTACATGCATCTAAAGTCCTTTCTACAGGCACATACCAAGTCCTTTCAACAAGCACCCAAAGTCTTTCTTACAGGCACACAAAAGTCCTTCTTACAGGCACCCAAAGTCCTTTCTACAGGCACCCAAAATCCTTTCTATAGACACACAAAAGTCCTTCTTATAGGCACCCAAGTCCTTTCTACAGGCACCTAAATTCTTTTCTACAGGCACCCAAATTCCTTTCTACAAGCATACAAAAATCCTTCTTACAGGCACCTAAAGTCCTTTCTACAGGCGCACAAAAATCCTTTCTACAGGCACAAAAGTCCTTTCTACAGGCAGCAAGTCTTTTCTATAGGCATAAAGTCCTTCTTACAGGCATTTCCGTGGGGTGACCCACCATACGGGTCAAATCTTAATCCAATTTTAATCGGTAGAATCCTTTCATTAAGAATATACCATGGGGTGACCCACCATACGGGTCAAATATTAATCCAATTTTAATCGGTAGAATCCTTTCATTAAGAATATACCATGGGGTGACCCACCATATAGGTCAAATTTTAATCCAATTTTAATCAGTAGAATCCTTTCGTTAGGAATCTACCATGGGTTAACCTACCACACGGGTTCAAGTTCAACCACCCTAAGGTTTTCTTATAACGAATCATTAGGTTCTCATTCCACTTTCAGTAGAGCATTCATGTCAGACAACAACCATACAACGAGCAGGCAAGTCGCAGGCCTCTCTATCTCTCCCTCACTTCATAGAAGCTTCTTCAATCCAGATTTGGATCGGAACTTGCAAATAGGGCTATTATAGATCAAATGTCATGACTCCCTTTTATTTTATTGTGTTGAGTCAATTAAGATTTAGGTGTCATCTCATCTTTGAAACGAACCTCTACCGAGCTTCCTTTCAAAGAGGGGCAGCTGTTCACACCTAATTTTTTATCATCATTTCTCTTTTAAAATTCATAAAATAAAAAAATCAACTTTGGGGACCTTAGCCAAACCTGGGGAACTGATTTTGATCAAAAAAATAATTTTTCATATTTTCATTATTTTTCGGTATTTTTATTTTGGAAAATTAATAGAAACTTTATAAAAATTCATAAAACTAAAAAATCAACTTTAGGGATCTTAGCCAAGCCTAGGGAATCAATTTTGACCAAAAAATGATTTTTCATATTTTTAGTATTTTTCGATATTTTTATTTTAGAAAATTCATTAAAAAAATCAAGAAAAAATAAACTTTGAAGGCCTTGGTCAAGCTTAGGCAACCATTTTTGAACAAAAAATATTTTTTTCATATTTTGTTTTATATATTTTTATATTTTTTAGAAATTAGGAAAATATTTAATAAATAATAGCATTTGAGGCCACAAAAATACATAAAAATAGTCAATATTTTTCTTTTAAATTCCTTTTCATGTTGGCCATCGTAAATTTAAAAAATCCAATTTGGAGTGATGTATTTCTTCACGAGCATAATTTCAAATTGTGCAAAGAAAAATTCAAGTTGAGTCAATTTATTTTCATTTTTCACTTTTAGGAGTTGTGACATTATTCTCTAATATTTCAAATTTTCATCTTGGCCCAATTATACCCAGAATCACTCAATTTTGCAAAAGAGTTTTAATTAAATTTTGCATTATCTTCAGCGGCAGGAAATGAGCTTAAATTTGACATGAGGTAAATTTCGACTAAGCATAGGGGAGGTGCGTCGAAAATTGTAAGGAGATTTGGACTTAAAGAAATATTTTTTCAGGGACTGAATTGCAATTACTTAAAATCTCAGGGACTAGAGTGCAAATACCTAACTCTCGGGGGATTATTTTGTAAATAATAAAAGAAGAGTTAGTGGAGAAATTAGAATAGAGAAGGGAAGATGAAGAAGAGAAGATGAAGAAGAGAAGATGGAGAAGAATGGATGGAGAAAATAAGATAAGAATAGAGAAGAGAAGATATAGAAGAGGAGATGGAAAAGAATGGATGGAGAAAAGAAGATAAAAATAGAGAAGGGAAGATGGAGGTGAAGAAGAGTTAGTGGAGAAATTAGAATGGGAGATAAATATGGAGAAGGGAAGATGAAGATGAAGAAGAGTTAGTGAAGAGATTAAAATGTGAGATAGAAATGGAGAAGGAAAGATGGAAAATGAAGAAGAGTTAGTAGAGAAATGAGAATGGGAGATAGAGTTAATGGAAAAATTAGAATGGAAAATAGATGAGTGGGTTGTAAAAGGAAGAAGAAATAAGCTTGGGAGAGGGATTTTTTGGAAAGAAAATTTTGGATATTTGAGAGGGTTTTGAGAGATTGAAGAAAACTTTGAGAAAAAGGAAAATACCAAAAAAAGAGAGAGAATTTTGAAGATGATGGGAATTTAAAGATAGGGGTTATCATCACCAATTCCTTCATCGATCAACATAAATCAAGAGTTCATCCTCGTCAACGAGTAAGCAAATTCGAGCCAAGTGTTTTTATTTATTCATTTATTTGTGGTTTTATTCTCAAATTAGCACAAATTGTATACACTTCTCCATCTCCCATTTCCCCATATTTTATTTCAGGTAATACCGACTGTATACCAATGGTAATTTCATGAAGATGCAAGCAAAATTGGCCCAGACAATCCAAAACGTCCGTCAAATTTTCAGCCGACTAATGGATGAATTTTGATTCGAATTGTTGAATCAATTCATTATATTTTATTTTATTGAATTCAAACTCCATAATGTGAAGGGCAGAGCCTACTCATTGGAGGTCGTTTACTTCCCGCAATTTAATTCCCGCACCATTAAATCCCAAAGGGAAGGGTCAAGCCAATGTTAGGCCACCCATTGGAGGTTTTTACTTACTATTATTTAAATTCCCACAATTTAATTCCCGCACCATTAAACCCCAAAGGGAAGAGCCAAGCCAATGTTAGGCCGCCCATTGGAGGTTTTTACTTACTATTATTTAAATTCCTGCAATTTAATTCCCGCACCATTAAACCCCAAAGGGAAGAGCCAAGCCAATGCTAGGCCGCCTACTGGAGGTTTTTACTCACTGTCAATTTAAATTCCTACAATTTAAATTCCTGCACCTTAAACCCCAAAGAGAGGGGCAAGCCAAGACTTGGCCGTCCATTGGAGGTCTTTACTTACCGTCATTTAAATTTCTGCAATTTAATTCTTGCATCATTAAACCCCAAAGGGAAGAGCCAAGCCAATGCTAAGTCGCCCATTGGAGGTTTTATTTACTGTTATTTAAATTCCTGTAATTTAATTCCAGTACCATTAAACTCCAAAGGGAAGAGCCAAGCCAATGCTAGGCTGCCCATTGGAGGTTTTTACTTACTGTCATTTAAACTTCTGCAATTTAATTTCCGAATCATTAAACCCCAAAAGAGAGGATCAAGCCGAGGCTAAGCCATCCATTGGTGGTCTTTATCTATTGTCATTTACTTTCTACAATTTAATTTTTGAATCACCAGACTCCTTGAATGAGTAGGCCGAGCCACCTATTGGAGGTCGTAACACTACACAGAAGTCATTAACACACTTCCGCTTTTGGCTTCAGGGTATTTTTAATACTTTGAAAACACCAAAAAATGTCACTCACATACATTCCATTTAAAAAGTAAAAGCACCAAAAAGAGAACACCCCATTAGAATCTTAGGAATAAACCAAGCCTGAGTTGCCAAATTAAGATATCCATGAAATTAAGGTACCGAAAGGGCATTAATTTTAATTAACTAGTGTAACCAAGTCCTCGAACTCATAATCTCTGGTTCGCAGAAGTAACTTAGTTCTTCCGCTAATTTACTTAGGTCTCTAATCAACCTATCAAAAATGATTAGTGGCGACTCCAAATTTTAAAATCATTTGAACAAAAATCAAAGTTGCGATTCGATAGGACTTAGGAGGGTCCGTATTTGGTTAGTTAGTCAATTAACCTGATAATCCATTAACCTGAAGAAAAAAAAAATTAGGGTCGCGACAGTCGGCAAAGTGTGTTACATAATCTCTGGATCTAACCCGACATATCGGTGTAAGACCAAACAAACACATCCTGATACTCTTGGAGAAGGTCAACTAATCTAGCATCTTTTGTTTCTTATAATCTTGCCCTGATTTTAATCTCTAACACAGCCTACACTACCCAAATTTACTGTTATTATCGATTCGGATATTAGTGATTTTAACTCCTCATGGTGATTCCATTTGAATTGGTTGTATTTGGATCCTCACTATCGTTGTCTAAGTGCGAAGAATTGCCTTCTGGCAAATCTGGCTCACATGTATTCCCATGGTGAATATGCAAAATATTATGCTTGAGACGTGATGTAGAAGGGTTAACAAATTTCAATGTAGATGACAGCTACAAAATCTGTAATTTTCAAAAGCACTTTGGATCAACGTTTTTCAATGAGAAGCTATTGCACATACCCTCATATCATCGGGCTCACTAGGCTTTTGCGAATTTTTGAACTTAGGAAGCATGTGAAAGTTTAGCCCTTGGGATTATGTTGGGATTATCATAGGACTAGCAGTGTACTTTCACATATTCTTAATAAAACAATGCTTTTTATTCAAACCAGAGCATCGCATTGCAACATACATAACCTCAAGCCCATGGCTCTAAATTTAGAGGTCAAAAAATAATTTGCATCATTGCCAATAGGAATCCCATGAATGGGAGATGGTCACAAAAGTCACATGTACATCTCAAAAAATAAAGGATGAACAACCCTATTCTGGAGGGTTGGAAGAACCTCCCGATAACTAAATTTCATTAGGTTCGAAGGTGACGTAGATAGTGAGCACATCAAATAGCTTGGCCATACCATCTAGGGTCATGGTGATTTCCTCCTCATGTAGCATCCTAGCTGGACTAGCAAATACATTCTAAATAGGAGTGTCATACAAGAAAGCATTGGAAACCATGTTGTTGGCCATGCTTAGAAGATGATCCCAATTATCGCTAAGGCAACTTCGCACTCCTCAACCCCTTCGACTGTGTTACAGGTTATACCCCAAACCCCCTCAGCCAAACTTCTGATGCACACTAATAGCCCCTATGATACCTTGGCCATGCAGTCCCAAACTCTGTTCGGGGATATGGCCATACTGGAGCAGGATTCCACTAGACATGAGTGAGGGGCCAAACATCTGGGATCGCATAACTGTATTTCCGAAACATAGATAGTAGATATTAGCTCAAAAGTATGGTTGCTTGCCTCTTCACTTCCTCTTGGCTTGATATATGGGATTGTTATGCTCTCTCACATTTCCCTGTCATGCTCCCTATTTATAGTTATCATTTTACCATTATCAATGAATTTTATTTTTTGGTGTAAACTTGACAACACAGCTCCAACCATATGTGTCTAAGGCCTTCCTAGTAGAAAATTGAAAGCATGAATGTCTAGAACTTCAAAATTGACCAAGAAACTGGTCCAATTAGAATCTATAGGTCCACTTAGCCGAGAACATCCTTTTTGATGCCTTCGAATGTATGAATGTACAAGTTCAATGCACACATCTCAACTCATTAAAACCAACTTGACATAGTGTGATTAATGGGCAGATGTTTACTACATATCCATTATTAGTTAGAACACTAGATACCATCCTTCCATAACATTTCACGAAGATATGACGTGCATCTGAGTATAAACGATTATCGAGGGGAGGTCCTTGTCAGATAGAGTGTGATATTCCACTTTTTTGACTAGTGAACTCGCTCACCCACTCCCTCCCTCAACGTTACTCTCTCTCTCTCTCTCTCTTCTTTTTCCCTCTATTGCATAAATTCCCCAGAAGTTACTCTAACCCCATCACCTTTCTTTCCTCCTACTCCATTGTCCCTTCTTGTCCTTTTTCCTCTTGGTTTAACTTTCCTTCTTCTTTTAATTTTTCTGTTCATGGGGGAAGATCGACGGAGCCTTCTTCTTCATCTTCCTCTCCTAGTTTTGCCGCCCGACGCTGTCTTTGCCCCTCTATTCGTCCAGCCGAGTGCATTCTCTAACGTCACTGTACTAGCCGCTGTCGTGGCTGAGTCGACCATTGCAGCTCCTCCGTTCCTTCGCTCGCTATAGCCACCACCTCATCGTCGCACCGCCTGCTCTTTTTCCATTCGTCACATAACCACCTCCAACTCGTGTCGCCCCTGTCCAACTCACCGTAACTCACATCACATCTTCCTCTGCCGTCGTTAAACCACCCTGACGCCATCTCGAGCTCCCTCATCATTGTCCTTGCCTCCACATGTTATTGCCGACGCATTGTGAGTCGGCCTCTAACCCTCAGCTAAGGTGTTAATTATGTTCAGGATTTAATTAATTAAATTAGAGAATCAGGTAGTCTAATCGTGGCCGAATTAGCTAAAGATTTGATTTAGGTTAAATGACCATGATTAAATAAGTTAGACCGAATATCAAGGTGGTCTATGACTAGTCAGAATTAGATTGACTAATTGATTGAATTTGTGATCACGAGCGAGTGATGAATTAGAGCCGTAGCGACCAATGAATTGTTTGACTGATTGATTGGTAGTTTAGTAGCCATAGGTGCTTATTTATTTTTTACAGTTATAATTTACTGTGCTATTGTTATCACCGATGGGTTGAGGTTGAGATCGACATATGACTTCCAAATAATTGAAGTGAATTCTATTTGAACGAATAATAATCAGGTTATTGATACTTAGTTGGAAAGTTGTGGATTGGCTAATTTTATAATTCTTGAAGGTGGTCACACAAGGGTCTTGAAATCCGTGCTAGTTGTACAATATTTTCATGATAGTTTCGTATCATGCTAGCCGTATGAATCATACAGATTATCAAAAGACACTGCTAGTTGTAGTACTCTATCACACAAGTCGCATGCTATTTTTCCCTGATAGTTTCGTGTCGTGCTAGTTATACGAATCTTACGAACTATCAGAAGATACTGCCAGTTGTAGTGTTAAGTCACACCAGTCATGTGCAATAAACCTTGTGACCACCGATAATTTGATTACAAGAGAAGACTTAAGATTCGCTGGTATTTTTGTAAAAATATTGGTTATTCTCACATATTATTAATTGGGGCGCCTGAGCGAATCATCACCTTCTCCTAGCTTAGGTGCTATCTTACTAAGATTTATTTCTCACTACCATTTTTCAGGTCCAAGGTGATGGATAAGGACTATGGAGTAGTAGCGTCTTTTTTGGAGTAGACAAGACATTAACCCTGCCCGATCCATTATCTTTTTAGGTGTTCTAGGAAGCCGCCCCGAAGTATGGGGTTGTACATGCTGTAGTCTGTATAAGGTTAATGATTATCTGGTAGTGAAAAATAACTTATTTTCACTACCAGATAATCATTAACCTTATACAGACTACAGCATGTACAACCCCATACTTCGGGGCGGCTTCCTAGAACACCTAATCGAGCTGGCTATTATTAAATGATATGTAATCCTATTATTCTATCCTTATTAATTTCATAATTGTACTGGGTATATTAAATGTTTCCTCATGCATAAAAGTTTTGGTTTGGTCATTAGCGTGCCTGGGACACTATTCTTTCTAACCTGAGACATTTTGGTAGGGATAGCACATGCTTGAGGATCGGGGCGTGATAGAAAGATATATGGTTCTTAAGTAGGATGGAACTAACACTCTTCTAACTGGGTTTCATTGATTACCTCCGGTAAATGGACTTCGCTAAGGACCTTCAGTAGGGCCTCCTTGTGCTTGTTTGAGGCTTGGAATAGATCGGTGATTGAGATCTGAGTGCGCATTCTCCTTAACTGGCCTATGACTGAAAACTCACTGGTCTTTACTACTAACAAGAGCTGCTTAGCCTCGTTGTTATTTATAGGCCTCTTCTCAAATGATCTTGGAGGTGCATAAAAGCAACCTGTTTGGGTGACTAAATTGATCCTGCCTATGTTGTAATCCCATGGTGCTACTTGTGACGGCCTAGTTTTCTTAAGGAAATTAGTCGACGTCGCGATTGAATTATTAAGGATTATGATTATGAGGGAATTATTATATTATTTAATGGATTGCTTCATGATGAGCAGATTCTATTGCTCTTTTCCCAAGTAAGATATAATGCTTTTCAGGGTTCCTCGCCAATGTCAATGTGTTCTACTTGCTTATACTTAATAAAAGCAATATAAATATTCAAAGCCATATCATAAATAGAAAATCCTCATTCAAATTTGAACTAATATGAACCTGAATTTTAATGGAGTCGTCGTTTACACATAAGGTGACTTATAAAAAGAATTATCAATTTATACAACCAGCAGAATGTGAAAATTCACCTTGAGAGTTGCATAAATCATCATATAATCACTTTAGGCAGAATATATGATATACACTTGTATAATCTATACATTAGAGTGGCCAATATATTTTGATCTTCGTTAATTCACCACATTTGCATGTATGAAAACACTTGGACTAGTCAGTTCTCAACCATATGATGTACATGTAACTCTCCAAGCAACAATACACAACTATCTCCTTTGGGGATATAATTACACATTTGAACATCAGACATTCCACCATAATTATGAAATTAAAATTTCTCAAACCCAACTAAGTATGCCAATTGAATTCTTGAAATTGGGATATAAATTTTATATTTCACATTTACTGTATGCACATAATTTTAGTCTTGAAAATAGGGGCCACTAAACACTAAAATTATATGCCATTCTAATTCACATTGATCCACTCAACAATACATGTTAAACAATGTACATATAATTGATAAACAATACTCTACACAATCCATATGGGGTACTTATATGTGAGCTTGCACTTGTATTTCCAAAAATCATAGAGAAATACATATCAAAATACAAAAATACCACAAAAAATTCATGTTTTTAGGGCTCTATAGGTATTTTCCATCTGTAAAAGCACCAAATATGTAAAATAAAAATACTATCTAGTAAAGCATAAGCATAAGAGCACGTCGATACCTAAAAGTCACCGATCGGAGTTGACATGCGCTAGTTGAGTCCTCAGCGTGTGAACCCCACGCGTGACACATTCGAGGCACATGCTCGATCCTCACCGATCCTGAAAATCGATCCAACCGATTTTTCTAGTCTAACCGTTACCCCTAAATCGACTTAGTGAACCGGGTCGAGTGGTTCGGTCAAACCAGTCAACAACTGGTCCATCCGAACTATTCAAATCAATGGTTAACAAATCGAGTCAGGTCGACAGGGTTGGGTTAACGGAGCCAGGTCGGGTTCGACTCGGGATTGAGATGACGTCAACCTTGCACGTGCAGGGTTAGGTTAATTACGTGGAGTTACCATGTAATAGTCTGGATTTTCGACCCACTTTTGGGATTTAATGAGAATGGACGTATTTCATTATTTCGCTCTAGTCAAATCTCACTCGAGCCTGATCAACTCGAGACGACTGATCGAAGGGGAATGGTTACGTAGGAAACGTGGACTCTAACAGGTCGATACGCGTATTTCCTTAAAAGCCACCCGTTAGTCTGAGCATTTGCTGAAGTTGTAAATAAATGGAAGTGGCCACGAAATGGAATCCCGTAATTTGGACAATCGAATTTTCCAGAAAAGTTACAGTGTGGATTGGACGTGGATTGGACGATATTACATTCAAAGAAATTTATTTGGAAACCGAGGCAGAAATAGAAAATGACCAAAGTACCTCTGGACCGCTCGAAGTTCTCCGGATCATAGATTGAGTATCTCCTAGTATTTTCTAGGTAATTAGAATTTTTAGTTTAGTCTAGCTCGAGAGTCACGTCGGGCCCGATAGAAATTTCTCGGTCTCGACGGCACGCGTCACAAGGGAGAAGAAACACTGAGAGAATATTTGTCGGTCAAATCCTCCTCAAGAATTGAGCTCTTGCCCCAATGTGACAAGTGGCATGGCCACCTCATTCCAAGACGATGCATGGCCTTCCCTAGAATATTCCCTCTATTTCCAATATGCATGAAAAACACCAAAGATTCCCTCTCTTTCTCTCCATTTCATGCACCCACTCCCTCTCTCTCCCTCCTTCTCTCATTTTCATTTCACTTCTTCAATAGAACACTCTCACTCTCACTCTCACGCCCTCATCCCTCTCTCTCTCGCGACACTCTCTCTCGGATCTCCCCCTGCGCACCTCTCCTTCCGACGGCCATAAACTTCACCTCAGATCTCCGTTTGCCCTAAAACCACCGCCATTCTCTTCCTCTCTTCCAGACGATTCCAACGACACCTGGATCGTACCAAATGGCCACCGGAGCTGGCCGGAACAGCTCCTCAAACCTGACTGTGCAAATCCCATCGTCGCGCGAGTCAGCGCGCACCGAACTTGAAATCGTTCGTTCGGGCTCATCCGAGATCCAAATCGACCCCCGTTTTCTCCCACACGTCCGTAAGAACTTCAACTTCCATATTCTTCAATTAGATTGGACATGCATTCACTAGAATTTCGTGGATCTAGGCTAAGAGATGACTGTTCATGGTGAGTTTCCTCGCCGGTGCCGTTTGCATGTTGCTGTCCAGCCCCGATCTACCCTTGCCGTGGACATCTTGACACTTCCTAGGGTAAGTGGACATCTAATACTACTTGATAGGGCATGATAGAGTTGTTGACCAAACCCTAGAGTGTACGTTGATGCGGACTAGCTTGTGGATTCGAGTAGGTCTTGTTAGAGAGCATTGCCGTCGTCAATCCCGTCCATGGAGCTGCCGACCAGCCGAGCCTCACCGTGATTTCCTTCCTCGTCTTGTCCTCATCTTCGCTGCCCAAGCTTGTATTTGGTGAGCACCGCCCCTAAACCTTGCTTTGGGATGTTGTATGTGTTTGAGTTATGCTAGGATGAGTCTTGTGGTATACCGTTGTGTTATGGATCGTCGAATGTCGACTTAAGGCTGCTGTTTTAGTGTATATGAGGGTTGGCCATGGGCGATGAGGGTTGATTTTTGTGGATTGAGAGTTAATCGGGAGTACCGGGGAGTATACCTAAAGGTTTGGGTAATTTAGGGTGAAAAACGGGATTCGAAACGGGAGATATGATCCCTAGTAGTTGCTGGTTCATGCGTATAGGGGCTGGTCATGGATGGATAATGGTGATTTGGTGTATACAAGAGTCGATCATGGGTGTCGGGTTGCGTGTTTAGAAGTCTAGATGACTTATAGAGGAAATCGGGCCCTGAAACTTGAGTTTTAAGGCGAGTGGACTGCAATTTGAATATTGGAGGCCCAATGAATGTCGTTGGCCGTGTGATCAAGTGTAAGGATTGTGCGTGGTGTGAACGGGCCTTGAGGAGAAAATGATGACTTTGGGGACCCTAGAGGTTTAGGCAGTGGAGTGTAATAGAGACGAGCTCTAGGATGAATTCTAGAATTTGTAACTTTCGAAATGAGTGTCGAGGGTTTGTGGATCATTATCGGCTCTGTAGATTAGTGGGATGGCCATGGGTGAAAAGTGATGAGTTCGTGGATTCTAAAGTTGGCCAGGAGTCCCTGAATGACTGTCTAGAAATTTAGGCGATATAAAATGAGGGTCGCCTCTTGAAAGATGAGTCTTGAGTCCAATGAATCATGTTTGTGAGTGTTGATGATTCGATGGTTATTGATGCCATGAAGAATATGAGTGTGGGCCATGGGATATGTGAATCGCTTTGAGGACTCTAATATGTGTGGCGAGCATCAGAGAGCGTATCTAAGGGTTTAGAGAACCTAAGATGGAAATTGGGACTGGGAAAATGAGTCCTTGTAGCGTGATGCTTGACCGTTGTGTTTAACGTGCTTTGACGTGTGCCTCGAGTGGATAGTCTCGAGGGGAATTGCTTGTATATAAGCTGACTTACATGAGTGATTGTGGGCTGAGCCCTGTGATACCTTGAACTGCACGTCATTGATTTTCTAAAGCATATGCCTGCATAGTCGTGCCTGATATTGTGCGCATAATGAATGCGGTGTGAAATGATGCATCTCGAATATTGCACGACTAATGGAATTGCCTGGTTGTGGCATTGATGCATAGCATGCTGTTTTCATGAGCGAACATTTGGCGGAGTGCGTAGAACCGTGCGGGACGGCCCGCAGTGCTAGAGAGCCACGGGAAATGGAGTGACAAGGGGTACCGGCCGTAGAGCTAGAGAGCCACGGTCGCGGTAGCGCGCCTGAGACGTGCGCAGCACGGAGCGTTAGAGTGACAAGGGTGCTAACCGGAGTGCAAAGGGCCACGGTTCAGGGCACGGCCGGCAGTGCTATAAGCCACCGGTAGACCTAGCTCGGGTCGATCAAAAGGGAAACATCACCTTACATCTGCATTTGTTTGACTTGAATTTGTGATGTGAGTGTGACGGTTGAGCATGCTGCATTCGAGTGAAACTGGCTGGGATCGGAAGTGCTATTAAGCCACCGGCATAATCCCAAGAGTGAATGATTGAGCATGCTACATCGCATCTGTATGATTTGAGTTATTGAGATGTGTGCGATGATCTGAGCATACTGTATTTATTTGAAATGCTAGCCGGGGCCGGGAGTGCTGTTGAGCCACCGGAGGATCCCGAGGTTGATGAATTAAGTGAAGCTGCATTTGCATGATATGAACCCTTGATGTTCGTGTGACTGATTTCCATTCTGAGCATGTGAATGTGCTGGTTTGCCTGATAGTCGTGGGTGATAATTGGGTCATGTAATCCTTAAAGTCGCATGTTTAAGACCGACCCTATGTGTTTTCTATTCTAAGCGGGTTTAGGCATGTGCTTGCTGAGTCTTTCGACTCACGCTGTGGGCTGATCGCCCTTTCAGGTCCCGTCCCCGATGAAGAGCCGTCCGACTAGAGGCAAAGCTGCCGAGGATTTAGACTTGTTGTATAAGCTTACAATTGAAACCCTATTGATGATATGTATATAAAGAGATGTTTGTTTTGTATGATATTAGGTGTATCTTTCTCTACCCCGCTAGTATGTATGTCTAGGTACGTATGGCCTTCTGCTGTTGCGATAACTCTGAGGATCATTGGTCGGCGACCATTCCTAGGCGTCGCAAAGTTTTATTTCGACCAATCGTCGAGTGTGGGATGTTGCGCGTCCGCCGGGTTCGGGGCGTGACATCCCCGTTTGAAGTGGTATCAGAGCAAGGTCAACTCGATACGAGGCTGTTCGAGGTATGGAGTGATAAGGCTGATGATTCGAGGGGTAGTTAGATAGAAAGACCCTAGCTATTGGATAGGAATGGGCACGTATGCATGTTTTTGAATGCGCATGTAATTGCTAGCTTAAAGGTACTTGCTTTGTTTTGCTATGGAGCTGTCTGTGATTGATTTTATTGTTGCAATGCTGCTAAGTTTCAGGTGCTTCAGAACCTGAGGTAAGAGTCAGGGCCCTAGCTGTAGTGAGAGATTGAGTATTTTGTGAGCTCGCTACTTGTGATTGCGTGCTTGAGTCTGTGATGTGTTGCTGTGATAGGAATAATCTGTTGTGATTGCTGTATGTGATTGTATGCTTAGTCCGCTATCGCGTACTGCTAGACGTTGATGCATTGCATTACTTATTGCATTAAAAACAAAAGTTCAAGAAAGTGCATGCATGAGCATATCATATTTTATCGGGCCAGCTAAACCGTTGCTTGGTATGGGACAAGTCGACGGGATACCTAAAAACCATAATGAAGCGTGGTATGGGACATGTAGAGTGGGGCTCTCTCTAGAGATGTATGACTTGGGTAACGACTGTAACGACCAGGTCCGACGAGGGCGGGGAGTGATCGCCGGGGTAGAGAGGCCCGAGCAAGGAGCAGCTCCTGGCAGGCTTCTAGGATGGCGATAGGGGCAGAAGTAACCCAAGCTATACATTGAAAGAGACGAGTCTAGGTGTCGTGCTGAGTCCAACTGATTTTAAAAGCTGCAGCGTCTTATTTCAGATGCATGGCATAACATCACATGTCGGTAGACGCGATAGCAGGCAAAAGCTTGTGTAGATTGATTAAGTTTTTAGTTCCTTGATGGGACTGAGTGAGGTCTGAGTGAGTGGGATTTGGGAGTACGAGCAATCGGGGCAGGAGCACTGGTGAAGCGTTTAGCTTGTAAGCTTCTGTAGTAGAAGACTCAAAGATGAATAGGGTTTTGGGAACATTGAAAAAGGATCGACGATTTAAGTGGGCAGGTAGGCTCAAGAAGGAGCTGTTGCTACTGCCCAAGCTATTGAAATTGCTGTAAGTGCCGTGAAAGAGACGAGTCAAAGCCATGGAAATGGAAGGTGGAGCTTGTTAAATGCATCAGTTAGCTAAGCAGTTTGAAGTAAAGTCGTGGGAGTCTAATGGGGCTAATAGACTCAAGTGACCTCGTGTTGAGTTGGAAAAATGAGAAGAAATGCATGCCTTGCAAGGATACTCGGAAGGGAAGGCTGCTCAAGAGGAAAAAGGTGGAAGAATCTCCAAGATTTCGTCAAGATCAAAAGATTGTGGATAATTATGAAGTGGAATTCTCGAGGTTACCAAAGTCGTGCTGAAGACGATGGGAAACCCATGTGATAAAGGGATCAAGACTTCATAGAAAGGGGACCATCGCGCCTAGATTGTGGATTATACCAAGAAGGGACAACAAGAACCCAAGCAAGAGAGCCATGCGCTAAATGGTTGGCTGGTGGACACAGCCTTTGGACGACGTTGATTTAGGTCACACTAACGAGACTTTATGGCACAAGGAGAACCTACCGATGGACCTGCCTGGCGAGGACAATATGTTAATGAGAAGACGAACAATTGTGGATTACATGGGGTTTAAATCGGAGACGAGTTTGATGGCTTAGTCACCCAAATTCGTGGACGGCGTAGAGCAAAAGTACGGCTAAAGTTCGTAGGGAAGTTAACGCGAGCCAAGAGAAACCTTAAGCATGGATCCATATGGACAATTACGCCTGAGGCTTATGAGTATTAGCATTAATGAAGGACTAGCAGAATGGTACAATAGTGACCTTGGAATGGCAATGCCCAAACTTGGGGATAAACCTAGTGATCGAGAGATAGGTTGGCCAATAAACTTGAAGGATACAGGCTCAGGCTTGGATCAAGAAAACTTGATGGATAATCATTCGAGATGCTTGAGGATATGGGATTAAGGCACCCAATAATTACGGACCCTAAGCTTAAAATTGCGTGACACTTGATGGTCAGGGTTGTGGATTTCAATAACGACCCCGATGGATATAGAGAAGCCCCTGGGATGGGCGAAATGAGAAATAATTGAACGTATAGTTAGTTAGACTCTCCAAGGATGACCTTGAGGTAAGTGATGACCGTGGGTCAAGTGAATGGACCAAACATCGCCAATTGCACCTGATTTGGAGTGTAAGGGTTGGCGTGAAAGCGAGAGTTGTAAAAAGAAGAGTAACGACGACATGTCGATAGGCTTGAATTGGGAGGTCTGCTAGTTAGCCTTGAAAAATCGATTGTGGATATGGAATTGCGAAGACTCGATATCAAAAGACCATAGATTTCAATTATGTCAGACCTTGATGGTTTAGATAGAGTGATTACTAAGAGCATTCCTGGCATGATTGAGTGCAAATAAAGTTAAGTTGTGGCCAGGTGGATTTATGAGCATTAGTTCGGCGAAGACCATGTCAAGGATTACGATTGTGAGACATGAAGAATTCCTGAGGAGTAAATGCCAACAGAGGATAAGGTGGGCGAGAGGAGCATAGCGGAACTAGAATGTATTTGGTCGGTAATTGGTACAATCAAGTAAACTGAGAACGCGTTAAGGACTACTTAAAGTCACCAAGAGAGTTAGGCGAATAGGTGGCATAGACCCTTAAAACTTTAAATGCAAAGCAATGTCCCCTGTGAGGTATCGTTAGTATGACACTAGTCATGGGTTGACGTAAGGTAGAGATTAAGCCCACGATTTGTAAGGCTGTTCAGGCACCTTGGGTTAAGGGGATGCAAGCATTTGCATAATACTCGCTCATAAAGTCGCTAAAGTGAATAGCGAAGTTTCGTATGTGAGAGAATTGGTATATATGTAGCCTGAAAAAGAACAAGCCTGGAGAGTATCATGAAATGAAATTTACCGATAGAGAAAAAGCGGAAAGAAAGTAGAGCCCGAGAAATTCTTTGAGTTGTCAATGAGGCACCCTGAATGGGAAGTGCCGAAGTGCCTTGGAGATGTTGGTGAAAGTCGGAAAACTGTGTTGTGCCTCCGTTATGATCGGAGTGGTTCCCCTGCTGTGTGGTCAGGGTGGATTGTGATGAGATCCACACGAGCTAGTCAGTCGTGATCCGATAGCGTCGTGGTGGGGTGTGAAACATGTTGTACTTGAAAGACCATAACCAACAGAACCTCGGACTTGGCATCGTGGAAGGGCTAAGATGTATTACGCCCTAGGTTGTGGTGGGCGTTCCGCTTAGTGAAATAAGATGGACATTGTAGTCTTGAGAAGTACCGCGAGATTGGGCACGAGTGAAAAACAAGATGAACTTATTCATAGAAACGTGTTAAGGAACTACAGACGAGTAATATGGATTGAGTCTGTGAACATTGCAGTTGATGAGGATCCCTCTGAATAGTTAGGACTGCGGGATGTGGCGGTGAGCAAGGCGAATGGTCGAGGTACGCAACGAAAACGTGATTGGACCACGAGGCTGAAGGAGGTAACAACCATGAGAGTGTTGTATTGATGTAACAGAAGGAAAGAGCAAGTTTCGAGAACGAAACTCTTTAAGGGGGGAAGAATTGTAACAGTCTGGATTTTCGACCCACTTTTGGGATTTAATGAGAATGGACGTATTTCATTATTTCGCTCTAGTCAAATCTCACTCGAGCCTGATCAACTCGAGACGACTGATCGAAGGGGAATGGTTACGTAGGAAACGTGGACTCTAACAGGTCGATACGCGTATTTCCTTAAAAGCCACCCGTTAGTCTGAGCATTTGCTGAAGTTGTAAATAAATGGAAGTGGCCACGAAATGGAATCCCGTAATTTGGACAATCGAATTTTCCAGAAAAGTTACAGTGTGGATTGGACGTGGATTGGACGATATTACATTCAAAGAAATTTATTTGGAAACCGAGGCAGAAATAGAAAATGACCAAAGTACCTCTGGACCGCTCGAAGTTCTCCGGATCATAGATTGAGTATCTCCTAGTATTTTCTAGGTAATTAGAATTTTTAGCTTAGTCTAGCTCGAGAGTCACGTCGGGCCCGATAGAAATTTCTCGGTCTCGACGGCACGCGTCACAAGGGAGAAGAAACACTGAGAGAATATTTGTCGGTCAAATCCTTCTCAAGAATTGAGCTCTTGCCCCAATGTGACAAGTGGCATGGCCACCTCATTCCAAGACGATGCATGGCCTTCCCTAGAATATTCCCTCTATTTCCAATATGCATGAAAAACACCAAAGATTCCCTCTCTTTCTCTCCATTTCATGCACCCACTCCCTCTCTCTCCCTCCTTCTCTCATTTTCATTTCACTTCTTCAATAGAACACTCTCACTCTCACTCTCACGCCCTCATCCCTCTCTCTCTCGCGACACTCTCTCTCGGATCTCCCCCTGCGCACCTCTCCTTCCGACGGCCATAAACTTCACCTCAGATCTCCGTTTGCCCTAAAACCACCGCCATTCTCTTCCTCTCTTCCAGACGATTCCAACGACACCTGGATCGTACCAAATGGCCACCGGAGCTGGCCGGAAAAGCTCCTCAAACCTGACTGTGCAAATCCCATCGTCGCGCGAGTCAGCGCGCACCGAACTTGAAATCGTTCGTTCGGGCTCATTCGAGATCCAAATCGACCCCCGTTTTCTCCCACACGTCCGTAAGAACTTCAACTTCCATATTCTTCAATTATATTGGACATGCATTCACTAGAATTTCGTGGATCTAGGCTAAGAGATGACTGTTCATGGTGAGTTTCCTCGCCGGTGCCGTTTGCATGTTGCTGTCCAGCCCCGATCTACCCTTGCCGTGGACATCTTGACACTTCCTAGGGTAAGTGGACATCTAATACTACTTGATAGGGCATGATAGAGTTGTTGACCAAACCCTAGAGTGTACGTTGATGCGGACTAGCTTGTGGATTCGAGTAGGTCTTGTTAGAGAGCATTGCCGTCGTCAATCCCGTCCATGGAGCTGCCGACCAGCCGAGCCTCACCGTGATTTCCTTCCTCGTCTTGTCCTCATCTTCGCTGCCCAAGCTTGTATTTGGTGAGCACCGCCCCTAAACCTTGCTTTGGGATGTTGTATGTGTTTGAGTTATGCTAGGATGAGTCTTGTGGTATACCGTTGTGTTATGGATCGTCGAATGTCGACTTAAGGCTGCTGTTTTAGTGTATATGAGGGTTGGCCATGGGCGATGAGGGTTGATTTTTGTGGATTGAGAGTTAATCGGGAGTACCGGGGAGTATACCTAAAGGTTTGGGTAATTTAGGGTGAAAAACGGGATTCGAAACGGGAGATATGATCCCTAGTAGTTGCTGGTTCATGCGTATAGGGGCTGGTCATGGATGGATGATGGTGATTTGGTGTATACAAGAGTCGATCATGGGTGTCGAGTTGCGTGTTTAGAAGTCTAGATGACTTATAGAGGAAATCGGGCCTTGAAACTTGAGTTTTAAGGTGAGTGGACTGCAATTTGAATATTGGAGGCCCAATGAATGTCGTTGGCCGTGTGATCAAGTGTAAGGATTGTGCGTGGTGTGAACGGGCCTTGAGGAGAAAATAATGACTTTGGGGACCCTAGAGGTTTAGGCAGTGGAGTGTAATAGAGACGAGCTCTAGGATGAATTCTAGAATTTGTAACTTTCGAAATGAGTGTCGAGGGTTTGTGGATCATTATCGGCTCTGTAGATTAGTGGGATGACCATGGGTGAAAAGTGATGAGTTCGTGGATTCTAAAGTTGGCCAAGAGTCCCTGAATAACTGTCTAGAAATTTAGGCGATATAAAATGAGGGTCGCCTCTTGAAAGATGAGTCTTGAGTCCAATGAATCATGTTTGTGAGTGTTGATGATTCGATGGTTATTGATGGCCATGAGGAATATGAGTGTGGGCCATGGGATATGTGAATCCCTTTGAGGACTCTAATATGTGTGGCGAGCATCAGAGAGCGTATCTAAGGGTTTAGAGAACCTAAGATGGAAATTGGGACTGGGAAAATGAGTCCTTATAGCGTGATGCTTGACCGTTGTGTTTAACGTGCTTTGACGTGTGCCTCGAGTGGATAGTCTCGAGGGGAATTGCTTGTATATAAGCTGACTTACATGAGTGATTGTGGGCTGAGCCCTGTGATACCTTGAACTGCACGTCATTGATTTTCTAAAGCATATGCCTGCATAGTCGTGCCTGATATTGTGCGCATAATGAATGCGGTGTGAAATGATGCATCTCGAATATTGCACGACTAATGGAATTGCCTGGTTGTGGCATTGATGCATAGCATGCTGTTTTCATGAGCGAACGTTTGGCGGAGTGCGTAGAACCGTGCGGGACGGCCCGCAGTGCTAGAGAGCCACGGGAAATGGAGTGACAAGGGGTACCGGCCATAGAGCTAGAGAGCCACGGTCGCGGTACCGCGCCTGAGACGTGCGCGGCACGGGGCGTTGGAGTGACAAGGGTGCCAACCGGAGTGCAAAGGGCCACGGTTCGGGGCACTGCCGGCAGTGCTATAAGCCACCAGTGGACCTAGCTCGGGTCGATCAAAAGGGAAACATCACCTTACATCTGCATTTGTTTGACTTGAATTTGTGATGTGAGTGTGACGGTTGAGCATGCTGCATTCGAGTGAAACTGGCTGGGACCGGAAGTGCTATTAAGCCACCGGCATAATCCCAAGAGTGAATGATTGAGCATGCTACATCGCATCTGTATGATTTGAGTTATTGAGATGCGTGCGATGATTTGAGCATACTGTATTTATTTGAAATGCTGGCCGGGGCCGGGAGTGCTGTTGAGCCACTGGAGGATCCCGAGGTTGATGAATTAAGTGAAGCTGCATTTGCATGATATGAACCCTTGATGTTCGTGTGACTAATTTCCATTCTAAGCATGTGGATGTGCTGGTTTGCCTGATAGTCGTGGGTGATAATTGGGTCATGTAATCCTTAAAGTCGCATGTTTAGGACCGACCCTATGTGTTTTCTATTCTAAGCGGGTTTAGGCATGTGCTTGCTGAGTCTTTCGACTCACGCTGTGGGCTGATCGCCCTTTCAGGTCCTGTCCCCGATGAAGAGCCGTCCGACTAGAGGCAAAGCTGCTGAGGATTTAGACTTGTTGTATAAGCTTATAATTGGAACCCTATTGATGATATGTATATAAAGAGATGTTTGTTTTGTATGATATTAGGTGTATC
The DNA here is from genome assembly GCA_016432845.1 of Psidium guajava. Lineage (NCBI taxonomy): Eukaryota > Viridiplantae > Streptophyta > Magnoliopsida > Myrtales > Myrtaceae > Psidium > Psidium guajava. The sequence continues at coordinate 30,203,739 of CM028228.1, forward strand.
TTTCTCTACCCCGCTAGTATGTATGTCTGGGTACGTATGGCCTTCTGCTGTTGCGATAACTCTGAGGATCATTGGTCGACGACCATTCCTAGGCGTCGCAAAGTTTTATTTCGACCAATCGTCGAGTGTGGGATGTTGCGCGTCCGCCGGGTTCGGGGCGTGACATCCCCGTTAGCGCACGGCCACCACACCCTTAATCACCGGCAACACATTCGGCGGTTGCCAGCAATGATCTGGTATGGGTTTTGCTCATCTCGTTATGTACTTTCAGAATATGTGATCAAATCTCACTTTTACCAAAAATAAAAGTTCGAAAAATATCTAAAACGTGTACTCTCTGATACCACATGTAGATTGTGATTAGAAAATTTAAGCAGCGGCCTAAGATTATCGTATTTAGATATACAAATCACAATTATTAAGTAGAGGAATTTACTAACATATTTTGGAATACATTGTTCTTGATGCAGAATAACTACATTCCAATGCTCAATAGCTTGTCCTCTATAACCTCCTTTAATCACTGGCTTCAATGAAACTACCTCTCATGTATCACATTCTTAAGACAACTCTTTATGTGGGATTATTTGTGCATTAGGATTTAGAAGGACTTGAGCTATATTTATAGAATTTGTAACCTACCCTCTCATTACGAATAAGATTTAACTCAACCTACACTATCCAGTCCCATATTGGACTAATTAAGAAACCTTTATCTCGAAGAAATCTTATATCTTTACTTTATTAGATCAATTAATAATTGTAATATTAATTAATACAGCCCACAATAAAGAAAACTCTTACACCATCTTGATAAAAGTGGAAAAGAATAATTGATCTTACATCTAAATATTAACAAAAGACAAGCACAAAAAGGAAAAGAAGGGAACTTCTTATCATTCCAATCCTCCCGTGAAGCTAAGTGATCAATATCAATTGTAGATTCAATCTCATAACAAATGGATCCAAACTTAAAAATATATTTAAAACTTTCCTCTTTAATAAATCTGAGGTTTGTTTGAAGTGAAGAAGGTGTAACTAGATTTCCAACCCCATTCTGGCAATTCATATTAAAATGGGAAAAGCTCAAAAGAAAGCGCAAAATAAGTGATGTTTAGCTTTAAAACCTATAAACTTATTCTGGAGAAAAAACTCCAACAAGGTTAATATCAGCTAGATAATTAGACCGAATTCTAATTTTCAACTTTGATTAAAAAGAAAAAAAAGCAATTGTATGTTCATGAGCCATCATATGGAACCATCATTAATAAGATATCTAGTCTTCTATTGAGCTTTGTGATTGGAAATATGGTACCATAAAGTAAAATTAGCAACATTTTCTAGGCAGAGTGATAACATGATGCATGATAAAATGATATCTTTTCAAGTGTGATTGAGTATTTGTATTTTAAAAATTACGAAAGAGATGATAGAAATAAATGGTTTTTTTGTTGATCAAAGAAACAATGAACTAAAGAGAGAGGGCGAGGGTATTTGGCTCAATATATTTCTTCTTTTAGCCATTTATAAATTTGAACTTAATGAGGAAACAATTTCATTTTTCAATTTGCAAAATTTTTGTTTATATATATATATATATTGCATTGTAACATAAGCTATGTCATTTTAATAGTTCCAAATATTTTTATGTAAATTTTGAATTTGAACTTGAAAGGAGATTAAATATGTGGAGTAGCAACTTGAAAAAATTAAAACTGAGCAATTAGACTTATGCAATATCGTTTTTTTGTTTTTATTATTTGTAATAAGTTGATTCTAAAAGATTGAAATTAATATAAAATGTTAAAACTATTGCAATGATAATAGGAGAGAGGTAAATGTGAAGAGGAGTTTGATGACTAGGCAACTTTCAGCCGTGATGAGCCAATAAGAAGTCGAGTTCGAAGTAATCACGAGAGAGATTTATTTTGGAAGTTACTTTTATAGAGAGATTTATTTTGTGAAAAGAAAATTTTCGTAATTTACATTCTATTCATCAGGTCATTTATCAGAAATGATTTAAACCCATTTAAATTCTTAATTTAGTTCTGACCAAAAAAAAAACCTCTTAATTTAGTCACAGATTATCTGAGCTTGACGTTGGATGGCTTCCCCTCACCAATACGCTAGGACTGCGTCCGGCTCCTCCAGGTGCTAATCCCCGTAATACACAAACGGACTTAAACCCTAGGTAAATGAAATCAGGACTATTGACTTTTAGAAAATTTTCAAAGGATTTTCTACCGTTTGACGTTTGAAGTACATTTGTTTTCTTAATAGAACTAAATTGGAGGTGACAACAGTCACGTCACGTCGGATGCTAAAGTTACGTTTAATGGCCACATATGAGATTAAAAATTCAAATTAATGCCTGGATATTTTAGTTATTCAAAATAGATGATGGTGATAAAATAATTCAATCGCACTCTTTCGCAAATTTATTACGTTGGTTGAAAATTTTAAAATTTAATTAGACGTTTGTTATATTAGGTCGATTGACGGTCTTACTTTAACAAGGAAAAAAAAAGTTTAGGTAGGATAACCACATCTAACGGATCAATCAAGAATTCAAACGGCTCTTCTGCATAAGCACATTGATTATTTTGGACGCTCAACAATTGCATGTAAAGCGCCATGGATGTGTCCATAATTTCACCATGTTGGGTGCGGAGGAAGACACGGATGGAGCTACCTTCGTAGGGTTATCGGGGAGAAGCTTCCTTAAGATGTTATATGATTTTTGTAGTTTGAGTATGTATTTTATTAATAATTTAGGCTTAGATTCATGAATAATAATTTCTTTTTTTCGTAATTAAGAGTTGTCACAAAAAAAAGTGTGAAATGTTATTTATTGTGAAGTCGTTTACTGGATGTAGAATTAATTTGAGAGGAGATCAAAATAAGTTTTATATTTTGCTTCTTTTTTTTTTTCGTTTTCAAAAGAAGACAACGACACTGCTGTCCAAAAAATAAATGCGCTTTTGACATTTTCAACGACCGCGTTCGCCAAAAGGATGTGCCGCTGCTGCAGTCGTCTTTCGAAGGAGCAGAGGAAGATGAGCGTGCGCCAGCTTCGCATGAAAGCAACCTTTGACTATCGCGAGACTCATGTTTTGTCGGACTCCCTCTCGATTTTAAAACTCCTACGGATAAAGCACAAAGCCAAGTTGCTCGGATATCTATCGGCAGGAGAACGTCATGTCTCGAGGCTGGCATGCATTAAGGTTCATAGCCAAGTAGCCACCGACCCAATCATGCCCGACGTCGGCTTCTTGGAACTTACTACAACAATTATCATTTATGTTTGTATATTACGTTTATAACATGTAAGTTCTTTTTGCCACGTCGGACTAACCCTTTGACCCAAAAGACAAAACGGGCCAGTAATATATACTCGTTACGTACGTATTTCTTGGCGGTCCTCCTCGCGTGGAAGCCGATTTTAGCATGGGCAAGATGGTGAAGGAAACCACATAAGCGGTGGAATGAGAACCCAGACGAGATAACAATTAACAAGGAATCACAGGTGATATAAAATTAAGAGACGGTGCTAGATTCGAACTCTTGACCTCTGCTTTGGTATCGTGCTAGCGTAAACGTGTCCATATTATGGAACAAGTCAAAGTCAATAATGTATGCATAGCATTTTTCCCAACATGCCAAAAATATATCTAAGCGTACAATAGTTTAAAGTGTGATGAGAAAACAGGTCAATAATGGGCTTTCGATCTTATCATGCCAAAGTAGCGTACTAGATCAGAAAGGGAAAAAACCCGATCTTTTGCCCCCATCGAAAAAATTGCAACGTCGCCCTCAAATCTTTCATTATTCATGATTCACACCCTCTAAATTTTGAACTCTCACTAATCTCTTGGGCTCTTATTAGTAATTACCATCCATCACCTACAGGGACGAACTTGTAGAGTTTTGAGCAGAAATTCACCAAGGCTTGGGTTCAGTCACCTTGTAATTTGGAACATAATCAAGAATTCAATCGATCATCAAGTTGGACGGGGCTCGACCGCACATCCTTAGTGGTTTAGTAACAAGACATTGTGAAATCTAAACAGTAAAACACAAGGGGTTTAGTGGTTTAGGAGCTAGATGACACGAAATGTGTACGTTGAATTAATTGGGGGACAAAGTGAAAATAAGCTAAAAATAAGTTTAGCTCGAGGGCTATTCATGAATTTCCGGATATTTATGTCCCTATTGCAAATCTAAAGATCGAGGGACCAATAAATAAATAAAATAAAACTTTGTCTAGAAGCGGAAGCCGGACGGCGGTGAAACCAATTGATGTCAAGCTAACCCTAGAAAGAGTAGACCCCAAGACAGCTGTGAATCTTCCCACCTTCCTCTCGCCTTCCTCACCCGGACGTCATTCTCCCTTCTTCTCCTTAGCTGTCCCTGGTCCCTCTCCGCTTCACCAAATCCAGGTCAACCCCATTTTCTTTACGCATCCACTCTCTCTCCAACCACTTCCACTTCTAGGGGCGAACGCCGCCTCCGATTCCAACTCGAAAATCGAATCGAACCGGACTTTTTCTCTCCAACCACTTTCACTTCTAATGGCGGAATACTGACTCCAATTCAACTCGAAAATCAAATCGAACCAACCCGCTCAAGGAAGAACTGATTTTACCGGTCCAATTCTTGATTTGAAAAAAGAAAAAAAAAAAGAGAAAAGCACTTTTACATGAACCAGGAACAATATAATCACTCGACTAACATATATTTTTGCAGCAAAATGGTACGACATTAATATTTCATTATAAAATTTTGATTTGTCGATTTCAAAACAAAAAATCGAACCTGCTGCGTAGTAAAACTGAGAACTGGACTGGAATAGGCCGGTTCGGATTTTTGAAAATTAACCCGCCCAGCAACCAATTACCTCCACTCCTTCACACTATGCATTGCCCCTTGCATGGCCTCATCCTCCAAGATCAACTCATTACGACATTTTCTAATGCAGAACTTGGCTCTAGTATCGTCTTACAAGATACGAATCAAAAGCTTAACTTGATTGAAGGCTTGGCTTGACCCATTTGTACTGCTAGTGCTAATGGAGTTCTGAAGGGGAACTGTTATGGTGGCGCTTCCTGATGCCCTCAAAATAGCCGAAGCGGCACGAATTTTCGAAAGTTAGAAGTCAAAGTCATCGTACATCGCCTAAATAAAGTAAATACCGATTGTTCCATCAGTATATCGAACTAATTTACGATGGCAGGTCAATTCCGAAGGACATTTCGGAGTTGCCAGCGCAAGAATATGTTGCCTTCATTCATCAAATTCCCAAATTTGAGCACAAAGTAACTGTAGAAGTTCCTGTAAAGCACACAATCTGAGAGCCACCAAAAACAAGCAGCTCTTCTGAGGAACGGTGACTGATCGAATAGCAAAGAAGTTTCTAAGTTCAGTGTTCTCGCAGAATACTAAAACAAAACCAAGAAACCGATCCATAATTTCTCTCACCGGTGTCTAAGAGTTTTTAACACATCTGTGTAGTGAGCTTTGAAATTTACCACCATGTCTCCATAATAGCCTTGACCAACCTGAAAAGACAACGAATTTGATGAATCTTCTAGCAAACTAAAAGCCTCCTCCACGAACAAATCTTCGCATTAGTATCAGGTTTCTCCTTGGTCAAATCATATTGTGAGTGAAGCTTTTAGAAAGTATCAATTAAGCCTCTATAGTAACGAGACCCTTTTTCTCCTACCAGGTACAATCGCATTCACTCCCTGGAAATGGATTCAAAGAGCAGAATCACGAACTATAGGAGGAAGACAAAAAATGTCTCCCTAAGTATTGTCTTACAAGCATGCAGGGTTCGGTCGCAGACTGATGTTACGTGCTGCACAAAAACAACACTTGAAAATGACACTGATGACTTCGATTGATGCTTTACGTCCGCCCACGAGATTGGTTCGAAATTTAATAATTTTTTAGTTTTGCCCGTCTGAAAAAAAAAATTCCTCGTCATAAAATGGTACTAAAATTTAACGTAGTAATATGAAATATATACTTAAATTATTAGGTGGATGATTGGTGGCTTCAAATGTACGCAAGCCCCAATCATATAATGGTCTGTAAAGGCAAATTTCATTCGGACAGGCAAATATAAAAAAAATCCCCCACGATAATAAAGATGGACCCTATGATGTTACCTCGACTCCACTATAAATACATGTCGCGCCCCCATCAATTCCATGCAGTTCAGCAGCACACGCGATTGGCCAATTCTCTGCTTAAAACTCCGAAGAGCCATGACTTTTCAAAGCGTCCTTTCAAATAAGATGGCCGCAGCATTGGTTGCCCTCACCTTATTGGCGGCAGCGACGGCGGTGGCCGCCGCGGGCAACTTCAACCAAGACTTCGACATCACGTGGGGCGACGGCCGCGCAAAGATACTCAGCGACGGCCAGCTCCTGACGTTGTCCCTGGACAAGACGTCCGGTTCAGGCTTTCGATCCAAGAAGCAGTACTTGTACGGCAAGATCGACATGCAGCTCAAGCTCGTGCCCGGGAACTCCGCCGGCACCGTCACCGCTTATTACGTAAGTCCACACACCCCGTGCCTCGAATTTTTGCAAATCGCGTCGTTCCTAAATGATTTCAACATCTCAAGTCGACTAATCTTGCTGATCGATTACGCAAATTGTCTCGTCCACGTGCGTCGAACGGGATGTGATCTCTAAAATTTTTTTGTTCTTTTTTGCAGCTTTCTTCTTTGGGTTCTGCTCACGACGAAATCGACTTCGAGTTTCTTGGTAACCTGAGCGGCGATCCATACATCCTCCACACGAACGTATTCACGCAAGGAAAAGGGAACAGGGAACAGCAGTTCTATCTCTGGTTCGACCCCACCAAGGCCTTCCACACCTACTCCATCCTGTGGAACCCTCGAAGCATCATGTAAGCTAACGCGACTCTCACCCTATATCAAATTCTTAGAAGAAAAAATTCGAATTGTAGATTAGTTTTAAGTACCTAACTTTGCTTATTCTCACACAGTTTCTCCGTGGATGGAACTCCCATAAGAGAGTTCAAGAACCTCGAGTCGAAGGGCGTCGCGTTCCCGAAGAGCCAGGCGATGTGGTTGTACTCGAGCCTGTGGAACGCGGACGACTGGGCCACGAGGGGCGGGCTGGTGAAGACGGACTGGACGCAAGCCCCGTTCACGGCTTCCTACCGGGGCTTCGACGACGCGCAGGCCTGCGTCTGGTCGTCAGGAACCTCCTCGTGTTCCTCCTCGTCCTCGGGCAAAAACTCCTGGCTGTCGGAGTCGCTGGACGCCACGGGCCAACAAAGGATCAAGTGGGTGCAGAAGAATTACATGATATACAACTACTGTGCCGACGCCCGGCGCTTCTCGCAAGGATTCCCTCCTGAATGCACTCTTTCTTAGAGGAAGAGAAAAACCAACATGCATATGATCGCCAAACTTATTCGTTTTCTTAGGAATTTGTAGTCCTTTTTCTATATTTATGTGAAATAATTCCTCTTCAAGTAGGCTTGAACTTGTTATTCCTCTCCTTATCTTTGCGAAGTAAGTGCTTTATCAGTGAGCTTGTTACGTGTAACTTCTTAATTAATAACGAAAGTATGGATTTCATGGAATTCTTTTATATTTTAGTGAAAAATAGTGGATATTCTATACTTTTGTAAATCTTCCCTCCGCCGGGGTGTGTTGATTTGCTTTAACAAATAATTATGTGGAAAGTAAACGGAAGGTGAAGAAGGTAGGAACAGAGGAGACAATTATTATGGCTGAGCATATTGGATCAATACAACTACAAACTGCCACGATTGAATTGGATAGGCCGGTTTGGTTTAGTTTCCGGGTTCATAGAATTGGAACTAGTTACAATCGGTCCAGTTCCCGATTCTAAAAGAGAACTAGATCGAATGGACCGGACCGAATAATATTTATTTCTAAAAGAATTTTCCTAAATGTAAAACTAAACCTAAACTTAAAATGCTTAGTATGACTTTTAGATTTAGCGACAACGCAATGCAATTAACAAGAGATAATATGGTGAATATGTCGTTAATGGAAAAAAAAAATTTAATGAGAAATCACAAAAAAAAAAGTGCAACAAGTCGAATGAATGGGTCGCTTGAAAATTGAACCAATCGGTCATGTCCGATCTCAGGACCATCCGATACAGTTTGCGGTCCTTGAAACTGAGAATCAGTCGTCCTGATCTGATTCTCAACTCCAGTGGTCCTCCAATAGCCTTTGACGAAAAATAATAGGATGGCGTAGTGGCACCGTCGGATAGAATTTCTCACAAGGCTGTCGAGACCACAGGTATCATTTGTGAAAGCGGGCAATGGAAAGAATCTTTCATTTTGTCAAAGAGGCACGACTTTTCTTCCCTTCTGCTTGTGTTTCTTTTTGTCTTGTCACATCCATCTTTAGTCTTCCAGGTTGATGAAAGGTATTTTGTACGTCAAATGCAAAACATATTCTATTAGGAATAAAGGCTGATTTTGTTGTAAAGCATAATGACGTTATTACAAAGTGGATAGCTTGATAAATCATCTAAGCATAATAACCGCCAATCCAAGATGTATTTTCATTTATATCTTCCGATATCCCAGCGAGCTAACAAACCCAAAGTAGACATGATTAATAGACAAGTTGTGTATTGACCTAGAAGCTCTTGCCTAGAATTGCAATTAATTTTAAGCTTCCTTCATGGAAATAATTGGGCATGGGGGACGGACCCTACAAAACCTAAAAAAAACCCCATTTATGTAGATCACACATATGGGCTTTAGACCCGGGTGATTCGCCAAACCTCCTTGTGCAAATAACCACATGAAACCATACTAGCTTAATCCTGTTGTCATCACTGAGTGAGATTTTTTATTTCACCCATTTGGCACGAGGCCTAATGGCAAGGAAATTGGGTAGAGTAAGGAAAGTTTCAAGGATGGGGGTTCGACTCCTATGTTTTGTAAAGAGGCAAAATAAAAGTAGGAGAGATAGAGGGAGGAGAGGTAGAGTAGGACAAAAAAAAAATAAAAATCTTGGTTCAGAAAAAAAACAAATATTGAATTTCAATCAGATCAATCATTAGAATCTTACAAAGGGTGGTCCATTGTGGTGAGAGTGGTGGCCAGCTATGGCGGGTTTAGGTTGATGATGTCCTCGATGAAGTTGTCGATGGAGGGGTGGGAGGAGGGAGAGAAGGCAAAGATCGTGATGGCCGGTGGCGGATGTAATCTAGTCGCATTTTGCTGTCCAGCGACTCATCAATCACAATGAAACACAAATTTGTCGTCACAGACGACCCTAAGGCAACAATTAAAGCTTCATCAGTTGACGAAAGTAACGTGTTTTTATCACGCTAGCTCCACAAAGGCGACGAAAACACTGTATATTTCAGTTGCGATAGAACCATCGCAGCTGAGGGTGACCCTCACTAGCCCAGAGTTAAGCATTCCTTGCCGGAGGCCAGCCTACGATAGTCAACGTCAATAATTTTCGATTAAAATTGATTTAATGGATTCGATTGGCAAAATGTAAAATGGTTTAGCACTTAATTAATAAAATTAGAACGTGTACAATAGAATTGGTAAAAGTGTAATAAATTTAAGATTTTTTAAATAATTTTTTTGAAGAAGTTTTGTGGCTAAAAGTCGCCGTTTTCCCACCAACTTTAATTCGTGGCCGAAGTATTGGAAACATGGCCACGAAATTTAATTTTCTGGCTGAATGTCTGACATATTGCACGGAAAACAAGTTGGTGGCGACGGGTCTCTCCTTCATCCACGAAAACTGTGTTCATGGTAGAAGAATAGGCTTTTACCACAAACAAATAAGTGGTGGCTGTAGATTTAGTTTTTCGCGACTACTCATTATGTTTCGTGGTGGAAGTTATAAACTTGCATTGACTTTCAGGCTCCGTTTGTTTCACGAAAAATAAAGTGTTTTTGAAAAATATTTTTCAAAAAATCATTTTCCAGGAAAATGACTTCCTTTTTCCGGTGTTTGGCTGAAATTGAAATGGCGATGGACAAGGTCATGGAGTGCGAGCGACAGACGAAAAGAGGAAGGGAAGAAGCAAAGGAGGAAAATGATTTCCGTTTCTCAAAAAGAGGAAATCATTTTCCTTAGTTTTAGAAGATTTTTTTTGTTGACCGGAAAACATTTTCCGTTGACCATTCATTTTCCGCCCCCCAAACACCGGAAATTGAGGAAAATATTTTCCAGAAAAATATTTTCCGTAAAACAAATGGAGCCTTAGCTACCGATAGTCATTTCCTACCATAATATCTGACTTCCAACCAGCCAACAATACTTGCAGCCATTTAAATAAATTAGATCATTGGAAAGCTCTAAACTCGCCAACCTCAATCATTTGACTCTAATTATGCCAAATTAGACGTTCTTCCTAAATAATGAACTGTGACCCTGGATAACCTCCGAACTTAGAGAAGTTCTCGAAGTTAATTGATATGAAAGCTCAAAACCTCTCGCAAGATCAACCTTCGTGAAGTTCTTTCAGGAATAAAATGAACAAAATTGTAAGTAAATTAGATAGTTAGAACTTTCTAAACCTCACAAGGTCTGGCACTTAACTCAGTTTGAATTTAGCTTTTTTCAGAATTGGAAGTTCTATTATTGGAATCAACTTTGACCTTGAACTTGTGCCCAAAACTAGTGAAGTTCTTTTAGGGTGCAATTGTTTCATGGAAAACTCCATGAAAAAGGAAAATCATTTTCCAAAAATCATCTTTCAATAAAAAGATTTGTTTTCCTTTGTGTTGATGATGACATGTGATTGAAAACCTTTTTCTGGTATTTGATTCTTATTTGGAAAATGATTTCAATCTCATGACTTTATCTTAGGCAAACAAAAAAAGTCAAAATTTTAAATTATTTTTCTATACTTTCTGTTTCATATGTTATATTTTTTTTTTCATTTCTTCCTTCTTGCTCCATCATGACGTCCTCCACCGCGACTGGCCAGTAGTGGCCATTGGCAAACTTGAGGCTCACCAATCGACCGCTGTCGCCGAAGCCCGGCAAGTGGCGAAGGTAGAAGAAAAAAGAAAAGGAAAAATTAATAATTAATAATTAATAATTAATCAAATATATATTAACATTAAAATATGAATTAAAAAAACTAATTTGGTGCATGAATTTTTTGTTGATAAGAAAGTATTTTCCATTAACAAGTTATTTTCAACAAACCAAATGGGTGAAAGTTCGAAATAGTAATTCTCGAGAAACATTTTCACTCAAGCAAATGCACCCTTAAATGCAAAATAAACATAATTAAAAGTAAGTTAGATGATTAGCAAGCTCTTAACTTCCCAAAGATAAACATAATTAAAAGTAAGTTAAATGACTAGCAAGCTTTTAACTTTCCAAAGATAAACATTGGGATCTCTCCTCTTGGAGAACCAAGGTAGAGGCAATCCCGTTCGTGTGTCGTGATTCAAAACGAAGATTGATTGAAGGGATCGTGCAACCAATCCAAGGGTCATATGCCCTTCAAGCCAAAATCCTACCCTACCTCTATGCTCTCTACCACTTTGCTGATCGACCTCAATTGAAATGAACACTAGAGTCTAATTGTTCAACTTTGACGAGCTATTCGAAAGATTCTTCCTTCTTTCCTTCGGATGTTGAGCCACTTATTACCGGTTGTATTGGCCTCTTGGCCCTTTTTAGAATTTAGAATTTGCCCACTGCCTTGTAACTCTAATAGACTGGCAGACTAGGTCGCAAATGCCCCTAGATGCAAGGCCCTATCTTGTAGCTAGGTTACTCACCCCCTTACCCTCGTTGGGAAATTCAGTATTTTGATGCCCCTTAATCTTTTAGGTGGCCTCAGGTTTAAACTAATGAAATTCTCAGTTTCGGGGGAAGTAAAAAACTTCCCAAAGAGTTTTGGTGGCTAAAATAACATATGGCGACAAACACATTTTTCGTGGCGAAAGATCAGGTCTTTTGGCCATAAACACATTTTTCGCTAGATCATTAGCGACAGAATAATTTTCGTGGTGAAACTTTGGTGGTAACATAAAGAATTTATGGCCACGAAATGCTTTTCGTGGAAAAAGTCTTGCCAAATGTTGTGCCATATTTAACGGCAAAAAACAATAATTCGTGGCGAAAAATGAAACCTTTGGCCACGAAATCTGTGTCCGTGGCCATAGATTATACATTTTGCAACAAAAATATATATTTGTGGACTGCTTTTGTGGCACTAAGCAAGATTTTAGCAACAAGACGTGGTTTGTGGTAAAGAGACAAATAATCACCACGAGAAAAAAAAACCATGTTTCATAGCCATTATTATGATCTTAGCGACGAATTTCGCTCCTTGATCAAAATTTCGTGGCATTAGGTCTGAGAGTGATTGCCACAATTTCTTTTCCTTTGTCCATATAAACTAAACTTATAGCCCTAACAAAGGTTATATCACTATACTATTTCTGTAGCAATAGAAGAAATTGTCACATCTCATCTTCTTAGGTCACAATCACAAAGAATTAACGATAGCGAATTGTGAAAGGTACGATGATAACCGATTTTTGATAATGTTATTATGAACAGAGCATTATATGGCATGGCTAACTGAACAATCGAAAAGGATGAATTAGTTGCTTCAAGAAAAACAAAACTTATTGGCGGAAGGCTTATGGATAATCTTTCACTGTATCTTCAGAGAATCTCTATTTTGATTAAGAATCCTGTTTACGGAAAGAAAGGCTCTTGTGCAGATGCCAATGCTTCTATCTAGCAGTTAATGAAAAAGAGTTCAGACAAAAAAAAATCAAAGAAGTTGCAAGCAGATGTACAGAGTGGTTCGGCCTTTGGCTTGGGCAACCCCGTCCACTCTTTTAGACTAAGGATAGGACCCACTAGTGATCTCACAGAGTAACATACTTCGAAGAAGAGGAATCCACTTCGACGCGAAGCTCATTAGATAAAACTACAACAACAAGCACCACTTACCCTGTAAATCCCTCTCTCTTCGCATATTACACCAAAAGCACAACCCTCCTAGAGAACAACCATCAGAAAAGCAGCAGTCTTTCACAAGTGTAAGCACGAGAGCATTCAAAGACGGAGAAAATAGTGTTGATATTTGAATTTTTAATCAGTTTTTCTTTAAAATTTTCTTTATAAATACAATAAAAAAAATTCATAAAATTTGAAAATCAACTTTGGAAGCCTTTCCCAAGCCTAAGGAACCAATTTTTAACAAAAACATGTTTTTCTGAAATTTTCTGAATTTTTGGAATTTTGGTTAATTAGAAAATAACACAAAAATAAGAAAATTACCATTTGTGGACAGAAAAAATACGAAAAAAAATATTCATTAGTCTTTTCTTTAATTACAAATACATTTTCAGTCACTTTAAAATTCAAAAATTTGATCGGGAACCTACTTTTCTAGATTTTTGCATTTAGGTCCCTAGTCTTCCAAAAATAACAAATTCAGCCCTTTCTAGAATTTTTCTGACTTTGGACTAGTTATAAAATTTGATCCTCATGACTTCAATTGCATTTTGGTCCAATCATTTCACAGATTGAATAATTTAGAAAATGGGCTTAAAATCTTTTAAATTTAGTCCTTGGACTTTTTTTTTTTTGGTAAAGAATTTAGTCCTTGGACTTCATTCTCAATGAAATTAAACATTTTTTTTATAGATGTTCATGCACATCCAAGACTACTACTCTATGTTTTTCACCATTCTGAATCTATTGTGGGGTTAATTTGGCTCAATTCAATCCTTTAGGATTTAAATTATTCAAAATTCATTTTCGGGTTAAACATGAAATTTGGGGGTTTTATATCAAATCGGACCAATTTAGCTAAAAGAATCCCATTTTTAGAGGAATTGGATGCCGTGGAATTCAATTTTGGCATTAATTTTGTGGAATTTGGACAGCAAAGGAGTCAGTTGGGTGTTTTTTTTTTTATAGTAAAAACGGGTCAATCATGTCGGAAAGATCTGACCCAGTCAAGTCAATTCACTGACCCACGGGACCCAAAGACCAATTGGTGTTCTTCTTGCTCGGTCTTCTTGCACGTACAAGGAAGCTGGAGATTGGGAAGCTGATTTGGAGGCAGCGTTCTTCCATGCCGAAGGACGAAAATGACGCCAACTGAAATTGCCAAAAGACCCCCGGCCACCGGCTTACCATATGGCACGTGTGCACGTGTGGTTGAAGGTCCACAGAAGCCCTCGAGCCCGCAATTTTCGTTTTTTTTAGGATTAATACCACGAAAAACCTCAAACTGGTACGTCTGTGACAAATTTATCCCAAACTATTTTTTTGACCATGAAAAATCTCAAACTGATACACATGTGACAAATTTACCCCAAACTATTTTTTTAACCTCAAAAAACCCCAAACTGATACATTTGTGACAAATTTACCACAAACTGATATATTTGCGACAAATTTACCCTTTGTTAATTTTCGTTAAAATTAACGTTAAATTACTTAGTTGGATGGCATGTAGCACTTCACGGATATACCGATTTAGGATTTTTACCCTTCGTTTACCACAGGTTTATCAATTTAAGATTTTTCATGGTACTAATCCAATTTAATGAAGGGTAAATTTGTCATAGGTATAATAGTTTGGGATTTTTCGTGGTAAAAAAAATTAGTTTTTGGTAAATTTGTCACAAATGTACCAGTTTGGGGTTTTTTATGGTAAAAAAATAGTTTAGGGTAAATTTATCACGGGTGTATCAGTTTGGGGTTTTTCGTGATCAAAAAATTAGTTTGAGGTAAATTTATCACGCGCATACTAGTTTGAGGTTTTTCGTGGTATTAACCCTTTTTTTAACCAATATAACAACTTAGGGGTCCTTGACAGCTTGGGGGGTGGGTTTGATTCAGTTGGAGGTAGGTACCGTTACTAACAGACACAAAAAACGATAGATAGAAGGAGGGAGAAAAAAAAAAAAGCTCTCGAAGAGCCCCGCGCGATGGCCGTAGCCAAAATCCGTTGGGAAGTTCCAAAGCTTCGTCAAGCTCTTTCATGCAAAACCGAGGATAGCAAACCATTTCTTGAGCTTCGTGATACTCCAAGGAAGCTTCAGAACTTAGCGGCACGTCATTTCATCGCCGATCAAGGTACACACCATTTTTGCTCCTTCAAAAAGCTCTGCTAATGGCGAATTCCGATCCAACTACTCTTTCTTTGTTATTCTTGGTCTAAACTTGCTCTGAGCTCTTGCTGATCGTGAATCTACCTTTACTTCGCGTTTCCATTGCATAAATTCACTCGAGTCAACTCCGGAACCCCTGAGCCAACCTTGAGCTCCATAGCTCATTCTAAACATAATTATGTGGAAAAGTAAATGGAAGGTGAAGAAAATAGGAAGAAAGGAGACAATTATTAGGGCTGAGCATAATGGATCAATAGAATCGCAAGCTACCCAAACTAGATTGGACCGGCCACTTTGGTTTAGTTCCCGATTGTTGACACCTAATTTTTAATCATTTATCTTTTTTGAAAATTACTAGAAAAATTCATAAGAATTGATAAAATTATAAATCAATTTTAGAAGACTTGGCCAAGCCTAAGGAACCATTTTTGAACAAAAAAATAATTTTTGGTAATTTTCTTATTTTTTAATGTTTTTTGAAAATTAGAAAAATAGCCCAAAAAAAGCATTCATGGCAACAAAAATACATTAAAATAGTCAATATTTTTATTTTAATTCCCTTTTTTTTATGGAAAATTCAATCCGGGGTTATATGATCCTTCTTTAAGCATAACCCTAAATTGAGCCAAAAATTACATTTTTCTCCTTTTATTTCTTTTTTTTTTTTACATTTTTAGAGTAGTGACATTTACCTCTACCTCGTATTGAAGTTCAGTCCAATTTTGTAAAGAATTGCACTATTTTGGCACCAAAAAAGGACTTTTTACTTTCAATTAAGTCCCTCGATTTCACTCTAAGTGCAATTAAACATTTTTTAGGGATGATCATGCAAATATAAGGCCACTACCTTATAATTTTCATCATTCTAGATCTATTGGTGGGGGTGGTTTGGCTTAATTTTGTCATTAAGTTTGGATTTCTCAAAATTCACTTCAGGGTAAAAACTAAAACTTGGGGTTTTTGCAAAATTCCAAGCAAATTTTTCACAAAAATCACATTTTTAAATGAAATCCATGTTCCTAAGTCCAATTTTAAGATTTAGTTTGACAAATTTTGAGTATTTAAAGGTCAATTTGAGAAACTTGAGTGAGCCGAGTCTGTCAACTCGAACTAGATCCAATTCGACCTAACCCAACTACCCCCCTTTCTGCTCCAGATCTGGTCTCGCGCACATAGAAGATAGCAAAGTTGGAATTGGCCATTTTTGGACGTCTATTTGAACATCCCTGAATGCAAAACGAAGCTGTCAAATGTTGCCCAACGCCGACGTGCATAATGGCACGTGACCAGGCATTAAGCACGTGCAGACGAGCTCAACCAAATTCTTCCCACATGCCAAAATTTTTGTTTCTCGGCCATGACAGATTGGGGATGTTTTAAGGCGATTTTTGCGTCCATTTTCAATTACAACATGTCAACAAAGAAGTGTCAGAGATAAATGGAGCGGGAGAGCTCTCTGAGGAACCGCACACAGCTGCCATCGGAGAATTCGACCGAAGCTTCAAGCTTCAGATTATGCTTAAAGAAGGAGATTCTCCCGATTTAGGGGTTGAGACCCTAGGGTTATGCTTAAAATTGTGTCATAACTTTTGTACAGCATTCACTTGAGTGCCATAACTTTTTTTTCGCTCACTTGAGTGCCGCAAATTTAAAAAAAAACGTTCACTTAAGTGTTAGTCGCTGATTTGGCATGCCGAAAATTGACGCATAGTTATTTTAATATTAAACCATCCTACGTGGCTCATCGGAAAACTAAAGTCAGCATTAAAGATGTGAAACAACGTTATATTGAAGAACTTACCTTCTCAACAAATTGGGGCAAATCGTGAAAAAATCAGTGAAGAATCCTAACCCTAACTTCACCCCTAATTTAAAATTCTTCCAATTGGGAGCTTTTCACCTCAATTATTTCCAATGGGGAACAAAAGCAAGAGAAGTGGGTCAAGATTTGAACCCCTTTTGGATGTTAGAACTTACCTCACCTTGAGATGTATGCATGAAATCCATAATTAGAAAAATCGCTCAACTTAGGTATCGAAAGAGTGTCAATCAAAAGATCGGCATAATTAAGTTCTCGGACCCTCTTCTCTGATTTTTGCGAAATCGAATGTTCTCTCCCAACCATTTGGTAGGATTTCCAATCTACTCTCCAAAAACAGATTGGTGGCAACTTCAATGGTATGTACACTTATCACATGTCATCGACCCTGTTTTAGTATAAAAACCCTGATATTGGGATTTGATATGGGTTTGGGAGAGCTTACCCCTCAATCTCACCATTCTATCGAGCAAATGAGATCTTGGCAATCCACTAACCCCCCCAAGTCTTACGAAAAATTTCTCTTGGGAGGGTTGTGACATCGGTTCCATAGAATTAGAACTAGTTACAGTCGGTCCGATTCCCCATTCTAGGAGAGAACCAGATCAAATGGACTAGATCGAAAAATATTTCTTTCTAAAAGAAATTTCCTAAATGTAAACCTAAACCTAAAATGATTAGTATAACTTCTAGGTTTAGCAATGATGTGATGCAATTAGCGAGAGATTATACGGTGAATATGTCGTTAATGGAAAAAATTTAACGGAAAATCACAAAAAAAAGTGTTACTAGTCGAATGAATGGACAGTCTAGGAATCAAATCGATCGGTTTTGTCCTATCCCAGGACCATCTAATCCATTCGCGGTCCTTGAAATTGGGAACCAATCCTCCCTATCCGGTTCCTAGTCCCATGGCAATCCTTCAATAACCTTCAATGAAAAATGATAGGATGGCACTAGTGGCACCGTCAGATAGAATTTCTCACAAGATTGTTGAGACCACACCTATCGTTTTTAAAAATGAGCAATCGAATCTTTCATTTTGTCAAAGAAGCACAACTTTTCTTTCCTTTCTACTTATGTTTCTTTTTGTCGTATCACATCCATCTTTAGTCTTCCAGGTTGATGAAAGATATTTTGTACATCAAATGCAAAATATATTCTATTAGGAATAAACACTGACTTGTTGTAAAGCATAATGACGTTATTATAAAGTAAATAGCTTGATATATCATCTAAGAATTAGTAATCGCCAATCCAAGATGCATTTTCATTTATATCTTCCGATATCCCAGCTAGCTAACAAACCCAAACTAGACATGATTAATAGACAAGTCGTGTATTGACCTAAAAGCTCTTGTCTAGAATTGCAATTAATTTAAAACTTCCTTTGGGGGAAATAATCGGGCATGAGGCACCCTAACTAAACAAAACCTTAAAAGCCGTTTTGTATAAGTTACACATTTGCGCTTTGGACCCGGGTGATTTGCCGAGCCCTGATTATGTTGTAATCCAAACACAACATAATGTGAAATTTATCTTATCACCTTATGCCTTGTTCAAATAACCGCATGAAATCATACTAGATTAATCCTATTGTCATCATCGAGTGAGATTTTTCATTTCACCAATTAGGTGCATGGCCTAATGGTAAGGAAATTGGATACAGCAAGGATAGTTTCAAGTGTGGAGTTCGACTCCTACATTTTGTAAAAGTTGGAGAGAGAGAGAGAGAGAGAGAGAGAGAGAGAGAGAGAGAGAGAGAGAGAGAGAGAGAGAGAGAGAGAGAGAGAGAGAGTAGGACCGATTAAAAAAAAAACTTGATTTTCGAAGGGAACTCGATAAACAAGTTGTCAGGTACCCTTGGGAAAATTTGCGGTCGCCGTCACTCTTCCAAGAATCACTACATGGTCAGCTTCCCGTTTTCCAAAATATTGGTAATAAATCAAACGTATTACTCTGCTGGATATACAGCAGATATACTGCTGGATGGAAAGTTTCACTAAAGGAAATTGTCCCATAAATTTTTCTCTGTCATAGTTAGGGAGACAAGGCCACTACACGAGCCATTTAAGGACTAGTGACGTTAACACGTTGAGTTTGGGGGTACGCCACTATGCAACACATTTCAGTATTCCTAGAATGAGAGTCCTAATGTTCCACAGTTCTTCAATTACCAATCGTGCAAGTATCTGAACCAGCGGGTTCTTTTTTTTTTTTTTGTCGAAAGAAATGAAACTTCATTGAAACTTAACCCGGACGGGCCTCAACAGGGTCCATACATAACAGAGAACAAAGATAAGATGGTGGCCTTTGGAGCCACGAAGGGGGGAGGGAATTAGTGCGGGAAGCCTTCGCAACCCAGTCCGTGGCTTGGTTAGCCGAACGAGGGCAGTGGGCTAAAGAGATGCCCCGCAGATGGTTGAGCAAGTCTTGACAGTCAGTTACTAACGAGCGGATGGGCCACGGACTCTCTTCAAGGCCCAAGATCCACCGTACGGGAGAAAGGCAATCGGATTCTACTCTGACTTCTTGGACTGAAGCAAATCCAGCAGTATCTAGCTTACCCTTATCTTTACGTTCTTTCTGCAGGAATTCCAGAGCTTTCCTCAGAGCGAGGGTTTCCGCTACAGTAGCAGAGGGCGCTCTGAACTTCACAGCGAACCCAGATTCCAGAAGGTAGGAGGCGTTCCGAAGGATTCCAGCGGCCGCTGCGTCCCCTGTCTCCCTGCTCCACGAGGCATCGACGTTCAGCTTCAACCTGCCTGGGGGTGGTAAGCACCACTGCTGAGGTAGGCAATCCTGCCCTGTTACCTCTGTAGTTCCGCTCGGGTTCCACCTTTTATACTGATCGAAGGAGCATATCGCTTCGTCTACTATAGTCCAGGGTTTAGGGGCGCGATTCTGGAAAACCCAGGCGTTTCGCGCTTTCCAGATGGCCCACCAGATCTCGGCTAGCAAAGACTGAGGTGGGGGGGTTTCGAGCCTTGGATGGGAAGCGCCTGCGGCCAGGTTATCTATGAACCACTTGTCAATTCTGGTGATCTTACACGGGGAGGTGTCGAAGTAAAGCCTCTTGTCTGACCATACCTGTTTTGTCCAGTCACAGAGGAGGAGTAGATGCTCCGGCGTTTCTGGAAGCAGTCCACAGACGGGGCACAGCGGATCTGGAGCCATCTTTCTCCTGAAGAGGTTCTCCCTGGTTGGCAGAGCATTGTTACAGGTACTCAATAGGAAGAAGCGTATTTTTGGGTGGGTTTGGGTTTTCCAAAGTGTAGACCATAGCTTACTGTGAGGCGTATAGGAAGTAGACGCGTGAGGTTTAGGGATCTCGGCAGAAGCTTCTCGTAACTTGTTGTAACCCGCCTTAACAGAGTAGCACCCTGTCTTGTTACCAGTCCATACCAATCGATCTTCCGAGGGATTTCGGCTAAGTGGGATTGCCAAAATTTCCTTCTCCATTTCCTCGCTGTATAGATCTACTATTAGCGGCGTATTCCATTCATGTGATTCCTGATTAATTAAACTTTCTACAAGCTGAGGTTCGAGCTTGTTAACTGGACCTTCAAAAGTGCCAGAGGTGAGCCATTTGTCTTCTCTAATTTTGATCTTCCTACCATCACCCACCAACCATCTCGTATCAGGGGCGATTGCATCTCTTCCCGCAAGCAAACTCAGCCAACCCCAAGATGGACGGTTCCCTCTCCTGGCTTTCCAAAAGTTCCCATCTGGAAAATACGTCTCTTTCAAGACCTGGCCCCAGATTGAGTTAGGGGACTGAACAAGGCGCCAAGCATTTTTGCCAAGTAGGGCTAGATTAAAGGTTATGAGATCTTTAAAGCCTAAACCTCCCCTATCTTTCCTGGTCTTAAGGCAATCCCAGCTTCGCCAATGGATGCCACCTTTGTTAGCATTCTGCTTCCACCAGAAGGATGAAATTTTCCTTTCAATTGCTCTGCATATCGACATTGGGATTTTAAAGAGGGACATAGCATATTGCAGTAGAGCTTGGACTACTGACTTGATGAGTATTTCCTTCCTGGCTTTTGATATTAGCTTCTCCTTCCAGCCCTCTAGCTTCGAATTTACTCTTGCTAGCACCCAGCTGAACATATCCTTCTTCGTGCAGCCCCAATCCGATGGAATTCCTAGGTACTTGCCTGTTTTCTCGAGGATAGGGACTCTCAGCTCTTTTGATAAGTTCCTCTTTAGAGATTCTGGACAACCCTTGCTGAAGTAAATGCCTGACTTATTTAGATTGACTGCTTGCCCAGAGGCGTAACAATATTGGTTTAGTACATTCGAAACGTTTTGGCATTCCCTCAACGTACCATCCAAGAAGAAAATTACATCATCTGCAAACAGTAGATGGGTAAGGGCTGGACACCTTTTGTTCAGTTTGATGCCCTTTATAGAACCATCCTCTAAAGCCTTCTTCATTAGGGCTGATAGGGAGTTGGCCATGATAATGAACAAATAGGGTGATAACGGGTCGCCTTGACGGATTCCTCTGGAGGGCTTGAAAGAATTTAGGGATTCTCCATTAACTCTAATACTGAACGTCACTGAAGATATGCAGATTTTGATTAGCTTGACCCATTTCTCACAGAAACCCATCCTGTGCATGCTTTCGCATAGAAAATCCCACTCGACTCTATCGTAAGCTTTTTTCATGTCCATCTTTAGCACTGCTTGAAACTTTCTTTCCCTTTTTCTGGTTCTTAGCTGGTGCAGCACCTCCTGGACCACTAGGATGTTGTCTTGGATTAGTCTGTCACTTACAAACGCACTCTGTTCTGCTGCAATCAGATCTGTTAGCCATGGCTTCAGCCGGTTTGCTAGAACTTTGGACATGATTTTATAGCTGAAATTGCATAGGCTTATTGGCCTGAACTGGGAGATGTTCTCAGGATGAGTCTCCTTCGGGATTAGTACTATATGCGTCTGATTTAGGGAGGGATCGAAAGTGCCATAAGTAAGGAAATCATCTACCATCTGGAACACATCCTGCTGTATACTATCCCAGTGATGTCAATAGAACTGCCCGTTAAGACCATCTGGTCCCGGGGCTTTCGTAGCCCCCTGCTGAAACACGGCTTCTTTTACTTCCTCCATCGTAACCTTCCTCATCAAAGCTTCATTCATATCTGCCTTGACCAGATGATGACATTGGTCTAGAACCGGCCAGAAATTTCTCTCCCCCGACGACTCATATAACTCTTGGTAGAAGTCCTTGATGTGGGTCTTGATAACCTCTTGGTCTCTGCACCATATGTCGCCTTCCACCTTTAGCATGGAAATTCTGTTACGCTGTCTACGTTGGATTGTAGTAACGTGGAAATATTTCGAATTTTGGTCTCCCCACTTTAGCCAATTTAGTCTCGATCTCATGCTCCAAAACATCTCTTCTTGCCTCCAAAGTCGATCAATTTGCTCTTTTGCTTGCTTTAAGACCCCTTCATTTCCTTTTGTGTTAGGATCGTTTGTATAGGCCGTAATGATCTTCATTAAGGTCTCAATCTGGTTGTGGGGATTCTTGAACTTCCTTCTGCTCCAGTTTGTGAGGGCTTTCGCTACCTTTTCCGTCTTCCTCGCAACATTCAGATGTGGGCTATTTTGATCATTCCAAGCCCCTTCAACCACAACTTTACACTCTGGATCGTCTAGCCAAAAGGCTTCAAAACGGAAGTCCTTTTTTTTCTTTGACAAGGGTTTAGCTGCGGCAATCAGAATGGGGCTATGGTCAGATCCCACAGCCGGCAAAGCGAAGACCTCAGCCTCTGGAAACCGCACCCTCCATTCCATGTTACAGACCGCTCTATCCAGCCTTTCCCTAACTAAATCAGGTCCGTCTCTGTTGTAAGCCCAGGTAAAGGCACACCCTTTGCTCTCTAGGTCCATCAAAGAGCACTCGTTCAGCATTTCTTGGAAGGCCGCCATTCTATGGTATTCCGCTCCTCTTTTCCCAAGCTTCTCCCAACTATAGAGTATTTCGTTAAAATCCCCCATACATAGCCATGGGGAGTTGTTTCTGCTATGGATTTCACGAAGTTTCTGCCACATCCTAAGCCTTTCATGATAGATGGTGGGAGCGTAGAGAAAGGTGAGACGAAACGGATTTCTGCTGCCTCTTGGTTTACTTAACAGATCAATAAGCCCATCTTCCCCTTCTAGTACTTCTATGTCCACTTCATCGTTCCACATGACAATTAAGCCTCCCGCAATGCCCTTTGGATCAAGAATAACTGATTGATTGAAATTTAGCTTCTTCCTCGTCTTCTCCACCATCTCTCTTTTGTTTTTTGTTTCCATGAGGAAGACGATGTTGGGTCTTTCACGAGCCACGAGGGCTCGTAGATGCTGGAATGTCAGGGTAGAACCCAGCTTATTAGGGCTAGCCACCAAAGCCCGTGTTGTTGACCCCTCTTCAATTAGGATCTGAGTTTCAAAAAGCTGAGTCTCGTCTAGCCCAGCAGAATCTCTCCTTTTAACGAGTTTCCCTACCTGTCTCTTCATTTTTTTTGCTATTGGCTTGAGGTAATCCTTCCTTGTTTCCACTGAGCACTCAGCCCCCATTTCCGGGGAAGTTTCATTCCAGGGGGAGTTTTGGAGCAGCAGTTGGGGGCCCGGTAACCTATCCCCGGGAGCTGACTTCTCAGCTGTCTCCACTTCCTTACCCCTCTTCCTCCTATGCAACTCGTCTATTCCTTCCATCGGTTCAGGGGCAGCTTGGGTAACAGCCCGCGTCGGGGGAGCTTCCTCCCTCTCTAAATTCTGGAAGGGGGTTTCCGGAATAACCTCCTCCTCATCTGATTCTAGAGGCTCCTCCCCATAGAATAAGTCCCAAAACGGACTCGTCTCCTTAGCTTCGGCTTTCAGCCAGTAGCCGAAGTTTCCCTCTCTAATCTCCTTCGTCTCTACCTTTTTGTATGGCACTTCTTCACAGTACGTTGTGAAATGGCCTATTCTACCACAGGAATAGCAAAAGCTTGGTAGACGTTCGTATTTGAAGTCGACCCATAGCTGGTTACCCTTGAAGTTCACAACGATCCCAGATTTTAGAGGCTGCGCAAGGTTTATTAGGACACGAGCTCTTGCGACTTTCGAGAGACTGCCCTCTTTCCCTGTCAGTTTTACTTCCAGAACCGACCCAGTTTTAGCTAAAATTTCCTCTACTACAGATGGCGTAATCCTTCCCAGGGGCAAGCCGTGGACTTGAATCCAGAAAGCGCAATGGGTGAACACGTGGCAGTGAATCGGAACATTTGGCTTCAGCTACTGGAGAATAAAGAGGTTACCCGAAAAGGACCACGGGCTACCTGCTAGAACCTTCTCTTTAACCGACTCAAACTTAAATGTAAAGGTAAAGAGGCCCTGTTGGGGTTGGTCCCCTATGACTTCCTCAGATTTCCAGGCTTTCTTCATAGTAGAAAGAAGTGCTTGAAAGTTGACATTAGGTTTAGAGTGGATCTTACCCAGGAGAGTGAGGCTGCATTCCTGCTTTTTCTCTTCTGGGATTTCCTCATTTATAGTAGCAATAGAATCTTTAGACCATAGTTTGCCCATTCTTCGGCAAATGAAGGCCAGTCTCCCGTCCTTTCTCTTATCTTCTTCTATATTTTCTGCAGGGTCAGGGGAAGATGCTGGAAGGGGTCGGGGGCTTTGGGTGGAGCTACCGAAGGGATGAGGAGGGCGGGAAATGGAGGGATGACTGGGGGGGCTGGAGAGGGATCAGGAGCAGATTTAGATTGAAGGGACCTCTGGGGGGTGCGGGTGGTGAAGGGAGGGAGATAAGGAAGACTGGACCAATGGGCAACTGCAATGTGATGGAACTTAGGGTTTTGGAAGGATCGAAGGGTTATGGTGGCTAGGGGGTCTATTTCAAGCCAAGCTCCCATCGGTCATGGTTTCCGGACCCACAGGAGGCCAGAGCTAGGGTTGAGTAGCTGACAAGGAGGGGTTAGGGTTTAGCGGTGGTTATGGAGTGAGGGTTTCCACCTGCGTATCCAGCTGCAGAACTTTGCTCCTGGGCATGGACCAACCAGAGGAGGGCGACATTACGGGAGGGATGCAGGGCTACACTCTAGGCGCAAGCAAGGGGACGGGCTGAAGCCCATAGGGATGCTACCACCATGGGTAGAGGAAGCTCTTACTGGAAGAGAGAGAACCTCTCACATGGAGAGAGAAAATAGAAAAGCCCCCTTCAAAAGCGACTTTGTCTGCAACCAGCGGGTTCTTAGTTCAGGAAAATAAAATAAAAATAACCCGAATTTTGATGACATCAATCATTAGGATCTTGCAAACGGTGGTCCATTGTGGTGAGGGTGGTGGCGGCAGGCTATGGCGGGTTTAGGTTAATGATGACCTCGATGATTTTGTCAAGGGTGGGGTGGGATAAGGTGTTACTTATCCTAATGTGATCTACATTAATTGAAATTAATATATAAGTTGATCTATTAAAGTATAATACATATTCTTAATCGGTTACAATATGAGTTGGCTAGTGTGGGTCTAGTTAGGCCCGGCTCGTGATAAGAAGGCCCGCGTCGAAAACTCTATAAAATGCACAAATCCCCCCCTCCAGCCATTTGTCTTAGAAATTCAAAAGTACATTTTCGCTCGAATAATGGTCGTCTCATCGACCAGCGTAATTTTTTATTCACATAACAGTTGTCTCATCGACCATCGATAATGCAAAGGGAATAGAGAGGAAGGATTGTTCCAAGAATTATTGTCATTCCACTTCAAATCAGGATGAATTCCAAACCAGGTTTGCGCCAAACCTCTTTCCTCGATTCATGTGTTGCGTTTCTCATTCTGATTATGGTGATCTCGGGCGTGCCACATTTTCATGGCCTAACAGAAGGAAGAGGGAGAGAGGCGGAGATCATTGTGGCCGGTGGCAGATATAATTTCGTCGCATTTTGCTGTCCAGCGACTCATCAATCACAATGAAACACAATTTTGTCGTCGCAGACGACCTTTAAGGCAATAATCAAAGCTTCATCAGTTGACGAAAGTAACGTGTTTTTGTCACGCTAGCTCCACCAAAAGGCGACGAAAACATTACGATAGAACCAACGAAGCTAATGAAAGAAATGTATTTTCGTCGCCATAATGCCCCCTAAAGCGGCAGATGCAATGTAATTTCGTCGCATTATGTTAACGTAAGGTGGCAAAATGTTACATTTTTAGGTGCACTGAAGTAGACGAAAGCACCACAAGAAAATTGATTTTTAGGTATGAAGATACTTTTCGTGAAAGAAAGTCTATGGGTAATGGCCTATTTGGTAACAATTCTACTCCCCAGAACAATTTCTGAGTAAAAATAATTTTTTTTAATTATTTTCCATTGAAAAAATCATTAGATTTTTTTTTTGCTTCTTGTTTATGTTCCAAATCTATTCTCTTACCACTGATTTGTTCTCAGGAACAAGAAAATTAACTGACGTTTTCAAATAAATTTCTGATCTTAATTTGCTCTCGGGAACAAAAGAACATGAATCAGAGAAATGTGGGCGTTACCAAATAAGCCCTAAAGGTCACCTTCTTGCCACCAACTTTTATTTTGGGGTCGAAGTATTGGAAAACAGCCATGAAATTCAACTTTGTGGCTGAATGTCTTCCCTGTTGCCACGAAATTGTTTTCCGTGGCAACAGGTCTCACCTTCATGATGAAGGCTTCATCCACGACAATTAGTTTCGTGATTGGAAGATTTGACTTTTACCACGAACAAATAAGTCGTGGCCGTGGTCACGCTTCGTAGTGGAAGATTTAAACTTGCATTGACGGATAGTCATTTCCCGGTAAATTATCTGACTTTCGGCCACGGAACTTTTTTTTTTGGATAAAGTAAGTAATATATTAGCTTAACACAGCGCAATTACAAAAGGGTGACCAAACACGGACCTCGTACCCAGGGTTACAAAGAGATGTCCCCAAAGATGCAAGGGTATAGGGCCAAAGGGAAACAAGCAAAAACAACAACAGCCCCAACGAGGGCAAAACAAAAGACAGGCCACAACAGGGTAGGCCTAAAAAGAAAGATAAGCACACAGACACCAAACAGCCACCAGCTCGCAAAGTGGGCCTTGTCGAAGAATATCTTCCTCTGTATTTAGAATATTTCTATTCAATATTACAATCGTTCTCCTTTTGCTTATATACAATTGAAGGGCTAACCCTAATATCCTAACAAAAGAGACTAAAAAAGGAAGACTCCTATACAATATATAATTTAGAAAATAACTCCCTAATTTAAAGGAAGCACAGGTCACGCTAACACTCCCCCTCAAGTGGGTGAGAAGATGTCTTCCATACCCATCTTAACGAGTGAGCTCTGAAACTCTCTACTTGACACAGCTTTAGTCAATACATCGGCCAATTGATCTTCAGATTTGACAAAAGGTAGCTGAATTATCTTAGCATCCAAATTCTCCTTGACAAAGTGTCTATCAACCTCAACATGTTTGGTTCGATCATGCTGAACCGGATTGTGAGAGATAGCTATAGCGGTTTTATTATCACAAAACAGCTTTATCCCAGACTCTGGTGGATATCCAAGTTCATATAATAACTTCTTGAGCCACAATAACTCACACAGCCCCTTCGCTACTCCTCTGAATTCTGCCTCAGCACTGGACAAGGCTACAACTTTTTGTTTCTTGCTCCTCCACGTAACCAAGTTACCTCCTACAAAAGTGAGATAACCTGACGTTGACCTTCTATCTGTTGCATTCCCTGCCCAATCTGCGTCTGTATATCCTTCCACTGTAAGGTGACCATTTTTTGCAAACATTATTCCTCTCCCTGGAGCCGACTTTAGATATCGAAGGATACGATATACTGCATTCATATGTTCTTCACTAGGAGCGTGCATAAATTGACTCACAACACTTACTGCATAAGCAATGTCTGGGTGAGTATGAGACAAATAAATCAATCTTCCTACTAACCTTTGATACCTCTCCTTATTAGTTGGTGCTTGATCAGGATATTCTCCAAGCTTATGATTATGTACCATAGGAGTATCAGCGGGCTTACAGTCCACCATTCCCACTTCAACCAACAAATCAAGTACGTATTTTCTTTGTGATAAGAAAATTCCTTCCTTAGATCTAGCCACCTCAATACCCAGGAAATACTTTAGTCCTCCTAAGTTTTTCATCTCAAACTCTTCTGCCAACTTCTCTTGAAGTCTCAAAATTTCTTCACTATCATCTCCTGTGATGAGCATATCATCAACATATATGATCATGACAGTCACCTTACCTTGGCTTTGCTTCAAAAATTAAGTGTGATCGAAATTGCTCTGGGAATAAACTTACCTCCTCATGGCTGAGCTGAATCGACCAAACCAGGCACGAGGTGACTGTTTCAAACCATATAGCGACCTCTTCAGTCTACAAACAGCATTCGGCTTATCAACACACCCATATCCAGGTGGAACCTCCATGTAAATCTCTTCCTCCAAATCTCCATGAAGAAATGCATTCTTCACATCAAACTGATGCAATGGCCAATCTAGATTTGCAGCAAGTGATAACAGAACCCGCACAATATTCAATTTTGCAACTGGAGAGAAAGTCTCCCGGTAGTCCACACCATAAGTCTGTGTGTACCCTTTTGCAACCAATCGAGCCTTGTACCTCTCAATGGTACCATCTGCCTTATGTTTAATGGTGAATACCCACCTACACTCCACGGCTTTCTTCCCTTTTGGCAACTCTACAAACCTCCAAGTCTGATTTTTCTCTAATGTTTCCATCTCCTCCTTCATAGCTTGGACCCACTTTGGATCTTTCAAGGCCTCTCCCACCCCATTTGGAATTCGAACAACTGATACATTTGACACAAAAGCCTTTAAAAATTTCAATAGTCTTCTTGTTGACACAAAATCGGCAATGGGATATTTAGACTTTCGTTCCTCCACATCCGGTGAGTACCTACTAGGTGGCTTGCCCCGGTTATGCCTATCAAGGAGTTTATATCTAACAACCATATCAGAATCATCAGAAACCTCAAGATCAGAAAGAGAGCTTACCTCAGGATCATTCTCAGGAGAGTGGTCGGGTACTAAAGAAGGGGCAATTAGCAAAGGAGTAGGTTGATCTCGCTCATTAAGTGTAGAGATAGGCTGCTAATCATCCCCATTTTCAGCTGAAAAATGATCACCCTCCCCCTCGTTGCCTGCCATTACACCATGGTTTAAATCTTCATCAAACTGCACCATTGGAACTTGCCGGAAGCTGGTTAATGGTCCAGCCCCACCCAGTCGCATCCCGAACTCTACACGCCCTCCTGACTCCGCGCCCTCTATGCTAATGTCCTACCAATTTTTCCTCTCATTATAATTCTCCCCCTGAATGGAACAATGGGGTGGAGAGAAATAAAACTCAGACTCTAAAAAAGTTACGTCCATGGTAACATGTGTCTTCTTGGTCGTCGGATTATAGCAGCGATACCCCTTTTAGTGAGTTCCATAGCCAATAAATATACACCGTACCGCACACGGGTCAAGTTTGGTACGTTGGTTTTTATGAAGATGCACAAAAGCCACACACCGAAATACTTTAGGGGGTATTGTCAAAACTGAAGGGAGAAGAACATACTAGGATAGAGCTTGTAATGGAGTTCAAAATTGCAATACATGAGAGGGCATACGATTCATCAAGTGAACGGCTATGACCACCGCTGCATCCCAGAATCTTTTTGGAACATTGCCATCGACCAAAAGAGCCCTCGCCGTCTCTAGAATGTTGCGGTTCTTTCGTTCAGCCACATCGTTCTGCTGAGGGGTTTGAGTGCAAGAGGTCTCATGGATTAGACCATGTTCCTTAAAGTAAGAGGTAAGATATTGATTGATATATTCACCGCCATTATCAGTGCAGAGAATCTGAATACTAGCTCAAAACTGAGTGGCAACCATTTTGTGAAACATGCGAAATATGTTAGGAGCCTCATCCTTATGCTTCATCAGATACAACCATGTCATACGTGTGCAGTCATCAACAAAGGTTATAAACCATCTCATTCCAGACATTGTAGTTATTGGGGATGCACCCCACACTTCAGAGTGAACCAACATAAAAGGCTTGCTTCTTTTATTAGAACTCAAAGGAAAAGAAACACGATGATTCTTTACCATAATGCATGTTTCACATTGAAAAGCAGAATCCGATAGACCACGAAACAACTCAGGAAATAAATGCTTTAAATATCTAAATGATGGGTGTCCCAATCGACGATGCCATAACCAAATATCCTTCTCCTTACTAACAGATCGACCATGAGTGTGATAAGTGCAGCCAGAGCTGAGATCATCCACAATGTATAACCCCTCCCTCTTAGTACCACGCCCAATGATCTCCTTCGTGAGAATATCCTTCAGGAGGAAGGGTGGAAGAATTAGCTAAAGCTACCATCGGGACCAAGGAAAGAGGCGAACTCCCAGTCACCAAGGATGCCTGCCCTGCGCTTTTGCCCGATTCTACCTCAAATTTCTTCTTCTTTGCTTGAAAGTCATCCCACCAATCTGGGAATCCATGCAGCTTAAAACAAGCATCCCTAGTGTGTTTGGAGTTGCCACAATGAGAACAGCCACCAGACACTTGAGACTTGGACTTAATAGCAGACCGAGGGTGCCTACCTCTACCCACCAAACTACCTGTCGTTAACTCTAGAGATAGGTCACCTCGATTGCCCTGCGAGACTATTGTTGTACCTATAGGAAAGCCATCGGCATTAGCCAGCATCACGGTTTGGCGCACATCTTCCCTACGGACGCGTGCGTAAGCTTGCTCAACAGTGGGAAAAGGTTGCATCTGCAAGACATCTGCACGAACCTTGTCCAGACGATCATCAAGGCCATCCAGAAAAAGGTAAACTCTATCCTCTTGAACAGCGTTATTATAGCGCTCAATATCTGCGGGACACACCATAGGATTAGGCCTGTGAAAATCAATTTCACGCCAGAGTCCTTGAAGATCATTGTAGCATTTTTCGATTGGTCCACCAGCTTGCTTGAGTCGTGATACCTGACGCTTTAAATCATACATCGGGGGAGTATCGGTGCCATCAAAAAAGGTGGTAGCTACGGAATCCCATACAGCTTTAGCGGTAGGAAATCTGATAAAATTGCCAATCAACACCGGATCCATGGAGTTGATGAGCCATCTTTTCACAGTCAAGTCCTCAGTTTTCCACTTCCGTAAAACAAGATCTGTAGGTAGAGGTTGAGGGAGGTCTCCATTGATGTATCCCAGCTTATCTTTGCCGGCGATGTACATCTCCACAACTTGAGACCATAAGCCATAGTTACTTCCATCCAATTTAATTGCAATCTGAGATGAAGCCGAATCATTCTGAGGTGTTGGTGCTGGTGGAGTCTGGTTCTGATTCAGAATCTGAGTCAATCCGGTGGTCAGATTCTCTAAAAGCGCTTCCGTGGACGAATCCCCCCCTTGATTTTGGTGGGGAATCACTGTTCCTGCAGGGTTTGATCCGTCATGGATCCGAGATTGATCACGAGAAAGATGAAGAAGATCGGACAAGACAACGTTGGCCGGCGCGAGACGACGGCTCAATAGAGAAAGCAGGCAGAAAAAAAAATTTCGGGAGCGCTGCCCCTGAACCCCCAGCCCACTCACCGGCGAGCGAAACCGCCGTAATCGAGGATTGACGTACAGTACTCACAAGGAGCAAACCCTAAGCTCTGATACCATGTCGAAGAATATCTTCCTCTGTATTTAGAATATTTCTGTTCAATATTACAATCGTTCTCCTTTTGCTTATATACAATTGAGGGGCTAACCCTACTATCCTAACAAAAGAGACGAAAAAAGGAAGACTCATATACAATATATAATTTAGAAAATAACTCCCTAATTTAAAAGAACCACAGCTCACGCCAACAGGCCTTCACGGGAGAGCACACCAGCTGGTTTAGGGAGATTTAGAGACCAGAGGAAGCTAGGATGGGATGGCACCAAAGCTGTAGCCGAGCCTAACGCAACCCAAATGCATAGTCAGCTAAATAAGGCCGGGATGAAGGATTCCAGCACAGCATCTAGGATAAGCCAAAGTAGCTGCAGCATTCGCAGGGGAAGACAGCATCATCAGGAAACTAAACATCGCAGGAATAGTCTTGGCCAGCAACTAGAAGCACGCATTGGCCAGCAACCAGCAGAAAGTGATTCAGCCAAGCGTGAGCAACAACCGAAGAGAGGGGGGCTAGCTTAGGCCACCATCATCAACCGGGTGGGTTCCAGAGGGTTCCACAACCTTCCATGCAGAGGGGCACAAGCAAAACACCTTGCTGGGGCTCACAAACCAAAGCAGCAGTCCATGAGGAGCAAGCACGAGGCCAGTAAGCTTCACAGGTCCAGCATCTAACACAGATCAGCAGTACCACGCTACCGAACAATATTCGTAGCCAAATAAATTAATTAAATGACTAGAAATTTCTAAACTCACCAAACTCAATCATTTGACTTTAAATTGCTGTCAAATTTTATTAGAATTGGATGTAGTTCCAAACCTTGTGAATGTTCTTGAAATTAAATGATATGAAAGTTTGAAACCTCACAAGATCAACCTTCGCGAAGTTCTTTTACGATTACAATGAACAAAATTATAAGTAAAATAGATAATTTGAAATTTTCTAACCTCACCAGGTCTGGCATTTAACTCAGTCTGTATCTATTTTTTTTTTAGAATTATAAGTTCTTTTATTAGAATGAAACAATGACCTTTTAAGCTTGTGTGTTAAACTTTGTGAAGTTCTTTTAGACTCAAAATGAACACAATTAAAAGTAAGATGATTAGAAATTTCTAAACCTCAGTAGGTCTGGCATTTAACTCAATTTGGATCTTTTTTTTTTTTTTAGAATTGGAAGTTCTTCTATTACAATAAACTGATCTTGAAGTCGTGGGTCAAGCTTTGTGAAGCTTTTTTAGGCTCCATTTGTTTTATGGAAAATATGGCATTTTTGAAAAATATTTTCTAGAAAGTCATTTTTTTAGGAAAATGACCATATTTTTCGGTATTTGGCTAAAATCTAAAAACGAAACGAAAAAATATTTTCCACCGTTTAATAAGAAAAATCAATTTTGCCATATACATATTTTAATACTTTTTTATTATTTTTTAAAAATTTGCTTTTTAAATTATTTTCTTTATCTTTTGTTTTCTATTTTATCTTTTCTTTTTTATTTTTTATTTTTTTATTTTTTTACTTTCTTCTTCACTAGATCTGGTGAGCATTCGTGGCTGGCCTATATGGTCATCGAAGCTTGCTGGAACTCAATCAGGAGAGTGACTCAGTGTTAGATATGGAAGTGTACTAAAAAAGCTTCGACTGTCATTGAGCTTAGTTGCAAACTCATCGTTGATAGCGACTCGGCCAACCGATCGGTCGTGTTCTGAGCAGATCAGCTGCGGATGGACTGTCATGGGGCAAGGATTGATGGTGGAGGATCTTGTCGTGGAAGACTCTGGAATAACTATGGTCTTACCCGTCGTCATCGCGCGCGGCTGGATCACGTCGAGGGAGAGTGTTAGGTCACAATGGAGAGGGGCAACTTGTGGACGGTGACGCCTCAAGCTCGCCATCAAGGCGAAGATCGCTTAGATCACAGCTTCGTCGTTGGAATCGGAATGGCAAGCCATGAAAAGAGAGAACGAGCCCAAGGGGCAACATGTGAGGAGAGAGAACAGTGAGGGAGGAAGAGGAGAGAGAAAGGGGGATTTTCTCTATTTCAAATAGTGATTTCCCTTTCTCACGAGAAATTATTAAATGGTTAGTGATAACCATGTCATCAGCTTACGTGGCGTGCGTGGCTCCATTAAAAAATTAACGAGTGTCTGGAGAGTGACTTGTAAGCTTTTTTTTTCTTGGAGGCTAGGACATTAATGAATGGATACTAACACAAGCAAACATTAAATGCCCCTCTTCTCTCTCTCCACCCTCTCTTTTATGTTTGAAAGATGACTTTCTGGTTCAAGCCTCTCTTCACTTCCATCCTCTCTTCCGTTTCTCCATCCTTGCTCACCTCAGACCCACTTTTCCTCCTTCATCTTCATCCTCGTCGCCTTCATTCTCGTCGCCTACTGGCCTTTCGATTTCTGACTCTCAATTTTTTTTCCTCTCGAATAGCTCTGTTTTGGAACTGAAGCTCCGGGTCCGACCAAGTCTTCGTCGCCTCTCTCTTCACTTCCATCCTCTCTTTTGTTTCTCCATCCTTGCTCACCTCAGGCCCTCTTTTCCTCCTTCATCTTCGTCCTCGTTGCCTACTGGCCTTCCAATTTTCGGCTCTCAATTTTTTTTCCTCGCGAATAGCTCTTTTTTGGAACCGAAGCTCTAGGTCTGACCGAGTCTTCGTCACCTCCCTAGATTACGGAGGTTACTTCCTCGCCATGTAAATGATCGCCCCTCCCCTCAAAAAAAAAAAACCAACATATACTGAGCTATTAGCTAAGATGGATTAAGGTTGGTAATCGCTGAAGTTTCGATTTTTTTTTCCTTTCCCCTGTTTCTGCATCAGGAGTCATTAATGTTGAAATAGCCTCTACTTTTGTTTCTTGCTCAGTTAAAGGGCTTGAAGATGGAGAAGACGGCAATGAAGGAGCACATTGATGGAGCAATTTTAGAAGGTAAACTTGAGCACTCTCATTCTTCAGTGAAAATGGGTTATCTCTTATGTTGATGATGCATACTTTCTAGGAAAATTTCTTGTAATTGGTGATGACTGATGAGGGTGGTAGATTTCCTAACTTATATTTTCACATATATGAGTTAGATTATTCCTAATCCCTGTAGCTAGCTTGACTTATGCGCTCTCAATTCTTTTTTTTATAGCTAAATCTATTTTTACTTTACCCTTTTTTTTGTTGTTTCAATGATTAGATTTTCTTTTATTGTAGAGGCTCCAAAGGATAATAACATCGTCCGTAATGTCGACAAAGAATTTGAATTTAGAATTGGCATGACATTTGCTAGTGGGGATGAAGCTTATAATACATACAATGCATATGCAATTTACAAGGGATTTGGAGTGCGAAAAGGACAAAAAGCAAAGAACAGTAAAGGAATATTGCGTAGATGCACATTTCTTTGTAATTGTGAAGGACACTCTTCACCAATCCCACCACATGAACAAAGAGATGTTTATAGAACAGTGAAGAGAACGGGATGTCAAGCTTGCATTAAATTCAAATTGATGATGGGGTTTGGATAATTGCCGAGTTTAAGGATTCTCACAATCATCCTTTCATCAATGATAGGCAAAAACACTTGATACGGTCGTATCGGCACATTCTAGATACTAGTAAAAGTATTTTGACTTCTATGACCGGTGTGGATATAAGGTTTACAAAAGCATATTCGTACCTTAGTGGTGAAGCGGGAGGACCAGATAATGTTGGGTTTACTTTGCGTGATTGTCATAATCATACGCAAGCAAACAAAAGGAACCTGATCAGTGCGGGTGATTGTCAAAGTCTCATTGACCATTTTAATTGCTTACAATCAAATGGGAGCAATTTTTCATATACATTTCGGCTGGACAATGAACAAAGACAGACCAATTTTTTTTGGTCTGATGGTGTGTCCAAGATTGATTATGAAAGTTTTGGAGATGTGGTGGTGTTTGATACCACTTACCGTACAAATAAGTACAATATGATATGTGCATCTTTTGTTGGTTTGAATCATCATTGGAAGAATGTTCTCTTTGGTTGTGCATTTATATTGGATGAAACTATTGCTTCATTTGTTTGGGCATTTCAATCCTTTTAAAGGTAATGGGAAATAAAGCACCAAAAACTATTTTCACTGATCAAGACCATGCCATGGCAAATGCCATTAAAGCTGTTCTTCCTAATACTAATCATTGTTTGTGTATATGGCATATTGGAAAAAATG
This sequence comes from Psidium guajava, assembly GCA_016432845.1. Lineage (NCBI taxonomy): Eukaryota > Viridiplantae > Streptophyta > Magnoliopsida > Myrtales > Myrtaceae > Psidium > Psidium guajava. The sequence goes on from CM028228.1 coordinate 30,239,647, forward strand.
CTACGCATCATATTGCACATCTACTTGGAAAGATGGATTTTCGCAAGAAATATTGGCAAAAGCTTCTATATCATTGTGAATCTAAACTTGAAATGGAGAACACATGGAAAGCAATGTGTGAAGAGTGGAGTTTGGGGGATAACAAGTGGTTGGATAGTATATATCGCTTGCGGCATAAGTGGTTTCCTGCATTTGAGCACAATGTTTTTTCTGCAGGAATTAGATCCACACAAAGAAGCGAGAGCACAAACAATGTTTTTCAGGATATGGCATGTAAGACTATGACTTTGTCCGAGTTTGTCCATCATTATGAAAAGCAAGCAGAAAAAATGCGCAACACTGAAGTTATTGATGCTTTTGAGTGTGCTCGAGGAAAGCCACGTATTATGGTTGAGAATAGAGGAATTTTGAAACATGCTGCAAATGTATACACTCATGTCATATTTAGGAATTTTCAAGCTGAGTTCTTGCATGCTTTGTCAGAATATGTTCGTAGTTCAGAAGTTGATGGGTCATTGCATACTTATATCTTGGGAACTGAAAGTAGTGAAAGGAAGCATCCTATCTATTTCAATCCGAACGATTCTACCATTACATGTAATTGCAAGTTATTTGAAATTCAAGGATGGCTGTGTAGGCATATTTTGTGCATCTTGATTCATGTTGTGAATGTCACAAGTATTCCATCACAATACATTTTGAAGAGGTGGACAAAAGTTGCAACGCAAGGGACTCATTGTGATGAGGTAGGACAAAGCTCTCATGGTGTAGTTAAATCAAAGACGTTGCGTTTGAAGAGGTTGATGCGGTTGGCTTTTAGTGTTATGAACTCTAGTGCAAATCATGATGTTACAGAGGAGCTTGCAACTACAACTCTGTTGCATCTTGTCACGCCCCGGATCCCGGCGGGCCGCGCGGCATCCCCGTCGAGTTACACCTGACCTGCAATCACATCGCTTGGTCCAACAACGAACGACGGCCCAGGACTCGTCGCAACCAAATGACGGATAACTAAAAGCGACAGCAGATAGCGCTCTACTCCCAACCAAACAGTCATTCAAGCAAGACAGGAAGACGGGAAAAGAACCATGACATTTAACATTCGCTCAAACCTTAGGGATTCAATACAACTAAACGGGGGAGGGATAAACACAAAATAAAGTTCAGGGTGATAAAGAAGCTCGGGTCCGACAAACTCATGGGGGAGATTACAACCGACATTTCAAAATAAACCCCTAACGGCCTCACAACAAAAAGGGACATGCCAGACAACGTGAGATAGGTACAACTAAGGGTCCTCCTCGTCAGCCGGGGGAAACTCTTCCGAGTCTTCGTCACTATCGGCGAATACGTCGTCCTCGCCGTCGAACTCCATCCTAGCATCTCCATCGGAGTCTTCCACCTCCATTGGCTCAGGGTTCACAACCTCACCCTTGTGAACTACGTTAAGTACCGGGTTCCCATCCGGCCCTAGGACGGGTGCAGCCATGGCGTCCAATGGCCCTGCCAGTAAAAACTTCTCCATTTGTACCAAGCTACGTACTGATGACCTATTAGGCAGTCCTTTTCCCCCTCATCGACCCAGACTGTAGTAACCACCCTCTTGTACCACCCGTCACCAAGTATCTGATACTCTACCTCATGATCTTATATCTCTACAGGTCGACCGTGGCGAACTGGAATAAAGGACATCCTCAGGGGTGGGGATTTGAAATTGGGCGATCAGCCCACAACGTGAGTCGAAACCCAGTAATTTCACAAAAGACTCAAAATAGAACTTCGCATGCAAATGAAGCAGTTCGACACATGATTCAATAAACGCATGGTCAGCATATAACAATGGACTGTATCACAGTAATGAACGCATACTTCATGCCATGGTATGATCAAGTCTCATTCAGATGCAAAATGTTATTTCTCATTTAATCGACTTGAGCTAGGTCCACCGGTGGCTTATAGCACTGCCGGCCATGCCCCGAACCGAGCCCCTGCATTCGCTCAGTTGGCACCCTTGTCACTCCAACGCCCCGTGCCGCGCACGTCCAGGCGCGGTACCGCGACCGTGGCCCACTAGCTCTGCGGCCGGTACCCCTTGTCACTCCACTTCCCGTGGCTCTCTAGCACTGCGGGCCATCCTGCACAATTCTACGCACTCCGCCAAACGTTCGCTCATAAGATTAAATGCAATGTATCAGGCGTTCCATTTCATGACTCGGCCTTTGGCCCACAATTCACCACGCATCTTTTTGCACATATGCATATTCAGTCAAGTTTATATGGATCCGCATGCATCACTCCAGAGTCCAACTCACTTATCACTCACGTGAATCCAGGGCAAATAATGCACATCTTTTCGAGTTCCAAATTCCGTTTTCAGTGTTTTAAACTTCCAAGCATTGGTCCCAATGTACGTGGGTACTCTTAGATCCTCTTAGGACTACCATTCAATGCTCATATCACGTGCCATGGACACTATACTCTCTCGGACAGAACTACTCATACACAGCCAGCAATCAAATTAGACATGCAAGGACTAATATCACACGATTACTCTTCATAGGCCCTTAGAACCGCTATCCAATGCTTGACCCACACAATATGGACATTGTAACCTCATGGACAGAACTGTAAATACACGGCCAGCAAGTCAATTCGGACATGCAATGAGGTATACTTCACGGCACACTCAAGAACAAGCCCCAAGCACACATCGTTCTACCCTAAGTCTAGTTATGAGCTTACCCTACTTGAATTTGGGCACAAAATCGAGAATGGAGCTGACTTTGGAGATCTTGACGAAGTTGATGAAGCTGTATTACAAGAGAACAAGTTCGAAAATGTAAGAAATGGTTGAATCTGTGACATGCAAGGGGTGAAATAGCATCAAGAGCGCTTAGATGATCTTGCATGTGAGTGAATCTCACTTGGATGGCATTGCATGTCCGATCTATTTCCATATAACTAAAATTCAAGATCTTACCAACGTGTGGGAGAAAATGGGGGTCGATTTGGACTCCGGATGAGCCCGAACGAACGATTTCAAGTTCGGTGCGCGCTGACTCACGCAACGACGGGATTTGGACAGCCGACTTCGTGGAGCTATTCCGGCCAGCTCATGTGGTTGCTTGGTGCGAGCTAGGTGCCTCTAGAATCATCTGGAAGAGATGAAGAGAATGGCGGTGGTTTCAGGGCAAACGGAGATCTACAGAGAAAGTTATGATCGTCGGAAGGTGCTGGGGTCGGGGCTAAAAATCGGTGTTGGGATAGTGATGGTCGAGCGGCCGTGGAGGGGTGGTCCGGCGGTCGTTTGGGGTGAGGGAGGTGGCGTTGGATTCTTCTAGAAGAGAAGAAGAAAATGGCACTAGTTTGAGGTCATTTGGAATTTTGTAGGGGAAGTTATGGGCGGTACAGGGAGGCCGAGAGAGAAACAGGCGAGAGAGAGAGAAGAGGAAGTGAGAGTGAAGTGTGAGTGTTCTATTGAAGTGAAATGAAAAATGAGAGAATGAGGGAGAGAATGGGCTGAAGTGGGCACATGAAGTGGGAGGAGAGAGAGGAATCTTTGCATGGGGTGCCTTTTCATGCATATATTGGAAATAGAGGGAATAATCTAAGGAATGCAATGCATGGCCTCAAAAGGAGGGGGGTCGTGACACTTGCCACAGTGGGGCGAGGGCTCAATTCTTGAGGAGGATTTGACAGACAAAAATTCCCTCAGTGTTCCTTTTTCCTCGTGATGCGTGCCGTCGAGACCGGGAAATTTTCTATCGGACCCGACGTGATTCTCGAACTAGACTGAACTAAAATTCAATTCACCTAGGAAATGCTAGGAAATACTCAATCTATGACCCGGAGAACTTCGAACGGTCCAGAGGCATTTTGGTAATTTTCTACTCTGCCTCGGTTTCCAATTGAATTGCCTCGAAGGCAATACCGTCCAATTTTCACCATAACTTTTCTGGAAAAGTTCGATTGTCCAATTTAGGAATTCTATTTCGTGGCCACTTCCATTGATTTACAACTTTAGCAAATGCTTAGACTAACGGGCGGCTTTAAGGAGATACGCGTATCGACCTGTCAGGGTCCACGTACTTTAAGTTCCTTGGTAGCCATTCCCCTTTGGTCAGTCATCCCGAGTTGATCAGGTTCGAGTGAGATTCATCTAAAGTGAAATAATGAAATACGTCCATTCTCATTAAATTCCCAAAATGGGTCGAAAATTCAGACTGTTACACATCTTCGCTCCCAAATTACAAAGAAAATTCAATGTTTAACAGGTAATGATCATGTTGATTTATCGGTGGAAAGTGATGAATCTGAAGTTGCAGAAAATTCTGGAATTCGAGTACATGATCCCCTTCAAAGAAGACCAAAAGGTGTACCAAATACTAGAATGAAGAGCATTGGGGAGAAGCGAAAGAGAAAAGCCTCTTCATGCACAAGAGTCATCTCACCCAAGGTATGATAGGTTGCTTAATTTAATAGAATGATTCCATCTATTTTTTTTTAGTTTATTTAGCTTACGATTATAGAAATCCGTCGTGTATAAATTCTTCAATGTGGGTTAGGTTCTACTATTTGCTCTATGTCCCTGCTTTTGCTTTCTCTTGGCGCCATTAACGTTGTGAGCAAGCGATGATATTGCTAAATTTTTTACTTTCTAGCTATAGCCATATGGCAAGTACAAATCTTCTTTTCTCACATTGAGTTGTATTTAATCATTGTTTTTAGATAACTTGAGTGTGAAAGCAATCCAAAGGAAGACCATTGAAACTAGTAGTCCGCAATATCCTTTGCTGATTCAAGAGTGGTTTTGGAGAATGTAATGAGCTTCTTCCTGACTTATTTGATTGTCTTTGGAAATAATGTTATCTTTTGCGCTTGGTGATGGAAATTTTTTTTGGCTTATTTGCTAATTTATGGAGTTAATGGTGATGTAGGTACTGAAGTTGCACCAAGGCAGCATGCAGCACCAGCTTATGCTTTATCGTTATGATTATTTTGAGACATGAAAGCTCTAGCACCAGCTTATGCTTAATTGTTATAATTTTTTTGAGACATGGAAGCATGCAAAACCAGCTTATGCGTAGTTGTAATGATTTTTTGAGACATAATGATGTAATTTTGAAGGATTTAGCTTTCACAAGAAACTTTTTGCATATATAATTGCCCTTTATATATGCTTCTTTTTTTTCATCTATTGTGGCATTATTTGCAATTTTGACTGAGCAAAAATTAAGCCCTTTCTCGTTGTCCACTATGTAGATGTTGTACCTAAACACAATCGACATTTTTGCTAGTGAGGTACCGTTGCGTGCCAATAAGGGGTCATAGGGGCACTAAACTGATCATTTCATAGGGCATGACCTAGATTCATAACTCATGGTTGAGCTTTGGTATGGTTTTTACCACTAAAAGTTGACTAGGGAATCATTAGAAATTCATCTCGTCCAAAAGAAAATGATGGTGCGTCACGAAAGCTAACCTTGCAAAACCCCCAACAAAATACCAATCTTGTTACAAAATCCCCAACAAAATACCAATCTCCTTACATCAAGACGGACCCAAAACTTGGCAATTTATTTCCCAGATAGGAAAGTTAAGAAATTTCAATACATAGCTATAATATACAAAAAAAAAATTATAACATAGACAAAGCCTTCTTCCTTCAATATATTGTCTTCTAAAAAACATATATATCATGCATACACGCTATACTGCCTTCATTCAATAGCTGCGACCAGCAGGGCTTTTGGGGGAGGCAAGGTGCCAAAGCAAATCTGAGCAGCAGCTGCGGCCAACGGAGGCTTTAGGGGAGGTGGAGGCGGTGGGACATGCTGAAGAAAGAAAGAGGGCCGCTGCTCAGATTTGCTCCCCCAAAGCCTCTCTTTCTTTTTGTGGCACATCCCACCGCCTAAAATCACTCCAACAACGCTCTCCTCCATAGCCTTCTTCTCCATCGTCAAGCCCCTCGACTCAGCAAGAAACAAAAATAGAGGTTGTTTCAACATTAACGACTCCCACGCAAAAACAGGGAAAAAGAAAAAAAAATGAAACTTTAGCAATTACAAACCTTAATCCATCTTGGCTAATAGCTCAATATATGTTGGTTTTTTTATGTGGGGAGGGGGGCTGATCATTTACATGGCAGGGAAGCAACCTCCGTAATTTAGGGAGGCGACGAAGACTCAGTCAGACCCGGAGCTTCAGTTCCAAAACAGAGCTATTCGCGAGGAAAAAAAAATTGAGAGCTGGAAATCAAAAGGCCAGTAGGCGACGAGAATGAAGGCAATGAAGACGAAGATGAAGGAGGAAAAGTGGGTCTGAGGTGAGCAAGGATGGAGAAACGAAAGAGAGGATGGAAGTGAAGAGGGGCTTGAACCAGAAAGTCATCTTCTAAACGTAAAAGAGAGGGTGGAGAGAGAGAAGAGAGGCATTTAATGTTTGCTTGTGTAAGTATCCATTCATTAATGGCCTAGCCTCCAAGAAACAAAAAACTTACATGTCACTTTCCAGACACGTATCAATTTTTTAATGGAGCCACGCACGCCACGTAAACTGATGACATGGTAAATGAATAGTTTGACAAATATTTTTTCTAAAAATGATCATTTATATCACTTAAAAAAATTAGTCAATGAAAAGAAATTTTCATTATCGGCAACAAGTTATGTTTAAATATTTTGGTGGATGATCAGTATATTTTTTTTTATTCATTTCTGTAAGCGACATAAATGATCGTTTTTACAAAAATATTTTAAAATCATTTATTTTTCGTGTGAACTTTAAAACTAAGTTACGTGATTGGAAAGCTATAAACTCTTTAAAACTAAGTTGCGTGATTGGAAAGCTCTAAACTTCCCAAAGAATTTAGAGCTTCATAAGGATCAAGTCTACTGGCATGAAAGCCTTTATTGTGGCCCCATGCTCGTGGCGATAAGCCAGACCATTAGCGACAGAATAATTTTCGGGCTAAAGGTGAGACCTTTCACCACGACTTATACTTTGGTAGCATAATAACACGCTTTTGGCCACGAAACAATTTTCACGGAATTTTTTTTTTTTGCAAAGGATTGTACCATATTTAATAGCGAAAACAATAGTCAAAAAGGAAACCTTAGGCCACAAAATCTGCGTTTGTGGCCATGGATTACATATTTTGCAACAAAAATATATTTGTGGCCGACTTTTTGTGGCATTAAGATCGATCTTTAGCAACAAAAGGTGATTTGCTGTAGAGAGATAGATTATCGCCACGAGAAAAGAAAATGTTTCATAGCCATATCATTATGATCTTTAGCCACGAATTTCGTTCCATGGCCAAAATTTCGTGGCCATAGTGCCACAATTTCTTTTTCTTTGTGCAAATAGACGAAACTTATAGCACTACAAAAGGTTTAATCATGATCAAATTCACTACCGAGGAAGACTATTTCTATTGTAATATAACGAGATTGATGACATTCCATCTTTTTAGGTCACAAATAATTAACGGTGGCAAATTAAGGAAGGTGCAATGATAACTTATTTTAGGAAAAAGAAAACTTTTTGGGTTTCTTTCCAATTTTGGTTAATATTTTTTTTACCATTTTAGGTTGAAAAAAAAAATTACCATTTTGGGTTTGGCGCGGCATTTAAAGTGCCATGCGGGCCCACGTGGCACTTTAAGTGCCGCGTTGGGCCGGGCGGCCCAAGCATTTTTTTTTTGCGGTTTTTTTAAAATACGATTTAAATATATTATAAACCCTAAATTTATATAAATTTTGAAATGTAATGTTTTTAGTTTGAGGTTTTTTTTACAACATAATTATCGATAATTAATTAATAAATTTAATAAGATATATGTAATTAGTTGAATTAATAGGTAAATAAATATTCATAAAATAAAATTGGTGGGATATGTAAAGATCTCATATTCAAATTAAAAGAATATCGATAACAAGCTTAATAAATTAGTGCCGCCGCATGGGACCCGTGCGGCCTTTTTTTCTTAATTTCGTAATTGTTGTCGTGTTTGTAACAATTTCAAATTTCTATAAAATTGTGTATATATATATAATTTTTATTCATTTTCAAGCTAAATTTTATAATATAATTATCAATATTTAATTAAAACTTTATTAATATGCATGTAATTAATTTATTGAGTATGTAAATAATAAATTAAAAATATTCAGGAGGCCAGTGCTACAATATTTTTTTAATTTTGTAATTATTTACTAATTTTTAATAATTTTATCATTATATAAATTTGTAAATATAATTTTTTTGTCCTTTTGAAGCTTATTTTTATAACATAATTGTCAACAATTAATTGAAAAATTTATTAATATGCATGCAATTAATTTATTTAGTATGTAAATAATTTTAAAAAATATTTAAGAGGTTGGTGTTGTAGCTTTTTTTAAAATATCATTTTTTTACATTTTTGTATAATTTTATATTTACATTATTTTGTACATATAATTTTTTTCCTTTTCAAGCCTATTTGTATGACATAACTATCAATGATTAATTGAAAATTTTATTAAGATGTACCTAATTAAATTATTTAGTTTTTTTAATTTAATTTCATATTGTATTTATTTACGTATGTTTATAATTTTATATGTAAATAAATTTTTAAATATTAATTTGTTTCCTTTTGTGGCTTACTTTTATAACATAATTATCAATAATTCATTGATAAATGCATTAATATATGTAATTTATTTATTTGCTGTGTAAAGAATTAATAAATAATATTTAGGAGGTCGGCGCTGTAGTTTTTTTTTGTAATTTTCTTCTTATAAATTTATATTTATATAACTTTGTAAATATATTTTTTTTCCTTTTGAGAATTACTTTTATAACATAATTGTCAATAATCGATTAAAATCTTTATTAATGTCACGCCCCGATCCTCCATGACCGCGCGACATCTGCACAACAACGGCCGATACATGCAACGTCCCAGGACTGTCGCCAACCCAGAAATCTTAATATCCAAATTAACACTAGCGGAAGCGATACCTTACCCCTAACAATGAATGAGCAAGGACTAGCCAACTATAACACCTTATATATTACACATTCTCAGCCTCATATTATAAATCAATATCAGTTTTACAAATATTAACGACAACAACTAATCTAGGGCGACCACATTCTTCAGCAACTACCGATTCACCATCAATTATCCTCGCCAATTGGGTACTCCGCCACCTGGATATCAAATCTTTTGGTATTCTTAACATGCTTATATCTTAGGATCTGAAAAATAAGGGTAATCACCCATGAGAACACATCTCAGCAAACAAACCTCTAAATCCCTTCTCAAAATACCACACAAACCCTCAGGCTCAACTCCACGCCTCATCCAGGCACTCAAACCACAGAATCAAAATTCTCAAATATTATTTTAAATACGAACACGGGCCCCCAAATATTTGAAACAATAATATAAATATTGCTCGGGTCCTATTTTGCATAAAATGCTCTAAAAACCCATTTTTCGGCACTCAGTCCACATGGGACCACAAAACATGTCATTTTCAAATCAAAATTAAATTGGATAGCATGTGAACAGTGTTCATGAGTCGTGAATAGTCAAAATAGGGCACTAATTGGCCCGTTTTCGCATAAAATGGCTCAAAAATGCATTTTTCAATACCCGAACCTCACGGGACCCACATCCACCACCTCAAACAACCTCATTCCAACATGGACAGCAATATTTCACCAATCCACAGAATATTCACAACCCCACAGAATTTAATTTGCGCAAATACACCAATTCTGGCAATTTTTCATAAACCGACTTACCTCAAATCGGACCCTAGTGCTAGTCCATGGCATATATAATATTCTAATCAAGAAATAGAGGTATAACTTACCTAATTGAGGCTGAAACGGAGCTGAGAAAGCGATGGAAACGGTGGCGCAAGGCGTCGACCGAAAAGGGATGACGGATTCCGGTGAATTTCGTCCAAACCAAGGCTGACCAAGGGCTAAAACAAGACCAAATCGAGCTAGAAAACAAGATTATAACATGAATATGGGTTCTAGGGACAACCGGGGTTGATATACATCAACGGAAACCAAAATCCAAGATCTGAAAATCAAAAATAGATTCATCAACCGAAATGTCAAGGCAGATTCAAAAGGTCAAACGACCTCGGATCGAAGTGATTCAAGTTGAAATAGAACCACAAGACATTAAACTATAACATACCCAAAAATCATGATGATCCAACGGTCGTATTTTCGTTGGCAGCCAATTGAAGTCGGCAGCAGAAATCTGAAACCCAGCAGAGAGAGAGAGAGAGAGAGAGAGAGAGAGAGAGAGAGAGAGAGAGGATGTTCTGGTGATAAGAGAGAGAAAAAGAGAGGAGAGAGAGTATATATTATTTCTAAGGGAAATAATTGAGTTTACTATTCATCGAAAGCGACTTAAAACTGAACGAATTGACTGATTTTTGGACTATCGGTGAATTTTCGGACTGATAGAGGGTTGGGCCTCAATAATTTCGGTCAAACTAGTCAAATTGATCAAAAAGATGACCGATGAGACATTTCTTGAAATTCGTGAAATTTCAAGACCGGTAGAAGCTCAATCGGTGCTGATTTGGCTCAATCGCGATCAGAAAATAACTCGGAATATCGCCGAACAAATTTTCTAGCCTCGCTAAAATTACAAACACCCTCTAGTCACAGATTTTGGCACAAACTGAGAGTGATATGCCAATTTTCAATTTTGCCCTTCCTTTACACACTTTGAAGCCAAACTGCCAATTTCACGCCTTTTAAGGTGATGTCCAAATTTTTTTTCTCAATCCTCGAAAATCTAATATTATTTATCTTATAGACAATCGAAATTCGGAATGTCACAATTAAGATAAATGTAATTAATTTATTTAATATGTAAATAATTAATAGATAGTATTCAGGAGGCCAGCGTAGTAGTTTTTTTAATATTTATTTTTTTCACTTCTTCTTATAAATATAGTTGTTTTCCCTTTTGAAGCTAATTTTTATAACATAATTATCAATAATGTCACGCCCCGATCCTCGGGGCCCGCGGCAACCCTACCAAAACGCCTTAGGTCGGAAAGGATAGCGTCCCAGGCACGCTAACGACCAAACGATAATTTTCTACGCATGCGGAAACGTGCAAACTCCCCGTACAATTAATAACAACCAGGATAAAATAGTAGGATAAAAGATCACTCAATAAAAATCAGTTTAACAAAATCTAAACTAGTTTAACAAAAGACAATCATTCAAAAGGCAAATACTCTTCAACCCTACGGGAGCTACAGTAAATATAGCCCCACTCTTCGAGGCGGCTTCCTAAGACCGACAAAAGTCATAAGGTCAGGCAGGGTTAACTTCGTATCTACTCCCAAAAGAGGGGGCCTACTACGCCCTCGTTTTCCTCAATGCTTCGGACCAGAAAAAGGTTTAATCATAACGGGGTGAGAAATAAATCTCAGTGAGTCAACGCCTAAACCCGGCTAGAGCGCTGATTCGCTCAGGCATCCTATGCAATAAAATATTCCAACAGTACAAAACCAACCACATGCAAGCTTACCACGCCTTGGATCACACATATGCAGGACTCGACTCCTCACATAAATCAGTCAATCAAGGCGAACAATCATAATCCCACAGTAACTTGCACACGTAATGCTCCACACGAATTCCAATTTTTATTAACGATTGGGCTCGGCTCACACGACTGGTGTGGCCCGACACTACGACTGGCAGTGTCTACTGGCATGACCAGGCTTCGTCCCTTCCCTCCGGCGACGGCGCCCAATAGTCCGTAAGATTCGTACGACTGGCACGACACGGTACAATTAGGAATCCCATAAGGGCTTCGGCCCATCACAAGCTGCGACCGGCGTCCGATAGTCCGTAAGATTCGTACAACTGGCACGACACGTTACTATCAGGAATAACCGTACGACTGGCACGGACCATACGACTGGCACGGACCGTACGACTGGCACGGATTTTTAAGCCCATCACATGACCATACGAGCACGCAATCCAACCAATCCAGTTTTATCTTTGCATTTAATTAAAATGCACACATGATCGTGCTCAAAATCCGGCTCAAAACCATTTTCTTTTGCATGCTCAAGTATGAAATTTTGACTTTGTATGCGGTCACATGATTTTGCACACCATTCACCAAACTTCGAGTTTAAATAAGTGCAACTCACCATCAATATAAGCATACAACAAATACACAATTATTCAATAATCACTCAAAAAAATAAATCAATAATAACAAGTAGATAAATAAATAATTAATCATGAATTAGAAAATCAACAAATATTCATCCATCGATAATTTAATAAAATTGATCAATAAATTCATCGCAAATAATTATCAATTTAATAATAATTACTAATTTGGACTTCGATTAATTAAAACACTATAATCAATAAATCAAATATTAATTAATTAATTTCGTCCAAATTAATTAATTAAAAACAATAATAATTAATCCAAGAATAACAATTATTATTGTTTATCAACCCAAAAATAATTAATTAAATTCTTAATCAGTCCAGAAATAATTAATTAAATTTTTATACATCCATCATCGTAAATATTTATTAATTTAATAACAATAAGTCATGGTTAATTAAAACATCATAATTAATTAACCAAATATTAATTAATTAATTTCGTCCAAATTAATTAATTAATAATAATAATAATTAACCCAAGAATAACAATTATTATTATTTATCAAACCAAAAATAATTAATTAAATTCTTAATTAGTCCAGAAATAATTAATTAAATTTTTATGCATCTATCATCGTAAATATTTATTAATTTAATAATATTAATTCACGGTTAATTAAAACATCCTAATTAATTAACCAAATATTAATTAATTAATTTCGTCCAAATTAATTAATTAAAAATAATAATAAACTCAAGAATGATTATTATTATTATTTACCAACTCAAAATTAATTACTTAAATTTTAAATAATCCCGGCCCACCTCAATTAAATAAATCAATCACAATATAGACAAGTCAATTTAGTCTAATTACCAACTAGCCACATACTGCCTCGCTAATCAGTCTAACCTAATTAATTGTGGTCATTTAACCTAATCCAGTCCCTAACTAAACCGACCACAATTATTGTACCTAAACACCCTAATTGACTAATTATTCTAGTCCCGAACGCAATTAACGACCTAACCGAGAGTTAGGGGCTAACTCACAAATTTCCAGCGATCCGACGACGACGGCGGTGACTGGTTACTGTTCCGGCGGTACTGTTCACATCGAGGTTACTGTTCACGCCGGGTACTGTTCACGCCGGTTACTGTTCCAGCGAGGCTCCGGCGAACGGTGGCGACGACGAAATCGACAGCGATTTTTCCGACGAGCGACGGCAACGACAACTACGATGTCCTTGGCTAGTGGGTGGACAACCGAAGCTCCGAGGGGCGGCTGTTGATGGCGGTAGTCTCGGGCGATGGAGGTGGCGGAGCAACAGAGGTTCAAGTAGAAACCGAGCTCGAGCGGCAAGCTCAAGCGGCCGAGAAGGAGAGGACAACGCAACAGAACAAGCAGTGGCCGAGGTGCAACAAATCAGTCGAGAAAATGGAGATCGAGCAGCGGCAGATTCACGTGCAGCCAAGGGAAGAGGAAGACATCCACGGCAGCAAGAGACAACAGTAGCAAACGAAGACTAGCCGAGCAGAAAAACAAGAAGAAAAGGAGCAGAAGCAGCAACGGTGCTCGTCCAAGAAGCCACCGAAGGAAGAAGAAAGAAGACGGAGACCGAGAAGAGCTTGGCTGCAGCAAAAGAAATGGTTTCTCGCGTGCACTGTGGAGGGAGGAGAAGTCAATAAAAAAATTAAAAGCAAGGGACAACGGGAAGGATTCCTAGGAAGTTAGGCAGAAAAGAAAAAAGTGAGAGAAAGAGAGGGAGACAAGGTGAACGTGGGAGTGGGTGGGGCGCGCGGCACACGAAGGAGGAAGGAGAGAAGAAAAGAAAGAAAAGAAATAGGTGGGGTCCACCGGTCAAAGGTTGAAAAATCTTTCTTCTCTTCTTGCTACAATTCTTTAGGACGTTACAATTCTCCCCATCTTAGGAAATTTCGTCCTCGAAATTAAACTGCTGTTACATTTCTTCAAAAAGAAAAGGATGCAATTCCTTCATGACTTCCTCGATTTCCCAAGTTGCTCCTTCTTTTCCGTGGTGTTGCCAAACTACCTTAACCAATGGAATCGTCCTGCGCCGAAGTACTTGCTCCTTCCTGTCTATGATCCTCATCGGGCGCTCCACGTATGATACTCGCTCATCTAACTCGATCTCCTCGAAACTTAGCACATAGGCTGGGTCAGGCTCATATTTCCTCAACATCGACACGTGGAAGACGTTCTGCATTTGGGACAGCTTCGGTGGCAACGCCAAACGATATGCTAAAGTTCCAATCCGCTCCAAAATTTCAAACGGCCCTACATACCTCGGGCTCAATTTCCCCTTTTTGCCAAAACGAGACGTTCCTCTCATAGGCGACACCTTCAAGAACACGTGATCGCCTACTTGGAACTCCAAAGGTCTTCGTCTCCTATCAGCATAACTTTTCTAACGACTCTGCGCTGTCTTGAGTCTATCTCTTATAACCTTGACAGCTTCCACTGACTGCTGTACCAACTCAGGACTAGTAATCTTCATTTCGCCCACTTTATCCCAACATATAGGAGTTCTACAAGCTCTGCCATAAAGTGCTTCGAATGGTGCCATTCTGATACTCTGCTGGTAACTGTTATTGTAGGCAAACTCAACCAGATGCAACTGCTCCTCCCAGTTACCTTTAAAATCCAAAACACAGGCTCGCAACATGTCTTCAAGCGTTTGAATTGTCATCTCAGACTGACCATCTGTCTGCGGATGATAAGCAGTACTAAACTGCAACTTCGTTCCCAACGCAGTCTGCAGGCTTTTCCAAAACGTTGCAGTGAACTTAGGGTCACGATCCGAAGTGATCATCACTGGCACTCCATGCAGTCTCACCACGTGCTTTACATAGAGTTCGGCGTATCTGTCCAAAGCAAAGTCCTTCCTCACTGGAATAAAGTGTGCTGACTTCGTCAATCTATCAACCACAACCCAGATTGACTCATGTCCTTTCTGACTCCTTGGCAATCCCATTACAAAGTCCATCGTGATATGCTCCCATTTCCACTCTGGAATCTCCAAGGGCTGCAGCAATCCTCCAGGCTTACAATGCTGAGCCTTGACCTGCTGGCAAGTCAAACACTTAACCACATGCTTGGCTATGTCAGCTTTCATCCCATTCCACCAATAATGTTGCTTCAAATTCTGGTACATCTTCGTGCTCCCTGGATGGATACTATAGCTGCTACGGTGTGCTCCCGATAAAATTTCTTCCCTTAGGTCTTCATCTGCAGGTACGCACAACCGTCCTCGAAACCGAAGTATCCCATCCTCAGTTACTTGAAAGTCAGCTCTCCTCTTGGCCGAGTCTTCTTGCAGGATCTTTTGGATTGCAGGGTCTGTCGATTGCAAGGCCTTAATCTTAGCCTGCACTTCTGGCTCAATCCTCAATGTAGCCATGAGATTTGACAGACGACTCACTTCCAATTTAAAATCTGCGTCTCGTACTTCCTCCAATAGACTCCATTCATGGACCATCATTTGAGCAATTGCCGACTTCCTACTCATAGCATCTGCAATCTTATTCGCCTTACTAGGATGGTACAAGATCTCACAATCATAATCCTTCAGAAGCTCCATCCAACGTCGTTGCCTCATATTCAACTCCTTCTACGAGAACAGATACTTGAGGCTCTGGTGATCAGTGTACACCTGAAATTTTTCTCCAATTAGGTAGTGCATCCAAATCTTCAAAGCAAAAACAATTGCAGCTAGCTCCAAATCATGTGTCGGATAATTCAACTCATGAGGCCTCAACTCGCGAGATGCATACGCCACTACTCTCCCATGTTGCATCAAAACGCAACCCAAGCCTTTGAATGACGCATCACTGTAGATCTCAAAACCTCCGGGACTAGACGGAATCGTCAAAACAGGAGCAGTAGTTAGCCTATGCTTAAGCTCTTGAAAACTACTCTCACACTTGTCTGTCCATTCAAACTTCTCTCCTTTCTTCAATAGAAGCGTTAGAGGCATAGTTATCGCCGAAAATCTCTCCACAAAACGCCTATAATAGCCTGCCAAACCCAAAAAGCTCCGTACTTCTGTCATTGTCGTAGGCCTCGGCCAATCCATGACCTCTTCAATCTTCGATGGATCCACAGCAATCCCTTCACCAGACACTATGTGGCCTAGGAACGCCACACGAGCTAACCAAAATTCGCATTTACTGAACTTAGCGTACAACTGGTGCGCTCTGAGGGTTTCCAAAACTACCCTCAAGTGCTCCTCATGATCCTCTGGACTCCTCGAGTACACTAGGATATCATCTATGAACACAATGACGAATTTATCCAAAAACTCCCTGAATACTCTGTTCTTTAAATCCATGAAGGCGGCAGGAGCATTCGTCAAGCCAAACGGCATCACAGTAAATTCATAGTGTCTATACCGCGTCTTAAATGCTGTCTTCGGTATATCTTCCCTTTTTATCCTCAACTGGTGATATCCCGTCCGTAAATCAATCTTAGAAAATACTGAAGCCCCTTGCAACTGGTCAAACAAATCATCAATCCTTGGCAGTTGGTACTTGTTCTTAATTGTCACTTGGTTCAATTGTCGATAATCAATGCACAACCTTAGCAACCCATCTTTCTGTCTGACAAACAAGACAGGTGCTCCCCATGGCGATACGCTGGGGCGGATAAATTCTTTATCCAGTAACTCCTGCATCTGCACTTTAAGCTCTTTAAGTTCCAATAATGCCATTCTGTACGGTGCCTTAGAAATTGGCTCTGTCCCAGGGGCCAACTCTACCACAAATTCAATTTCTCTCTCCGGTGGCAACCCTGGCAACTCTTGGAGAAAAACATCTGGAAACTCTTGCACCACAGCAATATCTTCCAACTTAGATTCTTCAACAGACGCATCTACTACAGTTGCCAGGTAACCTTGGCAGCCATTCTCCAACAGGCGAGTCGCCTCTAGCGACGAAATCACTACAGTTGAGGTTCCTCCTCTATTACCCACAATTCAAAGTTAGTCCCGTCCGGCGGACTAAATTGAATCGTCTTACGGTAACAGTCTACTATGGCTCTTTGCCTTATCAGCCAATCCATTCCAACAATCTAGTCAAAGTCAAACATCTCCAGCACAATCAAATCTATCTTATCCTTGTGACCATTTATAACTAGCTTACAGTTAGGGCAACCTACTGCAGTCACTACGCTATCTTTGAAAGGCGTAGAAATCTTAAACACGGTACCCAATAATTTTGGACTCAACCCAGCAAGTTTAACAAATTGTTCAGCCACAAACGAATGGGTAGCAGCAGGATCAAACAGAGCATTTGCTATTTGATCATGTAAGAGGACCGTACCTGTAACGGTCGACGAATCCTTCGCCTCATCTCGAGTGACAGCAAACACTCGTCCTTGCGCCTGAGGTCATTTCTGAAAATTCTGCTGCACATTCCCTCCAGACTGTCCTCCATACTACGGCCTGGCTTGCTGTCTCTAGGGGCAGTCTCGCACATGGTGACCAAGTTGGCCACATCCAAAACACGCTCCGCTGCGGAACTGACACTGACCAGGTCCGTGCTTCTTTCGGCAAAGGCGGCAGACATCTCCTCGGTTAGGCACCGGCTTACTGATGCCACCATTCCGATTTGGCGAGATATGATGCTTTCCTCCAAACATCGGCCTCTTCCCGAATCGATTGTCATTCCGGCTTGAGGGCACAAACCGCGATCCAGATGCGATAGCCCTTTCTGCTAGATCACGCTCCACCATTTGGGCCCTTTCATACAGCTCATTATAATCTTTCAGATTCAGCGGTACCAGCACACTTCTCAGCTCGGGTTTCAGCCCATCTCTAACCCTTCTGGCCTTATCCACTGGGTCTTCCACCATCCTTGGTGCATACTTAGACAACTCAGCAAATTTGGCCTCATACTGGTATACTGACAAGTGGTTCTGGCGCAAGCGAAGGAACTCAGCCATCTTCTGTTCCCTTGCAGTATCCGAGAAGTACTTGTTGTTGAAGGCTTCCACGAAGGCACCCCAAACCTAGGCCGTATCCTCGGGAAAGATTCTGTCCTTAGACGTCCTCCACCAAGTACTTGCGTTCCCCTGGAGCTGATAGATGGCCCACGAACACCTCAGCAGGGCGAATGTCTTCTCCAATTCCTCGATCCACGAGATAGTAATCTCGGGATCTCCATTTCCTGAGAACTTGGGAGGCTTCAGCTTCAAAAACTGGTCCACCAACTTCTGAGTCTGATGTCCATTATTTCCATTCCCAGCTAGTCCATCTCCTTGTGGGGCCTCAGCAGCGGCAGCTGCCTGATTCCTCATCTGTTGACCCATCAAATCACCCAACGCTCCCAACGCTTGCAGGATCCCATCGATCCTCGGATCCTCTCTGGCAGGCCTACCTCGAGGTGCTTTCCCACCTTGGTTGCTCATCTCGCAAGAACGTGCGGGGTCCTGTCCACCCCAATAGCAACCAACTGTGAGAAGGCAGCTCGAAAACTCAAATAAAAATAGCAATCACATGCATTAATTTACGATCCTACTAACTATCCCAGTTCCCATCGCTCCTTATCACTCCAGGCCACGACCAGATGGTTCAGGCTGACCTTGCTCTGATACCACTCTTGGGCGGGGTTGTCACGCCCCGATCCTCGAGACCCGCGGCAACCCTACCAAAACGCCTCAAGTCGGAAAGGATAGCGTCCCAGGCACACTAATGACCAAACGATAATTTTCTACGCATGCGGAAACGTGCAAACTCCCCGTACAATTAATAACAACTGGGATAAAATAGCAGGATAAATGATCACTCAATAAAAATCAGTTTAACAAAATCCAAACCAGTTTAACAAAAGACAATCATTCAAAAGGCAGATACTCTTCAACCCTACGGAAGCTACAGTTAATATAGCCCCACTCTTCGGGGCGGCTTCCTAAGACCGACAAAAGTCATAAGGTCAGGCAGGGTTAACTTCGTATCTACTCCCAAAAGAGGATGCCTACTACGCCCTCGTTTTCCTCAATGCTTCGGACCTGAAAAAGGTTTAATCATAACGGGGTAAGAAATAAATCTCAGTGAGTCAACGCCTAAGCCCGGTTAGGGCGTTGATTCGCTCAGGCATCCTATGCAATAAAATATTCCAACAGTACAAAACCAATCACATGCAAGCTTACCATGCCTTGGATCACACATATGCAAGACTCGACTCCTCACATAAATCAGTCAATCAAGGCGAACAATCATAATCCTACAGTAACTTGCACACGTAATGCTCCACACGAATTCCAATTTTTATTAACCATTGGGCTCGGCTCACACGACTGGTGTGGCCCGACACTACGACTGGCAGTGTCCACACTACGACTGGCAGTGTCTACTGGCATGACCAGGCTTCGTCCCTTCCCTCCGGCAACGGCGTCCAATAGTCCGTAAGATTCGTACGACTGGCACGACACGGTACAATTAGGAATCCCATAAGGGCTTCGGCCCATCACAAGCTGCGACCGGCGTCCGATAGTCCGTAAGATTGATACGATTGGCACGACACGTTACTATCAGGAATAACCATACGACTGGCACGGACCGTACGACTGGCATGGATTTTTAAGCCATCACATGACCACACGAGCACGCAATCCAACCAATCCAGTTTTATCTTTGCATTTAATTAAAATGCACACATGATCGTGCTCAAAATCCGACTCAAAACCATTTTCTTTTGCATGCTCAAGTATGAAATTTTGACTTTGTATGCGGTCACATGATTTTGCACACCATTCACCAAACTTCGAGTTTAAATAAGTGCAACTCACCATCAATATAACCATATAACAAATACACAATTATTCAATAATCACTCAAAAAAATAAATCAATAATAACAAGTAGATAAATAAATAATTAATCATGAATTAGAAAATCAAAAAATATTCATCCATCGATAATTTAATAAAATTGATCAATAAATTCATCGCAAATAATTATCAATTTAATAATAATTACTAATTTGGACTTCGATTAATTAAAACACTATAATCAATAAATCAAATATTAATTAATTAATTTCGTCCAAATTAATTAATTAAAAACAATAATAATTAATCCAAGAATAACAATTATTATTATTTATCAACCCAAAAATAATTAATTAAATTCTTAATCAGTCCAGAAATAATTAATTAAATTTTTATACATCCATCATCGTAAATATTTATTAATTTAATAATAATAAGTCAAGGTTAATTAAAACATCATAATTAATTAACCAAATATTAATTAATTAATTTCGTCCAAATTAATTAACTAATAATAATAATAATTAACCCAAGAATAACAATTATTATTATTTATCAAACCAAAAATAATTAATTAAATTCTTAATTAGTCAAGAAATAATTAATTAAATTTTTATGCATCTATCATCGTAAATATTTATTAATTTAATAATACTAATTCACGGTTAATTAAAACATCCTAATTAATTAACCAAATATTAATTAATTAATTTCGTCCAAATTAATTAATTAAAAATAATAATAAACTCAAGAATGATTATTATTATTATTTACCAACTCAAAATTAATTACTTAAATTTTAAATAATCCCGGCCCGCCTCAATTAAATAAATCAATCACAATATAGACAAGTCAATTTAGTCTAATTACCAACTAGCCACATACTGTCTCGCTAATCAGTCTAACCTAATTAATTGTGGTCATTTAACCTAATCCAGTCCCTAACTAAACCGACCACAATTATTGTACCTAAACACCCTAATTGACTAATTATTCTAGTCCCGAACGCAATTAACGACCTAACCGAGAGTTAGGGGCTAACTCACAAATTTCCAGCGATCCGACGACGGCGGCGGCGACTGGTTACTGTTCGGGCGGTACTGTTCACGTCGGGGTTACTGTTCACGCCGGGTACTGTTCACGCCGGTTACTGTTCCGGCGAGGCTCCGGCGAACAGTGGCGACGACGAAATCAACAGCGATTTTTCCGACGAGCGACGGCAACGACAACTACGATGTCCTTGGCTAGTCGATAGACAATCGAAGCTCCGAGGGGCGGCCGTTGATGGGGGTAGTCTCGGGTGATAGAGGTGGCGGAGCAACAGAGGTTCAAGTAGAAACCGAGGTGCAGCAAATCATTCGAGAAAATGGAGATCGAGCAGCGGCAGATTCACGTGCAGCCAAGGGAAAAGGAAGACATCCACGGCGGCAAGAGACAACAGTAGCAAATGAAGACTAGCCGAGCAGAAAAACAAGAAGAAAAGGAGCAGAAGCAGCAACGGTGCTCGTCCAAGAAGCCACCGAAGGAAGAAGAAAGAAGACGGAGACCGAGAAGAGCTTGGCTGCAGCAAAAGAAATGGTTTCTCGCGTGCACTGTGGAGGGAGGAGAAGTCAATAAAAAAATTAAAAGCAAGGGATAAAGGGAAGGATTCTTGGGAAGTTAGGCAGACTATATGTTTGGGGCCCCCTGTTCCTCTGGATCTATTAAATTTGGTTTTCACTTCAAAGACTCATCTATCATAGTCAAATCGTGTCACTTTATACCTATTTGCAGCTTGACTATTTTGCCCAAGCGCGTTACCTGCAAATTGAGTATATATGTATTCGTCGCCCTTCTGCCCCCTGTATAGCGTTCTTCTTGTGTCAAAATATTAGACCAGTCGGTACAATATCTTATTCACCATAGTTGTTATAGGTAAAGCACGAACAGTCTTCAGCATCCCATTAACCGATTCTACTAAATTTGTTGTCATGGCTCCATATCTCCTTCCTTCATCATCAAAAGCCTTTGTCCATTTCTCTCTTGGAATGTGATCATACCATTCAGCTGTTTGTGGATCTCACTCCCTAATGCGACGCATGATGTGTAAGAACTTCCTCTGTTGATTCTCATAAGATGTACATAACAATAATAATAATAATAAGTACATGTCAAATAAATTTATGAACACATATTTTTCTGAAATATCACAAGTAAATTCAAAAATGTACCTGCCATCTCAACAAGTCTTTTCCCTTCAGTATTTTTGAAGTGTTTGTTGTAGTTGCTGATAATATGTCGAATACAATATCTATGGTGGCCATACGGAGGACACCACCCTTCTGTCTCCATTGCTTTCTAAATCCCGATATACCTGTCTGATATTACACAAACATTTTCTCTACTAGTGACATATCTCCGCAACAAATTCATAAACCAAATCCAATTGTCAACATTCTCCCGATCGACCACAATAAATGCTAATGGAAATATATGATTATTTCCATCAAATGAGGCTGCACAAAGGAGCGTTCCTCGGTATTTTCCATATAAAAAAGTTCCATCAACAAAAATCACAGGACGACAGCTTTTAAAGCCTTCAATTGTTTGTTTGTAAGTCCAGAACATCCAGTTGAAGGCTTTGCAACTATGATCTATGTTCATGCCATCATCAATCACAAATTGAAAACCTAGATTCATTAACTGCATTGCATTCATATACTTTTTCAACTGACCATATGACTCAGCCCATCCTCCAAAAGTTTTGGCAATCGCCATTTGTTTAGCTGCCCATGTTTTACGATAAGTAGGTTCGAAACTCACCTTATCTTTAATCTCAGCCATTAGGGGCTTGATTTTCATCTCCGATTGGGCGGTAACCATTGCTTCTATCTAGTTGCAGAGGTATTTCTGATCAAATTGCCGATGATCTCTTGATATGTGGGGATTATTGCATGTATGTGGCTCACTGTACTTAGTTATTTTCCATAACTCAATAGCCGCATTTTAATTGCACGGAGCCTTCAACGACACGGTCCATTTGAATTACCACATTTTATTGCATATAATGCCTTCTTCATCTCATCATTGCGGAAATGGTGATTTCTTTGCAAAGAATACTCTTTCGCAGCTAACTGCACTGCATCGCGTGAGGGAAATAACATCCCAACATTAAATTCTTTAGAAGAATCAAATAACATACGGCTCAACTTAACTCTTGTATCTACTTGCACCATGTCAAAGTCAATATCTGAATAGGGCGGTGGATGTACCAACGGTAAAATGAGATTACTACAATTGGTGTTGTAGTATGCCTCCATATCGTTACCTTCGTCATCTTGTTCATCACTGTCATCACTATCGATTCAAAAATCATCTTCTTCATCACTGTCATCATCATCATCACTTACAAATACCCACCTTCACTCTTTATTTTTCCTCACAACTTCTCTCAAGTCTCAAATTCTCTCATTTCTCAAATTCTCTCAAATTCTCTCAAATTTGTTCAATTTCTTCCATTCAATTCTCTCAAAAAATGGCTAGTGGAAGAGGAAAGAGCCCGATGATTCCCGAAGAATCCAATCATTCTCATGATCCCCGTGAGTATGCACATTGGTGTTGACACCTGATTTTTAATCATCTTTTCTCTTTTAAAAATTTTCAGTATTTTTCGGCATTTTTATTTTTTGAAAAATCCATAAAAATTCATAAAATTTAAAAATTAACTTTGGGGACCTTGGCCAAGCCTAGAGAACTAATTTTGACCAAAAAATGATTTTTCATATTTTCAGTATTTTTTAGTATTTTTATTTTCGAAAATTCATGAAAAATAAAGAAAAAATAAGAAAATTGAAAAATCAACTTTGGAAGCCTTGGCCAAGCCTAGGCAACCATTTTTGAACAAAAAATAAATTTTCATATTTTATATATTTTTTTAATTTTTTTTAAAAAAATACAAAAATACTTGAAAATTTTGGAAAAATAACATTTTAGGCCAAAAAAATACACAAAGATAGTTAATATTTTTATTTTAAATCTATTTTCATATTGGCCATCGCAAATTCTGAAAAATCCAATTCGAGTCACGTGTTCCTTCACGAGTATAATCTAGAATCGGGCCTAAAAAAATTTAATTTGAGTCAACTTATTTTTAATTTTCACTTTTTATGAGTTGTGACATTGTCTTCTAATATTTTAAATTTTCATCTTTGCTCAATTATACCCAGAATGACTCAATTTTGCAAAAGGGATTTAATTAAATTTTGCATTATTTTCAGCAGCAAGAAATGAGCTTAAATTTGACATGTGGAAATTTTGGTGTGTCAAAAATTGTGAGAAGATTTGGACTTAAAGAAATATATTTTTTCATGGACTGAATTGTAAATACTTAAAATTCAAGGACTAGAGTGCAAATACCTAACTCTTGAAGGATTATTTTACAATTAACAAAAAGAAGAGTTAGTGGATAAATTAGAATAGAGAAGGGAAGATGGAGAAGAGGAGATGAAGAAGAGAAGTTGGAGAAGAATAGATGGAGAAAATAAGATAAGAATATAGAAGGGAAGATGGAGATGAAGAAGAGTTAATAGAGAAGTTAGAATGGAAGATAAGAATAGAGAAGGGAAGATGGAGATGAAGAAGAGTTAGTGGAGAAATTAGAATGGGAGATAAATATGGAGAAGGGAAGATGAAGATGAAGAAGAGTTAGTGGAGAGATTAGAATGTGAGATAGAGATGGAGAATGGAAGATGAAAATGAAGAAGAGTTAGTGGAGAAATTAGAATGGGAGATAGAGTTAGTGGAAAAAATAGAATGGGAGATAGATGAGTAGATTATAAAAGGAGGAAGAAGTGAGCTTGAGAGAGAAATTTTTTGGAGAGAAAATTTGAAGTGTTTGAGGAATTTTTTGGAGAGAAAATTTTGGATGTTTGAGAGAGTTTTAGGAGATTGAAGAAAAATTTGAGAGAAAGAAAATACCAAAAGAGAGAGAATTTTGAAGATGATGGGAGTTTAAAACTAGCACAAATTCCTTCATCGATCAATATAAATCAAGAGTTCATCCTCGTCAACGAGCAAGCAAATTCGAGCTAAATGTTTTTATTTATTCATTTATTTATGGTTTTACTCGCAAATTAGCACAAATTGTATACACTTTCTCCATCTCCCATTTTTTCCCATATTTTATGTCAGAAGAAGGATATCTCTATGTCAACAGCAAAAATCTCGTAGAGATGCAAAAATTGGCCCAGACAAGCTCATAAGCTGTCCACCGATTTCTCAACTGATCTGTGACTAAAAGTCCCTCTTAATTCAAAAGAAACTCTCTATATTGGGAACATAGAGAGCGAAAATCAATTATAGAAATCCCTCCCAAAAAAAACGGGAGATAAGTACTCTTTCCACTCTTCTGGTTTTAGGTGCAGATTAACACATATTTTGTATACTAACACTTCACTCTATTTTATGTCAGGCAGCCGCAGCTCTATATCAATGGTCAATCCTATGGAAGCATAAAATCGGCTTGGAGGAGTCCTCAAGCACGCACAAATTTCAAATTGTTGAATCAATTCGTTGTATTTCATTTTAAAGAATTCATACCCCAGAATGGAGAGGACAAAGTCCATCCGCAATTTAAATATCTGCACCATAAATCCCAAAGGGAAGAGCCAAGCCAACGCTTAGCCTCCCATTGGAGGTTTTTACTTACAGTAGTTAAATACCTGCAACTTAAATACCTGTACCTTAAATCCCAAAGGGAAGAGCCAAGCCAATGCTTAGCCTCCCATTGGAGGTTTTTACTTACAGTAGTTAAATACCTGTACCTTAAATCCCAAAGGGAAGAGCCAAGCCAATGCTTAGCCTCCCATTGGAGGTTTTTACTTACAGTAGTTTAAATACTTGCAACTTAAATACCTGTACCTTAAATCCCAAAGGGAAGAGCCAAGCCAATGCTAGGCCTCCCATTGGAGATGTTTATTCACTGTCATGTACTTCCTATAATTTAATTTTTAAATTATCAGACCCAAAAGATGAGTAGGTCGTAATACTGCACAGAAGTCGTTAACACACTCCCTCTTTCGGCTTCAGGGAATCTTTAAAACTTAAAAAAATATAACAAATAAAAATATATACCATCCATGCATCCTATTTAAAAAGTGAAAACACAAAAGAGAATACCCTACTAGAGCCTTAGGAATAAACCAAGCCTGAGTTGCCGAATTAGGATATCCATGAAATTAAGGTACCGAAAGAGCATTAGTTTTAATTAACTAGTGTAACCAAGTCCCCGAGCTCATAATCTCTGGTTCGCAGGAATAAATTAGTTCTCCCGCTAATTTATTTAGGTTTCTAATCGACCTACCAAGAACGATTAGTGGCGACTCCAAATTTCAAAATCATTTAAACAAAAACCAAAGTTGCGATTCGGTAGGGCTTGGGAGGGTCCGCGTTAGGTTAGTCAAATCTAATTAACCTAATAATCCGTTAACCCCTTTAAAATTTAAAATTTTTTAGAGGGTCGCGACAATTGGGGATACGATGACGAAGATGATATCAACGTCATTCCTAATGTCGAGCACATCCCGACGCAAGAAAGTCTACAACCAATTACCAATACCGAAGAACCATCAACAACAAAAGAAATGAATCGAGGGGGTGCATCCATCATATGGCAACACTTCACCAAGCAACATTTAGAAGGTAACGACTACAATCTCATATGTAACCATTGCAAAAAAGTATACAGGTTTACAAGTGGAAGCGCTATGGAACATATCGACGACATTTGGCGTCAAAACACCCAACGGAATTCGGGATCGACACGAGGCAACAACAAATTCCCAAGTTTGTCGATTCTAACACTTCTAATTTATTTCGTTACGATAGAAATAATTATGAGGAAGAATTTGCTAAATTTACTGCCGTTGAACATTTATCGTTTAATTTTGGTGAAAATTTTGGTTTTAATACTTTTGTACAAAATGCATGTACTCCACAAGCAAAACCCGTTTCGAGAAATACGGTTAAACGCCAAATGTTTAAACTTTATAAAAAAGGAAAATATGATTTGAGAAATTTTTTTGCATTTTTCAATGGACGTGTGCATATAGGTAGCAACATTTGGAGTGATCCTTGGCAAACTTATTATTATATGGGTATTACATGTCATTGGATAGACGATGAATGGAACATTCAAAAAAGAATTATTGCATTTCGACTTTTTGATGAATCGCATACGGCACATAATATTTATAGAATAATTAAGCAAGTTTTAGAAGAATATTTATTGGTTAATAAAATTTTTTCAATTGGTTTTGATAATACTGCGTCAAATACTGCTTCTGTTCACGAGTTAGAAACAATTTGTAAACTCGCTTTTGGTGAAATTTTTTTCACATTAGATGTGCGTACAAGATGGTTTACGAACTCTTGAAAATGCTCTTCGTCCAATAAAAACAGCAATTACATATTTATGGAAACATTCCCAAGTTATGAGAGAATGGGCAGATTTTGTAAACAAAATGGAAAAAAACCAAAAAAAATTTCCAAGAGATGTTCCACATCGTTGGAATTCTACATACGAGTTGCTTAATCAATCTTTTTCATATAAAGAATTATTATGTATATTTTTTGCCAATTATGTTCCTCAAAGTAATTTATACCCACAAGAGTGGGATATTTACAAAAGAATTTTAGATTTGTTAAAAGTTTTTAATAATGCAACTTATACTTTATCCGGTGTTTATTATCCTACTACACATTTATTTTTAACAGAGTGTCTAAATATTGTTGATATTTTTCAAGAAAATGAAGGCGATAATCAATTAGGTCCAACTATTATAGCAATGCGAACGAAATGGATGCAATATTATACAAAAATTCTTATTATCTATTTGGTTGCTTGTGTTTTGGATCCACGTACAAAAATGGAGGGCTTACTTGATGATTTGAATTCATACTATGAGTGTTTACGTTTGATTGAAACCGTAAATATTAGAGATATAGAAAAAGAAGTTAAAGATATAATAGTAGAATTGTATAATGATTTTTGTAATAGATATAATATAGTTGGTGATAGTGGAACTTCTTCCCAAGTTAGTGGCATGCAAGGTAAGTACCTAGGTAGAGGGTCTAGAAATCTAATAAATAGGCAAAAAAGACAAAAGGGAATAATGTGAAATATTTCTGAAATAGAAATTTATTTAACTACTGAATTTGAGTTTCCTCAATCAGATGGCATTGATTTCCAAATTTTAAAGTGGTGGAATAATCATTCAACTCAATTTCCAGTATTAGCTCACATTGCAAAAGAGATTTTAGCAACCCCTTGCTCAATAGTTGCGGTTGAACAACCATTTAGTATCGGAGGTAATATTTTGGATGATCGACGTCCGAGATTATCTCTGGATTCAGTTGAAGTTCAAATTTGTGTCGATGATTGGACAAAGGCGGCATATCGACAACAAGAAATGGATCGCAACAACGAATCCGAATTCTTCAATGACGAAAATACCACCGCCACAGGTAACGGGTAGCGACAATTGATGATGAGGTAATTATGGGGTTATCAAAGGTAAAAGAACTACATGGGCTTTGATTCTTCTATCCCCAAGAAGATATGTAGGCGCTTAATGATAATTCATTAAGTTCAAGCCCTTTCTTCCCTCTATTTTTTTCCCCGATCCATAAATTTGATTACAATTTGTATTTGAAAATTTATTATTTCATAATTTTATCTTTTTTATTTAATAATTCATTATTTAAATTTTTTTATTTCTTAAAATTTTATTTGAAAATCGGTTTGAACCAGACGAAACCGCCGGTCCGGAACCGAAACCAGCCCTTGAACCTGCCCGAACCGCCGGTTCATGATAGTCCTGAATCGGAATCGGCGGTTCCGAACCGTGGCCACCTCTATCATTGTCATCGTTATCATCGTTCTCCATGTATTGATCATCCACGCCAACGTCATCTTCAGCAACATTAGAATCTCCCATATCCAAATCATTTATCACTTCGAGTTCATCTACAATTGCGTAAAACTATAGAAATCCGATAGAACTAGATTGAAGGGAAAACTGCCGGATCATCTTTACTGTAGAATTATTATGCACCTCCACAATGTCATACATAACACAACCGGTTGTATTAACCGGTTATCTATACATCAAACTTCGAATATACTGATTTTCTGCTATATTTAACTCGTACGCAATCGTAGCGCACAATTCATCAAATGTGGATATGTTTCCAAACTCAAACATAGCAGCTTGTCCACCTTCGTAATCATATCCATATTCATTTTGTATTACTCTACCTCCCCAGTGCACAGTCGCAAAAGATCTAAATGACATTCTGGTAAATAAGGAAAGTACAAATTATTTTGTATCTAAAAGTTAATAAATATATTTCTTACACATTAACAAATTAGCATTATAACGTTGAATTTAACATATGAAATAAATTTCATAATAATATAAAAATTACTAATACAACAAGTGATCCGAATCAAGCTATTTCGTATTTGCCCTCGACTTTTGGGAATGTTTATAAACTATTACAATATTTTCCTAATTTTTTGGAATTGTTGGAAATTTCCCTTTATTTACTTTGAAATTTATTTATTTATTATATTTCCAAAAAATTGATTCGGACAAGGCTATCACACCTACATTTGGGCATGTGTACAACTTGGCTTTTGAAAGGTTGGTCTAAGACAAAAAAAAAACTACCATTGAGCTTGGCCCAATTATTGTATTTTTAATGCATTTTTAAAAGGCCAAAAGCAACCCATGCGTAACATAAAAATATCAGAATATTTTAAATATTATGAAATAGGAAATTTGTTATTTCCAAAAAAAAATTGAAATATTTGTCATTTCCAAAAAATTTGGGTTGTAAAATCACAAAATAGGAAATTTGGCCAGTTAAACTTGACCTTTTTTTTCATTTTGTGATAATTTTGAGATAATTTTTTGTGATTTAATTCAATAGGATTTCTAAAAAATCCTATCTTCTTAAAGTCGATGACATATAAGATATGGTTTTTAAGAAACCATATCTTGCTATATAATTGCCTATATATATATTACGAAAAATCTCATATGATATTTTCTTTTTGTGAATTTTTTATTTTTACAAATGAATTGAAATTCAATTTCCGAATTTCCTATGACGAATTTTGACAAGAAATATTCTAGAGAACAATTTTGAAAAAAATTAAGGCGCATGAAAATATGACAAAATCAACTTAATTTAATGCAAAAGATATGCAAATATGTTTAAAACGTCCACAATTTTCTCAACATGCAATTTTCATGATGATCTAATTCAATCAATAAAAATATGCAATCAAACATTCATAATATCCAAATAAGGTAACTTACGTAGATTCGAAAATTTATTTTCTGAATTTGGATTTCGTTCCACAATTTTCAGCTGAAGCTCAGTGCTTTTTTGGATGGGTTCGGTGACGATGGACCACAACAACGAATGGCGTTGCACAGCTAGATTGGCAGTGAAAGAAAAATGAAGTCTTCCAAGAACCAATAAATAGAAACAGAGGATATCAAGAAAACAACTAAAAATTAAGAATTCATGAAAAAAAAAAAGATAAAGTCACTCACCTTTTCGACTAGAACTGGGTCCTGTTGAGGTGGGTTTGATTAATATGCATCGGCCAAATCTATATCTGAGTAACGAGAAGTAATATATTACGAATAATGATTTGGCTGACAAAAGATTTTATCATTTCTAGTCCTCCCTTTCTCTTCGAAAATCTCTTGTCCACATGAAATAAATCCCAATGAAGGCATATTTTGCTTTTGAAAGGTTATACGAACATGAAGGAACATAAAATTTTTTTTATGCAAACATCTTAGTTATAGTTATCAAATATGTAAAATTGAATTTTTTGACACAATAACCTCTTATACAGATAGATGAGAATCAAGTTCTTCGATGTCAGTGAGGTGCATCGACTCTACACGTAGATGAACTTGATGATCGCATTATACAGTACCTACGAAATTCAGGATTTTACGGGATTTATTTAATGGGTTTTTGGCAAGTTGATTGGCATTTAATTACAGCTTTGGTCGAACGGTGGAGGCCCGAGACTCGCACCTTTCATATGCCAGAAGGTGAATGTACAATCACGCTGCAGGATATCGGAATTCTAACGGGGATTCCCCTTGATAGAGCTACAGTTACTGGCTCCACTAAAAGGAATTAGGGCAGTCTTTGTAAGAATCTACTTGGTGACTGCCCACCCGACTTTCGTGGTTCGATAGTAAAATTAAGCTGGCTAAGAAAACGCTTTGCTGTAATTCCTGACGATGCTGACGACGTTACCATACTGCAGCATGCTTGGGCATTCATTCTCCGGTTACTTAGAGGATGTATCTTTTTCGACAAATCAGGTGCGAGGGTTAGTTTGATTTTCCTTACACTACTAGAGCACCTCGAGGATCCAACGCCATACAGTTGGGGTTCGACAACACTTGCATGGTTGTATCGGGAGTTATGCAGTACGACCGATCCATCAACGCATTAAATCGGTGGTGCTATACAAGTTTTACAGATTTGGGCATGGGATCGCTTCAATTGTTTTTCTCCATCCATCACAAACCGTGATCCTTTACCGCATGCACCTCTTGGTAGTCGGTATGTGATCTATTCCTTTTTTTAGTTCGTGAGTTATAAATTCTTTCTAGTGCGTATAATATATATTTATGTAACTGTTCTTATTTTTTCTTTATGCAGTTGGAGTCAAGCTCGACAGATCACAAGGATCCCCACACATACTTTGCCATATCTGCGCTACCAATTTGATAGAGTGGCAGCCGCAGATGTAAGTAATGATACAAACCACCGAGTTCAATGTAATTTTAGCTTCTAAATTAATTCTCCATTTAATTTGATATGTTTTAATACGATAACAGATTACTTGGGAGCCCTACGATGAGATTGTCGATACTCTATCAGATTACTGTTTGCAGGGAAAAAATGTTTGGAGGGCTCGTGTCCCACTCATTTGTTTTCACATTGTTGAGTGGCATTATGCAGATCGAGTACTTTGTCAGTTTGGTATGCAACAGTCAATACCTACTCCTCCTTGTGATCATACAGCCTTTCATGATATTGAATTAAGGCCAGTTGCAAAGAATTGGGTCGATTTGCATAGACAGTAGATTGATATATGGAACAGTCATCTGGTGTTCATGTAACGGAGCCACTTTCGTATCATTTGCAATATATGGAGTGGTACCGTAGACACACACGGAGGTTGATTTCTTATAGAGGAGGTGCAATGGGTGTTGCAGTATATACAAATACTTATATTTTACTTCATTAATTTTCTTTTAGTAGCATAAGTTATTGGCATTTGATAACTTCTATTGACTTTGATTTTGACTAACAGGCTGATGGCCTGCAACAAATTTTTCAATTATGTTCCAATCCAGCTCGGGAGAACGTTCGGACTATAATGAGGATAGTTAGGGCAACGCTATACGCCTTCAATGAGGAGAGGCGGATAACAATGATTCCACCACCCGAACCACCACCTACATCAGCACCAAATAGGCCGCACGAGGATGAGCTACCCGAGACTGTTCACTCGACCCGACGGACCACTCGATCTCATACAATTACTAATGTCATCCCTTATCCTTTGTCTTATCATACGATAGATTTTACTCAAGAGTTCACTTCGGAGTTCAACCAGACCGATTGCACTTCAAGGTTCAGCCAATCTGCCGACCCATCTAATGAGGGATCGGAGTTTGCCTTCCGCGATAATCAACAATCACAGACTCCAGCTAATTCTCCAATTTATTATGGATCTGATTTCTCCCCCACTTTAGCCATCTTCTCCTACAATAGGATTTGTACCGTCTGACCGTGAGATATTTTCTCAATTTCATGATGCGTCCACATCACAACCCCACCTTCCATAACATGATATGCCATCATCATCTACACATCCTACTCAATCAGAACCGCATTATCGTTCTCCGTACAATTTTAGACGTGCTGAATAACAGAGACAACCTCGTTGCGGAACAGAGAGCCACGTAAGAAGACGATATCATCAGTGAATGTACTTAGAGTTGAGAATTGTTATCTATTATTACAACTTTGAATTGCTGGATGTTTTAGAATCATCGTTTGTTATCCACGTTCTATTAAATAAATAACGATTAAATAAATTAATTACATAGTTTAAATAATTCCATGCTTGTCTGATTCAAGGAAAGAAAAAACCGTCGACTCCTACGCAATAGATGGCAGAGTTTTTCATTCCAAAGCTCACCATTTTTTTTAAGATTATTCTCCCCATTATTAAGCTTGTTATCCATGCTCTTTTATGATTGATATCTTACGAATTTTATTTTATGAATATTTTTTATTAATTTTCTAACTAGTAAATAAATTAATTATATATATATCTTAATTAATTTTTAAATCAATTGTTGACAATTATGTTATAAAAATAAGCTTCAAAAGCAAAAAATATGTATTTACAAACTTATATAAATGTAAAT
This sequence comes from Psidium guajava, assembly GCA_016432845.1. Classification (NCBI taxonomy): domain Eukaryota; kingdom Viridiplantae; phylum Streptophyta; class Magnoliopsida; order Myrtales; family Myrtaceae; genus Psidium; species Psidium guajava. Next base: position 30,273,141 of record CM028228.1, read on the forward strand.
GTTATTGATATAAAATAAATATATAAATAGTAAAAAAACTGAAATTAAAAAATTGCTATCGCACCGGCCCCATGAATATTTTTTATTAATTATTTACATAGTGAATAAATTATTTAAATAATTTTTAAAAATAATTTAATTACTTATTGATAATTATGTTATAAAAATTAGCTTTAAAAGGAAAAAATATATATTTAAAAATATATATAATTGAAAAATTAGTAAAATTTATGAAATTAAAAAATTTATCGCACCAGACCATGAATATTCTTTATTAATTATTTACACGGTAAATTAATAAATTACTTATATGTTAATATCTTTTTTTATTAATTATTGATAATCATGTTATAACATTAATCTTCAAAAGGGGAAAAATTATATTTAAAATTTGATATAATATTAAATTATAAAACTAAGTAAAGATTATGAAATTTCAAAAAAAATTAATCACACCGGCCCGTGAATATTCTTTATTAATTATTTACATATTAAATAAATTAAGTATGTATATCTTAATTAGATTTTCAATTAAATAGTGATAATTATGTCATAAAAATAAGCTTCAAAAGGAAAAAAATATATATCCAAAGTTATATATGTATAATTTTATAAAAAAAAAGTTAAAATTTACAAAATTTAAAAAAACAGCCGCACCGGCCTCATGATTTTTTTTAATTAATTATTACATAGTCAATAACTTAATTACATATATCTTAATAAAATTTTCATTTAAATTTTTGATGATTATGTTATAAAAATAAGCTTCAAAAGGAAAAAAAATTAATATTTACAAATTCATATAAATATTAATTTATATAAACAAGTGAAAAAATATGAAATTACAAAAAAAAAACTACCGGCCTCCTCAATATTATTTATTAATTATTTACATAGTAATAAATTAATTACATACATATTAATAAAATTTTCAATTAATTATTGATAATAATGTTATAAAAATAAGTTACAAAAGAAAAATTTTATATTTACAAAGTTATATAAATGTAAAATTATTAAAATTGCCTAAATAAAAACACAATTTAAAACAAAACTGCCTCATCGGCCTCCTAAATATTTTATTATTAGTCATATGCATAATTTATTTTTTTATTTAATTATTAATAATTATGTTATAAAAATAACCTTCAAAAGAAAAAAAATTTATATTTACAAAGTTATATAAATATAAAATTATCATAAAAACATACATTAAATTATGAAATTATAAAAAAAAAATGCAACTGCACAGGAAAAAAAATGCAACGGTACTAATTTATTAAGCGTGTTACCCATGTTCTTGTAATCTGAATATGTGTTCTTTACATATCTTATTAATTTTATTTTATGATTTTATTTTATCTTATTAATATTTTTATTTTATTTTAGTATCTTATTTTATGATTTTTTTTATTTACATACTAAATAGACTAATTACATATTTCTTAATAAACTTTTAATTAATTATTGAGATTTAAGTTACTAAAATAAGCCTCAAAGTAAAAAAAAAATTATATTTGAAACGAAAAGTTAATAAATTAATTGTATACATATTAATTTGAAACGAAAATTTTACATAGTCAATAAATTAATTACATATATATTAATAAAATTTTTAATTAAGTATTAATAATTATGTTATAAAAATAAGCTTCAAAAGGAAAAAATTATATATAAAAATTTATATAAATTTGAAATTTTTACAAACGAGTCAAAAATTACAAAATTTATATAAAATAAAGGTTTAAAATTAAGAAAAACCAAAAAAAAATTCAGCCTGGCCACCGGGCCCGAAGTGCCGCGTCAAACCCAAAATGGTAATTTTTTTCAACCTAAAATGGTAAAGAAAATATTAACCTAAATTGGAAAAAAAACCCAAACTTTTTGGCGGAAGACTTACCAATATGATTGTTAACTCTACTAGAACTTATTTCGCACTTTGTGTAGACGCCAGTTTATCCCCCAACTCTAACTCTAACTATTTATCTAAGTGTACCATTACAGAAGAAATCCGTAAATAATTTTTCTTCATCTTATTCTTATCTGTATTTTGCTGAATTAAATAATCATTATCATTTAAAGGGTATATATAAGAGAATGTCCCAAAGTAAATTTGTTGATCACTTTCAGAATGCTCAAACTAATCTATATCATTTGAAGATACATATGAAGGTTCCTTCTCTTTATTTATTTCTTCAAAATTTAAAATCAATAAGATAACATTTATTTGATCGAAAGTGGGCCGCCAGACAAAATCAAGCCATTTGTCCTGCCACATGGCGACATGTCTAATTACTTAGGTCCTTCATGGATTGGGCTTTTCTAGTCCCATGGACCTTGTCTTGTTTTGGGACTTGTGACCTTCCAGTCCCCTGTAGTAACAGCCAGCCTCTTCGGGATAACTTTTTTATATTAGAATTTCTGCTATATATTTGTAAAATAAAAATTCATTTGGTAACATCTAAATAGTACCGACACACGATACGAGACACCAATACATTATTTCTAAAAAAAATAGAGATTTTCGACATATTAAAACACGTTGTATAGTAAATATATATTTTCATATATAAATGATAAATTATTATTTCTATTATTATAAAAAAAATGAAGAATTTATCTAAAAAGGTGTTATATTAAAAAAGAAATTTTCTATCATGGCTAATCTCGAAAGCCAACCTAGAAAATAAAATTAATAAAATAAAAAAGAAATTAAATCACTTGATTGCTTCCCGAAGTGATTGAACCGAAGTGACTAGACTTTGTGCTCATAACACTCTCTCTCCTCTTATAGGTAATCCCGTGAGCCAGCCTAGAAAATAAAAAGGAAATTAAATCACTTGGATGCCCTCTCCCTCCCCCTCATTCCTCATCAACTCGTGCGATCTCAGCGAATCGATGGTGTTGACCGTGTGTCGCATGCATGTCCATGTCCGTGTCCGTGTCCAACCCTAACACAGTGACCTTCTTGACGTATCGGCGCTTCGTAGGGTAATGCAACTTCTAAAATAGATATCTATTTAATTGTATAATTTTATTTTTTCACTTCCAAAGTATTTTTTACTTCAAAAGTAATTTTGAAGATATTTAAAGAAGTAAAAAAAAATTATTTCCCTACAAAAGTATAAAAATTAATTTTTGCTCAGAAGTAAAATGATTAATTTTTAAAGTTGAAGTGTTGACATGCGCACCATAGATTTCACTAGGGTTTTTTCTCTATGTCTCTTATATATTAAGCCAAAAACATGAGTTTGTCTCGCTTTTAGGTCCCTTCGTGCTTTACACGATAAATGCCAAAAATGTCTAATCAATCTGCCCCGCGCTATTGGCAATCAATCTGTCCCACACTTTAAAGTTGATTCTTTGGGCTAACCATTTTTTTTTTTTTGTCGTTGAAATGGCGTGAATGACATGTTATGGTGTTCGGTCTTGCGTGGGCATGTGAGGTGTGCGCCCTCTAGTCTTGTTTGTCGAAAGTTGAGGGAGTAGGAAAGTGTCCGGCAGTCTTGAAAGGTCCTATTGGTGGTTTCGGGTTGCATTACATGTAAGTACCCTAACATGAGTTATGAGTTCGGATTTAAAAGGTGGATAGTCAAGTATATATGGTTGTGTTGTCTTGTCTGATGTGTGTGATATTAGAAGTCATATGTTTGGTGACCTTTTTTACATCCGAAATTGAGAAAAAGTAATGAATCGACTGTATAGTCGGCCTATGTCTTGACCAAGACAATTGAAACCCCTCTATGTCCGGACGATGCCGTGTGGGAGTTGGAGGAAAATCGAGAAGTCCGTGGCCTGTGTTCTGTTGGAAGCTTGAGGCCTATGTCCCTCGAAAGCCTTAGAGTAAGAGAAAATTATGGTCAGCGCCTTATGGATGAAAAGCTGAGATGTTTATCCCTTAGAATCGAGGCTTGTGTCTCTTGAGAAAATTGAGGCTTATGTCCCTCAAGTGATCATGGTCTGTGTTCCATGGATGAATGACTATGAAATAGAAACTAAAAAGTTAAGCATTGAGTCAGATGCATGTTCGTGCATAGTCCATGATATGAGTAAGGGTCGTAGTGTATGAAATGTGAATTGACAGCTAGTGTTTGAGTTAGTTATTTCACTAGATGAGTTATTAGCTCACTCTTGTTGTTAAACTGTTTTCAAACTAGCTAGGTATATCGATTCGTTTCGCCTCCCTACCCTTCGCTATGGTGCACCAATTGATTTTATTTACTCACGGGAAGATTATCATGATCTTGAGTTTCCTTCGGGGCAGTATCGCATATTGGTTTTAGTTTTGTGGGTAGATGTAGGACTACTAGAGACGATGATTCTGCTATGCTTTATGTCGTTGTTTGTGAGGGATTCATCTGGTCACCTGACAGGACCGTTGCCTTTTATGCATTCTGATGAAAACAGCGATGATGACAATAGTGCGAAGTGGTGGTGGCGCTCGTGGACGGCAGATAACGAGTGTATAGGCAAGCTTTGAGGAGCGAGTTATAGCTGGCACTTTTTGTATAGTGTCGTAGTGTAGATATGTTATAGACAGGGGTGGTGGCGATGGAGGATGATATAATTGTAGTAAGGAGAGAGCAGTTATGCTTTTGTTCACGTCCGAGTTGGCTTTCATAAGACTTTGATGTATGAACAAACTGGTTACATGTATATAATGCCTCTGATGTGTGCATCTGGTCTTACTGCGTGGCAAGTATACAAAGTAAAACCTATAAAGGCCATACTCATGAAACGTGCATGCTAGATCTTGTCAGTTGTATTATTATCTGGTGAAGAATTCCATGGCCTTTCCTACATGCGGCCCCTATTATATACTAATAATACCATATTAAAGCAGAGCTCGTTAGTAAGTGGCGTGCGTGGGACGTCACACTCAACCTCATCGTAGCTGGGCGAGGCTCGCTTTACCAAGCCAAATCTAGTAAGGTCAAGCATGGTTAATCGTTCCTATGGCCAATCATCGAGACCCGATGACCAACTGGAGGAAGGAGAGGAGAGGGGAAGGAAAAAAAAAAGGAAAAAAAAAAGTTTTGTTCATCCGTGGACCCTAAAGTCCCTTGGTCGACTTTCGATAACCACCCTCAAATGCCGAGACCCGGCGGAACACGGAGAAAAGTTGTTCGGGCATGGCCAATCAACATAGAGGCTTAGTTTGTACCGACTAATGGAAAGTCGCAACTTTCCTTTTCGCTTTCCCATTGAATTCTAAAGTATTATCCATGTGCACCTATCATATGTGTACCTACATGTCCATATAAGACCATTTTCTAACTGTTTCAAGCAAAAAAAAAAAAAAGATCCAAATGATTACATCGCCGGAAAGTTGGAAACTTCAAAAATTACTTTGTTTGCTTTTGCTGGGGAAAAATTCAGCGAGTTATATCAGCAAAAGGAAATAAGAGATTTGGAGTTTTTTCTTGATCGGAAACGAAAGGAGCCCTCATCCCCACTTTTGCCATTTCGTCTCTAGTCGCCCAGCTCACTCGAGTTAAGTTCCCTCTGTTTGGGAAACAGAGTGGACAGCGGACCGACCCCTCTCTCAGATTCTTTCTGAAGTTTTTCTTTTATTAAATCATGATTCGCCCGCAGGGACAAATGAATCTTTCTTCGGAGAGAGAAATCCTGTTCCAATATGTAGAATCAGAACAAGTGATTGCTGAAATTCGCGCGGGAACATACACTTTCAATTTGAAAGAGCGGGTTCAATGGCGGCCGTAACTATAACGGTCCTAAGGTAGCGAAATTCCTTGTCGGGTAAGTTCCGACCCGCACGAATAACCACATTGGCAGATGCTAGAGCTGGAAAGCCGCGAAGCTGCCTTGTGATACAGCTTCCTCGAGTTAGGTTGTAGCTAGAACAAAAAAAAAAAAAAAGGTAGAATGATGAGCGTGTTTGGTTTATCTCATGTTTCATGTGAGAATGAAAGAAAATTAAAGAAGAAGAAACAAAAGCGGTTCGATACGATGACGCGTTCGCTGTGCAAAAACGGATCCGACACCGTCTCTTCTGTCGTGGGATTGGCCGGGGAAGTCTCTGCCCAATTTCACAGCAGCTTCGTCCAAGGTCCTTCTCACCTCAGAATTTGAAGACTGTGTGGGGGTATAATTGCGAAAGAAGTTCATGGTTGGTCTTGCTTCTCAATTCATTTGACTTGTGGTCAACACCAATTGCTCCGGAAAATTCCTAAAAAAAGTCATAAAACCTATTACACGTGTGCTATATTTAGTCATAAATATTTTAGTTATGCCCATTCAGTTTTAAAAATTTTTAACGATTTGTTGTTGACACCTGATCTTTAATCATTTTTTCTATTGCTAAAGTAATAAAAAATCCATAAAAATTCATAAAATTGAAAAATCAACTTTGGGGACCTTAGCCAAGCCTAGGGAACCAATTTTGACCAAAAAACGATTTTTCATATTTTCAGTATTTTTACGTATTTTTTATTTATTTATTTTCAAAAATTAATAGAAAATCCATAAAAATTCATAAAATTGAAAAATCAACTTTGGGAACCTTAGCCAAGCCTAGGGAATGAATTTTGACCAAAAAATAATTTTTCATATTATATATATTTTTTAATTTTTTTAAAAAAAATACAAAAATATTTGAAAATTTTGAAAAAATAACATTTGAGGCCAAAAAATACACAAAGATAGTTAATATTTTTATTTTAAATCTATTTTCATATTGGCCATCGCAAATTCAGAAAAATCCAATTCGAGTCACGTGTTCCTTCACGAGTATAATCTCGAATCGGGCTTAAAAAAATTTAATTTGAGTCAACTTATTTTTAACTTTCACTTTTTATGAGTTGTGACATTGTCTTCTAATATTTTAAATTTTCATCTTGGCCCAATTATACCCAGAATGACTTAATTTTGCAAAAGGGCTTTAATTAAATTATGCATTATTTTCAGCGACAAGAAATGAGCTTAAATTTGACATGTGGTAAATTTTGGTGTGTCAAAAATTGTGAGGAGATTTGGACTTAAAGAAATATATTTTTTCAGGGACTGAATTGTAAATACTTAAAATTCAAGGACTAAAGTGCAAATACCTAACTCTTGAAGGATTATTTTACAAATAATAAAAAGAAAAGTTAGTGGATAAATTAGAATAGAGAAGGGAAGATGAAGAAGAGGAGATGAAGAAGAGAAGTTGGAGAAGAATGGATGGAGAAAATAAGATAAGAATAGAGAAGGGAAGATGGAGATGAAGAAGAGTTAGTAGAGAAATTAGAATGGAAGATAAGAATAGAGAAGGGAAGATGGAGATTAAGAAGAGTTAGTGGAGAAATTAGAATGGGAGATAAATATGGAGAAGGGAAGATGAAGATGAAGAAGAGTTAGTGGAGAGATTAGAATGTGAGATAGAGATGGAGAATGGAAGATAAAAATGAAGAAGAGTTAGTGGAGAAATTAGAATGGGAGATAGAGTTAGTGGAAAAATTAGAATGGGAGATAGATGAGTAGGTTATAAAAGGAGAAAGAAGTGAGCTTGAGAAAAGATTTTTTTGGAGAGAAAATTTGAAGTGTTTGAGAGAGATTCTTGAGAGAGAAAATTTGAAGTGTTTGGGAGAATTTTTTGAAGAGAAAATTTTGGATGTTTGAGAGAGTTTTGGGAGATTGAAGAAAATTTTGAGAGAAAGAAAATACCAAAAGAGAGAGAATTTTGAAGATGATGGGAGTTTAAAGCTAGGGGTTATCATCACAAATTCCTTCATCGATCAATATAAATCAAGAGTTCATCCTCGTCAACGAGCAAACAAATTCAAGCTAAGTGTTTTTATTTATTCATTTATTTATGGTTTTACTCGCAAATTAGCACAAATTGTATACACTTTCTCCATCTCCTTTTTCTTCCATATTTTATGTCAGGAGAAGGATATCTTTACGTCAACAGCAAAAATCTCGTCGAGATGCAAAAATCGGCCCAGACAAGCTCCTATGCTGTCCACCGATTTCTCAACTGATCTGTGACTAAAAGTCCCTCTTAATTCAAAAGAAACTCTCTATATTGGGAACATAGAGAGCGAAAATCAATTATAGAAATCCCTCCCAAAAAAATGGGAGATAAGTACTCTTTCTAGTCTTCTGGTTTTAGGTGCAGATTAGCACATATTTTGTATACTAACACTTCACTCTATTTTATGTCAGGAAGCCGCAGCTCTATATCAATGGTCAATCCTATGGAAGCACAAAATCGGCTTGGAGGAGTCCTCAAGCGCGCACAAATTTCAAATTGTTGAATCAATTCATTGTATTTCATTTTAAAAAATTCATACCCCAAAATGGAGAGGACAAAGTCCATCCGCAATTTAAATACCTGCACCATAAATCCCAAAGGGAAGAGCCAAGCCAATGCTTAGCCTCCCATTGGAGGTTTTTACTTATAATAGTTAAATACCTGCAACTTAAATACCTGCACCTTAAATCCCAAAGGGAAGAGCCAAGCCAATGCTTAGCCTCCCATTGGAGGTTTTTACTTACAGTAGTTAAATACCTGCACCTTAAATCCCAAAGGGAAGAGCCAAGCCAATGCTTAGCCTCCCATTGGAGGTTTTTACTTACAGTAGTTAAATACCTGCAACTTAAATACCTGTACCTTAAATCCCAAAGGGAAGAGCCAAGCCAATGCTTAGCCTCCCATTGGAGGTTTTTACTTACAGTAGTTAAATACCTGCAACTTAAATACCTGTACCTTAAATCCCAAAGGGAAGAGCCAAGCCAATGCTTAGCTTTCCATTGGAGGTTTTTACTTACAGTAGTTTAAATACTTGCAACTTAAATACATGTACCTTAAATCCCAAAGGGAAGAGCCAAGCCAATGCTAGGCCTCCCATTGGAGGTGTTTATTCACTGTCATGTACTTCCTATAATTTAATTTTTGAATCATCAGACCCAAAAGATGAGTAGGTCGTAATACTGCACAGAAGTCGTTAACACACTCCCTCTTTCGGCTTCAGGGAATCTTTAACACTTAAAAAAATATAACAAATAAAAATATATACCATCCATGCATCCTATTTAAAAAGTGAAAACACAAAAGAGAATACCCTACTAGAGCTTTAGGAATAAACCAAGCCTGAGTTGCCGGATTAGGATATCCATGAAATTAAGGTACCGAAAGGGCATTAGTTTTAATTAACTAGTGTAACCAAGTCCCCGAGCTCATAATCTCTGGTTCGCAGGAATAAATTAGTTCTCCCGCTAATTTATTTAGGTTTCTAATCGACCTACCAAGAACGATTAGTGGCGACTCCAAATTTCAAAATCATTTAAACAAAAACCAAAGTTGCAATTCGGTAGGGTTTGGGAGGGTCCGCATTAGGTTAGTCAAATCTAATTAACCTAATAATCCGTTAACCCCTAGAATTAATAAAAATATTTTTAGAGGGTCGCGACATTTATCATTATAGTCCTTTCAATCAATTTTGATCTAAAAACTCTGACGTGATGGTCTAATTAGTACCAACCATCCTATGCTGTGTATTTTCTTATTTATTTTGTAGAGCTTTTCTGAAGTCGTTTTCCTTTTTTCTTTCTTTTTCTTTTTTATAAATTTTTTTTCATCTGTGGCCAGTCTCAAGCAATGACTTCCTTCTCTGGCCATAGGCGAGAGACAACCCCACCCAAATCTAGCAAGATGTCACCACCCTCACTCGAGGTCGGCAAGAAGCCGAGCAAGGCACACGCAACCCTAGCCAACGGCCAGCAAGGGTCACTAGCTCTTCATGGACCGCAACAAAGAAATAAAATAGAGGAAAGAGAAAACAAAAAAAAATAATTCTAAATTTAAAATTTGTCAAAATTATTTGTGTCAGCGACAGCGTTGTTACGTAAGATGGTCGGTGTCCACGTCAATGATTTTGAGACACAATTGACCTGATAAACTATACTGACGAATTGTCAAAAGACTTGGGATTAAATTGGCTAAGTTTCAAAGTTTATGATTAAATTAGTACACGAACGATAATTTTAGATTTTTTTTTTTGGGTAATTTTATCCCTATTGTTCCTCCCAAACCGTCTCAATCATTATATGATTTGGGAATATCGAAAGAAAGTCCCATCAATGATAATAGCAATAATGGTTGAGGGTTCGCAGCCCCATCCACGTCAAGTGCTAGGATAGTCATTGCATTTCGAGTTAGTTTCACCGGAGATCACCAAACTTTGATCAATTTTTGCAGTCACGTCTAATGCACACAACTTTGCGATTGACGAATACCTTGATTAGAATATGGTACAATTATTCACCGACAATGTCCACGTGGCAGAATTTGGCCAGGTATCGTTATTGAAACAATGCGAGTGAAGGAAATCTTTTTTTTTTTGGGGGGGATAAATAATAGCAATGAATTTAAAATAGGCTACAAAAAAAAAGTGCTTGTAAATATTTACATGTGCATTCCTCGCGAACATTTTTAACCCTTTGGCTTGGGGGTCTGCTTCGAAGTAGCACAAAGGTGAGCTGATCTAGTGAATATAATTTGACCTATGGTGCACAGATCGTAACCGGCAAAAAATGGATGATCTAAAAAATATTTTTTTCAAAAAAGATCGCTACCACTTGAAATAATTAATTAATAAAAAAATATTTTTATTATTCACGACTATTTAAGTCTAAAAGATTTCGTTATTGGTTAAAATATTTTGCATCCATTTTTTGTTGTAGGTGATTTTAGGCGATATTTTTTGGAAAACGTTACGTTTTCCAAATGATTTATTGTCTATAAAACAAACGAATCCTTATTATTAGATTACATATAAAAATAATAATAATTGAGTATGAGGATGAATTTTATTACTAAGGAAAGTGGCTTTCACGAACATGAAAATCATTTTCAAAAAATATTTTTTTTATTAGGGAATTCATTTTTTTAAGTATGATATTCTTCATTTCACATAAAAGAGAGATGTCGTTATGTTTCTTCTCATCCATCCAAATAAATGATTTTTAATTTTTTAAAAAATTCAAATCGCTATTTTGTTGTGGTCTAAAAAACATTGGGGGGAAAAAAAAAAGTCTTTCAAGGCCAAGCGCGTCCCCACTCGCATTTAAAAAGCGGCCTCCTCTTTCAAGTGCACGCCATTACTCGCTCTTTGACCGAGCGCACCAGCAGAACCCTGCAAAGAGCAAAAAAAAAAATCAAATCCTACGCGCAAGAACCCGCTATGATCGAAGAGAGGCGCGGCGGATCTCGGCCGCCGCACGGCGTCCTGCTGGCGGTGGTGGTCGGCATTGTGGTGGTCGTCCCCTTCCTCGTCGGCGACGGCGGCGAGGCCTTGACGGGCGCGATATCCGACATGCTGACCCCGGTGGGGCTGCTCCTCCTCCCCATCGTCCTCCTCCTCACAATCCAGTTCCTCTCCTCCGACCGCGGCTCCTTCGTGTCAGCGATCTTCTCCAACTCCGGCGAGCCGGAGAGCATCCACCGGGTCAGCGGCTCCCCCGTCGGCGTTGCGCTCTTCCTCGCCCTCATCCTGTTCCTGCTGTACAGCCGCGTCTCGATCTTCGGCGGCGACGACGACTCCGAGTGAGTGAGGTCTCCGCCGGAGAGGATCAGATCTCGGCGGGCTTTTATTATTATTATTATTATTTTTTCCATTTCGCACGCATTTCGATTTTTTTGAATTTGCTTTTAATAGTGTGGTATTCTATAGCGTAGAGAGGGAAACGTAGCCATCTGGACAGTAGGGGCGATTCTGTAATTACAGGGAAGTACGGAGGGTGTTAATGGTATTTTGGGTGGACGACGGTTGACTGTTGAACGACGGGTTTGCCCTTTCCATCTGCCCCAGTTCCAATCAATTCTTCTTCTTTTTTTTGCCCTTCCTTTTGGTAGAAGAATTAATGCTCCATAGGAGATGAAATTACCGCCGTCTCTCTAAATGGAAAGCGTGCATTTCAGGTTCGAATTACGCTGGTTAGGAAAAATTCACTCGAAATGTCGATAATGTAATCCATGGCACCAGCCCTCTGGAGTTGGCCAAACGGGCATTTCAGCAAACCACCTTTTGTTGCTAAAGATCTTACTTTACTGCCACAAAAAGTTGGCCCCGAACATGCTTTTGTTGTGAAATGTGTAATCCATGGCCACGAACGCAGATTTTGTGCCCAAAGATTTCCCCTTTTAGCTACTGCTTTCCCCGTTAAATATGGGCTTTAGGATTTACACCTTTAGGGTTATGCACTGTGCAGGGTAGTGGCACATATATATCCCTAACCCTGGTAACGGCTGGTTGGAAGAACTAGGCTTGGAAGCCAACCTCGTCACCATCTTGGTGATCATCGGTTTGAGCATTAAAAGATGTGATTAACCGTATGGTTGGTCTACTCATTCTGATATTCTTCAAACATTCTCTTCGTAGTAGCCACCAGAGCAGGGTCTCGGGCCAATTCTCTCCTTTAATCATCGGTAAGTTCCCACGGTTTATTCGCGGGCGCTTTCCTCTTACCGTTACTGTTATTAACTTGGCTGTCGGTCACCGACTGTTGTAGAGATTGATTCTCATCGGCAGGAGTGGTGCGAGGTTCTTGACTTGTAGTTCTACCCATGAGCACTTCTTCAAATCGAATCACAAATGGTCCCACTAGGTATACCAAAAAGATATTTTACCAAAAATGTTTGGGATGAAAGATCTTTCATCGAAAGTGTAGATCCTCAATTGATGTTTAATTGGATTCTTGTGGCGATTTCGAAAAGGGAATAACTATCAATATCACTTTGATCCCAAATCAGTTGGGACCGACAGTCGATGAATTAGAAATGAAAAACATAAAATATACCAAAATAAAAGCAAAGACATGGATACCCCCAAAAGTAAAATAAATAAATAAATATAAAAATATATATAGAAATGACTAAACAGAGTACTTTTGAACATAAAAAATCGCTCCCTTACAATACGAATAGCTTTCCTTCACTTTATCCTAAGACAGACAATACGTCAATCTATTTCTCACTCCATTAAATCTTGCTTTACTATCTTCCTTCAAGTAAGTTTCAGCCGACCTCTTTCTTTTTTCATATCATATTCTCGGTAAGATACTTCAGTTCTTACTAAAGCATTTAGGGTTTTATAGAGAATATGTCCAAACAATCTCAATCTATATTCTCTCATCTTTTCTACCACCAGTACTATTCCAATTTTTTTTTGTCAAATATCGTCATTTCTTATCTTATCTAACCTTGTATGGCCACACATCCATTTTAACATTCTCGTTTTCCGCTACCCTGATTTTATGCTCATGTTGCTTCTGTACTGGCCAACATTCAGTTTCGTATAGCATTACCGGTCTTATTGATGATCGATAAAATTTTCCCTTTAGCCTAAGAGGGATTTTGCGATTGCACAAAAACCCTAATGCATTGCGCCATTTCATCCAACCTACTCTGATTTTATTGCCAATATCCTCATCAATCTCTGCTTTATTTTGCAAAATTAATACCAAATATCTAAAAGCATCTTTCTTAAGTACCTTTTGCCCAAGCATATCTACATATTCTTGATCATCTCCTCTTGTCGTGGGGAACTTACACTCCATGTACTCTGTCTTACTTCGACTTAACTTAAATCCTTTAGACTCTAACGTGTTTCTTTATAATTCTAATTTAGCACTAACCCTAGCCCTAGTCTCATCAATAAGCATAATATCATCTGCGAACAGTATACACCACGGACGGTATCGGTTATTGAACGATAAAGATAAATACGTTGAAAAGTAAAGCAAATAATATAAATTGCAGAGTAAAATTGATTGTGGATCATTTACACAAATTTATCTCCGACTATTTATAGCTGAGTACAAAGTGCAACCATTGGTAGCGGTTACTTCCGTACATGCTATCCCAAAATTTTTCGAGTAGGTTTCGATAACGGCTCATTTTATCCGCTGGATGGTTGAACTTTGGACTTTTCTACTTCATTTGGCCTTTAGCAATGTACTAGTCTTGCGGTGTCACCAACGTTTCATTTGCTCGAGTGTCATCCATGACATGTCATTGGTTAGTGACTCGTTCTGCATACTGTGGGCTTTTGATCCAGCGATATTCTTACGCGCCTTTTGATTCTCTGAAGGTCAGACCAATCTTCGGTGTCAACAGTGGCTAGATCTATTTTCATCGTCAAAGCTGGTCTTAGCCTATGGCGACCAAATTACTTCACCTAGTTTTGAACAATTTTTGTCTCCTTTGACAACTTTCTTTTTTTCGTCTATTTTATCTTCCATTTTTACCAATTAACAAAATATTGCATAATAAAGCACATGAAGGCGAATATACCATCACCTTAAACATGCCAATATATTATCCCCATGATTCTGGCAGAACGACAAAAACATAATACCGCATATGTGTTGCCAAAGAATATAGACTTAAGCTTTATTTGTTACGCAAAAAATAACTAATTTGAAAAATATTTTTTTGAAAATGTTGCTCATGTCTATTGAAATAATTAGTCAATAGAAAATATTTTCATTATCAATACAATTTATGTTTAAATATGTTCATGGATGATGAATTTTTTTTTCTATTCATTCATTTTCATAAAGGATACAAATGATTAGTTTTAAAAATATATTTTTCAAATCATTAATATATCATTTGAAATAATTAATTAATGAAAAATATTTTCATTACCAATAACAGTTTGTTTATGAACATTTGCATAGACGATAAAAATATTTTTATTCATTCATTTTTATAAGCGATATAAGCGACCTTTTCTCGGAAAATATTTTTCAAATCACCAATTTTTCACAAAACAAGTGTAGCCTAAATTCATATGTGTTTACATAATGTTGAAAATTGCTTCTTATTTTTTCTTATTTTTTGTGCAAATAGTCAAGCCTAGTTTGGGTGGCATTGTTTCCATAAAAGTTGGAATTTCATTTTTTTTTGTTTTCACTGGAAAATTAAGTTTTGGAGAGAGAAAAAGGTACTCTACAAAAGCATATATATGCAACCACTGAGGGATTGCCCAAGTGGCCACTCTTCTCATTTGGAAAGAGGGAGATGGAGGGTTTGAATCCCTACCTTCGGGGAGAGTGGGTAGGGACGAATGAGGAGGAAGCAGAGTTTTGCAACCTGCTCACAGTACATAGTACGCACAGTCTAGCTTGTATAGCAGAATAGGATAGATTAGAACTAGGCCAAAATATATAGATATGCTATCTAAAATATACTAGCCTTGCAGCGTAGCTCTTGTGAGAGCTAAATTATTTTCATGTTTCTTTCTTTAAATTTATTTGCAAATTATTGAAATATTCCCATAACCGAAATTCTCTGTTCAGTATTCTCATGTTTTTAACTAAGATTCAGATAATTTGAATGATTATATATGAGAAGAATCAGAAGATTACTGTTTCAAGAATTGCCATATATTTGTATTGAAAGTGCTTGATGAGCTGTTCAGGAATAATATCACGTCTTCGTTACTTAACCAAAAGAGGACTTAAATAAAACTTCGCTAAAAGTAGCGGATCAAAAGTATAATTTCTATATAAAGACTTGCATCAGTAGAACCATGTATGAGTAGCCAATGCTGACTGAACAATTACGTTGAATAGTGGACGAAAGTTTGATAATGACTTAAATTATCGGGAGAAAATATGATAAGGACGGGAATTGTGACAAATAAAATGTGGAACAAAGTGAATTTTCCAAAAACTACATGGACCGAAAGTATAATTCTCGTAAAGTGATATTCAAGGATGACTTCTGCTTGTAGTATCGAGAAATATAAAGGGTCTAATTTTATCTTTTAAAATTGCTTGAGTAGAGAAATGTAAGAACCGTGATTTTCTTGGCTGCCGGATGAGGCAACAGAGAATGCCTACGATACCTCGTTTGTGGACGAATGACCCCATAAGTCCAAGACTTGTTGGAAGCAAGGCAAGATACCTTACGATGCTATTCATTAGTAAAATCCACTCTCAAATAGTCACCAACTTGTGGGCACTTGACCTATGTTAATTTGATCGGTTCGTCATTGAGGATATTGAAGCCAGATCATTTGAGGCATATGTATGGTTTATAGATGGAGTGGGCCCGTAGCCGATCCAACAAGGGTCGTGATTGTCGAGCCATCAACCGAGGAGAGACAATGGGAAGGGTAGTAATGAATCAAATCAACATTTCCTCCGGCAATGTGCGGCTCTTAGTAGTCTACTAAGACGACATAAAAGGTAGTTGAACCAATTCAACTTTGTATTGAGAAAATATCGTTGGACAATTCGAACCAACATGGACAAGGATGGCACTTCTCCAAATTGGTCCCAAAGCTAGCCACAGGATGTTGGCCAAGGATCGAAAGCACAAGTCTGGGGCACTCTTAGACAAGTTTTTGGCCAGGTTGGATTGAGAATGGCTGAGAGGGTCGGACGCTACACTGGCCAAGGCGTCAGCGGTCGACCAATGCTGACTCAGTGAGCGGGAGAGGCATGCTCTCTAAGTATCCAAGGCGAAGTGTGAGATTTAGGAGGAGGACGTTTGGCATGAGCAAGAAGAACACGGGCGCTGATTCGGACAAGGTTATGCAACTCCGGCTAGTTTTGAGCGGACGACTATGTTGGAAAATTCGAACAGTGGTTTTCTGGGGATGGCCAATGCAACTGCTTTGTCCTAAATAGTTACTGTTTAAAAACTCAATGCATAGCCTTTGGGCATGTATGAATGCATCAATCTCGCACAAGCGTGTGCGTGTGTGAATAATTGCCACGAAGGAGAAAACATTGTACTCGTTGTACTCCAGTGGAAATAATGCTGCTTTGTCCTGATCCGTTTCACGGGGCCTCAATGTGTTGTACGTGACCTAGTGCTTAGGCTCATGGGAACGTGCTTCGATGGTGTTATCTCAGTTTGTGCCCGAGTTCCAGTGCACCATGCAAGCATTGGCCCGGTCAAGGATCGTGCGCTTCTCGACCACACAGGTTAAAAATCCGCTCCATATCTAAGCCCTTTTGCCCCGGTGATATGCCCACCCACGTGAAAATAGGGGCATAATTCGTCTAAGCACTAGAGATCAATTAGAGGTCGTTGTTTCGACCTAAAAAAAAGAAAAAAAAATTAGAGGTCGTCGCGACGTGATACCATTTTTACCGGTCCGCCTTGCTCCATGTGCATCAAGCCCTCAAATCAGTTAAATGTTATACTCGAGTGCTCACAACAAAGTGATGACATTTAGAGCGGATCTTACTTATAAACCATTTAATAAGGATCCTCCCATCCACTATAGACTTTAGGATGGTTCCAAATGTCCTGACATAAAAGAGCGACGTCCTCATCAGTGTTGGCCCGTATGGCTGAGCGATATGGAGTCGCGCCTTATCCGATCCGTCTCGCCATCGTAGAAGCTAGGTAGGAGTCATGCCTTATCTGATAACTCTCTAGTATGAACCTATTCTGTCCACGAAACCCTACAGCCGCTGGAAAGAGTCTAGCGCTAATACATCAGTAACGATCCAGTGCAATCCACGAGAAAAAGAAGAAAAAAATCCAAAAGGAGTACTTTTAAGTTTTCACATGAGATAATGACCATGTGGGAGTCGATCTTACTTATGGATAACATCATAAAGTCTCGACTATTTTGATTATGACTTTGAAGTGTCGCAGTTTACTTCCAACAGCAAAATCTTGGCCTTAGGTAACCACTCACCCAAAGAAAAGGTATCATGCTCCGCATCTTCTATTTCCTTCGTGAAATCACTAGTATTTTCCTAGGAATTCTCTGTGCCCAGACAGAAGCCAAAGAATCACTGTCCAATAACAAGAAGCCCAGAAAGATGCAAGCTACAAACCCACCTCACTTATAAACAGCCTAGCTGCATCTGTCCTGCATCAAGGTCAAACTGCAGGACGATGACATGATAGACAACCACATTACAGTAGATTCGGTTATCTTGTCCACGCTTCACTCATGAAAGACATTTCATTAACAGGCGACATTTCTACATCACACATATACCATAATATCAGCACTTAAAAGATTGATAACTTTGGCAACTATTCCCAATGGATTCTATTGGTTTGGCAAGGTGATGGGTGAGGATTCTTGAAACTTGGAGTTTACTTTAAGCAGCCGCAATAACCCAGTCCAGGTTCATGGTCATTTCGTCCCCTTCTCTTACTCTGTCCATGAACTTACCTCAGTAAGATCGACAAGTTAGAGAAATAACATGACTCCATTGAAAACCAAATATGCCATCAATATGCTACACAAGATACGAATGATAAAATGCAATACTAGAACACACAAGTACAAGATCGGCCATACAGCTAACAACCAATGGCGATATCATGACATACCGTGAAGGAAACTAAACTCGCCACCACAAACAAAGAGTCACACAATTACCACCAGAAAGGCATGCAGACTAAAGACAAAACACAAATCAACACAGGAAATCCATAATCTCATTAGTCTTCTGGACTGTCAAGCTTTCATACTCCATTAAAAAATTGCATCTATAACTAACCACAATCACTATCAAAGATACAGAGGAAGCGAACAAACCATCAGTAAATCTTTTATAGTTCTCAACGCCGAACGTGCACACATGCACAGTTCACAATTCTTCAATCAATCACACAGGCAAGCCACGCAGGCTAAAAGCAAGAAAAACCAGCACAGAAAATCAATTAACGCTTAGTTTAGTTTTCAGGACTTCTAACCATATGTTTTCCAACTCTATTACAACCTCCATGTTCATTATTCATGACCTCTATATGCATCTGGAAGCAAACCAAAAGTCAGTAAATACACTTAATTTCCAAATTCATTGAGAAAAATAGTTGTTGCATAGCTCTTATTGGCTATAGCATGGGACATTGACATCACTTTTACCATTCAAAAAGGCTCTTCTGTTGTGCATGCTGGCCTGACTTCCTACAATTGCAATAAAAGAATTTGCTGGAAATCTAAATCCTGATACGTGGAATTTACAAACCAGTTTTTTAGTGATGAGTCCTGCAAGACAGATGATGACATAAAAAAAACCAGCATTGAAAATACTTAGCAATAAGAGCCAATGTTGGAGCACATCATGCATGGGAATGTGAAGGTGTGAAAATGAATATAGTTAACTCAATTCAAACAAATAAGTGGGACATTAAAGAGGCACTAGACAATCATGCATAGATATATTGCAGAGTTGAAGACAGCACATTATCTTACCTTCATGCTATGCCAAAGTTACGCAGCTTATTGCAATTAGGGGTTGGCAGATTCTTATTCCACTGACGTCTTTGCATTTCTATATGACAGTAACGCCAAAGCATATTTTTATAATCCTTGATCACGTTGTCCTCAATGTTAGCTCGAGCAGGACTTCCCGGTGGATAACTATTATCAAATGCAGATGATTTCACAAAGAATTCCACTCCATGTTTTTCAGTTGCCTTGGAGACCTCATAAGTGTAATTCTTGAACAGCGAGTACTCAGGCTCTGTAAAGGGAAGATATGCGAGCAGAAGGATGATCAGGAATGGTAACATTTGCAAAAGAACCATTAGGCTAAATCCTCCTACATCAGAGTCCTCTCTCTGGTAGCCACCTGCTCCTCCCGTCCTATAAACATGATATGTCCTAAAAGGCTCCCCCTGACGGAAGAAGGCTCTGAATATCTCCTCCGGGTCAAAATCATCATCAAACAAGTCATTTCCAGCCCTTCTCCTCCTCTGCCTCGCATTATGCCGCTGATTATACTCAAATTCCTCGACAAAACCAGTGTGATCATACTGTCTCCTCAAACCATCATCACTCAAGCACTTAAATGCCTTGGACACTTTCTTGAATGCCTCCTCTGCACCCGGCGCCTTGTTCTTATCGGGATGCACTTTCAGCGACAATTTCCTATAAGCCTTCTTAATCTCCTCCAAGGAGCAAGCTCTCTCTAATCCCAAAAGCGCATAATAATCTCTCGTTCTCTTAATCTGCCCAATTAGTTGAACATGTTCTTCACTAAACTTCCTTTTCCCAGCATTTGAAGCTTCATCATATTTACCAGAACCAGGCTCCTTGTTACTCTTATCACATTCAGTAGAAGTTTCCTCTGAACCAAAGTTGAGCTTGTCGCATCGGTCCAAGAGCTCAGCAACGGGCAAATTACAGTCCAAGCGCCGCGCAATTTTGATAAACCTGAGGGCACGTTCTTTGTTGCCCGCGGCGATCGCCTCCTCGGCAAATCCTCTACACCTCAACGCTTCGCCTTTGTTACTATCCATCCTCAAAATCCCAGCGCACGAATTTCAATTCCGCCGAAACAAAATCACCCAAATGAAGTAGCGGACCTCCAGCAGGGCGATTCAAATTCTGCATCTACTAGCTCAAAATGAACCCCGAATCCCTAATCAAATCGAATACTCATGATCACGACCTGATCCAAGGGGAACCGAAACTACTGATCAGAAGCGAAAACGACGACACTGAGTTGTACAGAAGACAAGGTGAGCGGGTCAACCATCCATTGGGAGAATCAACGAAAGAGGGCATAGAAATTACCTGAATCGCAGAACACGAAATTGCAGAGAGACCGCGAGAGGGATTGAGTTCAATGAAGACGAGGGAACATTCACGCAGCGCCACGGTGGTTGCTTTGCTGCTGACGACGTCGTCGAATGAAACTGCGCCACTTGATGCAATTTTCTTTGTTTGCCGAGGACGCCCCTTTCTTTTCCCCATTTTCGAATTTCATCTCCTAAGAAGGATTGCGTATTTATTTCACCAACGATGACAAATTTTGCTTCAGTCCTAAATATGATCTCGCATGTTTCGTATTTTTTCAATTCGACCCAAAATTATTTTACCGCGTTTGACGTTTGGTCCTCGGACCCTTCGATTTCATTTTTAGTAAACACTGATTGGAGTTTGATGACGTGGACATACGTTTTAGCCAAACAAAACCCACAATTGCGGCGGCCATCCCTATCATAGCCACATTAGTCAATCCAGAGGAAGACTTATTACAAAAAAATCAGAGTAATCAAATTGAAATGGGCGACTAGTGATACTTCGTGGCAAATGGGTCACAACCATGTCGTGGATCTAATTGTTAGCTCGCTTTAATATTGTGAATTTTGGTTGTCAATTGAATCCATAACCAAAGTAAAGTAGAGAGAAGGGAGAGCTATTCAAGGCAAAATTCGATGCGTTCTCCGCTTAAGACATCTTTGCCGATGTAATGCTAATCAATCACCAGGCACTCCACCTGATGGCAAGAGATGGGGATAGGGCGGCAAGACTCGAGTTCGAGTTCGAGTCTATCCAATGGATGACCTGCGAAGTCAGCTTACCAAGAAACAATACTCTCTACCAGCTCAAAATGCTTATAGAAGCATGAGTTGGAGAACCAAAAAATAGGTTTGAAATCGATCTGATAAGAATAAAATATAAATCAAAATTATACATTAAAGCCATTTAAAGTTGAGCGTCAACATGTTCAATCTGTTCTATCGTTTGAAATTTCAGGAACAAATTCAATCTTTTCTATCGTTTATTCAATCTGTGAGATTAGATCTGATGGTACCGATTAAGATGCGAGCGGACTTTCTTCGAACTTTCCCGAAGACTCCCATATTTGTTTACGAAATTAGATCCAATCGTGCCGGCAAGGATGTGCGGGTTTTTCAAAGCAAAGAGCCAAGGAGGTTCCTACGTCACACTCTACGTCACACACTTCAAAAAAGCTCTTCCCCCCCCAAAAAAAAAAAAAACCACTCCTCTGATTCTTGCTCTTGCTGTACTGTTTGGTACTGTTTTCCCTGGTGGTCCTTCGGATGCTTTCCCTGGTGGTTCGTCGCTGTTGCGGTGCTAAGAAGGGCAATCGTTCCTTTTTGTTCGACGATCATGAGGCTTCTTTGGCAGAGCAAACCAATTTGTTGCTTTGCTCATCCTTCTGCTGTACCGCCCCTGTACTGCATCGGTACTGTTGGTCCCTGTTTCCTCTGTCCTTGGTGATCCTTGCTGCGATTTGGGGATTCAAGACGCCTCTCTTGCCATCATAAAAAAAAAAAAAAAGGAAAGCTGTTGCATCACCAACTTTGCTGTCCTTGCGGTCCCACTGCAGTTGAATCGAGAAGAGCAGGCATGATCTGCTTGTTGCTCTGCCACACCAGCCCCAGAAATCGGAGGATCCACTTCTGCTGCTGTTCGGACCCGATCGAGCTACTGTGCTTTGGTCCGGCTAGGCGTGCCTTCCTCAGTCCAGAATGGAGCTCGTGTGCAAGCCTTCTCCTGAAGCCGTGCTTATTCCTTTGAAGTCGCACCGGCGGCGGGTCACGTGCGTGGATCATCCCTCTTGGGCGGTCCAAATTGCTAAGCTTGGACGTCAAGATTCGGTTGATTCGAATTAGGAATGTGCAATATCACAAGTTAAGGTGAATATATACTTCGACGATAGGAAGGGCCATTTCGCATTGTCCAAGGATTGGCAATGCTGCTTATAAGTTGAAGCTTCTGGCCATATTGAAGATTTACTTGCTATTCTTTGTAAGGGCCATTTCGCATTGTCCAAGGATTGGCAATGCTGCTTATAAGTTGAAGCTTCTGGCCATATTGAAGATTTACTTGCTATTCTTTGTAAGTATGCTCAAACCATTTTATTTGGACGAAAAATACCTGGATTAGGGAAAATTGAAGAGGGCGCCTATTGAAGCGAAAACGTACATCAACTACATTATGGTGGATTGAGTCATTCGAAAGAGGTATTGTGTGCCAAAGCAGGATACTTGATCAGTTGAAAACGTCTTCCTGAGAGCGAAGCTATGTGAGAATTTACCGAATCACTATGATAGTTCTAAAAACAAATTGAAGCCTACCTTGCGAATAGTGCGACGAGGTGTCGTCGGAATAGTTGGAGAAGAATGACATGGCTCGAGTGAGGTGCATGATTCCAAGAGGGTTTCTGGACACGATGGATCACGAATTTCTTCGAAAGAATGGAGGACGCTCTGGGGCATTTTAGAAAGATCTCAGGAAATGGCAAAATAAGAAATGTACACTTCTGTTTTTATTACTGGTCGGTAGAAGTTGGGGAAATTCGATATCGACCGTTAAATTAAGGGGAGAACTACAGCTCATATCGTATGAGATTTTGTATACAAGAACTTCTCTTCTCTTCATTTGTAATATCTCACATATCGTGAGTGATATGATAATCAAAGCTTCTCTCTCTAAAATCTTGAAAGTTGAGTAAGGAAATGTTGACTTGGGGAATTAGACCCTAAGGTCGCATAAGCTGATTGAGCATATGAGTCTTGAATCAATCCACCCGTGACATAAGGGAATAAGTTGATAGTTTTTGGTGTCAAAAAAAAAATAAGAGTAAATGTGTCATCATGAGTATAGTTTAGAGTTTTTGACAGCGTTTTTCTTCTTAAAAAGGACGTTTTTAATTAGTAGAGCCTGTAGAGGTAAAAAAAGAAAAAAGAAAAAAGAAAAAAAAAGCTTTCGTCGCCTAGAAATGGAAATTTTCAGAACGCACACAAGCTGCATCATCGAGCCTCAGAAATGGATCCGCCCTACCCGAAGCCTCGATCCTGCGGGCCCTACCCGAAGCCTCAATGCTGCGGCCCCCACCCGAAGATGGCGGCCGACCCGCCGCCGCAGCACTCCGACAAAGACCGGAGCAACGGCGAGCTCCGCGCCCTCGACTGCAACCTCTCCGCCCTGTGCGACCACATCCAGATCGAGGGCTTCAACTCCGGCTCCTTCTCCGACATCGCCGTCCACGCCATGGGCTCCACCTACCACCTCCATCGCCTTATCCTCTCGCGCAGCTCCTACTTCAGGTGCGTTTCTGACGTGGTCGGCCCTCGGCTCCGTTTGAGGTCGTGATCCGCGGTTCCCCATTCAGTTGAATTTAGTGAATTGATTTGCATTTTTGTCTTCGGGCTCGGTTTCTTATATTTAGTTCAGAAAGACGTGTTTTAACGGTGTGGAAATTGGTTCCGAGGATTTGCGTCTTTGGCTGTCTTGATCTATTCTACTTCGATTTTGATTTCTTGTCTGTTTACCCGCGAACCTTCCTTAATTTGTAGATGTCCTATAATGAGCGAACCTGATACGTCATCCTTTCATCTCATTTTATATAGATGAGAGACTCATTGGTTGAGTTGCTTTGTGTCTCCATTCGTTTCATGCTATTCATTATCCACACATTTCGTGTTATGTAGCTGCGTACATTGGTCGTTTTGGCTTATCTGGCCCTTTTCGATGATTTTGGCTATTCTTCTTGTCCAGTGGAGTTGATGTGAAAATTTTGCGGTGCCGTCTGGTAATCAAGATTTAGCAGCCAATGGAGCTGCATAAAATGAACAGAGAACACAGTTATTGATGTATATCTTATGCTGAGTAACTGAACCCAAACGGTCTTGCATAGAAGTTTTTATTGTACTAAATGACATAGTTTAGCTAGTTAGTGCTTGATTTGGTGCTCAGCTTTATCTTGGTTTACTCTTTTCAGAAACATGCTTCACCGTCCTTGGAAAGAAGCCGGGGCTCCAGTTGTGACCTTGCATGTCGACGACAAGAATGTTAACGTTGAGGCCATTGCAATGTCATTCGCTTATTTGTATGGGCACTATCCCAAGCTTAATGCTAATAATGCATTCCGTGTTCTTGCGGCCGCTTCCTTTCTTGACCTTCAGGTAATTGCGATTGGCTTGCAGCACCTACTGTTCTTTGTTTTTATGGTAGATTCCATTTCATTTTTTACCTGTCAATCTGCAGTTGTAATCTACCTGGGCACCTACTATTCTTCGTATGTCAGGTGTTCTCCATATTTACACCAAGTGATCTAAACGTTTCAATTTTAAAAATCATTTACTAAGAATCCTTTGCTGCTATCTAATTGATACTGATTTGCCTAATGTGCAACTAATCTGTTTCGAGATTGAAGAAATTTGTATTTAATATATTAACAAGTCAAGGCTGGTGTACATTTTCAATGTTCGAGGTTTCCTTGTAGTTAGAATTATCATTATATTTTAAGGGTTGCTGTTATGGGAAATCTGCTTTATATATTTATTTTCTTTAGAATTTAGGCTTCTGTATAATTTTACATATATGCTTTTGTTGGGTTCACTTTGCATATTAGTGATAATATGATGATGCTCTGCAGGACCTATGTGCAATATGCACAGACTTCATTATATCTGAACTGTGGACCTCAAACTTCTTAGCCTATCAGGTATAAAAGACATGCTTTTGCTACCCATTTAGGGAGGAGCTATAATTTTATCACATGATGGATAGATGATCCCTATAAACATGTTGATCAGGTTTTTGCAGAGAGCCAGGATTATGGCATACATGGAGAGCGTGTCAGGAATGCTTGTTGGGGCTACCTTTGTCAAAGCGGTGCAATGGAGTTGAAAGAGGTAAAAGGATGATATGATGCAATGGTCTAGCCAATAAAAGGAGCAAGCTTCTAACAGTAGCTCCTCCCTCTTAGAGAAAAGGAAAAATTCAAATAAGAAAATGAAGTCATTTCTCTTTTCTTGCTTATTCTAAATGCATAAGATTTGATTCTATTAACAAGGGGACTAACTTCTCTGTTGCGGTATGTTGATTTGAAATGCATCAATATAAAATGCCGTGACTTAATTGAACACGAGTGTCCTTTGTGTGATAGAACTTATTAATGTTACCTCCTAGTTGGTAAAATCAATATTTTATTGGGTTCTTTCTATCTTAAATATTTCCTTTGCTTGCATTAAGGTGCTTCCAAAATTGTCCCCTCAAACGCTGCATGCACTGCTGACCTCGGACGAACTCTATGTGCCTAGCGAGGAGAAGCGGTAAGGAAACTAGGATCTTTTGAGGTCCTTTTCTTTCTCAAGGGCTTTTGTTTCTGTCAATAGATGAAGTGGACTGGCACACTGAAAACTCCTCTCCTTCAAGGTTTGAGCTTGCGCTGTTTGCACTGCTTGCAAAAGGTGCACTTCACAGGGAAGAGCTTTCTGAGCAGGGTAGTTCTGAATCTGAGGCTGGATTGCCTACTCTATCTGGTTCTTCTGAAGGGAAAGGAAAAAATTTGATGAATAGCTTCTCGGACTTGAAACTGGAACCAGAAGTAGGAAACTTAAACTCAAAAGCTGGATCAGAGGGATGCAGTACTGCTCACAATCTTCTGGCCGAGCTGGCAGGAGTTGTCAATTGCGGTACAGGGGATCCTGATTCTGGACAATCAGCACGACAAACTGCATATGCCCAGTCAAATATGGAACCCATGTACTCAAGGGGCTTGGACGGCTCCAAGACGTTGAAGTCATCTGCAGATACTGATGTGAGTAACACCTCGTGTACTTATGCAGCAGCATCTGCAGGTACGAGGACAATTGGATTAGTGAATGGTGGATTGGCTATGGAGGGGCCATCTGAAGACACTTCATTCTATCGATTGGATCATAACTGGCTTAATAGGGACCAATCAAGGCATGGTTCTTCTATGATGAGCTCTTCGTGCTATGGGATCGTGCCAAATGATTGGGGAAAATCTGGCATGCCTACTCTTTCATGGGGAGGCAGGGTTGTGGGAAGACGGCAGATTAAAAATTGTGCTGCAGAGAACTGTGGAATTGGTGGGGAGGATTATGAAACATTCGTTGACATATTTGAAGGCGGTTTTCTTTTATATAGCAACATGTCTTTTGAAGCTCTCATCAATGTGAGGAAGCAGCTAGAAGAACTGGGTTTTCCGTGCAAAGCTGTGAACGATAGTCTGTGGTTGCAGGTTCTACGCTCAGATCTCTTCCCCTCTTGTATGTTTCTGCAGTTTGTAAATACAAGTTGATGACGAATGTTGTAGGTTTCATTTCAAGTTTCAGTATTTTCATTATGCCATGTTTATTAGCTACTTAGCTTTATCCTGCGGTGTAATTTCTAGAAGTTCTGTGGTTTATTGACTTATGACAGGCAAAGAATGAATATTACTTTTTTACATCCCCAATGCAAACGTGTTTTGAGGGGGAAATTATGGCACCTCTCTGTAATGGTCGTTTAACAATTAAACTCCCAAGGTTCTTTCTAATTTGTTCTTGGAGACCCACCTGGGGGGTTGGCGAGTAATGAGGAGACTTCAGCTAGAGCCTAATTCCTGGGAAGGGTGGTGTGTGTCAAATGGGCAAACCTTTAATGACACCCAAAATTTTTAAAATGTACTTAAGTTTACCTTTACAGCTATTATCTTGATAGATTTTGCACCTATGCTTTTTTAGATGAACATGCAAATGTTGTGTCATGCACTTCTGCTGTTATGGAATACCTGGGATGCATGCTTAATTGAAATTCAATCTTTCAATTATTAAGTGGCCTGTGCGAAATGGGCAAACCTTCAATCACACCCAGAATTTTTTAAATGTACTCAAGGTTTCCTTTATAGTTACTATCTTGATGAAATTTTGCATTAAAACTTTCCTAGATGAACATGCAAATGTACCGTAATACTAGAATGCATGCTTAATTGATGTTCAATTGTTCAATTATTTATGTGCAAAGATGTTTAGGTGCGTCAATGTGTGTCTGATGCTGAATATTAGGATAGAGCTTCATGGGAGCAGCTTTTGTTACCGTACATTAAAAAGTGTTGCCTTTTATTGGTGGCTGTCTTGGTTATTTACTGATTAAATGGCCATACTGTAGATGCTTTTAAGCCGACGGGTACAAGAAATCTGTGCTGATACTTGCAAGAACTGCTGCTATTTGAATACTTCGTGTGCCTGTAGACAGCAATTTGGTTATCCTCATGGGGTATCTGCAACTGGTTACTGCATCCAAGAGCAAGATCGGAACAATTCAAACAACATAGGAAGTGTATATGTTACTGAACCTGCGCAAGGTGATGGTAATGGTTTATGTAGGCCAGTACGAGTACATGTCAGGGGACCTGTTGACGGGTTGGCTGGTCTTGGACGTGGAAATACTTTTGTGCCAGCAGCTGCTTGGCCACCAACACGCTTTGTGTTTTCCCGAGTGCCTTTTGGTGTCGGTAACAGAAATTGCCCGCAAGCTCTTGCTAATGACGATTCAGAAGCCAGAGGTGACCAAGGTGGTGATTTGTCGGGAGATGGGTTGACAGCTCTGGTCGGGCTAAGCCAGGGAGGAAATAATGCAGCTAATTTCCATGGAGATCTAACTGCCCGAGGTTATGAGACAGATCTTCAGAGCAAATTGCCTGGAACTTCTGTTGGAGGACCAAGTGGAAATGCCGCCACTGTGCAGATGCTTGATCATAGCAGTGACGATGATGGGATTCAATGGGATAGTACTAGTGGTTCCTCCATCTCTCTGGATGTGAAGACCCCTCTTAGTCATTTTCCTCCTTTCCGTTTTGGGTAAAGCTACTGCTATTTTATTGTATTTACTTTTTAAAAGACAGATTTGGAGAATGCTGAAGGCTTTCCTCTTATGGTTTCAGAGTTTCTTTGGCTAGGCTACGTAGCTGAATTTCTTTATACATAATTTTACATGGATAGGATTGGTTTTTCCTTTAGTCTGATGTTTCATTCTTTTTTGTCCCTTGAGAGAAGCTAGTCAAGGTTATGCTTCTTTTTTGCAGTTTATCTGGGCCAAGCCTGGGATTTAGTTCGTAGAGGAATTCATGTAACATATACCTATTTTCAAACGGTTACTCATGGAAATTGATTTTTGTGGACTTTTGCTTGGTTTTGTCTTCCGTCAGTGCTGATTGCTTTGTAATGATCTGGAAGTATCTTTGTGTTTTCATTCCTGAAAAGAACGGTAAATTGTGATTATTTCTCACCCATGCGCTGGGTCTGATTTTGTTGTGTAGGGTTGAATTTGAGGATGTTCACAGGCTGAGTGATGGCCAAGTCAAGCACTCGGCAGAAGTATTCTATGCGGGTTCATTATGGAAGGTAGATCCTAGTCATCCATTTCAATGTCTTACTATGTCTTTAATACTTTCTAATGCAAAATGGTATCTATGACAACTCTCGATTCCATAGGTGAGTGTCCAAGCTTTTAATGATGAAGACCCTCAAGGACGTAGAACTCTTGGTATTTATATCCTTTACCAAGCCATACTTTTAAGATTAAAACCTTTGGAATCAGGCATAAACCATAAGATAATATGCTGAATCTATTGGTTCCCAATTGTAACAGGATTATTTCTTCATCGACGGAAGGCTGAATGCCCTGATTCTCTCAGGAAGGTCAGTTTTTTCATTGCTTGTTTTGAGCATGAGAGCATTTACTTATGTTTCTCAGTGGATGGATGATTATATTAGCTTGATGTGGGTTTCATATGCATGTTGCTCTCTAAAGTTCATTTGAAAGGAAGGGAAATCAATGGGAAGTTACAACTGTGTGTGTATATTCAACTCATTTTGCCTTCACGAATTCTCTCTGACAGGTTCATGTGTACATAGACACTCGTGAAAAGGTTACTGCTCGGTATCAGGTAGGATTCCAATTCTAAAACAGCTATTGAAAAGGTCAAATATCATTTGAATACGTGGTCATCCTATAGCTTGTTAACTTCAGTGTCGCTTATGTCCTTGTAATTCAGCTGATCTGTCCATCGAAAAGAGAAGTCATGGTCTTTGGAAGTTTTAAACAGAGGGGCACTCTTCTGCCAAAAGCTCCGAAAGGATGGGGTTGGCGATCAGCTCTCTTATTTGATGAGCTTCCCGATCTACTTCAAAATGGTGCCCTGCGGGTCGCTGCTATTGTGCAGCTTGTGTGAAGTGACACAAGTAGGGGTGTCAAATGGCCTGGGTCTCATATAGGCCCAACCCGGCCAGAAATGAAACGACTCCAGTTTTGGCCCAGGCCGGGCTAGCCCGATACCTGAATCATGCAAGTTTTAAACAGAGGGGCACTCTTTTTATCGTTGAATGAATGTATGTATGTATGTATGTATGTATGTATGTATGTAAAGTTCCAAAATCCCACGAACAGATGTTAATCAAAAGCACGACCGAAGAAAAATGCTTGTGCACTCTCCTATCTGTTCAACACCTCCCAGCACTCCGTCAAAGACCAACCTGCCGTACCAACCAACCAAGCGATAAACACCTCATAACATGTATCAGTACATAGTCAACAGGATGCACAGAAGGAGACCACAACAATTTCTTGAATAGCCACGCACACACAACAAAAACAATAAATAGAAGAACCCAAAAAAAAAAAAAAAATGAAGCCCGATCGATTTCATCCCACCATCTGAACTCAGCTTGGATCTTGTTCTGAAACACATTATACAAGAGCGTGGGGGTAAAAACAAGATCCTCTCCCCTGTACCCACCAAAGGCATCTTCGTATCGTAGCTCCCGACCATCTTCCAGTGAAACCCGTCGTCCCTCTTGTCGCGACCCTCTAAAAAATTAATTTTAAATTTTAAAAGGGGTTAACGGATTATTAGGTTAATTAGATTTGACTAACCTAACGCGGACCCTCCCAAGCCCTACCGAATCGCAACTTTGGTTTTTGTTTAAATGATTTTAAAATTTGGAGTCGCAACTAATCGTTCTTGGTAGGTCGATTAGAAACCTAAATAAATTAGCGGGAGAACTAATTTATTCCTGCGAACCAGAGATTAGGAGCTCGGGGACTTGGTTACACTAGTTAATTAAAACTAATGCCCTTTCGGTACCTTAATTTCATGGATATCCTAATTCGACAACTCAGGCTTGGTTTATTCCTAAGGCTATAGTAAGGTATTCTCTTTTGTGTTTTCACTTTTTAAATAGGATGCATGGATGGTATATATTTTTATTTGTTATATTTTTTTAAGTGTTAAAGATTCCCTGAAGCCGAAAGATGGAGTGTGTTAACGACTTCTGTGCAGTATTACAACCTACTTATCTTTTGGGTCTGATGATTCAAAAATTAAATTATAGGAAGTACATGACAGTGAATAAACACCTCCAATGGGAGGCCTAGCATTGGCTTGGCTCTTCCCTTTGGGATTTAAGGTACAGGTATTTAAGTTGCAAGTATTTAAACTACTGTAAGTATAAACCTCCAATGGGAGGCTAAGCATTGGCTTGGCTCTTCCCTTTGGGATTTAAGGTACATGTATTTAAGTTGCAGGTATTTAACTACTGTAAGTAAAAACCTCCAATGGGAGGCTAAGCATTGGCTTGGCTCTTCCCTTTGGGATTTAAGGTACATGTATTTAAGTTGCAAGTATTTAACTACTGTAAGTAAAAACCTCCAATGGGAGGCTAAGCATTGGCTTGGCTCTTCCCTTTGGGATTTAAGGTATAGGTATTTAAGTTGCAGGTATTTAACTACTGTAAGTAAAAACCTCCAATGGGAGGCTAAGCATTGGCTTGGCTCTTCCCTTTGGGATTTAAGGTACAGGTATTTAAGTTGCAGGTATTTAACTACTGTAAGTAAAAACCTCCAATGGGAGGCTAAGCATTGGCTTGGCTCTTCCCTTTGGGATTTATGGTGCAGGTATTTAAATTGCGGATGGACTTTGTCCTCTCCATTCTGGGGTATGAATTCTTTAAAATAAAATACAACGAATTGATTCAACAATTTGAAATTTGTGCGCGCTTGAGGACTCCTCCAAGCCGATTTTGTGCTTCCATAGGGTTGACCATTGATATAAAGCTGCGGCTTCCTGACATAAAATAGAGTGAAATGTCAGTATACAAAATATGTGCTAATCTGCACCTAAAACCAGAAGAGTGGAAAGAGTACTTATCTCCCATTTTTTTGGGAGGGATTTCTATAATTGATTTTCGCTCTCTATGTTCCAAATATAGAGAGTTTCTTTTGAATTGAGAGGGACTTTTAGTCACAGATCAGTTGAGAAATCGGTGGACAGCTTAGGAGCTTGTCTGGGCCGATTTTTGCATATCTACGAGATTTTTGCTGTTGACGTAGAGATATCCTTCTCCTGACATAAAATATGGAAAAAAAGAGGAGATGGAGAAAGTGTATACAATTTGTGCTAATTTGCAAGTAAAACCATAAACAAATGAATAAATAAAAACACTTAGCTCGAATTTGCTTGCTCGTTGACGAGGATGCACTCTTGATTTATATTGATCGATGAAGGAATTTGTGATGATAATCCCTAGCTTTGAACTCCCATCATCTTCAAAATTCTCTCTCTTTTGGTATTTTCTTTCTCTCAAATTTTTCTTCAATCTCCCAAAACTCTCTCAAACATCCAAAATTTTCTCTAAAAAAAAAAATCCTCCCAAACACTTCAAATTTTCTCTCTCAAGAATCCTTTCTCAAGCTCACTTCTTCCTCCTTTTATAACCTACTCATCTATCTCCCATTCTAATTTTTCCACTAACTCTATCTCCCATTCTAATTTCTCCACTAACTCTTCTTCATTTTCATCTTCCATTCTCCATCTCTATCTCACATTCTAATCTCTCCACTAACTCTTCTTCATCTTCATCTTCCCTTCTCCATATTTATCTCCCATTCTAATTTCTCCACTAACTCTTCTTAATCTCCATCTTCCCTTCTCTATTCTTATCTTCCATTCTAATTTCTCTACTAACTCTTCTTCATCTCCATCTTCCCTTCTCTATTCTTATCTTATTTTCTCCATCCATTCTTCTCCAACTTCTCTTCTTCATCTCCTCTTCTTCATCTTCCCTTCTCTATTCTAATTTATCCACTAACTCTTCTTTTTATTATTTGTAAAATAATCCTTCAAGAGTTAGGTATTTGCACTCTAGTCCTTGAATTTTAAGTATTTACAATTCAGTCCCTGAAAAAATATATTTCTTTAAGTCCAAATCTCCTCACAATTTTTGACACACCAAAATTTACCACATGTCAAATTTAAGCTCATTTCTTGTCGCTGAAAATAATGCATAATTTAATTAAAGCCCTTTTGCAAAATTAAGTCATTCTGGGTATAATTGGGCCAAGATGAAAATTTAAAATATTAGAAGACAATGTCACAACTCATAAAAAGTGAAAGTTAAAAATAAGTTGACTCAAATTAAATTTTTTTAGGCCCGATTCGAGATTATACTCGTGAAGGAACACGTGACTCGAATTGGATTTTTCTGAATTTGCGATGGCCAATATGAAAATAGATTTAAAATAAAAATATTAACTATCTTTGTGTATTTTTTTGGCCTCAAATGTTATTTTTCCAAAATTTTCAAATATTTTTGTATTTTGTTTTTAAAAAAATTAAAATATATATAATATGAAAAATTATTTTTTGGTCAAAATTCGTTCCCTAGGCTTGGCTAAGGTTCCCAAAGTTAATTTTTCAATTTTATGGATTTTTATGGATTTTCTATTAATTTTAGAAAATAAATAAATAAAAAATACGTAAAAATACTGAAAATATGAAAAATCGTTTTTTGGTCAAAATTGGTTCCCTAGGCTTGGCTAAGGTCCCCAAAGTTGATTTTTCAATTTTATGAATTTTTATGGATTTTTTATTACTTTAGCAATAGAAAAAATGATTAAAAATCAGGTGTCAACAGCTGCCCCTCTTTGAAAGGAAGCTCGGTAGAGGTTCATTTCAAAGACGAGATGACACATGGATTCTTATCGACTCAATACAAGGAAATAAAAAGAGTCGTGACATGATTGTTCCACTGAAAATGAAATGAGAACCTAAGGATTCGTTATATAAAAAAACTTTAGGGTGGTTGAACTTGAACCCGTATGGTGGATCAACCCATGGTAGATTCCTAATAAAAGGATTCTACTGATTAAAAATTGAATTAAAATTTGACCCGTATGGTGGGTCATACCATTTGACCCGTATGGTGGGTCGTACCATGGTAGATTCATAATAAAAGGATTCTACTGATTAAATTTTGATTGAGATTTGACCCGTATGGTAGGTCACCACATGGAGATACCTGTAAGAAGGACTTGGTGCCTGTAGAAAGGACTTGGTGCCAGTAAAAAGGACTTGGTACCTGTAAAAAGGACTTGTGCCTGTCAAAAGGACTTAATTTGCCTGTAAGAAGGACTTGATTTGCCTGTAAAAAGGACTTAATTTGCCTGTAAGAAGGACTTGATTTGCCTGTAAGAAGGACTTACTTTGCCTGTAAGAAGAACTTTGTGCCTGTAAGAAGGACTTGCTTTGCCTGTAAGAAGGACTTGATTTGCCTGTAAGAATGACTTTGTTTGCCTGTAAGAAGGACTTTGTTTTGCCTGTAAAAAGGACTTACTTTGCCTGTAAGAAGGACTTTGCGCCTGTAAGAAGGACTTGATTTGCCTGTAAGAAGGACTTTGTTTGCCTGTAAGAAGGACTTTATGCCTGTAAGAAGGACTTGATTTGCCTGTAAGAAGGACTTTATGCCTGTAAGAAGGACTTTGTGCCTGTAAGAAGGACTTGATTTGCCTGTAAGAAGGACTTTGTGCCTGTAAGAAGGACTTTGTGCCTGTAAGAAGGACTTGATTTGCCTGTAAGAAGGACTTTATGCCTGTAAGAAGGACTTGTTTTGCCTGTAAGAAGGACTTGATTTGCCTGTAAGAAGGACTTGATTTGCCTGTAAGAAGGACTTTATGCCTGTAAGAAGGATTTGATTTGCCTGTAAGAAGGACTTTGTACCTGTAAGAAGGACTTGGTTTGCCTGTAAGAAGGACTTTGTGCCTGTAAGAAGGACTTGGTTTGCCTGTAAGAAGGACTTAGTTTGCCTGTAAGAAGGACTTGATTTGCCTGTAAGAAGGACTTTATACCTGTAAGAAGGACTTGGTTTGCCTGTAAGAAGGACTTTGTGCCTGTAAGAATGTCGCGACCCTCTAAAAAAAATTTTAAATTTTAAAAGGGGTTAACGGATTATTAGGTTAATTAGATTTGACTAACCCAACGCGGACCCTCCCAAGCCCTACCGAATCGCAACTTTGGTTTTTGTTTAAATGATTTTGAAATTTGGAGTCGCCACTAATCGTTCTTGGTAGGTCGATTAGAAACCTAAATAAATTAGCGGGAGAACTAATTTATTCCTGCGAACCAGAGATTATGAGCTCGGAGACTTGGTTACACTAGTTAATTAAAACTAATGCCCTTTCGGTACCTTAATTTCATGGATATCCTAATTCGGCAACTCAGGCTTGGTCTATTCCTAAGGCTTTAATAGGGTATTCTCTTTTGTGTTTTCACTTTTTAAATAGGATGCATGGATGGTATATATTTTTATTTGTTATATTTTTTTAAGTGTTAAAGATTCCCTGAAGCCGTAAGAGGGAGTGTGTTAACAACTTCTGTGCAGTACTACGACCTACTCATCTTTTGGGTTTGATGATTCAAAAATTAAATTATAGGAAGTACATGACAGCGAATAAACACCTCCAATGGGAGGCCTAGCATTGGCTTGGCTCTTCCCTTTGGGATTTAAGGTACAGGTATTTAAGTTGCAAGTATTTAAACTACTGTAAGTAAAAACCTCCAATGGGAGGCTAAGCATTGGCTTGGCTCTTCCCCTTGGGATTTAAGGTACAGGTATTTAAGTTGCAGGTATTTAACTACTGTAAGTAAAAACCTCCAATGGGAGGCTAAGCATTGGCTTGGCTCTTCCCTTTGGGATTTAAGGTGCAGGTATTTAAGTTGCAGGTATTTAACTACTGTAAGTAAAAACCTCCAATGGGAGGCTAAGCATTGGCTTGGCTCTTCCCTTTGGGATTTAAGGTGCAGGTATTTAAGTTGCAGGTATTTAACTACTATAAGTAAAAACCTCCAATGGGAGGCTAAGCATTGGCTTGGCTCTTCCCTTTGGGATTTATGGTGCAGGTCTTTAGATTGCGGATGGACTTTGTCCTCTCCATTTTGGGGTATGAATTTTTTAAAATGAAATACAACGAATTGATTCAACAATTTGAAATTTGTGCGCGCTTGAGGACTCCTCCAAGCCGATTTTGTGCTTCCATAGGATTGACCATTGATATAGAGCTGCGGCTTCCTGACATAAAATAGAGTGAAGTGTTAGTATACAAAATATGTGCTAATCTGCACCTAAAACCAGAAGAGTAGAAAGAGTACTTATCTCCCATTTTTTTGGGAGGGATTTCTATAATTGATTTTCGCTCTCTATGTTCCCAATATAGAGAGTTTCTTTTGAATTAAGAGGGACTTTTAGTCACAGATCAGTTGAGAAATCGGTGGACAGCTTAGGAGCTTGTCTGGGCCGATTTTTGCATCTCGACGAGATTTTTGCTGTTGACGTAGAGATATCCTTCTCCTGACATAAAATATGGAAGAAAAAGGAGATGGAGAAAGTGTATACAATTTGTGCTAATTTGCGAGTAAAACCATAAATAAATGAATAAATAAAAACACTTAGCTTGAATTTGTTTGCTCGTTGACGAGGATGAACTCTTGATTTATATTGATCGATGAAGGAATTTGTGATGATAACCCTTAGCTTTAAACTCCCATCATCTTCAAAATTCTCTCTCTTTTGGTATTTTCTTTCTCTCAAAATTTTCTTCAATCTCCCAAAACTCTCTCAAACATCCAAAATTTTCTCTCCAAAAAATTCTCCCAAACACTTCAAATTTTCTCCCTCCCAAGAATCTCTCTCTCAAGCTCAATTCTTCCTCCTTTTATAACCTACTCATCTATCTCCCATTCTAATTTTTCCACTAACTCTATCTCCCATTCTAATTTCTCCACTAACTCTTCTTCATTTTCATCTTCCATTCTCCATCTCTATCTCACATTCTAATCTCTCCACTAACTCTTCTTCATCTTCATCTTCCCTTCTCCATATTTATCTCCCATTCCACTAACTCTTCTTAATCTTCATCTTCCCTTCTCTATTCTTATCTTCCATTCTAATTTCTCTACTAACTCTTCTTCATCTCCATCTTCCCTTCTCTATTCTTATCTTATTTTCTCCATCTATTCTTCTCCAACTTCTCTTCTTCATCTCCTCTTCTTCATCTTCCCTTCTCTATTCTAATTTATCCACTAACTCTTCTTTTTATTATTTGTAAAATAATCCTTCAAGAGTTAGGTATTTGCACTCTAGTCCTTGAATTTTAAGTATTTACAATTCAGTCCCTGAAAAAATATATTTCTTTAAGTCCAAATCTCCTCACAATTTTTGACACACCAAAATTTACCACATGTCAAATTTAAGCTCATTTCTTGTCGCTGAAAATAATGCATAATTTAATTAAAGCCCTTTTGCAAAATTAAGTCATTCTGGGTATAATTGGGCCAAGATGAAAATTTAAAATATTAGAAGACAATGTCACAACTCATAAAAAGTGAAAGTTAAAAATAAGTTGACTCAAATTAAATTTTTTTAGGCCCGATTCGAGATTATACTCGTGAAGGAACATGTGACTCGAATTGGATTTTTCTGAATTTGCGATGGCCAATATGAAAATAGATTTAAAATAAAAATATTAACTATCTTTGTGTATTTTTTTGGCCTCAAATGTTATTTTTCCAAAATTTTCAAATATTTTTGTATTTTTTTTTAAAAAAACTTAAAATATATATAATATGAAAAATTATTTTTTGGTCAAAATTCGTTCCCTAGGCTTGGCTAAGGTTCCCAAAGTTGATTTTTCAATTTTATGAATTTTTATGGATTTTCTATTAATTTTCGAAAATAAATAAATAAAAAATACGTAAAAATACTGAAAATATGAAAAATCGTTTTTTGGTCAAAATTGGTTCCCTAGGCTTGGCTAAGGTCCCCAAAGTTGATTTTTCAATTTTATGAATTTTTATGGATTTTTTATTACTTTAGCAATAGAAAAAATGATTAAAAATCAGGTGTCAACAGCTGCCCCTCTTTGAAAGGAAGCTCGGTAGAGGTTCATTTCAAAGACGAGATGACACCTGGATTCTTATCGACTCAATACAAGGAAATAAAAAGAGTCGTGACATGATTGTTCCACTGAAAATGAAATGAGAACCTAAGGATTCGTTATATAAAAAAACTTTAGGGTGGTTGAACTTGAACCCGTATGGTGGATCAACCCATGGTAGATTCCTAATAAAAGGATTCTACTGATTAAAAATTGAATTAAAATTTGACCCGTATGGTGGGTCATACCATTTGACCCGTATGGTGGGTCGTACCATGGTAGATTCCTAATAAAAGGATTCTACTGATTAAATTTTGATTGAGATTTGACCCGTATGGTAGGTCACCACATGGAGATACCTGTAAGAAGGACTTGGTGCCTGTAGAAAGGACTTAGTGCTAGTAAAAAGGACTTGGTGCTTTGCCTATAAGAAGAACTTTGTGCCTGTAAGAAGGACTTGCTTTGCCTGTAAGAATGACTTGATTTGCCTGTAAGAAGGACTTTGTTTGCCTGTAAGAAAGACTTTGTTTTGCCTGTAAGAAGGACTTACTTTGCCTGTAAGAAGGACTTTGTGCCTGTAAGAAGGACTTGATTTGCCTGTAAGAAGGACTTTGTTTGCCTGTAAGAAGGACTTTATGCCTGTAAGAAAGACTTGATTTGCCTGTAAGAAGGACTTTATGCCTGTAAGAAGGACTTGATTTGCCTGTAAGAAGGACTTTGTGCCTGTAAGAAGGACTTGATTTGCCTGTAAGAAGGACTTTATGCCTGTAAGAAGGACTTGTTTTGCCTGTAAGAAAGACTTGATTTGCCTGTAAGAAGGACTTGATTTGCCTGTAAGAAGGACTTTATGCCTGTAAGAAGGACTTGATTTGCCTGTAAGAAGGACATTGTGCCTGTCAGAAGGACTTGATTTGCTTGTAAGAAGGACTTTGTGCCTATAAGAAGGACTTAGTTTACCTGTAAGAAGGACTTAGTTTGCTTGTAAGAATGACTTGATTTGCCTGTAAGAAGGACTTTGTGCCTATAAGAAAGACTTGGTTTGCCTGTAAGAAGGACTTTGTGCCTGTAAGAAGGACTTGGTTTGCCTGTAAGAAGGACTTAGTTTGCCTGTAAGAAGGACTTAGTTTGCCTGTAAGAAGGGCTTGGTGTACCTCAAAGGGTGCCATTCTGAAATCTGGGGAGACCAGGAATCCTGCAGAAGCTCAAACCCAAATTATATTCTCCTGTCGCTTTAGGAATAAACCAAAGAGGCAGAGATTAAAAGGTCTCGAACATTTCTGTTCTTGAGACAAATCATGCTTTATTGAAGAAGGTGGATACCTGTATGTACCGCAATGGATTCGAGTACCCCAACAACCGTCAGAATTCATTCTCTTGAAAGGTTCAGGTTGAAGATATACTTACCTGAGAATTTGGAAAAAATGCTTGGTGGCTTCTCGACAACCGGGCTTGTTCATTCAATAATCGCCGAATGAACTTCAAGACTTTGGAAGGTAACTCGAACACCGGGAATGTGTTGCTTATCAGGCAGTGTCAGAGGTAACATGTGCAAGCATTTTCATCAATGAGTTGATCGGTTCATGCAAAACTATTCATCCAAGTTGGCAATGATTAGAAGTAGTCTGTGTGATAACTCATGATGCAATCAATCAAAGTGTGGATCATGCAAAACTATTCTGTCAAGTTTGCATTACCAATTCTGTTTAAGGAGGTTTTCATAGTATGAAGGTCTCGAATGTAATCTGAACAGGGGACTTCATTCCGAAAGGGCTTTCTCTCACTCTGGAGAAAGGCTGTTTATCTGTAGATTAAAATGTTAGATCTGTGTGGAAATGGTCTACCTTTCCTCATCCTGTTATGCCCCATTTTGCACATTTGATGTTATCTATGCAGTTTATGCTCTAAGTTGGAGTTGGTAAATTAAACATGCGGAATAGTCATACATAATTCGTGAAATGTGTAAACACAATGCCGATGTGATAATTTTTAGCATCATGTGTGTTTATATAATGTGCAAACATGGGCGGATTTGAATTGCCCCTGGTATGTGGGTGGATTGAACAAATTGGGAAGGCCACTCCTTATGTCGAGGAGCGGTTTGTCTCAAGTTTTGCCCCCGCACGATGAGGCATATGGGTGAGGGAGCATTTTGGTTTGTTTAGTGACAGCGACCGCCATGGTTTGGCGGTTAAATGCCCCTGCAAAAAGCAGAGAAATTATTCTCGAAATCAAACGAGATAAGAAAGACATATTTGCTTTTTCGCTTCAGAGCTTGCGATCAATTTGCCCCGTTTTTCACCAGAATAGATCTTGTCAGATGATCATAATTTTCTTTTGGATTTGTCTCCTTCAACATGTTAAATGTTAGTGTAAATATTTCCTGTAAAAAGAAAAAGAGACATATCAGCCAGTATTAAAAGGGATAAATTGAAAACGATACTGATTTACCCTTCATCTTGAATGTCTTGCAAGAGTCTTTTACCAGTTTTGTTGGATTGAATTTTCCTCGACTTTTGTTGGGCGCCTCACCATTATGGGAAGACTATGGTAAAATACTGACTTTGATATTACTCGTCGAGTATTCCTGTTTGTAAAAAAAAATGCACAAAAAGTTGTTTCATTTATTTATAATACATACAACATTCCCCACCCTTGGGGATCGAACTCGGGATATTTCGGACCTACTGTCATCCCCCATACCATTCGGTCCATTGGACCGTAGGTGTCCATGGGGCTTTCTTTTCAAAGGTTAATCCTTGGGGATAACGTGGCCCTGTTGTATCAACTTGGGCCATGTTACAATATTTCTCGAGGTAATTTGCAATCCCTGTTAAGAATGGAATAAAACAATTCAGGACTTGCGATGATTATGAGCAAATTAGAACGATACAGAATTACCCATGTTTGAGATTGTTCGGGTCCCTCGTTCGCATTTTGCTTTATCTGAAGCTGTCCACTCTGTGGTAATATCCATGAGTTGATTTGCCCCAAATTTTGTTCAACTTGTATTTGGGTATGATTGCATTCTTGGGTCGATTTGCAAACTCCTGAAAATAGAAAGGATTAAATTTAAAACCTGGGTAGTTCGAGGGTAATTTGGAACGATACGGATTTACCCTTCAGATTTACGCGGATTTCTTCTCGATATTAATTTTTTCGAGTTTGGTGCGGTTAACGGCTTCGAGCATTTAATAGGGGGAAAGGGAAATGATTACTTCTAGCTTGTGCATTAATTTTGGACATCGATAAAAGGCGAGAACGTTCGATGAAACTAAGTAGACGTATTCGTCTAGGTTTAATCTTCTTCCCTTTGTAGGCTCTTGAGCGATCAGCTAGCGTTGTTCTGGATCAGGTACGTGTCGGCCGTGTTGCAGGTCCCGTGATCACTAGTTTTAAAATACAGGATCCGTATGCACATTAAAACCCTAGTGCTTCATTAGCATCAAATTGCCTGATCATGGCGGCGAGTTCGTCGTCAATGCCACTTGCCTGGTAGTGATACCTCTCTTCCTCCTCAGAAGGCATCCATGCTGGCCCCATAGTCTCAATTTTTTCGTACCTTGCTCCAACAGAACTTGATCCTGCTATGAACTGATCTAACTCACCTCTTAAACGTGCATTCTCGATCCTCAGATAATGCATTTCATCGAGGGTGAAGAGAGTATTGCAGTTGGGGCAGGTGGCGGAGTCAAAAACCTCTTTATATATCTTGTTCTCCGCTCGGAGGTTTTCATTTTCAACTCTTAGAAACTCGGCTTCGTTGTGCTCATGACGAGTCTTCATTCGGGTTCGCCTATTTTGAAACCAGAACTTGATTTGTAAAGGTTCAAGTCCTAGCTCCTGACTCAGTTCCATTTTCTGTTTTCCGTCTGGCATAGGACACGTTCTGAAGAAATCTTCAAGCTTTCGTACTTGCTCCTCAGTATGGCGACGGTAACGCTTCTTTTGACCCTTACCGTTGTTGTCCTTGTCCTCACCAGGCTCTTGGACGTCATCGGTGGAAGGGCCGGGCTCCATAGGCTCGATCCCAAACATGGCTTCGAACTCTTCCTCTCCCATATTCAGCAAGCAACGATAACTTTCAAGTGTGTTGGGTTGAGACATCTTCGATTTGGTTAACGATTTCTCAAAGTTTGATATCTCTTCTTGTATTTTCACTCTCTGGATTTTTTCTGGGAAACTGCGTATGCTTTAAGAGTTTCTCTTTCGAGCACGAATGAGAATTATCAAGAAGATGCCTCCTTTAAAATTAGACGTGGGTTTAGCAACTCTATTGCCTCTCTCGAGTGTTCTGGCTTTCTCAATTTTCTTTTCATCGTATCTCTCGCCCAGCTCGTCTCCTTCCATTTTTCCGTGGAAGAGGGCCCCTTGTTGTTGTCTCCACCGTCAATTTGCTGGCGAGTTCTTCAATAAAGATGAGCTGTATCTCTTTTCTGCCGAAAATGTCTTTGTCTCCCACTCAGCTTATTTTTTATCCTTTCTTTTTCAAAGTAGTGGCGTCCCGTCTAGCTTTGCCGTAGAGACGTCGGATTTGCTTGGCTCGAGATTGGAAACAAGTAGCGGAGGTGATACTGATAGGGAATGTTAGACAGGAAAATCTGGCCAGTAGAGACTTCCCCTGCAAAAATGAAAGAGAATGCGGCAGTATATGTTCTTCATATTCTAGAAAAATTGGAACGATACTGTTTTACCCTTGTGTGTACTTCCATTGAATTTGAATTGAGGAAGTTCCTTCATTTGGACTGGATTGAATTGTATGTCCCGAGTTGCCCTCACTTTGAGCTTGCCACGTAAGTGCTTTGCTTAGTTGGGCCTTATTTTCTTTCGGGTTTCCTTGGACCATCATCATTTTCTATGCCATCGGGTCCGTGGACCGGAGGGATCCTTTAATTTGAAGGTTACCTTCGAGGCAAATGAGTCCTATCGCATTCCATTGGGTCATATCATTTTGCGACACTCTTGAGGCAATTTGCAATCCCCCGTCTTCGAGCTCGCCTGGGCTTTTCACTTGAAATTTCCCTACGTGAGGCCATTCAACATTTCTCATTATGGCAGTCAGCGACATTGCCACAAATTGATCCGCCCTGAGTCTAGCATAAAAAGGGATTCACGCATTCGACGGGATAAAAAACAAATTACCC
This sequence comes from Psidium guajava, assembly GCA_016432845.1. Classification (NCBI taxonomy): domain Eukaryota; kingdom Viridiplantae; phylum Streptophyta; class Magnoliopsida; order Myrtales; family Myrtaceae; genus Psidium; species Psidium guajava. The sequence goes on from CM028228.1 coordinate 30,316,033, forward strand.
CCTTGCCCCTGAATTAAATCTAGACACCTAGAAAGCTGGAAATATCATACGCAGAGGAATTAAGCATGAAATGAAAGGTGCACTTATTCAAGGTCAGTTCTGCCTCTCCTGTAGCTCTTCGATAATCAGCTAGTCTCTTGTTGGTTCGGGTGTGGATGACCGATGTTGGAGAGTCCCTTCTCACTGGCTCTTGATCGCTGCTTGGGACGTCTGTCAACCCTAAACTGGTTGACCAGGGCAGTAAGCTCATCATCTGGGTAATCTCTTGAACCTTCCAACAACTGATGCTCGAATTGGGCATTGTTGTTGGCAAATGATGGCGGTAGATTTCTCATTCTGTCCTCGCCATGAGCAATTTGACTTCTCGTGCTGGAGCCTTCATCATTACTCGAGAAAGTGTGGGGATCACCAACTGTTCTACTGCCAAAAACTCCTTCCATTCGAGGATTAGAGAAGTGGAAGTGCTCAGGATAACTTCTTGTCTGATTCTCTGGCTGCGCAGGCGCGCTGATCATGGGATGAATTCTAGCCACAGGTTGGTGCTCAAACCAAGGAATCTGAATACACTGCTCCTGCGGTCTATACTCTTGAAGAGCATCAGGGTGATTCTGGGGGATACTTTGATTAACGCCCGGAGGATTGATGGCACGGCTACTGGCTTGGTTGATGATGGGAAGTGGCTCGCCCCATGCTAACCTGCGGAACTTATGGTGGCGAGGAGACTCGACATTCAGGCTTGGATCAGTCCCGCCTTGGTTTTCTTGATTCTGAGCTGCATTGTGTTCTCTCACCCTTTTTCTGTACTTCTGAAGATGACTCGAAACATTTGCTTTAGTGAGTCCCTCTACGTTCATAATTTCCAGTATATGTTGCGGTCGTGCCGAATCGATTCCTACATGCTGAACTGCATTAACAAACATACGATGCAGCTCGGGAGACCAACTCATCTTCTTTCTCCAGTTGCTTGGAACAAAATTGAAGGCTTGATGCTTGTTCTCATGGTCGTGCAATTGCTTCCTTACCACGTGCTGCCATATGTTTTGAAGCATCTGAACCCTAACTGGTTTCGTTACGACGTCTTGGGCCCCATTTAAGACAGCTTTCATTATGGCTTGCTGATCATCGCTTGCCGATATTACGAGGACTGGCATGTTTAATTTAGAATTGATGACTTCCAAGAGAGTGAAAACATCCATGTCAATCCCTACCATGGCGGTGAGGACGATATTAAACTGGTCACCACTCCTCCTTAATATCTCTAAGGCCTCTGTCGCCTTTGCTTGAGCTACAACCTTATACCGGCACTTTCTTAATACGGTAACAAGGATTGACAGAGAGACTGGATTACCGTCAATGGCCATGACCAGTAGACCCTCAGGGTAAGGAACTTCATCAGCTTTGACCAGGGTTGAACATGCGCCCGTTTCCCTAATGCTCGACATATTTCTGGAACAAGGACTGCCGACTCGAGACCGCCTCAGGATGTCTTCTTGGACTTGAGGGATCACGGGATCGTCGATGGCTTCTCGTAACAGGCTTTGAAAGCCGATGCTTTGATGGTGAAGGTTTTGAATTCCTCTCCCACGAGAACTCCTTCCTCTTTATCTTTCTCCTGCGAGTTCTTGCGAATGAACTCTCACTATCAAATGGGGACAAGTTCTCTCTCTGGCAATAGCAACGACTTCCCTCTTCACGGGCAGCGCTATTAGATTTTCCGAGGGAGAAAATCTGATATTCAGCTTTTGATCAAAGGGGAAATCCTTGTTTCTCGCTCAGTTTGTCTTCTTTTTTCTTTTCGTGGTAGAGGGCCCTTGTCAAGATCTCCACCGTCGATTTACTGGCGGGTCCTCCAATAAAGACGAGTCGTATCTCCTTTTCTGCCGAAAATTTTTTGTCTCCCACTCAGCTCGTTTTTTATTCTTTCTTTTTCAAAGTGGTGGCGGCCCGTCCAACTTTTCTGCAGAGACGTCGGGTCTGCTCAGCTTGAGGTTGCTGCTTGACTAGAATTTGAGCCAGTGGGGGTATTGCCGACAGAGAATGGTAGATAGAAAAAAACTCGACCAATAAGGACCGCCCCTTTGAAATTAGTATTTAAACTGAAGTAGATTATCGCCTTCGCATTCCGATCATCTGCCTCGCCTCTCTCCTCCTTTCTTTCGTGATCTGCTTTCAAAAATGGCCAATTCTCCTAACCATACTTTCTCCGCCGAAGTCCTGGCTGGGTGGGAGAGACTCTACAATCTTCTTGGTAGAGGTTACGCTCATATAGCCCAAAACTCTACCGTTGAAGCTGAAATCCTCGGTTTATTCAGGACCCTAGACGCTGCTTCTGTTGAGGGTACCCAACTGGGAAAGGAGTATCGGAACTTCTCGACCCTCTTCATCAATTTTCTAGCTGCCTATAACCGCGCTTATGAGACGGTCCTTGTGACCGCCGTCGTGAAAGCCCGTTACCGAGACCGGCACGAGCGTCTGGCAACAGTTACGTTTGTGGCTGATAATCACAAAAAGGCCCTCAAGTTTGCCAACGATCAGCTTTCGTGGCTGGTTCGTGAGAGGGGAAAGTTGGTGGACCGTCTGGCCTTGGTCCGAACTTACGCCGAACAGGAGCCAGGCAATATTGTGATGAGGTGCAAATGCGGTTGGCTGCAGGAGAGACTTGATGACATTACCGCAGACATTGCTTTCGAGAGGGCAGCGATTCCGGACCTGGAGTTTGCCATTGAGCATTACGAGGCCACTATGGCCCAGGTTAAAGAGAAGTGCAATCGCCTCTTCTTTAGGCTCGCGGAACTTGATCCCGAGAGCGCCCGGTGCATCCAGAGCATCAACTGTTTGGAGAGTCAGTTGAGCTCTTTCGTAATGGTTATCAGGGCCCAGTTTGGCTTTACCTTTCCTCCCCAGTGAGTTGTTGTAATACTCTTTGATGAATGGAATGAAAGAAAAGCTTCACGTGTTTTGTTTGTTTGTTTTTTTTAATTTTCCTGCTATCATTTCTTCCGCATAGCATAACAGAACGATTTGAGGTACAGAAGATGTCGAGGCTTAATGTTCTTCTTGATGTTCTTGTTTAATTGCTCCAGACGATGATATCGAGAACATTGATGAAGGATTCGGCGGTGGCCCCCACTATCCATCTTGAGATCACGAACAATAACGCTATGACAACTCGATCAGTGCGCTGGTAATAAATCCAGCCACCTGTTGTATGCCCACTTTTATCCATATTTTGTTTCTTTCGGCGTCCACTTGCTCGTGTCGGTCGCCTGTAGCGTCGGGAGAAATTCCTGTGGGCCACGTTCATTAATAGAACCTCGGTCCTCTAAAAACCGTCCGCGTGTTTTGAATCCGAGGAAATTTTAAGACCGGTCTCTAGTTGATTTAATTTGGTTAAGGTACTTGTTTCATGGGTCCTGATTATATAATCCTTATTGTCTTTCAAAAGACGTGGGATCCTCTGCAATACATTAAATATGCCCCAGTGTTTAATCGGTGTAAATCCACTGTCATATCAGAATATACGGCCCGTACGTGTTCATTAACTGACACATGTCTGAGTTCGAAAGGATCGACCTCCTCACTTGCCCCCAGGATTAAGAAATCAGCAATTTCCTGTCTTTTCGTACTTCTAAAAATAATTCGTGGTGTGCATTATTGAACCAAACTTTACCCCCGCCTGGGATACCTGGGATTTCCTACAAAAGTAAAGGATATAATTAGTACATGACGCAAGAAAGGTCGGCCCATTATTCCTACATTAGTCTAATTTTATTCTTCCATTTTGTTGAGAAATCAAATGAAATTTTCTTAGGAGGTCACATGTGGATTTTTCAAAAACTAATTTTCTTGAGATTTTCATAACTTGGAAAGTATGATAAAATCTCTTGATCAAATTTTCTGAAGGAATTTTCTATCAAAATAAATTTTCAGAGGTATATTTATTAGGAAAATTTTATTTTTATTAGAGCAGGAAAGACATAACAAAAATCCTTTATTAGTTAACAAAATTCCCCCGAGACATTAGTCTAATTTTATTTAGAGAAAATTTTCTTAGAAAAACATGAGCGAATTTCTCGAAAAGAATTTTTGTTGCAAGTTTTTATAATTTGAAAGAATGTGATAAAATCACTTGATGTTTACCAAAGTTTTTTTTTGAAGGAATTTTTCTTTTTATCGAAATAAATTTTCAGAGGAAAATTTGTCAGGAAGATTTCATTTTTATTGAAGCAAGAAAAACATGACAAAAATCTCTTATTGGTCAATACAATTCCCCCGAGACATTAGTCTAATTTTATTTAGAGAAAATTTTCTTAGAAAAACATGAGCGAATTTCTCGAGAAGAATTTTCTTGCAAGTTTTTATAATTTGAAAAATGTGATAAAATCACTTGATGTCTACTAGAGTTTTTTTTTTAAGGAATTTTTCTTTTTATTGAAATAAATTTTCAGAGGAAAATTTTTTCAAGAAAATTTCATTTTTATTGAAGCAATAAAAACATGACAAAAATCCCTTATTGGTTAATAAAATTCCCATGAATGGATTTTTTCACATCATTTTTTCAAGAATTTTTTTTAAAAAAGAAATGAGGGACAAATTTAACTTTTATTTTCTTTTAAAAGAATGGTCGTAATATCAAGCTCAAAAACTGATTAACACCTAGCATGGACTGACCAAAAATAAATACAAGATAAAATTAGAGAACTTACTTTTACCTTGGAGAAATGCAAATCACATAGTCATGCGCATGACTCAAGTGAGGAGTGGACTCTAGAAAATAAAAGAATGAGAGACAGGGTATGGACCTAAAAGGCCCCCACTATCTGAATTGACAACCTTACCCTCCGCGCAATCAAATCACAATGGGAAGAATTGTCAATTCAAATAATGAGCGGGATAAAATATGGTCAACCCAAGCGCAATCGACGCAAGAGCTTTGCATATTCGATCCCTATCTATGGTTTTCTAGGAAGAATTTCGCGACTTGGGTTTAGACGCTTGTGTGTGCAGGTGTCGTGATCCTCAGAGTATGCAAGACATGCACAACAATTGATATCAAAACAGCGCTTCTAAAAATGTGCGAAATTAAACAAATAAACCCAACACCGAGCCTGCAAAATAAAGGGGTTAGCCATACACTCTGCCCCTTATAACTCCCATCCTGCAAAAACATATAACACCTATAGAATGAGTCCCAAACAAGATTGCCAGAAGCGAGATATCCATGAAATTTTCATTGGCCTAAGTCCACTAAGACTTTTAAAATTTCGAAAAAATTCAAGTATTCCAATTGGTATCTTTTTTTCGAAAATTTAAAAATCCCTTCCCCAGTGGAGTCGCCAGTCTGTCGCGACCCTCTAAAAAAAATTTTAAATTTTAAAAGGGGTTAACGGATTATTAGGTTAATTAGATTTGACTAACCCAACGCGGACCCTCCCAAGCCCTACCGAATCGCAACTTTGGTTTTTGTTTAAATGATTTTGAAATTTGGAGTCGCCACTAATCGTTCTTGGTAGGTCGATTAGAAACCTAAATAAATTAGCGGGAGAATTAATTTATTCCTGCGAACCAGAGATTATGAGCTCGGAGACTTGGTTACACTAGTTAATTAAAACTAATGCCCTTTCGGTACCTTAATTTTATGGATATCCTAATTCGGCAACTCAGGCTTGGTCTATTCCTAAGGCTTTAATAGGGTATTCTCTTTTGTGTTTTCACTTTTTAAATAGGATGCATGGATGGTATATATTTTTATTTGTTATATTTTTTTAAGTGTTAAAGATTCCCTGAAGCCGTAAGAGGGAGTGTGTTAACAACTTCTGTGCAGTACTACGACCTACTCATCTTTTGGGTTTGATGATTCAAAAATTAAATTATAGGAAGTACATGACAGCGAATAAACACCTCCAATGGGAGGCCTAGCATTGGCTTGGCTCTTCCCTTTGGGATTTAAGGTACAGGTATTTAAGTTGCAAGTATTTAAACTACTGTAAGTAAAAACCTCCAATGGGAGGCTAAGCATTGGCTTGGCTCTTCCCCTTGGGATTTAAGGTACAGGTATTTAAGTTGCAGGTATTTAACTACTGTAAGTAAAAACCTCCAATGGGAGGCTAAGCATTGGCTTGGCTCTTCCCTTTGGGATTTAAGGTGCAGGTATTTAAGTTGCAGGTATTTAACTACTGTAAGTAAAAACCTCCAATGGGAGGCTAAGCATTGGCTTGGCTCTTCCCTTTGGGATTTAAGGTGCAGGTATTTAAGTTGCAGGTATTTAACTACTATAAGTAAAAACCTCCAATGGGAGGCTAAGCATTGGCTTGGCTCTTCCCTTTGGGATTTATGGTGCAGGTCTTTAGATTGCGGATGGACTTTGTCCTCTCCATTTTGGGGTATGAATTTTTTAAAATGAAATACAACGAATTGATTCAACAATTTGAAATTTGTGCGCGCTTGAGGACTCCTCCAAGCCGATTTTGTGCTTCCATAGGATTGACCATTGATATAGAGCTGCGGCTTCCTGACATAAAATAGAGTGAAGTGTTAGTATACAAAATATGTGCTAATCTGCACCTAAAACCAGAAGAGTAGAAAGAGTACTTATCTCCCATTTTTTTGGGAGGGATTTCTATAATTGATTTTCGCTCTCTATGTTCCCAATATAGAGAGTTTCTTTTGAATTAAGAGGGACTTTTAGTCACAGATCAGTTGAGAAATCGGTGGACAGCTTAGGAGCTTGTCTGGGCCGATTTTTGCATCTCGACGAGATTTTTGCTGTTGACGTAGAGATATCCTTCTCCTGACATAAAATATGGAAGAAAAAGGAGATGGAGAAAGTGTATACAATTTGTGCTAATTTGCGAGTAAAACCATAAATAAATGAATAAATAAAAACACTTAGCTTGAATTTGTTTGCTCGTTGACGAGGATGAACTCTTGATTTATATTGATCGATGAAGGAATTTGTGATGATAACCCTTAGCTTTAAACTCCCATCATCTTCAAAATTCTCTCTCTTTTGGTATTTTCTTTCTCTCAAATTTTTCTTCAATCTCCCAAAACTCTCTCAAACATCCAAAATTTTCTCTCCAAAAAATTCTCACAAACACTTCAAATTTTCTCCCTCCCAAGAATCTCTCTCTCAAGCTCAATTCTTCCTCCTTTTATAACCTACTCATCTATCTCCCATTCTAATTTTTCCACTAACTCTATCTCCCATTCTAATTTCTCCACTAACTCTTCTTCATTTTCATCTTCCATTCTCCATCTCTATCTCACATTCTAATCTCTCCACTAACTCTTCTTCATCTTCATCTTCCCTTCTCCATATTTATCTCCCATTCCACTAACTCTTCTTAATCTTCATCTTCCCTTCTCTATTCTTATCTTCCATTCTAATTTCTCTACTAACTCTTCTTCATCTCCATCTTCCCTTCTCTATTCTTATCTTATTTTCTCCATCTATTCTTCTCCAACTTCTCTTCTTCATCTCCTCTTCTTCATCTTCCCTTCTCTATTCTAATTTATCCACTAACTCTTCTTTTTATTATTTGTAAAATAATCCTTCAAGAGTTAGGTATTTGCACTCTAGTCCTTGAATTTTAAGTATTTACAATTCAGTCCCTGAAAAAATATATTTCTTTAAGTCCAAATCTCCTCACAATTTTTGACACACCAAAATTTACCACATGTCAAATTTAAGCTCATTTCTTGTCGCTGAAAATAATGCATAATTTAATTAAAGCCCTTTTGCAAAATTAAGTCATTCTGGGTATAATTGGGCCAAGATGAAAATTTAAAATATTAGAAGACAATGTCACAACTCATAAAAAGTGAAAGTTAAAAATAAGTTGACTCAAATTAAATTTTTTTAGGCCCGATTCGAGATTATACTCGTGAAGGAACATGTGACTCGAATTGGATTTTTCTGAATTTGCGATGGCCAATATGAAAATAGATTTAAAATAAAAATATTAACTATCTTTGTGTATTTTTTTGGCCTCAAATGTTATTTTTCCAAAATTTTCAAATATTTTTGTATTTTTTTTTAAAAAAACTTAAAATATATATAATATGAAAAATTATTTTTTGGTCAAAATTCGTTCCCTAGGCTTGGCTAAGGTTCCCAAAGTTGATTTTTCAATTTTATGAATTTTTATGGATTTTCTATTAATTTTCGAAAATAAATAAATAAAAAATACGTAAAAATACTGAAAATATGAAAAATCGTTTTTTGGTCAAAATTGGTTCCCTAGGCTTGGCTAAGGTCCCCAAAGTTGATTTTTCAATTTTATGAATTTTTATGGATTTTTTATTACTTTAGCAATAGAAAAAATGATTAAAAATCAGGTGTCAACAAAGAAGGACTTGGTTTGCCTGTAAGAAGGACTTAGTTTGCCTGTAAGAAGGACTTAGTTTGCTTGTAAGAAGGGCTTGGTGTACCTCAAAGGGTGCCATTCTGAAATCTGGGGAGACCAGGAATCCTGCAGAAGCTCAAACCCAAATTATATTCTCCTGTCGCTTTAGGAATAAACCAAAGAGGCAGAGATTAAAAGGTCTCGAACATTTCTGTTCTTGAGACAAATCATGCTTTATTGAAGAAGGTGGATACCTGTATGTACCGCAATGGATTCGAGTACCCCAACAACCGTCAGAATTCATTCTCTTGAAAGGTTTAGGTTGAAGATATACTTACCTGAGAATTTGGAAAAAATGCTTGGTGGCTTCTCGACAACCAGGCTTGTTCATTCAATAATCGCCGAATGAACTTCAAGACTTTGGAAGGTAACTCGAACACCGGGAATGTGTTGCCTGTCAGGCAATGTCAGAGGTAACATGTGCAAGCATTTTCATCAATGCGTTCATTGGTTCATGCAAAATTGTTCGGCTAAGTTTGCCATGATTAAAGGCAGTCTGTGTAATAACTCATGATGCAATCGATCAATATATGGATCATGTATTGCATTACCACTTCTGTTTAAGGAGGTTCTTATAGTACGAACACCTCGAATGTAATCTGAATGGGGGACTTCATTCCGAAAAGGGCTTTCTTTCACTCTGGAGAAAGGCTGTTTATCTGTAGATTAAAATGTTAGACCTGTGTGGAAATGGTTTGCCTTTCCTCATCCTGTTATGCCCCATTTTGCACATTTGACGTCTCCTATGCAGTTTATGCTCTAAGTTGAAGTCGGTAAATTAAACATGCGGAATAGTCATACATAATTCATGAAATGTGTAAACACAATGCCGATGTGATAATTTTTAGCATCATGCGTGTTTATATAATGTGCAAACATGGGCGGATTTGAATTGCCCCTGGTATATGGGTGGATCGAACAAATTGGGAAGCCCACTCCTTATGTCGAGGAGCGGTTTGTCCTAAACTTTGCCCCTGCGCGATGAAGCATATGGGTGAGGGAGCATTTCGGTTGGTTTAATGACAGCGACCGCCATGGTTTAGCGGTTGAATGCCCCTGCAAAAAGCAGAGAAATTATTCTTGAAATCAAACGAGATAAGGAAGACATATTTGCTTTTTCGCTTCAGAGCTTGTGATCAATTTGCCTCATTTTTCACCAAAATAGATCTTGTCAGATGATCATAATTTTCTTTCGGATTTGTCTCCTTCAACATGTTAAATGTTAGTGTAAATATTTCCTGTAAAAAGAAAAAGAGACATATCAGCCAGTATTAAAAGGGATAAATTGAAAACGATACTGATTTACCCTTCATCTTGAATGTCTTGCACGAGTCTTTTACCAGTTTTGTTGGATTGAATTTTCCTCGACTTTTGTTGGGCGCCTCACCATTATGAGAAGACTATGGTAAAATACTGACTTTGATATTACTCGTCGAGTATTCCTGTTTGTAAAAAAGAAATGCACAAAAAGTTGTTTCATTTATTTATAATACATACAACATTCCCCACCCTTGGGGATCGAACTCGGGATATTTCGGACCTACTGTCATCCCCCATACCATTCGGTCCATTGGACCGTAGGTGTCCATGGGGCTTTCTTTTCAAAGGTTAATCCTTGGGGATAACGTGGCCCTGTTGTATCAACTTGGGCCATGTTACAATATTTCTCGAGGTAATTTGCAATCCCTGTTAAGAATGGAATAAAACAATTCAGGACTTGTGATGATTATGAGCAAATTAGAACGATACAGAATTACCCATGTCTGAGATTGTTCGGGTCCCTCGTTCGCATTTTGCTTTATCTGAAGCTGTCCACTCTGTGGTAATATCCATGAGTTGATTTGCCCCAAATTTTGTTCAACTTGTATTTGGGTATGATTGCATTCTTGGGTCGATTTGCAAACTCCTGAAAATCAAAAGGATTAAATTTAAAACCTGGGTAGTTCGAGGGTAATTTGGAACGATACGGATTTACCCTTCAAATTTACGCGGATTTCTTCTCGATATTAATTTTTTCGAGTTTGGTGCGGTTAACGGCTTCGAGCATTTAATAGGGGGAAAGGGAAATGCTTACTTCTAGCTTGTGCATTAATTTTGGACATCGATAAAAGACGAGAACGTTCGATGAAACTAAGTAGACATATTCGTCTAGGTTTGATCTTCTTCCCTTTGTAGGCTCTTGAGCGATCAGCTAGCGTTGTTCTGGATCAGGTACGTGTCGGCCGTGTTGCAGGTCCCGTGATCACTAGTTTTAAAATACAGGATCCGTATGCACATTAAAACCCTAGTGCTTCATTAGCATCAAATTGCCTGATCATGGCGGCGAGTTCGTCGTCAATGCCACTTGCCTGGTAGTGATACCTCTCTTCCTCCTCAGAAGGCATCAATGCTGGCCCCATAGTCTCAATTTTTTCGTACCTTGCTCCAACAGAACTTGATCCTGCTATGAACTGATCTAACTCACCTCTTAAACGTGCATTCTCGATCCTCAGATAATGCATTTCATCGAGGGTGAGGAGAGTATTGCAGTTGGGGCAGGTGGCGGAGTCAAAAGCCTCTTTATATATCTTGTTCTCCGCTCGGAGGTTTTCATTTTCAACTCTTAGAAACTCGGCTTCGTTGTGCTTATGACGAGTCTTCATTCGGGTTCGCCTATTTTGAAACCAGAACTTGATTTGTGAAGGTTCAAGTCCTAGCTCCTGACTCAGTTCCATTTTCTGTTTGCCGTCTGGCATAGGACACGTTCTGAAGAAATCTTCAAGCTTTCGTACTTGCTCCTCAGTATGGCGACGGTAACGCTTCTTTTGACCCTTACCGTTGTTGTCCTTGTCCTCACCAGGCTTTTGGACGTCGTCGGTGGAAGGGCCGGGCTCCATAGGCTCGATCCCAAACATGGCTTCGAACTCTTCCTCCCCCATATTCAGCAAGCAACGATAACTTTCAAGTGTGTTGGGTTGAGACATCTTCGATTTGGTTAACGATTTCTCAAAGTTTGATATCTCTTCTTGTATTTTCACTCTCTAGATTTTTTCTGGGAAACTGCGTATGCTTTAAGAGTTTCTCTTTCGAGCACGAATGAGAATTATCAAGAAGATGCCTCCTTTAAAATTAGACGTGGGTTTAGCAACTGTATTGCCTCTCTCGAGTGTTTTGGCTTTCTCAATTTTCTTTTCATCGTATCTCTCGCCCAACTCGTCTCCTTCCATCTTTCCGTGGAAGAGGGCCCCTTGTTGTTGTCTCCACCGTCAATTTGCTGGCGAGTTCTTCAATAAAGACAAGCCGTATCTCTTTTCTGCCGAAAATGTCTTTGTCTCCCACTCAGCTTATTTTTTATCTTTTCTTTTTCAAAGTAGTGGCGTCCCGTCTAGCTTTGCCGTAGAGACGTCGGATTTGCTTGGCTCTAGATTGGAAACAAGTAGCGGAGGTGATACTGATAGGGAATGTTAGACAGGAAAATCTGGCTAGTAGAGACTTCCCCTGCAAAAATGAAAGAGAATGCGGCAGTATATGTTCTTCATATTCTAGAAAAATTGGAACGATACTGTTTTACCCTTGTGTGTACTTCCATTGAATTTGAATTGAGGAAGTTCCTTCATTTGGACTGGATTGAATTGTATGTCCCGAGTTGCCCTCACTTTGAGCTTGCCACGTAAGTGCTTTGCTTAGTTGGGCCTTATTTTCTTTCGGGTTTCCTTGGACCATCATCATTTTCTATGCCATCGGGTCCGTGGACCGGAGGGCTCCTTTAATTTGAAGGTTACCTTCGAGGCAAATGAGTCCTATCGCATTCCATTGGGTCATATCATTTTGCGACACTCTTGAGGCAATTTGCAATCCCCTGGGTGAGAATGGAATAAATGCAATTTAGCATTTTGTAACGATTGAGGGTAAATTGAAACGACACACAGTTACCCGTCTTCGAGCTCGCCTGGGCTTTTCACTTGAAATTTCCCTACGTGAGGCCATTCAACATTTCTCATTATGGCAGTCAGCGACATTGCCACAAATTGATCCGCCCTGAGTCTAGCATAAAAAGGGATTCACGCATTCGACGGGATAAAAAACAAATTACCCCCTTGCCCCTGAATTAAATCTAGACACCTAGAAAGCTGGAAATATCATACGCAGGGGAATTAAGCATGAAATGAAAGGTGCACTTATTCAAGGTCAGTTCTGCCTCTCCTGTAGCTCTTCGATAATCAGCTAGTCTCTTGTTGGTTCGGGTGTGGATGACCGATGTTTGAGAGTCCCTACTCACTGGCTCCTGATCGCGGCTTGGGACGTCTGTCAACCCTAAACTGGTTGACCAGGGCAGTAAGCTCATCATCTGGGTAATCTCTTGAACCTTCCAGCAACTGATGCTCGAATTGGGCATTGTTGTTGGCAAATGATGGCGGTAGATTTCTCATTCTGTCCTCGCCATGAGCAATTTGACTTCTCGTGCTGGAGCCTTCATCATTACTCGAGAAAGTGTGGGGATCACCAACTGTCCTACTGCCAAAAACTCCTTCCATTCGAGGATTAGAGAAGTGGAAGTGCTCAGGATAACTTCTTGTCTGATTCTCTGGCTGCGCAGGCGCGCTGATCATGGGATGAATTCTAGCCACAGGTTGGTGCTCAAACCAAGGAATCTGAATACACTGCTCCTGCGGTCTATACTCTTGAAGAGCATCAGGGTGATTCTGGGGGATACTTTGATTAACGCCCGGAGGATTGATGGCACGGCTACTGGCTTGGTTGATGATGGGAAGTGGCTCGCCCCATGCTAACCTGCGGAACTTATGGTGGCGAGGAGACTCGACATTCAGGCTTGGATCAGTCCCGCCTTGGTTTTCTTGATTCTGAGCTGCATTGTGTTCTCTCACCCTTTTTCTGTACTTCTGAAGATGACTCGAAACATTTGCTTTAGTGAGTCCCTCTACGTTCATAATTTCCAGTATATGTTGCGGTCGTGCCGAATCGATTCCTACCTGCTGAACTGCATTAACAAACATACGATGCAGCTCGGGAGACCAACTCATCTTCTTTCTCCAGTTGCTTGGAACAAAATTGAAGGCTTGATGCTTGTTCTCATGGTCGTGCAATTGCTTCCTTACCACGTGCTGCCATATGTTTTGAAGCATCTGAACCCTAACTGGTTTCGTTACGACGTCTTGGGCCCCATTTAAGACAGCTTTCATTAGGGCTTGCTGATCATCGCTTGCCGATATTACGAGGACTGGCATGTTTAATTTAGAATTGATGACTTCCAAGAGAGTGAAAACATCCATGTCAATCCCTACCATGGCGGTGAGGACGATATCAAACGGGTCACTACTTCTCCTTAATATCTCTAAGGCCTCTGTCGCCTTTGCTTGAGCTACAACCTTATACCGGCATTTTCTTAATACGGTAACAAGGATTGACAGAGAGACTGGATTACCGTCAATGGCCATGACCAGTAGACCCTCAGGGTAAGGAACTTCATCAACTTTGACCAGGGTTGAACATGCGCCCGTTCCCCTAATACTTGACATATTTCTGGATCTAGGATTGCCGATTCGAGACCGCCTCGGGATGTCTTCTCGGACTTAAGGGATCACGAGATCGTTGATGCCTTCTCGGAACAGGCTTTGAAAGCCGATGCTTTGATGGTGAAGGTTTTGAATTCCTCTCCCACGAGAACTCCTTCCTCTCTATCTTTCTCCTGCGAGTTCTTGCGAATGAACTCTGACTATCAAATGGGGACAAGTTCTCTCTCTGGCAATAGCAACGACTTCCCTCTTCACGGGCAGCGCTATTAGATTTTCCGAGGGAGAAAATCTGATATTCAGCTTTTGATCAAAGGGGAAATCCTTGTTTCTCGCTCAGTTTGTCTTCTTTTTTCTTTTCGTGATAGAGGACCCCTGTCAAGATCTCCACCGTCGATTTATTGGCGGGTCCTCCAATGAAGACAAGTCATATCTCCTTTTCGCTAACGTTTGCCGTGTCTTCCACTCAGCTCATCTTTCCGTCTTCTTTTTCAAAGTGGCAGTGTCTCGTCAAACTTTCTGCGGAGATTTCGGACTCGCTTAGCTCGCAGTCGCCATCTGATGGGAATTCGAGCCAACGAGGGTGGTGCCAATAGAGAATGGTAGATAAGAGAAATCTTGACTGGTTGATACCGTCACTATGAAATCAATATTTACTTCAAAGCAGATTACCATCTTCGCATTCCGCTCATCTGCCTCACCTCTCTCCCCCTTTCTTTCGTATTCTGCTTTCAAAAATGGCCAATTCTCCTAACCATACCTTATCCGCCGAAGTCCTAGCTGGGTGGGAGAGACTCTACAATCTTCTTGGTAGAGGTTACGCTCATATAGCCAAAAACTCTACCGTTGAGGCTGAAATCCTCGGTTTATTTAGGACCGTGGACGCTGCTTCTGTTGAGGGTACCCAACTAGGGAAGGAGTACCGGAACTTCTCGACCCTCTTCATTAATTTTCTGGCTGCCTATAACCGTGCTTATGAGACGGTCCTTGTGACCGCCGTCGTGAAAGCCCGTTACCGAGACCGGCACGAGCGTCTGGCAACAGTTACGTTTGTGGCTGATAATCACAAAAAGGCCCTCAAGTTTGCCAACGATCAGCTTTCGTGGCTGGTTCGTGAGAGGGGAAAGTTGGTGGACCGTCTGGCCTTGGTCCGAACTTACGCCGAACAGGAGCCAGGCAATATTGTGATGAGGTGTAAATGTGGTTCGCTGCAGGAGAGACTTGATGACATTACGGCAGACATTGCTTTCGAGAGGGCAGCGGTTCCGGACCTGGAGTTTGCCGTTGAGCATTACGAGGCCACTATGGCCCAGGTTAAAGAGAAGTGCGATCGCCTCTTCTTTAGGCTCGCGGAGCTTGATCCCGAGAGCGCCCGGTGCATCCAGAGCATCAACTGTTTGGAGAGTCAGTTGAGCTCTTTCGTAATGGTCATCAAGGCCCAGTTTGGCTTTACCTTTCCTCCCCAGTGAGTTGTTGTAATACTCTTTGATGAATGGAATGAAAGAAAAGCTTCACGTGTTTTGTTTTGTTTTGTTTTTTAATTTTCCTGCTATCGTTTCTTCCGTATAGCATAACAGAACGATTTGAGGTACCGATGATGTCGAGGCTTAATGTTCTTCTTGATGTTCTTGTTTAATTGCTCCAGACGATGATATCGAGAACATTGATGATGGGTTCGGCGGTGGCCCCCACTATCCATCTTGAGATCACGAACAATAACGCTATGACAACTCGATCAGTGCGCTGGTAGTAAATCTGGCCACCTGTTGTGTGCCCACTTTTATCCATATTTTGTTTCTTTCGCCGTCCACTTGCTCGTGTCGGTCGCCTGTAGCGTCGGGAGAAATTCCTGTGGGCCACGTTCATTAATAGAACCTCGGTCCTCTAAAGCCCTTCGCATGTTTCGGATAAGAGGAAATTTTAAGACCGGTCTCTGGTTGATTTGATCAGGTAAAGGTATTTGTTTCATGGGTTCTGATTATATAATCCATATTGTTTTTCAAAAGACGCGGGATCCTCTGCAATACATTAAATATGCCCCCATGTTTAATCAGTATAAATCCACCGTCATATCAGAATACACTGCCCATACAAGTTTACGGATTGACACAACTTTGTCTGTCAAAGATGGACAATGTTCGTTTGCCCCCCAGAATTAACGGTTGAAGCCTCGGTGTTTTTCGTCTTTTGGTATTTCTGAAGATGATTCTTGATATATTATTGAACTTAATTTTTACACCCGTCTGGGGTATCTAGGATCTCCCTGCAAAAGAAAAAGATATAATTAGTATGCGGCACAAGAAATGTCGGTCCATGACTCCTATATTAGTCCAATTTGATTTTTTCTATTTTATAGAGAAATCAGAAGAAAGAAAAAAAAATTTCCTTAGGAAGAAATGGGTTAATTTCTGATACAGAATCTCTTTCAGATTTATTATTCTTTTTTTTTATTTTTTTAAAGGAATGTGACAAAGTCTCTTGACGTTTACTAAAATTTTTGAAGGAATTTCCTTTTTATCAAAATAAATTTTCAGAGGTAAATTTGTCAGGAAAATTTTATTTTTATTGAAGCAGGAAAGACATGACAGAAATCCTTTATTGGTTAACGAAATTCCCCCGAGACATTAGTCTAATTTTATTTAGAGAAACTTTTCTTAGAAAAACATGAGCGAATTTCTCAAAAAGAATTTTTGTTGCAAGTTTTTATAATTTGAAAGAATGTGATAAAATCACTTGATGTTTTTTTAAAGGAATTTTTCTTTTTATCGAAATAAATTTTCAGAGGAAAATTTGTCGGGAAAATTTCATTTTTATTGGAGAGAAAAAAACATGACAAAAATCTCTTATTGGTCAATTAGTCTAATTTTATTTAGAGAAAATTTTCTTAGAAAAACATGAGCGAATTTCTCGAGAAGAATTTTCTTGCAAGTTTTTATAATTTGAAAAATGTGATAAAATCACTTGATGTCTACTAGAGTTTTTTTTTAAGGAATTTTTCTTTTTATTGAAATTTTCAGAGGAAAATTTTTTCAGGAAAATTTCATTTTTATTGAAGCAATAAAAATATGACAAAAATCCCTTATTGGTTAATAAAATTCCCATGAAGGGATTTTTTTACATCATTTTTTCAAAAAAAAATTTAAAAGAAATGAGGGACAAATTTAATTTTTATTTTCTTTTAAAAAGAATGGTCGTAATATCAAGCTCAAAAACTGACTAACACCTAGCATGGACCGACCGAAAATAAATACAAGATAAAATTAGGGAACCTACTTTTACCTTGGAGAAATGCAAATCACATAGTCATGCGCATGACTCAAGTGAGGAGTGGACTCTAGAAAATAAAAGGAGAGACAAGGTATGGACCTAAAAAGGCTCCCACTATCTGAATTGACAAACTTACCCTCCGCGCAATCAAATCACAATGGGAAGAATTGTCAATTCAGATAATGAGCGGAATAAAATATGGTCAACCCGAGCGCAATCGACGCAAGAGCTTTGCATATTCGATCCCTATCTATGGTTTTCTAGGAAGAATTTCGCGACTTCGGTTTAGACGCTTGTGTGTGCAGGTGTCGTGATCCTCAGAGTATGCAAGACATGCACAACAATTGATATCAAAACAGCGCTTCTAAAAATGTGCGAAATTAAACAAATAAACCCAACACCGAGCCTGCAAAACAAAGGGGTTAGCCAAACACTCCGCCCCTTATAACTCCCATCCTGCAAAAACATATAACACCTATAGAATGAGTCCCAAACAATATCGCCAGAAGCGAGATATGCATGAAATTTTCATTGGCCTAAGTCCACTAAGACTCTTAAAATTTCGAAAAAATTTAAGTATTCCAATTGGTATCTTTTTTCGAAAATTTAAAAATCTCTGTCCCCAGCGGAGTCGCCAGTCTGTCGCGACCCTCTAAAAAATTAATTTTAAATTTTAAAAGGGGTTAACGGATTATTAGGTTAATTAGATTTGACTAACCTAACGCGGACCCTCCCAAGCCCTACCGAATCGCAACTTTGGTTTTTGTTTAAATGATTTTAAAATTTGGAGTCGCCACTAATCGTTCTTGGTAGGTCGATTAGAAACCTAAATAAATTAGCGGGAGAACTAATTTATTCCTGCGAACTAGAGATTAGGAGCTCGGGGACTTGGTTACACTAGTTAATTAAAACTAATGCCCTTTCGGTACCTTAATTTCATGGATATCCTAATTCGGCAACTCAGGTTTGGTTTATTCCTAAGGCTATAGTAAGGTATTCTCTTTTGTGTTTTCACTTTTTAAATAGGATGCATGGATGGTATATATTTTTATTTGTTATATTTTTTTAAGTGTTAAAGATTCCCTGAAGCCGAAAGAAGGAGTGTGTTAACGACTTCTGTGCAGTATTACAACCTACTTATCTTTTGGGTCTGATGATTCATCTTCCCTTTGGGATTTAAGGTACATGTATTTAAGTTACAGGTATTTAACTACTGTAAGTAAAAACTCCAATGGGAGGCTAAGCATTGGCTTGGCTCTTCCCTTTGGGATTTAAGGTACATGTATTTAAGTTGCAGGTATTTAACTACTGTAAGTAAAAACCTCCAATGGGAGGCTAAGCATTGGCTTGGCTCTTCCCTTTGGGATTTAAGGTACATGTATTTAAGTTGCAGGTATTTAACTACTGTAAGTAAAAACCTCCAATGGGAGGCTAAGCATTGGCTTGGCACTTCCCTTTGGGATTTAAGGTACATGTATTTAAGTTGCAAGTATTTAACTACTGTAAGTAAAAACCTCCAATGGGAGGCTAAGCATTGGCTTGGCTCTTCCCTTTGGGATTTAAGATATAGGTATTTAAGTTGCAGGTATTTAACTACTGTAAGTAAAAACCTCCAATGGGAGGCTAAGCATTGGCTTGGCTCTTCCCTTTGGGATTTAAGGTACAGGTATTTAAGTTGCAGGTATTTAACTACTGTAAGTAAAAACCTCCAATGGGAGGCTAAGCATTGGCTTGGCTCTTCCCTTTGGGATTTATGGTGCAGGTATTTAAATTGCGGATGGACTTTGTCCTCTCCATTCTGGGGTATGAATTCTTTAAAATAAAATACAACGAATTGATTCAACAATTTGAAATTTGTGCGCGCTTGAGGACTCCTCCAAGCCGATTTTGTGCTTCCATAGGGTTGACCATTGATATAAAGCTGCGGCTTCCTGACATAAAATAGAGTGAAATGTCAGTATACAAAATATGTGCTAATCTGCACCTAAAACCAGAAGAGTGGAAAGAGTACTTATCTCCCATTTTTTTGGGAGGGATTTCTATAATTGATTTTCGCTCTCTGTGTTCCCAATATAGAGAGTTTCTTTTGAATTGAGAGGGACTTTTAGTCACAGATCAGTTGAGAAATCGGTGGACAGCATAGGAGCTTGTCTGGGCCGATTTTTGCATATCTACGAGATTTTTGCTGTTGACGTAGAGATATCCTTCTCCTGACATAAAATATGGAAAAAAAGAGGAGATGGAGAAAGTGTATACAATTTGTGCTAATTTGCAAGTAAAACTATAAACAAATGAATAAATAAAAACACTTAGCTCGAATTTGCTTGCTCGTTGACGAGGATGCACTCTTGATTTATATTGATCGATGAAGGAATTTGTGATGATAATCCCTAGCTTTGAACTCCCATCATCTTCAAAATTCTCTCTCTTTTGGTATTTTCTTTCTCTCAAATTTTTCTTCAATCTCCCAAAACTCTCTCAAACATCCAAAATTTTCTCTAAAAAAAAAATCCTCCCAAACACTTCAAATTTTCTCTCTCAAGAATCCTTTCTCAAGCTCACTTCTTCCTCCTTTTATAACCTACTTATCTATCTCCCATTCTAATTTTTCCACTAACTCTATCTCCCATTCTAATTTCTCCACTAACTCTTCTTCATTTTCATCTTCCATTCTCCATCTCTATCTCACATTCTAATCTCTCCACTAACTCTTCTTCATCTTCATCTTCCCTTCTCCATATTTATCTCCCATTCTAATTTCTCCACTAACTCTTCTTAATCTCCATCTTCCCTTCTCTATTCTTATCTTCCATTCTAATTTCTCTACTAACTCTTCTTCATCTCCATCTTCCCTTCTCTATTCTTATCTTATTTTCTCCATCCATTCTTCTCCAACTTCTCTTCTTCATCTCCTCTTCTTCATCTTCCCTTCTCTATTCTAATTTATCCACTAACTCTTCTTTTTATTATTTGTAAAATAATCCTTCAAGAGTTAGGTATTTGCACTCTAGTCCTTGAATTTTAAGTATTTACAATTCAGTCTCTGAAAAAATATATTTCTTTAAGTCCAAATCTCCTCACAATTTTTGACACACCAAAATTTACCACATGTCAAATTTAAGCTCATTTCTTGTCGCTGAAAATAATGCATAATTTAATTAAAGCCCTTTTGCAAAATTAAGTCATTCTGGGTATAATTGGGCCAAGATGAAAATTTAAAATATTAGAAGACAATGTCACAACTCATAAAAAGTGAAAGTTAAAAATAAGTTGACTCAAATTAAATTTTTTTAGGCCCGATTCGAGATTATACTCGTGAAGGAACACGTGACTCGAATTGGATTTTTCTGAATTTGCGATGGCCAATATGAAAATAGATTTAAAATAAAAATATTAACTATCTTTGTGTATTTTTTTGGCCTCAAATGTTATTTTTCCAAAATTTTCAAATATTTTTGTATTTTTTTTTAAAAAAAATTAAAATATATATAATATGAAAAATTATTTTTTGGTCAAAATTCGTTCCCTAGGCTTGGCTAAGGTTCCCAAAGTTAATTTTTCAATTTTATGGATTTTTATGGATTTTCTATTAATTTTAGAGAATAAATAAATAAAAAATATGTAAAAATACTGAAAATATGAAAAATCGTTTTTTGGTCAAAATTGGTTCCCTAGGCTTGGCTAAGGTCCCCAAAGTTGATTTTTCAATTTTATGAATTTTTATGGATTTTTTATTACTTTAGCAATAGAAAAAATGATTAAAAATCAGGTGTCAACACCTCTCCCTCTCCACATCCTCCAATTCCGCGATCTTCATCCCCCTTAACCCTAACTCCCGACCCAGAATCTTGACAAATTGGGAAAACCGAAGTCATGGCCAAATAGCCACCAATTCAGACCACCTCAGGCCGGAGCACCTGGGGTTCTCAGGGAGCCGAGGAGAGGCAAATGAATTGGAGATGGGTATGCAAGGAATCGAGTTTGGGGGCCCTACTTCGAGAAGGCTTTTGAGCTGGAAAGAGTTCACGCTCAGATTCATTGATCTGCAAATAAGGAAAGGGAATCAGAGATGGGTATGCAAGGAATCAAGATTGGGGGCCCCAACTGAGCTCCCCAGACAAGCTCAACTTGTTAGAATTTTTTCTAATGTGAGCTTGCATTAATTGAAATAGTAATTCACTATTATATAATATTAATTTATTATTTACAGAATTGATTTAATTAAGAATGAATTTAAAAATTTCTTAATGAACCGAATATGAATTTGACTATTGTGGACCAATTCCGGCCTTGCCCGTAATAGGAGAGCCTAGCCAGAATTCTATAAATAGGGCTAGGCACCCCCCTCTAACCCTCATTCTCATTTTTCTCCATGTTGCTACCACCATCATCTCCTCGTAAAGATTAGAGAGAGAGTGAACAGCAGTCTCATCGCATTAGGCAAACTGAAGGCGATAGAGGGGAAGTGCTCGTGTGCCTCGTTGTCAAAATTCCACGCAAGGACGATGATGGATTCAAAATAAAGTACGCAAATTTGATTTTTTGGCTATTTAGTTGATAGAACCCGACTATGGCGATCCTACGGAATCGTCGGTGACGACAGATGGCCAATTAGTCGGCTAATAACTGGTAATTGAGTCGCCGTAGCTCGAGTTTGGCATGCCACGATTTTGCCTACTTTCATGAATTTTGGTATGGTGAAATTTGAATTTGATTGCATATTTGCATTCGTCTCGTTGAGACAAGCTTTTTGAGAGGTCATCGGCGGACAGAGGATGCTGCATGTGCCATCACGCCTGGCCACGCGTCGCGCCGATGCGGGCACGCGCCACTCGTGTAAACCGCCTTAGAACTAACGTTAGTTGGTAGTCGCCGCCTTCCCAGAAGGCGCCACGTAGCGCCGCCATAGGGTGGCTGCCACCTTACAAGTAGTTATCGCGTGGTAGATGACGTCATCTGTGATGTCATCACGCCGCCTTTGACCGGGTCGACCCGACCTGGTTTAATCGAGTCAATCGACCCGTTGACCGAAACCCGACTGGACCCGACCCAACCTGACGGTTGATCATTGACCACTATTGACCATTAATCGTTGACGATCGTTGACCGTTGACGACTATTGCTGTTGATCGTTAGGTTGGCTCGTTGCATGTGTACCCTACGTGTCGTCGCTTTTGGCGGCGCGTGAGGGCGCGTGTGAGCTCCGATGGAGGTGCTTTTTTTTAATCGTTGTGCTCGTATGAAAATTCTCTACATTGTGGTATATTTATTTTAAATTTTTTTAGCCTTTTAAGATTTTGAAAAATGCAATAAAACCCTTATGTAAGTATAGTATTAGGGATATTTTTGGCATTTTTTTTGTACATTTCTATATGGTTCTAGAAATATTGAGTTCGACTCATTTGCATAATAACCTCATAAGGAATGTGTAGAGCATTATTGAGCACTGATACATTTGGAACCTAAACATACTTGAAGCAATGCTATTGGCTCTATTTGTGATTTTAATGACAATTGTTCATATCTTCAAGTTTAAAGTCACATCATATGGTGATTGTGAGGCATGAAATTTCTATCCCTAGTGTGAAAGAGTTTCAAAGATTCGATCGAGTTGCGACGCTAAAGTGACACACTTAGTTGAATTTGAGAAATATCAGTATCGCATTGTGGTAGTACGTCTCATGTTCTGATGCATAATCATACTCCAAAAAGAGGTGATTATGTGTTAGTTCGTAGAGGGATACATGAAAAACATATGACCGAGAGGTAATTAATTCTAGTGATTCATGCACCCAAAGGTGGTGGTGATTCAAGAAGATTGAAACATATTCTCACGGTTGTTGTCATGTAGGAAGTTTGTAACTGCATGTCATATATTTTACCCAAAAGTTATTATATGATGATGCATGTGACTCTCTGAGATATGTACTTTTAAGGATTTAAATTTACACAGTGCTCACACGATGCTGATGGTAAGCATTGCTTGTCTTTCTAGTCATCTTTTTTGTAAGTGGCAACTCCATTACGATAGAGGTCCTCAATGGTTCGAACTTTAAGAGATGGAAGGAGGATTTTCTATTGCCATAGAACTAGCGGATGTTTATGTCACTCTTTATGAGGATAAGCCTGTTGACCTCGTTGAGACTAGTACAGTGCCCGAGATGGCGCGATTTGCCGCTTGGAAAAAGAGCAACAGGATCTGCCTACCGTTAATGAAGCGATCCATACAGGAACATTTAAAGAGTAGCCTACTAACTGATTGGGACACTTGTCCAGTCATCCTTGATGTCGTAATAGTACATGGAGCCTATTAACTGGCTGGGATAACGCTAAGATTGGGACACTTGTCCATGTGCTTTTTAATATGAATTATATGGGTGTAGGAGAAGTTAGAGATTATATCCTGAGAATGCTAGATTTGCAGAAAAAACTAAAAGTCTTAGGTATAGTAACCCCTGATGTCGTAATAGTACATCAGGCCTTGAACTTCCTTTCTCCTGAGTTTGGAATGATCAAGACCATTTTTAACACACAGGACGAAACTTGGTCTATAAATGATTTGATATCCAAGGTAGTAGTAGAAGAAGAGAAATTGAAAAAGGATGGAGGCCACTATGCCCTAATTACTTCTAGTTCTAGTAGTAAAAAAGGCAAGGGACCTAAATCTCATACTCATAGAGGAACTCACATCGCCACTGGTCTCTCTGATAACTTGGGTTGAAAGAAGGTATCCTTTAAGAAGGATAGTGACCGCTATTTCTTCTATAAGAAAAAAAGGTCACATGAAGAAAGACTGCAGCAAATATAAGAATTGGTTGTCTAAGCATGAGCATATAGGTAATGATTCTTTGGCACTAATTTGTAAATCCAATCTATCTGAAGCCCCATTCAATTCATGGTGGCTAGATAGTAGTGCAACTGATCACGTTGCGTTCATTATATAGGGGTTCATAAATTAGAAAAAGCCAAATCATGATGAATCAAAGCTCATAGTGGGAGATAATAACAAAGCTGATGTTGAGTTCGTGGGAGATGTCATTTTGATTTTAGAATCTGGATTTCATTTGATATTAAGAAATACTTTTTATGTACTTGCTTTTAGAAGGAACTTAATTTCTGTATCATATTTGGACATGTGTGGTTGCTCTTTTGAAATAAAGAACAGTATGGTTTCTATATTTTTTTAATTCAATTAATGTTGGGTACTGTAACTTGTCTAATGGATTGTACAGATTATGTTTGACTCCCAATGATATATACATAGCTTGTACGGTCGAGAAAGTTGTCTTAAAAAGGACTCTACCTAAAGAACAATCTTACACATTGTGGCATAAACGTCTTGATCACATTTTCAGAGAAAGAGTAGAAAGGTTAGTAAAGGCCGACATTCTACTCACTCTTAAAGGTGACCTGAAAACTTGCGTAAACTGCTGTAGAGGCAAGATGACCAAAATAAAGAAGAAGTCTGCAGTCCGAACTTCTGACCTATTAGAGGTCATACATACTAATATAAGTGGACCCTATACTCCAACATTTTGTAGAAATTATTATTTCATCACTTTTATTGATGACTATTCTCGATATGGTTATCTGTACTTGATTAAAGAAAAGTTTAAGTCTCTTGATAAATTCAAGACATTTCGGACTGAAGTCGAAAAATAGTTGAAAAAATCATTAAGGTTATCAGATCTGACCGAGATGGTGAGTATTATGATAAATATGGCGATATTGGACAGCATAAAGGGTCATTTACTAAATAATTAGAGGATTCTGAGATAGTAGACCAGTTTACTATGCTTGGGAGTCCTAAACAATATGGTGTGACCGAAAGGCACAATCGCATCTTAATGGACATGATGAAGAGTATGATGAGTAGGACTAACTTGCCTAAATTCTTATGGGGCAAAGCTTTGGAGACAGCTGTTTATATATTGAATCGAGTTTCTACTAAGGCTACTCCACTACTCCTTTTGAATTATGGACAAGACGTAAACCCAACCCGAATCATCTGAAAGTCTGGGGTTGTCCTGTAGAAGTGAAGTTGTATAACCCAATCTTAAATAAGTTGGATCCCAGGACCACAAGGTGCTGCTTCATGTCTGTCGCGACCTAAAAATCGGTGTTTCTCAATTTTAGGTTAATGGATTACCAAGTTAATTAGGTGAATTAACTAACCTAGTTCGAGCTCTCCCAAGCTCTACCAAATCGCAACTTAGGTTCAATATTTAAATGCAAAAGATTTTCAATAGGAGTCGCCACTAATCATTTAAGGTAGGTTGATTAGAAACCTAAATAAAATAGTGGGAGAACTATTTTATTCCTGCGAACCAGAGATAATGAGCCCGGGGACTTGATTACGCTAGATTACTTTAACGCCCTTTCAGTACCCTTTTATTTCATGAAAAAATTTGATCAGGCAAGTTTGATTAAATCTTAACCTAAGTCACTAACAAGTTTATCAGACAGGAGCACAATCAATTAAATTAACAATCATCATTCAAGATAATTAGCAAAGAGCATGCACCAGACAATCTTTTCTCTTTTTGTTTTCACTTTTCTTTTTAATGAAAAATAAACCATATGCAATGCATGAAATTATTTTAAGATGTCATGATATGAATTAAATGCAAGACTACTTTAAGCATGCATATGAGGTTAAATTAGACCACATGACTATCCTAATGACATGCAATTTAATCAATTTAATTAACTAACATGATTAATCTATATGACATGCAATTAAATTAAACTAAGGTACAATGTTATGCTATGGTTTAATTAAATCGACTACAGTGTATTCGAATTAATTAAAAAAACTTAAATATGGAATTCTATATGTGATGCAAATCTAACATGCAATTTCAAAAAATGACATGGTAAAGATGACATGTAATGCATGATGACATTTTTTTTTTTATGATTTTCGGATTTAAGGAAGACCAAAAATAAAACACCTCAAGAAAGTGGTCATTTTGAACTAGATTATGTATGGAATCTATCATAATCCTATCATATCCAAAATAGACTATTTTAAGCATGCAAACTTACCTAAACATGCGAATTCTATTTTAAAATGCAATGTTTATCTAAATGGAAAGTTATCTAAAAAATCCTACTCTAAGAACTGAATATGCTGTCTACCTAGAGTGATATGCAAATCTATTTTAAAAGGAAAATTATTTGCATGTAGGATATTTTAAGATTTTGAAGCATGCAGATAAAGATATGCAAGATAACGATCCAATCCGAATCAATTCACATATGGAAAACCAAAATAACCAACTTGAATATTTCGCAATTTCTTTTGAATTAAGTTTCGATCTAAAGCCTGATAAATAGACCCTAAAAATTCGAAATGCCCGCTATGGAAATAATTCTGTCTAAAGCCTGATAGATAGGAAATGATCCTAATTGATCATGTTTTTTTTTTGAAATATTTTGGATATCTTCGAGTATCTTTAAGAAATTTTCAAATTATCATGAGATTATACAAAATTCTCCAAAATATTCACAAATATTCCAAAGAATCATGAATGATATCTTTTCAAGATATGATTTGAATATTACAGCAAAAATCAATCCACAAGATAAATATCCAAAATCAAATTGCATCAATCCTCAAGATTATTCAAGCAATTTCATGATCAAATGAATTAATCCGAAACAAAAATTAGGAATTGTTATAAAAGAAACTCAATTTTCTGTTCTTAGCACAACTTAGTGAAAGGATTAAATTGCAAATCAAATACGCTCATCAAAACGATATAACGTACATGCATGTTCTCTAAGTAAACAAGCACGAATTGCAAAAAATTCAGAAATTTTACCCTTTTCCAAGCCAAATTCTAGCGCGCGTGCAATCTGGAAATTTTGTCCAAAGTTGCACGTTTCGAGCTTGATTTACAGTCGTATGATGAGGTATTGAGCAGCAGACATCAGTATTTTCGACCTCTTATATTGCTCCAAAAATCAAGCTTAAGGACGAGGATTGAATGTCTGAGGGATTCGCATGGTTGGACTTTACGACGGCTCACGAATTTGTGATAAACACCAACGTTGGTGTTTGGACTGCTCGTGGACGGCTCCGAGACAACACGATTTTTTGGACCCCCTGGTTAATTGTGGTCTGGCCTCCTCTTCAACGTGGTGGACTTGATTTGGTGGAGGATTCGGTTAAAAGGACTTGTGGGCCACTTCTGATGTTTGAGCATAAGACATGGATTTCACATAGAAGACAAAAAAAAGAAGGGACTTTTGACCTTTGACCATGCTCCTCTCCTTTCCAGCGAGCACTCCTTCTTTCTCCTCAAAGTTTCACGCTTCAAACTTCTTTTGCTCTCCATTCTTCTCGTTTATTGTCCCTGAATTTTCTGAATTTGCCTCTCTCTTAAACTCTAAGCTTAGGCTAGTATTTATAGAGTTAGATCAATCCTAACCCTAGTAGGATTCAATAGGGACCATAGGATTAAGCTTAGCTAAGGTAGGATTAAATTAGAGCCATTAGATTAAAAATTCTGAATTTAGGAATTTTAATTGCTTAAAACTCTTAATTTTCAGAATATTGAAGGGTTTCAATGGGTTAGAACTCTTAGATTTAAGCTCAATCTACTGGTCCAAATCAATCCAAATGTAATGCTGAATAAAATAAATATGCAAATCATGAGGAAATATTTTTTTGTGAGAACAAATTCTCATTTTTTTTTGCAATATATAAATGAAAATTGAAATGAAAATTTAGGTGTCAACAATGTCTTATCCAGAATATTTCAAGGGATATCGATTTTACAATCCTAAGTGAGGCCTAAGGATTGTGAAATCACAAACGGTGAAGTTTATGAAATGCGACGTAGCCAAAAAGGGTACTTGTTCAGAGACTATTGAAAGTGATAGTACATCAAGTACTACTGTGTCATTTTCTTTGCCAATACAGACAACTATGGAGCCTCCCATACCAAAGACTGTGCCTATTAGACTTCAAGATCCCATGGTTGAAACTATTCCTAATGAAGTAAATTAAGCCCCGCAGATGCAAGATCAAGCTAAGGAAGTTCCATTGAGGAGATCTGCTAGGCAGAGACGATCAGCTATCCTACTGAACTATATAATCTATTTGAGAGAACAGGATTATGATATAGGCTACGTGGTTGATCCATTTACCTACAAAGATACTATTTTCTATGCTCAATCAGATCTATGGTTAGATGGGATGAAAGATGAGATGCAATCTATGAGATATAATGGTGCCTAGAAACTTGTTAAGTTATCTAAAGTTCATAGGGCAATCGGCTGCAAGTAGGTATACAAAATGAAAAGGGACTCCAAAGGAAAGGTAGAAAAGTTTAAAGCTAGAATAGTGGCTAAAGGTTTCACTCAAAAAGAAGAAGTAGACTATGAATCAACCTTCTCTCCAGTCTCCTCTAAGGATTTCTTTAGAGTAATCATAGCATTAGTAGCTCATTTTGATATGGAATTATACCAAATGGACGTCAAAATTGCCTTTCTGAATGGAGATCTTGAAGAAAAAGTATATATAACTCAACTTGAAGGGTTTGAAGTTGATAATTCAAGTGACATTGTGTGTAGACTAAAGAAATCTGTCTATGGTTCCAAGCAAGCATCTAGACAATAGTATTTAAAGTTTCATAACGTTGTCACTTCATTTGGTTTTGTCGAAAATAAAGTAGATAAGTGTATATACTGTAAGGTCAGTGGGAGAAAATATATTTTTCTCGTTCTCTATGTGGATGACATTCTGCTTGCGAGCAGTTATCACTGCATGAGACAAAACGGATGCTATCAGAGAACTTTGATATGAAAGACCTTGGTGAAGCGTCTTTTGTCCTTGGCATTGAGATCTATAAGGATCATTCACGCCATATTTTGGTTTATCTCAAAGGGCATATATTGATCGTATCCTAGAAAGATTCAACATATAGGACTGCATTACTCCTGTTTGTAAATGTGATAAATTGAGTCTTTCACAGTGTCCTTAGATAGAAATGGAGAAATCCCAAATGAAGAATCCACCTTATGCTAGTGCGTTTGGGAGCATTATGTTTGCTTAAGTATGCACTAGGCCAGACATTACCTTTACAATGGGACTTTTAGGCAGATACCAATTAAATACAGGATATGATTATTGGGTTACTGCTAGGAAAATCCTGAGGTATTTAAAGAGGACAAAGGACTACCTAATGACCTACAAGCATGTTGAGAACCTGCAGCTTGTTAGATATTAGGATTCAAATTTCGCGGACTGTCAGGATGACAAAAAGTCAACAATTGGATACATGTTTATGTTGGCAAGCGATGCAGTGTCATGGAAAAGTGAGAAATAGAAATTCATATCCTCCTTTACCATGCAAGCAGAGTTCATAGCGTGCTTTTCAGCTATTATTCAATCAATTTGGTTCCGAAACCGCATTAGGGAGTTGACCTTTTTTGATTTTGTTGATAGATCCATATAGTTATATTATGATGATAACTCTGCAGTGTTGTTTCTTAACAATAACAAAGGTCTCAAGGGGTCTAAACATATAGAGGTCAAGCTTTTGATCATAAAAGAATCCGTGCAGAAAGGTGATGCTGCAGTAGAGCATATTTGTACAAATGATATGATTGCAGACTCATTAGCTAAAGGTTTTTGCCCTTGTATTTTTGAGTAACACGTCACTAATATGGGCTTAGATGTCGCGGCTAGTGGGACCGTGATCCTGCGTCAGAGCCATGACGTCCCAGGTTCGCCACAAATGCTATCGGCTCGACGATTTAATTTGAACAAGATAACAAGTAGGCAAATGAAAGCAAGGTACTTCATTTATTTACAACCAACAAGCATCGGGTTCTTTCTTACATACTTCTGGGAATATAGTCGGGTGGCACTAAAAAGTTGCCTGTAGCCCTACTCGATATATATACAAAAAGAAAACTGAGCCCCCAACCAAAAATTTCCCACCTGACCCGACCACCATCTGGATTTTCATAACGGTCCGTACCTTGCTTGCCATCCTAATAATAACACATGGGCCCCTATGGCGCAACGTAGTCAAAAGGTAGCGGGCCTACAAGCCCGAGATCGCCTTCTAATACCCCGTAGATGGACACAAAACGGTAGGGGGTCGGCCCCACATCTAGACCCCTATCGACCCAAAGGTAGCAAACGATCCGGATAAATTGCAAATGCGGGAGTTCCGGTACCACATGTGGCGTCACTTCCCAAGTAAAGTGAAAGGGAGCACCATATGAGAGGTTGGTAAGTTGGCCATATTATCTTCCTAAAATTTCAACAACAAATGGGGTGAGATAAAAATCTCAGTAAGTCAAATCTCTAAATTTACTGACTAAATCATCCAATAAATGAACGGGCAATAAACACGCAATGAATCTCAAAGTGCTCAACAGTTAAGACCGTCACGTACTATTCCGGAACTTAAAGTATATACGAAAACACTAGTCATACATATGTGTCGCGACCTAAAATTCATTTTTTAAGTTAATGGATTACCAGATTAATTAAATTAACTAACCTAGTTCGAGCTCTCCCAAGCTCTACCAAATCGCGACTTAGGTTTTTGTTCAAAGGATTTTTAATTTTGGAGTCGCCACTAATCGTTCTTGGTAGGTTGATTAGAAACCTAAATAAATTAGCGGGAGAACTAATTTATTTCTGCGAACCAGAGAAAATGAGTTCCGGGACCTGGTTACGCTAGATTACTCTAACGTCCTTTCGGTACCAATTTCATGAAAATTCATTTGAGGTGATTTGAAAAGATTTAGGTCAAACTAATCAGAAGGGTAAAATGGTCATTTTCAAAGATCGGGAAGTGAAAACAGGTCAAACCAGTTGAATGTAGTCCATCCTTATTTCTTACAATTTCTGAGAATTTTTTCAAAATTTTCTGAAACAATTTACCCATAAAGGGGCAAAATCGTTATTTTGAAAAGATTAGGATGGAAATTCACCAAAAATAGGATTGGTTAGTCGAAATAGCCCGTTTTCTAATTTTTGAGATTTTTCTGAATTTTTTTATTTTCCTGACTGTTTCCTTCGTTTTCTTTTGAGAAATTGTTTATAATTTTTATGAATTTTTTTATTTTATATATTTTTTTGACTTTTTATTGCATTTTTTCAAATTTTTATTTATATTTTTTGGACCGGGTCGGGTTGACCCGGGCCATTTGACCAGAAATGGACCCAGGCCTTAAGGGCCCGAGAGTCAATCTAAAAATACAATAAAATAAGATAAAGCGCCTATAGGGCCTAACCCAAAGAATGGATACGTATTGTTTCTTAACGGGCCCAATTCCCTTTCAATCTTCTCTATCGCTAGACAGGCTCCTAAAACTCAATGCGTGGCCCAATTTAAAAGGACAAAACAAACGACTCTTCCTATCACAGCACCAAATGCATGCAACGTGAGTTTACGACTGCATCAAAAGCTCCAAGCAATAGAATAAACAAATATAATGCCAGTGGTAGTACACATATTAAAGTTAAACCTGTCAAGGGTCTTCGGAGTCAAACCACCACCAAGTTCCCAGTCGAAATGCCAGGATCGAGCGAGCGGTTACTGAAGTTTAACCGTCGGCGAGAAGCAAGTTGATGGCGAATACAAGGAGAATGCCGTGGCGAAGAACGAGCGACGCCAAGGAGCGGGAGCGAATTCGCGGTGGAGACGACGAGGACGGCGACGAATAGAGCGAGTCACCACTCACCGGCTTGCACAAGTACTTGAGTTTGAAAGACCAAGCGCTACTCAAGCTCCCCCCCCCCCCCCCCCCCCCCCCCCCCCCCCCCATGTACAGACCTATGCAGGCCACGGTGACGAATGAAAGATTGCTATGACAACCCGAGCTTCGCAAGGAATATCGCGCGCCTCGCTTTCTGATTTTTGCAAGCAGGTTTCATAGGCTTCAATATCTCTGTTCACATCTTCAACCTCTTCATTAGGTTCATCGGGCGATATTCTCATGCATTCGAGGCACAAAGGTTGTTCCACCTAAGACCGTGTCATAGCAATCTCAAATGCATGTTCTAGGACTGTTGTAGTTGCATTAAACTTGGAATTATTTCGCAGCAGAGGAACAGCTGCATCGCCTCCTAGATGAGCTTGCGTCAGACTGGAAGCTAAAACCATGAGCACGTGGAGGAGTCCCCTTACGCATTGAAGACCCGTGCGTGCTAGAGCAAGAGGACGAATCGTTCAAGTACTTGGCTTCTAATCTTGAGATGTCTGAAAGCAATCTCTGCCACTGGTTGTTAGTGAACTTTTTGAATTCAACATTGCGCTGCTTTGAGTACTCCGTTTCTTCATTCAACACAAGTTTTCATGAATTGCATATCAGCCGATTATCCCTCCTCTTGTATATGTGATTGTGAGCAAATCACAGTTTTTTTTTTTTTAAAACCATCAGAACTTGCGAGAAAACAAATAAGACAACACAGAATGTGGCTTATCACGCCACTTGCTATCTTGCACATCAGACAGTGGCTGTTCAAAGAGAGGTTTCGCGGCTGGATTTCTTGGTGGAGCTTGCTCGAATATGTCAGACAAGGCTCGAGCGATCTGCGAAAATAGAGAAACTCGGCTTGGTGGATTCATGTGAAAGGGCTTTTGCAAGCCCTCGCTCTCTCGTACGACCACCACCTTGACTTCCTCAGTGTCGATGAGGGACCTCGGGGTAGTGATCAGATAGTTCGCGTGGACGTAGTGCCATCGCCGACGAGGAAAGAGTAGAGGGTCAGGTGCCTCGAGGCAAAGAAGGTCATAGCGGACACGCGTGATATAATGACGTTCACTTCGATCGCTCGCTCGTCGACGTTTCCTTGCAAGATTGTTTCGACCCACCCCTTTTGTTGTCGTTTTCGACGCCCAACACTGTCGCCTTGGGGAAGTGAAGGTATCTTCTTGGACTTTCTCAGCTTCTTACAGCGACTAGAGGTCCTAAGCTCCTGGCCATCAATGAGTGCGGTCTCCACTCGCGATACCTTGAACATCACCATTTTCCCCCAAATTGTTCCTATAGTCAGAAAACCCCCGCAATGAATCAGCGCATGAACAAGATAAATAGAAAGGATATTGAGGGTGCAAAGGAAGGTAGTGGATATGAAGAATGAGCCGTCCCTAGAATCCCCGTTCTTCTCCTCCAGAACTTCTTCGACACCCCATGTACGCACAGAACACGGGGTTTATAACTCTCAACTCCGAGAGAGATGGAAGACTCCCCTCAGGTTGAGGTTCCCCCAGTTCTTTTCTTCAAGCCCCTATTCCAGACTTCATGAAGTAGAGCTTCGCGGGAGAGAGGCCATCCGCTCCCCAGAACCTCTCCTTCTCCCCCCCTTTTTTTTTTTCCTTTCGTCACCGA
Source organism: Psidium guajava (assembly GCA_016432845.1). NCBI lineage: Eukaryota > Viridiplantae > Streptophyta > Magnoliopsida > Myrtales > Myrtaceae > Psidium > Psidium guajava. The sequence goes on from CM028228.1 coordinate 30,349,583, forward strand.
AAAGCCCCTAAGAATGTACACAGCTCCCCTTGTCAACTATCGGTCATTGGAGACTACAAGGCAGCCGCTGGACACGATTGAATTGTCGGTCAGATCTGCATGGGCCACCAACCGAGCTAGCGGTTGGTTCTGGTGGTGGTTGTTGGAAAAGATCGGTTGCCGCCAGTTAAACAAGGCTTGTCCATGCCAACAGATATTCTGGCCCTCCCTCCTTCCAATGCCATCGGCCAAGAAAATTAGATGGGTTCCTCTTTCTTATTCCCCGATTTAGTGAAGCGGTGGTGTTCGCTTTCTTTGTTCCATCATTCCTTTCCACTTTTTCCTTTTCTTTTGTTTTTGTCTCAGCCCTCCACGTTGGTCTCTCTTTTGCTTTTGGTCTCCTTACGTTTCTTTCCAGCAGCCGAGATATATAAACTATTGGGCAACTAAATTGAGATATCCAGCTTGTTGTGTATCAAGGGCGCAGAATATTTTGTTTTAGTGATTCTATTTTTAAGATTTGATTAGATTCTGTTTAGATTTGAATTTACTAGATAAATTTCCTGTTTTATTATTCAAATATTCTGTTTTGATTAGAATCTTAGTAGATTTAGAATAAAGATTTGTTTTGTAGTATGTATTTAAGTGTTACAATCGTGTGGAATAATAAGAGTTGAAGTTTTCCCTTCCATACGTTAAAATCTCGCTCTTGGAATACGTTCTGTTCTTCGTTCTGCTCTGTTTTGTGCATCTGAATGTCCTTCTGAACAATATTCAGAAGCAATAACAATTCAGAAGCAGAAACAGAACTGCTTCTGACGTCCATCTGATCCCTTCAGAAACAACAATATTCAGAAGCAGAAACAGAACTGCTTCTGACGTCATTCTGATCCCTTCAGAAGCAACACAGCTCCCCCTGTCTCACGAAAAGATTGGACACGACTGACCAAAAAGGTTCCACAGTTGCACCTCTCAACTTTTGACGAATTCCATAACCTTTCGCAATTCATCTATGATATGAAATCAATCCTGTTGTTGCGGTTTTACTGCTGTTAGGATGTCATTTATAACAACGTCCAAAGCTTTGCATGCACCCATTTGATCGTAAGTAAGATGAACTCAATGGTAAGCCCGAAAGACCATTTCAGACGTCATATCACGGTGAAATATGCGAAGGTCCATCAAAGCGACCACTATTTCCTCAGACCTCACTATCAAGTAACCAAGTGCATCAGCTACAGAAGATCCGTCGCCCATTCCAAAGCTGATCGAACTTTACCCCAGTGTTCCTATCGGTCTTGAGCATGGATAAAGTCAAACCACCTAAAAGATTCTCGCATCAATCAGACAAGGCCAGAGTGAATGTGTGAATATTAAGGCGAGAGGGGAGAGTTTACTTAGCAAGGTGGGTAGTTCATCGTACCCCCTCCGTTGTATTATCCTTTCTTGCACAGTACGTGATGACTTCATGCTCAGACATTGTGAGATCGGTAAGGCCACGCCTTTAGGTTTACATGAATTCCTCCTTTGGGCTTTGTTTCCTTGATGAACACGAGCAATAAAAGTCGGTATATGGTAGCCAGCATATGGGTCTCCAGTGATATAGAAGTCATCCCTTGAAAACTGAGGAAGGGCTTGAGGAAACTTAGAGGGCCATGGCTCTTTAGAACTCCTGCTTCTGAGCCACGAACTTCAAAGGGAACTTCAGGAGAGTCCACAAACTTCTTCTGGCCAGACCATTCCATGGCCCAAACCTATCTTGAATTACCATGCCAATCGCAGATCAAATTTTTTTTTTTCAGGATAGACTACCAGTTCAACTCCATCCTCGAGAAAAGTAGGAATTTCTACTCCTAGATTCCTCATTCGGTCCATCAGCATGGCTTGATAAACAGTCGGGTTACACAATGCAATATCTATCTCCCCAACTCCAAGTGCATCCCTGATAGGTTTCTGGCTCGGGATCTTTTCCACGTCGGAGAAGTCGTAGCGTGGGTTCTCTTCACACTTCTTTCTGACGTCACGGTAGTTGATGTCCCCATCCAGTGCCATTATACTGTTGAATATAGTATTGCAAACAAATTATGAAGGCATACAAGGGATCGTACCATCAATACCACCGAAAGATTTGGATTATTAGATGACACTGTCATGACTCCATAAAATAAATAAATAAATAAATAAATAAAAATAAAAAATAATAAAAAATACAAAACTAAAATGAATTATCTATAATAATAATTTTTTTTATTTAACCTGAAAATGAGATTAACAAAGTAATCCCCGATTTCAGATTAATTTTCGCAGATTTTCTTCGGTCAAAATGCAAAGAAAATTAAAAGAAAAATACTAACTATTTATTCATATTTTAGTGGCCTCAAATGCAATTTTATTTTCAAATATCCTCCTAATTTTCTGAAAAATATTAAAAAGTATAAAAATATGGAAATTCATTTTTTTTTGTCAAAATTGGTTCCATAGGCTTGGTCAAGGTCCCCAAAGTTGATTTTTCAATTTTATGAATTTTTATGAATTTTTTTATTAATTTTAAAAAATAACAATAAATAAATAAATAAAATACCGAAAATTTGAAAGAGAAAAGATGATTAAAAATCAGGTGTCAACAATATGGTGCCAATTGTTTGTACATGTGCAACATTATCTCGTAACAGCTCCGAGACCGACTTAGTCACACAACAGGGTCACCCAATCACACAGCAGGGTCTTCCCATAACTCCATGGGGTACGTCTCTCTTTCACGTAGAATTTGTTCACGCTAAATTATGTAGAATTTGTTCACGCTAAATTATATAACTTGAGATAAATAACGATGCTCATGAAAATGTCGGACTCTATGTTAATACACCATGATAAATTGCATCAAAAGATACTCTACTCGGCAAGTTGATACGTCAAAAGAAAGGTATCTTGTCGGCGATGCGAAACTAACTATCATTCTGTAGGATTACGCTTTCGTCTTTAACATCTAATTATTTTCAACAAGGGTAGAGGGTGCAGTGTCATGGTACAAAGTTTACCACTTGCCCCACGATTTTACTTATACGACCAACATTAGCTTCTACGCTTACCATGACCTAACACCACAATTTTGCATAGTTAATTAGCTAACTTGATCCTATCTCCATCTAGTTTATCATTGACCCTTATTACCCCTCTCGGTCAAACGTAATTGGAACACCAACTCCACCACTTTATTTTTTTATTACACATTTTTTTTGGCCAACTAACCTTATGTTAGCCCAGTTAATTGGATGCTCACCCACCATTCACAAACCCTTAAAATTGAATCGCCCCTTTATTTTATTATTCTTTAGTCTTCTGGCACGTCGTCCTTCCCCTACCTTAGAATAAGTTTCGGTTTTAAAGCAAACTTACCACAAAACTCGGCCCAAGCAGAATTTTTAATTCCTAGACCCTCTCGGCCCTTCACCTGCACTCCATTGAGGACCCAATTCATCACCTCCTATTTACACTAGAAACCAGTGCATCTCGATCAGCTTTTAACGGTCACGTAATGGAAGAGCTCAAGGTGTGCAGCTCGTGGCATCAGTTAACGTTCTCGGGACTGCAGGGTGAAGTTTGCTACTAGCTTGCCTCTTATCCTCAGTTCTTGTACCATCGTCCCTACGCGACACAAAGTCCATTCCACCATCTCCAACACCTCGCTCCTGATATCCCAATTCCTATTAGAATATAGTTTGAAACTCATATTAGCAGCTCCTACCCTCTTTCGAGCTCCTCAAGTTCATTGCACCACACCATAGAATGTTGCCTTCTTGCGAAAAATAACTATCCAACTAGGCTATTAGTTTTCTCCACTTGACGCGCAAGGAGACAATATTTCCTTGCTATTACTCATCGTACCAGACCGAGTCTAACTTCACTAACAGCGAAATTTCTTTTTCATCTTCCAACACACAAGCCTGACCATCCATTGCAAAGATAGCACTGTTCCGAGGGGAGTGACTTATCTCGTTCGTCTTGGCACTTCAACGCAACTCGCTTAAGGTTGGCTTCTACCCTACGATTACGTTCAACCACAAATCTACCTCGACCAGCTCGCAAATCGCCGCTCAATTCACCGATATCCATGCCCACACGTTGAACAAGCTAGTAAATGAGTTAGAAAAGACAACTTGCAGCAACTCGGCACCTACCCTTTTTCCGTTTAAACCTCGCAGATGTGCGAGCCACCGAGGATCGCGACATGCAGTCAACTTGGCCCTCAAACGAACAAAAGTACATCTTTGAACCCGCTAAGCTTGAGTTGCATCGCTCGGTTTTGTGGCACCAACGCATGTCTATGGCCAAGAGAACCCGACTCATGGTACACATTGTCTTTTTGTCACCCACCTTACAATTGACTGCCACAAACTACAGCCCATACCCATTGTCCGACACTGACCAATGGCTACTCAACTCCACAGTTCACCCTTACTCGACATGCATTAGACAAATTTAGTGAATGAGTTAGAGAAAAGACTCACCTTGTTCCTGCTGCAATACTGTTCTTGGTCTTGGGTCAGCGCAAAGTTGAAGAGCTCCCTGGACAATGGACAGAATCGAGAACAGGGGGGAAAGTGTCTTTGAAGTGGTGATACCACCGAAAGATGAAGCCAAGAAAAGGAGTTTCTCAGGCTTCTCTATCCTCCATCTGGTTGCATGATCAAGCCATCTGGAGTGGTGGAAACTTGAGCTGTCGGGGACGTGGAGGGGGAAAGTTTCTAGAGTGGTCTTCAGCTTTTCTCCTCAATTTCATTACGTAGGCCCTGAACTATTGCAAGGGCTGGTCTTAATTTGATACGGTTAAATTGGTTTGGGCTCGATTAACTTAGTTAATGGGGCATTACATTAGAGGTGTCATTGAATGCTATGGTTTAGTGGGAGGCATCTTTTTGATTTGCTCTAATGTAGTTTACATATATTTTGTACATTTTGTAGTATAATGATGTGTATTAAAGTGTTAATAGCACTATTGACGTTGAATACATATTTTGAAAATCTTGAGGTGTGTGTAAACCTCGAGTAATGGCTATGGGCATTTAGTTGTTAGCCGTGTTTATATGTCTTGTTACACATAAAGAAAAGTTAACTGTAAAAATAAGACATATACTGGTTCATTAGAATCATATGGATATTCTCTAGTGACACATCAAGATTTATGACACATAAGGAGAGAGAATAGTGTCCAACAAAGTGGATAACACATAAAATGTATCTCTTTTGAGGTGTTATCCAATTGCCATACTACTATATTGAATCCATATCAGTAAAGTTGGGGACATTTGTGATCATGGATGGCTCTGTGTCTTCTAACGTAGTTTTTGACATAATTCGGTGGTTAAGACTTTATAGGATCGGATTGGCCATTAAGAATAATTCCTAAACCAATACGAAGGTGCGAACTACAGTATAATTTCAATTAATACCCGCCCAAATGGGAGAATGTTAGAAATTTTCCTAATGTGGGCTCGCACTAATTGAAATAGTAATTCACTGTTATATAGTATTAATTTATTATTTACGAAATTCGTTTAATAAAGAATAGGTTTAAATATTTCTTAATGGATCGAATATGGGCTTGGCTAATGTAGGCTAATTTCGGCCTAGCCCGTGATAGGAGGGCCCATTTGAAATTCTATAAACAGGGCTAGGCACCGCCCTTTAACTCTCATTCTCATTTTTCTCCATCTTGCCACCACCATCATCTCCTCATAAGGAATAGAGAGAGAGTGAACGTCGGTCTCATCGTGCCAGGCAAACCAAGGGTGATAGAGGGGAAGTGCTCATACGCCTCGTCGTCAGAATTTCACGCAAGGACGACGATGAATTCGAAATCATGTACGTAAAATTGATTCCTTAGCTATTTAGTTGATAGAACCCAACTACAGCAATCCTAGGGAATCGTCGATGAAAGCTAAGCACGAACAAGATGCACATCCGGTGAGTCCAACGAAATGAGAGGGAGATTTGGATGTTTTTCACCAGTTGGTCATCCGCTCTTTCTTTTGCGCGGATGTTGACTTTCAAAAATAGAAAATCAATTTCATTTGCAATGGAAAACATCTACAAATTTTCAAAATAATTTCATGGGAAATTTTAAGTCCTTTTGTTGATCAAAAAATTAATTTCAAGTGTATGACTTTTATGAGATATATAACAAAGAGTAGAATCGCCATTGGTTCTCACATTTGCTCGTTATGTTGTAGACTTGATGAAGCCAATCCGAATAAAACATAGTAAAAACTATAAATGCACCTTAATGAATCTTAGGGGGTGAGCAACCTAGACCGGATCAGACCGGATAGGTTGGTCCAGTCCTTGAGGCGGATAGTCCGGTGCTCGATTCTTTGGTGGATGGACTCGGACCAGGCCACCTAGAATACACATAATTGTGTGTGTGTGTGTGTGTGTGTGTGTGTGTATATATATATATATATATATATATATATATATATAAAGAATTAGAAATATTTGACTTCAAACAAAATAGTGCAATGCTAAATGCATAAAAAAAAAGAGCCAGTTAACTGTTGAACTAGTTAACCTAAATTATAATTTCCTTAAAATCCCCACGACACTCACCCCTCTAAGTCCTCTCCTCTTAGTCTCCGCTTGCATCACGACTTCGTGTCTCTGCTCACATTTCTCCTTCACCTCTTCACTTGCTCCTCTCGCGGTCACGCCTCTCGCTCGTTGGCGTAATCTCTCATCTCGCGTCTCACAGCCACTAGGAAAATCTATTGCAGCTGTCGCGACCCTCCCGAGATTTATGGGATCCTGAGGGAGTTAATGGATTGCTAGGCCCATTTTGAGATCTGGGCTTAGCTCAGGCCCTCCTAGCCCAATATCGAATCGCGTTAGAAAAATTTTAAATCAATGTTGATCTTAGTGTGGTCAGTGACATGTGATTAGTGTACATGCCATTGGAGTCGCCATCAATCATTTATTGAAGGGTATGATTAGAAACCCTATCGAATGATTGGGAGAGAACGTTCAATTTTACGAAAACTAGAGATCTAGATTCGGGAACTTAATTACGTCAATATTGCTATCGACGCCCTTTCGGTACCTAAGTTGAGTGATTTTCTATCTTAAAGAATTCATGCAGATGTTTTTTGGGGTAAGGCAAGCCCTAAAAGTCTAATGAGTTCACGCAAATGGGAATACCTGTCCCATCAAACACAAATCATTGAAAGAAATGCGCAATTAAGGAATGGAGAAACCACACCAAGTCGAAACAAGCCGAATAGGGTCTTAGTGGAGTCTTGGAAACCTAGAGGAAATGCCAACCAAATTCGGGAGTGATTTGGAAGAATCTGGGTCAAGTCGGCCAAAAGGGCAAAATGGTAATTTCATAAGGCTCGGGAGGCTAGAAATGTAAAAAGGGACTAGACCAGTTGATTATGATTTTTCTCTAATTTTCATAATTTTCGGGAATTTTTATGATTTTTTTTGGAATTTTGTAGGATTTTTCATGGCTTTCTAAGGACTTTCCCATTTTTTGGACATTTTTCAGATTTTTTTGTGATTTTTCTGAATTTTCCCTATTTTTGGACATTTTCTATGTTTTCTGTTTTTTTATTGTTTTTCTATGATTTCTCGAAATTTTTATGTGATTTTTAGGGATTTTTCCTATTTTTGGATTTTTTTGGATTTTTGCGGATTTTCCCAAAATTTCTTAATTTTTTTTTATTTTTTTTGTATTTCCCGAAATCTTCTAATTTTCTATTTACCTATTCATTTATTCAAAATTTTCCTTTTATTTTTGACACCCCTTTTTTATATATTTTTTGAAATTTTTTTAGTAATCTTTTATGCTTTTATTTTTTTATTTCCCTATTTTCATTTTTTCTATTATTTCTTATTTTCACACTATTTTTAATTATTTTCACTTTTCTGAGATTTTTCTAATTTTTTTTTATTTTTCCTATTTTTTAATTTATTTTCGTTTTATTTTTACTTAAACTTTCCTCTTATTATTATTTTTATTTATGATTTATGATTTTTACTATTAAATTTTAAAAATATTTTTATTCCTCAGGCCGAAACGACTTAGTTTTTATTTACTATTTTTTAGATTTTCTAATTTCCTATTATTTTTATTTTTATTTTTATTTTTATTTTTTTGTATGATTTCAGTTATTCGGATCAGTCGGGTTAACCTGACCCGATTGACCCAAATTTTATCTAAAACCCTAAACTGAAACGACGCGGCCTTAAGACTTTTATTTTATTTTATTTTAAATTTTTTTTTATTTTTATTGGTTTTCTGAGTTTATTATTATTATTATTATTATTATTATTATTATTATTATTATTATTATTATTATTATTATTATTATTAGGCTAAATCGACCCGAGGCCCACTATTCCTAAGCCCGACATCGAAACGACGTAGTTTTGAGGCTTTATTTTTTGAATTTTCAAAATTTTCAGGATTTTTATCCATTTTTATTCTCCCGTTTAAAATCCAATCCTACCGTTTACGCATGCCCACGTGCCTTTAATCCGACCGTCCATCCTTTATAATATTTTGAAAATGATTACGAAAATCAATTTAGAATTTTTATTACCAAAATCCTGAGATCTCAACACGTGGCTAATCTCTCACCGTTGGATTTGTTTCGACCTCTCAAACTATTATAATAGGCTACGCTGATGAGGCATCCACATCGGCATTTGACTCGGTCAACTTGCCGACGTGGCATATGACTTGTTGTGCCACGTCACCTCCACGTCAACTTTTGACCGAGTCAATGGCTAATTGGACTTCATCTTCCTCCTCCAGCCAAAACCAAACAGGTGGCCACAAACTTCCGACGATAATTTAACAGTGAAATTCTAACCAAATGAAACAAGATCAGCCTCAATCGACTCGACTGAGTCTCGTCTACAACATAACTAAGATCTAGATCTAATTACCCATAGGATCCGTGATAATCAAGCTTGGCAAATCAACAACGATGGTGGTTCAATCACATAATTCAGAGTATAACTATGCAATTCAATCACGGGAAAGCATCACAAGGAGTTCAGGAGACTTACCTGGGGTCCTGATCAAGCTCTAAATCGCCAGATTATCCTAAACAAGTTGTGACAGAATGAACTAGGGTTGGGTTTTTGACTCGAGGTTTACACGCGATATCGATGCAAAATGAAGATGGAAAGATGGTCAGTGACGCGAGGGAAGCAAAACGCACACAAAAGGGGCAAGAATCAAGGCTAGATTAGGAAGTTGCCATTAAAGGACCGAGCTTAGCTCAAAAATGGGACTCACCGTTTCCGGCGACGGCAAGCTCTACAAACGGCACAGGTCGCCTCTTAAGGACCCTATCAACCTTTCCTAATGGATTTCTGCCCTCGATTCACTCTGAATTGCTTGTAACCCTCACTCACAGTTCCTCCTCCCGGACTTCCAAAAAAAATCCCCCTAGTTCTCTCCTTTCGTCCCTTTTTAAACTCGACTTGGGTACCCAAACCCCTCGAGATCGTCTCCTCCTAACTTGGTTCAAATCTTTGCCCAAAACAACCTACAATCTCTCGAAATCCATCTCAAATCCTCCAATTAGAATCTCTCTTATTTTGTTTGAGCTCATTTCACGCGAAGGAGGAGAACCAAATCTGGTTCTGTTGACTTCAAATGAGTTAACCTGGTTATCGGGTCGGATCCGACCCGACCCGACTGACCCAGTTGATTAAATCCGCTCAAAATAACCCCTAAAAAGCCAAATTTAAGCGAATTGAACTCCAAAATTGAATTCTATGGCATCGAATTTACTAGAAAATGAATTTTTACACCAATTTCGTTGGGAATTAGTATAAAAACCCAATTTCTAAATTTAACCCGAGGACCCATTTTGCAAAATCTAAAGTCTTAATGGCCTTTTTTTTTTTGCAAAAATTGTTGCCACCAATGGAGTCAGGAGGTCAAAATCTAGGGGGTGACGTGCCCTGATTTTCAATTCAGTCCCTAGAAAATTTTTAATTGCACTTTAAGTGTTTTTAGGGACTAATTTGAAAAATTAAAAATTGCACTGTAGTCCTTTTTAACGAAATTAGATAATTCGATGGTCTTTTAGACTGGATTTTAATTTTGAAAAATAGAGTAGGATGACACGACTCCAAAAATGCAAAAATTAAAAATTATAGAGCTAAAATGAAATTTCTAGAAATTATTTAAATAATCAAAAAATGAATTTAATAAAGAAACCCTAAATTCCAAATTGAATTTTTTAAAATTTATTCATCCAAAATGAAGATAAAATTAAAATAAAAATGATTATTTTTTTTTGCAATTTTCTGGCCTCAAATGCTATTTGTTTTATTAATTTTATACTATTTTCCTAATTTATGAAAATATTAAAAATTTAAAAAATAAGGAAAATTATTTTTTTGGCTCAAAATTGATTCCCTAAGCTTGGCTAAGGCTTCCAACATTGATTTTGCAATTTTCTCATTTTTTATTATTTTTTTTTATGAATTTTTGAAAATAAAATGCAGAAAAATACTAAAAATATGGAAAATTAGTTTTACTCAAAATTGGTTCCCTAGACCAAACCAAGGTCGCCAAAGTTGATTTTGCAAATTTCTCATTTTTTATTGATGTTTTTTTTATAAAATTTTAAAAATAAAATGTAGAAAAATACTAAAAATATGAAAAATTATTTTTGGCTCAAAGTTAGTTTCCTAGGGCAAACCAAGGTCCCCAAAGTTGATTTTGCAAATTTTTTATTTTTTTATTGATTGGTTTTTATGAATTTTTGAAAATAAAATGTAGAAAAATACTAAAAATATGGAAAATTATGTTTTTGCTCAAAATTGGTTTCCTAGGCCAAACCAAGGTCCCCAAAGTTGATTTTTTAATTTTATAAATTTTTATGAATTTTCTAAAAATTTCTAAAAATAAAATTGATCAAAAATCATGTGTCAATCGTAGCCATTAGCGTCGTCGACTCGTCACTCCTCTCGCTGCTTCCTCTCCTCGTCTCCATCCCTACTTGGTTGCTTTGATCTCAGGTGAAAACCTCAGATGATCAATCCCTCAGTCCCTTTACTTTGATTATCCACAAGTTCTCGCAATTGAGAACTCCTAAGTATGTGGTCCCAACATGGTCGTCTAATTGGAGTTTTCTTCTTTTTTGCATGTGTTCACTTCAATAAATTTTGAGTCTATCTCTTGAGCTGTGGCCTTTTGGAATTTGGAACTCATTCAAACGATAAGAATCGCATGTTGCAACAAATTTTGTCTGAATTTTTCGTCATTATTCCAAAAGGGGCTGGTAAATTAAGACAAAAGTCTTACATTACTCATTCTGTAGAAACATTTTTTAACTGTGCGAATTGCGTGTTGCCTCTCGAAATATAAATTTGGTGTTGATGATTTAGCATAGATACAAATTGGATATCAGGGAGACAGGCTAAGAATATGAACTTTCCAACAACACATTGCGTATGGTGTTCTACATGAGTCTCAATCTTGAAATATAGAGCCCACAGTTTTCATGATGTGCTTTATAGTTTTTGCTGCGGTTATCCTTATTTGTTAAGTGAATTCCCTAACTTTCAGTTATTCTTATATAACTGAGTCAATTGTTCCTAAAGAGACATTGCCTTGTTGTCTTATGATAGATCCTATTTTGATGAGGCTTGTTATGATTTGAAACATAATATGCACACCACTTTTTTTTTTTTGGTCGAAGAGCACCAATGTGACTCATTAGAGTTTTTACTATAAATCTAATCTATGTTTTTCTTGATTTGGGTGATGAATTTACATGTCAATGGAAGGGCAACAATCCAATGATATGTTGAGTATTCCAAATATGGACTCCTTAGAACATGAAGGTGAAGAAGACGACCTTGTAGAGGCATTCGATTCAGACAAGGTATATCATGATTGTCCTCCTAATCCTAGTAAACCAATCTCCCCAGCATGGATTCATTTTCGTAAAGGAAAAAGGAGAAAGAGGGAACTCAAGTGTTTTGCAATTATTGTGGGACCGAGTATATATGTATCGTTGCTAACTGTACTTCTACATTTTTCATCTATCACTTCTCTATGTATTTACATTTTTTTTATTATAGAATCTTTTTATAGTTGGATTTGGCTGGATTATTTTTGGTAAATTGGTTTTTTTTCCTATCATGTTCTTGCTCTTCGCGGGTAAGTAGTCATACGCAAGTGAGTACAATAATCCAGCTAATCACCGTAGCCAAAGGTAAAACTACGTCGACCTCAACCATGTCTTAACCACTTTAGCTTAGCCTTCGTCATTTAGTTGAAGGATTGTGAGCAAAATCATGCCAGAATCTTAATATTCTTTTCTGGTTCCCATCTTTGACCATGTCCACTGCACATATTCCATTATGTAAATTTGGTGAACTTAATGCCACCCAACTTTTCTCTCCATGTCGCGACCTAAAAATTTTGGGCGAAGGAAATTCCAGGTTAATGGATTACTAGATTAATTAGATTAACTAACCTAGCTCGAGCTCTCCCAAACTCTATCAAATCGCAACTTAGGTTTAATTTTTAACATGCGAAGATTTTTAACAGGAGTTGCCACCAATCGTTCTTGGTAGGTCGATTAGAAACCTAAGTAAATTAGAGGAGAACTAAATTACTTCTATGCACCAGAGATTCAGAGTCCCGGGACTTGGTTACACTAGATTACTCTAACGCCCTTGTGTTACCATTTTTATTTCATGAAAAATCATTCGAGGAGACTCTAAAAGATTTGAGTTAAACTAACCAAAAAAGGTAAAATGGTCATTTTTCAAGGCTTATAAAGTAAAAGTAGGTTAAACCAGTTGAATGTGGTCATTTCCTATTTTCCGCAATTTTTGAGAATTTTTTTCGAATTTTACAGGAATTTTTCAAGATAATTTGCCTATGAGAGGCAAAATCGTTATTTTTGAAAAGATCAAGAAGGAAAGTTATCAAAAATAAGATTGGCCAGTCGAAATGGCCTGTTTCCTAATTTTTGGGATTTTCCTGAATTTTCTAGAATTTTTCAAAACAATTTGCTCATAAGAGGCAAAATCGTCATTTCAAAAAAATTAAGAAGGGAAATCATCAAAAATAGGATTGACCAGTCGAAATAGCATGTTTTCTAGTTTTTGGGATTTTTTTTGAATTTTATGAAATTTTTCAAAATAATTTGCCTATAAGGGGCAAAATCGTCATTTTGAAAAGATCAGGAAGGGAAATCAATAAAAATAAGATTAGCCAGTCGAAATGAACCGTTTCCTAATTTTTATAAAGTTTTTGAATTTTCTGAAATCTTTCAAAACAATTTACCTATGAGGGGTAAAATCATCATTTTGAAAAGATTGGAAGGGCAAAACCGTTGAAAATGGGTTGGTCGGTTATAACGACATGTTTCCTAATTTTTAAAAAATTTTAATTAATTAATTTTTTAGAATTTTTTTAATGATTTTTATGAATTTTTTTATTTTTTTAATTTAAGAGTGGTTTTGGTGAAAACATATTCTAAAATATGATAATATTCACTTTTAATTAGGAAAATGATTTTTCAAAGTCTTAACATATATCGGGTGTTATTTATGACATAGAATGAGGTTCTTGACATATTTAACCATAAGAATTTACATAAATTAAATTGAAGGAAAGGATGAACAATAATAAACAAAAATGTGCAAATTATATAATAACAACACAATCACCAAAACATGACAATTGACGCAAACATAATTGGGCATGCTAGAACAAACAGATATACAAGTGAACATTCAGACTAGAATAAGGGACACTTACAGTGGGGCCAAAGTTGAGCTTCTTGATGTACTTCCCCAAGAATTGAATCCTCTACTTCAAGAACTTCTTATGCTTCTCTTCATTCGTGAATGTGCTCTGGTACGGCTCCTTGTTCTGGAATTCCCCGTACATGTTGTAGCAAACCGGGTGGCCCTCAGTGTCGAACCCGTGCGTAAACATGACCTTTTGGAGCTTGGCTCCATGTTTACGGTGATGAGGGATAGAGCACAGTCGTGATCAACATAACGGTCACCATAGCAATTCCTTAGGCATGGCCGATGTTGGCCGTTTTCATAATCAGTCGTGCCAAATACTTCCTTAGAAGGTGATAAATGTTTGGAAGGCAAAAACTAGCCATCAACCTTGTTGAGTTGGAAGATACTTCCTACGGTAATTGCAAATTGCATCTTCCTCCCTCACATCAACATTGCCACTAAACTGGAGCTCCACCTCAGTTGGCAATAATGCAACAGGATGGCTATTGAACCCAGACCCAACATCTAGTACAATGGCAGCGAATTCATTTCCTCCTTCAAGAAATATCTCCACTACAACCTTATTATCAATTCCCTCTGAAATAATTTCACTGGCTTTTTTTAGAGAATTAGCGGTGCCGTAAGCGACTGTTACACAATGCTTGATCCAGCTCTAGCTGGTTTTCCCACAACTTTCCTAGAGATAGGATCCAGTTGGTTTCTCTCAAACCACTTTGCAAGTTCAGCTTCATTCGCCTCTAATCCTTGATCCAATTCTAACAAATGCAATATTATATCTTTCCAGAAGTTCTTGGATGCCACCATCTTCACCAAACTGACCATGGATTACAGGGAACACTATGTCTACAGAAACTGCTAAATGTGCGGCAAAGTCAGATAGAGAGCAGAAACCCTGGGTCAGGCTTTTAAGTTTTAAATCAAAATTTTTAGGAATATTTGTGTATGCTTGGGCAGATGATATTGTTGATACCTAATTTTTAATTATATTTTCTCTTTAAAAAAACAAAAAAATCTACAAAAATTCATAAATTAAAAAATCAACTTTGGGGACCTTGGCCAAGCTTAGGGAACTAATTTGGACCAAAAAATGATTTTTCATATTTTCAACATTTTTAGCATTTTTATTTTCGAAAATTCATAGAAAATAAAACAAATGAGAAAATGGGAAAAAAATCAACTTTGGAAGCCTTAGCCAAACCTAGGGAGCCATTTTTGAACAAAAAATAATTTTTCATATTTTTTTAAATATTTTTCGAAAAATACAAAAATACTTAAAATTTTTAAAAAAACATTTGAGAGCACAAAAATACATAAAAATAGTTAATATTTTGCTTTTAAATCCCTTTTCATATTAGCCATGGTAAATTTGAAAAATCCAATTCGGGGTCATGTATTCCTTCACGAGCATAATCTCGAATCGGGCCTAAAAAATCTAATTTGAGTCAATTTATTTTTATTTTTCACTTTTAGGAGTTGTGACTTTGTTCTCTAATAGTCCAAATTTGCATCTTGGCCCGATTATACCTAGAATGACTTAATTTTGCAAAAGGACTTTAATTGAATTTTGCATTATTCTTAGTAGCAAGAAATAAGCTTAAATTTGACAAGCGATTACACTAGACATGCGGTGAATTTCGACCAAGTATAGGGAAGGTGTGTCGAAAATATCTGAGGAGATTTGGACTTAAAGAAAAATTTTGTCCATGGACTGAATTGCAAATACTTAAAATCTCAGGGACTAAAGTGCAAATACCTAACATTTGAGGAATTATTTTGTAGTACTCATATGTCTTTGTATCCACATATCGTACTCGTATTGTAATTTTCTGCATTTTCCGCTTGACAGATCTGAATCCCAAATTGCGGTAGGCTCTTTCCCTCAACTTAGTGGTGTAAAGATCTCTTGTACTTTACTTTTTGCAATTTAATTTTTGTACCATTAAACCCCAGAATGGGAAGGCTAACCCACATATTGGAGATTCTTTATTTACTGCATTTACTTTCTGCATTTTAATTTCTACACCATCAAACCTCAGAATGAGAAGGCTGACCCACCCGTTGGAGGTTCTTTATTTACTGTATTTACTTTTTGTCTTTTAATTTCTGCACCATCAAACCCCAGAATAGGAAGGCCAAGCCAAGACTGAGCCATCCATTGGAGGTCCTTTATTTACTACCATTTATTTTTTACAATTTAATTTCTACACCATCAAACTTCAAAAAGGGAAGGCCGAGCCACCCGTTGGAGGTCCTTTATTCACTGTCTTTTACTTTCTGCAGTTTAATTTTCGCATCATCAGACCCCAGAATGGGAAGGTTGATCAACTCGTTGGAGGTTCTTTATTTACTGTATTTACTTCATGCAATTTAATTTTCGCACCATCAAGCTCTAGAATGGAAAGGCCAAGCCAAGGCCGAGCCACCCATTGGAGGTCCTTTATTTATTGCCCTTTACTTTCTACAATTTAAATTCTACATCATCAAACCCCAGAATGAGTAGACCGAGCCACCTGCTGGAGGTCGTAACACTACACAGTAGTCGTTAGCTCACTCCTTCTTTTGACTTTAGGGAATTTTTAATATTTTGAAAATACTCAAAAAATGTCATTCATATGCATTCCATCTAAAAAGTGAAAATACAAAAAGAGAATACTCCACTAAAGCCTTAGGAGTAAACCAAGCCTGAGTTGCCAAAATTAGGATATTCATGGAATTAAGGTACCGAAAGGGCATTAGTTTTAATTAACCGGGGTAACCAAGTTCTCGAACTCGTAATCTCTGGTTCGTAGAAGTAATTTAGTTGTCCCGCTAATTTACTTAGGTTTCTAATTGACCTACCAAAAATTATTAGTGACGACTTCAAATTCTAAAATTATTCGAATAAAAACTAAAGTTGCGATTCGGTAGAGCTTGGGAGGGTCCGTATTAGGTTACCTAATTTAATCAACCTGATAATCCGTTAAGTTGGGAATTTTCCACCGATCAAAAATTTTTTAGGGTCGCGACAGATATAGCATATTCATTTAGGTTGCAGTCAATGTAATAGCAGCTGACATGCAAATCCTTCCCCTATAATGTGATCAAGCTCTGATTGTGCGAAATTTTGAGAAATCTCACGCTCCGTGGAGGGACCTCCACAAATGACTCCAACCTTAAAACCCCATCTTTCACCTTCCCCCTCGCAACTCCATCATCCATAGCGACTGTTGTGGCCATTCTCGGAGCGGCACGTGTGGTTCCTACTTCACGGAGGCATGCCCTCAAGCTCCGATCCTTCAACTTCGAGCACGATTTCTACAAGCCAAGCGAGCGAACCAACGGCTTTGAAATAGCATCCAGTGTTCTCAAGTCAATAGCATCACTCCTCCTGTTCTCAACCAGGTAGAAGTTAGAGCTGAAACCAAGAGACACCATTGCAAAGAGACAGAGGAGAGAGCGAAAAAGAAGGTGAATAGGAAGAGTGAACCTAGATGAGCAAGTTTCAGTGAGTTATAATGAATGGAATGCCACCAAGAGAGCAATCAAGCCACCTCTGTCTCTATCTCTGAGTTTGCCATAGAAGTTTACATCGCACTTAGCAGGGTCACCCTCTCACAGCGGCATTCTCTCTGATGGCATTGTTCTAGTTTTGGCAGGGTATCCAATATTGGCACGACTTTCATTGCCTCTCGTCCGTTAATACCATAAACAACGTCCAAGCCAATGAAACAGGTGCCTCCCATTATAAGGATCTTCTTATTCCTTAATGCAATGACCCAGAGTGCTCCTTTAGGCTGCCACACCTTCCTTTGAATGCAAGCCTGGAGTTGCACGCTATTGAAGTTCGAGAAAGAAGAAGGTAGCCCCCCCTAACCAAAGGAAACCATCCATGGATCCAATTAGTTCACAGAGCCACCAAGACTGCTATGAAGTTTTTGCAACACCAGCTTGTTCAATCCCTTCTTTTCCTCAGCTCTATCTGATTTAGGGAGATTTCGCCAGATCGTAAGTTTGCAGCGTGCCAAAAAACAGCATGACTCCAATTAGACACCTCTATAAACTGAGCTAGCCCTTGTTGCACACCACTGACTCAACCACCATCTTGTCATCTTCATTTGTCCGGAACATCTCACCATTTGCCAAACCTGAATAGAGTTATTTTCAACCACCCTTAAGATAACCCATGGTTCGTTCTCCTCCATGAGAAATCTAAGATCTTCCTTTATCTCCCCTCTCCATTGAAGCAGTTGCTGTTGATTCAGCATCCTTCAGCAAGCCACTCATCGAAAGTGACCCTTTCCTTTTTCCTTTTTCATCATGGTGTTTTTTTTCCTTTTAAGGATGACCTGCATCGGCATAACTTCCAAGAGAAAGCTTCCACCGTTCCAAATCGTTGTAGACATCTTCTTCATGTGGGTGGGTGCCCCACTCACGATTTTTCTCTCAACTTTTGGTGTCCCTCTTGTCCCCTTCTTCGAGTGTCAATAATTCCCCCCCATGTGCCTTCTTTTCTCTCCAACATAATAGCCGTGCATGCTCATTAAGGCTCTTCCAACTTCCATGACACATCTCAGAGATAGAACTTGCTCTGCCTTTTACTGGCTTGGTGAGATCGAAAGTGCCAATGAATGTAACTGCAGAGACTAGGCATAGCATGATTTTCTCAGGCTCAAACTCTAGGTTAAGCCTCTTAGCGAGTAGAGACCGAATTGTAATGAAGTCTAAGCCCTTGGAGACTATTACCTAGCTGACTTTATCGATGGATCCAGTCAAGGAATATTCATAGATGTTATTCATGTTTGCTAGCGGCGTTATCTTCCCTATGCCTCCCTTTCCCTAAACCGCGATCCTATTGATGTGATCATCGTTTATTAACTCCATGAGCCTCTTCAGAGTCTCCAGGGCTGCTTCTCAATCTGTTAGAGATTCTACTGCCATCCTCTCAATGGCTTTACTTGGAGACTCCCTATTAGTTAACATAACTTGGAAATTGGAAGAGCTGATCAATAACCTTTTTTTCAGTCTCTTCACTGTGAGTCTGCTTTGGCAGTATCGCGAGGAGATGTTCCAGCCTAGAGTAGTGGATGAATTTGCAGGGCCCTCATCAACCACTAAGTCCATGTCACTCTTGAGTTCCTTCCCCCCTGTACCTCTTGAGTCTGCCGAAAAATCATTCACCCAAAGTGCCCATCTACTTTTGTCTCTTCACCATTCCTTGTCTTTCTTTTGCACCATGATGCTGCCGTCCACTTCTTCTTCTTCTTTTTATGATGAAGTCCGCAAGTTTGTTCGGTGAAGGGCTAGGAATCGAGAGAGGATGTCTATATTTGTGTCCTTCGTTAACTTACTGCTTGTCCTTGTCTTTAAACACGGTAGTGCTTGCCAGTTTTATTTACCAGATCTGGACAAAATCAAGAGAGAACCAGCCACCCCTTCAAGCTAACATAGGTTCCTCCTTTTTGGTCCTCTCTATGTCTTTAGTCTGATTCACTCGTAACCCTTGTAACAACCAAAGCAATTTTGTAGTTGTTGACACCTGATTTTAAATCACTTTTTCTCTTTTAAAATTAATAAGCAATTCATAAAATTGGAAATTCAACTTTGGGGACCTTGGCTAAGCCTAGGGAATCAATTTTGATCAAAAAATGGTTTTTCATATTTTCAGTATTTTTCCGTATTTTTATTTTCGAAAATTAATATAAAATCCATAAAAATTCATAAAATTAGAAATGAACTTTGGGGACCTTGGCCAAGCCTAGGGAACCAATTTTGAATAAAAAAAATAAATTTTTATATATATTGTTTTATTTTTTAAATATATTATTTAGAAATTAGGAGAATATTTAATAAATAACAGCATTTGAGGCCACCAAAATATATAAAAATAGTCAATATTTTTATTTTAAATCCCTTTTCATGTTGGCCATTACAAATTTAAAAAATACAATTTGGGGTCGTGTATTCCTTCACGAGCATAATCTCGAACCGGGACTAAAAAATTCAATATGAGTCAATTTATTTTCATTTTTTTACTTTTAGGAGTTGTGACATTGTTATCTAATATTTTAAATTTTCATCTTAGCCTAATTATACCAGAATGACTCAATTTTGCAAAAGGGCTTTAATTAAATTCTGCATTATTTTCAGCGGCAAGAAATGAGCTTAAATTTGACATGTGGTGAATTTTGACTAACTATAGGGAAGGCGTGTCAAAAATTGTGAGGAGATTTAGACTTAAAGAAATATTTTTTCAGGGACTGAATTGTAAATACTTAAAATTCAGGGACTAGAGTACAAATACCTAACTCTTGAGGGATTATTTTACAAATAACAAAAAGAAAAGTTAGTGGATAAATTAGAATAGAGGAGGGAAAATGGAGAAGAGGAGAAAGAGAAAAGAAGATGGAGAAGAATGGATGGAGAAAATAAGATAAGAATAGAGAAAGAAAGATGGAGATAAAGAAAAGTTAGTGGAGAGATTTAGAATGGGAGATAAATATAAAGAAGGGAAGATGAAGATGAAGAAGAGTTAATGGGGAGATTAGAATGTGAGATAGAGATGGAGAAGGGAAGATGAAGATGAAGAAAAGTTAGTGGAGAAATTAGAATGGGAGATAAATATGGAGAATGGAAGATGAAAATGAAGAAGAGTTAGTGGAGAAATTAGAATGGGAGATAGAGTTAGTGGAAAAATTAGAATGAGAGATAGATGAGTAGGTTATAAAAGGAGGAAGAAGTGAGCTTGAGAGGGGGATTTTTTTGGAGAGAAAGTTTTGGATGTTTGAGAAAGTTTTGGGAGATTGAAGAAAAAATTTGAGAGAAAGAAAATACCAAAAGAGAGAGAATTTTGAAGATGATGGGAGTTTAAAGCTAGGGGTTATCATCACAAATTCATTAATCGATCAATATAAATCAAGAGTTCATCCTCGTCAACGAGTAACCAAATTCGATCTAAGTGTTTTTATTTATTCATTTATTTATGGTTTTAGTCGCAAATTAGCACAAATTGTATACACTTTCTCCATCTCTCCTATTTTCCCCATATTTTATGTCAAGAGAAGGATATCTCTATGTCAACGGCAAAAATCTTGATGAGATGTAAAATTGGCCCAGACAAGCTCCTAAGTGTCCACCAATTTCTCAGCTAATCTGTGATTAAAAGTCTCTCTTAATTCAAAAGAGACTCTCTATGTTGAGAACAGAGAGAAAAAACCAATTCTAGAAATCCCTAAAAAAAGGGAGATAAGTGCTCTTTTCATTCTTCTGATTTTAGTTGCATATTAGCATAGATTTTACACATTAACATTTCACTCTATTTTTATGTCAGATAGCCGCAGCTCTATGGTCAATCCTACGGAAGCACAAAATTGGCTTGGAGGAGTCATCAAGCGTGCACAAATTTCGAATTCTTGAATCAATTTGTTGTAATTTATTTTAAAGAACTCAAACCCCAGAATAAAGAGGCAAAGCACATCCACTGGAGGTCATTTAAATTCCTGCAATATAAATACCTGCACCATTAAATCCCAAAGGGAAGAGCCAAGTCAATGCTAGGCTGCCCATTGGAGGTTCTTACTTACAGTGATTTAAATACTTGTACCTTAAATTCCAAAGGAAAGAGCCAAGCCAATGCTAGGCCATCCATTGAAGGTTTTTACTTACAGTAATTTAAGTACCTGCAATTTAAATACCTGCACCTTAAATCCCAAAGGGAAGAGCCAAGCCAATGCTAGGCCTCCCATTGGAGGTTTTTACTTACAGTTATTTAAATACCTGCAATTTAAATACCTATACCATAAATCCCAAAGGGAAGAGTCTAGCCAATGCTAGGCCACCCATTGGAGGTTTTTACTTATAGTAACTTAAATACCTGCAATTTAAATACCTGCACCATAAATCCCAAAGGGAAGAGCCAAACTAATGCTAGGCCTCCCATTGGAGGTTTTTACTTACAATAATTTAAATGCTTGCAATTTAAATATCTACACCTTAAATCCCAAAGGGAAGAGCCAAGCCAATGCTAGGCCTCTCATTGGAGGTTTTTACTTACAGTAATTTAAATACCTTCAATTTAAATACCTGCACCTTAAATCCCAAAGGGAAGAGCCAAGCCAATGCTAGGCCACTCATTGGAGGTTTTTACTATTCGTCATTTGAATACCTGTAATTTAATTCCTGTATCATTAAACCCCAAAAGAGAAGGCCAAGCCAAGCCTGGGCCATCCATTGGAGTTGTTTATTTACTGTCATTTACTTCCTGTAATTTAATTTTTGAATCACTAGACCCAAAAAATGAGTAGGTCGTAACACTGCACAGAAGTCGTTAACACACTCCCTCTTTCGGCTTCAGGAAATTTTTAACACTTAAAAAATATAATAAATAAAAATATATATCATCCATGCATCCTATTTAAAATGTTAAAACACCAAAAGAGAATACCCTACTAGAGCCTTATGAATAAACCAAGCCTGAGTTGCCAAATTAGGATATTCATGAAATTAAGGTACCGAAAGGGCATTAGTTTCAATTAACTAGTATAACCAAGTCCCCGAACTCATAATCTCTGGTTCGCAGGAATAAATTAGTTCTCACGCTAGTTTATTTAGGTTCCTAATCGACCTACCAAAAACGATTAGTGGCGACTCCAAAAATTAAAATCATCTCAACAAAAACCAAAGTCGCTATTCGATAGGGCTTGGGAGGGCCCGCGTTAGGTTAATTAACCTTATTAACCTAATAATCCATTAATCCTTTAAAAAACATTTAGAGGGAGGGTCGCAACAGACTGGCGACTCCGCTGGGGACGGGATTTTTAATTTTCGAAAAGAAAGATACCAATTGGAATACTTGAATCTTTTTGAAATTTTAAAAGCCTTAGTGGACTTAGGCGAATAAAAATTTGATGGATATCTCGCTTCTGGCGATCTTGTTTGGAACTCATCTTTAGGTCTTAAATGTTTTTACAGATGGGAGTTATAAGGGGTGGAGTGTTTGACTAACCCCTTTGTTTTGCAGGCTCGGTGTTGGGATTATGTTTCATTTCGCACATTTTTAGAAGCGCTGTTTTGATATCAATTGTTGTGCATGTCTTGCATATTCTGAGGATCACAACATCTGCACACACAAACGTATAAACCCAAGTCGCGAAATTTTTCCTAGGTAACCATAGATAGGGATCGAATATGCAAAGCAGTTGCGTCGATTGTGCTTGGGTTGACCATATTTTATCCCGCTCATTATCTGAATTGGCAATTCTTCCCATTGTGATTTGATTGCGCGGAGGGTAAGGTTGTCAATTCAGATAGTGGGAGCCTTTTAGGTCCATACCCTGTCTCTTCTTTTTATTTTCTAGAGTCCACTCCTTACTTGAGTCATGCGCATGTCTATGCGATTTGCATCTTGTCCAAGGTAAAAGTAAGTTTTCTAACCTTATCTTGTATTCATTTTCAGTCAGTCTATACTAGGTGTCAGTCGAACTTTGAAGCTAACACATCTTTTTCAAAAGAGAATAAAAATCAAATTTATACCCCATTTCTAAAAAAATTCTAAAAAAAAACACGGACATGAAAAATCCCTTCAGGTGAATTTTGTTGACCAATAAAGGATTTTATCATGTCTTTCCTACTTCAATAAAAATGAAATTTTCCCAACAAATTTACCTTTGAAAATTCATTTTGATAAAAAAGAAATTCCTTCAAAACATTTTGGTAAACATCAAGAGATTTTGTCACATTCCTTTAAAAAAATAAAATAATAAAAAAAGAGTAATAAATCTGCAAGAAAATTCTGTATCAGAAATTAACCCATGTTCTTCCTAAGGAAATTTTTTCTGATTTCTCCATAAAATAGAAAAATCAAATTGGACTAATATAGGAGTCATGGACCGACCTTCCTTGTGTCGCATACTAATTATATCCTTTTCTTTGGCAGGGGGATCCTAGGTACCCCAGACGGGTGTAAAAATTAGGTTCAAAAACATATCAAGAATCATCTTCAGAGATACCAAAGGACGAAAAATATTGAGGCTTCAACCGTTAATTTAGGGGGCAAATGAACAAGTCCATCTTTGACAGACAGAGTTGTGTCAATCCGTAAACTTGTATGGGCAGTGTATTCTGATATAATGGTGGATTTATACTGATTAAAAACGAGGGCATATTTAATGTATTGCAGAGGATCCCGCGTCTTTTGAAAGACAATATGGATTATATAATCAAAACCCATGAAACAAGTACCTTAACCTGATTAAATCAACCAGAGACCGGTCTTAAAATTTCCTTGGATCTGAAACACGCAGAGGGTTTTAGAGGACCGAGATTCTATTAATGAACGTAGCCCACAAGTATTTCTCCCGATGCTACAGGTGCTCGACACATACGAGTGGACGTCGAAAGCAACAAAACATGATTGAAGTGGGGCACGCAACAGGTGGCCTGATTTATTGGCGCACTGACCGAGTGGTTATAACTTTACTGAGTTACATGATTTAATGCGGCTCTATAGGCAGCTAGTGGAGACCAACGCCGAACGCCTTTCTAGCATTCTTGATATCATAATCTACCGCAGCCAGAAAGAGCACCATGAAGAACGTTAAGCTTCAACATCTTCAACACCCTAAATCATTCTACGGGAGATGATATGACAAGAAAATTAAAGAAAAAAAACATGTGAAGCTCTCCTTCCATTCAGTTCATCAACAAATCTTACAATAGCTCATTGAGGAGGAAAAGTAAAATCGAATTGAGCCCTAATGAACATCACAAAAGAGTTCAATTGACTTTCCATGAAGTTGATACTTTGCCTACACTGAGCGATCTGGGATTCGAGATCTGCAAGCTTGAAGAATAGGCAAGTACATTTCTCTATGTGCCTGGCTGCATTCATCTCATGGTGTTTAACGGCGATTTTCAAGTTGTCGATCAAGTCTCTCTCGAAGGCTATATCCGCCGTTAGATCATCAAGTCTCTCCTCCAGCCACTCACATCGGAACTTCATCACGATGTCGCTCAAGTTATGCTCAAAGTAAGTCTAGTTTAAAGTTAGGCCCTCCACCAGTTTCTCCCTCTCATGAATCAACAGCGAGACCCGTTCATCAGCAGACTTGACGGCCTTTTTATATCAAACAACCGAGCGTTCCGCAAACTCCAGGCACTCAGATCGGTCATGGTAGCGAGCTTTCATGACACGGGCTAAGGTGACCGTCTCCTGGGTGTTTTGACAAGCCTCTAGAAAATTGATGAAGACATGTGGGAACACCCTGTATTCTTTCTCCAAGTTTGTGCCTCCGACTAAAGAAGCATTTATTTCCCTGAATAGACTGAGGATCTCAGCTTCAACACTTGGATGACAGGCTATATAAATATAGCCTCGGCCGAGAAGATGGTAAAGTTTTTCCCATTTAAACACAACTTCAATCGGGAAAATCTATGTGGGAAGATTGGCCATTCTCGTTAAAGAGATAGAGGAGAAGATTAAGGCTGACGAGTAGAATACGAAAGAGAAGAGGAGAGAGGTGAAGCGGAGGATTGGAATGCGAAGATGATTATCTGCTCCAAGTTAAATATTGACTTCACCGGGGTAGTCTTTATTAGCCAGATTTTCCTATATGCCATTCTCTGTCGGCAACACGCTTACTGGTTCGAATTCCAGTCAGACGGCAACCTCGAACCAAGCAAACCCGATGTCTTTGCGAAAAAGATGAAAAGGACGCTACCACTTTGAAAAAAGAAAGAAGGAAAAGACAAGCTGAGTTGGAGACAAGAAAATTTACGGCAAAAAAGAAGGTACGACTCGTCTTTATCGGAGGGCTCGCCAGCGAAATCAACGGTGGGGATAACGGTAGGGGCCCCCTTACCATGAAAAGACAAAGAAAGATGAGCCGAGAAAGACAGAATCCTCGAGCGAAGCAATATAGTTTTCTAAACCCACGCCTAATTTTAAAGGAGATGCCATGCTCAGAAGAGGATCTTAAGGCATACGAAATCGCTCAGAAAAATCCATAGAGGTTGAAAATGCCAAAAGAGTTAGCAAACCTTGAGGAACTATTAAAGATGTCTCAACCAAACACACTTGAGAGCTATCGTTACCTGCTGAATATGGGAGAGGAAGAGTTCGAAGCTATGTTTGGGATCGAGCCCATGGAGCCCGGCCCTTCCACTGACGACGTCCAAGATCTCAGTAAAGATAAGGACAACGACAGTAAAGTTCGAAAGAAGCGTTATCGTCGCCATACTGAAGAGCAAGTACAAAGGCTTGAGGATTTTTTCAGAACGTGCCCTATGCTAGATGGCAAACAGAAAATGGAACTGAGTCAAGAGCTAGGACTTGAACCTTCGCAAATCAAGTTCTGGTTTCAAAATAGGTGAACTCGAATGAAGACTCGATATGAGCGCAGTTAGGCCGAGTTTCTAAGAGCTGAAAATGAAGGGCTTCGAGCAGAAAACAAGATGTATAAATAAGCTTTCGACTCCGCTACCTGCCCCAACTGCAATAGCCTCCTTACCCTCGATGAAAGACAGTATCTAAGGATCGAAAATGCCCGTTTAAGAGGTGAGTTAGATCAGTTCATAGCAGGATCTAGTTCTATTGGAGCAGGGTACGAAAAGACCAAGCCTATGGAACCAGCATTGATGCCTTCTGAGGAGGAGGAAATACATCACCACCGAGCAAGTAGTGTCGACGACGAGATCGCTGCCATGATCAGCCAGTTTGATGCTGATGAAGCACCATGGCTTTAATGTGCATACGGATTCTATATTTCAAAACTAATGATCATGGGACCTGCAGCACGGCCGACGCGTACCTGATCTGGAACAATGCTAGCTGATCACTCAAGAGCCTGCAAAGGGAAGAAGATCAAACTTGGACGAATACATCTACTTAGTTTCATCGCACGTTCTCGCCTTTTATCGATGTCCAAAATTAATGCACAAGCTAGAAGTAATCATTTCCCTTTCCCCCTATTAAATGCTCGGAGCCGTTAACCGCACCAAACTCGAAAAAATTAATATCGAAAAGAAATCCGCGTAAATCTGAAGGGTAAATCCGTATCGTTTCAAGTTATCCTTGAATTACCCAGGTTTTAAATTTAATCCCTTCTATTTTCAGGAGTTTGTAAATTGACTCGAGAACGCAATCATACCCAAATACAAGTTGAACAAAATTTAGGGCAAAAAAACTCATGGATATTACACAGAGTGGACAGCTTCAGATAAAAGAAAATGCGAACGAGGGACCCGAACAATCTCAGACATGGGTAATTCTGTATCGTTCTAATTTGCACATAATCATCTTGAATCCTGAATTGTTTTATTCCATTCTTAACAGGGATTGCAAATTACCTCGAGAAATACCGTAATATGGCCCAAGGTGATACAACAGGGCTGCGTTATCCCTAAGGATTAACCTTTGAAAAGAAAGCCCTATGGACACCTACGGTCTAATGGACCGAATGGTATGGGGGATGACAGTAGGTCCGAAATATCCCGAGTTCGATCCCCAAGGGTGGAGAATGTTGTATGTATTATAAATAAATGAAACAACTTTTTGTGCATTTCTTTTTGCAAATAGGAATACTCGACGAGTAATACCGAAGTCAATATTTTGCCACATTCTCGACTTAATAGTGAAGCATCCAACAAAAGTCGAAGAAAACTCAATCCAGCAAAATTGGTAAAAGACTTGTGCAAGGCATTCAAGATGAAGGGTAAATCAGTATCGTTTCCAATTTATCCCTTTTAATACTGGCCGACATGTCTCCTTTTCTTTTTACAGGAAATATTTATACTAGCATTTAACATGTTGAAAGAGACAAATCCAAAAGAAAATTATGATCATCTGACAAGATCTATTCTGGTGAAAAATGGGGCAAATTGATCGCAAGTTTTGAACCGAAAAAGCAAATACGTCTTCCTTATCTCGTTTGATTTCAAGAATAATTTCTCTGCTTTTTGCAGGGGCATTCAATCGCTAAACCATGGCGGTCACTGTCATTAAACAAACCAAAATGCTCCCTCACCCATATGCTTCATCGCGCAAAGGCAAAGTTTGAGACAAACCGCTCCTCGACATAAAGAGTGGGCTTCCCAATTTGTTCGATCCGTCCACATACCAGGGGCAATTCAAATCCGCCCATGTTTGCACATTATATAAACACACATGATGCTAAAAAATTGTCACATCTACATTGTGTTTACACATTTCATGAATTATGCATGACTATTCTGCATGTTTAATTTGCCAACTCTAACTTGGAGCATAAACTGCACATGAGATATCAAATGTGCAGAATGGAGCATGACAGGATAAGGAAAGACAAACCATTTCTACACAGGTCCAACATTTTAATCCACAGTGAGTCATGTGCTCAATAGGTTCCGCATTCCCAAGACAATAGGTCTTTCGCGAAAGGTATGATAGCCGAAATGAAGGAGGCAATCATTTCTCTATCCTAAATATTACAAATGACCATTGATAACTCATTTGAGTGGTGGTTTCATTTTGTAATCTCTGTCGAGAACCACCCCACATTGGAGGTAAATAAAGGTAGTCCCAACAATATCATGAGGTAAATGATTAGAAATTTTCTTGCTCGGACTAACATCAATTTTCAAGTGACTCTTTGCTTTTAGTCTCGCATGATAAGTCAAGCGCTTTAAGATGGCGAAAAGCATTCGTTTCTCTATCTAATATACTTTCATCCTATGCGTTACCCAATTAAGCTAGCTATTCATTTCTTAAAACCCTATTGATGATCATTGTCCCTTCCAAAATGAAGATGGCACCCTTTGAGGTAAGTAAAATTGGGTTTAAGCTTCTGTAGGATTCCGGGTCTCCCCAAATTCTAGAATGGCACCTTTGGAGGCAAATCAAGTCCTTCTTACAGGCAAACTAAGTCCTTCTTACAAGCACAAATTCCTTCTTACATGCAAATCAAGTCCTTCTTACAGGCAAACCAAGTCATTCTTACAGGCACAAAGTCCTTCTTACAGGCAAATCAAGTCCTTTTACAAGCACCAAGTCCTTTCTACAAGCACTAAATCCTTTCTACAGGCATCAAGTTCTTTCTACAGGCACCAAAGTCTTTTTTACATGTACCAAAGTCCTTCTTACAGGCACCAAAGTCCTTTCTACATGCATCAAGTCCTGTCTACAAGTACAAAGTCCTTCTTACAAGCATTTTCATGGGTGACCTACCATACAGATCAAATCTCAACCCCCCAGGAGTATCCACGAAATAAATCTTTGGATGCCTATCCAAAGAACATTCATATTAGGCAACAGCCATATGACGGGCAAGTAAGTGCTAGGTATGCTCTCCTCTCTATCTCTCCCCCATTTCATAAAAGCCTCATGGAGCTCAGTCACGATCAGAACTTACACAGAGAGGTATTAGAGATCGAATGTCACGACTTTTTGTATTTTCTTGGATTGAGCCGATTAGGATTCAGGTGTCATCTCGTCTTTGAAATGAACCTCTATCGAGCTTTCTCTCAAAGAGGGGCAGCTGTTGATACCTGATTTTCAATCATTTTTTCTCTTTTAAAATTAATACAAAATTCATAAAAATTCATAAAATTAGAAATTTAACTTTGGGAACCTTGGCTAAGCCCAGGGAACCAATTGTGATCAAAAAATGATTTTTCATATTTTCAGTATTTTTTCGTATTTTTATTTTCGAAAATTAATATAAAATCCATAAAAATTCATAAAATTAGAAAATGAACTTTGGGGACCTTGGCCAAGCCTAGGGAACCAATTTTGAACAAAAAAAATAAAATTTTATATATTTTGTTTTATTTTTTAATATATTTTTAGAAATTAGGAGAATATTTAATAAATAACAGCATTTGAGGCCACCAAAATATATAAAAATAGTCAATATTTTTATTTTAAATCCCTTTTCATGTTGGCCATTACAAATTTAAAAAATCCAATTTAGGGTCGTGTATTCCTTCACGAGCATAATCTCGAACCGGGCCTAAAAAATTCAATTTGAGTCAATTTATTTTTATTTTTTTACTTTTAGGAGTTGTGACATTATTCTTTAATATTTTAAATTTTCATCTTGGCCCAATTATACCCAGAATGACTCAATTTTGCAAAAGGGCTTTAATTAAATTCTGCATTATTTTCAGCGGCAAGAAATGAACTTAAATTTGACATGTAGTGAATTTTGACTAAGTATAGGGAAGGTGTGTCAAAAATTGTGAGGAGATTTGGACTTAAAGAAATATTTTTTCAGGGACTGAATTGTAAATACTTAAAATTCAAGGACTAGAGTACAAATACCTAACTCTTGAGGGATTATTTTACAAATAACAAAAGAACAGTTAGTGGATAAATTAGAATAGAGAAGTGAAGATGGAGAAGAGGAGATGGAGAAGAGAAGATGGAGAAGAATAGAGAAGGAAAGATAGAGATGAAGAAGAGTTAGTGGAGAGATTAGAATGGGAGATAAATATGGAGATGAAGAAGAGTTAGTGGAGAGATTAGAATGTGAGATAAAGATGGAGAAGGGAAGATGAAGATGAAGAAGAGTTAGTGGAGAAATTAGAATGGGAGATAAATATGGAGAAGGGAAGATGAAAATGAAGAAGAGTTAGTGGAGAAATTAGAATGGGAGATAGAGTTAGTGGAAAAATTAGAATGGGAGATAGATGAGTACGTTATAAAAGGAGGAAGAAGTGAGCTTAAGAGGGGGATTTTTTTTTAGAGAAAATTTTGGATGTTTGAGAGAGTTTTTGGAGATTGAAGAAAAATTTGAGAGAAAGAAAATACCAAAAGAGAGAGAATTTTGAAGATGATGGGAGTTTAAAGCTAGGGGTTATCATCACAAATTCCTTCATCGATCAATATAAATCAAGAGTGCATCATCGTCAACGAGCAAGCAAATTCGAGCTAAGTGTTTTTATTTATTCATTTATTTATGGTTTTACTCGCAAATTAGCACAAATTGTATACACTTTCTCCATCTCTTTTCTTTTCCATATTTTATGTCAGGAGAAGGATATCTCTACGTCAACAGCAAAAATCTTGTAGAGATGCAAAAATCGGCCCGGACAAGCTCCTAAGCTGTCCACCGATTTCTCAACTGATCTGTGACTAAAAGTCCCTCTTAATTCAAAAGAAACTCTCTATATTGGGAACATAGAGAGGGAAATTTTGAAGATGATGAGAGTTTAAAACTAGAGGTTATCATCACAAATTCTTTAATCGATCAACATAAATTAAGAATTCATCCTCGTCAACGAGCAACCAAATTCGACCTAAGTGTTTTTATTTAATTTATGGTTTTAGTCGCAAATTAGCACAAATTGTATACACTTTCTCCATCTCTCCTATTTTCCCCATATTTTATGTCGGGAGAAGGCTATCTCTATGTCAATGGCAAAAATCTCGAGGAGATACAAAATTGACCCAGACAAGCTCCTAAGTGTCCACCAATTTCTCAACTAATCTGTGATTAAAAGTCTCTCTTAATTGAAAAGAGACTCTCTATGTTGTGAACAGAGAGAGCAAAAATCAATTCTAGAAATTCCTCCCAAAAAAAGGGAGATAAGTGCTCTTTTCATTCTTCTGATTTTAGTTGTAGATTAGAATAGATTTTGTACACTGACATTTCACTCTATTTTTATGTCAGGCAGCCACAGCTCTATAGTCAATCCTACAGAAGCACAAAATTAGCTTGGAGGAGTCATCAAACGCGCACAAATTTCGAATTGTTGAATCAATTTGTTGTAATTTATTTTAAAGAACTCAAACCCCAGAATGGAGAGGCAAAGCACATCCACTGGAGGTCATTTAAATTCCTGCAATATAAATACCTGCACCATTAAATCTCAAAGAGAAGAGCCAAGCTAATGCTAGGCCACCAATTGGAGGTTCTTACTTACAGTAATTTAAATACCTGTACCTTAAATCTCAAAGGGAAGAGCCAAGCCAATGCTAGGCCACCCATTGGAGGTTTTTACTTACAGTAATTTAAGTACCAACAATTTAAATACATGCACCTTAAATCCCAAAGGGAAGATTCAAGCCAATGCCAGGCCTCCCATTGGAGGTTTTTACTTGCAGTAATTTAAATACCTGCACCATAAATCCCAAAGGGAAGAGCCAAGCCAATGCTAGGCCTCCAATTGGAGGTTTTTACTTACAGTAATTTAAATACCTGCAATTTAAATACCTGCACCATAAATCCCAAAGGGAAGAGCCAAGCCAATGCTAGACCTCTAATGGGAGGTTTTTACTTACAGTAACTTAAATACCTGCAATTTAAATACTTGCACCATAAATCCCAAATGCAAGAGCCAAACTAATGCTAGGCCTCCCATTGGAGGTTTTTACTTATAGTAATTTAAATACCTGTAGCTTAAATCCCAAAGGGAAGAGCCAAGCTAATGCTAGGACTCCCATTGGAGGTTTTTACTTATAGTAATTTAAATACCTGCACCTTAAATCCCAAAGGGAAGAGCCAAGCCAATGCTAGGCCACTCATTAGAGGTTTTTACTATTCGTCATTTAAATACCTGTAATTTAATTCCTGTATCATTAAACCCCAAAAGAGAGGGCCAAGCCAAGCCTAGGCCATCCATTGGAGTTGTTTATTTACTGCCATTTACTTCCTGTAAGTTAATTTTTGAATCACCAGACCCAAAAAATGAGTAGGTCGTAACATTGTAGAGAAGTCGTTAACACACTCCCTCTTTCGGCTTCAGGAAATTTTTAACACTTAAAAAATATAATAAATAAAAAAATATATATCATCCATGTATCCTATTTAAAAATTTAAAACACCAAAAGAGAATACCCTACTAGATCCTTATGAATAAACCAAGCCTGAGTTGCCAAATTAGGATATCCATGAAATTAAGGTACCGAAAGGGCATTAATTTTAATTAGCTAATGTAACCTAGTCCCCGAACTCATAATCTCTGGTTCGCAGAAATAAATTAGTTCTCCCGCTAGTTTATTTAGGTTCTGTCGCGACCCTCTAAAAAAATTTTAAATTTTAAAGGGGTTAACGGATTATTAGGTTAATTAGATTTGACTAACCTAACGCGGACCCTCCCAAGCCCTATCGAATCGCAACTTTGGTTTTTGTTTAAATGATTTTAAAATTTGGAGTCGCCACTAATCGTTCTTGGTAGGTCGATTAGAAACCTAAATAAATTAGCGGGAGAACTAATTTATTCCTGCGAACCAGAGATTATGAGCTCGGGGACTGTTACACTAGTTAATTAAAACTAATGCCCTTTTGGTACCTTAATTTCATGGATATCCTAATTCGGCAACTCAGGCTTGGTTTATTCCTAAAGCTCTAGTAGGGTATTCTCTTTTGTGTTTTTACTTTTTAAATAGGATGCATGGATGGTATATATTTTTATTTTTTATATTTTTTTTAAGTGTTAAAGATTCCCTGAAGCCGAAAGAGTGAGTGTGTTAACGACTTCTATGTAGTATTACGACCTACTCATCTTTTGGGTTTGATGATTCAAAAATTAAATTATAGGAAGTACATGATAGTGAATAAACACCTCCAATAGGAGGCCTAGCATTGGCTTGGCTCTTCCCTTTGGGATTTAAGGTACAGGTATTTAAGTTGCAAGTATTTAAACTACTGTAAGTAAAATCCTCCAATGGGAGGCTAAGCATTGGCTTGGCTCTTCCCTTTGGGATTTAAGGTACAGGTATTTAAGTTGCAGGTATTTAACTACTGTAAGTAAAAACCTCCAATGGAAGGCTAAGCATTGGCTTGGCTCTTCCCTTTGGGATTTAAGGTACATGTATTTAAGTTGCAGGTATTTAACTACTGTAAGTAAAAACCTCCAATGGGAGGCTAAGCATTGGCTTGGCTCTTCCCTTTGGGATTTAAGGTACAAGTATTTAAGTTGCAGGTATTTAACTACTGTAAGTAAAAACCTCCAATGGGAGGCTAAGCATTGGCTTGGCTCTTCCCTTTGGGATTTATGGTGCAGGTATTTAAATTGCGGATGGACTTTATCCTCTCCATTCTGGGGTATGAATTCTTTAAAATGAAATACAACGAATTGATTCAACAATTTGAAATTTGTTCGCGCTTGAGGACTCCTCCAAGCCGATTTTGTGCTTCCACAGGGTTGACCATTGATATAGAGCTGCGGCTTCCTGACATAAAATAGAGTGAAGTGTCAGTATACAAAATATGTGCTAATCTGCACCTAAAACTAGAAGAGTGGAAAGAGTACTTATCTCCCATTTTTTGGGAGGGATTTCTATAATTGATTTTCGCTCTCTATGTTCCCAATATGGAGAGTTTCTTTTGAATTAAGAGGGACTTTTAGTCACAGATCAGTTGAGAAATCGGTGGACAGCTTAGGAGCTTGTCCGGGCCGATTTTTGCATCTCTACGAGATTTTTGCTGTTGACGTAGAGATATCCTTCTCCTGACATAAAATATGGAAAAAAAAGAGATGGAGAAAGTGTATACAATTTGTGCTAATTTGCGAGTAAAACCATAAATAAATGAATAAATAAAAACACTTAGCTCGAATTTGCTTGCTCGTTGACGATGATGAACTCTTGATTTATATTGATCGATGAAGGAATTTGTGATGATAACCCCTAGCTTTAAACTCCCATCATCTTCAAAATTCTCTCTCTTTTGGTATTTTCTTTCTCTCAAATTTTTCTTCAATCTCCCAAAACTCTCTCAAACATCCAAAATTTTCTCTCCAAAAAAATTGCTCTCTCAAGCTCACTTTTTCCTCCTTTTATAATCTACTCATCTATCTCCCATTCTAATTTTTCCACTAATTCTATCTCCCATTCTAATTTCTCCACTAACTCTTCTTCATTTTCATCTTCCATTCTCCATCTCTATCTTACATTCTAATCTCTCCACTAACTCTTCTTCATCTTCATCTTCCCTTCTCCATATTTATCTCCCATTCTAATTTCTCCACTAACTCTTCTTCATCTCCATCTTCCCTTCTCTATATTTATCTCACATTCTAATCTCTCCACTAACTCTTCTTCATCTTCATCTTCCATTCTCCATATTTATCTCACATTCTAAATTCTCCACTAACTCTTCTTCATTTCCATCTTCCATTCTATTCTTATCTTATTTTCTCCAACCATTCTTCTCCATCTCCTCTTCTCCATCTTCCCTTCTCTATTCTAATTTATCCACTAACTTTTTTTTGTTATTTGCAGAATAATCCCTCAAGAGTTAGGTATTTGCACTCTAGTCCCTGAATTTTAAGTATTTACAATTTAGTCCCTGAAAAAATATTTCTTTAAGTCCAAATCTCCTCACAATTTTTGACATACCTTCCCTATACTTAGTCAAAATTCACCACATGTCAAATTTAAGCTCATTTCTTGCCACTGAAAATAATGCAGAATTTAATTAAACCCCTTTTGCACAATTGAGTCATTCTGGGTATAATTTGGGCCAATATAAAAAATTTGAAATATTAGGGAACAATGTCACAACTCATAAAAGTGAAAAAATGAAAATAAATTGACTTAAATTGAATTTTTTAGGCCCGGTTCGAGATTATGCTCGTGAAGGAATACACGACCCCGAATTGGATTTTTTAAATTTGTGATGGCCAACATGAAAAGGGATTTAAAATAAAAATATTGACTATTTTTATATATTTTTGTGGCCTCAAATGCTATTATTTATTAAATATTCTCATAATTTCTAAAATATATAAACAATATATATAAGTACAAAAAATTATTTTTTTGTTCGAAAATAGTTGCCTAAGCTTGGCCAAGGCTCCAAACTTGATTTTTCAATTTTCTCAATTTTCTTAATTTTTTGTTTTATGAATTTTCAAAAATAAAAATACCGAAAAATATCGAAAATATGAAAAATTATTTTTTGGTCAAAATTGGTTCCCTAGGCTTGGCTAAGGTTACCAAAGTTGATTTTTCAATTTTATGAATTTTCTATTAATTTTTGAAAATAAATAAATAAAAAATACGTAAAAATACTGAAAATATGAAAATTCATTTTTTGGTCAAAATTGGTTCCTAGGCTTGGCTAAGGTCCCCAAAGTTGATTTTTCAATTTTATGAATTTTGATGGATTTTTTATTACTTTAGCAATAGAAAAAATGATTAAAAATCAGGTGTCAACAGCTGCCCCTCTTTGAAAGGAAGCTCGGTAGAGGTTCATTTCAAAGAAGAGATGACACATGAATTCTAATCGACTCAATACAAGGAAATAAAAAGAGTCGTGACATGAATGTTCCACTGAAAATGAAATGAGAACCTAAGGATTCGTTATATAAAAAAACTTTAGGGTGGTTGAACTTGAACCCATATAGTGGATCAACCCATGGTAGATTCATAATAAAAGGATTATACTGATTAAAAATTGAATTATAATTTGACCCGTATGGTGGGTCATACCATTTGACCCATATGGTGGGTCGTACCATGGTAGATTCATAATAAAAGGATTCTACTGATTAAATTTTGATTGAGATTTGACCCGTATGGTAGGTCACCCCATGGAGATACCTATAAGAAGGACTTGGTGCCTGTAGAAAGGACTTGGTGCCTGTAAAAAGGACTTGGTGCCTGTAAAAAGAACTTGTGCCTGTAAAAAGGACTTTGTGCCTGTAAAAAGGACTTGGTGCCCGTAAAAAGGACTTGTGCCCGTAAAAAGGACTTGTGCCTGTAAAAAGGACTTAATGCCTG
Source organism: Psidium guajava (assembly GCA_016432845.1). Lineage (NCBI taxonomy): Eukaryota > Viridiplantae > Streptophyta > Magnoliopsida > Myrtales > Myrtaceae > Psidium > Psidium guajava. The sequence continues at coordinate 30,386,037 of CM028228.1, forward strand.
TAAAAAGGACTTAATTTGCCTATAAGAAGGACTTGATTTGCCTATAGAAAGGACTTAATTTGCCTGTAAGAAGGACTTGATTTGCTTGTAAGAAGGACTTACTTTGCCTGTAAGAAGGACTTTGTGCCTGTAAGAAGGACTTGATTTGCCTGTAAGAATGACTTTGTTTGTCTGTAAAAAGGACTTTGTTTGCCTGTAAGAAGGACTTTGTGCCTGTAAGAAGGACTTTATGCCTGTAAAAAGGACTTGATTTGCCTGTAAAAAGGACTTTGTGCCTATAAGAAGGATTTGATTTGCCTGTAAGAAGGACTTTGTGCCTATAAGAAGGATTTGATTTGCCTGTAAGAAGGACTTTGTGCCTGTAAGAAGGACTTGATTTGCTTGTAAGAAGGACTTTGTGCCTGTAAGAAGGACTTGGTTTGCCTGTAAGAAGGACTTAGTTTGCCTGTAAGAAGGACTTGGTTTGCCTGTAAGAAGGACTTAGTTTGCCTGTAAGAAGGACTTGATTTGCCTATAAGAAGGACTTTATGCCTGTAAGAAGGACTTGATTTGCCTGTAAGAAGGACTTTGTGCCTGTAAGAAGGACTTGATTTGCATGTAAGAAGGACTTGCTTTGCCTGTGGGAAGGACTTTGTTTGCCTGTAAGCAGGACTTGATTTGCCTGTAAGCAGGACTTGATTTGCCTGTAAGAAGGACTTTATGCTTGTAAGAAGGACTTGGTTTGCCTGTAAGAAGGACTTTGTGCCTGTAAGAAGGACTTGGTTTGCCTGTAAGAAGGGCTTAGTTTGCTTGTAAGAAGGGCTTGGTGTACCTCAAAGGGTGCCATTCTGAAATCTAGGGAGACTAGGAATCCTGCAAAAGCTCAAACCCAAATTATATTCTCCTGTCGCTTTAGGAATAAACCAAAGAGGCAGAGATCAAAAGGTCTCGAACATTTCTGTCCTTGAGACAAATCATGCTTTATTGAAGAAGGTGGATACCTGTATATACTGCAATGGATTCGAGTATCCCAACAACCGTCAGAATTCATTCTCTTGAAAGGTTCAGGTTGAAGATATACTTACCTGAGAATTTGGAAGAAATGTTTGGTGGCTTCTCGACAACCAGGCTTGTTCATTCAATAATCGCCGAATGAATTTCAAGACTTTGGAAGGTAACTCAAACACTAGGAATGTGTTGCCTGTCAGGCAATTTCAGAGCTAACATGTGCAAGCATTTTCATCAATGCGTTTATTGGTTCATACAAAATTGTTCAGCTAAGTTTGCCATGATTAAAGGCAGTCTGTGTAATAACTCATGATGCAATCGATCAACATATGGATCATGTATTGCATTACCACTTTTGTTTAAGGAGGTTTTTATAGTATGAACACCTCGAATGTAATCTGAATGAGGGACTTCATTCCGAAAGGGCTTTCTCTCACTCTGGAGAAAGACTGTTTATCTGTAGATTAAAATGTTAGACCTGTGTGGAAATAGTTTGCCTTTACTCATCCTGTTATGCCCCATTTTGCACATTTGATGTCTCCTATACAGTTTATGCTCTAAGTTGGAGTTGGTAAATTAAACATGCGGAATGGTCATACATAATTCATAAAATGTGTAAACACAATGCCGATGTGACAATTTTTTAACATCATGTGTGTTTATATAATGTGCAAGCATGGGCGGATTTGAATTGCCCTTGGTGTGTGGGTGGATCGAACAAATTGGGAAGCCCACTCCTTATGTCGAGGAGCGGTTTGTCTCAAGTTTTGCCCCTGCACGATGAGGCATATGGGTGAGGGAGCATTTTGGTTTGTTTAGTGACAGCAACCGCCATGGTTTAGCGGTTAAATGCCCCTGCAAAAAGCAAAGAAATTATTCGAGATAAGGAAGATATATTTGCTTTTTTGCTTTAGAGCTTGCGATCAACTTGCCCCATTTTTCACCAGAATAGATCTTGTCAAATGATCATCATTTTCTTTTGGATTTGTCTCCTTCAACATGTTACATGTTAGTATAAATATTTCCTGTAAAAAGAAAAGGAGACATATCAACTAGTATTAAAAGGGATAAATTGGAAACGATACTGATTTACCCTTCATCTTGAATGCCTTGGACAAGTCTTTTACCAATTTTGCCGGATTGAGTTTTCTTCGACTTTTGTTGGATGCTTCACCATTAAGCCGAGAATGTGGCAAAATATTGACTTCGGTATTACTCGTCGAGTATTCCTTGGGGATCGAACTCGGGATATTTCGGACCTACTGTCATCCCCCATACCATTTGGTCCATTGGACCGTAGGTGTCCATGGGGCTTTCTTTTCAAAGGTTAATCCTTGGGGATAACGCGGCCCTGTTGTATCACATTGGGCCTTGTTACGGTATTTCTCGAGGTAATTTGCAATCCCTGTTAAGAATGGAATAAAATAATTCAGGACTTGTAATGATTATGAACAAATTAGAACGATACAGAATTACCCATGTCTGAGATTTGTTCGGGTCTCTCGTTCGCACTTTCCTTTGTCTGAAGCTGTTCATTCCGTGGTAATGTCCACGAGTTGATTTGCCCCAATTTAGTCCAACCAAGGAATTTCGTTTTTGGGTCTTTTTGCAAATTCCTGAAAATAGGAGGGGCTTAATTTTAAAACTTGGAGCAACTGAGGGTAAATTGAAATGATACGGAGTTACCCTTTAGGTTTATGCAGATTTGTACTCGCCATCAATTCGTCGCGAGGTTGGTGAGGTGGCGGATTCGAGCATTTAATAGGGGGAAGTCGGATTATTACTCCTTGCTTTTACACATTCACAAAAGCAGAAAAACACATCACGCAAGAAAATAAAACACATTCACTCATTCAGGATCAGTTCTGCTTCCTCTGCAGGCTCTCCCATGATCAGCTGGCTTCATCCCGGATTAGGTATGCATCGGCCATATTGAAGGTCTGGTGGTCACTGGCTGAACAAGTGCATCACAGTCCCGATGCTTTACCGATATCAAACTGGTTGATTATGGCGAAAAGATCATCGTCAATGTCCGCTTGGTGGTGATCTGTCCCTTCTTCCTCGGGAGGTATTAATGCTGATCTAGTATCATTGGTCCTTTTGTACCCTGCTCCAACAGAACTCGATCCTGTTATAAACTGGTCTAACTCACCTCTTAAACGTGCATTTTCGATCCTCAGATCATACATTTCATCGAGGGTGAAAAGGAGGCTATTGCAGTTGGGGCAGGTGGCGGAGTCAAAAGTCTCTTTATACATCTTGTTTTCCGCTCGAAGGTTTTCATTTTCAACTCTTAGAAACTCGGCTTCGTTGTGCTCATGACGAGCCTTCATTCGGGTTCGTTGTGCTCATGGCATAGGGCATGTTCTGAAGAAATCCTCAAACCTTTGTACCTGCTCCTTAGTATGGCGACGGTAACGCTTCTTTTGACCCTTACCGTTGTTGTCCTTGTCCTTACCGAGTTCTTGGACATCGTCGGTGGAAGGGCCAGGCTCCATGGGCTCAATCCCAAACATGGCTTCGAACTCTTCCTCTCCCATATTCAGCAGGTGACGATAACTCTCAAGTGTGTTGGGTTGAGACATCTTCGATTTTGTTAACGATTTCTCAAAGTTTGCTACCTCTTCTTGTATTTTCACTTTCTGGATTTTTTCTGGGAGACTGCGTATGCTTTAAGAGTCTCTCTAAGAATTATCAAGAGGATGCCTCCTTTAAAATTAGACGTGGGTTTAGCAACTGTATTGCCTCTCCCGAGTGTTTTGTTTTTCTCAATTTTCTTTTCATCGTATCTCTCGCCCAGCTCGTCTCCTTCCATCTTTTCGTGGTAGGGGGGCCCTATCGTTATATCCACCATCGATTTTGCTGGCGAGTCCCTCAATAAAGACGAGCCGTCTCTTTTTTTCTGCCGAAAATTTCTTTGTCTGCCACTCGGCTCATTTTTTTTTCTCTTTCAAAGTGGTGGCGTCCTCTCAAACTTTTTTGCAAATATGTCGAATCTGCTTGGCTCGAGATTGGAGACGAGTAGCGGAGGTGATACTGATAGGGAATGATAGACAGGAAAATCTAGCCAGTAGAGACTTCCCCTGCAAAAATGAAAGGGAATGCGGCAGTATATGTTCTTCATATTCTAGAAAAAATTGGAACGATACTGTTTTACCCTTGTGTGTACTTCCATTGAATTTGAATTGAGGAAGTTCCTTCATTTGGACTGGATTGGATTGTATGTCCCGAGTTGCCCTTCACTTTGAGCTTGCCACATAAGTGCTTTGCTTAGTTGGACCTTGTTTTCTTTCGAGTTGCCTTGGGCCATCATCATTTTCTATGCCATCGGGTCCGTGGACCGGAGGGCTCCTTTAATTTAAAGGTTACCTTCAAGGCAAATGAGTCCTATCGCATTCCATTGGGTCATTTCATTTTGCGACACTCTTGAGACAATTTGCAATCCCTTGGGTGAGAATGGAACAAATCCAATTTAGCATTTTGCAACGATTGAGGGTAAATTGGAACGACACACAGTTACCCGTCTTCGAGCTCGCCTGGGCTTTTCACTTGAAATTTCCCTACGTGAGGCCATTCAACATTTCTCATTATGGCAGTCAGCGACATTGCCACAAATTGATCCGCCCTCAGTGCAGGGGAATTAAGCATGAAATGAAAGGTGCACTTATTCAAGGTCAGTTCTGCCTCTCCTGTGACTCTTCGATAATCAGCTAGTCTCGTGTTGGTTCGGGTGTGGATGACCGATGTTTGAGAGTCCCTACTCACTGGCTCCTGATCGCGGCTTGGGACGTCTGTCAACCCTAAACTGGTTGACCAGGGCAGTAAGCTCATCATCTGGGTAATCTCTTGAACCTTCCAGCAACTGATACTCGAATTGGGCATTGTTGTTGGCAAATGCTGGCAGTAGATTTCTCATTCTGTCCTCGCCATGAGCAATTTGACTTCTCGTGCTGGAGCCTTCATCATTACTCGAGAAAGTGTGGGGATCACCAACTGTCCTGCTGCTAAAAACTCCTTCCATTCGAGGATTAGAGAAGTGGAAGTGCTCAGGATAACTTCTTGTCTGATTCTCTGGCTGCGCAGGCGCGCTGATCATGGGATGAATTCTAGCCACAGGTTGGTGCTCAAACCAAGGAATCTGAATACACTGCCCCTGCGGTCTATACTCTTGAAGAGCATTAGGGTGATTATGGGGGATACTTTGATTAACGCCTGGGGGATTGATGGCATGGCTACTAGCTTGGTTGATGATGGGAAGTGGCTCGCCCCATGCTAATCTGCGGAACTTATGGTGGCGATGAGACTTGACGTTCAGGCTTGGATCAGTCCCGCCTTGGTTTTCTTGATTCTGAGCTGTATTGTGTTCTCTCACCCTTTTTCTGTACTTCTGAAGATGACTCGAAACATTTCCTTTAGTGAGTCCCTCTACCTTCATAATTTCCAGTATATGTTGCGGCCGTACCGAATCGATTCCTAGCTGCTGAACTGCATTAATAAACATACGATGCAGCTCGGGAGACCAACTCATCTTCTTTTTCCAATTGCTTGGAACAATATTGAAGGCTTGATAATTGTTCTCTTGGTCGTGCAATTGCTTCCTCACCACGTGCTGCCATATGTTTTGAAGCATCTGAACCCTAACTGGTTTCGTTACGACGTCTTGGGCCCCGTGTAAGACAGCCTTCATTATGGCTTGCTGATCATCACTTGCCGATATTACGACGACTGGCATGTTTAATTCAGAATTGATGAATTTCAAGAGAGTGAAAACATCCATGTCAATCCCTATCATGGCGGTGACGATGATATCAAACTAGTCACTACTTCTCCTTAATACTTCTAAGGCCTCTGTCACTTTTGCTTGAGCTAAAACCTTATACCGGCATTTTCTCAATACGGTAACAAGGATTGATAGAGAGACTGGATTACCGTCAATGGCTATGACCAGTAGACCCTCAGGGTAAGGAACTTCATCAGCTTCGACCAGGGTTGAACATGCGCCTGTTTCCCTAATGCTCGACATATTTCTGGATCTAGGACTGCCGTCTCGAGACCGCCTCAGGATGTCTTCTTAGACTTGAGGGATCACGGGATCGTCGATGGCTTTTCGTAACAGGCTTTGAATGCCGATGCTTTGATGGTGAAAGTTTTGAATTCCTCTCCCACCAGAACTCCTTCCTCTCTATCTTTTTCCTGCGAGTTCTTGCAGATAAACTCTCACTCTCACTATCAAATGAGGACAAGTTCTCTCTCTGGCAATAGCAGCGACTTCCCTCTTCACGGGCAGCGCTATTAGATTTTTCGAGGGAGAAAATCTGACATTCAGCTTTTAATCAAAGGAGAAATCCTTGTTTCTCGCTCAGTTTGTCTTCTTCTTTCCTTTCGTGATAGAGGGCCCCTGTCAAGATCTCCACCGTTGATTTACTAGCGGGTCCTCCAATGAAGACAAGTCGTATCTCCTTTTCGCTAACGTTTGCCGTGTCTTCCACTCAGCTCATCTTTCCGTCTTCTTTTTCAAAGTGGCGGTGTCTCGTCAAACTTTCTGCGGAGATTTCGGACTCGCTTGGCTCGAGGTCGCCATCTGATGGGAATTCGAGCCAACGAGGGTGGTGCCAATAAAGAATGGTAGATTAGAGAAATCTTGACTGATTGATACCGTCACTATGAAATCAATATTTACTTCAAAGCAGATTACCATCTTCGCATTCCGCTCATCTGCCTCACCTCCCCCTTTCTTTCGTATTCTGCTTTCAAAAATGGCCAATTCTCCTAACCATACCTTATCCGCCGAAGTCCTGGCTGGGTGGGAGAGACTCTACAATCTTCTTGGTAGAGGTTACGCTCATATAGCCAAAAACTCTACCGTTGAGGCTGAAATCCTCGGTTTATTCAGGACCGTGGACGCTGCTTCTGTCGAGGGTACCCAACTAGGGAAGGAGTACCGGAACTTCTCGACCCTCTTCATCAATTTTCTGGCTGCCTACAACCGCGCTTATGAGACGGTTCTTGTGACTGCCGTCGTGAAAGCTCGTTACCAAGACCGGCACGAGTGTCTGGAAACAGTAACATTTGTGGCTGATAATCACAAGAAGGCCCTCAAGTTTGCCAACGATCAGCTTTCGTGGCTGGTTCGTGAGAGGGAAAAGTTGGTGGACCGTCTGGCCTTGGTCCGAACTTACTCCAAACAGGAGCCAGGCAATATTGTGATGAGGTGCAAATGCGGTTGGCTGCAGGAGAGACTTAATGACATTACGGCAGACATTGCTTTCGAGAGGGCGGCAATTTCGGACCTGGAGTTTGCCGTCGAGCATTATGAGGCCAGTATGGCCCAGACTAAGGAGAAGCGCGATTGCCTCTTCTTTAGGCTCGCGGAGCTTAATCCCGAGAGCGCCCGGTGCACCCAGAGCATCAACTGTTTGGAGAGTCAGTTGAACTCTTTCGTAATGGTTATCAGGGCCCAGTTTGGCTTTACCTTTCCTCCCCAGTGAGTTATTGTAAAACCTGTTGATGTATGGAATAAAAGGAATGTTTCGCATGTCTATACTTTTGTTTTCCTGTCATCTCTTCTCCTGGGGAACGATTTAGGGTGCTAAAGATATTGAGGCTTAATCTTCTTCATGATGCTCTCGCGGGTTGTGGTAGACGATGATATCAAGAACATTAGAAAGGCATTCAGTGTGGCTTTCCACCATCCGCCTAGAGACCCGTGTTTAATCATGTAAATTAATAAAGCTGCCACCACTCGATCAGTGTGCCAATAAATTCGGCCATTTGTTACGTGCTCCACTTTAACAGTGTTTTGTTGCTTTCGGCGTCCACTCGTATGTATCGGGCACCCGTAGCATCGGGGGAGTGTCCGTGGGCCACGTTCATTAATACAATCTCGGTCCTATAAAACCCTCCGCGTGTTTCGGATCCGAGGAAATTTTAAGACCGGTCTCTGGTTGATTTAATCAGGTTAAGATACTTATTTCATGGTTTCTGATTATATAATCCATATTGTCTTTCAAAAGACGCGGGATCTTCTGCAATACATTAAATATGCCCCCGTGTTTAATCAGTATAAATCCACCGTCATATCAGAATACACTGCCCATACAAGTTTACGGATTGACACAACTCTGTCTGTCAAAGATGAATAGTGTTCGTTTGCCCCCCAGAATTAACGGTTGAAGCCTCGGTGTTTTTCGTCTTTTGGTATTTCTGAAGATAATTCTTGATATATTATTGAACTTAATTTTTACACCCGTCTGGGGTATCTAGGATCTCCCTGCAAAAGAAAAGGATATAATTAGTATGCGACACAAGGAATGTCGGTCCATGACTCCTCTATTAGTCTAATTTGATTTTTTCTATTTTATAGAGAAATCAGAGAAAAAAAAATTCCTTAGGAAGAAATGGGTTAATTTCTGATACAGAATTTTTTTGCAGATTTATTACTCTTTTTTTTTTATTTTTTTAAAGGAATGTGACAAAATCTCTTGACGTTTACTAAAATTTTTGAAGGAATTTCCTTTTTATCAAAATAAATTTTCAGAGGTAAATTTGTCAGGAAAATTTTATTTTTATTGAAGCAGGAAAGACATGACAGAAAACAAAATTCCCCCGAGACATTAGTCTAATTTTATTTAGAGAAAATTTTCTTAGAAAAACATGAGCGAATTTTTCGAAAAGGATTTTTGTTGCAAGTTTTTATAATTTGAAAGAATGTGATAAAATCACTTGATGTTTACCAAAGTTTTTTTTGAAGGAATTTTTCTTTTTATCGAAATAAATTTTCAGAGGAAAATTTGTCAGGAAACTTTCATTTTTATTGAAGCAAGAAAAACATGACAAAAATCTCTTATTAGTCAATTAGTTTAATTTTATTTAGAGAAAATTTTCTTAGAAAAACATGAGCGACTTTCTCGAGAAGAATTTTCTTGCAAGTTTTTATAATTTGAAAAATGTGATAAAATCACTTGATGTCTACTAGAGTTTTTTTTTTGAAGGAATTTTTCTTTTTATTGAAATAAATTTTCAGAGGAAAATTTATTCAGGAAAATTTCATTTTTATTGAAGCAATAAAAACATGAAAAAAATCCCTTATTGGTTAATAAAATTCCCATGAATGGATTTTTTCACATCATTTTTTCAAAATTTTTTTTTAAATAAATGAGGGACAAATTTAATTTTTATTTTCTTTTAAAAGAATGGTCGTAATATCAAGCTCAAAAACTGACTAACACCTAGCATGGACCGACCGAAAATAAATATAAGATAAAATTAGAGAACTTACTTTTACCTTGGAGAAATGCAAATCACATAGTCATGCGCATGACTCAAGTGAGGAGTGGACTCTAGAAAATAAAAGAAGGAAAGACAGGGTGTGGACCTAAAAGGCCCCCACTATCTGAATTGACAACCTTACTCTCCGCGCAATCAAATCACAATGGGAAGAATTGTCAATTCAGATAATGAGCGGGATAAAATATGGTCAACTCAAGCGCAATCGACGCAAGAGCTTTGCATATTCGATCCCTATCTATGGTTACCTAGGAAAAATTTCGCGACTTAGGTTTAGACGCTTGTGTGTGCAGGTATTATGATCCTCAGAATATGCAAGACATGCACAACAATTGATATCAAAACATCGCTTCTAAAAATGTGTGAAATTAAACATAATCCCAACACCGAGCCTGCAAAACAAATGGGTTAGCCAAACACTCCGCCCCTTATAACTCCCATCCTGCAAAAACATATAACACCTATAGAATGAGCCCTAAGCAAGATCGCTAGAAGCGAGATATCCATGAAATTTTCATTGGCCTAAGTCCACTAAGACTTTTAAAATTTCGAAAAAATTTAAGTATTCCAATTGGTATCTTTTTTCGAAAATTTAAAAATCTCTATCCCCAGCGGAGTCGCCAAGCTGTCGCGACCCTCTAAAAAAATTTTAAATTTTAAAGGGGTTAACGGATTATTAGGTTAATTAGATTTGACTAACCTAACGCGGACCCTCACAAGCTCTACCAAATCGCAACTTTGGTTTTTGTTTAAATGATTTTAAAATTTGGAGTCGCCACTAATCGTTCTTGGTAGGTCGATTAGAAACCTAAATAAATTAGCGTTAGAACTAATTTATTCCTGCGAACCAGAGATTATGAGCTCGGGGACTTGGTTACACTAGTTAATTAAAACTAATGCCCTTTCGGTACCTTAATTTCATGGATATCCTAATTCGGCAACTCAGGCTTGGTTTATTCCTAAGGCTCTAATAGGGTATTCTCTTTTGTGTTTTCACTTTTTAAATAGATGCATGGATGGTATATATTTTTATTTGTTATATATTTTTTAAGTGTTAAAGATTCCCTGAAGCCGAAAGAGGGAGTGTGTTAACGACTTCTGTGCAGTATTACGACCTACTTATCTTTTGGGTTTGATGATTCAAAAATTAAATTATAGGAAGTACATGGCAGTGAATAAACACCTCCAATGGGAGGCCTAGCATTGGCTTGGCTCTTCTCTTTGGGATTTAAGGTACAGGTATTTAAGTTGCAAGTATTTAAACTACTGTAAGTAAAAACCTCCAATGGAAGGCTAAGCATTGGCTTGGCTCTTCCTTTTGGGATTTAAGGTACAGGAATTTAAGTTGCAGGTATTTAACTACTGTAAGTAAAAACCTCCAATGGGAGGTTAAGCATTGGCTTGAGCCTCCCATTGGCTTGGCTCTTCCCTTTGGGATTTAAGGTACAGGTATTTAAGTTGCAGGTATTTAACTACTGTAAGTAAAAACCTCAAATGGGAGGCTAAGCATTTGCTTGGCTCTTCCTTTTGGAATTTAAGGTACAGGTATTTAAGTTGCAGGTATTTAACTACTGTAAATAAAAACCTCCAATGGGAGGCTAAGCATTGGCTTGACTCTTCCCTTTGGGATTTATGGTGTAGGTATTTAAATTGCGGATGGACTTTGTCCTCTCCATTCTGGGGTATGAATTCTTTAAAATAAAATACAACGAATTGATTCAACAATTTGAAATTTGTGCGCGCTTGAGGACTCCTCCAAGCCGATTTTGTGCTTCCATAGGGTTGACCATTGATATAGAGCTGCGGCTTCCTGACATAAAATAGAGTGAAGTGTCAGTATACAAAATATGTGCTAATCTGCACCTAAAACTAGAAGAGTGGAAATAGTACTTATCTCCCATTTTTTGGGAGGGATTTCTATAATTGATTTTCGCTCTCTATGTTCCCAATATAGAGAGTTTCTTTTGAATTAAGAGGGACTTTTAGTCACAGATCAGTTGAGAAATCGGTGGACAGTTTAGGAGCTTGTTTGGATCGATTTTTGCATCTCTACGAGATTTTTGCTGTTGACGTAGAGATATCCTTCTCCTGACATAAAATATGGAAAAAAAAAGAGATGGAGAAAGTGTATACAATTTGTGCTAATTTGTGAGTAAAACCATAAATAAATGAATAAATAAAAACACTTAGCTCGAATTTGCTTGCTCGTTGACGAGGATGAACTCTTAATTTATATTGATTGATGAAGGAATTTGTGATGATAACCCTTAGCTTTAAACTCCCATCATCTTCAAAATTCTCTCTCTTTTGGTATTTTCTTTCTCTCAAATTTTTCTTCAATCTCCCAAAACTCTCTCAAACATCCAAAATTTTCTCTCCAAAAAAATTCCTCTCTCAAGCTCACTTCTTCCTCCTTTTATAATCTACTCATCTATCTCCCATTCTAATTTTTCCACTAATTCTATCTCCCATTCTAATTTCTCCACTAACTCTTCTTCATTTTCATCTTCCATTCTCCATCTCTATCTCACAGTCTAATCTCTCCACTAACTCTTCTTCATCTTCATCTTCCCTTCTCCATATTTATCTCCCATTCTAATTTCTCCACTAACTCTTCTTCATCTCCATCTTCCCTTCTCTATCTCTATCTCACATTCTAATCTCTCAACTAACTCTTCTTCATCTTCCTTTTTTCATATTTATCTCCCATTCTAAATTCTCCACTAACTCTTCTTCATTTCCATCTTCCATTCTATTCTTATCTTATTTTCTCCAACCATTCTTCTCCATCTTCCCTTCTCTATTCTAATTTATCCACTAACTCTTCTTTTTGTTATTTGCAAAATAATCCCTCAAGAGTTAGGTATTTGCACTCTAGTCCCTGAATTTTAAGTATTTACAATTTAGTCCCTGAAAAAATATTTCTTTAAGTCCAAATCTCCTCACAATTTTTGACATACCTTCCCTATACTTAGTCAAAATTCACCACATGTCAAATTTAAGCTCATTTCTTGCCACTAAAAATAATGCAGAATTTAATTAAACCCCTTTTGCACAATTGAGTCATTCTGGGTATAATTTGGGCTAATATAAAAAATTTGAAATATTAGAGAACAATGTCACAACTCCTAAAAGTGAAAAAATGAAAATAAATTGACTCAAATTGAATTTTTTAGGCCCGGTTCGAGATTATGCTCGTGAAGGAATACACGACCCCGAATTGGATTTTTTAAATTTTTGATGGCCAACATGAAAAGGGATTTAAAATAAAAATATTGACTATTTTTATATATTTTTGTGGCCTCAAATGCTATTATTTATTAAATATTCTCATAATTTCTAAAATATATAAACAATATATATAAGTACAAAAAATTATTTTTTTGTTCGAAAATAGTTGCCTAAGCTTGGCCAAGGCTCCAAACTTGATTTTTCAATTTTCTCATTTTTCTTAATTTTTTGTTTTATGAATTTTCGAAAATAAAAATACCGAAAAATATCGAAAATATGAAAAATTATTTTTTGGTCAAAATTGGTTCCCTAGGCTTGGCTAAGGTTCCCAAAGTTGATTTTTCAATTTTATGAATTTTTATGGATTTTCTATTAATTTTTGAAAATAAATAAATAAAAAATACGTAAAAATACTGAAAATATGAAAAATCGTTTTTTGGTCAAAATTGGTTCCCTAGGCTTGGCTAAGGTCCCCAAAGTTGATTTTTCAATTTTATGAATTTTGATGGATTTTTTATTACTTTAGCAATAGAAAAAATGATTAAAAATCAAGTATCAACAGGTTCCTAATCGACCTACCAAAAACGATTAATGGCGACTCCAAATATTAAATCATCTCAACAAAAACTAAAGTCGCGATTCGGTAGGGTTTGGGAGGGCCCGCGTTAGGTTAGTTAACCTTGTTAACCTAATAATCCGTTAATCCTTTAAAAAAAATTTAGAGGGGGGGTTGCGACAGTAGTAATATGAGACCACAAAGCAACTGCAAGGACCCCAGTCGTGGCCTCCTTCTCCTCCTATAATCGGCCTCTCTCTCTCTCTCTCTCTCTTAGTGCCCCTCTTTTGCTTTCTCTTTTCCACCGAAAATCCTCCATCTTTATTACAAACACCTCCTCCACTGAGTTCCTTTTCTCCTCTGACTTCACATCCTTTGCCGCTTTCATCCTTCGAAAATATGCTAGATGTGATGTCCCCTTTGCTTGTCTCAAGAGGAACAACCGTTCCTTGGATTAAGAACTTGTCTTTGCACATCATATCTGCATGAGCAATACGTTGAGCTTGCATTGTAACATAGAAATTGTATGCAGATTTTGGGGAAATAATTCCAGCATGTGGTTGGACAAGTATTTCCTTGGAGATGTATTTTTGACCTTAAAAGCGACATATTCGTGAGAATTATTTGCAAGTCAGATGGTACACGTGCTTTGCTTCTTCAGATCAAATAGAAATTTGAGTTCACGAGGCTGAATGTTCAAAAGCTACTTCCCCATCTGCTTTTCAGTGGATCTATTTTCAGATCCCTTATAAACTGTGTAAAATATGTGCTTTGCAAATTCTTTGCTGTCAGTGGGAAACTATCCATCAAGATATTATCCAATGCGCAGTGCATCAGCTTTCACTTGTTCATCACCATTTGTAATTTCTTTCATGACAAGTTGGCACATGCAGCCAACTATGGCAACTACAGGTGAGCTGTTTGCACCACCAAAGAGAGGAAGCAAAAAACCAAAGGCTCCACTTCATGTGCTTTTTCAACCACTTCAACTTGCTCGATGAGTAATGCGCTTGAAATCTTCCATAGAAAATTTGTTGCCCTAAACAAAACCAAATTTATCTTCATTATAATTCAAGTAGTCCAAGCAACACCAATTCCTTGGTGGGATTTGATTCGATGGTGGGCAAAAACAGTAAATATCCCAACCCTTATTGCATCTATCACATAAAAGCATCACTTCTCCACACAAACCACCATCACATAGGTGGACCAACTAAGAGCATACCTCTGGTTAGCCTTCTCAAGCCTGTGGATAGACCTATTCTCTTTGTCTAGGGTTTCCGATGGGCCCGTAACGGCAATGCTCACCAACCTATGCTGCGTCAAGACAGCTCAAACTGCACGAGTATGGTCGTGGCTAGTTCGATTGTCGGTTGGCCAATGACATACGGCACTCAAGACTAGAGAGAGAGAGAGAGAGAGAGAGAGAGAGAGAGAGAGAGAGAGAGAGAGAGAGAGAGAGAGAGAATGTCAAATAATAAATTGAGTTCGGAAAATCGAACATAACAATGAAAAATACACCATCAGGCCATTGAAAAATTTGGACTATTAGAGAACAATGCCACGACTCTAAGAATGTAAAAACTGAAAATTACAAAGTTAAAATGAATTTTCTATAATTTTTTTAAATTAATCTGAAAATGAGATTAACAAAGTAATTTTTGATTCTAGATTAATCTTTATAGATTTTCTTTGGCCAAAATAAAAATCAAAATAAAATAAAAATACTGACTATTTTTTCATATTTTTGTGGCCTCAAATGCAATTTTTTTCAAATATTTTCTAATTTTTGAAAAATATTAAAAAATGCAAAAAATATGAAAAATTATTTTTTGTTTAAAAATAATTTCTTATGCTTGGCCAAGGCTTCCAAAGTTGATTTTTCAATTTTTTCATTTTTACTTGATTTTCTATGAATTTTTTAAAATAAAATATAGGAAAATACTAAAAATATGAAAATTTATTTTTTGGTCAAAATTGATTCCCTAGGCTTGGCCAAAGTCCCCAAAGTTGATTTTTTTTTAATTTTATAAATTTTTATGAATATTTTGTTAATTTTAAAAGAGAAAAGATGATTAAAAGTGTTAATACTTCAATACTCTTTTCATTTGTTTGTGATGTGTAAAATGGCTTTCTTTTCGCATTTCTTGTGTTGGGCTAGCTATGTTGTTCTGCCTAGAGTTTCGTCTTCTATTCTTTTGCAAATTGATCCATATTTTTGTTCTTAGTATTCATATTGATGTGATTCTCAAAAACAGAGCATGTTGGGCATAATGACTTGTACAAGTTGATAAATATCCATATTATCCATTTAGTAATTGAATATAGTTGGATTTATAGCAACAATGATCCCTCTCACTTTTTTTAATGGAGGTATCCCCTAATTCTTTGATGTTATAATTTGTCCAAAAGAAGAGTTTTTCATTAGCATAATTGATCGTGGATCATTAGACTCATTAGCCATGCATGTATTTTAACGATTAGATTTCTACAAATAGCTGGTGTTAGTGATCTCACTGAGATCGGATCGAGCTGCCGATCCCGGTTTTGTCCTTGGTCCCAAAAATTTGGGGAACGGGACTATTGGATCGGATCAGCTCGGACCATGCACACTCCTGTTAATGATCATAGAAATTATATTGAATAAAATAATTGAAAACTGAAGTATGTATAACATTTGAGACGTGACACATGAATCATATAATTGTATAGAGCAAAGAGGTTACTTGTCGGAGAGCAAAATTATTTTTTATTCCTCAATTAGTTATTTTATAAGTCTTCCTCTCAATGGGCTATCTCGGACGGATTTTATTTTTAGAACTTGAATGTGTTATTTTTGCAAAATAGATGCACGTTTTCTAGTGATAAAAGAAAAAGAAATGGCATTACCTCCCTCATGATTCAAATTTATAGAAAATAAAGTTAATTGTTGAAGTGGGGTTTAGTTTTGATTATTTAAAGGACAAGAAAAAAAACGTGAGAAGAAAATAATTTGAACAAATAAATAACAAATATATACCATAAATCCACTAGCATATAAAACAAAGAGTACCCCTTCTTTTAAATTTTGTAATCTCAAATTATTCTTTACAAGTGATTTCATAAGTGCTTCCTATCAAATGTACTAATACATTTTGAATCTAAATTGTATATACTTAAAAATATATCTAAAAAAAATATATCGATGTACATTTGAGGTTGACTCGGGTTATGTTCCCCTCAAAACTTCAATTACACACTCTCTCATGCAATATATTTTTGTGTTAATACCTTAATTTTTTTTATGAATATGTTTCTATATAGAACCTTTTTTTCCTAATCAGTCATGTAGACTGAGTTTCATGTAAAATTAGGTCGGCGTCGATGGGAACACACAACTAATTTCTATAATTCAAAGGTTAAGGACCATGGTAACAAATCTGGTTCTCTGATTCTATTTCTAAAAAAAAAAAGATAAGAATCATGGTTGATGACTTAAATGATTCTGATTTCGTTTTTATTTTCGAGAATAGTTTTAGAGTAAAAATAAGAACAAAAAAGTTGGTTCTAGAAAGAAAAAAGTCACTTTTGAGAATAATAAAATAAAATAAAGTCACATATCTTTTTTTTTTCATTTCAATTTTCTTGTCATTTTTCTCTTGACCTAAAATATAAGGTGGTCTCGTTTCCATAAATTACTAGCGTGGTGGTAAATTTACAATAATGGCGAAAACTCGGGGGGCAATAAAAATAAGAGCACTCGCTCGATGGAGCGGCTCGATGAGATTCCGCAAGGAAGTCGGGAAAGAACAATACGAAAACCTGCAAGTTGCCTCGGGTCGCCGGAGCTCAGCACCGTCGCCACTTTCGCACAATAAGCCGCCGCTGGAGCTGAACGCCGGCACCACCTTCCGTTTTCAATTCAACCGTTGGTCTCTTGCGGCATTCTCCAATCCTCCAATTAGGGTCGTTCTCACGTCGGTTCGCTAGGTCCTCTCTCCAATTGCCATCCTCAGGCCATTGCTAGGGCTGCGCCTGCAACTCCCATTGACGCTGTTGGCTTCCCGCGGAGGTCTTCGAATTCGCGGTCCACTGTGTCTAGGGTTTTTGATTCGAGCCTTCTTGGGTGTTGTGGAACCCTAGTTTCGAACTTCGACTCGATGGCTTAGGCGAAACATGGGTTTTCTTAGATGGGTTGCGGGTTGTTAGTGTCCGACTTTACTGGGTTTTATTGATGGGGGGGTTGAGCAACCGGAAGCGTGGAGATGAGTTCTTGAGCTTGAGCAACAGACAGCCGAATCTCCATAGATCACCGGATTTTCACGTCTCGAAGAGGCCGAGGTTGTTCTCATCGATGCAGCAATCACCTGGACGTGCCGTTTCTTCAAATAGTGCTGTTTCCAGAATCTCCAGATATCCGGAAGCTACTAGCAAGTTGAACCGTGAAGTTCATGCGCCGGTTAGGACAAGCAAGTTTGGGTCTTCTTCATCTGTATCAGGTAGGATTTCTGCCGATAAAGAAGAATACAGTAGTGATTACATGGGTAATGTGTTGTACAAGTACAATAAGGCGAAGGCGAGCGCGCTGCGCACGCTGAGATATTTGACAAAGAAGGAAGTGACTGACTTGGTGGATGAGGAACCTAGGAAGGAGATTGCATCCCCAGATTCAAGTATAGAGGAAATATATGGATTTGAAGATGGAAGAGAGAGGTCTGTTCTGTCGGGTAGTAGGTCAAAGGACGAATATCAGGTTGCGGCAAATGCTCGGGAATCAATGGTGTCGGAGCTGAGTAATGGGAACGTGGGGTTGGAGAATGCAGAGAAGAGATTGGACAGGTTGTCCTTAAATGCCGATGGTCTTGAGGCTTTGAGCAAATCTGCCTACCAGAAGTTGCTTGAAGATGCGAAGAGGCGGGATGCTAAACTTGGAAATTTGGATTTCGAGATAAAATTACATGAGGAAAAAAGGTTCTTGTTTCAAGAGTTGCGTCCAGCCAGAAAACCTGATGGGGTAATTTCCTTCATCAATGTTTTTCATTTTATTTCTCGGTAGGTTTCTTTAGTTCGCCATATTGGTTGGTTCTAGCTCATAGAAAACAGGAAGAAGAATTACTGGATACCTGTTCTCATACTAGAAATTACATAAGACTTGGCAAGTTTGGGCTTAGATTACCTTCTAGATTTTTTAAGCTTATTGTTTTCATGTTTTGGTTTCAGAGAGTACCTAATGAACCTTTCATTCCTCTTACGGATGAGGAGGAGGCAGAGGTTCAACGTGCACTTTCTGGCAACCGGTATGAGTATAGACAGAATGTTTCCTCTAAATGGTTGCCAGTATATTTCATATGATAATATTAGGATTGGAATGTGCAGGAGGAGGGTTCTTGTGAATCATGAGAAATCTGGCATTGAGATCACAGGAGAAACTCTGTTGTGCCTTGGACCTGGTGCTTGGTTAAATGATGAGGTAATTTGTCATGTACCTGCATCCTCTTTTTGATGAAATTTACATTTAAACTGTTTTATCACACTCCACTCAGTGATGATTAAATGCTGTGTTGGAATGTAGCAAGCCCTTTATTTGATCTTACATCCTTCCTTCACAGGTCATAAACTTATATCTTGAGTTATTGAAGGAAAGGGAGAAAAGAGATCCACAGAAGTTCTTGAAGTGTCATTTTTTCAACACATTTTTCTACAAGAAGGTTAATTTCTGACTGTTGCTATTTAATTCTGTCAGAACTTGCTAAGTTTCTTCTTTAGTCTTTGTCCTGATTTCTCCCCTTATCATCTCTCAGCTGTCATATATGCTGTATGTACATTGAAAGGGCTCGACTTTAGGATTTTCTTCGGTGCTTATGTAGGAGGTTTCCGGGGCAGGATTAAGTATATAAATGGATGTTTAAACTAGTTTTCCCCAAAAAAATTTGTTGCACCCAATGGCCAAAGGATACTTGGTGTCGAGAACCCTGCATTTTCTGCTATCCAAGCATACAGTTTGTCCTTAGGGTTCCAGCAATGATTAATCATAGTTCCAATCATCTTTATCGTCATGAATTCGTCGATTGCGCTTTATGTATAGCATTCTTGTTTTGTTTTAGGTATTATTGACAAATTTTTAATTTACATGTTGATTTCCAGTTAATAAGTGGCAGGGGTGGGTATGACTTTAAAGCCGTCAGAAGGTGGACTACCCAGAAAAGGTTGGGTTATAGCCTAATCGACTGCGATAAAGTAAACCACTGCTGCCCTTTACTCATTTTTTTCAGTCACAACACTTCACTAATTTTTAGTTTTTGCCTTTTGTCCTCTTGATGGTTCATCATTAATTGTGAGTTCTGTTTTAGATATTTGTGCCAATCCACCAGGACATACATTGGTGTCTAGCCATCATCAACAAGAAAGATGAGAAATTTCAATATTTGGATTCCCTTGGAGGGAGGGATTCTCGAGTGCTGAACGCACTGGTATGCTTTATGTCTATTGAGTTTTTAATTTGAGTTTTTTGCCTTATTTTGAAGAGAGAGCAATAGGGACATTTTTGCTAATTGTACGTTACTATATTCTTAATTAATGCCTCAGGCCAGATACATTGTGGATGAGGTGAAGGACAAGTGTGGGAAAGACATAAATGTAGGCTCATGGGACCAAGAATATGTCTCTGACTTGCCTGCACAGGAAAATGGGTATGCTGTTTCATATCTTTATTTCACTGCCTATAAGTAAACTTCTTTCTCCATTTACTTTCCTCTAGCGTTATATTTTTGTTTTTCATGTACTTACCCTAGGAGAATAACGGCATTGAGGATGTAAAAGAACAGCTAGAGCCACAAGCAATGCTAGAATAAGAAGAATTGAAGTTGGAACAGAAAATAGATATTCTTGGGTTTAGAAGAACCAACATTGTTTAGTATATTTTATGCTTTTCTATTCGGGTTCATCAACCGCGGACCCTAGCTGGTTTGGGATAAAGGTGATGCTAATGTTGATCGGGATGTCTATACATAACATATTCATTATATAATGGATCAGTTAAATTGATGGCTGAGATAACAACATTTATGGAAAGTGGAGGCAGAGGAGCGAGGAATTTTCGATTAATTTTTTTTTTAATGTATTGTTGACATTCCCATGTGGTGAGCTTCTGAACATCGTTGGAAATGCGAGGGCATGTATTCAAATATGTGTAATTCATTTTTATTGAACATTTGAGCTGTATAAACTAAAAGTCTAGATGGGATTGAGTGTTCTTTAGATCTTATTATGAGCATGAATGTTGGAAATGAGCCTTGCAAGCCAAAAGATGACCTTAGGTAGTTGGTAATCTTTCATGTACTGGTTTCTCAATTGCTTTTGTTTGCTTTGCTGAAATATTTTAAATGTGTTGTTTAGGTTTCCTGTTCATTGTGTTGGAGGAGGACTTACCTTTATGAATTCACCTATATTCTATGAGCAGGTTTGACTGCGGCATGTTCATGATCAAGTATGCTGATTTCTATAGCAGAGGGTTTGGGCTCTGTTTCAACCAGGTGAGGCCCTTAATGTTGGGCATAGTTATGTTATAAATCTACGAATGCCTGCTGCTCTTTTGTGCATTTTGAATCGTTTTTCGTTTTATACCATATTAATCTTTATGGGGAAAAAGCCTAAAAAAAAATCAGACTATGCCCACAGCAACACATTTATCCTGATTTTTTTTTGTGACATCAAAAACATCAAATTATGCCTATGTGACACATTTACCCTTTGTTAAGGTTTTATCATATGATTTTTCCAGCCAAAACGTTTTTATTTCACTTAAACCACATAGGTGCCATCACCATTTGCTTTGTGGCGTCCATGTAGGTAGATTTTTAACAGTTCTCATTGATGGAACTTTAATGGAGGATGTCACACAAGTACAAGTTTGGGATTTTTGGTGTCAAAGAAAAAAGTTTAGGGTAATTGTTCCCCCGTGGACAAAGTATAGGGTTTTTGGCGGTTTTTGCCCATCTTTTAGTGATCTGTTATTTTGCTTCCATAGGCCTGTTAGTGTTGGCCCAGACCTTATTGGGGAAATAAGTTGTATACTTATTACACTATTGGTTTTGGACTTTATCAACACGTGAGATCAGATAATGCCACCAGTGCTTGAGGTAAGATAATATAGGCCTTTAATGAGATCCACTAGGTCATGTGAGATGGATTGCTGGAGGTTCCTTTACATGCTAGCTTGTAAAAGTGAGTGTAGCTGACAGATTTAAGTGTTATGGGAGATGGAGTGAAATGAGTATGCTTGTCAGAAGGCTTTGACGGTGGAGGTTGCCATCCTCACCGTTTTGCATACTTTATTTAGTATTTTGGGCTTTAGTTGAATGACTTGACATTTTATCTCCATTCGTGGTTGGCGAGTTCTTGAAAAGATGGATGGAGGCTTGGATCGGCTCCTCTTTTTACTCTCATAGCTTAGTTTCTGTTTCTAGTGTCCTCTAAAACAGAATTTGGTGCCAATTTTAAACAATGGATGCACGTATACTGTTCATCCACATCTTGAGTGGTTTTTCTGCTTAGATATTTGAACGATGAGACTTGAAAGAACTTTTTTTTTCCCTTATGTATTGATTTAACTCTCCATCACAGGATCATATGCCCTATTTTCGGCGGCGAACAGCAAAGGAGATTTTGAGACTAAGAGCTGATTGAATGATGTTGTAATGACATTGGGAATCAAATTTACAAATTTTGGCATTAAAAGATGAATTCCTTTTAGTCGAAAGCACTGGGCCTTTGCCCAGTGGAATTTTTTTTTTTTTATATATTCTTTGTGTTGAAGCCAATGCAGTCAATGACGGTGTTAACGGTGTTAAAGCACGGTTTACGCTGAAAGAGTGAAGTTGTACATAGGATGGAGCACTGCTTCATGAACAATTAGTTGCAGCGTGCAAAGAAGATCAATAGGCATCTCAGCTGTGAATTGCCTTCGTTTCATCTTGTGATAATGTTCATTTATATATATATATATATATATAGAGAGAGAGAGAGAGAGAGAGAGAGAGAGAGAGAGAGAGAATTTTCCTTCTCTTTTCCCGTGCGCTTGGTAAATGGGTATCATTTTGTGCTTGTCCTTGTGCTCTTCTGTAGATTTACGTAGTACTGAATGATTTTTCCTTTGGCCCAAAAAAAGTTTGCGGGAATTTTGGCTTGAGTCGAGATTAAATTGGAAAGAAGAGCTGCTTATTATACAGGAGTGCCTGTTGTGATATACATGCATCCTAATACGTCATGACCATTGAAGGGGTAAAACCCAGGTTTCAATCTTGGTCCAGATTGGGTTATATTTAGAAAATTTTTCAAATTGAATTATGTTTTCAAATGTTAATATAAAGTGTTAATTTCAATTTAATGTACATAGAAATAGTAATATTTTGATATGCACCATCTAGAGTAACTATGAAAAGAAAATTTCCTTAGGCCGAAGTAGGAAAGAAAATGCTGGGAATGTCCGGTGTGGCACCAGCCGATGTTTTAAATGGCGCAATCATGTGGCAATGGGATCTCGATTTCCCTTAAATGGCCTAAGTTAGCCTTATTTGCTATGACTCAATACTCTCATATTCGAGGAAACGAATTTTGGATAAAATATGTAATGTTGATACCTAAATTTTGATTTTTCTTTTTTTCATTTATACTGCACAAAAATAAGAATTAATTCTTACAAAAAATATTTCCTCATGCATCACATTTTTTATTTTCTTTGCATTGATGGCGAGGGGTTAAACTTAATTTGACAGGTGATTGGACTAGTGTATATTGCAAAATTCAGCTAAGACTAAGAGAGATGTGTCGAAAATTTAATGAGAATTTGGATTTGAGTTGAGCTTAATTTAGCCAATTAAATTTTAATTATTAAAAGGGCCTTTTATTAAAGTTCATTAATCGAAAAAAGGTCAAAGTTTAAGCTCGCATCATCAGATTTGATCTAAGTTTTCACTATATAAATATCTCTAGGTCACATAATAGAGGATGCCACTTTTATTGAACATACTGTAGAATTTGAAGGGATAATTCAAAGCGAAGAGGATGTTGTCTTTAGAAGAGCGCGGCCGCGCGAAGAAAGAGGGGTGATGGCTATAGTGGAGCAGGGCACTAAGAAAGGACCGACTGTAAAAGTCAGAGAGTTCTTTGACATCAAGACCCATCTAAAAAAAGATTTGCATAGGAGAAACACTTCCATATTGACCGAACACATAAGGGTGCGTATGGTAACGTTTCTGTTCTCGAAACAACTTTTGGAACAGAAAAACTTTTGTGTGTTTCTGTTTCCGGCAACGATTTTTGGGAACAGAAACGCGTTTGGTAACTGCATAAAATTTTTATTCTCGGAACAAAAAAGGAACAGAAACGCGTTTGGTAACTACATAAAGTTTTTGTTCTCGAAACAAAAAAGAACAAAATCGCATTTTTAACTGCAAAAAAAATTATATTCCTAATTTTTTTCATTTAATTCTATTCCTAATTTTTTCAATATGGATATCAACAATAAAAAAAATGAAATAGAAGACAAATTAGAATTGAGCAATGAGAACATGAAATATGTCTTCCATATATAGGAAAAATTACAATTGTGAGTTACACATAAATGTCTCCAAGTAGATAAACATATGATAACATAATTGAATGCAAATACTGTTTGATAAACTGTAATTGAAAAGTGTATTTGGATACAACTTTGACGTAAATGCCGTTTAATAAAAAATACCATTTGTAAATGATTCGATTTCTCAATTAATTTTTATTATTTAGAATATTTTTTGATTTTTGATTTTTAATTATTTTATTTTTTTTAATTATTTTTATTTTTTCGAAAAAAATATTTTTTATTTTTTCGAAAAATTATTATCTTTCTATTTTTATTATTTATTTTTTCGAAAAAATATTTTTTATTTTTATTATTTATTTTTCGAAAAAAATATTTTTTTATTTTTATTTTTTAATTAATTAATTTTTATTATTTCGTTTTTTATTTTTTTATTTTATTTTTATTATTTCAAAAAAAATATTTTTTATTATTTTTTATCATTTTATTTTAAATTAATTTATTTGATTATTTATTTTTATTATTTCGATTTTTATTCTTTTTTATTTTTTTTTTGAAAAAAATTATTTTTATGTTATTTATTTTATTCTTTAATTATTTTTATTTTTAATTACATTCAAGAAAGTGTTCCCAATTGTTTCCAAAAAATGTTCCAAATGTGTTTCTAAAAAGTGTTCCGGGAATATAGAAGCAAGTTTTTTTTGTTTCTCATTTATGCTCCAAAAGTGTTTTTGTTTCTTAAAAGTGTTCTAAGAACACTTTGGGATCACTTTTTTACCATGCGCGTTTCTGTTCCCAAAGTGTTGCAAAAACACTTTGGGAATAGAAACACTTTTTCTGGAGCGTTATCATATGCACCCTAGGGTCTGTTTGGTAACATTTCTGTTCCAAAAAAATGATTCTGATTAAAAACACTTTTTTCTGATTCTGTTCTTTTAAAGAATCAGAATACATTTGGTAACTACATAAAATTTTTGATTTTTTGTCCAAAAGTGTTCCTAAAAAATTGATCCTAAAAAAGTGTCATAGAAAGAGGCTGAGAAGTCCATCTTTGAAAAGTAATCCTACAAAAGTGTTCTTTTTTTGAGAAACAACTTTTTTTTTTGTTTTTGATTTTTGCTCCAAAAGTGTTCCCGAGAGCAGAATCAGAAACAAAATTATTTGCGTTACCAAACATGTTTCTGATCTTTTTTTGTTCCCGGGAACAGAAACAGAGGAACAGAAACGTTACCAAACAGACCCTAAACGTGCATCCAAGTGCCGCCTGTCGTTCCTCCTCACTGCTAAATCGTCCACTTGTGCCCGTCCACGCCTACAACCAAGCGGAATGCAATATCTGCTGAGGTGACCGGCAAACTCCAAAAACGAATCACTACGGAGGCCCTAATGTCCCGGAGATGTTCCCATTTGTTGCACCTCTCGCGAGCCACTGTGACGATAAAAGTTGGTTGTTCCTCGGAACTTGTTTGCGCAGGTTGTTCCTCGGAACTTGTTTGCGGATCCAATCAAATTATCATCCAGGAGATCCGCCGAGAAGCCCCGCGCGATCAACCTTGCCATAGGAGCCGATTGCTATTTGTGTACCAAGGCGCCAATTATTCTAGTTAAGCAGCACAACCGAGAAGCCAATTCCACCAAGTTGAAGATTGAGATTGTGGTCCTAAGACGTGAACTTTGTTGTTTCCTTTTCTGATGACATTATCACTGACCAAAGTGAGAGAGAGAGTACAGGACGACACATGGTCAACGCACAGCCATAATTTCGAGTGAGAAAGCTTAAAGAGGGAGAGGAGGGAAAGAAAGCGGCTCCTTCCTTGGAGGATCTCCTTGGTCCAGTCCCTTGGGGAGTTCCTGTAGTGTCCAATCAGTTTTATTGTCGCTCGTGACACTGCCACATCGGACGCTCCACAGCCGTCATATCACTTGGCGTCCTTGCAGCTCCTTGACAACTCTGCTCCATCGTTATCGCATCTGATCGCTGCAACGACCTGGTGTCCATTAGGGATGCATTAATAACAACGACCCATACGTGCACCGGTTCTATGTTGTTCTTAGTCAATCGCTAATTCAAACATCTCCAAGTAAGACTTCATTGGATGAAATTCGAAGAGGACTCATAATGATCAGAATCTAGGGAATTCTAGAGGGAGTCCACTGACTGGTTATTAGTTTTCGTCTGAATTCTTATATGCGTAGGACTTCCTTGGCCTCGTCCAATCACCGTTTCCACGAGTCCATCTGCGAGCAACGTTGTGTATCACTGGTTGATTACCATCCACTGAAGTATTACCTTCGCCAGGATGCTTCTATCGCGACCTAAAAAATTCGATCGGTGAAATTTCAGATTAACATATTATCAGGTTAATTGACTAACCTAATTCGGACTCTTCCAAGTCCTACCGAATCGCAACTTAGGTTCTTTTCATGCAAAGTCTATTCAATTTGGAGTCGCCACTAATCGTTCTTGGTAGGTCGATTAGAAACCTAAGTAAATTAGCGAGAAAACTAAATTACTTCTACGAATCAGAAATTCAAAGTCCGGGGACTTGATTACGTAGATTACTCTAACGTCTTTTTGGTATCATTTTATGTCATGAAAAATTATTTGAGAAGGCAGTGTTAATCGATTTTAACCTAAGGCATTAACAAAGGTTATCATGCGGGTGTACAAACAATTAATTAAACATCCAGAAATCAAGTAAGCTTGGGGAGCATGCGCTACACAAAATATATTTTTTGGTTGGTTTTCGTTCTTTCTTTTATGAACGCATGAAAAGTTGTATTATATGCAATGCATAAAATTATCCTAAAATGCAATGGTATAAATTAAATGCAAATCTAAAAGATTCAAATGATGTGACATAAAATGACATGGCAAAAAATGACATGACACAAAATGATGTGATGATATGGCATATGCAAATCTAAAAGATTCATCTTGCACGTCTTGCATGAATCTTTTGCCAGCTTTGCTGGATTGAGTTTTCCTCACTTTCGTGGACTTCTTCACCAAAATTGTGGTAAAGTGTTGATTTAAGCACCGTTCGTCGAGTGTTCCTGTTTCTTTCTGCAAGAAGAAATGTGCAAAATTTTTTTTATTTATTTACAATACTTACAACATTCCCCACCCTTGGGGATCGAACTCGGAACATTTCGGACCGCAATCATTCCCCATGCCATCAGGCCTATTGGACCGTAGGCGTTTATGGAGGCTTTCTTTTAAGAATTAACTGTTGGGATGGCGTGGTCTTGCTACTTTGCATTGGGCAATTCCATGTCCCTGTTCTTTTCAAGGCCATTTAAAATTCCTGTTAAAAATGAAAGTAATTCAGGGATGCAGACATGACTGTCGCGACCCTCTGAAAATATTTTTATTATTTCTAGGGGTTAACGGATTATTAGGTTAATTAGATTTGACTAACCTAACGCGGACCCTCCCAAACCCTACCGAATCGCAACTTTGGTTTTTGTTTAAATGATTTTGAAATTTGGAGTCGCCACTAATCGTTCTTGGTAGGTCGATTAGAAACCTAAATAAATTAGCGGGAGAACTAATTTATTCCTGCGAACCAGAGATTAGGAGCTCGGGGACTTGGTTACACTAGTTAATTAAAACTAATGCCCTTTCGGTACCTTAATTTCATGGATATCCTAATTCGGCAACTCAGGCTTGGTTTATTCCTAAGGCTCTAGTAGGGTATTCTCTTTTGTATTTTCACTTTTTAAATAGGATGCATGGATGATATATATTTTTATTTGTTATATTTTTTTAAGTGTTAAAGATTCCCTGAAGCCGAAAGAGGGAGTGTGTTAACGACTTCTGTGCAATATTACAACCTACTTATCTTTTAGGTCTGATGATTCAAAAATTAAATTATAGGAAGTACATGACAATGAATAAACACCTCCAATGGGAGGCCTAGCATTGGCTTGGCTCTTCCCTTTGGGATTTAAGGTACAGGTATTTAAGTTGCAAGTATTTAAACTACTGTAAGTAAAAACCTCCAATGGGAGGCTAAGCATTGGCTTGGCTCTTCCCTTTGGGATTTAAGGTAGAGGTATTTAAGTTGCAGGTATTTAACTACTGTAAGTAAAAACCTCCAATGGGAGGCTAAGCATTGGCTTGGCTCTTCCCTTTGGGATTTAAGGTATAGGTATTTAAGTTGCAGGTATTTAACTACTGTAAGTAAAAACCTCCAATGGGAGGCTAAGCATTGGCTTGGCTCTTCCCTTTGGGATTTAAGGTACAGGTATTTAAGTTGCAGGTATTTAACTACTGTAAGTAAAAACCTCCAATGGGAGGCTAAGCATTGGCTTGGCTCTTCCCTTTGGGATTTAAGGTACAAGTATTTAAGTTGCAGGTATTTAACTACTGTAAGTAAAAACCTCCAATGGGAGGCTAAGCATTGGCTTGGCTCTTCCCTTTGGGATTTATGGTGCAGGTATTTAAATTGCGGATGGACTTTATCCTCTCCATTCTGGGGTATGAATTCTTTAAAATGAAATACAACGAATTGATTCAACAATTTGAAATTTGTTCGCGCTTGAGGACTCCTCCAAGCCGATTTTGTGCTTCCACAGGGTTGACCATTGATATAGAGCTGCGGCTTCCTGACATAAAATAAAGTGAAGTGTCAGTATACAAAATATGTGCTAATCTGCACCTAAAACCAGAAGAGTGGAAAGAGTACTTATCTCCCATTTTTTTGGGAGGGATTTCTATAATTGATTTTCGCTCTCTATGTTCCCAATATAGAGAGTTTCTTTTGAATTAAGAGGGACTTTTAGTCACAGATCAGTTGAGAAATCGGTGGACAGCTTAGGAGCTTGTCTGGGCCGATTTTTGCATCTCTACGAGATTTTTGCTGTTGACGTAGAGATATCCTTCTCCTGACATAAAATATGGGGAAAAAAAAGAGATGGAGAAAGTGTATACAATTTGTGCTAATTTGCGAGTAAAATCATAAATAAATGAATAAATAAAAACACTTAGCTCGAATTTGCTTGCTCGTTGACGAGGATGAACTCTTGATTTATATTGATCGATGAAGGAATTTGTGATGATAACCCCTAGCTTTAAACTCCCATCATCTTCAAAATTCTCTCTCTTTTGGTATTTTCTTTTTCTCGAATTTTTCTTCAATCTCCCAAAACTCTCTCAAACATCCAAAATTTCCTCTCCAAAAAATTCTCCCAAACACTTCAAATTTTCTCTCCCAAGAATCCCCTCTCAAGCTCACTTCATCCTCCTTTTATAATCTACTCATCTATCTCCCATTCTAATTTTTCCACTAACTCTATCTCCCATTCTAATTTCTCCACTAACTCTTCTTCATTTTCATCTTCCATTCTCCATCTCTATCTCACATTCTAATCTCTCCACTAACTCTTCTTCATCTTCATCTTCCCTTCTCCATATTTATCTCCCATTCTAATTTCTCCACTAACTCTTCTTCATCTCCATCTTCCCTTCTCTATTCTTATCTTCCATTCTAATTTCTCTACTAACTCTTCTTCATCTCTATCTTCCCTTCTCTATTCTTATCTTATTTTCTCCATCTATTCATCTCCAACTTCTCTTCTTCATCTCCTCTTCTCCATCTTCCCTTCTCTATTCTAATTTATCCACTAACTCTTCTTTTTGTTATTTGTAAAATAATCCTTCAAGAGTTAAGTATTTGCACTCTAGTCCTTGAATTTTAAGTATTTACAATTTAGTCCTTGAAAAAATATATTTCTTTAAGTCCAAATCTCCTCACAATTTTTGACACACCAAAATTCACCACATGTCAAATTTAAGCTCATTTCTTGCCGTTGAAAATAATGCAGAATTTAATTAAAGCCCTTTTGCAAAATTAAGTCATTCTGGGTATAATTGGGCCAAGATGAAAATTTAAAATATTAGAAGACAATGTCACAACTCATAAAAAGTGAAAATTAAAAATAAGTTGACTCAAATTAAATTTTTTTAGGCCCGATTCAAGATTATACTCGTGAAGGAACACGTGACTCGAATTAGATTTTTCTGAATTTGCGATGGCCAATATGAAAATAGATTTAAAATAAAAATATTAACTATCTTTGTGTATTTTTTTGGCCTCAAATGTTATTTTTCCAAAATTTTCAAGTATTTTTGTATTTTTTTTAAAAAAAATTAAAAATATATATATAATATGAAATTTTATTTTTTGTTCAAAAATGGTTGCCTAGGCTTGGCCAAGGCTTCCAAAGTTGATTTTTCAATTTTCTCATTTTTTCTTCATTTTTTGTTTTATGAATTTTCGAAAATAAAAATACCGAAAAATACTGAAAAATATGAAAAATCGTTTTTTGGTCAAAATTGGTTCCCTAGGCTTGGCTAAGGTCCCCAAAGTTGATTTTTCAATTTTATGAATTTTTATGGATTTTTTTATTACTTTAGCAATAGAAAAAATGATTAAAAATCAGGTGTCAACAGCTGCCCCTCTTTGAAAGGATGCTCGGTAGAGGTTCATTTCAAAAACGAGATGACACCTGAATTCTAATCGACTCAATACAAGGAAATAAAAAGAGTCGTGACATGAATGTTCCACTGAAAATGAAATGAGAACCTAAGGATTCGTTATATAAAAAAACTTTAGGGTGGTTGAACTTGAACCCGTATGGTGGATCAACCCATGGTAGATTCCTAATAAAAGGATTCTACTGATTAAAAATTGAATTAAAATTTGACCTGTATGGTGGGTCATACCATTTGACCCGTATGGTGGGTCGTACCATGGTAGATTCCTAATAAAAGGATTCTACTGATTAAATTTTGATTGAGATTTGACCTGTATGGTAGGTCACCCCATGGAGATACCTGTAAGAAGGACTTGGTGCCTGTAGAAAGGACTTGGTGTCTGTAAAAAGGACTTGTGCCTGTAAGAAGGACTTGATTTGCCTGTAAGAAGGACTTGATTTGCCTGTAAGAAGGACTTACTTTGCCTGTAAGAAGGACTTTGTGCCTGTAAGAAGGACTTGCGTTGCCTGTAAGAAGGACTTGGTTTGCTTGTAAGAAGGACTTTGTTTGCCTGTAAGAAAGACTTGATTTGCCTGTAAGAAGGACTTTATGCCTGTAAGAAGGACTTGATTTGCCTGTAAGAAGGACTTTGTGCCTGTAAGAAGGACTTGATTTGCCTATAAGAAGGACTTGGTTTGCCTGTAAGAAGGACTTAGTTTGCCTGTAAGAAGGACTTGATTTGCCTATAAGAAGGACTTTGTGCCTGTAAGAAGGACTTAGTTTGCCTGTAAGAAGGACTTGATTTGCCTATAAGAAGGACTTTATGCCTGTAAGAAGGACTTGATTTGCCTGTAAGAAGGACTTTGTGCCTGTAAAAAGGACTTTGTACCTGTAAGAAGGACTTGATTTGCCTGTAAGAAGGACTTGTTTTGCCTGTAAGAAGGACTTTGTTTGCCTGTAAGAAGGACTTGATTTGCCTGTAAGAAGGACTTTGTGCCTGTAAGAAGGACTTGGTTTGCCTGTAAGAAGGACTTAGTTTGCCAGTAAGAAGGACTTTATGCCTGTAAGAAGGACTTAGTTTGCCTGTAAGAAGGACTTTATGCCTGTAAGAAGGACTTGGTTTGCCTGTAAGAAGGACTTGGTTTGCCTGTAAGAAGGACTTAGTTTGCCTGTAAGAAGGGCTTGGTGTACCTCAAAGGGTGCCATTCTGAAATCTGGGGAGACCAGGAATCCTACGGAAGCTCAAACCCAAATTATATTCTCCCGTCGCTTTAGGAATAAACCAAAGAGGCAGAGATCAAAAGGTTTCGAACATTTCTGTCCTTAAGACAAATCATGCTTTATTGAAGAAGGTGGATACCTATATATACCGCAATGGATTCGAGTACCCCAACAACCGTCAGAATTCATTCTCTTGAAAGGTTCAGGTTGAAGATATACTTACCTGAGAATTTGGAAGAAATGCTTGGTGGCTTCTCGACAACCAGGCTTGTTCATTCAATAATCGCCAAATGAATTTCAAGACTTTGGAAGGTAACTCAAACACCGGGAATGTGTTGCCTGTCAGGCAATGTCAGAGCTAACATGTGCAAGCATTTTCATCAATGCGTTCATTGGTTCATACAAAATTGTTCAGCTAAGTTGGCAATGATTAGAAGTAGTCTGTGTGATAACTCATGATGCAATCAATCAAAATGTGGATCATGCAAAACTATTCTGTCAAGTTTGCATTACCAATTCTATTTAAGGAGGTTCTCATAATATGAACGCCTCGAATGTAATCTGAATGGGGGACTTTAGTCCGAAGGGGCTTTCTCTCACTCTAGAGAAAGGTTGTTTATCTGTAGATTAAAATGTTAGACCCGTGTGTAGAAATGGTTTAACTTTCCTCATCCTGTTATGCCCCATTTTGCACATTTGATGTCTCCTATGCAGTTTATGCTCTAAGTTGGAATTGGTAAATTAAACATGCGGAATAATCATACATAATTCGTGAAATGTGTAAACACAATGCCGATGTGACAATTTTTAGCATCATGTGTATTTATATAATGTGCAAACATGGGCGGATTTGAATTGCCCCTGGTATGTGGGTGGATTGAACAAATTGGGAAGCCCACTCCTTATGTCGAGGAGCGGTTTGTCTCAAGTTTTGCCCCTGCACGATGAGGCATATGGGTGAGGGAGCATTTTGGTTTGTTTAGTGACAGCGACCGCCATGGTTTAGCAGTTAAATGCCCCCCATTTTTCACCAGAATAGATCTTGTCAAATGATCATCATTTTCTTTTGGATTTGTCTCCTCCAACATGTTACATGTTAGTATAAATATTTCCTGCAACAAGAAAAGGAGACATGTCAACCGGTATTAAAAGGGATAAATTGGAAACGATACTGATTTACCCTTCATCTTGAATGCCTTGGACAAGTCTTTTACCAATTTTGCTGGGTTGAGTTTTCTTCGACTTTTGTTGGATGCTTCACCATTAAGCCGAGAATGTGGCAAAATATTGACTTCGGTATTACTCGTCGAGTATTCCTGCATTCGGTCCATTGGACCATAGGTGTCCATGGGGTTTTCTTTTCAAAGGTTAATCCTTGGGGATAACGCGGCCCTGTTGTATCACCTTGGGCCTTGTTACGATATTTCTCGAGGTAATTTGCAATCCCTGTTAAGAATGGAATAAAAAAATTCAGGACTCGAGATGATTATGTGCAAATTAGAACGATACAGAATTACCCATGTCTGAGATTGTTCGGATCTTTCGCTTGTATTTTTCTTTAACCGAAGCTGTCCATCCCGTGGTAATATCCATGAGTTGATTTGCCCCCAATTTAGCCCGACCAGGAAATTTGGTTTTTGGATACAACTGTATTCTCGAGTCGCTTTTGCAAATTCCTGAAAATAGAAGGGATCAAATTTAAAACCGGAGTAATTTAAGGGTAAATTGGAACGATACGGATTTACCCTTCAAATTTACGCAGATTTCGTCTCGATATTAATTTTTTCGAGTTTGGTGCGGTTAACGGCTCTGAGCATTTAATAGGGGGAAAGGGAAATGATTACTTCTAGTTTGTGCATTAATTTTGGACATCGACAAAAGGCGAGAACGTGCGATGAAACTAAGTAGACGTATTTGTCTAGGTTTAATCTTCTTCATGATGCTCTCGCGGGTTGCGGTAGACGATGATATCAAGAACATTAGAGAGGCATTCAGTGTGGCTTTCCACCAGCCGCCTAGAGACCCGCGTTCAATCATGTAAATTAATAAAGCTACCACCACTTAATTAGTGTGCCAATAAATTCGGCCATTTGTTGCGTGCCCCACTTCAACCGTGTTTTGTTTCTTTCGGTGCCCACTTGCTCTTGTCGGGCGCCTGTAGCATTGGGAGAAATACTTGTGGGTCACATTCATTAATAGAACCTCGGTCCTCTAAAACCCTCCGCGTGTTTCGGATCCGAGGAAATTTTAAGACCGGTCTCTGGTTGATTTAATCAGGTTAAGGTACTTATTTCATGGTTTCTGATTATATAATTCATATTGTCTTTCAAAAGACGCGGGATCCTCTGTAATACATTAAATATGCCCCCGTGTTTAATCAGTATAAGTCCACCGTCATATCACAATACACTGCCCATATAAGTTTACGGATTGACACAACTCTATCTGTCAAAGATGGACAGTGTTCGTTTGCCTCCCTGAATTAACGGTTGAAGCCTTGGTGTTTTTCGTCTTTTGGTATTTCTGAAGATGATTCTTGATATATTATTGAACTTAATTTTTACACCCGTCTGGGGTATCTAGGATCTCCCTGCAAAAGAAAAGGATATAATTAGTATGCGACACAAGGAATGTCGGTCCATGACTCATATATTAGTCCAATTTTATTTTTTCTATTTTATAGAGAAATCAGAAAAAAAAAATTTCTTTAGGAAGAAATGGGTTAATTTCTGATACAGAATTTTTTTTTGCATATTTATTACTCTTTTTTTTATTATTTTTTTTAAGGAATGTGACAAAATCTCTTGATGTTTACTAAAATCTTTGAAGGAATTTCCTTTTTATCAAAATAAATTTTCAGAGGTAAATTTATCAGGAAAATTTTATTTTTATTGAAGCAGGAAAGACATAACAGAAATCCTTTATTGGTTAACAAAATTCCCCCGAGACATTAGTCTAATTTTATTTAGAGAAAATTTTCTTAGAAAAACATGAGCGAATTTCTCGAAAAGAATTTTTGTTGCAAGTTTTTATAATTTGAAAGAATGTGATAAAATCACTTGATGTTTACCAAAGTTTTTTTTTAAGGAATTTTTCTTTTTATCGAAATAAATTTTCAGAGGAAAATTTGTCAGGAAAATTTCATTTTTATTGAAGCAAGAAAAACATGACAAAAATCTCTTATTGGTCAATACAACTCCCCCGAGACATTAGTCTAATTTTATTTAGAGAAACGTTTCTTAGAAAAACATGAGCGAATTTCTCGAGAAGAATTTTCTTGCAAGTTTTTATAATTTGAAAAATGTGATAAAATCACTTGATGTCTACTAGAGTTTTTTTTTAAGGAATTTTTCTTTTTATTGAAATAAATTTTCAGAGGAAAATTTTTTCAGGAAAATTTCATTTTTATTGAAGTAATAAAAACATGACAAAAATCTCTTATTGGTTAATAAAATTCCCATGAAGGGATTTTTTCACATCATTTTTTCAAAAAATAAAAATAAAAAGAAATGAGGGACAAATTTAATTTTTATTTTCTTTTAAAAGAATGGTCGTAATATCAAGCTCAAAAACTAACTAACACCTAGCATGGACCGACCGAAAATAAATACAAGATAAAATTAGAGAACTTACTTTTACCTTGGAGAAATGCAAATCACATAGTCATGCGCATGACTCAAGTGATGAGTGGACTCTAGAAAATAAAAGAAGGAGAGACAGGGTATGGACCTAAAGGGCCCCCACTATCTGAATTAACAACATTACCCTCCGCGCAATCAAATCACAATGGGAAGAATTGTCAATTCAGATAATGAGCGGGATAAAATATGGTCAACCCAAGCGCAATCGACGCAAGAACTTTGCATATTCGATCCCTATCTATGGTTACCTAGGAAAAATTTCGCGACTTGAGTTTAGACGCTTGTGTGTGCAGGTGTTGTGATCCTCAAAATATGTAAGATATGCACAACAATTGATATCAAAACAGCGCTTCTAAAAATGTGTGAAATTAAACATAATCCCAACACCGAGCCTGCAAAACAAATGGGTTAGCCAAACACTCCGCCCCTTATAACTCCCATCCTGCAAAAACATATAATACCTATAGAATGAGTCCCAAGCAAGATCGCCAGAAGCAAGATATCCATGAAATTTTCATTGGCCTAAGTCCACTAAGACTTTTAAAATTTCGAAACAATTTAAGTATTCCAATTGGCATCTTTTTTCGAAAATTAAAAATCTCTATTCCCCAGTGGAGTCGCCAGTCTGTCGCGACCCTCTGAAAATATTTTTATTATTTCTAGGGGTTAACGGATTATTAGGTTAATTAGATTTGACTAACCTAACGCGGACCCTCCCAAACCCTACCGAATCGCAACTTTGGTTTTTGTTTAAATGATTTTGAAATTTGGAGTCGCCACTAATCGTTCTTGGTAGGTCGATTAGAAACCTAAATAAATTAGCGGGAGAACTAATTTATTCCTGCGAACCAGAGATTAGGAGCTCGGGGACTTGGTTACACTAGTTAATTAAAACTAATGCCCTTTCGGTACCTTAATTTCATGGATATCCTAATTCGGCAACTCAGGCTTGGTTTATTCCTAAGGCTCTAGTAGGGTATTCTCTTTTGTATTTTCACTTTTTAAATAGGATGCATGGATGATATATATTTTTATTTGTTATATTTTTTTAAGTGTTAAAGATTCCCTGAAGCCGAAAGAGGGAGTGTGTTAACGACTTCTGTGCAATATTACAACCTACTTATCTTTTAGGTCTGATGATTCAAAAATTAAATTATAGGAAGTACATGACAATGAATAAACACCTCCAATGGGAGGCCTAGCATTGGCTTGGCTCTTCCCTTTGGGATTTAAGGTACAGGTATTTAAGTTGCAAGTATTTAAACTACTGTAAGTAAAAACCTCCAATGGGAGGCTAAGCATTGGCTTGGCTCTTCCCTTTGGGATTTAAGGTAGAGGTATTTAAGTTGCAGGTATTTAACTACTGTAAGTAAAAACCTCCAATGGGAGGCTAAGCATTGGCTTGGCTCTTCCCTTTGGGATTTAAGGTATAGGTATTTAAGTTGCAGGTATTTAACTACTGTAAGTAAAAACCTCCAATGGGAGGCTAAGCATTGGCTTGGCTCTTCCCTTTAGGATTTAAGGTACAGGTATTTAAGTTGCAGGTATTTAACTACTGTAAGTAAAAACCTCCAATGGGAGGCTAAGCATTGGCTTGGCTCTTCCCTTTGGGATTTAAGGTACAAGTATTTAAGTTGCAGGTATTTAACTACTGTAAGTAAAAACCTCCAATGGGAGGCTAAGCATTGGCTTGGCTCTTCCCTTTGGGATTTATGGTGCAGGTATTTAAATTGCGGATGGACTTTATCCTCTCCATTCTGGGGTATGAATTCTTTAAAATGAAATACAACGAATTGATTCAACAATTTGAAATTTGTTCGCGCTTGAGGACTCCTCCAAGCCGATTTTGTGCTTCCACAGGGTTGACCATTGATATAGAGCTGCGGCTTCCTGACATAAAATAAAGTGAAGTGTCAGTATACAAAATATGTGCTAATCTGCACTTAAAACCAGAAGAGTGGAAAGAGTACTTATCTCCCATTTTTTTGGGAGGGATTTCTATAATTGATTTTCGCTCTCTATGTTCCCAATATAGAGAGTTTCTTTTGAATTAAGAGGGACTTTTAGTCACAGATCAGTTGAGAAATCGGTGGACAGCTTAGGAGCTTGTCTGGGCCGATTTTTGCATCTCTACGAGATTTTTGCTGTTGACGTAGAGATATCCTTCTCCTGACATAAAATATGGGGAAAAAAAAGAGATGGAGAAAGTGTATACAATTTGTGCTAATTTGCGAGTAAAATCATAAATAAATGAATAAATAAAAACACTTAGCTCGAATTTGCTTGCTCGTTGACGAGGATGAACTCTTGATTTATATTGATCGATGAAGGAATTTGTGATGATAACCCCTAGCTTTAAACTCCCATCATCTTCAAAATTCTCTCTCTTTTGGTATTTTCTTTTTCTCGAATTTTTCTTCAATCTCCCAAAACTCTCTCAAACATCCAAAATTTCCTCTCCAAAAAATTCTCCCAAACACTTCAAATTTTCTCTCCCAAGAATCCCCTCTCAAGCTCACTTCATCCTCCTTTTATAATCTACTCATCTATCTCCCATTCTAATTTTTCCACTAACTCTATCTCCCATTCTAATTTCTCCACTAACTCTTCTTCATTTTCATCTTCCATTCTCCATCTCTATCTCACATTCTAATCTCTCCACTAACTCTTCTTCATCTTCATCTTCCCTTCTCCATATTTATCTCCCATTCTAATTTCTCCACTAACTCTTCTTCATCTCCATCTTCCCTTCTCTATTCTTATCTTCCATTCTAATTTCTCTACTAACTCTTCTTCATCTCTATCTTCCCTTCTCTATTCTTATCTTATTTTCTCCATCTATTCATCTCCAACTTCTCTTCTTCATCTCCTCTTCTCCATCTTCCCTTCTCTATTCTAATTTATCCACTAACTCTTCTTTTTGTTATTTGTAAAATAATCCTTCAAGAGTTAAGTATTTGCACTCTAGTCCTTGAATTTTAAGTATTTACAATTTAGTCCTTGAAAAAATATATTTCTTTAAGTCCAAATCTCCTCACAATTTTTGACACACCAAAATTCACCACATGTCAAATTTAAGCTCATTTCTTGCCGTTGAAAATAATGCAGAATTTAATTAAAGCCCTTTTGCAAAATTAAGTCATTCTGGGTATAATTGGGCCAAGATGAAAATTTAAAATATTAGAAGACAATGTCACAACTCATAAAAAGTGAAAATTAAAAATAAGTTGACTCAAATTAAATTTTTTTAGGCCCGATTCAAGATTATACTCGTGAAGGAACACGTGACTCGAATTAGATTTTTCTGAATTTGCGATGGCCAATATGAAAATAGATTTAAAATAAAAATATTAACTATCTTTGTGTATTTTTTTGGCCTCAAATGTTATTTTTCCAAAATTTTCAAGTATTTTTGTATTTTTTTTAAAAAAAAATTAAAAATATATATATAATATGAAATTTTATTTTTTGTTCAAAAATGGTTGCCTAGGCTTGGCCAAGGCTTCCAAAGTTGATTTTTCAATTTTCTCATTTTTTCTTCATTTTTTGTTTTATGAATTTTCGAAAATAAAAATACCGAAAAATACTGAAAAATATGAAAAATCGTTTTTTTGGTCAAAATTGGTTCCCTAGGCTTGGCTAAGGTCCCCAAAGTTGATTTTTCAATTTTATGAATTTTTATGGATTTTTTATTACTTTAGCCATAGAAAAAATGATTAAAAATCAGGTGTCAACAATGACATGCAAATATGACATACGAACATGGACATACTGGTATGACATGCGTACGTGTTCAATAACAGATATATCACAAAAAAAAAACAATCAAAGAAATCTATGATTTCACAAACAAGCTTGATAATATAATGTAATGAAAAGATGCAATACAAAAAGCAGTGAATAAAGATAAGCATTAAAATTCCCTAAAGCCGGAAAAAGGGAATGAGTTAATGACTTCTGTGCAATATTACGACCCCCAACAGGTGGCTCGGCTTGCTAATTCTGGGATTTGATAATACGGAAATCAAAATACAAGAGATGGAATATAGAAGATCTTTACACCACTAAATAAGAGGCAAAGTCTACCGCGATATGGGGTTCGGATTAATAAAAAGATGTAACATAAAAAAGCAATAAATAAATATAAGTATTAAAATTCCCTGAAACCGAAAAGAGAGAGTGAGTTAAGGACTTCCGTGTAGTATTACGACCTCCAGCAGGTTGCTTGGCCTAGCAATTCTAGAGTTTGATAATGCGAAAATCAAAATACAAGAGATGGAATACAAGAGATCTTTACACCATCAAATAGGAGGTAGAGCTTACCGCAATTTGAGGTTCGGATCTTTTAAGAGAAAAATATAGATAATTGCAATACAAATACGACATGTGGATACGAAGACATACAAATACGATATTGCATAATTGAAATTTAAATCAATCCATTTGGGCAACGAAATTCTCGAAGATTTTAATGGTTAGGACCATTACCAAGTTCGGCAAATTCGATCATGAAATTTGAACTTCGAACTACCTCATGTGTCACACCCCGATCCTCAGGCACGAGCTATCCCTACTAAAACGCCTCAGATCGGAAAGGATAGCGTCCTAGGCACACTAACGACCAAACCAAAATTTCTCGCATGCGAAAAACGTTTTAAAACTCCCAGATAATTCACATGCAAGGATAGAAAAGCAGGACGTCCATTTATTTAACCAAATATTTTCATACAGTAACGAGTAGAGGATTGCTGACCTTATGGAGCTAAACAACATAAATATAACCACACTCTTTGGGGTGGCTCCCTAAGACCAGCAAAAAGATAGGTGGGTCAAAAAAAGGTTAGCTAATCATCTACTCCCAAAAGATGGCTACTACTCCATTGCTCCCATCTTCACTTTGGACATGAAAAATGATAACCACGATAGGGTGAGAAATAAATCTAAGTGGGTCAACGTCTAAGCTCGAATAAGAAGATTATTCGCCCAGACGTCCCAATTAATAAAGTCCCACATCAACCAAGATTTTTATAAAAATATCAGCCAATTCAAGTCTTCTCTAAAAATCATTTTATTCGATGGTCAAAGAGTTCATTGCACACGACTGATGTGACTTTACACTACGACAGGTAGTGTCTTCTGATAGTCCGTAAGATTCGTATGACTAACACAACACGTTACTATCAGGAAAATGGCACATGACTAGTGTAACTTTACACTATAACTGGCAGTGTCTTCTGATAGTCCGTAAGATTTGTGCGACTGGCACGACACGTTTCTATCAGAAAATATAGCACATGACTAGTGTGACAGAGCACTACGACTGGCAGTGTCTCTCGGTAGTCCGTAAAATTCGTACGACTGGCACGACACGGAACTACCATGATAATACCGTACGTCTGGCACGGACCGTACGATTGGCACGGATTTTAAGACCCTTATGTGACCACTCTCTTGAATTATAAAAATCAGTCAATTTCCCATTTTTCCAACTGAACACCAATAATTAGTTTATTGTTCGGTCTGACAGAAATCAATCCAATTTATTAGCAGACCCGCGTCGATCTCGACCTCAAGCAATCGGCCACGAAAATTCCATAACAATTACAATTATTTAAACGAACAACGAACAATGGCTACCAAACTACCAATCAGTCAATCAAACAATTCATTGGTCGCTCCGCTCTAGTTTATCATTCGCTCTCGACCACGAAATCAGTCAATTAGTTAGTCTAAATTTCCAACTAGCCATCGACTACTTCGATACTAAGTATAACTTATTTAATTGTGGCCATTTAACCTAAACCCAGTCCCTAGGCAAACCGGCCACAATTAGACTACGTGAATTTCTAATTAAAATAATTAATTTACTAATTTAATCTTGAACGCAAGGATTAAAGGTAGCCGGTGGCGATTTTCTGGCGAGTGGCGACGGTGACACAACGAGCACGATGAGTTATTAGCTAGACAGCGGTCGACAGTGGCTTGGCTAAACGGCGAGCTTGGCTGAGCGGCAGTGGCAGCCGTGATTGGACAAGGCCACGAGTGGCTGGCTGATGGCGGAGTAGCGGCTAGTTGGAGCTCATGGTGACGTGAGCAAGGCTGTGGGCGAGCTGGAGCAGTGGCGGCGCAGCACGCGATCGAGAGGCGAAGACAACAGCTGCAACACGGGCAACCGAGGGAAGGAGGAGGAACAACTGTGCCAGCAAGTTTCTAGCGGAGCTGCAGCAGCATTGGTGGAGAGTAAAAGTTTCAGCAGCAGCGATCGCTCCGCCGAGACAGGGAGAAGATGTAGCAGCACCAGTCCCTCACGGCGGCTGTAACCAAGAGGAGGAGCAACAACAAGCCAACCGAGGGGAAGAAACAGCAATGACGGTCGGCCAAGAAGAAGAACAGTAGCATCCGCAGAGTCCTAAAACTAGCGGCCAAGCAGAAGAAGAAGAAGAAGACAAAGTAGCTAGCTGCGATATTCTCACGTGAACAATCCAAAAATTAGAAAGGGTGGCTGAAAAAGTCAGCCTTTTCTTAGGATGGAGCACGGCTGAAAATTTAGGGGAAAGGAGAGAGAGACACGTTGAGAAGAAAAGATTGGGGGGGCAGGTTCTTGGAAAGTTATTTGGTAGAAAGAAAAAAGGAAGGGAGAAAAGATGAGTGGGGTTGGTAGGGCGACTGTAGCCACAAAAATCAAAGGAAAGTGGAGCAGATAATCATTCGGTTGCAAAGGGGGTTTTGATCGAAAGTAAGAAGGGAAAAGTGGGGGGAGGTCCCGCGTTACTTCTCACAAAAAATATTTTGTCCCTAGTGCAAGAAATAGGGGCATCACAATGTCGCGACCTAAAAATCGGTTTCCTAATTTTTAAAGTTAATGGATTACCATGTTAATTAAATTGAATTAACTAGCATAGCTCGAACTCTCCCGAGTTCTACCAAATCGTGACTTAGGTTCAATTTCATCAAAAGAAGGATTTATCTTGGAGTCGCCACTAATCATTTTGGGTAGGTTGATTAGACACCTAAATAAAGCATCGGGAGAAATACTTTATTCCTACGAACCAGAGATTAATGAGTTCGGGGACTTGATTACGCTAATTTTTCAATTAACGCCTTTTCGGTACCAATTTCATGAAAATGTTCAACTTGGCAATTTTGATAAATTTTCACTTGAGGTTCAAAGGTGCAATTTTTTTTGTTTTTCTTTTTATGATTTTTTTTAGATTTTTTCGATGTATTATAAAGAATGCAAAATCACCTAAAGCAAACGAAGATGTGAAGAGAGAGCAGATAAAGTAAAACTACCCTAAGGACAGTGAAAATAAAACCCGCAACTCGTCGGGTGAATAATTACAGACCAATTAAATAAAACCCGAGACATGATCGGGAATACAACAAAAATGGACCGGAATGGACATCGGTCAAACACCGGTCGCCAAGCCTCGTGGGTCGGGAGTACAACAAAACGGACCGGAATGGACATCGGTCATCCTCCAGTCTTCAAAGCATCGGGCCGAAAGCCAAATGAAAATAATAAACTTATCCAATCGAACATGCACAATCACCAATGAGTTAAGACAATTCAAAAACTCAAAGAAATTTTAACACGTGCTGATTAAACTTCATTGAGACCATTTTTTACATTTTCCAATGCATTAACACAAAAAATACGAATTAAATCATACTGTCCATGAACATTCTTAGGGAGAAAGCAGTAACCATAAAATACAAAAGAAATAATGAAATGTATGCAAAAATTCTGAGATTTTTTGTGTGGATGAGAAAATATGTCGTTGACAACTTTCATGTTTTACATTCTTACTGAAGAGACACTCATTTTCGTGTAGAAAATGATCTTTCATGAGAGCTCAGCAGCAAACAAACAAATTTCACAGAACAGACATACTTCAGGATTAAGCTCAAATGGACACTCAAATCTCAAAATTAATGCACCAAACTTTCCA
Organism: Psidium guajava; assembly: GCA_016432845.1. NCBI lineage: Eukaryota > Viridiplantae > Streptophyta > Magnoliopsida > Myrtales > Myrtaceae > Psidium > Psidium guajava. The sequence goes on from CM028228.1 coordinate 30,428,950, forward strand.
GTCTACTAAACAAGACCCCAATGAACAACTTTCATTTTTTGTGAAGTTTCAAAAGAAGACTCTAAACATGAGATAACTACGAATCAATATGACCACGCACAGAAAAACACTCAGACTCAAGGACGCCAACAGAATTGCATGATTTCATTAAATGCATTAAAAATATGAAACGTGCATGAATATTTTTGTATTTTTTATATGTTATGCATTAAGATCTTATGAACAAATGTCATGAAGAGGTCTTTATGAAACGAAGTCTAGAATAACCCATGGAAAATCATTTAGCATGAAAGGTCAGATCAGAAAAATTCCATCTCAGGTTCTGATCACTATATTTCCAGATTTCTGCTCTCAATTTCGGGACTTTTTTGACATAGCAAACGACGTCCATTTTCGCGCCATAATATATCAAATCGAAGATCTCGAAGTCATCTACGAATGTTCAGTATATTTGTTTTCAAGATTTCATCACCTAGATATGGAAAATCTAGTTACAATACCACTGGGCGTGCTGATCCGAAAATAAAAGTCTGTGAACTTACTTCCCAAAGCATTCCCCCCAAAATCTGCAAGAACTTCCGAGTAACATCCAACGGTGGTATCTCATCCGATTTGAGTGATCTTGATATCGTTGGAATCGTCTCGATGTCATCTACAACATATCAAAAATTCAGGATGATCCAACGGTAAAAGTATGTGAGAAGGGTATGAACAGAATACGACCGGAGATCGAGATAACCGGCGGGGGGTTGAACTTCCCGATGACATCCAACGGTGAGATCTTGACCGATCTGGGCGATCTTGATATCGTTGGAATCGTCTCGATGTCAGCTACAACATATCAAAAATTCAAGACGATCCAACGGTAAAAAGTATGTGAGAAGGGTATGAACAGAATGCGTTCTTCCTCCCCTCTCCCTCAATCTCACCTAGTTTTTTTTTTTTCCAGTTTTCTCTCCTCCTCCCATTTTTTCACTAACTTTCTCCTCTCTTCTCATTCCACCATCCTCCATTCTTTTTCTCCCATCTCTCATTCTAATTCTTTATCTTCTCTTCTAATTCTACCATCTTCCATTCTCCATCTTCCCTTCTATATCTCCCCTTCTCCATCTTCCTTTCTAATTTCTCCATCTTCCCTTCTATATCTCCCCTTCTTCATCTTCCTTTCTAATTTCTCCACTATCCCTACAATTTTTTGTATTTGCAATTCAGCCCCTGAAGTTTTATGTATTTGCAATTCAGTCCCTGAAGTTTTATGTATTTGCAATTCAGTCCCTGTGGAAAAATTTCTTTTAAGTTCAAAACTTCATAAGCCTTTCGGCACACCTCCCTCACGCTCAATCCAATCGTTTGTCAATTTAAGCTCAAATCCTCCGTCGTTAGCCATAATAAAATGCATGACCGACAAAAATATTAAATATGCAATATATGAAAAAATTAATTTTTGGTGAGAACAAATTCTCATTTTTTTATGTACTTAAGTGAATGAATTTTAAAAAGTCAAAATTTAGGTGTCAACACACAATTCTCCCCACCTTAAGAAATTTCGTCCTCGAAATTAGACTGCAGTTACAATTCTTCAAAAAGAAAAGGATGCAGATCCTTCATAACTTCCTCACTTTCCCAAGTTGCCCCTTCTGTTTCGTAGTGTTGCCAAACTACCTTGACCAAAGGAATCGTCCTGCGTCGAAATACTTGCTCCTTCCTGTCTATAATCCTCATAGGTCGTTTCACATATGATGCTCGCTCATTCAACTCGATTTCTTCTAAGCTTAACACATGAGCTGGGTCAGGCTCATACTTCTTCAACATCGATACGTAGAAGACATTGTACACTTGCGCAAGTCTTGGCGACAACGCGAAGCGATATGCCAAAGTTCCAATTCGCTTGAGAATTCCAAATGGCCTTACATACCTCGGGCTCAACTTTCCCTTTTTGCCAAAATGGGATGTTCCTCTCATCGGTAACACCTTCAGGAACACATGATCGCCTACTTGAAATTCCAAAGATCTACATCTCCTGTCGACGTAACTTTTCTGACGGCTTTGCGTTGTCTTGAGTCTATCTTTGATGACCTTGACAGCTTCCACTGATTGCTAAACTAACTCTAGACTAGTAATTCTTCTTTCACCCACTTCATCCCAACACAAGGGTATTTTACAAGCTCTACCATAAAGTGCTTCGAATGGTGCCATTCTGATACTCTGCTGGTAGCTGTTATTGTAAGCAAATTCAACTAGATATAACCGTTCCTCCCAGCTACCCTTAAAGTCCAAGACACAGGCTCGCAACTTGTCATCGAGAGTCTAAATTGTCCTCTCAGACTGACCATCCGTTTGTGGGTGATAGGCTGTACTAAATTGCAGTTTCGTTCCCAGAGCAGTTTGCAGGCTCTTCCAAAATGTAGCAGTGAACTTAGGATCACGGTCTGAAGTGATCCACACTGGCACCCCATGAAGTCTCACAATGTGCCTCACATAGAGTTCGGCATATCTGTCCAAAGCAAAGTCTTTCCTCACAGGAATGAAATGAGCTAACTTTGTCAATCTGTCAATTACGACCCAGATTGAATCATGTCCCCTCTAACTCCTTGGTAATCCCATCACGAAGTCCATCGTGATATGTTCCCATTTCCACTCAGGGATTTCCAATGGCTGCAGCAATCGTCCAGGTTTATAATGCTGAGCCTTGACTTACTGGTAAGTCAAACACTTAGCCACATGCTTGGCTATGTCAGCTTTCAACCTATTCCACCAGTAGTGTTGCTTCAAATTCTGATACATCTTTGTGCTACCAGAATGAATACTATAACTGCTACAGTGTGCTCCTAATAAAATTTCTTCCCTTAGACCTTCATCTATAGGTACACATAACCGTCCTCAAAACCGAAGTATCCAATCCTCGGTTACTTGAAAGCCAGCTCTCCTCTTAGCTGAGTCTTTTTGTAGGATCTTTTAGATTGCAGGATCTGTCGATTGTAGGGCCTTAATTTTAGCCTGCACTTCTGGCTCAATCCTCAATATAGCCATGAGACTCGACAGACGACTCACTTCCAATTTAAAATCTTAGTCTCGTACTTCCTCCAAAAGAAGCCACTCTCTTACCATCATTTGGGCAATTGCTGACTTCCGACTAAGAGCATCTGCAACTTTATTTGCTTTGCCCTAATGGTACAAGATTTCATAATCGTAATCCTTCAAAAGCTCCATCCAACATCGTTGCCTCATGTTCAACTCCTTCTGCGAGAACAGATACTTAAGACTTTGATGATCAGTGTAGACTTGAAACCTTTCTCCAATCAGATAATGCCTCTAAATCTTAAGAGAAAAAACAAATGTTGCTAACTCCAAGTCATGCGTCGGATAGTTCAACTCATGCGACCTTAACTGACGAGATGCGTACGCAACTACCCTTCCATGTTGCATTGGAACGCAACCTAATCCTTTAAATGACATATTGCTATAAATTTCATACCCTCCAGGATCAGACGGTATTGTTAAAATTAGAGCAGTAGTTAGCCTCTGCTTAAGCTTTGGAAAACTATACTCACATTTATCTATTCACTCGAATTTCTCATTCTTCTTCAATAGACGCGTCAAAGGCATAGCTATCGCAGAGAACTTTCCACGAAACTTCTATAATAGCCTGCCAATCCTAAGAAACTTTGAACTTCTGTCATTGTTGTCGGCCTTGGCCAATTCATGACCGCTTCAATCTTGGCCGGATCCACAGAAGTCCCTTTTCCAAAAATTACATGACCTAGAAAAGCTACACGAGTCAGCCAAAATTCACACTTACTGAACTTGGCATATAACGGATGCTTTCGAAGAGTTCCCAATACTGTTCTTAAATACTGCTCATGATTCTCATAACTTCTCGAGTATACCAATATATCGTCAATAAATACAATGACGAATCTGTCCAAATACTCCTTGAACACCCTATTCATCAGATCCATAAAAGTAGCAGGTGCATTTGTTAGACCAAACGGCATTACAGTGAATTCATAATGACCATAACGCGTCCTAAATGCCATCTTCGGTATGTCTTCCTTCTTGATCCTTAGCTAATGATATCCCGTCCGTAGATCAATCTTGGAAAATACTGAAGCTCCTTGAAGCTGGTCAAATAAATCATTGATCCTTGACAGTGGGTACTTGTTCTTTATCGTTACCTGGTTCAATTGTCGGTAGTCGATATACAACCTCAACGAGCCATCTTTCTTCTTCACGAATAATACAAGTGCTCCCCATGGCGATACACTGGGGCGGATAAATTTTTTATCTAGCAACTCTTGCATCTGCACCTTAAGCTCTTTAAGTTTTGACAACGCCATTCTATATGGTGCTTTGGAAATCTGTTCTGTTCCAGGAGCCAATTCAATAACGAACTCTATTTCTCTTTTCGGAGTTAATCCCAGCAACTCTTATGGAAAGACATCCAGAAACTCACACACAATGACAATATCCTCCAATCTAGACTCCCCAACGGACGTATCTACCACAGTTGCCAGGTAACCTTGGCCGCTACTTTCCAACAGGTGAGTCGCCTCCAATGACGAAATCCCTACAGTCGAGGTTCCTCCTCGATTACCCACAAATTCAAAGTCAGTCCATCCGGAGGACTAAATTAAATCGTCTTATGATAGCAGTCTACCATGGCCCTTTGCTTTGTCAACTAATCCATTCCAACAATCAGATCAAAATCGAACATCTCCAACATAATTAGGTCTATCTTATCCTCATGACCACTTATAACTAGCTTACAGTCAGGGCAACTTACTGCAACTACTACGCTATCTTTTAGTGATGTAGAAATTTTAAACACAGTACCTAACAATATCGAACTCAACCCAACAAGTTCAATGAATTGTTTAGCCACAAATGAATGGGTAGCGCCAGGATCAAATAGAGCATATGCAACTTGATCATGTAAGAGGACCGTACCTATGACGGTTGGCAAATCCTTCGCCTCTTCTCGGGTGATAGCAAACACCCTTCTTTGTGCCTGAGGTCAGCCTTGAAAATTTTGCGGTGCATTCCTTTCAAGTTGTCCTCCTTGCTGGGGCCTGAACTGTTGTCTTTGAGGACAGTCTCTCACCTGATGGCTATGTTAGCCACATCCAAAACATTCTCCACTTCGAACTGGCACGGACTAGGCTCGTGTCTCTGCCGGCACAGATGGCAAACATCACTTCGATTGGGCACTGGTTTACTAATACCACCTCTTCGGTTCGGTGGAATGTGGTGCCTTCCTCCAAACATTGGTCGCTTCCCAAATCGATTATTGTTTCGGCTCGAGGGCGTAAATCGCGATCCAGATGCGGCAACCCTTTCTACTAAGTCTCGCTCCACCATTTGGGCCCTTTCATACAGCTCGTTGTAGTTCTTCAGATTCAGTGGCACTAGTACACTCTTCAATTCAAGCTTCAACCCATCTCTGAACCTTCTCGCCCTATCAATAGGGTCTTTCACTATTCTTGGTGCATACTTGGATAGCTCAGCAAATCTGGCCTCATATTGATCTACCGACAACAAACGCTGGTGCAGGCGAAGGAACTCCTCCATCTTCTATTCCCTCGCGGTATCAGAGAAGTATTTGCCATTGACTGCCTTGACTAAGGCATCCCATGTCGGGGCCGTACCTTCGGGAAATACCATATCTTGGGAAGATCTCCACTAAGAGCTTGCATTTCCCTACAGCTAATAGACGGCCAGAGTGACCTTATCCTCGTCCACACACCTTAGCGAGGTGAATGCCTTCTCCAGTTCCTTGATCTTCGAAATAGTAGTCTTGGGATCTCCACCTCCTGAGAACTTAGGCTGCTTCAACTTTAGGAATTGCTCCATAAGCTTATGCATTGATTGACCACCATTCATATTTCCAGCTAACGGGTCTTCATACAGGGTTGCTCAGCAATGGCAACTTGATTCCTTACTTGCTGCCCCACTATATTCTCCAGGGTTTCTAATGCTTGCAGGATCCCACTCATCCCGGGATCCTCTTGGGCTACCCTAGGACTCTCGGGATGCAGTTGCTCATCCTGCAGGACCTTACGGACTCCTGCTCGCCCAAAAGCAACGCATAAGAACTTCATATGACAACTATAATTCAAAACTGAAATAACAATCACATGCACAAATTTACGATCCTACTAACTATCCTGATTCCTAATCGCTTTTTATCACTCCAGGCTACGGCCAGATGGATCTGGCCGACCTTGCTCTAATACCACCTTGGGCAGAGATGTCATGCCCCAATCCTCGGGCGCGAGCCATCCCTACCAAAATGCCTTAGATTGGAAAGGATAGTGTCCCAGGTATGCTAACGACCAAACAAAAATTTCTCGCGCATGCGGAAACGTTTTAAAACTCCCAGATAATTCACATGCAGTGATAGAAAAGCAGAACGTCCATTTATTTAACCAAATATTTTCAATATAGTAACGAGTAGAGGATTACTAACCTTACGAAGCTAAACAACATAAATATAACCACACTCTTCAGGGTGGCTTCCTAAGACTGGCAAAAAGATAGGTGGGTCAAAAAAAGGTTAGCTAATCATCTACTCCCAAAAGACGGCTACTACTCCATTGCCTCCATCTTCACTTTGGACTTGAAAAATGGTAACCATGACGGGGTGAGAAATAAATCTCAGTGGGTCAACGTCTAAGCTCCGAAATATATCTGCCAATTAAAGTCTTCTCTAAAAATCATTTTATTCGATGGTCGCAAGGTTCATTGCACACGATTGGTGTGACTTTACACTATGACTGGCAGTGTCTTCTGATAGTCCGTAAGATTTGTACGACTGGCACGACACGTTACTATCAGGAAAATGATACACGACTGGTGTGACTTTACACTACGACTAGTAGTATCTTCTGATAGTCCGTAAGATTTGTGCAACTATCACGACTAGTGTGACAGAGCATTACGACAGATAGTGTCTCTCGGTAGTCCGTAGAATTCGTACGACTGGCACGACACGGAACTACCATGATAATACCGTATGACTGGCACGGATCGTATGACTGGCACTGATTGTAAGACCCTTATGTGACCACTCTCTTGAATTATAAAAATCAGTCAATTTCCCATTTTTCCAATTGAACACCAATAATTAGTTTATTGTTAGGTCTGACAGAAATCAATCCAATTTATTAGCAGACCCATGTCGATCTCGACCTCAAGCAATCGGCCACAAAAATTCCATAACAATTCTAATTATTTAAACGAATAACGAACAATGGCTACCAGACTACCAATCAGTCAATCAAACAATTCATTGGTCGCCCCGCTCTAGTCCATTATTCGCTCTCGACCACGAAATCAGTCAATCAGTCAGTCTAAATTTCTAACTAGCCACCGACTACTTCGATACTCGATCTAACTTATTTAATTGTAGCTAGTTAACCTAAACCCAGTCCCTAGCTAAACCGGCCACAATTAGACTACGTGAATTTCTAATTAAAATAATTAATTTACTAATTTAATCCCGAATGCAATTAACGCCTTAGCCAAGGATTAAAGGTCAACTCACAATCGTCGGCTAGTTTGACCGGCGGCGGAGATTTTTTGGAGAGTGGCGACGGTGATGCAATGAGCACGACGAGTTCTTGGCTAGACGGCGGTCGATCGTGGCTTAGCTAAACGGTGATCTTGGTGAAGCGACGGTGGCAGCTGTGATTGGAGAAGCGCGGCCCACGAGTGGCTGGCCGAGGGCGGAGTAGCGGTTGGTTGGAGCTCATGGTGATGCAAGCAAGGCTGTGGGCGAGCTGGAGTAGCTGCGGCGCAGCAGCCGAGGGGAGGAGGAGGAACAACTGTGCCAGCAAGTTTCCAGCAGAGCTGCAGCGACTTCGGTGGAGAGTAGAAGTTTCAACAATAGCGATCGGTCAGCCGAGATAGGGAGAAGATGCAGCAACACCAGTCCCTCGCGACGGCTATAACCGAGAGGAAGAGCAACGGCAGGCCAACCGAGGGGAAGAAACAGCAACGACGTTCGGCTAAGAAGAAAAACAGTAGAAGACGCAGCAATCCTAGAACTAGCGGCTAAGAAGAAGAAGAAGAAGATAATGAAGCTAGCTGTGATATTCTCACGTGAACAATCCAAAAATTAGAAAGGGTGGCTGAAAAAGTTAGCCTTTTTTTGGGATGGAGCACGGCTGAAAATTTAGGGGAAAGGAGAGAGAGACACATTGGGAAGAAAAGAACGGGGGGAGGGGGGCGGGGGCAGGTTCTTGGAAAGTTATATGGTAGAAAGAAAAAAGGAAGGGAGAAAAGATGAGTGGGTTTGGTGGGGCGACTATAGCAACAAAAAATCAAAGGAAAGAGGAGCAGATAATCATTCGATTGGGAGGGGGGTTTTGATCGAAAGTAAGAAGGGAAAAGTTGGGGGGGTCCCACGTTACTTCTCATAAAAATATTTTGTCCCTACTGCAAGAAATGGGGGCATCGCATCATGGATAAAGTTTGCTCAGTTTAGTGGGGCTTATGGGATGTTCATGATGATGTGGTTTTTGGACTGCTTGATTAGCTTGGTTCCAAATTCCCAAATGAGCACCCACTGGATTTGCCAAGATGATCGCTTGTGGGCTGGTAGCGCTTTGAACAAGTACAGGAATCGAGAGGAATCGTCGCAACTTCAGGGCATGGTTAGGACAACGTTTCGCTATGGGATTAATAGGTGTGGCTGCTTGTGATGGTCGGCCTCGGATTCAATGAAAACCTATAAAACGAATGGATATCATTGGGACTGTAACTTGTTACCATGAGGGCCAGTGGCTGCTCTAGATTTTGTCTGACGAATCTGCGGATTCACTCGCTTGGCAGTGCTTTTCCCGTGAGGTTTGAAGCTTTCCTTTCAGCCTTCTATGCCCTTCTAATCTCTAGTACTAAGACATGAGTCATGTGCGCGCAGGGGAGGTGGGGTTCCTCTTCCTCTAAGTCTAGCTCGCCAATTACAACAACATTCCCTCCACGAATTATATATAGATCTAAAGGAATATCGCAGTATAGGTCACCAACAATGACTCTCTCACATGCACCTTCAAGAATAGCATTTGCAAATTGGTCAAACGAACGAAGTATCCCTAAGAGCTTCCGTCCATCCCTCAGCAACACAAGAAGTTTTCTTGTCAAGATAACTGGCAATGGAAGTAGATAGATAGACATCTTTAGGGTCAAGGTGTGTGAAACTTTGAATTGGGCGAGCAAAAGGGCACACTCAGATCCAATCGCATCACAAGATTTATGAGCTATAGAGCTTGGGAATGGAAAGTACGGGATTGCCCCAGAGAAGCAGGAGAAGCGAGAAAAAAGACGCTGAAGGAGGTCCCATAAGGAGTAAAGGACTTGGGAGTTCCTCTTTTGAGAAGAGAACTCCCTCTCTTGGATTCGGGAAGGAGCGTTGGTAAAAGCCTATAACTGGGAATCCTGTGCTTGTTCTTGTGGCTGGGCTCGATAAAAAGGCTTATATGAGATGATTGAATCGGGGACTTTCACTTCATTGTGCTTTGACTTCTTCCCCCTTCATGATTCCTCCGCTCATCATTACCTCTATCATATGTTTTCGCCACTTTGCCAGAGCATTTGGATCCGCTGGTCCATTCCTTGCTTGCTCTTTGATCCTCTTCAAATTAGCCATAAAGCGTTCGATTTGCTGCCCTTTAGTGGATCTCCTTTTCTTCAAGCACTCATTCTCTTTTGGACTGACCTCTCTTCTCTTGTGGCCCGCCGAACTGCTTTTGGCCCTCCATTAAAATTGTTCTCCCCACGTTCTTCGACCCCATCTGTCAACTGTAGCAATGGAAATAAACATGGATGAAGCAAGCACCGCTCCTGTCAAAGTAGAGGAGTAAAGGGATGTGCTTCCTCTAAACTCCATGCTCTGGAACAACATCGGAGCATAGAAAAGAATTGAATTTATGCCCGCGAGGATTTAGAAAGTGGGCATGAAAATAGCCATTACTAATTGAGGCCTGTTTCTTTTCTTGAGAATATTGCAGAACGGATGCTTGATCGCATTATCTAATTCACTGGCGTCAACAATGTCCTGAAACTCTGCATTGACGTTATCGGTTCCATAGTTTATCATGTTTGTAGTGAATATGCCCAGAGTCGTAGCTAACTGAAACATCATGTTCAATGCCCCTCGAAGATGGGCAGGTGCCATCTCTAACAAATATAGTGGAATAGCTTGATTTCTAAAGCCAATGCCAACGCCAAGCATAATCCAACAACAATAAGCATTGCAAGATTTTCAGCTACTTCATTTAAAGTTGCTCCAATGAGAAAGCTGACTCTGCCATAGATAATACTTGCTCGACGTCCATAGTTTCTTGTGATAGGAGAAGCAACCAGAGAGGAAACTAACCCAACAAGATAAAGAGAAGATGTAAATGAGGCAAGAACTTCGTTATTGTACTTGCGGTAGTTGTTTTCATCCGTATGCTACTTCTTTCTGTAAACTTCAGTGAGGATGAATACCCAATAGGAAGGGGTGAGATGGAAGATCCGTAAGGAATATCTGCCGAGAGCTCAGGGCATATGTAATTGGGAGTGCCAATAATCGAAGAAGTAAGATCTTTTGTGCCAAGTAGCTTTGCAAGCCCAAAATCACCTAGCCGGAATTGTCCTTAGTAAGGACTATGTTGGAACACTTAAGATCTCTGTGTAGTACACGGTTTGAGTACAGGTAGTCCATAGCTAGCAACAACTAGGTTAACCATTTGCAGAGTTTCTCCTCCACTTGATCTCTTTTTGGTCCGCTTTCACTTGCTACTTTTTCTTCTCTTTATCACCAAAAGTGCCGCCTCCTCTTCAAACCATTAGTGTGCCATTTGTGGAGTCAAAATTTTCAAGATTCTGTGCATGCCCTCTGCTACTATGTTGACCGAATGTGATTTTGTGTTCAATTCATCATCACCCAGTAAATTCGTGCATAAATTTGGAGTGCACCGCCTATAGGTGATCAACAGGACATGATGTAGCACGTTGGACTATCCTGGCATCAGGGCTGAATGGCGGTGATTTGTAGCTTTGTCCATGGGTCACTGGCGCACAAATTATCCTGCAAAACAAAGCGAAAATAGAGTGGTCAACAAGAAATTGCTGTGGTGGAAAGTTTTGAACCTATTGATGGGCTTTTCATTTTGGCTTCACTTGACTCCTTTAATCTCAGCCACCACTTCCCTTCTTTTTCTTGTGAATGTCTCCTCTCAGCTTGGATATTGTGGATGGCTGAATATGTCCGTTGAAAATTCTTCCATGTTCTCCCCCTCTCTCGCTCTTGCATTAATTATGAATAACACATGCAAAAATAACTCCTTGGACCGCTGAAAAATATTAATACTTGCTAGTCCAAGGGAGGACTTCTCGGTTGATTGCAAGATGGCAGGCACTCCACAAGACAATCATGACTAGTTTTTTTTTACAAAATACGCGATGGAATATCTTTGCTGTCCATTTCGAAGTACCTTGTGCAACGCGGACTTGAAAATACAGTTGCTTCACCGCCCCAGCATATCACCGAGATTCACAATGAAAGCTCCTTTAACTGGTGCTACATATTCCCAAACAGGAGGACTTGCATCCTTTTTCCTAGCTTCTGTCAGCTCCCAATCGCAAACCACTAGAATTGCCTTCCAGTACTCAACATGTGTCGGTGTCTTTGTGTCCAAATCAAGATGCATGTTGATGTCACCACGAAGATCCTCCATTCCTTCTATTGTTAAGCCCTTAAAGACCATGTAAGGTTCATTCAATTCCATATCCAGATCATCTGAACCATTGAGGTGCTTACATAGAATATCAATTGCTTTTGCACGGTCTTAATGCAATATGATCTCTAACCAGACTTTGCTTTGTTTAAAAGGAAACTCTTCTTTCTTCTTGAACCGAATTGGCAAGGATTCCAAGCTTATCAGCCACTTTTTTTTGGACCATGCTCCTTTTCTGATTCTACCCAACCTCCTCTACTCATTGCCATCATTCCTCCCCAACTCACTCTCCACTAATCTTTGTCCCCCATCATCAAAAATTGCACATCACACTTTCCTTCAAGACCAAGAGCAAGATTCCCCAAACTCCCTAGAAAGCTTCCGTTTTTTTCTCCCCATGATCCATGACTAGATCTTTTTCCTTTTGCAAAATTTTTTTTTTCTACTCCTTTTCGTCCACCTTCCCACCAAAAGCTCACTCCTTCTTTTTCGTTCGGTGACTTCCCTCACTTTTTTTTTTTGCTGTGCCTAGGACATGCATGTGATGTCACTAGCATGAGCTTTTTCAGCTGTGTCCAAAACCTTTCTAGTTTCAATGCATAGTTGCAACATGAACCATGGGTTGCTGCCAATATCTTTCCATCAGGGGATTGACTGAGGCGATCATAGTGTAAAGTAGCACAACTATGCAATGGGATTGGAAACACCTTTAAAGTCTTTGGATCCTCATCAAGGTGATATCAAACATCGATATTCCAAATTCTTACAGAGCCATCCTTTGGTGATACCGGCCGAGTTCTCACACAGTCGATCAAATTTCCATTGCTCGTAATCATGAATTGAGCTAAACAAACGCTATAATCCAGTTGAATTCACACCAACTATCCAAATAAACACATACAATCGATAGCTATTCCCGACACCACTCTCAAATACGTCAATTCTCAAGAACATCTTGCGAAATCGATCCTACATATTCAATCGGCAAGTCCTGCAAACGCGATAATACAGCACAAAGAAACGTTTCAAATGATAAATTTAACTCAGAAAAATCAAACGCAACAACGAACAATACACCATCAGGCCATTAAAAAATTTGGACTATTAGAGGACAATGTCACAACTCCTAAAAGTGAAAAATGAAAATAAATTGACTCAAATTGGATTTTTTTGGCCCAATTCGAGATTATGCTCGTGAAGGAACACATGACTCCAAATTGGATTTTTTGAATTTGTGATGGCCAACACGAAAAGGGATTTAAAATAAAAATATTGACTACTTTTGTGTATCTTTGTGGCCTCAAATGTTATTTTTCTCGAATTTTCAAGTATTTTTGTATTTTTCAAAAAATATTAAAAAATCTGAAAAATATGAAAAATCACTTTTCGTTCAAAATTGATTTCTTAGACTTGGCCAAGGCTTCTAGAGTTGATTTTGTAATTTTATGAATTTTTTTATGAATATTTTATGGATTTGTTTAAAGAGAAAATGTGATTAAAAATCAGGTTTCAACAGTTTCGAGTCTTTGGTCAAGCCATATCATGGGCCAATTTTGTCACGCCTTTGCTCGCTATTTAAAGCCTATTTTACTACTACTTTGTGGCTGTCCGGTGTGTGTTTCACTGCTGTGTAGAGCTCAATTTGCTGCTCTTTGGGTTGGAGTTTCCTGCTGTTCAGTACCTAATATAACAGAATTTTGCTTGGTTTTCACTAACCTTTTAAGTGCATGTTTCTAAGGTCACTGAGGGATCGTTTCGGAGCTGTTCGCCACTGTTTAGCTACTGTTCGGGCTCAAATCAATAGCTATTTCGTCTAATTACTTTGCTGCTTTGTGCAAATTTTTACCTTGCTGATTAGACATGACTCCCGCGTTCTTTTGGGCTCCATATCATCACCGTTCTCTACTTTTTTTAGTTGGATTCAAGCATAAAATTTACTGTTGAAGGACTATTTTGGATGAAATTTGCAACTTGCATAGGAGCTAGAATTTGTTTGGTAAAGATTTAATGTTGAGAGCACTCTTTGGCTGTGAGTAGCATCATGCCATCTACAAGTATCCCGAGTTGGCAAGATGTCCAACTTAGAACATGACCTTGCATTCGCAAGTAATCTCGTGATTCGAAGATTGCGTCTTCGATTTTCGATAACATTCGGTTTGAGTAACAGATTCTATCTTTAGAATATTTTGCGATGCTCGTTACTTAATTTGAATTGTTTAAATCTTGAACATATATGGTTGATATTATGTCTATCTTTAGAATATTTTGCATCACTTGTTATCAAATATAAAGTTTGTCTTCAAATATAAAGTTTGTCTATATCCCGAGCATATCTTTTGAATATATGATTTGTCTCGAAAAATCTTCTTGAAATATTTGAAAGATATGAATATCCTTTGCGGATAGGGTCTTATCCCCTTTAAAATTCAACTCTTTATCCCTTAGTGGCCGAAAATCATTTTTTTTATATACTATACTCTAACTCAAATATTTTTATAATCTACTTTGAGTATAGTACAATCTCCCTTGCGCCTTTTGTCTCTCGGATATGTGCATTATGGATGGCCATCCAACTTCGCCCTTGAAGTACGATGTCATCCGCACAAGTGAAAATTGTTCGTCTCATCTCAAAACTTTGGGACCAAATTGACAAATTTCATTTAAACTCATCATCCGACCCCACCCTTGGGGTACGACATGAATAAATTCCCTTCTGACCCTAAATTTTGGGTATGAAACGAATTCATTGAAAAAATTCAAATCATAAGATGTAGGTAGAATGACACTTTTAGTGCCAAAACTTGTGTGCGGAGATCACTTTGGTGTTAAAAGTTTCAATCAGATCACTTTAGTGCCAAGTCATAGACAAAAAGATCACTTTGGTGTCTATTCTGACCAAAAGTACCACGTGTAATTAATAAATAATTTTTTAATATAAAATGACATTTTAAAAAAATAGATAAGTTCACGTGGACTGCCACATGGACTTCTGCACTTTAACATAAATTAAAATGCATCAAATTCAAGTTTAAAAATTAGCTAAAATTTAAATTTTTTTAAAATAATCTATTTATTAAAAATAAAATTTAAATAAGCTTAAAAAAAGTAGATAAGCCATAGACAGCGAGGGTTCTTGTAACCCTCGTCGCCATCGCCCCACCATCGCCAGCAACAATCGAGGAGGGTGGGGGATGGCCTAGCGGGGGCCGCCGAGCCCCGGTCAGGGGCCAACGACCCCCATCGGCAGTAGGCAAGGGCTTGCAAGCCCTCGCCTAGATTTAGACAAGGGCAGTGGCCCTCACCCAGATCGAGCGAAGGTCGTCGGCCTTTGCCCACATCTGGCTGAGATCCGCCATCGGCGGCTAATCCCTGCCAGTGGTGGCTCTCGGCCAGACGTGAGCGAGGGCCAGCGACCCTCGCCCAATCTAGGTGAGGACTGCCCTGGGCGAGTGTCGCGACCCTCTAAAAATATTTTTATTAATTCTAGGGGGTTAACGGATTATTAGGTTAATTAGATTTGACTAACCTAACGCGGACCCTCCCAAGCCCTACCGAATCGCAACTTTGGTTTTTGTTTAAATGATTTTGAAATTTGGAGTCGCCACTAATCGTTCTTGGTAGGTCGATTAGAAACCTAAATAAATTAGCGGGAGAACTAATTTATTCCTGCGAACCAGAGATTAGGAGCTCGGGGACTTGGTTACACTAGTTAATTAAAACTAATGCCCTTTCGGTACCTTAATTTCATGGATATCCTAATTCGGCAACTCAGACTTGGTTTATTCCTAAGACTCTAGTAGGGTATTCTCTTTTGTGTTTTCACTTTTTAAATAGGATGCATGGATGGTATATATTTTTATTTGTTATATTTTTTTAAGTGTTAAAGATTCCCTGAAGCTGAAAGAGGGAGTGTGTTAACGACTTCTGTGCAGTATTACGACCTGCTTATCTTTTGGATCTGATGATTCAAAAATTAAATTATAGGAAGTACATGACAGTGAATAAACACCTCCAATGGGAGGCCTAGCATTGGCTTGGCTCTTCCCTTTGGGATTTAAGGTACAGGTATTTAAGTTGCAAGTATTTAAACTACTGTAAGTAAAAACCTCCAATGGGAGGCTAAGCATTGGCTTGGCTCTTCCCTTTGGGATTTAAGGTACAGGTATTTAAGTTGTAGGTATTTAACTACTGTAAGTAAAAACCTCCAATGGGAGGCTAAGCATTGGCTTGGCTCTTCCCTTTGGGATTTAAGGTACATGTATTTAAGTTGCAGGTATTTAACTACTGTAATTAAAAACCTCCAATGGGAGGCTAAGCATTGGCTTGGCTCTTCCCTTTGGGATTTAAGGTATAGGTATTTAAGTTGCAGGTATTTAACTACTGTAAGTAAAAACCTCCAATGGGAGGCTAAGCATTGGCTTGGCTCTTCCCTTTGGGATTTAAGGTACAGGTATTTAAGTTGCAGGTATTTAACTACTGTAAGTAAAAACCTCCAATGGGAGGCTAAGCATTGGCTTGGCTCTTCCCTTTGGGATTTATGGTGCAGGTATTTAAATTGCGGATGGACTTTGTCCTCTCCATTCTGGGGTATGAATTCTTTAAAATAAAATACAACGAATTGATTCAACCATTTGAAATTTGTGCGCGCTTGAGGACTCCTCCAAGCCGATTTTATGCTTCCATAGGGTTGACCATTGATATAAAGCTGCGGCTTCCTGACATAAAATAGAGTGAAATGTTAGTATACAAAATATGTGCTAATCTGCATCTAAAACCAGAAGAGTAGAAAGAGTACTTATCTCCCATTTTTTTGGGAGGGATTTCTATAATTGATTTTCGCTCTCTATGTTCCCAATATAGAGAGTTTCTTTTGAATTAAGAGGGACTTTTAGTCACAGATTAGTTGAGAAATCGGTGGACAGCTTAGGAGATTGTCTGGGCCGATTTTTGTATCTCGACGAGATTTTTGCTGTTGACGTAGAGATATCCTTCTCCTGACATAAAATATGGAAGAAAAAGGAGATGGAGAAAGTGTATACAATTTGTGCTAATTTGCGAGTAAAACCATAAATAAATGAATAAATAAAAACACTTAGCTTGAATTTGTTTGCTCGTTGACGAGGATGAACTCTTGATTTATATTGATCGATGAAGGAATTTGTGATGATAACCCCTAGCTTTAAACTCCCATCATCTTCAAAATTCTCTCTCTTTTGGTATTTTCTTTCTCTCAAAATTTTCTTCAATCTCCCAAAACTCTCTCAAACATCCAAAATTTTCTCTCCAAAAAATTCTCCCAAACACTTCAAATTTTCTCTCTCCAGAATATTTTCTCAAGCTCACTTCTTCCTCCTTTTATAACCTACTCATCTATCTCCCATTCTAATTTTTCCACTAACTCTATCTCCCATTCTAATTTCTCCACTAACTCTTCTTCATTTTCATCTTCCATTCTCCATCTCTATCTCACATTCTAATCTCTCCACTAACTCTTCTTCATCTTCATCTTCCCTTCTCCATATTTATCTCCCATTCTAATTTCTCCACTAACTCTTCTTAATCTCCATCTTCCCTTCTCTATTCTTATCTTCCATTCTAATTTCTCTACTAACTCTTCTTCATCTCCATCTTCCCTTCTCTATTCTTATCTTATTTTCTCCATCCATTCTTCTCCAACTTCTCTTCTTCATCTCCTCTTCTTCATCTTCCCTTCTCTATTCTAATTTATCCACTAACTCTTCTTTTTATTATTTGTAAAATAATCCTTCAAGAGTTAGGTATTTGCACTCTAGTCCTTGAATTTTAAGTATTTACAATTCAGTCCCTGAAAAAAATATATTTCTTTAAGTCCAAATCTCCTCACAATTTTTGACACACCAAAATTTACCACATGTCAAATTTAAGCTCATTTCTTGTCGCTGAAAATAATGTATAATTTAATTAAAGCCCTTTTGCAAAATTAAGTCATTCTGGGTATAATTGGGCCAAGATGAAAATTTAAAATATTAGAAGACAATGTCACAACTCATAAAAAGTGAAAGTTAAAATAAGTTGACTCAAATTAAATTTTTTTAGGCCCGATTCGAGATTATACTCGTGAAGGAACACGTGACTCGAATTGGATTTTTCTGAATTTGCGATGGCCAATATGAAAATAGATTTAAAATAAAAATATTAACTATCTTTGTGTATTTTTTGGCCTCAAATGTTATTTTTCCAAAATTTTCAAATATTTTTGTATTTGTTTTTAAAAAATTTAAAATATATATAATATGAAAAATTATTTTTTGGTCAAAATTCGTTCCCTAGGCTTGGCTAAGGTTCCCAAAGTTGATTTTTCAATTTTATGAATTTTTATGGATTTTCTATTAATTTTCGAAAATAAATAAATAAAAAATACGTAAAAATACTGAAAATATGAAAAATCGTTTTTTGGTCAAAATTGGTTCCCTAGGCTTGGCTAAGGTCCCCAAAGTTGATTTTTCAATTTGATGAATTTTTATGGATTTTTTATTACTTTAGCAATAGAAAAAATGATTAAAAATCAGGTGTCAACAGCTGCCCCTCTTTGAAAGGAAGCTCGGTAGAGGTTCATTTCAAAGACGAGATGACACCTGAATTCTTATCGACTCAATACAAGTAAATAAAAAGAGTCGTGACATGATTGTTCCACTGAAAATGAAATGAGAACCTAAGGATTCGTTATATAAAAAAAAAACTTTAGGGTGGTTGAATTTGAACCCGTATGGTGGATCAACCCATGGTAGATTCCTAATAAAAGGATTCTACTGATTAAAAATTGAATTAAAATTTGACCCGTATGGTGGGTCATACCATTTGACCCGTATGGTGGGTCGTACCATGGTAGATTCCTAATAAAAGGATTCTACTGATTAAATTTTGATTGAGATTTGACCCGTATGGTAGGTCACCCCATGGAGATACCTGTAAGAAGGACTTGGTACCTGTAGAAAGGACTTGGTGTCTGTAAAAAGGACTTGTGCCTGTAAGAAGGACTTGATTTTCCTGTAAAAAGGACTTAATTTGCCTGTAAGAAGGACTTGATTTGCCTGTAAGAAGGACTTACTTTGCCTGTAAGAAGGACTTTGTTTGCCTGTAAGAAGAACTTTGTTTGCCTGTAAGAAGGACTTGATTTGCCTGTAAGAAGGACTTTGTGCCTGTAAGAAGGACTTGATTTGCCTGTAAGAAGGACTTGGTGCTTGTAAAAAGAACTTGGTTTGCCTATAAGAAGGACTTTATGCCTGTAAGAAGGACTTGATTTGCCTGTAAGAAGGACTTGTTTTGCCTGTAAGAAGGACTTGTTTTGCCTGTAAGAAGGACTTGTTTTTCCTGTAAGAAAGACTTGATTTGCCTGTAAGAAGGACTTTGTGCCTGTAAGAAGGACTTGTTTTGCCTGTAAGAAGGACTTGATTTGCATGTAAGAAGGACTTTGTGCCTATAAGAAGGACTTGTTTTGCCTGTAAGAAGGACTTGATTTGCCTGTAAGAAGGACTTTGTGCCTATAAGAAGGACTTGATTTGCCTGTAAGAAGGACTTGGTTTGCCTGTAAGAAGGACTTATTTTGCCTGTAAGAAGGACTTGGTGTACCTCAAAGGGTGCCATTCTGGAATCTGGAAAGATCAGGAATCCTGCAGAAGCTCAAACCCAAATTATATTATCCTGTCGCTTTAGGAATAAACCAAAGAGGCAGAGATCAAAAGGTCTCGAACATTTCTATCCTTGAGACAAATCATGCTTTATTGAAGAAGGTGGATACCTGTATGTACCGCAATGGATTCGAGTACCCCAACAACCGTCAGAATTCATTCTCTTGAAAGGTTCAGGTTGAAGATATACTTACCTGAGAATTTGGAAGAAATGCTTTGTGGCTTCTCGACAACCAGGCTTGTTCATTCAATAATCGCTGAATGAATTTCAAGACTTTGGAAGGTAGTTTGAACATTGGGAATGTGTTGCCTGTCAGGCAGTATCAGAGGTAACATGTGCAAGCATTTTCATCAATGAGTTGATCGGTTCATGTAAAACTATTCAACCAAGTCGGCAATGATTAGAAGTAGTCTGTGTGATAACTCATGATGCAATCAATCCAAATATGGATCATGCAAAACTATTCTGTCAAGCTTGCATTACCAATTCTGTTTAAGGAGGTTCTCATAGTATGAACGCCTCGAATGTAATCTGAATGGGGGACTTCAATCCGAAAGAGCCTTCTCTCACTCTGGGGAAAGGCTGTTTATCTGTAAATTAAAATGTTAGACTTGCGTGGAAATGGTTTGCCTTTCCTCATCCTGTCATGCCCCATTCTGCACATTTGATGTCTCCTGTGCAGTTTATGCTCTAAGTTGGAGTTGGTAAGTTAAACACACGGAATAGTCATACATAATTCATGAACTGTGTAAGCACAATGCAGATGTGACAATTTTTTATCATTACGTGTGTTTATATAATGTGCAAATATGGGCGGATTTGAATTTCCCCTGGTATGTGGGCGGACCGAACAAATTGGGAAGCCTACTCCTTATGTCGAGGGGTGGTTCGTCTCAAACTTTGTCTCTACGTGATGAAGCATATGGGTGAGGGAGCATTTCGGTTTGTTTAATGACAGCGACCGCCACGGTTTAGCGGTTGAATGCCCCTGTAAAAAGTAGAGAAATTATTCTTGAAATCAAACGAGATAAGGAAGACATATTTGCTTTTTCGCTTCAGAGCTTGTGATCAATTTGCCCCATTTTTCACCAAAATAGATCTTGTCAGATGATCATAATTTTCTTTTGGATTTGTCTCCTTCAACATGTTAAATGTTAGTGTAAATATTTCATGTAAAAAGAAAAAGAGACATATCAGCCAGTATTAAAAGGGATAAATTGAAAACGATACTGATTTACCCTTCATCTTGAATGCCTTGGACAAGTCTTTTACCAATTTTGCTGGATTGAGCTTTCTTCGACTTTTGTTGGATGCTTCACCATTAAGCCGAGAATGTAGCAAAATATTGACTTCGGTATTACTCGTCGAGTATTCCTGCTTGCAAAAAGAAATGCACAAAAAGTTGTTTCATTTATTTATAATACATACAACATTCCCCACCCTCGGGGATTGAACTCGGGATATTTCGGACCTACTGTCATCCCCCATACCATTCGGTCCATTGGACCATAGGTGTCCATGGGGCTATCCTTTCAAAGGTTAATCTTTGGGGATAAAGCAGCCTTGTTGTATCACCTTATGCCATGTTACGGTATTTCTCGAAGTAATTTGCAATCCCTGTTAAGAATGGAATAAGACAATTCAAGACTTGAGATGATTATGTGCACATTAGAACGATACAGAATTACCCATTTCTGAGATTGTTCGCGTCTTTCGCTTGTACTTTCCTCTGTCCGAAGCTGTCCATCCCGTGGTAATGCCCATGAGTCGATTTGCCCCCAAATTTTGTTCAACTTGTATTCGGATATGATTGCGTTCTCGGGTCGATTTGCAATTTCCTGAGAATAGAAGGGGCTTAATTTTAAAACTTGGAGCAACTGAGGGTAAATTGAAACGATACGGAGTTACCCTTCAGGTTTATCCAGATTTTTACTCGCCATCAATTCGTCGCGAGGTTGGTGAGGTGGCGGATTCGAGCATTTAATAGGGGGAAGTCGGATTATTACTCCTTGCTTTTACACATTCACAAAAGCAGAAAAACATATCACGCAAGGAAATAAAACACATTCACTCATTCAGGATCAGTTCTGCTTCCTCTACAGGCTCTCCCATGATCAGCTGGCTTCATCCCAAATTAGGTATGCATCGGCCATATAGAAGGTCTGGTGGTCACTGGCTGAACAAGTGCATCACAGTCCCGATGCTTTACCGATATCAAACTGGTTGATTATGGCGAAAAGATCATCGTCAATGTCCGCTTGGTGGTGATCTGTCCCTTCTTCCTCGGGAGGTATTGATACTGATCCAGTATCATTGGTCCTTTTGTACCCTGCTCCAACAGAACTCGATCCCGTTATAAATTGGTCTAACTCACCTCTTAAACGCGCATTTTCGATCCTCAGATCATACATTTCATCGAGGGTGAGGAGGAGGCTATTGCAGTTGGGGCAGGTGGCGGAGTCAAAAGTCTCTTTATACATCTTGTTTTCCGCTCGGAGGTTTTCATTTTCAACTCTTAGAAACTCGGCTTCGTTGTGCTCATGACGAGTCTTCATTCGGGTTCGTCTATTTTGAAACCAGAACTTGATTTGCGAAGGTTCAAGGCCTAACTCTTGACTCAGTTCCATTTTTTGTTTGTCGTCTGGCATAGGGCACGTTCTGAAGAAAGCTTCAAGCTTTCGTACTTGCTCCTCAGTATGGCGACGGTAACGCTTCTTTTGACCTTTACCGTTGTTGTCATTGTCCTTACCGGGCTCTTGGACGTCGTCGGTGGAAGGGCCGGGCTCCATAGGCTCGATCCCAAATATGGCTTCGAACTCTTCCTCTCCCATATTCAGCAAGTAACGATAACTTTCAAGTGTGTTGGGTTGAGACATCTTCGATTTGGTTAACAATTTCTCAAAGTTTGATATCTCTTCTTGTATTTTCACTCTCTGGATTTTTCTGGGAGACTGCGTATGCTTTAAGAGTCTCTCTTTCGAGCACGAATGAGAATTATCAAGAAGATGCCTCCTTTAAAATTAGACGTGGGTTTAGCAACTGTATTGCCTCTCTCGAGTGTTCTGGCTTTCTCGATTTTCTTTTCATCGTATCTCTCGCCCAGCTCGTCTCCTTCCATCTTTTCGTGGAAGGGGGCCCCTTGTTGCTGTCTCCACTGTCAATTTGCTGGCGAGTTCGTCAATAAAGACGAGTCGTATCTCTTTTCTGCCGAAAATGTCTTTGTCTCCCACTCAGCTTATTTTTTATCCTTTCTTTTTCAAAGTAGTGGCGTCTCGTCCAACTTTTCCGTAGAGACGTCGGATTTGCTTGGCTCGAGATTGGAGACGAGTAGCGGAGGTGATACTGATAGGGAATGGTAGACAGGAAAATTTGGCTAGTAGAGACTTCCCCTGCAAAAATGAAAGAGAATGCGGCAGTATATGTTCTTCATATTCTAGAAAAATTGGAACGATACTGTTTTACCCTTGTGTATACTTCCATTGAATTTGAATTGAGGAAGTTCCTTCATTTGGATTGGATTGAATTGTATGTCCCGAGTTGCCCTTCACTTTGAGCTTGCCACATATGTGCTTTGCTTAGTTGGGCCTTGTTTTCTTTCGGGTTGCCTTGGACCATCATCATTTTCCATGCCATTGGGTCCGTGGACCGGAGGGCTCCTTTAATTTGAAGGTTACCTTGAAGGCGAATGAGTCCTATCGCATTCCATTGGGTCATTTCATTTTGCGACACTCTTGAGGCACTTTGCAATCCCCTGAGTGAGAATGGAACAAATCCAATTTAGCATTTTGCAACGATTGAGGGTAAATTGGAACGACACACAGTTACCCGTCTTCGAGTTCGCCTGGGCTTTTCACTTGAAATTTCCCTACGTGAGGCCATTCAACATTTCTCATTATGGCAGTCAGCGACGTTGCCACAAATTGATCCGCCCTAAATCTAGCATAAAAAGGGATTCACGCATTTGACGGGATAAATAAATTGCCCCCTTGTCCTTGAATTAAATCGAGACACCTAGAAAGCTGGAAAATATCATACGCAGGGGAATTAAGCATGAAATGAAAGGTGCACTTATTCAAGGTCAGTTCTGCCTCTCCTGTGTCTCTTCGATAATCAGCTAGTCTCGTGTTGGTTCGGGTGTGGATAACCGATGTTTGAGAGTCCCTACTCACTGGCTCCTGATCGCGGCTTGGGACGTCTGTCAACCCTAAACTGGTTGACCAGGGCAGTAAGCTCATCATCTGGGTAATCTCTTGAACCTTCCAGCAACTGATGCTCGAATTGGACATTGTTGTTGGCAAATGCTGGCGGTAGATTTCTCATTATGTCCTCGCCATGAGCAATTTGACTTCTCATGCTGGAGCCTTCATCATTACTCGAGAAAGTGTGGGGATCACCAACTGTCCTGCTGCCAAAAACTCCTTCCATTCGAGGATTAGAGAAGTGGAAGTGCTCAGGATAACTTCTTGTCTGATTCTCTAGCTGCGCAGGCGCGCTGATCATGGGATGAGTTCTAGCCACAGGTTGGTGCTCAAACCAAGGAATCTGAATACACTGCTCCTGCGGTCTATACTCTTGAAGAGCATTAGGGTGATTCTGGGGGATACTTTGATTAACGCCTGGGGGATTGATGGCATGGCTACAACCTTATACCGGCATTTTCTTAATACGGTAACAAGGATTGACAGAGAGACTGGATTACCGTCAATGGCCATGACCAGTAGACCCTCAGGGTAAGGAACTTCATCAGCTTTGACCAGGGTTGAACATGCGCCCGTTCCCCTAACACTCGACATATTTCTGGATCTAGGACTGCCGATTCGAGACCGCCTCGGGATGTCTTCTCGGACTTGAGGGATCACGAGATCGTTGATGCCTTTTCGTAACAGGCTTTGAAAGCCGATGCTTTGATGGTGAAGGTTTTGAATTCCTCTCCCACGAGAACTCCTTCCTCTCTATCTTTCTCCTGCGAGTTCTTGCAGATAAACTCTCACTCTCACTATCAAATGAGGACAAGTTCTCTATCTGGCAATAGCAACGACTTCCCTCTTCACGGGCAGCGCTATTAGATTTTTCGAGGGAGAAAATCTGACATTCAGCTTTTGATCAAAGGAGAAATCCTTGTTTCTCGCTCAGTTTGTCTTCTTATTTCTTTTCGTGATAGGGGGCCCCTGTCAAGATCTCCACCGTCAATTTACTGGCGGGTCCTCCAATAAAGACGAGTCGTATCTCCTTTTCTGCCGAAAATTTCTTTGTCCCCCACTCAGCTCGTCTTTTCGTTCTTTCTTTTTTCAAAGCGGTAGAGTCCTATCCAGCTTTTCCGTAGAGACGATGGATTTGTTCGGCTCGAGGTTGCCACTTGGCTGGAATTTGAGCCACCGGGGGTGTTGCCGACAGAGAATGGTAGATAGGAAAACCTATAAGGACTGCCCCCGTGAAATCAGTATTTAAATTGAAGCAGCTTACCATCTTTGCATTCTGCTCATCTGCCTCACCTCTCTCCCCCTTTCTTTCATATTCTGCTTTCGAAAATGGCCAATTCTCCTAACCACACCTTATCCACGGAAGTCCTGGCTGGGTGGGAGAGACTCTACAATCTTCTTGGTAGAGGTTACGCTCATGTAGCCAAAAACTCTACCGTAGAGGCTGAAATCCTCGGTTTATTCAGGACCGTGGACGCTGCTTCTGTTGAGGGTACCCAACTGGGAAAGGAGTATCGGAACTTCTCGACCCTCTTCATCAATTTTCTAGCTGCCTATAACCGCGCTTATGAGACGGTCCTTGTGACCGCCGTCGTGAAAGCCCGTTACCGAGACCGGCACGAGCGTCTGGCAACAGTTACGTTTGTGGCTGATAATCACAAAAAGGCCCTCAAGTTTGCCAACGATCAGCTTTCGTGGCTGGTTCGTGAGAGGGGAAAGTTGGTGGACCGTCTGGCCTTGGTCCGAACTTACGCCGAACAGGAGCCAGGCAATATTGTGATGAGGTGCAAATGCGGTTGGCTGCAGGAGAGACTTGATGACATTACGGCAGACATTGCTTTCGAGAGGGCAGCGATTCCGGACCTGGAGTTTGCCGTTGAGCATTACGAGGCCACTATGGCCCAGGTTAAAGAGAAGTGCGATCGCCTCTTCTTTAGGCTCGCGGAGCTTGATCCCGAGAGCGCCCGGTGCATCCAGAGCATCAACTGTTTGGAGAGTCAGTTGAACTCTTTCGTAATGGTCATCAGGGCCCAGTTTGGCTTTACCTTTCCTCCCCAGTGAGTTGTTGTAATACTCTTTGATGAATGGAATGAAAGAAAAGCTTCACGTGTTTTTTTTTTATTTTTCTGCTATCGTTTCTTCCGCATAGCATAACAGAACGATTTGAGGTACCGAAGATGTCGAGGCTTAATGTTCTTCTTGATGTTCTTGTTTAATTGCTCCAGACGATGATATCGAGAACATTGATGAAGGGTTCGGCGGTGGCCCCCACTATCCATCTTGAGATCACGAACAATAACGCTATGACAACTCGATCAGTGCGCTGGTAATAAATCCAGCCACCTGTTGTATGCCCACTTTTATCCATATTTTGTTTCTTTCGGCGTCCACTTGCTCGTGTCGGTTGCCTGTAGCGTCGGGAGAAATTCCTGTGGGCCACGTTCATTAATAGAACCTCGGTCCTCTAAAAACCCTCCGCGTGTTTCGAATCCGAGGAAATTTTAAGACCGGTCTCTAGTTGATTTAATTTGGTTAAGGTATTGTTTCGTGGGTCCTGATTATATAATCCTTATTGTCTTTCAAAAGACGTGGGATCCTCTGCAATACATTAAATATGCCCCAGTGTTTAATCGGTGTAAATCCACTGTCATATCAGAATATACGGCCCGTACGTGTTCATTAACTGACACATGTCTGAGTCCGAAAGGATCGACCTCCTCACTTGCCCCCAGGATTAAGAAATCAGCAATTTCCTGTCTTTTCGTACTTCTAAAAATAATTCGTGGTGTGCATTATTGAACCAAACTTTATCCCCGCCTGGGATACCTGAGATTTCCTACAAAAGTAAAGGATATAATTAGTACATGACGCAAGAAAGGTCGGTCCATGATTCCTACATTAGTCTAATTTTATTCTTCCATTTTGTTGAGAAATCAAATGAAATTTTCTTAGGAGGTCACATGTGGATTTTTCAAAAACTAATTTTCTTGAGATTTTCATAACTTGGAAAGTGTGATAAAATCTCTTGATCAAATTTTCTAAAGGAATTTTCTATCAAAATAAATTTTCAGAGGTATATTTATTAGGAAAATTTTATTTTTATTAGAGCAGGAAAGACATAACAAAAATCCTTTATTAGTCAATAAAATTCCCCCGAGACATTAGTCTAATTTTATTTAGATACAATTTTCTTAGAAAAACATGAGCGAATTTCTCAAAAAGAATTTTTGTTGCAAGGTTTTATAATTTGAAAGAATGTGATAAAATCACTTGATGTTTACCAAAGTTTTTTGTGAAGGAATTTTTCTTTTTATCGAAATAAATTTTCAGAGAAAAATTTGTCAGGAAAATTTCATTTTTATTGAAGCAAGAAAAACATGACAAAAATCTCTTATTGGTCAATTAGTCTAATTTTATTTAGTGAAAATTTTCTTAGAAAAACATGAGCGAATTTCTCGAGAAGAATTTAGTGCAAGTTTTTATAATTTGAAAAATGTGATAAAATCACTTGATGTCTACTAGAGTTTTTTTGAATGAATTTTTCTTTGTATTGAAGTAAATTTTCAGAGGAAAATTTTTTTTCAGGAAAATTTCATTTTTATTGAAGCAATAAAAATATGACAAAAATCCCTTATTGGTTAATAAAATTCCCATGAATGGACTTTTTCACATCATTTTTTCAAAAAAATTTTTTTAAAAGAAATGAGGGAAAATTTTAATTTTTATTATTTTTTTTAAAGGAATGGTCGTAATATCAAGCTCAAAAACTGACTAACACCTAGCACGGACCGACCGAAAATAAATACAAGATAAAATTAGAGAACTTACTTTTACCTTGGAGAAATGCAAATCACATAGCCATGCGCATGACTCAAGTGAGGAGTGGACTCTATAAAATAAAAGAAGGAGAGACAGGGTATGGACCTAAAAGGCCCCCACTATCTGAATTGACAAACTTACCCTCCGCGCAATCAAATCACAATGGGAAGAATTGTCAATTCAGATAATGAGCGGGATAAAATATGATCAACCCCAGCGCAATCGACGCAAGAGCTTTGCATATTCGATCCCTATCTATGGTTTTCTAGGAAGAATTTCGCGACTTGGGTTTAGACGCTTGTGTGTGCAGGTGTCGTGATCCTCAGAGTATGCAAGACATGCACAACAATTGATATCAAAACAGCGCTTCTAAAAATGTGCGAAATTAAACAAATAAACCCAACACCGAGCCTGCAAAACAAAGGGGTTAGCAAAACACTCCGCCCCTTATAACTCCCATCCTGCAAAAACATATAAAACCTATAGAATGAGTCCCAAACAAGATCGCCAGAAGCGAGATATCCATGAAATTTTTATTGGCCTAAGTCCACTAACACTTTTAAAATTTCGAGAAAATTCAAGTATTCCAATTGGTATCTTTTTTCAAAAATTTAAAAATCCCGTCCCCAGCGGAGTCGCCAAGCTGTTGCGACCCTCTAAAAAATATTTTTATTAATTCTAGGGGGTTAACGGATTATTAGGTTAATTAGATTTGACTAACCTAACGCGGACCCTCCCAAGCCCTACCGAATCGCAACTTTGGTTTTTATTTAAATGATTTTGAAATTTGGAGTCGCCACTAATCGTTCTTGGTAGGTCGATTAGAAACCTAAATAAATTAGCGGGAGAACTAATTTATTCCTGCGAACCAGAGATTATGAGCTCGGGGATTTGGTTACACTAGTTAATTAAAACTAATGCCCTTTCGGTACCTTAATTTCATGGATATCCTAATTCGGCAACTCAGACTTGGTTTATTCCTAAGACTCTAGTAGGGTATTCTCTTTTGTGTTTTCACTTTTTAAATAGGATGCATGGATGGTATATATTTTTATTTGTTATATTTTTTTAAGTGTTAAAGATTCCCTGAAGCTGAAAGAGGGAGTGTGTTAACGACTTCTGTGCAGTATTACGACCTGCTTATCTTTTGGATCTGATGATTCAAAAATTAAATTATAGGAAGTACATGACAGTGAATAAACACCTCCAATGGGAGGCCTAGCATTGGCTTGGCTCTTCCCTTTGGGATTTAAGGTACAGGTATTTAAGTTGCAAGTATTTAAACTACTGTAAGTAAAAACCTCCAATGGGAGGCTAAGCATTGGCTTGGCTCTTCCCTTTGGGATTTAAGGTACAGGTATTTAAGTTGTAGGTATTTAACTACTGTAAGTAAAAACCTCCAATGGGAGGCTAAGCATTGGCTTGGCTCTTCCCTTTGGGATTTAAGGTACATGTATTTAAGTTGCAGGTATTTAACTACTGTAATTAAAAACCTCCAATGGGAGGCTAAGCATTGGCTTGGCTCTTCCCTTTGGGATTTAAGGTATAGGTATTTAAGTTGCAGGTATTTAACTACTGTAAGTAAAAACCTCCAATGGGAGGCTAAGCATTGGCTTGGCTCTTCCCTTTGGGATTTAAGGTACAGGTATTTAAGTTGCAGGTATTTAACTACTGTAAGTAAAAACCTCCAATGGGAGGCTAAGCATTGGCTTGGCTCTTCCCTTTGGGATTTATGGTGCAGGTATTTAAATTGCGGATGGACTTTGTCCTCTCCATTCTGGGGTATGAATTCTTTAAAATAAAATACAACGAATTGATTCAACCATTTGAAATTTGTGCGCGCTTGAGGACTCCTCCAAGCCGATTTTATGCTTCCATAGGGTTGACCATTGATATAAAGCTGCGGCTTCCTGACATAAAATAGAGTGAAATGTTAGTATACAAAATATGTGCTAATCTGCATCTAAAACCAGAAGAGTAGAAAGAGTACTTATCTCCCATTTTTTTGGGAGGGATTTCTATAATTGATTTTCGCTCTCTATGTTCCCAATATAGAGAGTTTCTTTTGAATTAAGAGGGACTTTTAGTCACAGATTAGTTGAGAAATCGGTGGACAGCTTAGGAGATTGTCTGGGCCGATTTTTGTATCTCGACGAGATTTTTGCTGTTGACGTAGAGATATCCTTCTCCTGACATAAAATATGGAAGAAAAAGGAGATGGAGAAAGTGTATACAATTTGTGCTAATTTGCGAGTAAAACCATAAATAAATGAATAAATAAAAACACTTAGCTTGAATTTGTTTGCTCGTTGACGAGGATGAACTCTTGATTTATATTGATCGATGAAGGAATTTGTGATGATAACCCCTAGCTTTAAACTCCCATCATCTTCAAAATTCTCTCTCTTTTGGTATTTTCTTTCTCTCAAAATTTTCTTCAATCTCCCAAAACTCTCTCAAACATCCAAAATTTTCTCTCCAAAAAATTCTCCCAAACACTTCAAATTTTCTCTCTCCAGAATATTTTCTCAAGCTCACTTCTTCCTCCTTTTATAACCTACTCATCTATCTCCCATTCTAATTTTTCCACTAACTCTATCTCCCATTCTAATTTCTCCACTAACTCTTCTTCATTTTCATCTTCCATTCTCCATCTCTATCTCACATTCTAATCTCTCCACTAACTCTTCTTCATCTTCATCTTCCCTTCTCCATATTTATCTCCCATTCTAATTTCTCCACTAACTCTTCTTAATCTCCATCTTCCCTTCTCTATTCTTATCTTCCATTCTAATTTCTCTACTAACTCTTCTTCATCTCCATCTTCCCTTCTCTATTCTTATCTTATTTTCTCCATCCATTCTTCTCCAACTTCTCTTCTTCATCTCCTCTTCTTCATCTTCCCTTCTCTATTCTAATTTATCCACTAACTCTTCTTTTTATTATTTGTAAAATAATCCTTCAAGAGTTAGGTATTTGCACTCTAGTCCTTGAATTTTAAGTATTTACAATTCAGTCCCTGAAAAAAATATATTTCTTTAAGTCCAAATCTCCTCACAATTTTTGACACACCAAAATTTACCACATGTCAAATTTAAGCTCATTTCTTCTCGCTGAAAATAATGTATAATTTAATTAAAGCCCTTTTGCAAAATTAAGTCATTCTGGGTATAATTGGGCCAAGATGAAAATTTAAAATATTAGAAGACAATGTCACAACTCATAAAAAGTGAAAGTTAAAATAAGTTGACTCAAATTAAATTTTTTTAGGCCCGATTCGAGATTATACTCGCGAAGGAACACGTGACTCGAATTGGATTTTTCTGAATTTGCGATGGCCAATATGAAAATAGATTTAAAATAAAAATATTAACTATCTTTGTGTATTTTTTGGCCTCAAATGTTATTTTTCCAAAATTTTCAAATATTTTTGTATTTGTTTTTAAAAAATTTAAAATATATATAATATGAAAAATTATTTTTTGGTCAAAATTCGTTCCCTAGGCTTGGCTAAGGTTCCCAAAGTTGATTTTTCAATTTTATGAATTTTTATGGATTTTCTATTAATTTTCGAAAATAAATAAATAAAAAATACGTAAAAATACTGAAAATATGAAAAATCGTTTTTTGGTCAAAATTGGTTCCCTAGGCTTGGCTAAGGTCCCCAAAGTTGATTTTTCAATTTGATGAATTTTTATGGATTTTTTATTACTTTAGCAATAGAAAAAATGATTAAAAATCAGGTGTCAACAGCGAGGGCTTGTAGGCCCTCGCCTGCTACCGGCCAAGGTCATCGGCCCCCGGTCGAGGCTTGGCAGCTCCTACTAGGCCATCCTCCACCCTCGCCAGTTGTTGTTGGTAATGGTGGGGGGCTACAACGAGGATTACAGCAACCCTTGCCGCTTGTGCTTTTCTTTTTCTTGATTTTAGTTTTTTTTAATTTACAGCTTATTTTTCAAATTATTTTGAATAAAAAATTTTAATTTAAAAAAATGCCATGGTGGATCTCCGGCGAGCCACGTCGGCATTATATATTAATAAAGTAATGTCACATCGGATTTTTGGTGGACCAAATCGGACTTGGCACTAAAATAATCGTTTTTTCAAAAACTTGGCACTAAAGTGATCCAATTGAAACTTTTAGTACTGAAGTGATCTTCGTACACAAGTTATGGCATCAAAAGTGTCCTTCTGCCTGAGATGTACGATACTCAAAGTTTTTTTATATACTTTTATTTGACTCTTTTTTTAGAAAAAATCACAAAAAGAATATTAAATCATGATCTAAAATGGAATTAAATGTCAAGATACCTTTTAACATAAAATTAGACTTTGAGTGATCAATTTTTTAATTTATATTAATTGTTATCGACCCTCGGACCATCTTTTATTTTTGCCTTTTATTTTATCCGAAAATACCAAAAAATATCATTCATGTGCGTTTCATATATGGTAGATCATGCATAATTTATAGTGCAGTTCATGCATATGTTCCATGTCATCCATGCATTTTTATGTCATTCAGAATATAATTTTAACTTTGTTAGTTCAATTTGCATCTTATCTAGGCTAGGACAAATCTCAATTTTCGCATGTCATAGTAGTGCATCCTTGTCAATTATTTATATCATGTCATGTAGTTTAATTGAATCATGTTGTGTGTCATATATGTTAGACTTCACATTCTTCTTGCATTAAAACTTGATTTTTTTTCCAAAGTCATCATGCATGCCATATAGTTTGTTTGAACATCATGTAGTCATGTTTGTGTTCATATAGTTACACTTTGCATTTGCATGATGCGTTCATTTAAATTAAAAAAAATCTAAAAAATACTATTGCACCTTGCTTTATAAATCAAATGCATTGAATTTTTTGATTCAAGAAATATTCACAAGAATGATACCGAAATGATGTTAATTAAAAAATTAACATAATTAAGTCTCCGAACTTAAATCTCTAGTTTGCAAAAAATAAAGTATTATCCTATTGTTTTATTTAGGTATCTAATCTACCTACAAAAAAAATTAGTGGCGGCTCCAAAATTTAAATTATTTACAGGAAAATAGTCTCGCCAATGAGATTAGACCAAGTGTAGTATATATAGCTCACGAGATAAATAATTTCTTTCAATATTTTAAATTATTTACAGGATGATCAAATGATGAAGATACTATCGATTGTGTCGTATTTCTTCTATGTAAGGGAGATATTGCTAGTCCTAATGATGGATCCCCTTTGACTAAAGAGCTTTGTTGGGTAAAAATAAGATACTAGTGTGGAAAATTTAAGTACTTTTTTTTTATAATCTTTAGTGCTAAAACATAAAAGTTCAAATGTTTAGTCGATGCTAATTGACAATTAACATTTGAATATGAAAATTGCTCATTGGACATAGAAGAACGGTTATTATCAATAGGTTATGTTGGTTAGGTCTTGCCATATCAAGATTACTTTAGTTTTTTAAGCTCATTGGTCAAAAAGTTTAATTTCATTTAAGTGTTGGATTTTCATGTTTTTGGCACTTAATTGTGCTATCAAATTGGCCATATTTGCCGCTTCGTTAGGCCAACTCAATGAGCAACTTCATTTTCTAGGATTTGGACCCAACAAGGAAGTGGAGGTGAACTAAATTGGCCGGTGAGGTGATATACGAGTGGATGGTTTAAAGGGTAACGAGCAGGCTTTGGAAATGGGCTTACGTGAGGATGTCTAGCCCACCCATCTTTTCCTGGGCCCCGCTCGGCCTAGATATTCTTCATAAAACAAAGGCTTCGCTCCACATCATGGTTTGCTATCCTTCATAAGGTACCACTATATCACTATAGGAACGACTACAACTCCTAAAATGCGATAAAACGTCAAGAAAATAAATTTAAAATAAAACTCTTTTTTTCTCACCCACAAAGGCCTTACATTACTTCATCCAATATATTTTCTATTTTTTCCTTCTCTCTCTCTTCCTCTTCTTCTTCTTCTTCTTCTTCTTCTTTTTTTCCTTTTCGTCTTGTTTCTTCTTCTTCGTGCTTGTTCGGTTGCTCACCACAGCGGCTACTTGATGCGCCCAATGCCACCGTTACCACCTTCATGCTCGGTGCCACCTCTGCAGCCCTACACCTAGTTTCATCTTTGCTATTGAAGACTTACTTTCTTTCGCTCTCTATGTCCTTTCAAAGAGGCCTTAGAACTCCATATATAAGGTTCAACCTCCTATTTGAGCTGTAGACACTGCAAGAATATGGTGTCACGCCCAGATTCCTATAAAAATAGGGTAATGACTCGGCCATCCTTTCTAAAAAAAAAAATACAGCCTCAAAATGTAACCTTGCTCAACCTGATATCAATATATATTCATATTCACATATATATATGATAAAAATTTATTCGGTTACAATAACAGAGCTTTCTATAAACCATTAAAGATCTCGTTTAGAAGCTTATCAGTTATATACCACTTATACCAATAATTTTCCCTATCAAAAGTGTCCCATCTAACGAAACTCTCACGTCCTACTTGCGCTCGCTGAAAAACCTAAAAAGAAAGTAAGATCGAAGGAGTGAGCTAACACGATTCAGTGAGTAATACATTTCTTCTAAACAAATCGAATAATCACTATGCACAAATATAAAATGATATCATCACTTATCAACTTCAAATTCAATATATAATATATAAGAAGTATCATAAGTAAATGATATCTCTAGCAAGCCTCTTTTTACATATATGATCGACAATAATAATAACTAAATATCACAAATGAATCATTAATTGTCAATCCATTTATTAATTTCAATCAAGGCAAATCAAGGCAACCGTCAATGATCCATTCCATTGACTACTGAAATGCTCAACATCAAACTATGGCCACGTTTAACGTCGTAACGAAGACGACAAAGTTGACCCCTTTTCGTTAGGTCTACCACCTATATCAGTTGGTGATTTGGCCTAAAAGGACGTTTTGATAGTATGTATACTTCCCTCGTGATGGGTTCCTAACATAGCAATATGAGCACAATACACAAATTACAGTCTCCAATCATCTAATCAAAATCAACAATATTTCATAACAAATCGCATCAACTTCACAATTACACTTATTGACAAAACGCATTTTAAGTAATGTTCCCCAAGTTTTGTCAATCAACTATAAAATGTAGTAAGAGTTCGATCCAATTTATGTAAGAAATATCCTCTTTTGTTATCCCACAACATATATGATACTTTTTGTTTTTGAAACATGAGTTTACAAACTCAAAAAAGAAAAGTACTACTCACCTGCTAAAGCCAAAATCCAACTACAAAGGTTGCTCGAGTTGACGCATCTGAATTCCTATCAAGTATATAGAAAAAACGGATCAAAATCGAGTAACACGTCACCCTAATATAAAATTAACTTAACTACACTTATTTAATGGTAAAATAACGACTACGCACCAACGGAAGCTTGCTCACAACAAAAGCTCATTGTTGTTCGACATGGACAACTTGCGCACCAAATTCTAATGGGCTTTAACTTTCTTCATTGATTCATTTCAAGCCGTCTTATAGTCCAAACGAAGCTTATTCAACATACTACAAAAGTCATAACATAGCCTAACCCAAAAGACAATCGAAAAATAATGATATCATCCTTTGAAGTATACTGTTCGCGTTGTACTACAGTGCAACAAATTTGAAATACTTGCTTCGGGCAAACTATAGCATCAAATCATGATCCGTTAAATCCTACGGCTTCTCAACACCTTAAAGTTTTGTTATTATACAAAAACATAGTAAAAAAACTCTTCAATTGTACGCAATAACGCAGAATCAACATAGATCCAAAATTGAGCCATAAATCAGAAAATCACTTTGATAGGAGGAATGAGAGGTGCGAACACTTACCGGATTTTACTAATTAGTGTCGAGACGGCTTAGTGAGTCAACGTGAAGAGAAAACCTCTACTTTTTCTCCTTTCTTCTTCTTCCTCTTCTTTCCCTTTTTTTTTTCTTTCTTCTTTCTGTCATTAAAGAAGCCAAGCGTCCCTTTTTTGCCTTTTCATTTCCTCAAAATTGACTTGGTCAACTTTTTTTTTCTACTTTTCTCTTATTTTCTTTTTCTTTTTCTTTTTTTTTAACCATTTGACCTAGTCATAAATTTAAATATTACATTTTACCCTCCTTAAAAGAAGTTTTGTCCTCGAAATTTAAATGATTGAATTTACCTTAACTTTCAAACAAGTGAGGATACTTATGTCTCGCCTCTCCTCAAGCTCCCAAGTGGCCTCCCTCTCCCTATGGTTTTGCTATTGAATCTTCACATAAGGGATCGTATGATGTCATAACACTTGATTCTTCCTATCTATGATGTGTGGAGACTGTTCTTCGTACGTTAAGTCTTCCTTTAACCTCAAAGAAGTATAATCTAATATATGATCAAGACTTAGCATATATTTTCATAATGAAGACATATGGAACATGTCATGCACTCCAGATAATGTCGATGGCAATGTCAATTTATAAACAACCTCACTAATCCTCTCCAATATCAAGAATGATCCCATCTATCTAGAACTCAACTTGCCATGCATGCCAAATCTCATAACGCTCCTCATAGGAGAGATATTCAGAAATGCATGATCGTCTACATCGAATTCTAACTTATTTTGCTTGAGGACGACGTAATTTTTTTGACGATTTTGTGCTATTCTCAAACACTCTCAAACAAGTTTGACTTTCTTTCCTTATTACTGTATAAACTCAAGGCGGATTAGTCTTTTCTCACTAACACCGTCCCAACAGATAGGAATCTTGCATTTTTTACCATATAAAGCTTCAAAGGGAGCTATCTTTATACTAGAATGATAACTGTTATTATAAGAAAACTCCGCCAAATGTAGGTGTTCATCCCATGAGCCACCAAAGTCAATAACACTTGCTCTCAACATATCCTCTCTGATTGGCCGTTTGTCTATGGATGGAATGATGTACTAAAGTTGAGTCTAATACCCGATACTCTTTAAAGGCTCTTCCAAAAGTTAGATACGAATTGTGCATCCCTATCGAAAACAATGCTCACTGGAACCCCATGAAGCTTTATTATCTCATTAACATATCGTTTCGCCACGTCTTCAAGTGAGAGGCTAAATCAATATAGCAAAAAATGAGCAAACTTAGTCAACCGATCGATAATTACCCATATAGTATTCTTATTGCTTATTGTCCTCAGTAAACCAATGATGAAATCCATGGTAATATGCTCTCACTTTCATTTGGTTTTCTTAGGTGGGTGTAGATGTCCACTCGATTTTTGATATTCAATCTTCACCTGCTAGCAAACAAGACACTGATCAACAATTTTGATTTTGACGATATCTTTCTTCATATTGATCTACTAGAAATTTCCTCTCAAGCCCATGTACATCTTAGTGCTTCCCCGATGAATCAAGTATCTAATGGTGTGACCTTCTAGTAATATCTCCCTTGTCAATCTTACATCATTAGGAACACATAGCCAATCACGGAATCGCAATGATCCATCTATATGGATACTAAAATTTGGTTGTCCTCTAGCTTCCACACTTTCTCCGATCTTCCTCAACTAAGAATTATCATTCTATTTATCCCTAATTCTATCAATCAATGTTGATTGAATTTGAAGATTAGCCAATCGAACACCAAGCTAATGAATTGACACCTCCAAGTCCAACTTTCTCATATCCTCAAGAATAAGCTTATGAGAAGTAAACAACGATGCCATGTTTCCAAAAGATTTATGATTCAAGGCATCTGCTACTACGTTTGTCTTACGTGGATGATAGTTGATAGATAACCCATAATCCTTTAAAATTTCTAGTCATCTTATCTACATCATATTCAACTCTTTCTAAGTAAAGATATAATTCAAACTTTTGTGATTAGTAAAGACTTCACATTTTTCATCATATAAGTAGGATCGCCATATTTTCAAGGCAAACATAACCGTTGCTAATTCCAGATCATGAGTGGGATCGTTCTTCTTATGTGCTTTCAATTGTTTTGAGGCATAGGCCGCCACTTTACTATCATGCATAAGAACATAGTCTAGGCCTTCCTTAGATATGTCATAATAGATAGTGAAGCTATCAATTCCTAAAGGTAAGGTCAACATAGGAGTTGTCACTAACCGCCTCTTCAATTCTTGAAAATTGCGCTCACATTGATCCGACCAAATGAAATTAACCCCTTTCTAAGTTAAGGAAGTAAGTGGACTAGCAATTTTGGAGAATCCCTCCACAAATGGCCTATATCAACTTGTTAACCTAAGAAAACTTCTTACTTCAGTAACATTTGTGGGACAATTCCACTAAATGACTGCTTCAACTTTCTTCGAGTCAACAAAAATACCATCCTTTGAGATTACATGAGTAAAAAACTCTATATGATCAAGCCAGAAGCTGTACCTACTGAATTTAGCATACAATTTCTTCTCATGCAAAATCTGCAAAACAAACCTCAAGTGTTGCTCGTGTTCCTTCAAACTCCTCGAATATGCTAGAATATCATCAATGAATACCACAATAAATCAATCAACTTACTGCTTAAATATCACATTCATCAAATCCATGAAAGCAGCAGGTGCATTTCTTAATCCAAAAGGCATAACAAGAAACTCATAATGTCCATACCTTATTTTGAAAGCAGTCTTTGGCACATCATGTACTTTTATCTTCAACTGGTGATATCCAAAGCGGAAGTCAGTTTTAAAAAATACCTAAGCTCCCTGGAGTTGATCAAATAAATAAACAATCGAAGGCAAATGATACTTATTCTTGACCGTCACCTTGTTAAGTTCTCAGTAGTTTATGCAAAGCCGCATATACTACCATCCTTCTTCTTTACAAATAGGATGAGAACTCCCCAAGGTGAGATATTGGGTCTAATGAAACCCTCATCCAAAAGCTTTTGCAATTACATCTTCAACTCTTTTAGTTCAGCAAGTACTATTCGATGCCTGCCTTAGAGATAGGTGCAATACCAGACATCAATTCAATAAAAAATTCTCTATCAAGAGATGAACTGATTAAATTGTTTGAAAACATATCAAAAAATTCTCTGACAATCGAAACATTTTCTAGTTTTGTAACTTCTTTACTAGTATCTTTTACAAATGCCAGATAGCCACAACAACCATTCCTCAAGAATTTCCTCGTTTACAAAATCAAAATCAATCTTGAAAAAGTACTTTTACAACTTGCCACAAAAAAAAAGAATTCGGGTTGATTTGGAAGTCGAAAAATAACTCTCTTGGAATAGCAATCGACAGTAGCAAATAAGCTGATAACCAATCCCATCATAAGAATAACATCAAAACCCCATATATTTAACACCACTAGATCCACAGGCATTTCAACATTATCAATATGGAGCTTACATCTCTTTAACATACGATTAGCAACCAAGAAATCTCCAGTAGAAGTATCAACACACAATTCAAAAATAAAAGGCTCAAGCAACACGTCAAGTTTTTTTTGCAAATTCAGTAGAAATAAAAGAGTGTATAGCACTAGGATCAAACAATATATAAACACGTTGCGAGGCAATGGAAACATTACAAGCAACTATTATGTTTGATGCTGCAGCATCATCTTCAGTCATGACAAAAAAAATTTCGATTGTCTTTTGCATTTGCTAATTATCATGGGGCTTACCAATCGAGAAAGCATCCATTCTCATTGTTGACACCTGATTTTTAATCATCTTTTCTTTTTAAAAAATAAAAAAATTCATAAAAATTCATAAAATTATAAAATCAATTTTAGAAGCCTTGGCTAAGTCTAAGGAAATAATT
The DNA here is from genome assembly GCA_016432845.1 of Psidium guajava. NCBI lineage: Eukaryota > Viridiplantae > Streptophyta > Magnoliopsida > Myrtales > Myrtaceae > Psidium > Psidium guajava. The sequence goes on from CM028228.1 coordinate 30,468,166, forward strand.
TTGAACAAAAAGTGATTTTTCATATTTTTCGTATTTTTTAATATTTTTGAAAAATACAAAAATACTTGAAAATTCGAGAAAAATAATATTTGAGAACACAAAAATAGTCAATATTTTCTTTTAAATCCCTTTTCGTGTTGGCCATTGAAAATTAAAAAAAATCCAATTCGGGGTCATGTGTTCCTTCACGAGTCTAATCTCGAATTGAACCTAAAAAAATTCAATTTGAGTCAATTTATTTTTATTTTTTACTTTTAGGAGTTGTGACATTATCCTCTAATAGTCCAAATTTTCATCTTGGCCCAATTATACCTAGAATGATTCAATTTTGAAAAAGAGCTTTAGTTGAATTTTACATTTTTTTTTTAATTTAGCCTCTAAGTTAACAAAAAATGAAATTAAACTTTTTTTAGGGGCGCTCATGAAAAACCAAGACCTCTATCTTATAGTTTTCATCATTCTGAATCCATTGGAGGGGTAAATGCATGTTGACACATAAATTTTAATTTTTCTTTTTTTATATATCTTGCACAAAAATGAGAATTAATTCTCATAAAAAAATATATTTCCTCATGCATTGTATTTTTATTTATTTCGGGTGAATTTCGACCAAGCATGGGGGACGATTTTCGAAAATTGTGTGGAGATTTAGGCTTAAAAAAATATTTCTCCAGAGATTGAATTGTAAATATTTAAAATCTCAGAGACTAGAATGCAAATACCTAACACTTGAGAAATTATTTTGTAAATAACTAAAAAAAATGTTAGTGGAGAAATTAGGATAGAGAAGAGAAGATGGAGAAGAGGATGTGGAGAAAAGAAGATGGAGAAGAGAAGATAGAAATAAAGAAGGGAAGATGGAGAAGAGAAGATAGAAATAAAGAAGAGAAGATAGAAATTAGAATGGGAGATAGACAAGTGGGCTATAAAAGGAGAAAAAAATGAGCTTGGAAGGGATGGATTTTTTTTTAGAGAAATTTTAGATATTTGAGAGGGTTTTGAGATATTGAAAAAAAAATTGAAGAGAAAGAAAAAAAATCAAAAAAGAGAGAGAATTCTTTTCTAAAAGAGAATCTTGAAAATGGTGAGAGTTTAAAGCTAGGTATTACCATCACTAATTTCTCTATCGATTAACATAAGTCACGAGTTCATCCCCGTTATTCGAGCTGCAATTTTGATCTACAAAGTGATACGATGTCCGAATTCGACAATCAAATCCATCAAATCAGGTAACGATCTTAACTGTTAAAATCTTCGAGAATTTCGTTGCCTAAATGGATTGATTTAAATTTCGATTGTGCCATGTAGTACTCATATGTTTTCGTATCCACATGTCATATTTGTACATCTTTATATCCACATGTCATATTTATATTGCAATTTTCTACATTTGTCACTTAACAAATCCGAACCCCAAATTGTGGTAGGCTTCCCCCCCCACTTAGTAGTGTAAAAATCTCATGTATTCTATTTTCTATAATTTAATTTCTACGCCATCAAATCTCAGAATTGGTAGACCGAGCCACCTACTGGAGGTTCTTTATTTACTGCTTTCTATACTCTACTTTCTACAGTTTAATTTCTACATTATCAAACCCCAGAATAGGTAGGTCGAGCCACCCGTTGGACATTCTATATTTACTGCTTTCTGTACTCTATTTTATGCAGTTTAATTTCTATATTGTTAAACCCTAGAATGGGAAGGCCAAGCCACCGTTGGAGGTTCTTTACTTAATGCTTTCTGTACCCTATTTTATGCAGTTTAATTTCTATATTGTCAAATCCTAGAATGGGAAGGCTGAGCTACTTATTGGAAGTTCTTTATTTACTGCTTTCTGTACTCTATTTTATGTAGTTTAATTTATATATTGTCAAACCCCAGAATGAGAAGGCCGAGCCACTCATTAGAGGTTCTTTATTTACTGGCTCTATTTTATGCAGTCTAATTTCTATATTATCAAACCCCATAATGAGTAGGCCGAGCCACTTGCTGGAGGTCGTAACATTACACAGAAGTTGTTAGCTCACTCTCTCTTTTGACTTCAGGAAATTTTTAATGCTTATCTTCATATACTGCTGTTTATATGGCATCTTCTAATATTGCGTTTATAATCAAAATATTTTACATCGTCAGTCTTATTTATTTCGAAAAATACCAAAAAAATGTCATTCATGTGCATTTCATGTAGTATAGCTCATGCACATTTTGTCATGTCACATACGTATTCGTATTACAATTTTCTGTATTTTTTATCCAAATCTCGGATCGTGATAGGCCCTTCCTCCTATTTGGTGGTGTAAGGATCTCATGTATTATGTTGACTGATTTTGTGATACGTATGCTGTATGCTAATATGTATGTCATATTCGCATTGTTATTGATTCACGCATATTCATCTAAAAAAAATTCAAAAGAAAAATCTCAAAAATTAGGAGACGGCCTATTTCGACTGGCTAATCCTAGTTTTAAGGATCTTCCCTCCTGATCTTTTTAAAATAACGATTTTACCTCTCATAGGTAAATTGTCTTGAAAAATTTCAAAGAACTCAGCAAAGTCTTAAAAATTAGGAAATGAACCATTTCGCATGGCTAATCCTATTTTGATGATTTTCCTTCTTGATTTTTTCAAAAATGATGATTTTGCCCCTCATAAGCAAAACGTCTTCAAAACTTCAGAAAATTCAAAAAAATGTCAAAGATTAGGAAACGAGCCATTTTGACTAGCTAATCTTATTTTTGATGATTTATTCATGCGTCGCGTCCGCATGTCTACGTTCACATGTTGTGTATGCATATCCATATATGTATGTTCGCATACACATGTTACATACGCATGTCCATATACGCATGTAGCGTTCGCACGTCCATGTACACACGTCGCGTTCGCATGTTCACATATATATGTCGCATTCGCATGTCATATTCATACGTATCCGTATGTCATATTTCCACGTCTTCGTATCTGCATAATCGTATTTGTATGTCTTTGTATCGGCCTGTCTATATTTGTATACCTACATACGCATATCCACGTATGTATGTAGCGTCTACATGTCCGCGTTCGTATTTCGCATCCGATATCTGCGTTCGCATGCTGTATTTGTATATCCATATTTATATGTCGTATTTGTATGTCCACGTTCACATGTAATGTATGTTCACATTTGTATTTCATGTTTATATATCTATGCTTGCATATTCATGATTGCATATCCGCATTCGGATGTATATGTTCACATGTCTATATTTGCATATTTACGTTTTGCTTATCCATACACCCATTATTATCCATGCATTCCATCTAAAAAGTGAAAATAAAAAAGAAAAGAGAAGAGATCACCTCACTAGAGCCTTAGGAGTAAACCGAACCTGAGTTGCCAAATTAGGATATCCATAGAATAAGGTACTGAAAGGGCATTAATTTTAATTAACTTATGTAACCAAGTCCTTGAACTCATAATTTCTGATTTGTAGAAGTAATTTAGTTCTCTCGTTAATTTACTTAGGTTTCTGTTCAACCTACCAAAAAATTTTTAGTGGTGATTCCAATTTCTAAAATCATTTGAACAAAAATCAAAGTTGCGATTCAGTAGGGCTTAGGAGAGTCCGCATTATGTTAGTCAATCTAATTAACCTGATAATCCATTAACCTGGGAAATTTCACCACCGATCAAAATTTTTTAGGGTCCCGACACTCATAGGATAAGTACGAGCCAAATGTCTAGTTTGTCCACATACGAAACATGATCGGCTATCCAGTAGAGTACCTCTCTGCATAGGATAATTTTGCCGCTGATATCCCATCATGCCACACAGGAAGCAAGCTCTTGTCTTCCAGTAACATTGACTGCTATGATGTCTTCTGCAGGTAGCGAGGGCCTTGAATAATGAGGTTTTTACCCTTTTTCGGTCGATGGATGCCTCTTCACTTAATGCTATCACTTGCATTAGTTTCTTAAAAATCAGTGAATTTAGGTCTCTTAGGCTAAGAACCACCTTGTATCCTGCATTCAAAAGTGCCTTAATCGACCCTCAATGCTCGTTCCAGCACATCTTTGTAAGTTGTGAGTGCAAGGGGCATAAGTGTGGAACGAATCTTGGGTCGAAGCCCCCTCTGAAAATGTTCAACCTTATCCTCCTTACTAGCAACAAATTGTTCTGCAAATCTACTTAATTGGTTGAAGCAGCCTGTATACTCTAATACTATAGAATCGCCTTGAGATATATGTACGAAATTGCTCCTCATCTTCACTTGGAATGACTTTGGAAAGAATTGAGCATTAAATGTCTCGGTAAAGCCTTTCCAAGAAATAGTTGCATCTTTGCCTCTAAGAGCTGGTTTAGCTCCTTCCCACCGATATTTAGTTTCGCCCTCTAGATATTGGGTGGCAAAATCAACTTTTTTCTCTTTGGGAACCCCTTTAACTCTTAAAATTCTCTCTATTTTCCTAATCCAATGCTCAACCATAAGAGGATCGGTTTTCCCATCATAAGTGGGTAGTTTCGTCTTTCTAAATTGTACAAATGTGTAACCTCTATCACTCTCAGGTTCAATAACTCCAGATACATTATTTTGGGTCATTGGAAATTGGCTCTGCTCTCTTATTTCTTGTGAACCTACTCTTATATCATCTGATTTTCTTATTGAAGGCCTACCTCTAAAGCTTCAAGGAACGTCCCTAGAATCGAAGTCAATAGCTCTCTTAACCCTATCTTTAAGAAGAGAGACAAATGATGGATTCAAATCGGAACTCATAATTACCTAATCCAAGAGCAAGAGTACACCTTAGGATCTTAGAGCCTAATGCATTAAAATGTATCACACTATCTCACAACATCCTACATCTATACCTATAGAGATTATAACCTATGTTTTAATAGCAACAAATGTTACACCCCGATTTCTATAAAAACAGGGCAATGACATGACCATCATTTCTAAAAAAGAATGTAGCCTCAAAATGTAATCCTGCTCAACCTAATATCAATATATATTTATATTCACATTTATATACATATATGATAAAAAGTTATTCAACTACAGTAACAGGGCTTTCTATAAACCACCAAAGATCTAGTTTAGAATTTTATCAATTATATACCACTTATACTAATAATTTCTCCTATCAAAAGTCTCCTGTCTAATGAAACACTCAAGTCCTACTTGCAGGTCAAAAAAGGACTTGAAAAGTAAGTAAGATGAAAGAAGTGAGTTAACATGGCTTAATGAGTAATAAATTTCTTCTAAGTGAATCGAACAATCATTATGTAAAAATATAAAATGATATCATTATTTATCAAATTCAAATCCAATATACGATATACGAGAAGTATCATAAGTAAATGATATCTCTCAAGCAAGCCTTTTTATGTGTAGAATCGATATTAATAATAACTAAAAATCACAAATGAACTATCAATGATCAATCCATTGATTAATCTCAATCAAAGCAAATCAAGGCAACCATTAATGGTCCATTCCATTGACTACTAAAATGCTCAACATCAAACTATGATCATGTTTAATGCCGTAATGAAGGCGACCTAGTTTACCCTTCTTGATTAGATCTACCACTTATATCAATCGGTGATTTGACCCAGAAGGATGTCTTGATAGTATGCACTCCCCCCTCAATGGGTTCTTAACATAGCGATATAAGCATAATACATAAACTACAATCTCCAATCACCCAATCAAAATCAGCAATATCTCATAACAAATCGCATAAACTTTACAATTGCACTTAACGACAAAACGCGTTTCAAGTAATGTTTCCCAAGTTTTTTCAATCAATTATAAAATGTAATAAGAGTTCGATCTAATTTATGTAAAAAAATATGTTCTTTTGTCACCCCATAACATATATGATACTTTTCATTTTCAAAACATGAGTTTACAAACTCAAAAAAGAAAAGTACTACTCACCTAATAAAGCCAAAATCCAATTACAAAGATTACTCAAGTTGACACGTCCAAATTCCTATCAATTATATAGAAAAACGGATTAAAATCGAGTAACACGCCACCCTAACATAAAATTAACTTAAATACACTTATTTAACTGTAAAATAATGACTACGCACCAACGGAAGCTTGCCCACAGCAAAAACTCATTACTGTTTGACATGGACAGTTTGCCCAATAAACTCTTATGGGCCACGACTTTCTCTACTGAGCTCCTTTTCAAGCTATCTTATAGTTCAAAAGAAGCTTATTTGATGTATTACAAAAGTCTTATCATGACCCAACCCAAAAAGACAGCTGAAAAAAAAAGATATCAGCCTTTGAAGTATACTATTCGCGTTGTATTACAGTGCAATAGATTTGAAATACTCGCTCCGGAAAAACCGTAGCATCAAATCATGATCCGTCAAATCCTACGGCTTCTTAACATTCTAAAGTTTCATTTTGATACAAAAACATAGTCCAAAAACTCCTCAATCGAACCCAACAACTCAGAATCAACATAGATATGAAATTAAGCCCTAAATCCAAAAGTCACTTTAATAGGAGGAACGAGAGGTGCAAGTGTGATGTCGCGGCTGCATTCCAAGCCGTTGTCAGAGCCATGATGTCCCAGGCTCACCACATATACTATCAGCTTGACAATTAAAATAACTAAAATAAAAAGCACGGTACTTTGTTTATCTATGGCTGACAAATATCGAGTTCATTTTACATATATTTGGAAATATGACAGGTGGCATTAAAAAAATCGTTAGAGGCCCTATCCACTATAAAAAAAACGAGGACTGCAGTCTCCACCAAAAAGCTCCCATGAAAAGTGGATGGCTGTTTCGTGATGTTACTTACCTATAAAAAATTTCAACGATAAAAGAGTAAGATAAAAATCTTAGTGAGCTTTCGCAATAAGTCAAATAAGCAATAAGGTGCCAATCAACCCAATAATGAACTTTCGCATGAGATTATAAAGTAAGCATTAGCTTAAAATGCACCGTTGAGATATATCTATAACCGCATGTAAATGAGAGGATAGTTGCCACGAACGTGTTCCAACGTCTAAGCTGTGCTAATGCGATATTGTCTCGTACCACCTCAGAGACTGGCCCAATCACACAACAAGGACACCCAATCACACAGTAGAGTCTTTCCATAAACTCCATGGGGTATATTCACTTAATGCGAAGTTCATCTCCACAAACTCTAGTGGTTTGATCCCATGATAAATAAATCCATATTCATGCTCATAGCCGATAAGTGCATACCATGACATATTCATAATAATCCCATTCTCTAACCATAAAAGAAAAAGCTAATCAGAAAGGTGCATATTAATTTTCTCATTATCACGAATTGGAAAATTATAAATTTTGGCTCAAACAAGTAAAACTCTTACAAATAACCAGTATACTTTATTTCTGTTTATTTTCTCTTTTTCCTCTTCTTTTATTATATATTCTTTTTTTTCCATATCTTTTGTATATCTACCGTGCCACTCTTCATTTGGGGATCATGGCTCACTATCTCGCCATTCATTAAGTGCCTCTTCCCAGACCAAATTACCCATAAGCTCTCCCTTTCCATTTTGCTCCTTGCTCATTTACATGATTCAGCCCCTAGCTTGCAGTTTTTCAGAGTTTAAACTAACTCTACTCTGTTTTAAACACCAACGATAATTTATAATCAACTTTTTGACTAACCATCACAACAAAAGTATCTTAGGACTATATCTACCAGCTGTTTCACCCTTTAGAAGACACTCCAAGGGTTTAAAAATTGAGTCAAGGTAGGATGGAGTTTCATGGAACACTGGTTACCGATCACCAAGAAGATAAGGGAGGGTGAAAGTTTCAAGGGAAAGAGATACATCACTCTCCAATTCATCCACACGACTTCGTTCCAAAATCCCTCCAACCTTTAGTTCCAGATGATGAATTTCGGGCTCTAATAATTTTATACTTGAGACCTTACCCACAAAACCGTGATCTTGAAATTCTTAAAAACTTATTCGGACTACATCATCTCACCCACAAAATATGATACCTTTGGTTCCTGCTGTAGTTTGGCTCTTGAACTTGCTGAGTATTTCCCCTTTCGTTGATATCAAACCACCGATGTTTGGTCCTGGGAGGATGTGCTTGTTGGCCGGCCGTCCCGGCCGTCCGTCGTCTACCACAACACCCTAGAATCACCGTAGTCGCATTTCAATAACAAAATAGCCATGAGATCGAGTTGACGTACCTGATTTCGCATCCATGGTCAAACGGCACGGGAATTCAATGAGCCAGCTTCGAAACCCTTCCCCTTTATGTCCTCCGTACTGCTGGGCGTCAATGGGTCGGCCTCTCCCTCGTCGCTCTCTCTCTCAAACCTTATGGAGGAAAAGAAGAATGGAGTGGTAAAAGATTAGGGCTAAAGGGGGGGTCCTTGCCATTTATAGACTTCTGGCTGGGCCCTCCCATCATGGGCCGGGCGGACTTGGCCCACACTAGCTAGGCCCATATACGGCCCATTAATAAATCTCAATTCCTTTCTTTATTAAACCAATACCGTATACGGTAAATTAATACCATACAACGGTCAATTACAATTCCAATTAAGGCGAGCCCATATACAGAAAACTCTAATATTCTCCCACTTGGGCGAGCATAATTGAAACTGTATTTTAGTGCGCGCCTGCATATTAGTTTAAGGATCATTCTCAACGGCCAATCCGATCCCATAAAGTCTTAAACACCGAATCATGCCAGTAACTGCGTCAGTAGACACAGAGCCATCCATGGTCACAAGTGTTCTTAACTTTACTGATATGGATTTAATATGGTAGTGTGGCAATTGGATAACACCTCAAAAGACATACACTTTATGTGTTATCCACTTTGTCGGACACCATTCTCTCTCCTTATGTGACACAGACCCTGACGTGCCACTAGAGAATATCTATATGGTTCTGATAAATCTGTGTATGTCTAGCTTTATAGTTAACTTTTCTTCATGTGTAACAAGACATATAAATACGGCTAATATCCAAATGCTCATAGCCATTACTCGAGACTTACACATATCTCAAGAGTTACAAGAATATGTATTTAACATTAATAGTGCTGCAAGCACTTCACTACATATCATCATATTACATAATGTAATAAAATACATATGCAAACTTTATTAGAGCATACTGAAGGATGCCTCCCACTAAATCAAAGCATCCAATGATGCATCCAAGCCCATACTAGCGACATGTCGTTCAAAAACACAAGGGCAAAGACATTTAGTTAGTGGGTCTGCAATCATATCATCTTAGGAAATATGCTCTACCGCAACATCACCTTTCTGCACGGACTCCTTTATGGTCAGAAATTTGACCTCCATATGTTTAAACCCCTTAAGACTTCCATTGTTGTTAATAAACAACACTGCAGAATTATTGTCACAATATAACTGTATGGGTCTATCAACGAAATCAAATATTATCAACTCCCTAATGAGGTTTCGGAGCCAAATCGCCTGAGTAGCTGCTGAAAAGCACGCTATGAACTCGGCTTGCATGGTTGAAGAAGATATGGATTTCTGTTTCTCACTTTTCCATGATACTACACCACCTGCTAACATGAATATGTAGCCTGTTGTCGACTTTTTGTCGTCTTGACAACCCGCAAAATCTGAATCCGAGTACCCAATAAGCTGCAGGTTCTAAACACGCCTGTATGTCATGATATAATCCCTTGTCTTCCTTAGGTCAAGACCTTCTTGGCAGCAACCCAATGATCATATCCTGGGTTTGACTGATATCCACCCAGAAGTCCTATCGCAAAAGCGATGTTCGGCCTAGTACAAACTTGAGCATACATGATGCTCCCAAGTGCACTAGCGTAATGTACATTCTTCATTTCAGATTTCTCTATCTCTGTTTGAGGACACTGCAAAAGATTCAACTTATCACCTTTACAAACAAGGATAATACCCGGCTTGCAATCCTACATGTTGAATCTCTCCAGAATACGATCAATATATGCCCTCTGAGATAAACCCAAAATGTGGCGTGAATTATCCCTATGGATTTCAATGCTAAGGACAGAGGACGCCTCACCAAGATCCTTCATGTCAAAATTCTCTGACAGTATATGCTTCGTCTCATGTAATAGATCAATATCAGTGCTCGCCAGTAGAATGTCATCCACATAGAGAATAAGAAAAATGTATTCTCTCCAAATGACCTTGCAGTATATACACTGATCCATTTTATTTTCAACGAAGCCAAATGAAGTGACAACGCTATGAAACTTGAAATACCATTGCCTTAATGCTTGCTTAAGGCCATAGATTGATTTCTTCAGTCTGCATACAAGGTCACTCTAGTCATCAATGTCAAACCCTTCAGGTTGAGTCATATAGACTTCTTCTTCGAGATCTCCATTCAGAAAAGCAGTCTTGACGTCCATCTGGTGTAACTCTGAAAGATTCTTTAGAAGAGACGGGAGAGAATGTTGATTCATAATCCACTCCCTCTCTTTGAGTGAAACATTTAGCTATCAGTCTGGCTTTAAATTTTTCTATTTTCCCTTTGGAATCCCTCTTTGTCTTGTAGACCCATTTGTAGCCGATCGCCCTATGACCTGCAGGCAACTTGACGAGCTCCCAGACTCCATTATGCCTCATGGATTGCAACTCATCTTTCATCGCATCCAACCACAGGTCTGATTGTGCATAGGTAACAGCATCTTTATAGGTAACTGGATCAACTACACAGCCAATGTCATAATCCTATTCACCCAGATAGACTATATATTTCAGTGAGATCGCTAATCGTCTTTGCCTAATAGATCTCCTTAGTGGAATTTTCTCAGCTTGAATTTGTGGCTGTGGGCTCTTGATTTACTTCATTAGGAACAGTATCAACCATAGGATCCTGAAGTTCAACAGGCACAGTCACTAGTATGGGAGGCTCCATAACAGTCTGTTGGGAGAGAAAACGATGCAGTATTTCCAACTTACTGTCACTTTCAATAGTCTCTGAACAGGTATCCTTTTCGGCTACGTTGAATTTCAGAAACTTAGCTGTCTATGATTCTACAATCCTTGGGCCTCTATTAGGATTGTAAAATATGTATCCTTTCAGAATGTTCTTAATATGATAAAAAAATAGCACCATGTGGTCTTGGGATCCAACTTGTTCAAGGCTGGATTATACAGCTTCACTTTTGTAGGACAACCCCAAACCTTCAAATGATTCAGACTGGGTTTACGTCTAGTCCATAACTTAAAAGGAGTCAGTGGAGCAGCTTTAGTGGGAACTCCATTTAATACGTATAGCGCTGTCTTCAAAGCTTTACCCCATAGGAACTTAGTTAGGTTGGTCTTACTTATCATACTCCTCATCATATCCATCAAGGTGCGATTTCGCCTTTTGGCCACACCATTTTGTTCAGGGCTCCAAGGCATAGTAAACTTAGCTACTATCTCAGAATCCTCTAAGTATTTGGCAAATGGCCCTTTAAGCTTTCCAGCATCGCCATGTCTGCCATAATACTCACCACCACGGTTAGATCTTACAACCTTGATGACTTTTCCCAACTGTTTCTCGACTTCAGTTCGAAATATCTTGAACTTATCAAGAGACTCAGACTATTCTTTAATCAAGTACAGATAACCATATCGGGAATTGTCATCAATAAATATGATGAAATAATAATTTCTACACAATGTTGGAGTATATGGTCCACTTATATTAGTATGTACGACCTCCAATAGGTCAGAAGTTCGGACTACAGATTTTTTCTTTATCTTGGTCATCTTGCCTCTACAACAGTCTTCAGAAGTCTTCAGTTCATGTTTAAGAGTAGGTAAAATGTCGATTTTTACGAGCCTTTCCACTCTTTCCCTAGAAATGTGACCAAGGCGTTTATACCATAATGCGTAAAACTGTTCTTTAGTTAGAGGCCTTTTGGAGACAACCTTTTATGCTGTATAAGCTACGTATATGTCATTGGGAGTTAAACACAATATGTACAATCCACTGGACATGTTGCAACACACAACCTTATTTGAATTATAGAACATAGAAACCACACTATTCCTTATTTCAAAAGAGTAACCACACATGTCCAAACATGATACAGAAATTAAATTCCGTCAAAAGGAAGGTACATAGAAAGTGTTTCTTAACATCAAATTGAAACTAGACTCTCGAATCAAAATGATATCTCCCACGAACTCAACATCAGCTTTATTGTTATCTCTCACTAAAAGCTTTGATTCATCCTGATTTGGCTTCCTTCGGTTTATGAACCCATATATAGTAAATGCAACATGATTAGTCGCACCACTATCTAGCCACCAAGAATTGGATAGGGCTTCAGATAGATTGGATTCACAAACCAGTGCTAAAGAATCATTACCTATCTGCTCTTTGCTCTTCCTATTGGTGGAAGTGGTAACAACTAGGGTAAAGTGCCCTCCATCCTTCTTCAATTTTTCTTCCTCAGCTACCACTCTAGAGATCAAATCATTCACAGACCAAGCCACATCCTGTGAGTTGAAGTTGGTCTTGATGATCCCAAACTCAGGGGGAAGGGTATTCATGGCTTAATGCACTAACACGGTGTCAGGGATTACTACACCTAAGGTATTTAGTTTTGTCTGCAAATCCAGCATTCTTAGGATATAGTCCCTAACAGCTCCCATACCCGTATACTTTATATTGAAAAGCAGCTGGATAAGTGTTCCAACCTCAGTATTAGAAGATACTCGATACCTTGCTTCCAAGGCTTCCATCATTTCTTTAGCGGTGCAGTCGGTTGGCAGGCTGCTCTTCAAATGTTCCTGTATGGACCGCTTCAATGACAGCAGGTAGATCCTGTTGCTCTTTTCCCAGGTAGTGAAATGTGCCTTTTCAGGCCCTTCGCTGGTCTCCTCGAGGTCAGCAGGCTTATCTTCATTAAGAGCAATATGAACATCAGCTAGTTCTATAGCAAAAGAAAATCCTCCTTCCATTTCTTGAAGTTTGTACCATTCAAAATGTCTATAGTAATGGCGTTACCAATCACAGAAAAGGTGACTGAAAAAATAAACAATACTTACCATTAGCATCATGCGAGCACAGTGTAACTTTAAATCCTTGAAAGTACACACTTCAGAGAATTACACACATCATTATATAATCACCTTTGGGCAGAATACATGACATGCAATTGTAAATTCCCTACATGACAATGACCATGAGAATGTTTTCCAATCTTCGTGAAACACCACATTTGGGTGTATGAATCACTAGAATCAGTCACTTCTCAATCATAAGTTGTTCATGTATCCCTCCATAGCCGACGTACAATCACCTCCTTTGGGAGTATGACCATGTATCAAAACAGGAGACATCTCATGACAATGCAAGATTAATATTTCTCCAATTCAATTGAGCGTGCCACTTTGGAGGTCACAACCCAATAAACTCTTTGAAACTCTCTCACAGCAGGGATATCAACTTCATGCCTCACATTTATCATATGGTGTGATTTCAAACTTGATGATATAGGCAATTGTCATTAAAATCACAACTAGTGCTAATGGAATTGCTTTACTCATTTGTGGGTTTCAATTTTGTCAGTACTCAATTAAAATTCTACACATTCCTTATGTGGTATTCTATAATTGAGCCAACCATATTATTCCCAAAAACCATATGAAAATAATTAAATAAAATGAAAATGAAGAAAATGCCCATGTATTTTATACTTGCACAAGAGTTTTTCGCATTTTTCAAGACCTTAGAAGGCTCAAAAAATTAAATTGAATATACCACAGTGTAGGGAATTTCCATATGAGGACAAGCATGAAAAAATCACCAAATCGGACACGGCACGCGCCCTCACGCACCGCCAGACCGTTGGCGCATGGGCTTTACTCGCCACACGTGCCACGCACGTGTGACGCCGTTAACCGTGACCGTTAATCGTTAACGGTCAACAATAATGGTTGTTAACGGTCAACCGTTGACTGAGTTGGGTTGACCCAATCAAACCGGGTCAGGCCGCCACGTGGGGTCCTTATGCTGCGCCACGTGGCACCGTTGCGAGGCGCCACATGGCGCAGCGGCGTCATCAATGACGTCATCGACATATTTAATATGTTGGCTGACGTCAACTGACGTTAGCCGACACATTAAATGTGTCGAGCGTATGAGAGCCACGCGCCGCCACGGCCGTGCCTTTGGGCCGTGCATGGTGGCACGTGGGGCCTCCAATGGCGGTCGGTGACCCACCAAAATCCTCATCTCAACGAGACGAACCTAAATATGCCATCAAAATCAAATTTTAGCATGCCAAAATTTATGAAATCAGACAGAATCCGTATGTTCTAAAACCGAGCTACGACGGCTCTGATACCAGCTGTTGACCGGCTGTCCCGGCCGTCCGTCATCTACCACAACCCCCTAGAATTACCGTAGCACAACAAAATAGCCATGAGATCGAGTTAACGTACCTGATTTCGCATCCATGGTCGAACGGCGCGGGAACTCAATGAACCGACTTCGGAACCTTCCCCTTTATGCCCTATGTACCGCCTGGTGTCAATGGGTCGGCCTCTCCCTCGTCGTTCTCTCTCTCAAGCCTTATGGAAGAGAAGAAGAATGGAGTGGCAAAAGATTTGGGCTAAAGGGGGGGGGTCCTTGCCATTTATAGACTTCCGGCTGGGCCCTCCCATCAAGGGCTGGGTCGGACTTGGCCCATACTAGGCAGGCCCATATACGACCCATTAAGAAACCTTAATTCCTTTCTTTATTAAACCAATATCGTATATGGTAAATTAATACCGTATAATGATCAATTACAATTCCAATTAAGGCGAGCCCATATACGAAAAACTGTAACAGTGCTGTATCTGGGAATGGTAGAGTGCACTTTCCCCCTTAAGCAATACCGTCGAGGAAGGAGAACAAAGGAAGTGGATTTCTTTGGTTCTCCACTTTCCTCTGTTCTAGCTTTGTTAGGAAGCTTCTCGGCACTAACTCAGAAAATCAATCATCACCATCGAAGAGAACAGCTAGAAGCTGCACTTCTTTCTCTTTACTAGTGTCACCCTCGAGGAAACAAAATGGGAAGGAGGAGGATGATCACACCAATTTGGGCCACGCAATTTTCCCAGGGTCATGCTTGGGCTGCTTCGGATTTGGGCCCGAATTCTATTTATCCCCTATCTCACGTGGGACATTGGAGGAACTGTACTGGGGACACCTTATGGGATGTTCAATTGTTCATGGGCTTCATTCCTCAATGCTAGAGCAAGTCTAGTCTAGCTTGATATCCAAAAGAAGGTGCGTGGGCCTTCTCTTCTCTCGGCTTGGCGACAGGTAGTCTTGGGCCCTCCGTATATAAAAAGAATTGGGCTCATTGAGGTTGCAACGATCAATATCATTTCGGGGCCGAAATTTAAATGGGCCGAGCCTCACTATTGTTGTATCCGTACGTTGTTCGACCCATCCTTAATATAATGACTTCGTTCCAAACGAATTTCCAATCTATTTAGTGCAAGTTAGCTTTCTAATCCATTTCGTCACAACAAGTACTTTCCGAATGTTACTAATTGGTGCCGAAATGGCCTTGTGAGTCAACCTTTTCCCCCTCTCTTCTTCTTTCTCTTCTTTCCCCCCTTTTGGTCTCTCTCTTTCTTCTTTCTGTTGTTGAAAAAGCCAAGCGTCCCTTTCTTGCCTTTTCATTTCCTCAAAATTGACTTGGTCAATTTTGCTTTTACTTTTCCCTTCTTTTCTTTTCCTTTTTTTTTTAACCATTTGACCTACTCAAAAAAATCCAAATATTACATATAGGGTTGTGAATTTTTTTGGGGTGGTAGTTACGTCTGAGCCTAATGGTGGTCATGTGATTCATTCTCGATAATTTGGTGGGCACGTCGTTGGTAGCAGTGAACATAGATTACGTCAATGTGGTGGTGGTGGTGGTGGTTGGAACCATGATGGTAAAGGTCAAAAGTGCAACTGCTGCTTGAGCGGCCGAGGCGATAATAGGTTGAAATAAAACCAAAAAATCTGTAAAGACACATGAATTTAGCCGCAACATAACACCATGCATCTCTATGTCAACTAATGATGTCTAATGTTTTAAGGGGGGCACTATACTGGGCCAAATCTTGCTATCGTAATAGTCGAGGTACTTAATTGAGTGGGAAAAAAGATTAACTACTCAAGTGAAAATTGCATAAAAACTCAGGTAATGGCAATATTGTCACCCCTTTCTCTGATTTTGGTTCTATAATGATGAATACAAGAAACCCGCTCTTTTTGCAATTGGTGTCTATCTGGATCCCTTAGTCACAATCTGTATTGCAATTTTTAGATGCTCTAAATATGCAAAGGCATTATTTATTAGTTTGCTTTAGTTCATGTCTGGCATGACTTTGCTCTATGACCGCCATAGATAATAATTTTGGGGGAAGAATTGCTACCTTCGAAGAGTTAGAGTCAATTGATAAAAATTTGGTATACACGAGTAAGATTTATTGTGCTATATCTCATTGAAAATATCAAGTGCTTCTGGCATGTGGTATGGTGAACCTTAAGAGAGATTGGTAATATTTGTGATTCTCTGCATTAGTAGGTTACGCACCTACTATCCAATCAATTAAGAGAGAATCAATACCTATTTCACAATCTGATTTCTCGTATGCCCTATTAGTGTACGATTTGAATGGTTTTCATCAAAATTTAAGCAAGGTTTTTCCCACCCTAACGAAGACAATTGTTCATGGGTGTCGCGACCCTAAGAATATATATTCTTAGGGTCGCGACAGCTTGGCGACTCCACTGGGGACTGGAATTTTTGAATTTTCGAAAAAAGACGGCACTAATTGGAGTACTTGAATTTTTTCGAAATTTTAAAAATCCTTAGTGGACTTAGGCCGATAAAATTTCATGGATATCTCGCTTCTGGCGATCTTGTTTGGGACTCATTCTTTAGGTGTTAAATGGTCTTGCAGATGGGAGTTATAAGGGGTGGAGTGTTTGACTAACCATTTGTTTTGCAGGTTTGGTGTTGGAATTGTTGTTTAAATTCTGCACATTATCGAAGCGCTGTTCGAATTTAACTATTGTGCATGTTTAATTGTTTTAGCACTACATCACACACATCCTGTGGTCGGACCTGGGCCACTAGTTTTAGGATGGTATTGTGATTTGGTTTTAGCGTTCGGCGTGAGATCACGTCGAAAGTTAGCCCAGATTCAATCCCGAACCTCTTTTCAAAAATGAGTTTAAAAGTTAGGCCTCAGGCTTGGTAAGATTACCAAAGCAGTGGTTTTAATTTTTAGCTCGAGCAGCCGAAGTGGGAAGGCCCGGCTAATCCTGATTACGTCGTAGAGGATCACGGCTAATCTTGATTATGTGCGCGAGATTGTCGCCTTGCCGTAAGTCTTTCGCTTCAATTTGTCAGCCTTTAGAGTAGATAGGCTAAGATTTAAACTCACGATTCATGTGCATGTCTATGTGACTTACATGGTATTTTTGACGGTGAAAGTAAGTTTTCTAACTTCATCTTGTATTTATTTTTGGTCGGTCCATGTTAGGTGTCAGTTAGATTTTGAATTTGATATCATCGTCATTTTTCAAAATAAATTAAAAATTAAATTGGTGTCTTATTTTTCAAAAATGAATGCGAAAAGTCTTTTTAGGGAATTTTGTTGACCAATAAAAGATTTTGTCACATTTTCCTACTTCAATAGAAATAAGATTTTCTTGACAAATTTACTCTTAAAAATTCATTCTGATAAAAGGAAAATCCCTTCGGGAAATTTGCTAAATTTTAAGAGATTTTATCACATTTTCCAAGTTGTGAAAATTTGCGAGAAAATTCTTTTTGAGAAATTCACCCATGTTTTTCTAAGAAATTTTTCTCTAAAATTGAAAATTAAAATTGGACTAGTGTAGGAATCATGGGCCGACCCCTATTGGATCACATACTGATTATTTTCTTTACTTTTGCAGGGGATTATAGGTACCCCGGGGTGGAGAAAAATCGGGCTCGTTGGTGATAACAATCAGGGGGCAAGCGAAGAAATCGTTAACCCTAGGGGCATATGAAGAGGCCAATTCTTCCGAAGTCAGAAACGTGTCAATCAGTCAACATGTACAAGCTTTGTATTTTGATGGGGCTGTAAATTTATCCAGATCGGGCCTGGGGACATTTTTAATGTATTAGAAGGGTTCATGTATTTTTGTTGAGAAAGCCGAGATTGTGTAATCAGAACCCATGGGGCAAGATTATAAACCCGACCTTACGACGCCTTTCTGATTAAATTGAACAAAGGCTTGCCTTTTTACCTTCCTCGGATTCAAAACACATGGAAGAATTTGGAGGACCAGTATTTTATTACCGAGCATGGCCCGCAATCATTTCTCCCGATGCTACAGGCGACCGACACACACAAGTGGACGCCGAAAGCAAAAGTAGGGGCACGCAACAGGTGGCCTAATTTATTTATTGGGGCACTGACCGAGTCGTCATAATTCACGTGACCAGCTTACGGGTCTCGATGCGGCTAATGGGGGCCCGCTGTCGAAAGCTTCTTTAATATCCTCAATATCATTGTCTACAGCAGCAAACAAGAACAACAGGAAGGATGTTAAGCCTCGGTATTTTCTGTGCCTTGAATCGATCTATAGTGATATACGGGAGAAGAGATTACAGGAAAATGAAAAGCACAAACACGTGAAACTTTTTCTTCATTCCATTCACCAACAAACCTTACAACAACTCACTGGGGAGGAAAGTGAAATCAAATTGAGCCCTAATAAGCGTCATAAAGGAGCTCAGCTGGCTCTCCATGAAGTTGATGCTCTGGGTGCACCGGGCGTTCTCGGGATCAAGTTTCGCGAGCCTAAAGAAGAGGCGATCGCACTTCTCTTTAACCTGGGCCATAGTGGCCTCGTAATGCTCAACGACAAACTCCAGGTCCGGAATCGCCGCCCTCTCGAAAGCAATGTCTGCCGTAATGTCATCAAGCCTCTCCTGCAGCCAACCGCATTTGCACCTCATCACAATATTGCCTGGCTCCTGTTCGGCGTAAGTTCGGACCAAGGCCAGACGGTCCACCAGCTTTCCCCTCTCACGAACCAGCCACGAAAGCTGATCGTTGGCAAACTTGAGGGCCTTTTTGTGATTATCTGCCACAAATGTGACTGTTGCCAGACGCTCGTGCCGGTCTCGGTAACGAGCTTTCACGACGACGGTCACAAGGACCGTCTCATAAGCACGGTTATAGGCAGCCAGAAAATTGATGAAGACAGTCGAGAAGTTCCGATACTCCTTCCCCAGTTGGGTACCCTCAACAGAAGCAGCATCCACAGTCCTGAATAAACCAAGGATTTCAGCCTCAACGGTAGAGTTTTTGGCTATATGAGCGTAACCTCTACCAAGAAGATTGTAGAGTCTCTCCCACCCAGCCAGGACTTCGGCGGATAAGGTGTGGTTAGGAGAATTGGCCATTTTTGAAACCAGAATACGAAAGAAAGGGGGAGAGAGGTGAGGCAGATGAGCGGAATGCGAAGATGGTAATCTGCTTCAATTTAAATACAGATTTCACAGGTGCAGTCCTTATAGGTTTTCCTATCTACCATTCTCTGTCGGCAACACCCCCGGTGGCTCAAATTCCAGTCAAGTGGCAACCTCGAGCCGAACAAACCTGACGTCTCTGTGTAAAGCTGACGGGACTCCATCGCTTTGAAAAAAGAAAGAACGAAAAGACGAGCTGAGTGGGGGACAAAGAAATTCTCGGCAGAAAGAGAGATATTACTCATCTTCATTGGAGGACCCGCTAGTAAATCGACGGTGGAAATCTTGATAGGGGCCCTCTACCGCGAAAGGAAAGAAGAAGACAAATTGAGCGATAAACGAGGATTTCCCCTTTGATCAAAAGCTGAATGTCAGATTTTCCCCTCGGTAAATCTAATAGCACTGCCCGTGAAAGGGGGAGTCGTTGCTATTGCCAGAGAAAGAATTTGTCCTCATTTGATAGTGAGGGTTCATCTGCACGAACTCGCAGGAGAAAAATAGAGAGGAAGGAGTTCTCGTGGGAGAGGAATTCAAAACCTTCACCATCAAAGCATTAGCTTTCAAAGCCTGTTACGAGAAGCCATCAACGATCCCGTGATCCCTCAAGTCCGAGAAGACATCCTGAGGCGGTCTCGAATCGGCAGTCCTATATCCAGAAATATGTCGAGCATTAGGGGAACGGGCGCATGTTCAACCCTGGTCGAAGCTAATGAAGTTCCTTACCCTGAGGGTCTACTGGTCATGGCCATTGACGGTAATCCAGTCTCTCTGTCAATCCTTGTTACCGTATTAAGAAAATGCCGGTATAAGGTTGTAGCTCAAGCAAAGGCGACAGAGGCCTTAGAGATATTAAGGAGGAGTGGTGACCAGTTTGATATCGTCCTCACCGCCATGGTAGGGATTGACATGGATGTTTTCACTCTCTTGGAAGTCATCAATTCTAAATTAAACATGCCAGTCCTCGTAATATCGGCAAGCGATGATCAGCAAGCCATAATGAAGGCTGTCTTAAATGGGGCCCAAGACATCGTAACGAAACCTGTTAGGGTTCAGATGCTTCAAAACATATGGCAGCACGTGGTAAGGAAGCAATTGCACGACCATGAGAACAAGCATCAAGCCTTCAATTTTGTTCCAAGCAACTGGAGAAAGAAGATGAGTTGGTCTCCCGAGCTGCATCGTATGTTTGTTAATGCAGTTCAGCAGGTAGGAATCGATTCGACACGGCCGCAACATATACTGGAAATTATGAACGTAGAGGGACTCACTAAAGCAAATGTTTCGAGTCATCTTCAGAAGTACAGAAAAAGGGTGAGAGAACACAATGCAGCTCAGAATCAAGAAAACCAAGGCAGGACTGATCCAAGCCTGAATGTCGAGTCTCCTCGCCACCGTAAGTTCCGCAGGTTAGCATGGGGCGAGCCACTTCCCATCATCAACCAAGCCAGTAGCCGTGCCATCAATCCTCCAGGCGTTAATCAAAGTATCCCCCAGAATCACCCTAATGCTCTTCAAGAGTATAGACCGCAGGGGCAGTGTATTCAGACTCCTTGGTCTGAGCACCAACCCGTAGCTAGAATTCATCCCATGATCAGCGCGCCTGCGCAGCCAGAGAATCAGACAAGAAATTATCCTGAGCACTTCCACTTCTCTAATCCTCGAATGGAAGGAGTTCTTGGCAGCAGGACAGTTGGTGATCCCCACACTTTCTGGAGTAATGATGAAGACTTCAGCTCGAGAAGTCAAATTGCTCATGGCGAGGACAGAATGAGAAATCTACCGCCAGCATTTGCCAACAATAATGCCCAATTCGAGCATCAGTTGCTGGAAGGTTCAAGAGATTACCCAGATGATGAGCTTACTGCCCTGGTTAACCAGTTTAAGGTTGACAGACATCCGAAGCCATGATCGGAAGCCAGTGATTAGGGACTCTCAAACATCGGTCATCCATGCCTAAACCAGCACGAGACTAGCTGATTATCGAAGAGCCGCAGGAGAGGCAGAACTGACCTTGAACAAGTGCACCTTTCACTTTATGCTTAATTCCCCTGCGTGTGATATTTCCAGCTTTCTAGGTGTCTAGATTTAATTCAGGGGCATGGGGTAATTTGTTTTTTATCCCGTCGAATGCGTGAATCCCTTTTTATGCTAGACTCAGGGCGGATCAATTTGTGGCAACGTCGCTGACTGCCATAATGAGAAATGTTGAATGGCCTCAAGTAGGGAAATTTCAAGCGAAGAGCCCAGGCGAGCTCGAAGACGGGTAATTGAGTATCGTTCCAATTTACCCTCAATCGTCGCAAAATGCTAAATTGGATTTGTTCCATTCTCACCCAGGGGATTGCAAATTGCCTCAAGAGTGTCGCAAAATGAAATGACCCAATGGAATGCGATAGGACTCATTTGCCTTGAAGGTAACCTTTAAATTAAAGGAGCCCTCCGGTCCACGGACCCGATGGCATAAAAATGATGATGGTCCAAAGCAACCCGAAAGAAAACAAGGCCCAACTAAGCAAAGCACTTATGTGGCAAGCTCAAAGTGAAGGGCAACTCGGGACATACAATTCAATCCAATCCAAATGAAGGAACTTCCTCAATTCAAATTCAATGGAAGTACATACAAGGGTAAAACAGTATCGTTCCAATTTTTCTAGAATATGAAGAGCATATACTGCCGCATTCCCTTTCATTTTTGCAGTGAGAGTCTCTACTGTCTACCATTCCCTATCAGCATCACCTCCGCTACTCGTCTCTAATCTCGAGCCAAGCAAATCCGACATCTCTACCAAAAGTTTGACGGGATGACACAACTTTGAAAAAGAAGAAAGAAAGGTGACTTGGGTGGGAGACAAGGAAAATGAGATTCGTTTTTATAGGAGAACACGCCAGAAAATCGACGGTAGAGACGTTGATAGGGACCCTACCACTATGAAGAGATGAGAAAAGACGAGCCAAGCAAGAAACACGCAGGAAAGGTTGAGAAAGACAGAACTCTCGGGAGAAGCGATACATATGCTAAGCCGACGCCAAATTTTAAAAGAGACATCCTCCTGATAATCTTTATTCATACGTTGAAGAGAGTTTTAAAGCATACACGGTTCAGAGAGAGTGAAAATACAGAAAGATATAGTAAACCTTGAGAAATCATCGACCAAATCGAAGATGTCTCAACCCAGTACTTCCGAAAGCTATCGTTGCTTGCTGAATATGGGAGAGGAAGAGTTCGAAACCATGTTTGGGATCGAGCCTATGGAGCCTAGCCCTTCCGCCGACGACGTCCAAGATCTCAGTAAAGATAAGGACAACAACGGTAAGGGTCAAAAGAAGCGTTACCGTCGCCATACTAAGGAGCAAATACAAAGGCTTGAGGATTTCTTCAGAACATGTCCTATGCCAGACGGCAAACAGAAAATGGAACTAAGTCAAGAGCTAGGACTTGAACCTTCACAAATCAAGTTCTGGTTTCAAAATAGGCGAACCCGAATGAAGACTCGTCATGAGCACAACGAAGCCGAGTTTCTAAGAGTTGAAAATGAAAACCTCCGAGCGGAAAACAAGATGTATAAAGAGGCTTTTGACTCCGCCACCTGCCCTAACTGCAACAGCCTCCTCCTCGCCTTCGATGAAATGCATGATCTGAGGATTGAAAATGCGTGTTTGAGAAGCGGGTTAGACCAATTTATAACAGAATCAAGTTCTGTTGGAGCAGGGTACAAAAAGACTAATGCTACTGGATCAGCATCAATACCTCCCGGGGAAGGGGAGATGTATCACCACCAGGCAAGTGGCATTGAGGATGAACTCACCGCCATGATCAACCAGTTTAATGTTGATGAAGCACTGGGACTGTAATATGCACAGGGAGTCTGTATTTCGAAGCTGGGATCACGATTCCTTCAACATGGCCGATGCATTCTAGATCTGGAACGAAGCCAGCTGATCATGGGAGAGCCTGCGGAGGAAGCAGAATCAATCCTGAATGAGTGAATGTGTTTGATTCCCTTGCGTGATGTGTTTTTCTGCTTTTGTAATATGTAAAAGCAAAGAGTAATGATCCGACTTCCCCCTATTAAATGCTCGAATCAGCCGCCTCACCAACCTCGCGACGAATTGATAGCGAGTAAAAATCTGCGTAAACCTGAAGGGTAAATCCGTATCGTTTCAATTTACCCTCAAATTGCTCCAAGTTTTAAATTGAATCCCCTGCATTTTCAGGAATTTGCAAATGGCCTCAAGAATACAATCATGTCCAAATGCGAAGTCTTCTCGTTAAACAAAACTTTGGGCAAATAGATTCGTGGACATCGCCACAGAATGGACGGCTTCAAATGAGGAATATGTGAACGAAAGACCCCAACAATCCCAAAGAAGGGTAATTCTGTATCGTTCTAATTTACTTATACTCGTCTTGAGTTCTGAATTATTTTATTCCATTCTTAACAGGGTTTGTAAACCGCCCTGAAAAATACAGTGACCTGGAATTACCCAGTACAATACAACGACACCGGGTCATCTCAAGGATTGACTCTTAAAACGAACCTCCATGAGCGCCTGCGGTCTTGTGGACCAGATGGCATGGGGAATGACAGTGGTCCGAGACGTCCCGAGTTCGATCCTCGAGGATGGAAATATTGTAAGTATTGTAAATAAATAAAACAACTTTTTCTCGCATTTCTTTTTGCAGAAAGAAACAGGAATACTCGACGAGCAATACCAAGGTCAGTATTTTGTCACGATCTTGGCCCTAATGGTGAAGTGGCCCACGAAAGTTGAAGGAAACTCAGTCTAGTGAACTTGATAAAGGGGTCATGCAAAACATTCAAGATGAAGGGTAAACCAGTATCGTGTCCAGTTCATCATTTCTGATACTGGCTAACATGTCTCCTTCCTTTTTTACAGGAAATGTTAAACTAGTATCTGATACGTCAAAGAAAATAGCCCCGATGGGCCAAGTTATGATCGCCCGATGTGATCCGTCTGATGAAATAGGGGAAATCAATGGCGAACCCTGGATCGAAAAGAGGCAAAACCAGAAACAAGCTACTCCTCGACTCGGGGAATAAGCCCCCAACGTGTTTGATCCGCCCACACAGCCAGGGACAATTTCCATACTTGTACATTGTATTGCCATATTTGCATGATGTTTACACATTCAATGATTTATGCATGACTGTTCTGCATGTTCAATTTGTCAATTTTGACTGGGGGTATAAACTGTACATGATGCATCGAATGTACAGAATGGGGCATGACAGGACGATGAGAGGCAAGCCATTTCCACATACGTCCTGTATTTAATCCACAGTGAGTTGAGCGGTAGACAGATTCTGCATTCTCCAAGGCAATGGGTTTTCTCGCAAAAGGTACGATAATCGAAGTGAAGGAGGCATTCATTCTCCATTCCAAACGCTTCAGGCAACCATTGACAACCCATTTGAACGGTGATTTCATTTCATAACCCTGTCAAGAACCACCCCACACTGGGGGTAAAACAGAGGTAGTTCCAACAATATCATGAGATAAATGGTTAGAAATTCTCTTACCTGGACTAACATCAATCTTCGAGTGTTTCTTTGCATGATACTCGAATTTTAATTCAAGTGCTTTAGGATGACGAAGAGCATTTATTTTCTCTATCCTACACACTCATCCTTTGCATAACCCAATTGAGCATGCAAATTCATTTCTCAAGCCCATGTTGGTGCTCATTTCAAGGTAACGACGACACCTTCCCCTAAGGAGCAGAATTGAAGAAATTGGGCCAATAGAGAATTCTCGAATTAGCCCATTTCATATGCTAGACTTTCATGTAATGTCTAGTATCATTTGTTGAAAATCATCTTGTTGCTAAAATTCAAAATCACAAGATTGTTAAACAAAAGAAAAAGGAAGACAAGTGTAGCCTAAAGGAAATGGGCCTGCTTCCAAACAAAAGAGAGTTGGGAGTAAGAAAAGCAAAGGCTACTAAAAAAAATCTCGGGCAGAAAGAGCAAAGTGCCTATCAAAAGCAAGGCTAATGCCCATATATCTGTAATGAACTTCTGACTTCAAACATATATTTTGAGAATTCCCGGAAAAGGATCCCCAAAGAAGTCAGTTTGCAAAGTGTAAAAGAACTACCATCCCTCAGCCAATGGTGGTATTCATTGAAGACAAATTCAGGAAGGTCAAAGATCGGTGACAAGACTACAATGATCACTAACACCAAGCCCTTCTCATATATTTTTCTGAGCCAAAACGAGCCCTTCGTTTTTCAGACCCAAATCCCGACCTACGTTACGACCCTTATAAGTCTCTTCTGATTAGAGCGCTTGAATTAATGTAAGAGTTGAATGACTTTAAGCTTCGCTCGAAGAAGTTCGAGCAAGATTATTTCTCTCTCATTTTGCAAGGTTCTTGACTTGTAAACCCGGAGCAGATGATGAAGACTTTTTTGTCAATGGTCTTGACTCGAAATGAGTCCCCTTTGATAAGCTTTTGACCCAGCCCACATTACGGTCCTAATCAAGACCTCTAGATCGGCTTGATCTATCAATTGCGAGATTACTCAGACCCTCGCTGAATGCGATGATGGTAAGCTTGAGTGATTTCTTTTCAAATCCTGCAATTAGGATAAACAAGCCTTTCTCGAGAGTGAGAGAAAGCCCTTTCGGACTGAAGTCCCCATTCATGTTACATTCGAGGTATTCATGACATGATAACTTCCCTGGAAAGAATTGGAAATGCAAACTCGATAGTATAGTCATGCATGATCCACATTATGAGCATATACATACGGTTTTAATCATTGCAAACTCAACTGAATGGTTTTGCATGAACCGATGAATTCATTGATAAAAATGCTTTCACATGTTACCTCTGACACTGTCTGACAGGTAGTGCATTCCTGATAGTCGAGTTACCCTCCGAGGTCTCGAAATTCATCCAGAGGCTATTGAACAAACAAGCCTTGTTGGCTAATGCTCGCCAAGCATTTTCAGGTGAGTATATCTTCAGCCTGAACCTTTTAATTCTGATGATTGTCTGGGTGCTCAAATCCATTGCAGCACATAAGGTCATTCAGTAAGCAAGTCAACATGATACAATCAGTCTGTCTATGCCTCGATCATTAACTCAGAAGATCCAGGTAAGTCTTCTGAACCCTTGCGACTCATGATCAACATGCTCTCATGAAGTCTTCATCAGCTCACGATTGATATAATCTCGTGTTCTCAAGCTTTATCAAATCATGATTGATCAACTCTCGTGTTCTTGATCTTCGCCTCATCGGTTTATTCCTAAAGTGATGGGACAACAAAAATTGGGTTAGAGCGTCTGCAGGATTCCTGGTCTCCCCATATCCCAGAATGGCACCTTTTAAGGTAAGTTAAATCGGGTTTGAGCGTCTGCAGGATTCCTGGTTTTCCCAGATCCCAGAATGGCACCCTTCATGGTAAGTTAAATTGGGTTAGAGCGTCTGCAGGATTCTTGGTCTCTCTAGATCCCAAATATACCCAAAAATCATTTTCTCAATCAATACCTCTTCAGTCTACCCAAAAAAAGGTGACATCTATGGTATATTATCTCCGGAGCCCTTCCATTGGAAACTCCAATACGGAACGGTCCATTCACAAAAGTCCTTCCTACAGGCATCAAAAGTCCTTCCTACAGGCACCCAAAGTCCTTCTTACAGGCCACACAAAAGTCCTTCTTACAGGCACCAAAGTCCTCCTTACAGGCACAAAAGTCCTTCTTACAGGCAATCAAGTCCTTTCTACAGGCAACCAAAAGTCCTTCCTACAGGCAATCAAGTCCTTTCTACAGGCAACCAAAAGTCCTTCCTACAGGCAACCAAAAGTCCTTCTTACAGGCACTAAAGTCCTTCCTACAGGCACCCAAAGTCCTTCTTACAGGCACCAAAGTCCTTCTTACTGGCACAAAGTCCTTCTTACAGGCATTTTCATGGGGTGACCTACCATACGGGTCAGATTTTAATTCACTTTTAATCAGTAGAATCCATTCATGAGGAATCTACCATGGGATGACCTACCATACGGGTCCAAGTTCAACCACCCTAAGGTTTTCTTATAACGAATCCTTAGGCTCTCATTCCATTTTCAGTAGAGCATGCGTGTCAGGCAACCTTCAGACGACAGGCAGGTAAGCGCCAGGTAAACTCTCCTCTCCAAACCTCTCTTTCAATTCGTTGGAGCCTCTTCAAATCTGGCCTAGATCAGAGCTTACACTGAGGGGTATCGATGATTAATGTCACGACTCTTTTTATTTAATTGTGTTGAGTCGATTAGGATTCAGGTGTCGTCTCGTCTTTAAAATGAACCTCTGCCGAGCTTCCCTTCAAAGAGGGGCAGCTGTTGACACCTGATTTTTTAATCATTTTTCTCTTTTAAAATTAATAGAAAATCCATAAAAATTGGTAAAATTAAAAAATCAATTTTGGAAGCCTTCATGAAGCTTAGGCTACCATTTTTGAATAAACAATAATTTTTCATATTTTTTGCATTTTTAAATATTTTTAGAAATTAGGAAGATATTTAATAAAAATTAGCGTTTGAGGCCACAAAAATAAGAAAAATAGTTAGTATTTTTCTTTTAATTTTCTCTTCATGTTGGTCAAAGAAAATTTGCAAAAATTAATTTGAAATCGAGAATTACTTCGTTAATCTCATTTTCAGATTAATTAAAAAAAATTGAATTGAAAAAAAAAATTGAAAAAAAATTGTAGAAAATTCATTCTACCTATGTAGTTTCCGATTTTTATTTGTGCATTTTTGGAGTCGTGACATTGTCCTCTAACAGCCCAAATTTTTTAATGGCGTGACGATGTACTCGATTCTCGGAATTCGATTTATTATTTGAAGCGTTTCTCCGTCGCACCCGTAGGTTTCGCTAATCAAATATGCAAGATCGATTTCATGAGATTTTCTTGAGAATTAGTGCATTTGAACGCAAATTCGGAAGAAACTCTGGTTTGACCGCTGGAACAGTCATGGCATGTGCCCTTAAAATATTGTGACGAAAGAGGAACATGTTTCTTAGCCGGTTTTCTGGTAGTTGGGGAGGAATGGCTAGTCGGGGATGCCTAAAGTAAAGGGTTGGCCAACCTCTCGAGAACTGGATTGGTAGAGACAGAGTTACCTTTCATGATAACGTTGTTTTGAAAGGAAATTGGGTGCAGAAAGTGAAAGCGAGAAGGCACTTTATTTGTCAAAAAGAGAGAAAAAAAGACGCCCCCACTCCCCCTCTCGGCGCGAACAAGAGGAGTAAGAAAAATGATCAAAGGGCTTTGGATCCAAAATATACAATAAACAAAGGTTAGTGGAGGAATGATTTTTGCTTTCCGCAAAGCCCAAGGCCATTCTGTTGGCGCATATCACGTGGAAGAAGGTCAGCTTGACTTGGCAACTTCAGTCTTCACTTCTTGAGAAGGCCGAGTCCAAGGGAATGTCTTGACTCCTTCCTACTGGTAAGGTTATTGCTGACAAGCTTGCTGTTGATGCTAATGGCAAGATGGTCCCAGCATTTGATACTGTGGATGGTTGGCTGGATGGATGTTTTTGGAACCAAAAAAAAGGGGGTTTGTTGATTGTGAAAGGGGATGCATGAGATCCTTTCAGGCGAATATAGGTACTGGGACTAACTCCTTGTGTAAAGCTCTCGGCCTCATCGATGATCCTCAAGTCGAAGCCATTCCCAGATTCCTTTATAACGACTGTAAGTATAAAATGCACCAATGCTTTGCATATGGAGGGTTGGGTTCTGCTGACAGAAGCTTTAAGTGCAACGGTTTTCCCTTGTATTTCTATAACTTGTGGCCATTCTCATCGCCCAAAATATGTATCACAACTGATCCACCGCAGTGATGAAAGTTAGGCTCAAAAGCTTCAAGAAAAATTGCTGCAAGCGAATCATTTACTTGTCCAGTTCATAAATGTCTTATTTGTCGGCAAGGTGAAGATAGAGAGGTCCATGAATTGCAGTTGGCCATCTGCAGACACTGCCCTAAGGCCTACCACAGAAAATGCTTAGTGGTGTTTATTTCTTTTACGAGCGACGGAAGTCGAAACATTATCCAAAGGGCTTGGGCGGCCTGTAGTATAGAGGAAAAGAAGAGGCTTGACACAGGAGGACGAAAAACAAAAAGGAGAAAGTTGAAGAAGTGGGGCAACCTCTCATTAGGCAAAGGCCCAGACGTCATTCTGCCTTTGCTGTTGCAGCTGTCCAGGAAGTTGATGCTGATCCACCACTTTTTGAACAAGAATATTCATAGTCAACATCAGCATAAGGGAAGCGCATTCCTGTCTAATGCATAGGGTGGTACCTCTCCCGAGGAGAATGATAAAGTAGTATTATGAAATTGTAACTACGGATGACGGGGGACAAAGGTTAGTGGAGATCCATAAGCAAGGGAGACTAGTGGAGAAAACACTAGGGAGAGGGCAGAAAGAGGTGGCAGACAAAATAAATGGGAGCAACGAGGGTCTCTGGGTTATTGAAAACCTTATTGACCCTTCCCTGGATGATGATTACAACTCTGACAAAATGGATTTGCGATGAGGACAGCTTCATTATACATCGAGCAGCCCCTAGGGAGGCGAAGAGGGGGCAGGAGAATGGGGATGCTGGGGATCCCGTAGATGGAAGCTGCGAAAGTGTGTTCAATGGGGGGGACTTCTTCATTGGACCATGCCCTCAATGAGCGGATCAACCGTGCTCTGAAGGTTCGGAAGACATGAGAGCAGAGCACGCATTTGGTGTAATCGAATGGAACAGCTTGACAAATCGTGCAATTGAAAGGGCCGAGCTTGAACGTCTGCAACTCCTTGGATCGAGGCTTCATCGCGTAAAAAGGCAAGTGCCATGATTGAACGCTCGGAGGTCCACCAATGGCGGATCCTTCGTTCTTTCACCAACCTCCTTTAATTTCAGTTCTGCATCTTCCTTAACTCTTGCTAATTGCATCCTTGCCCTTCCTTTTCATTTCCATCGCATGAATCTACTCGAGTCAATGCCAAACGTTCAAACCCGGGTTGAGTTCGCGAGGTTATTTCGCGAGGTAGTGGAACTACGCCAACGATCAGATATGATTCACAGAGTCCACGGACGGGCCAAGCTTTGTCCAAGAATTCCTCGCTGGCTGAACTCGGTCGGTTGAGATTGAATTGTTATGGAGTCATTCGCTCACACTCACTGACCAAACTCTCAAGCTCAAGTCTTCGTGGTCACGCTCAATCACCGCTGAACTCTTCACATCTCGTTGGCGCTGTTCTCTTCGAACAAGATCAAATGAGGGACGATCTCCATTGACGCGACAGCAGTTCATGGTAATCTTCCATTCCCAAAAACTTAAGTCCTTGTCTCAGCAGGATGTAAAGGTGGACACGTGGGGGCTTAATCTGCACTTGCTCTGCTTCTATACCACCGAAAGTTACTCCAGTCCAAATTATTATCAATTTTGGCATTTTGTTGTTGCAATATATGGAGTCAAGTCTCAGAGCAATTGGAAACTACTCGGGTTGACCGTGGTTGAGCCGAGATACTTTGATCTCATCGGCCTGCCGACTAATGATGACCATCCATGGCATGATGTTACTAATGGCCAGAAGCTCGTGAAAGAGGTTTATGAAACATTGAGGGCAAGAAGGACTTGGAACTCGGCTAACTCAAAGTTTTGTCCAAAACACGAGTGAGGGTTGACCCCAAAGGGTCCTGATGAAGAGCCACCGTAAGGGTCCAAAGGTTGATACCTTTTGGGATTTGGATATCTCCAGACTTTAAGTCTTCAACAGCCCCTCTAGAAACCATGGTCACCAAAAGATACAGAGTTACGTGACTTCCT
The DNA here is from genome assembly GCA_016432845.1 of Psidium guajava. NCBI lineage: Eukaryota > Viridiplantae > Streptophyta > Magnoliopsida > Myrtales > Myrtaceae > Psidium > Psidium guajava. The sequence goes on from CM028228.1 coordinate 30,499,521, forward strand.
TGCGTATTTTAGCTTGTCATCTTGGGTTCGAAGCCATCAACATCAACGTTCATGAGACTACGGAAGCAATCGTTTCGTACCTTGCCAAGCGGAAGTTCTTGTAGCTATCCACGATGAAGCGTCGCTCCAAGAAATGGCAAAGCCGAGAGATTGATGGAACAACGGAGGAGAGAAGAATGAAGGTCATGCGGACTGCAGCACAGAAACTCTTCATATGGTATGAAACAAGAAATGGCGTCATACGAGAGAAGCATGATAAAGTCAGTAACCTGGGTATGTTGGGCTATGCACAAATGAGGCGTATGTTCAGTGTACTTTCATGGTGGAGGCTGCCATGGAGAAGTTGGAAGCAATGGAAAACTCTGTGAACCAAGCAGATCACCTTCAACACCAGACCATGTGGCAAATGTCTCGGATTCTAACCACCCGCCAAGCAGGCCGTGCGTTGCTTGTCCTTGGAGAATTTCGCCATCGCCTTCGCGCACTGAGATCTCTTTGGACCGCCAGTCCTCCAGACCCAGCCTAAGCCAATCAATATCAGGACCACACGAAGATTCCAGCTGAGGAGGATTCATGGGGGAGCAAGACTCTTGGTCAGTTTCTATAGTCCTTCGTCAGCATGGTGGTAGCCGAGGCAATACTAGGCACCGTGGGGATCCATACACAGCTTGATCTGGTGATGACAGACGAACAGCTGGGGAATCTGTAGAAGCGGATGTCAAAGGAACGTTCTCTAACTTTCGAGGACTTTGTTTCGAGTATAAAAACAGGGGCATTAACTGATGGTGCCCCGAATGTCAAAGGGTCCATCCTCTCTTGCTGAGTTGTTTGCTCCGCCACAGCCATTACCTTCCTTGCTTCCGAAGCATTCTTTACTGATTTAAGCCATGCTGTCAGTCTCGATCTGTTGGAGCCGAGGGAGACATAAACGAGTTGCATTTGCCTAGAAAAATGGTGAGAGCGTGAAGGAATTTCTATTGAGATCAGAATCATATGGAGAGGAGAAAGCTGTACGGGTCATGGAAGTGCTGGAGGCGAGCAATCTGAAACCCAAGGATGGGCAAGCGCTAATGACGAAAGGGAAACCGTTCTTGGGAAACTGTTCTTACTGTGGGATTCGATCGGGCCAATGTAAAACGGGGTGATGGAAACACAAGCACAGCCTGAGGAGCTAGTTCAGCGGCGACGGACGAGCAGACCCAATGGCGGCGACGAAATAAGCCGGATCAATCGACTCGTATCGCTCAATCGGTGACTTGTTCGAGCCAGTTTTGATGTACGGTTTTTCCATCGATGGCGATTCAACCGGAATTGAGCCTCGCACCAGCACGACCCTAACAAGTTGTTGCCCTCGCCGTTGTCCAGCCGAAACTCTTGCGATTCGAAGCCCAAGTCAAGTTCGGAAGGCGCAATTTCGGGACAAATATCCAGATTATGCGTGCGCAGATTTTCTTTGCAAAACAAGGTAATTTTCTCTAATTTTTCTTTGGTTGCAAATCAATGCTCCTTTGATTGGAAATATGTATGCATGTTCTTGATGCTCAAGGAATGTACATGATTTGCGATGAAATTTGAAGAGAGAGCTTATTTTCATCAGAAATTTGAATTGAAAATCGAGATAAGGGATTATCCATGCAAAGCTACAAAATTTTAAAGAAAAACACAAAAAAAAATGCTGCTCATTATATCATGCGCATCCTTATGTTACATCTCATGTTTCATGCATATTCATTACCCATGTTTGCGTATGTTTAAATTTAATGTCACATTTGCTTGCGTGTTATTTTTGAATTTTATGTCCATGCATGATTACATATTCACAATGCATGTCCATGTTACATTTTATTTTATCATGTCATTCTAGCACGTCATTTAATATCATGTTTAGGATACTCATGTTAGGTTAGTTTAATTGTGTACTTGATTTGCTTGAACAAAAAAAAATCGCATGGTTGTCTAGTCTAATAATAAATTTTGCATGTCATGGTTTGCATGTATATTTTATATGTCTTCAATGCTATATTATTGTCATTGTCTTGTCATATTGCATGTTTTAATTAATTAATTAGTTTTGCATATAGGGCAAGATAGAACTTTAATTTTTGTATTTATTCATGACATTGCATTTAGCTTAATTCATACATTGCATTCATTTAATAAAAAGAAAACTAAAAAAAAAAAACTTTGAACCTCAATTGAAAATTCATCAAAATTGCCAAGTGGAACATTTTCATGGAATTGGTACCGAAAGGGCGTTAATTGAAAAATTAGCGTAACCAAGTCCCCGAACCCATTTTCTCTGGTTCGCAGAAATAAATTAGTTCTCCCGCTAATTTATTTAGGTTTCTAATCGACCTACCAAGAACGATTAGTGGCGACTCCAAAATTAAAAATCATTTAAATAAAAACCAAAGTCGCGATTCGGTAGGGCTTGGGAGAGTCCGTGTTAGGTTAGTTAATCTAATTAACCTGATAATCCGTTCACCTGAAGAATATATATTCTTAGGGTCGCGACAATGGGCAAGATCTTGAGTATTCTCTTTATTTTTCAAGGTTTCGTGGAATAAATCTACCCTCCGTTGAAAATGACATGAGTCAAGACTATTGCTCTCGATTTCTCATTGTGCAGTTTTAATTTCTTTCACATTTGATTGCCCTTCTTTCTGCCCCGTGGCAGCACAAGCTCTCTTTGAACTTTAAGTAGATGCCAATGATTTAGATTCTAGAAGATTTTTATGACATTATCCATTGTCCCTTGAAATAATAGCCCATCCATTCGGTTCGACACACTTAGCATCATGACCAGCCTTTATCACAATACATCATCCTGCTTGGTTCTGTTGGTTCTGTTCATCTGGCTCAAGCTATCATGAATATGTTTCTCCTTTTCTTGTTGGTAGGCTACCGAAGCTTTGGAAGCAAAATCTGTCGGTTAGTTTTAGTAATTGATTTGTACATGCTAAATCGTGTCATGATCTTCTCTTTTTTTTTTGCATCTGATGTTTATGTAGACTTGTTTTGTTGCTTTTATCTGGAAGGGGATCTTCTGTAAGGCCCATCGAAAAAACCGGGCGTTTCTACTATCAAAATGCTCTCGTCAAAAAAGAAAAGAAAAAGGGAAACAATTTTATTAGATAACCTTTAGGGACTAATTTACAAGTGACAACATAATTTAAGATGGATGCGGCCCACTGAAAATTGCGCACGATTTATCTTATTTAGTGATTTCTTTTTCATGGCATATGCAATTTTCATAATAAGTTGTAAAGCTTATGTTATTCAAGGTCGATTGTTACATGTCATACTTGGGCTTACTCGAAACTGTAGCAAACTCTCTTGTATTGTGGATGGGAGATGCTCAATATCTACCGAAAAGGAAAGTCCTTATATGATATGGTGTTAAGCATACCATGTCCATGTGCGACTTATCGAATCATCGCTATTTGCATTCAGACACGGCCTAAGCATCCGTGCACATATATCTCAGTGTTGGTACTGGGCCAGGCGTGCTAGTCGCTCCCAAACATTTCGGCAGAGTCTCCAAGTTACTTGGAGGACTTTGCCCTTGATGTTATGCTCTTTTCTAGACCTGATACTTTTTCCAACTTGCAAGTCAAGGAATTAAAAGTAACATCCTGATGGTACAAGCCAGAAAAAACAACAACAAAAAAACAAGAGAAAATCGGCCACTCAAGATCAGATAGAACTTGTATGGTAAGAGATGATCTATGTTTACCTCCAGGCTAGACAAACCCGCCATCATAGTGTAGTCGATCCAATATGTGTGTTCGCATATATGAAAATAAGGCAAATAGACAAACCTGAATGAAGAGCAAATGAGAAATTGATTAGATGATTGATCCGAGCCCGACGAATTCACGTCGTGTCCTTAAGACGAATTTGTCCCCTCCACGGGTACCCAAGTTTGCGTGGACAATCGCCTCCCAGGATAGAACGGATCACACTTTCGTCGAAGTGGTACTTCGTCGACGAAAATCCTTCGAGTTCAACTTCGGGAATTATCGCACAAAATGAGAGTGAATGGGATGAGTCTTTTTGAAAAACAGAATGAATGAATAATAATGCGTTCTGTTTGAAAACAAATATATTAAAACAGTCCAAACGAAGAGTCACGAAGTCATGATTGTTCGGTGTTCGGTTATTGCCGAATCAACACCTTTGTTCGGTGTTCGATTAATGACGAATTAATGCATTTATTCGGTAATTAACGAATACGAACCAATAGCTTGAAGATAGATTACTAATAAACAACATCCGAAAAATTAATTAAAAAAAATTTCAACGGATATGTCAATTAAAAATAAAATCGATGGGCTTAACCCGGACCCGGGCCCGACTCGATCCAATCCGAGCCGAGCCGGCTGGTCGGACGGACGGACGGCGGCGGCGGCACGTGCGCGTGTGACCGGTCCGACTTTGTCCAAGACCTCTCTCATCCTCAAAAGTGGGGTGCCCCTTGGGGCCCAAACCTATTGGCAAGGCTCCACTATTTAAACCCAATACCTCTATATCTTCTATCCCATGTGGGACTATTTCTCAACCACATTATCATTCATTTTTCTAAGGACTTTTGGAACCAAAATCCCAACAATCCCCCACATGAATGAGAATTTCAGATTTCATGACTCTTTATGCATGTATGAAATGCAATGTGCGATTATTCCATGAGAGAACGCTGCATTGGGATAAGTAGTCTGAGACTTTGAACTTTCCCTAGTGAAACCTATCAAACCTACTCAGTCAATCAGTAGACTTGATGTCTTTGAACTGTCGATCTTCGATGTAAGTCAAGACAATAGGAGTCACACAACTATCTCTCAACCAAAGTTGGTTCTCACTGTTGTGTTCGTTTTGGCCATGAACACCGCCTGGTTTCATGAGTGCTTTCGAGAATTCGGCCTGTCAAATTCTCTTAGAAGCGGCTCTCACTTCACACTCACATAGGTGATTTCTAAATGTGTGGTATTTCACATACCTAAATCAGAATCATTAAAAGCTCATGCTTAACCTTCACATGTCTGTACTGTCTTTATACGGGAATGAGTAAGAGTTGACAGTACTCTACTCAGCCTGCATAACTTAGTTGTCCCTTTGAACCTAAATCTTGGGATCTCCAGTCAACTAGGTAGGGTTTCCGCTATGACGACTTATTTTATAGGCTTTAGACTCATTCCTCTTGATGTTTTCTCAACCAACTCTCTAGTTAGGCCTTTTGTTAATGGATCCGCAATATTATCTTTTGACTTCACATAGTCAATCGTGATAATTCCACTAGAGAGTAGCTGTCTCACGGTATCGTGTCTTCGACGTATATATTGGGACTTTCCATTGTACATAATATTCCTTGCCCTTCCAATTGCCGATTGACTATCACAATGGATACATACAGCTGGCACTGGTTTAGGCCAATTAGAAATGTCTTCTAAGAAATTTCGAAGCCACTCTGCTTCTTCACCAGCCTTGTCCAGAGTAATAAATTCTGCTTCCATAGTAGACCTTGCAATGCAAGTTTGTTTTGATGATTTCCAAGACACTGCCCACCCACCAAGTGTAAACACATACCCACTTGTGGATTTTGTATCTTTTGTGCAAGTTATTCAATTTGCATCACAATATCCTTCAAGTACTGCTGGATACTTTGTGTAATGCAAAGCATAATTTTGAGTGTGCTTCAAATAGCCCAATACACGTTTCATTGCTTTCCAATGATTGTCATTTGGACTAATTGTAAATCGACTCAGCTTGCTCACAGCACAAGCTATGTCCGGCCTAGTACAGTTCATGACATACATTAAACTGCCTAGTATACTAGCATAATCATTTTGAGCTTTACTTTCACCAGTATTCTTTGAAAGATGGAGATTAACATCTATGGGGTTCTTTGCTGGTATAATATCTAGATTCTTGCATTTCTCAAGAATCTTCTCAATATAATGAGACTGCGATAAAGCTAGTCCTCCAGATGTCTTTTGGATTTTAATTCCTAAAATAACATCTGCAACCCCCATATCTTTCATATCAAACTTACTTGTGAGCATGCGTTTGGTTGCTTTAACAACCTCACTATCACTACCCATTATAAGCATGTCATCTACATACAAGCACAGAATGGCAAAGCCATTATGAATATTCTTAAAATAAACACATTTATCACACTCATTTATCTTAAAACCATTCGACAACATGACTTAGTCGAATTTAGCATGCCATTGTTTCGGTGCTTGTTTCAATCCATAGAGTGACTTGATAAGTCGACATGCCTTTTTCTCTTGTCCTGGAACAATGAACCCTTCAGGTTGTTCCAGATATATTTCTTCCTCCAGATCCCCATTTAAGAAGGCCGTTTTCACATCCATTTGATGGATTTCGAGCTCATACACTGCAGCTATAGCAATTAGCATCCTTATGGATGTAATTCTAGTGACAGGTGAATAGGTATCAAAATAATCAAGGCCTTCTCGTTGCTTGTATCCTTTTACCACAAGCCTAGCCTTATATTTATCAATAGTACCATCCGCTTTCATTTTCTTCTTGAATATCCACTTACATTGTAGCGGTTTATTACCAGGAGGAGGATCAACCAATTCCCAGGTATGATTTGACAAGATGGATTCAACCTCACCATTGATAGCTTCTTTCCAGAACAGAGCTTCTGGGGATGTCACAGCCTCTTTAAAGGTCCGAGGCTCATTCTCTAAAAAATATGCTAGAAAATCAGGTCCAAAAGACTTAGAGATTCTTTGTCTTTTGCTATGCATAGGTTCATCCTCTATAGGTTCGCTTCTAGGTGTAGTCTCCCTAGGTCTTTTATCATTATTGATTGTCTCATATGCTCTGTTATACGGAAAAATATTCTCAAAAAACGAAGCGTCCCTCGATTCAATAATCGTATTAACATGTATATCAGGGATTTCAGACTTGTGAACTAGAAATCGATATGCATTACTATTAAAAGCATATCCAATAAAGACACAATCAACGATTTTCGGTCATATTTTAACCTTCTTAGGTTTAGGAACGGCAACCTTAGCCAAACACCCCCACACTTTGAGGTATTTCAGGTTAGGCATTCTGCCTTTCCACTTCTCATAGGGAGTCTGTTGTGTCTTCTTGTGGGGTACTCTATTCAAAATAAAATTAGCTGTCAGTACAGCTTCCCCCACAAGTTCTGTGGTAAACCAGAACTATTCAACAACGCATTCATCGTTTCCTTTAACGATTGATTTTTCCTTTATGCGACGCCATTAGACTGTGGCATATAAGGAGGCGTAATTTGATGAATAATCCTAAATTTTGAACAAATTTCCTCAAAAGGAAATTCATATTCACCACCTCTATCACTTCTTATCATTTTGATTTTGGTATTTAACTGAGTATCAACTTCAGATTTACAAGTTCTAAAAGCATTTACAGCTTCATCTTTATTACTCAGCAAATAGACATAACAATACCTTGAACAGTCATCTATAAAACTGATAAAATATTTCTTACCACCTCTTGACGGTATTGTTTTCAAATCACATATGTCAGTATGTATTAAATCTAAAGGTTCGGTGATTCTATTATCTATAGAATGAAAAGGAGGCTTGGAGAACTTTGATTCAACACATACTTGACATTTTTCATTTGGACAATCAGATTTTGGCAATAGTCCCATGCTCATCAATTTCTTTATTGACTTGTAATTAACATGTCCTAATCTAGCATGCCATAAATTAGGAGACTCAAGCACATAAGCAGAAAACAACTTTATTCATATAATCTTTAGGTACAACAGTCATTACATTCAGCTTGAACAAACCCTCACTCAAATAACCTTTTCCTACATACATCTCATTCTTGGAGAGTACAAACTTGTCAGATACAAACACCAACTTAAAATCATTCTTGCTAAGGAGAGATCCAGACACTAAGTTCTTGCGTATGTTTGGCACATGCAGCACATCGACTAGTGTCACGGTTTTTCCAGACGTCATCTTCAGAGCAACCTTGCCAATGCCTTCAACCTTAGAGGACAATGAATTACCCATATAGAGTTTCTCATCACGTGCCTTAGGCGTATAGGATGTGAACATCCATCTATTGGCGCATATATGGCGAGTTGCTCCAGTATCAATCCACTATTCCTTGGGGTTTCCCACCAAGTTGCATTCGGATATCATAGCAGTCAGATTGATATCTTCAACTCCATCGGAAATTTGTTCCACCACATTAGCTTGAGTATGCTTTCTCTTCTTGGCTCTACAATCCTTGGCTCGATGTCCAGTTTTTCCACAATTGTAGCATTTGCCAATGAACTTTTTCTAGCTTTGGGTGGATCCTTCTCCAAACATCTTTCTCTTCTTGTTGGGTTTTGATCCTCCTTCAACAAAGTTGGCCCTTGAAACCTCCCGTTTGCTACCAACTTTCTTTTCAGAAAGTCTATTGTCTTCCTCGATCCTCAATCAAACAATCAGGTCTTCAAGTGATAATTCCTTTCTCTTGTGTTTCAGATAATTCTTGAAATCTTTCCAAGATGGTGGTAGCTTTTCAATGAAGGCAGCCACTTGAAATGATTCACTCAGAATCATGCCCTCGGCATGAATGTCATGCATAATCACTTGAAGTTCTTGAACTTGACTTAAGACGGTCTTGAAGTCGACTATCTTAAAGTCTAGAAATTTGCCGACTATGAACTTCTTCAATCCGACATCTTCGATTTTATATTTCTTGTCTAGACTGTCCCATAATTCCTTAGCCGTTTTCAACGGGCTATAAACATTATACAGGGTATTGTCCAGACCATTGAGGATGTAGTTGCGACACAGAAAATCGGAGTGTTTCCACGCATCTACCGCAGCAAACTTTTCCTTGTCCATTTTTCCCTCATCCAACTTAAGAGCATCCTCGGTGAGGAACCTTGCCAAATTCAAAGTCGTGAGATAGAACAACATCTTCTATTGCCATCTTTTGAAATCAGACTCATTGAACTTTTCTGGCTTTTCTCCATGAGTCGGAATAGACACAACAGGCGTCATTGATGTCGAAGCCATTTCTGTTACGAAAATAGAAATAATTGTGCGAGTGAATATATGACAACACAAGTAATGTAATTTTTCGAAAAATCCAAACATGAACTATTATACTAGCAACAGCTCGCCGGCACAGCTGGACACCCCGGTTATAAAAAAAAACTATTATACTAGCAACATACGATGAGACACGAAGGAAATAATTTCTGAATATATAAAACAGAAATTGTTGAGAATGGAATAAAATGAAAACCACTGAAACGAGTAGAGTAAAAACCAATATGACGACACTCGACAAACAGGGTTGAATGCGAACACATAATAGGCAACAAGTTCGTCTTAAGATTGTAGTCAATCCTATGTGCGTGTTTGCATATATGAAAATAAGGCAAATAGACAAACCTAAATGAAGAGCAAACGAGAAATCGATTAGATGATTGATCCGAGCCCGACGAATTCACGTCGTGTCCTTAAGACGAATTTGTCCCCTCCACGGGTACCCAAGGTTGCGTGGACAATCGCCTCCCAGGATAGAATGGATCACACTTTCGTCGAAGTGGTACTTCGTCGACGAAAATCCTTCGAACTCAACTTCGAGAATTATCGCACAAAATGAGAGTGAATGGGATGAGTCTTTTTGAAAAATAGAATGAATGAATAATAATGCGTTCTATTTGAAAACAAATATATTAAAACAGTCCAAACAAAGAGTCACAAAGTCATGATTGTTCGGTGTTCGGTTATTGCCGAATCAACACCTTTGTTCGTTGTTCGATTAATGACGAATCAACGCATTTATTTGGTAATTAACGAACACAAACCAATGGCTTGAAGATAGATTACTAATAAACAACATCCGAAAAATTAATTAAAAAAAATTTCAACGGATATGTCAATTAAAAATAAAATCGATAGGCTTAACCCGGATCCGGCCCGATCCGAGCCAGACGGCGGCGGCGCACGCGTACCGGTCCGACTTTGTCCAAAACCTCTCTCCTCCATAAAAGTGGGATGCCCCTTGGGGCCCAAACCCATTGGCAAGGCTCCACTATTTAAACCCAATATTCCTCTATCCTCTATCCCATGTGGGACTATTTCTCAACCACATTCTCATTCATTTTTCTAAGGACTTTTGGAACCAAAATCCCAACACATAATTCGTTGGCGAGTCTATGCAATGGCATGTCAAGAGTCAGTGCCGATGATTTTTTTCACTAATACGGGTCCCTATTGAGTAGTGTGTGTTTTCTTTCTTCTTTTGAAAATTTGAGTCTTTATCTCACTTCAAGCTAGTGATCTCTGAAACTTAACCATGAATTAACGTCCAGAAGTACAAATTTTCCTGGTGATTATAAAAGTAATTGACATAATATAATGCACAGGAAGAGCCAAAAGACATTCTCGGAGAGTCGAAATAGTTCATGAGTCGAACCTGTCCATTGCTATAAACTGCATCCCTCTTTCTTTCCCTGCTAAATAAGAGCGTCATACAGAGCAAACATCTATGTCCTCATTTGACCATTACTAAATAGAATCAAAACAAATCATCCGAATATAAACTTCCTAGTTATCTCGTACCTGCTAAGCAATGAGGGAAAAAGCAAATTCGAGCTTCAGTAGCATCAAGCTATAAGAAAAAAGCAACCTTGAACTTGATTAGCACCAGTAAACTTCTCAGGTTTCTTCTGTCAAATGCGAGGCCAATAACTAGTCCAACGAATAGGCCAGTTCCGTATCCTATCACGACTGCTTGCCAACTAAGACCAGTCAAGAACCCTGAATCTTCATCTTCTTCGCTGGGTGGCGACGAGGCCGAGTCTCCACAGTCCTTTGATAATGGAATCCCACAAAGTCCTGAATTCTCCAGATACGAAGTATTGAGGAACGTATCGAATTGCCCTCCCTTCGGTATAGGTCCGGAAAGCAAGTTATGAGACACATTAAACAGGGCAAGGGAATTGAGCCGAGTCAGCTGCTGTGGGACTCCCCCTGTCAGCTTGTTCTGAGACAGATCCAGTGATTCGAGTGCTCCGATGTTCCCCAACGAAGACGGGATTCGACCCGTGAGCACATTGTGAGAGAGATTCAGAGCGTGAAGTCCTCTGAGATTCCCGATGGTTTCAGGAATATCTCCTTCAAATTGGTTTGTTGACAAATCAATGGCTGTCAAAACATCCAAAATCTTCATATAAACCATCTGTATGCCCTTGTTGTTGATTGACAAGGAGTAGTCGTAATCGCCATAGTACGTGTATATGGGCACAGTGGTGGGCATGAGACTTTGTTGCATATATGCAAGTAGTTTTTTGTCAGATAATTTCATGGCTTCCCAATGTCGGAAGTATTCAGATGGCAATCCTCCCGTAAACTGGTTATGCGAGAGATCGATGATACGGAGCTTAGGGAAGTCGGACTTGGTTTGAGGCTTCCCAATCGGACCGTGGAATGCATTTGATCGCAGGATGAGAATGCTCAATCTAGGATTAGCTCCCAACCAAGAAGGGAAAGTATCCTTGACCAGATTGTCTCCGAGATCCAGGAACTCCAGCATCTCACAACTTGCCAATGATCTGGGGACCTGCCCCTCAAGTCTATTCTGACTCAGATCGACCATCTTTAGGCTTCTCGCATCCGTCCAGTTTCCAGGAATGGGACCATGAAAGTCGTTGCTCCGAAGATTCAGTATTGAAAGAGAGCCACTGATGTTGCCCAGACATGTCGGAAGCATGCCGTTTAATCTGTTATAAGACAGATCAAGCGCCATTAGAGAATCCAAATTGCAGATCATTGGCGGTATCTCCCCCGTAAATCTGTTGTTTGAGAGTAAAAAGTAGAGGCTGGTTACAGGTGGAATCAGGACTGGCCCTTGGAACATATTAAATCTAAGGTCTATAGTGTGCAACCCAGTCCACGGCAAGAACTTTCGTTGCTGTTCAAATCCCGTGAGACGATTATGAGAAACATTCAGATACTGTAGGGTTCCTCCACTTATGCTTAAGAACCATCGGGGCACCTGACCGCTGATGCCATTGTACGATAAGTCCATCCACTCCAGCTCGTCTTGGCTCCGTAAAAAATCGGGGAACCCATTCAAGTTGCACTTGGACAATCCCAAGACAGTCAACTTGCCCAGTGAAGTGTTGGCACTATTGTGCAATAGCGTGATATGGTTGCCCGAAAGATGCAGGATGCTCAGTTGTTTCAGGGGAGCGAGTGTTTCTAAGGGCAGCGTTCCATTCAACATATTTGAGTAAAGGTTAAGGTACCTGAGTTTTTCAAGTCTAGAGAGCGAGGTTGGGATCGGACCTTCCAAATCATTGTACAGGAGCTGCAACCCGGTCAAGTGGGTCATATTCATCAGCCACGGCGGAATGCGACCACGCAAATGACAGAATCCTAGGCCTAAGTAAGAAATTCGGCTCAGATTTGCAAAAGAAGATGGAATTTCGCCGTTGAGGGCGATGGCGCTGAGATCCAAAGTGGTTAGTTTGGATAGCCTCCCTATCCATTGGAAGCTCCCACTGGTGAAGTTATTGGTGTCAAGCGTCAAATAAGTGAGCTCCGTGAGGTTTTCCAAAGAAGGGACTCGGCCACTCAGGGTATTGTTTGAGAGGTCTAGGACCACCAGCTTAGTGAGATTGCTAATCGAAGATGGAACAGAGCCCGAGAAATGACAATCTTTGATGGACAGCTTACCTAAAAGGTTCAGATATCCTATTGAGCTCGGCACCTGGCCTGAAAGACTAGTTCCTGTTAGCCTCAAAGACCGGAGCGGACTTCCGCTAGGGAATTCGGGGAAGTGGCCTGTGAGGTCCTGGTTATACCCTGCATCGAGAAATTGCAAGTTCGGCAGATGAAAAATCCTCTCCGGGAGATCCCCATGTAATCCACAATCTGTCAGGAGGAGGGATCTCAAAGAAGACAAGTTTGCGAGTGCATCAGGAATCGCAGAATTTATGGAGAGCCAACCAAGGTGAAGTTCCTCTAGTCTGCTCAGGTTCTGAACTAGGCTCCTGAAACCAGGACCGCTCAATTCCGACGGATGATTGACAGACGAGACATTGTCCACGGACAGATCAAGAGACCTCAAGTCCGAGAGCATGGATATCTCTTGCGGGATTTGCCCGGAGAAGAAAGATTTAGACAAGTTGAGGTACTTCAGCTTTGTCAACCGGGCAAGCGAGGATGGGATTTCGGAGAAATTGAAGTGGTTCTTGGCTAGATTAAGTTCTTGGAGGTGCACGAGGCCGAAGAGAGTGCTGTTCGGACCTAGAGAACCATGGAGGCAACTGTAACTGAGATCAAGGCCGACCACATGACCGGTATCATGGTCGCAGCGGACACCCGCCCACGAGCAGCAATCTCTGCTCTCTTTCTCTGAGCCCCATGATTCTACTCTCGAGAAGTCACAAAAATCAGAAGTTTCAATCGAAAAGCTTCGCTTGAACTGCAACAAGGCAAGCTTCTCATGGTCACTGCACAGCGGATGCTCGGAAGGGGGTGGCGAACCCGCCATTAGTACTAGCGGAGACAGGGACAGCAAAAGCATGAAGAGGCATTTTGAAGAAGGGTCCATCTGAATATCTTCCTCGCTGCTCAGTGCGAACAGGGAAATATTTAAGTACTTGAATTGGCAAAGGCCAAAGTTGGATCCGCTTTATATTTGCTATACAGTGATGCAGAAGTAGCTTTCGTGGATTCACAGGAGCCGTGACCCCCCTCTCTTCTTGGGGGGGGGGGGGACATCTGATGCTATTAGTAGAATAAACGGGAGTCGCGATTTTCTTGTTGCCTTGGTCGGCAGGGCACTCGAATTCCCGGCCATAAACAAATAGAATACTTCCTTGTCCAATGGGACCGAGCCCCATGGCATCTGAAATCATGCAACTTTAGGCTGACCAGTGACCACCCCATCCACGTTCTTGACTTCTGATGCTTTCAGGACTCTTATCTGCGATCTGTCATTTTGACATCGCGATCACCTGGTCTATCACTAACTCCCAACTTTTGACTCTTGGCTTGATTTTCCTTGGCTTTTACACGGCGCCGTGTCGATCCCAACACAGTGAGCGTGGTCTTGCGGAGATCGTAAGCCTATAATATAGCATGCGCGCCAAGTCTGCGCCTTGACCATAAAAAAAAAAAACTCGTGGGTCAAGTTTTTTTGCGCGAAACAAGCGATCGAATAATAAATATACATAATAACTTCTCTCTCCAATCTCCAGTGTTTCCTTCAGAATCTTGCAACTCCTATCATCATTTGCAAAAAAGAAAAAACCCTACCAAATGAACTAAATTTGATGAAGTGCGTGCTCTTATCGCAGATTTAGAATCGGAACATCGCTTAATCAAGGCCTGCAAACATCTCAACCCCCACGAATCATTCACTTCATTCGCTTGAACACCAAGTCTGACATCGTGATTGGGACAATAAGATCAACGGCCAAGAGCCTAAAGCTACTTTTTTCCTTCTGTCATCTTCACCGCATATTCCACAAAACTGATTTGATAGCGATATTCCAGAGCTCTAAATATCTCCATTATTGACTCCACCGCCGAGGCACGGAGCTCGGACTTCTCTGGGGCCTTCTGGACCAGATATTTCGGGAATTTACAACAGCTTTCATATGATTTTTCCAGCCAAAACATCGTCTTTATTTTACTTAGGCCATTTAGACGCCATCACAGTTTGCTTTGCGGCGTTTATATAGATAGATTTTTAACGATTTCCATTGATAGAATTTTGACGAAGGGTTTCACACAAGTGCAAATTTGAAATTTTTGATGTCACAGAAAAAAAAAATTAGGATAATCATATCACAATATGCATAATTTAGAGTCTTTAGTATTTTTGCCTATCTCTTAATGATCTGTAGTTTTGCTTCTATATGCCTGTTAGTGTTGGCTCATACCTTTTTGGCGAAATAAGTTGCATACTTAGACTCCCTTTATTTCACGAAAAATAACTTCTTAGAAAACATTTTATGAATTTTTCAGCGTTTAGGAGGCGAAAAATAGGTTAATCCTGGAAAACATATTCCTCTTATAAAAAAACCTCTTTGAAAAGTGTAGAAATTTTTTTTTTCATATTGAAAAGAGAAAAACATTTTCCTTATGTTTCCTTCCTTGTTTCTTTCATACTACTTTCTTTTTCTTTTCTCGTTCTTCCTCTTTCGCTGATGTCCCTCCCTCCGCCGTCTGCCGCCTGTTGCCACCGGTCGCCGCAGCTTGCCGTCGGCTATCAGTCGCCATCGCCCGCCAGTCGCTGAAAATCAATTCCTTGGCAAACGACGGAAATTATTTTGCATTTCATTTTTAAGTATTAACCAAATAGTAAAAAAAATATTGTTATTTTCTTGAAAAATGACTTTCTGAAAAATATTTTTCGAAAATGTCACATTTTTTATGAAACGAACGGAGCTTTATTATATTATTGATTCTAGACATTAAGTTATCAACACCTAAGATCAGATAATGCCACCAATGGTTGAGGCAAGATAATATAGGCCTTTAATAAGCTCCACTGGGTCATATGAGATGGATTGCTGGAGGTTTATGTTGCTTCTGAAGGGATCAAAAGGACGTCAGAAGCAACTCTGTTTCTGCATCTGAATTGTTGCTTCTGAAGGGATCAGATGGACGTCAGAAGAAGTTCTGTGTCTGCTTATGAATATTGTTGTTGCTTCTGAATTGTTCAGAAGGACATTCAGATGCACAAAACAGAGTCGAACGAAGAACAGAACGTATTCCAAGAGCGAGATTTGAACGTATGGAAGAGAAAACTTCAACTCTTATTATTCCATACGATTGTAACACTTAAATACATACTCCAAAATAAATCTTAATTCTAAATCTACTAGGATTCTAATCAAAAGAGAATATTTGAATAATAAAACAGGAAAGTTATCTAGTAAATTCAAATCTAAACAGAATCTAATCAAATCTTGGAAATAGAATTGTTAAAACAAAATATTCTGCAGCCTTGATACACAACATTCTCCTCCTGAATCAAGTGCTGCATATTCCCAGCTTTGCTCTCAAAACTTCAAATCGACTAACGTTGAATGACTTCGTGAATATATCTGCAAGTTGTTCTTCTGAACTGCAGTATACCAACTTTACTTCTCCAGCCTTCTGCACCTCTCTCAAAATAATATTTGATCTTGAAATGCTTTGTTTTTCCGTGAAATACAGGATTATGTGAAATTGCCAATACAGCTTGATTATCTACAAACACTTCAATGCCTTCTTCTTGATTCAGATGCAGATCATCCATCAGCTTTTTCAACCATAATGCTTGATTTACAGCTGCAGTAGCTGCAATAAACTCAGCTTCTGCAGTTGATTGAGCTACTATTTCCTGTTTCTTTGAACTCCAAGAAAAACATCCCGAACCAAATGTGAAACAATAACCTGAAGTGCTTTTCATATCATCCATTAACCTGCCTAGTCACTATCTGAATACCCCTGCAACTTAAACTCTTGAACTTTACAGAATTTAATCCCATATGAAAGAGTACCCTTTAAGTATCTCAACACCCTCTTTGCTGCTACCATATGTAACTTACTTGCACAATCAAGAAATCTAGACAAGACACTTACAAGAAACATGATGTCTGGTCTAGTTGCCGCGAGATACATAAGACAGCCAATCAAACTTCTGTAAACTCTTTCATCTGCAAGTTTTGAACCATCATCCTTCTGAAGCTTTTCCTTCTGAATCATTGGAGTACTCACACTCTTGCACTCCTCCATGTTAAATCTCTTCAGAATCTCCTTCGAATACTTCTTCTGAAATATAAAAACTTCATTCTGAGTTTGACTAATTTCCATCCCCAGAAAATGTGACATCTCACCAAGATCTGTCATCTCAAACATCTTCATCATCTCCTGCTTAAATGCAACAATCTGAGCACTCTTACTTCCTGTTACTAGCAAATCATCCACATAAAGTGACACTACCACCAAGTCAGATGCTAACTTCTTGATATATAGAGTGGATTCACTTAGGCTTTTCTCAAAACCCAAGTTCAGTAAGTGCTCATCAATCTTACTGTACCAAGCTCTAGGAGCTTGTTTCAAGCCATAGAGAGCCTTTTTTAGCAAATAAACCTTCTCCTCCTGGCCTGGTGCGACAAAACCTTTTGGTTGCTCAACATAAATCTCCTCCTACAATACTCCATTCAAAAAAGCAGATTTTACATCTAACTGATATACTTTCCATCCTTGTTGAGCTGCCAAGGTAAAAGTCATTCTGATTGTATCCATTCTTGTCACTGGTGCAAAGGTTTCTGAGAAATCAACTCCCCAAACCTGTGCATATCCCTTCACAACCAATCTGGCATTGTACGTATTCACTGAGCCATCAGAATTGAGTTTGGTTTTAAAGACCCATTTTACACTAATCACCTTCCTGTCTTCAGGTCTCTCTACTAACTCACATGTTTGGTTCTTTTCAATCATAGCCAACTCTTCATTCATTGCAATCAACCACTTCTGGTCACTTTTAGCTTCCTCATAACTCGAAGGTTCCAAAACAGCCACACTACACCTCTGATATATATCAGTCAGAGTTCTGGTCCCTCTAACTGGAACATCATCCTCCAGCTCGTCAGGTTCCAGAGATACCTTCTTCTGCTTGTCTTGTGACTCTTCTGTCCAGTCCCATTGTTCATCTTCAAAGAACTAAACATCTCTGCTAGTGATCACCTTCCTTGTATGTGGTTGATAGATTCTGTAGGCTTTTGACGTTGAACAATAGCCAACAAAGATTCCAGATTCAGCTTTCTCTCCCAGCTTGTCTCTTTTGACCTGTGGAATATGAGAAAAACACAAACAGCCAAACACTTTCAGATTTCGCAATATTGGCTTGACACCAAACCAAGCTTCAAAGGGTGTCTTCTTCTCCAATACCCTTGTAGACAGTCTGTTCAGCAGAAAGACTGCTGTGTTTGCTGCTTCTGCCCAAAACTCTTTTGGTAGATTCTTCTCATGTAACAGACATCTAGTCATCTCCATGATGGTTCTATTCTTCCTTTCACTAACTCCATTTTGTTGTGGAGAGTAAGGAGCAATTAGTTGATGCTCAATACCAGCTTCTTCACAGAAAGAGTTAAACCTCTGTGAAGTGTATTCTGTTCCATTATCAGATCTGATGACCTGAATCTTGTAGCCACTTTAGTTCTCAACCCTCTCTTAAACTTCAGAAACACCTCAGCAACTTCTGACTTTTGCTTCATGAAGTAAATCCAGCACATTCTAGTATAATCATCAATGAAGATAATGAAATACCTGCTGCCATTTAGTGAAGGAGTCGCATGTGGACCATAAAGGTCTGTATGGATCAGCTGCATCTTCTTTGTAGCTCTCCAAGTTGATTCTTTAAATGGAAGTCTCGTCTGCTTGCCCAACAAACAAGACTTGCACCTTGTGATCTCCTCCTCCATACTTGGTAACCCTGTTGCCATCTCATTCCTCTGCATAAACTGCAACCCTTTGTGATGAAAGTGACCCAACCTCTTGTGCCATAACTCTGAATCACTAGCTTGACACTTGAATGCCACTTGCTCCTTCTCGAGAGGATTCAGAGAGAAACTCTTCTTCTGCATCTTGATTCTGAATAGCTTCTGTCCATCTGAATCAAATATCAAACACTCTCTTTCTTCAAATACCACCTTAAATCCCTTTTCTACTAACTGACCGACACTTAGCAAGTTCTGATCAATTTCAGGGACATACATTACATCAGAAACAAACTTTGTTCCAGCACAACTCTCCATTGCTATAGCCCCTTTACCTTTCACTTCTAAATACTCACCATTCCCAATCCTCACTGACCAGGCTTGATAATTTTCTCTATCAAACATTGGTGGAGCCATGGCTGAAAAACCACTCGATCCAGCCTCCATCTTGCCTTCGTCTTCTATGGACACTCTCAATCAATCTCACAGGTCACTCACAGCACGGCCCCTTAAGATCAAGAGAGCTCTGATACCAATTGTTGCTTCTGAAGGGATCAGAAGGACGTCAGAAGCAACTCTGTTTTTGCTTCTGAATTGTTGCTTCTGAATATTGTTGCTTCTGAAGGGATCAGATGGACATCAGAAGAAGTTCTGTGTCTGCTTCTGAATATTGTTGTTGCTTCTGAATTGTTCAGAAGGACATTCAGATGCACAAAACAGAGTCGAACGAAGAACAGAACGTATTCCAAGAGCGAGATTTGAACGTATGGAAGAGAAAACTTCAACCCTTATTATTCCACACGATTGTAACACTTAAATACATACTCCAAAACAAATCTTAATTCTAAATCTACTAGGATTCTAATCAAAACAGAATATTTGAATAATAAAACAGGAAAGTTATCTAGTAAATTCAAATCTAAACAGAATCTAATCAAATCTTAGAAATAGAATTGCTAAAACAAAATATTCTGCAGCCTTGATACACAACAGTTCATTTGAACATGCTAGCTTATAAAGTGAGTGTAGCCGATAGAATTAAGTGCGAGGGGGAGATGGAGTGTACCCGAAGTCACCGTTTTGTGTACTTTATTAAGTATTTTGGGCTTTAATTGAATGACTTGATATTTCATCTCCATTCATGGTTGTCAAGTTCTTGAAAAGACTTGGATCGCGCTGCCCTTTTGACTCTCCTGGCTTAGTTTCTGTTCCTAGTGTCCTCGAAAACAGAATTTGGTGCCAATTTGAAACCATGGTTGCATGTATGCATGCCGTTCATCCACTATCTTGACTGGTTTTTGTCTGCTTAGATATTTGAAACGACGGGACTTGAAGGAAACCTTTTTTTTTTTTTTTACCTTATGTATTGATTAACTCCCTGTCACAGGATCAGATGCCCTATTTTCGGCGGCGAACAGCAAAGGAGACTCTGAGAATAAGAGCTGATTGAATGATGTTGTAAAGACGTTGGGATTAAAATTTACAAAATTTTGGCATTGAAAGACGAATCCCCTTTAGTCGAAAGCAATGGGATTTTGCCTGGTGGAATTTTTTTATATATTCCTTGTGTTGAAGCCGATGGAGTCAATGACGGTGTTAAAGCACGGTTTACGCTGGAAAGAGTGCAAGTTGTGCATACGTAGAATGGAGCACTGCTTCGTGAACGATGAGTTGCAGCGTGCAAAGAAGGTCAACAGGCATCTCAGCTGTGAATTGCCCTCGTTTCATCTTGCGATAGTGCCCAATTATATGTACGTACGTATGTACGTATGTATTTATAGAAAATTTTGAGTCGAGATTGAATTGGAAGGAAGAGCTGCTTGTTATATACGAGTGCGAGTTGTGATAGACGTGCATCCAAATACGTCATGACCATTGAAGAGGTAAAACACAGGTTGCAATCTTGGTCCAGATTGGATTATATTTAGAAGATTTTCCGAATTGAATTACGTTTTCAAATGTTAATATAAGGTGTTCAGTTCAATTTAAAGTACATAGAAATAGTAATATTTTGATATGCACTACCTGGAGTAACTATCAAAAGAAAATTTCGTTCGGCCGAAGTAGGAAAGAAAATGTCGGGAATGTTCGGTGTGGCACTTGCCGATGTTTTAAATCGTGCAATCATGTGGCACTGGGATCTTGATTTCCTTTAATACTTGGATGAGGTGGGAAATAGCCTCGCCGATGAGATTAGACCAAGTGGGGTATACATAGCTCATGAGATAAATAATTTCTTTCAATTTTTTAAAATTATTTATGGAATGACCAACTGCTGAAGGTACTATCGATTGGATTGCGTCCCTTCCGTGCGACGGAGATATTGTTAGCCTTAATGAAGGACCCTCTTTGACTAGAGGGCTTGTTTGGTAAAAATATGATACTAGTGTGGAAAATTTAAGTGCTTTTTATAGTCTTCGGTGCTAAAACATAAAAGTTCAAATGTTTAGTCAATGCTAATTGACAATTAACATCTGAATATGAAAAATTGCTCACTGAAGATAGGAGAATGGTTATTATCGATAGGTTATGTCGGTTAGATCTTGCCATATCAAGTGAATCTTCTTCGTCTTTGTTTACGAAATTTAGTTTTTTAAGTTACTTGGTCAAAAGGCTTAACTTCATTTTAAGTACTGGATTTTCATATTTTCAGCACTCAATTATGTTATCAAATGGCCATATTTGCCGCTTGGTTAGGCCAACTCGACGAGCAACTTCATTTTCTGGGATCCGGACCCAACAAGGACGTGGAGGTGAACTAAATTGGCCGTAGAGGTGATATACGGGAGGGCGGGTTGAAGGGTAACGAGCGGGCTTTGGAAATGGGCTTACGTGAGAAAGTCTAGCCCAGCCATCTTATCCTGGGCCTGGCCCGGCCCAGATATTCTTCATAAAACAAACGCTTCGCTCTGCATCACGGTTTGCTATCTTCCGTAAGGCACCGCTAAATCACTATACGAATGACTACAATTCCTAAAATGCGATAACACATCAAGAAAATAAATTTAAAATGAAACTCTCTTTTTTTCACCAACGAAGGCCTTATATTGCTTCGTCCAATATATTTTCTATTTTTCCCTTCTTCTTCTTGTTCTCTCTCTTTTTTCCTTTTCTTCTTGTTTCTTCTTCTTCGTGCTTGTTCCAAGCTTGACGACACCACGGCCACCGTCAAATGCACCTAATGCCACCATTCCCGCCTTCATGCCCTGTGGTACCACCACGGTCCTGCGCCTAGTGTCATCTCCACCGTTGAAGACTCACTTTCACTCTCTATGGCCTTTCAAAGAGGTCTTAGAACCTCGTATATAAGGTTCGACCTCCTATTTGAGCTGCAGACACCACAATGATACAGGGTCGTGAAGCTTTTTGGGGTGGTGGTCGCATCTGAGTCTGATGGTGGTCATGTGATTCGTTCTCGGTAGCTTGGTGGGCGCGTTGTTGGTGGCCGCAAACATAGATCACATCAATGGGGTGGTGGTGGTGGTGGCGGCGGCGGTGAAGTCCAAGTGGTTTTTCTCACGGTCTTGGTTCTGATTCAGATGGTGGAGGTAGCAGTGTTGGAACCATGGTGGCTAAGGTCAAAAGTGCAGGCTTTCTCTATCCAAGTCCTTCGATGGACTCGCACCATATAGTGGGAGTAGAACTCTATAGTTAGTACATTTCCTTCTCCAAACAAGTAAGATTTATCAACGGATGAAAATGGGTAACGATTACAGGGGGCGTGCGTCTAAAACAGTCCAATGATGTCCGATCAAACTCTTTTCCGTTTTCGGGCCAAGCTCCTCAGAGCAAACTTTTACTACATTCCAGCTCTCCATACTGCTTGTAGAATTCCACAAGAGGCGCAACATCTTTAAACAATCATCAGATTCAGAGACTATGGGTGAGAAATGTAAGCAAACATAGATGGGACATAGCTAAGCTCCTGGCCCAAATTTCCATTACTCAAAACAGAAATAATACAAACATAGATAAACTTGGCAAAATAAAATGCTGGAACACCTAACATTTGATGGTGCATATGAATTCAGCAATTACCCAATTTCATACCCCCCATCTCTAACTGGGGTGCCTTGTACTTCAACATCATGTAGTCGAAGAGTTGGTTTCGGTTGTTTTTTCTACAAGCCCCTCTTCATAACTGTCAAGTAGTATTAAAATTGGTTTCCTCTGTATGGGTCTATGTCCGGTGATTGCCAAAATTGCTTCAAAGAAAACTGACTTCTCTAATTGGCAGCTGAAGGTCACCAAATTGATCCCAAGAGTCAAGCACTGTAAACCAAGATCTTCAAATTACGAGCACCAACAAGTCTATCGTACAGCTTACTTGCAAAGGAAAGTGCTAGCTTCTTGCCGTTTGTAATGCCTGATGAGCCATACTCAGAGACCCATACTCATAGACGTATGGCGCACACAAGGAACTTGCCTATTTAACCCAAATCGACAGCAAGTTGACATCACACCCTTATGAAGTTCTCTTGGGTGGAGACATGTTGCTAATGAGCGATACAGCCGTTTTGACAGCAAATACCTGGACCAGCAGGCCTGTGAAATTTGAACCAAACATTATAGTGAGTATGATACCATATATTTCACCAACGTGGATCAGATGAAGAGGCAGAGAAAACACTCACCAAGAACGACACTTGCAGCTTCAAGAAATTCAAACTTCTTTATTTCGAGGTGGACATTAAGGATGTCCTACATGGGAATGGAGCCATGAGAATGAAGATTACACAGGCATCCATTGATTGTATCTACGGGACATAGAATCATGTGCAGACATTAATTGGACAAATGCACCATTCAACTACCATTTTTCGCCATAACCAAGCTGCAAGATTACTATGGATGGAAACCAAGAAAATGCAAAGAAAAAACGCAAGGTATACTGTGAGATTTTGTAGGACCATTGCCAACTGTTCCAAAAGCTTAAGCTGTTGGATAAAGGCATGGTTTAATATTTAATTACTCTAACACTCCCCCTCACGCTTAGTCTGGTCTTTTTGCCTAGTACTAAGCGTGGAAATATATCATTGGGGAGGCAAATAGGGGCCTGAAAGGATTTGAACTCAGGACCTCCTGCTCTGATACCATGTGAGATTTTGTAGAACCACTGCCAACTGTTCCAAAAGCTTAAGCTGTTGGATGAAGGCATGGTTTAATATTTAATTACTCTAACATATACAATTCAGACAATATATCTACCACAACTACAAGAGTTTTGATGGTAGTATCAAAGAACACCTAGTACTAATGGCTTTGCTCTTGCACACAGATAGAAGATTATCATTTCTACAAGCTATAACTACAATGATCTGAATCAAATTTTTCTTTTTGTTGTTAGGAAATGTGCTAGAAGTCCAGTATGCTTTAAAGAAGATGAAGACTAGTAAAGCCTTAGGACCAGATGGTGTCCCTATTGAAGTATGGCGATGCTTAGGGAATGTGGCAATAAGTTGATTGACTAAACTGTTTAACAAGGTTCTCCAAGCTAATAAGATGCCTAATGAATGGAGGAAGAGTATGATTGTGCCTATCTACAAGAACAAGGGGGATATTCAGAACTGTAGCAACTATAGAGGCATTAAGCTTATGAGCCATACAATGAAATTATGGGAAAGAGTTATTGAGCATCGTTTAAGAGTAGAAACCAAGGTCTCTGTAAATCAATTTGGATTTATGCCAGAAAGATCTACCATGGAGGCTATCTTCTTAATACGACAGTTGATGGAGAGATATCGAGAAAAGAAGAATGATCTACATATGGTATTTATTGACCTCGAGAAGGCATACGATAGGGTCCCAAGAAAAGTTTTGTGGTGGATTCTTGAGAAGAAAAAAGTATCATTAAAGTATGTAGAGGCAATCAAGGATATGTATGATGGTGTTATTACATGTGTGAAGGCTTGTGATGGCACATCAAGTCATTTTCCGATCACAGTAGGTTTACATCAAGGTTCGGCTCTGAGTCCTTATCTTTTTGCACTAATTATGGATGAACTAACAAAAGATATTCAAGAGGAGGTGCCGTGGTGTATGCTGTTCGCAGATGATATTGTCCTTATTGATGAGACCAAGGCTGGGGTCAATGCTAAATTAGAATTATGGAGAAACACGTTAGAGTCCAAAGGATTTACGTTAAGTCGAAGTAAGACGGAATACATGAAGTGTGAGTTCGCAATGACAAGAGGAGATGATCAAGAAAATGTGGATATGCTTGGACAGGAGGTACCTAAGAAAGATGCTTTCAGATACTTTGGATCAATTTTGCAAAAGAGGGGAGAGATTGACGAGGATGTTAGCCATAGAATCAAAGCAGGCTGGATGAAATGGCGCAGTGCATCCAGATTTTTGTGTGATCGCAAAATCCCTCTTAGGTTAAAGGGAAAATTTTATAGAACAGCAATAAGACCTGCAATGCTATACGGAGCTGAATGTTGGCCGGTACAAAAGCAACATGAGCATAAAATGGGAGTAGCGGAAATGAGAATGTTAAGGTGGATGTATGGTCATACAAGGATGGATAAGATAAAAAATGACGATATTCGACGAAAAGTTGGAATAGCTCCGGTGGCAGAGAAGATGAGAGAACATAGATTGAGATGGTTTGGACATATTTTTCGTAGACCCTTAGATGCTCCGATAAGAACAGAAGTGTGTTACCGAGAAAACGATCTGAAAAAAGGACGAGGTCGACTGAAACTTACTTCGGGGAAGGTAGTGAAACAAGATTTAATAGAGTGAGAAATAGATTGGCGCATGGTCTGCCTTAGGACGTAGTAGAAGAAAGCTATCCGCATTGTAGAAGGGGGGATTTCCTATGTCCCAGAGTGCCCTGTTTAGTACTTTCTATTTATTTATATATTTATTTATTTATTTATTTATTTATTTTTGGATAGCCATATTTTTACTTTTTATTTTTATTTTTATTTCTTAAATTTTATATTTTTATTGTTACTTTATTTTTATTTTTATATTTTTACTTTTATTTTAGTATATTTTAAACTTTTCACTTTGGGTTCATCGACCGCTGACCCCAACTGGTTTGGGATAAAGGTGATGTTGATGTTGATGTTGATGTTGTTAGGAAATGTGCTCTCAAAGTATGTAACATTTTAGGAAAATGAACTCTGTAGATTGTGCACAAGGCTATGCTTAAATTCTTTGCTATAAAAGATGTGTACAAACAAATTTACGAGCTAAATGTTAAAGCATATCCAGAGTTTTGGAGGTGGGAGATTGATCTCTGCCACCAGCCACCTCTTCGGTCCATCTCTGTGCATCTCTCAAAAATATGCACCATCTAACAGATACTAGAGCATCCAGAAGGTTCTTTTATTTGTCCCTCGTGAGTTCTAACCCAACCTTTCCAATGTACTGTTCTTAATTTCATTGGTTTCATTGTCCACCCTTTTCACTACTCTATTTTCCTTTCTAGGACTGTTTCTCTCTTATAAGTTTGATGTTAAGAGCTTACAACTGGCTTTTCTGCCTTCTCCATGGAAAGCAACTGGAAGTTTTAAAAGAAGTGAGGCAGGGAGAAAAGCAACAGGAAGAATTCGTTGACGATTTATTTTAGCTATGAAAGAAGAAAATGCGTTACCTCCAATTTTAAATCTCCCTTGCCAAGACAGGCGATAGATAAAAGTACCACTGCAGCTGCCGCAAATATGTAAAATCTTAAGAAATTTACTCGACTTCGTCTTCTACCTTTTCAACACAAAAGGATTATTGTCAGCATTTGAAGCTGGGGTATGTTGCATCTTCAAAAGAAGTAGGGAGGAGAACTAACCTAATTCTCCAACAATTATTGATAGAAAGGCTGTAGTGAGAGATGATACAGCGAGTGGATTGTGAACATTCCCCCTCCAAATTGATAGAACTAGACACATTGCCCTAATTAATTGGATAACAGCCTGCAACAGAGAGACTAAGTTTTATAGCCGCATTCCAATTTCTGATGGCAAAGTAAATATTCAAAAGAAAATCTTCATGAATGAAAATTGAAGAAAAGTCAGAAATGTTGAAAGGAGTTACCACATTGATCTAATGAAAATAACATTCAATCCATCATGAGCAAATTCCACAAAATTCAACAAAAAAGGCTTACAACATAAAATATTTCTACTATACTTGCGGTCATGCTTCTACTTTAATTATTGTCAGAAAGGTAAGAGAATACTCATTGCATCATAATAACTAACTGTTACTCTTCAACAACAAAAGGAACTAAGGAATTACATTCTAATGCAGTAAGATCTGAACTTGTCTATTGATTAGAAGCATGGGCAGAATGAGGTACAGCTAGTGAATTAATATTTTGTTTGTAAATCTAATCCGTAGCTACTATCTATTTCCCCTATATAAATATGGGTTTTTGTTGATTTTGATGTTTGTGTCATAGATGAGATTAGGAATGATT
Source organism: Psidium guajava (assembly GCA_016432845.1). Classification (NCBI taxonomy): domain Eukaryota; kingdom Viridiplantae; phylum Streptophyta; class Magnoliopsida; order Myrtales; family Myrtaceae; genus Psidium; species Psidium guajava. The sequence continues at coordinate 30,526,439 of CM028228.1, forward strand.
GAACTCCCCCTCATATTTCTAGATGGTCAGCAAATGAGTCAAATAAATATAAGCGAGATTCCTATTTGATGCCGAAATAGATAGTTTGTACCTAATTTTCGTGATAGTGTGAAGCTATCATCAATTTCAATTACGTAAAGTTCTTTGCTGAATTAGATTAACATAATTTGCAGAAGTCAATAAAAAAGGAAAGAGAGGTCGCGAGAGCACTTGATAAGGCAAGAAGCATCTGAAAGTGTGCGCTAAAACAAATTTCATTCTATTTATGATTGAACTTAAACAAACCGGTCAAGAACAAGAGTCTGTGATAGGAGATTCTGCTTTTAGATCTTTACAGAACTTGTATTTAATGGCACACAACCCATTTCCATTATATAGATCAGTTCTTTAAGTTTAGAAATCTTGTGTTATTTAGTGTAATCATAATTAAGTAATACAAACCATGTCGATAGGCCGCGTGCAAAGCAGGGGATAACTAGTAAGGGAAAACATGTCCACAAGATAGTCAACCAAGGCATAAGAGAGGGGCAACTGCAAAGCCAATAGACAATGGCAATTTACCTGAATTGAGATCAATGTTTGTAACTGAGACCTCCCTTGGGCTACTTTTTGATATCCTGATCCAAAGTTACACGTGCATACAGTAAATTTTCTGAAGATCCAAACGGCAGGGATGCAAAAACAGAGGGACACATATTCAGAAAGACAAAAAATACCAAATGATAGGCAAGACAATAACCAGATTAAAAGCAGTGAGCAAATATGGATGGACAGGAGCTTCCGCGAGTCAACAGTCATACGGAAGGAGAAATCCGAACCGTCCGTTCCACTTGGCCGTCCTGTCGAAGACCTCCCCTGCTGCATTTTGGTTCTCTACCTCCCTATCAGCCCTTGAAGGCTTTGTTAGCCTTCTCGACAAGCTGCAACATGTTTCAAAACACAAATTATTACTAGGGATTTTTCCCCATTTCGACATCCATCTGGGATCATTCCAATATGCTAGGGATTCACGGAAAGCCCTTTCCAAAGATGGAGCTACTTCCTTTGATCACATATGTATGACCGAAGGGAAAAGATTATCGGAGGGATTTGTGTATAACAATAAAGAGAAAATAAATCCGAAACGAACCTTATTGGGCCTAAAGTGACGTAAGATATTTTCAAATAAACATCTGAAGCAACAATGGAGTCTCGACATTTTCGTCCTTTCCCCAATTTTGAGTTTTTATTTTTCATTTTTTCTTTATCTTTATCATTTTCTGTTTTTGTGAATGGCGCCGGAAGGGGCGGCAAAGGCCACCGCGCCTCAGCAAGGGCCGTCGACCCCACCGACCAAAGGCAAGGAATCGGGAAAGGGTTGTGCCTTGGAGTTGCTAGCCCTCATCGGCGACCCCCGACGGTGGTTCTGTCAGCCACAGGCGAGAGGGGAGTCCCGACTCCTCTAGGGAGATAGCCATTGAAGTTGCTGTTCTTGATCTTGGTTTCACGAGGGAGGTCGAATAGATCCTCCGTGACGCTAAACACGGCGTCATGAGGCCAGGAGGGACATCGGGGCCACCGATGATGACGCAGTTGGAACCAGAAGGAAAATAAGGTGGTTTTTGGATTTACGGAACGAGGCACGAAACAGATGGAGAAAAATACTATTATTGGAATCAACTTCTAATGGATACAAGATGAAACTCACTTGGAGTTTTTTTGGCTTCTTGATGACAACATGAACAACCTCTACGTACATATAGAAGAGCACCTACACAAACTTTCTAACTTTCTAAAGACAACATACTGAACATATTTAATGAACCACACAAAAATAATCAAAAGTTACACAAAGTGGAAAATACACTTAATGACACACTTAATGAACCACACAAAAGTAGTCAAAAAAGAATATTGTGCTCCATGATAACAAGTTTTCTTTCATAAAAGTCCCATCTATTTGTCTTTTTCTTTGGTCCAAATCAATTTTAATAATATTTTAACAGACGCAGCCATGATCCTCAAGAGCTACACGACCAGTGTGCAAGCTTTTTCCCACAAAGTGCCCCTCCCGTGTATGTTTTATCTTTTATCTTTTTTAATTTTTACAAAAAAGAAGAAGAAGGAAATGATAAATAAAAAAAATCAAATAAATGGAAATGACAAAAATGCCCTTGAAATCAAACTCTTTTTTTAGACTCCATGGCTACTTTCAATTTTTTTTTTAATTTTAAGCACCTAAAAATTTCATTGTTTATAAATGATGACACATAAATTCAAATAAAAGACATTAACGTATTAATTCAGATGCACCATTCCATAGTTTTTTAGGATCTAATTAGTATTTTATAATTAAAAAAAGGAAAATAACAATCATATACCCGAGTTTCCATCTAAGGAAAAAACTATACATTTAATCTGAAAACCATAAGATACATTTCTTGATCCAACTAAAATGACTAAAATATCCTCATTTGATTGAATGATTAAAAAAATTGGCTTCGCACCACTCATACACCCAAACTTTCAACCAAATGTGCCACCACCTCCTCTCGCACCGGTATAGATGGGAATATAGGTTTAAAACCCATGTTTTAACTCATATTTAATGATGTAGGTCATAAATAGATTACCTTAAGTTTTAAAAATAAACTTAAGTGGGTCATAAATGTGTTACTTGATAAGTTAGTGGCTATTAAATGGCCGGCCACTAAATGTAGAAGAAAAAAAGAAAAGAACGAAAGAAAAAGTATAAAAATTGATTTTTTTTAAAAAAATTTATTAAAATTATCCACATTGTTTTAGCAATATATGCTGTAAAAAAAGTTACAAGATATATTTTTTTTGTAAATTAGATTTAATATTGAAGCATTTAAACGACATTGGTCAAGTCGAGTGTGAATTGAATCAAATATGGATCACTAAATTTGAATTACATGAAAATAAATCAAAACAGAATATATTAGTCAATATATATCGTACCAGCACGAGAGTCTGTGTTGTGAGACTGATCGGATGCTGGTCGCAGCTTGTTACGGACCGAAGTCCTTACAAGAATAACTGATATATCTGTGCCGTATCGATCGGAATCACACAATATTGGTTGCCGTCGCCGACGGAAAGGGACGAAGCCCAATTATATCGGAAGAGCTCTAACTGCTTAGGGTGCTTAGTATCAACTGTCTAGTGTGCCAGGGTCGAGTGCACGTCAATAATTAACAATTGCATATTGCATAATGCTTGAGAGTTTGGTATACGTGTTCTGGTTATTGCATTGATTTGGGGTGTGATTTAATTACCAAATAAATTATTGAACCGTATGGACCAAGACGGGATAAGTTGCATGTGATTGACAGCTGAATTGCTTTTACGTTGTCATGCCTATTTAAATTGCCTAAATGAATCAATGCCCTAATTGGACTTAGGCATTGACTCACAGAGATATTTATATCTCACCAATCATTGAAAAATATTTTTCAGGTCCGTAATTTTGGAAATATACTGATGTGGATAACGAGGGTGCCATGACCCCTCTTTTAGAGTAAATATGAAGTTAATCCTGCCCCGACCCATTATCCTTTTGCTGGTCTTAGGAAGCCACCCCAAAGTATTAGGTTGTATAAGCTGCAACTTCGGTAAGGTTAATGATTATCTATAAATAAAAATGGTAGTATTTTGCTAAATTGACTATTGATGTTTGATCTATTGTCTTGCATATCTATCCATGCTATTTTAGCGATTATTTGGAAGTTTCACGTTCCATATGTGTATAATTATAAGATAAAAATGAATGGGTCGATGATGTCCCTGGAACGTCACTCTTTTTTATGACTCGAGGATGTCACATCCCCCTTTTTATGGTATCAGAGCAAGGTCAGCCTAATCCACTTGGTCATAGCCTGAAGTGATAAGGTGCAATGATTTTTGGGATAGTTAGTAGGATGAAAACCATGTGCATGTAATTGTTATTTCAGTTTTGAATTGTGGTTGTAGTGGGAAGTTATTATGCATTGCTTTTGGGCGAGCTGGAGTCCATAAGGTCCTGCAAGATGAGTAACCGCATCCTAAAAGTGCCCAGGAGAAGGGTAGCCTGAGAGGATACCAGAATGGGTGAGATCCTATAGGCATTGGAAACCCTTGAGAATATAATGGGGCAGCAAGTAAGGAACCAAGCTGCCGTTGCTGAGGCCGCCCTGTATGAAGACCCGTTGGTTGGAAATGGAAATTGTGGCTAGCCAATGCACAAGCTGGTGGAGCAGTTTTTGAAGTTGAAGTCGCTAAAATTTCGAGAATAGGTGACCCTAAAACCGCTACCACATGTGTTGAGGAGTTGGAAAAGGCTTTCACCTTGTTGAGGTGCTCTAAGGAAGAAAAATTAACGCTGGCTATTTACCAACTGCAATATAACGATAGCTCGTGGTGGAAAGCCACGCAAGGAAGGATATTTCCTAAGGGTATGGTCTCAAGATGGGATGTCTTCATGGAAGTTTTTAATGGCAAGTACTTCTCAGACTACGGGTGAGAATAGAAGTTTGCTGAATTTATGCGCTTTCGCCAGAATCAAATATCGATGGATCACCACGAGGTGAAATTTTTTGAGTTATAAAAGTACGCGCCAAAGATGGTTGAGGACCCTATGGATAGGGCAAGGAGATTCCGAGATGGTTTAAAGCCTAAGATTAAGGGCCCGTTAGTGCCACTAAACTTAAAGAATTATGATGACCTGTATGAGAGGACCCAATTAGTAGAAAGGGATTTATCTGAGAAGGCAGCCACATCTAGATCGTGGTTTATGCCTGCTGCGAATAATAATCGCAAAATTGGAAAGGGACTGATGGTAGGAGGAAGATATCCCATTCCACCAAATCAAAGGAACGCCATAGGAAAGCCGATTTATCAGCCCCATTATATGTGTCGACTCTACTATGGGAGACATGAATTTGCCTTATGCCCTTTTAGGGGAGGAGCTTGCTTTGAATGTGGTCAGCATGGTCACCAAGTGAGAAACTGTCCGCAGAGGCAGATGGGTTCAAGACCACCACTACAAGAAGGACAACTGCAAAGGAACATTCTGCAGAATCCTCAGAATCGATCCCCAAATCAAGGAAGGGTGTATACTATCACTCGAGAGGAGGCGAAGAATTCGCTGACCATTACCGGTACGATTTTCTTGCATGACCATGTTGCGTATGCTTTGTTTGATCCTGGAGTTACACATTCTTTCGTTACTGAGCAATTTGTCAAATTAGCTGGTTAAGTGCGGAACCATTGGGTGTCGCTTTTAAAGTTTCTTCGCCATTAAGAGATAGCGTAATGTTTGCAGTAGGTTGTTCTGGCTATAAGATGGTCGTAGGTGGTTATAAGGGAAGGATAGATTTGATTATGCTGAAAATGTTTGATTTCGATATTATTATAGGTATGGATTGGCTCTCGGAGCAAAGAGCTTCAATGGATTGTTATCGCAAGGCAATTTATTTTAACCCACCGGATGGGGTTAGTTTTAAGTTTGCTGAAAATCGAGGAGGAATCTTGACTTTGTTAATTTCGTCATTTGAGGCGAATCGTTTGTTAGAGGTTCTTTAGGCACCGCCTGTGGTTGATGCGTTGGTTAAAGAACCGAGGATGGAAGATATTGCTGTAGTAAGTGAGTGTGTCGATGTCTTTCCTCAAGAGTTACCAGATTTACCATCAGAAAGAGAAATAGAATATGTGATTGAATTAGTTCTTGGTACGAAGCCAATCTCTAAGGCACCATATAGGATGGCACTGTCGGAGCTTAAGGAACTAAAGGTGCAGATGCAAGAGTTACTGGATAAATGATTTATCCACCGCAGTGCATCTCCATGGGGAGCGCCTGTGTTATTTGTAAGGAAAAAGGATGGATCGTTGCAACTGTACGTAGATTATCGACAGCTTAATCAAGTGACATTTAAGAATAAGTATCCCTTGCTAAGAATTGATAATTTGTTTGACCAACTTCAAGGAGCTTCGGTATTTTTCAAGATTGATCTACGGACATGTTGACACCTGATTTTCAATTACCTTTTCTCTTTTAAAATTAATAGAAAATCCATAAAATAAATTCATAAAATTAAAAGAAAAATCAACTTTGGGGATCTTGGCCAAACCTAGGGAACCAATTTTGACCAAAAAATGATTTTTCATATTTTCAGTATTTTCTGGTATTTTTTTATTTTTGAAAATTAATAAAAACAAATCCATAAAAAATTCATAAAATTGAAAAATCAACTTTGGAGACCTTAGTCAAGCCTAGGGAACCAATTTTAACAAAAATAATAATTTTTCATATTTTCAGAATTTTTTTAATATTTCTCAGAAATTAGTAAAATATTTGAAAAAAAATTACATTTAAGGCCACAAAAATATGAAAAAATAGTCAGTATTTTTATTTTAATTTTATCTTCATTTTGGCTAAAGAAAATGTGTAAAAATTTAATCTGGAATCGAGAATTACTTTGTTAATCTTATTTTCGGGTTAATTAAAAAAAATTAGAAAATTCATTTTAGTTCTGTAATTTTCGATTTTTTTTGTATTTTCGGAGTCGTGACATTGTCCTCTAATAGTCCAAACTTTCATCTCGGTCCCATTGTACTCAGAATGACTTAACTTTGCAAAAGGACCATTATTGCTCAGAAAAATTCGGAAAGTTCTTGAGTAACTTAAGGATTTTGAAAGTTTCTCCAGATTGAGAATCTCCTCCATACTAACGCCGCCACCCCTCCACTCGTGTGCCACCTCAGCTCTGATAACGCTCCCTCCGGTTTGTCCAGAAAACCCTTCATTGATCTGATGCGAGGGTGAAATTGTGATGCTAGTGCAGTATTGCCTTTTAACGGAGGAAATAATCTCAGCAACAACTCTAGTCTCGCAACAAAGCAGCGATTTTGATGGATTCATGAGCTTCACGGACGTTTGTTGATGCCGTGGCACAACTTGAGAGTCCCGACAGGGCCGCTCCCAAATGCGTCCTTAGAATGACGGGTGTTCAAGGTTTAACAGTAAACCATGTCAAGAGTCACTTGCAGAAGGATCGACTTGCAAAATATCTACCACTCTTCTTCTGACGAAAAATGGCCGAGAAGAAAGATTTAGCAGACATTGCTTCAAATACAAATGGTCCATCTGGAATCTAAATCACAGAAGCTCTCAAGCTTCACATGTGAGGCCAAGAGATGTTGTCTTCACTTATGGCGCTTCTAGTTAACTACTCTGTTCAGAGGCCCTCCATTTGCATCAACCTCGATCACTTCAAATGCAGTCTCTCTCATGTTCTCAAAGGAGATATAAGCTGCCAAGCCGAATGTTGCATCTCTACGAGCAACTATTGTTGAAAGATCTGCAACAAGGCCCTATCCGAGATGACTTTCCGAATGCAATCAAGAATCTATGTGTGAATGAGTTGGATGCATTCGTTGGATCAACATTCAAGTTAGTGGACCAACCGTTACTCCCGTCTCAGAGAAATTTCGTTCCAGTCAGTGAATTAGGGGACGCTGTTAATGTTGACGACATTGAAGGGATAATTCCGGATGATTTTCCAAGGGGCGTTTACGTTAGAAACGGGCTAAATCCTCCATTTGGAGGATTAAAATCAACCATACCCATACTAGGAGAGGGAGGTTCTAATGAGAATCCAGTGATACAATGCTTAGACGGGTTGAAGTGCGTGGATTCAGATTCTAAGGTTCGAATTCATCATAAAGAAGTGCGCAGCGAGTTGGTGGCATTATTGGATCAATTAGCTCATTCGTGTGTTGAAGAATCTGGAAATATAGCAATCGCAATAAGGAGCACCTCTCTCCAGCTTTAGGAACCTCGTACCCTATTATAATTTCGAGGGTGAATGTATATTGGAGCTGGCAGTTCACCGCTAGTGCAAAAGACACGTTACTATCTACATGGGCACCTACGATAACCAGGATGTTCCGGTGAAGTTTTTGGACTGGGGAGGCAATGGTATCGCAACATTGGCTGAAACCACTGCCTTGCGGGCGTCATTTCGACAAGATGTTGCTGTGTGGTCATAGAACATCATGATAGGAAATAAATAGAAGGCAAGGTAAAAGCAAAAGAAAAGGCATGAGAGAAAAAGGGGCGATGAGTGCTGGAAGAATTCTTTTTTATTCCATGATTGCTGTCTAAAGCGCCAAAACAGAGGTCTCTCGGTTGAAAAAGAAAAAAAAAGACATAGAAAGAGTTAAAGAATGAGAAAGAAGACACGCCACATTGGGGACTTCAACAGAAAATCTCTTGAAGATCTAGACTGATGGCGGGACCATAGACCCAGCTGTACTCATCAAGAAGCTCAAAATCAGTGTTCTGAACAATGGCACGACAGACACAACTCATCTGGCACTTGTCACTAGGGAGAATACGCCAAAGGAGACAGGAGTGGAGCACTTTCGGTGGAGGTTAAACAAAGCTCGTGGAGGACACCTATGATGGAGTTTCGGCGAAAGAAGAAAAAGATTAGGTGGATTGAAGAGAAAAACGGGGGGCAGGACTAAAGAAGTAGGATGGGGAAAAGACGTTCGGGGATGTGGACAGTGGAGGATGATAGAGATACCTCCTAAGTGTTGACACCTGATTTTTAATCATCTTTTCTCTTTTAAAATTAATACAAAATTCATAAAAATTCATAAAATTAAAAAATAAAATTTGGGGACCTTAGCCAAGCCTAGAGAACCAATTTTGACCAGAAAATAATTTTTCATATTTTCAGTTTTTTTTCGATATTTTTATTTTCGAAAATTCATAAAAAAATCAAGAAAAAATGAGAAAATTACAAAATCAACTTTGGAAGCCTTGGCTAAGCTTAGGAAACTATTTTTGAGTAAACAAATAATTTTTCATATTTTTTTGTATTTTGTAAATATATTTTTTAGAAATTAGGAAAATATTTAATAAATAATAGCATTTAAGGCCACAAAAATACATAAAAATAGTCAATATTTTTCTTTTAAATCCCATTTCATGTTGGCCATCGCAAATTTAAAAAATTCAATTCGGGGTCGTGTATTCCATCACGAGCATAATCTCGAATCGGGCCTAAAAAAATTCAATTTGAGTCAATTTATTTTCATTTTTCACTTTTAGAAGTTGTGACATTGTTCTCTAATATTCCAAATTTTCATCTTGGCCCAATTATACCCAGAATGACTCAATTTTACAAAAGGGCTTTAATTAAATGAGCTTAAATTCAACATGCGGTAGGTGTGTCGAAAATTGTGAGGAGATTTGGACATAAAGAAATATCTTTTTTAGGGACTATATTGTAAATACTTAAAATTCAGGGACTAGAATGTAAATACCTAACTTTTGAAGGATTATCTTGCAAATAACAAAAAGAAGAGTTAGTGAAGAAATTAGAATAGAGAAGGGAAGATGGAGAAGAGGAGATGGAGAAGAGAAGATGGAGAAGAGAAGATGGAGAAGAATGGATGGAGAAAATAAGATAAGAATAGAGAATGGAAGATGGAGAAAAGAAGATAAAGAAGAATGGATGGAGAAAATAATATAAGAATAGAGAAGGGAAGATGGAGATGAAGAAGAGTTAGTGGAGAAATTAGAATGGGAGATAAGAATAGAGAAGGAAAGATGGAGATGAAGAAGAGTTAGTGGAAGAATTAGAATGGGAGATAGAGTTAGAGGAAAAATTAGAATGAAAGATGGATGAATAGGTTATAAAAGGAGAAAGAAGTGAGTTTGAGAGGGAAATTTTTTTGGAAAGAAAATTTTGGATGTTTGAGAGGGTTTTGGGAGATTGAAGAAAAATTTGAGGGAAAAAAAATACCAAAAAGAGAGAGAGAATTTTGAAGATGATGGGAGTTTAAAGCTAGCGGGTTATCATCATCAATTTCTTCATCGATCAACATAAATCAAGAATTCATCCCAGGTTTTTAGCTAAGTGTCCCTCTACTCTCTTTGATTTTTTTAGTATAAACTAGCCCAAATTTTCTACTCTTCTCTCATTTCCCCATATTTGATTTCAGGCATGAACTAATTATATCCATCAAGCACTTCTCATAATGCCATTAAAGCTTAGTGCTTCTTTCATTGTTCTAATTTTTAATGTGAATTAAATCATATTTGCTCCATTACTCCATTTCTCCATATTTTTATGTTAGGTAAAGGACAACTCCAAGTCAACGGTAAATCCCATGGAGGTGTAAGATTGGCGCTGATGAGCTCTTGAGCGCCCATTAAATTTTCAATTGATCCGTCGATGGATTTCGACTGGAATTGTCAAATCAATTCGTTTTATTTTAAAGAATTTAAACCCAAGAATGTGAAGGGCAGAGCCCGCTCACTGGAGGTCATTTAAATTTCTGCAATTTAAATTCCTGCACCATAAACCCCAAAGGAGAGGGCCAAGCCAAGGCTGAGCTATCCATTGGTGGTCTTTATTTATTGTCATTTACTTCCTGTAATTTAATTTTTGAATCACTAAACCCCAAAATGAGTAGCTCGCAGCACTGCACAGAAGTCGTTAATTCACTCCCTCTTTCGACTTTAGGAAAATACTTAATATTTTGAAAATGCAAAAAAAAAATGTCACTCACGTATATTCCATTTAAAAAAGTGAAAATACAAAAAGAGGACACTCCACTAGAGCCTTAGGAAAAAACCAAGCCTAAGTTACCAAATTAGGATACCCATGAAATTAAGGTACCGAAAGGGCATTAGTTTTAATTAACTAGCGTAACCAAGTCCCCGAACTCATTTTCTCTGGTTCGCAGAAATAAATTGGTTCTCCCACTAATTTATTTAGGTTTCTAATCGACCTACCAAGAATGATTAATTGCGACTCCAAATTTTAAAATCATGTAAACAAAAACCTAAGTTGCAATTTAATAGAGCTTGGGAAAACTCGAGCTAGGTTAGTTAATTTAATTAATTAATCTGGTAATTCATTAACCTAAAAGCTTATTTTTAGGGTCGCGACACCAAGTGCCGTAAAAGAGGAGGGAGGTCTCTCTCCACCCGCAAGACGTTTCTGAGAAGGAGTCCTAGAGGTTTTGAAGAAGGAAATTCGAGCTTGGTCGTGGTATGAAGATACAAAAGAGAAGACGTTTCTCATGTTTAAAAAAAACGGAGAGTCTCTCATACTTTAGCTCTTTTGGTCTATTAGTATACATTCATGAGTATTGAATTATAAAAACACTATGGTTTGTCCTCTCTGATCCTCCTTGCCCTCGATTTTTCTCACAACGCAAAGGGAACACACGGAGCAAGGGGCAAACAACTTTCTGGAGTAGATAGTCCAAAACAGGAAGAAAACCAGAAGCTTGGCCCCAAATTCGGGAGGGATGTGCTACTCCAAATGGTGAATTGCACGAGAGATAAGGTTTTTTTTTTTTATTCTTTCTCATGTTTTGAGTTGATCCTCGGTCGGAGTTGCAAAAGGCTACCATTCAGGCGAACCTGCCCGCGGCACGGCTAATCCACCATAAGTCGCAGCCCCTCTTGATAGCCATTCACACACCTTCACCTTGCCTTAATCCGATTTGTGAATTACCAAGCTTGCCGACTCGCCCCACACCGCTCACCTCGCTCTCTCCTCTTCTACTGGCGAAACCTCCCACCCACGTCTGACTTTCGTTTTACCCACCAAATCACCAAATTTCCTGTCCATGCTAGCTCCCTTGCGACTGGACCCTCCGTCGTCACTTATTACTCTTGTGCGCCTGAGCACGAGCTTAAACCGAATACCCACATCGAAGATCTGAATCTCAAGGTGGAGGGTCTTGGAAAGAGCTTCGATAACCGGAGGAAGAATGACGGCAGTCGCAGGGGAAGCTTTCCTAAGGGACGCTTGTTGCTCTTCACGTGCGTGCCCGAGTCTGGCAAGTGCTGTGTGTACTTGGTCTAGACGAAACATGACTCTTAGGGATTATGCAGAGAAGAAGAAAGAATCTTGTGTATCAAGCGCGTCGCACGAAAGGTGACAGAATGACATGACTGCCCTCTTGGTATGCTTGAGCCGCTGATATTGGTTCCAAGAAGTTCCCTGCGAAGTTAAAAAAAAAAAGAAGACTAAACAAAGACACAAGTTCCCAGCTATTGACTTGGGGATTAAGAGTCCCCTTTAAGAGACTAAAATTGTCTGGTTCGGGTTGTCAATGAGAGGAATTAGTAGAGAAAACTTGACACTTCCTTCTAACGGTTTCAATTCTCCAAGATCTGAAGTAGAGCAAATCGACCAACGTCATTGACTTGCCCGTTTTGCAAGATCGGCAGCCCAGTAACTAAGCTCCGGTAATGGACTCTGTTGAAGCTGCAAAGCCTCTATTCAGCAAGGGAATCGATTTGACGAACTTAGCCTTGTCCTCCGATGTTCTTACAATTCATGGGCTGCAATCTCTGAACTCCAGCCCCAAATTGACCGCAATCACCAAAGTCCACCATCCTCTGAAATGGTGAAAACCCGATAAGTTGAACTGCCAGAATATAAATTATCATTGCTTTTGTGACCCCACCAGTTGCCACAAGTTATCTCCAAGAAAGGGGGGCCATTTCGAGTTTGAGTTTCTCTTCTCCAAGGACAACCTATCTTTCTCCATAAACAAAGCTACAATTTCTCTATTCAACTCTCTCCGAGATGAGTAGCTCTCCCTCTTGAAATCTCTAAAAAAAACTAGAGCTAAGTGTCCTCTTTATTTTTCTGATTTTGAGTAAATTCAAATTTTCTACATTCCCATTTTCCTATGTTTTATGTCAGGTAAAGAAGGAAATTCCATACCAACAGCAAATTCTATGGAGGTGCAAAGTCGATCCAGACAAACTCTAAAGTGTCTGCCAAATTCTCAGCCGACCCATGGACGGATTTTGATTCGAATTGTCGAATCAATTTTATTGTATTTATTTTAAAGAATTCAAACTCCAGAATGGAGAGGGCAAAGCCTATCAACTGGAGGTCATTTATTTCTTGCAATTTAATTCTAGTACCGCCAAATTCCACGATGGGTAGGTCGAACCGAGGCCGAATCCCCCGTTGGAGGTTCTTTATTTTCTGTAATTTAAATTCCTGCACCTTAAACCCTAAAAGAGAGGGCCAAGTCAAGGCTGGGCCGTCCATTGGAGGTCTTTATTTACTGCAATTTAAATTTTTACAATTTATTTTTTGCACCTTAAACCCCAAAGGGAAGAGCCAAGCCAATGCTAGGCCACCCATTGGAGGTTTTTACTCACTGTTATTTAAATTCCTGCAATTTAATTTTCACATCATTAAACCGCAAAGGGAAGAGCCAAGCCAATACTAGGCCGCCCATTGGAGATTTTTACTCACTGTCATTTAAATTCCTGCAATTTAATTTCTGAATCATTAAACCCCAAAGGGGAGAGCCAAGCCAATGCTAGGCCACCCATTGAGGTTTTTACTTACTGTCATTTAAATTCCTGCAATTTAATTTCCGCATCATTAAACCCCATAGGGAAGAGCCAAGCCAATGCTAGATCGCCTATTGGAGGTTTTTACTTACTATTATTTAAATTCTCGCAATTTAATTTCTGCTCCATTAAACCCCAAAGGAGAGAGCCAAGCCAATGCTAGGCCATCCATTAGAGGTCTTTATTTATCGCAATTTAATTTCCTATAATTTAATTCATGTACCATTAAACCCCAAAAGAGAGGGCCAAGCTAAGGCTGAGCCATCCATTGGTGGTCTTTATTTATTGTCATTTACTTCCTGCAATTAAATCTTCGAATCATCGACCCCAGAATGAGTAAGCCGAGCCATCTATTGGAGGTCGTAACACTGCACAGAAGTCATTAACACACTCCCTCTTTCGGCTTCAGGAAATTTTTAATACTTTGAAAATACCAAAAAATACCATTCATGTATCCTATTTAAAAAGTGAAAACATAAAAAGAAAACATCCCACTAGAGTCTAGGAATAAACCAATTCTGAGTTGCCAAATTAGGATATCCATGAAATTAAGATACCGAAAGAGCTTTAGTTTTAATTAACTAGTGTAACAAAGTTCTCGAACTCATAATCTCTGGTTCGTAGAAGTAATTTAGTACTCCCACTAATTTACTTAGGTTTCTAATCAACCTACCAAAAATGATTAATAGCGACTCCAAATTTTAAAATCATTTGAATAAAAACCAAAGCTGCGATTTGATAGGGCTTGGGAGGTCCGTATTAGGTTATTCACTCGACCAAAGCTGCGACGGCTTGGCAATTTCGCTGGGAATGAGATTTTTAAATTTTTGAAAAAGAAGGCACCAATTGGAGTACTTGAATCTTTTCGAAATTGTAAAAGCCTTAGTGGAATTAGGCCAATGAAAATTTCATGGATATCTCGCGGTTGCGACTCTAAAATTTTTTTTCTTTTTGGTGAAAAAATTTCCAGGTTAACGGATTGTCAGGTTGATTAAATTAATTAACCTAATACGAACCCTCCCAAGTCCTACCGAATCGTAACTTTGGTTTTTTGTTCAAATGATTTTAGAGTTTGGAGTCGCCACTAATCACTTTTGGTAGGTTGATTAGAAACCTAAGTAAATTAGCGGGAGAACTAAATTACTTCTACGAACCAGAGATTCTGGATTTGGGGACTTAGTTACACTAGTTAATTAAAACTAATGTCCTTTCGGCACCTTAATTTCATGATTATCTTAATTTGGCAACTCAGGCTTGGTTTATTCCTAAGGTTCTAGTGATGTGATGTCTTTTTTTGTATTTTCACTTTTTAGATGGAATGCATATGAATGACATTTTTTGGTATTTTCAAATCATTAAAATTCCCTGAAACCGCAAGAGGACATGAACTAACGATTTCTGTGCAATGTTGCAACCTCCAGTAGGTGGCTTGCCCTACTCATTCTGGGGTTTAATGGTACAACAATTAAATTGTACAAAATTAAATTGCAATAAATAAAGGATCTCCAATGGGGGATTCGGCCTTGGCTCAGCCTACCCATCGTGGGGTTTGATAGTACTGACATTAAATTGCAGAAAATTAAATTTCATTAAATAAAGGACCTCATACGGGGGACTCGGCCTTGATTCGGCCCACCGATCGTGAGGTTTAATGGTACTAAAATTAAATTGTAAGAAATTAAATTGCATTAAATAAAGGACCTCCAACAGGGGACTCAGCCTTGATTAAGCCTACCCATCGTGGGATTTAATGGTACTAAAATTAAATTACAAGAAATTAAATTACATTAAATAAAAGACCTCCAACGGAGGACTCGGCCTTGGTTCGGCCTACCTATCGTGGGATTTGATGATACCGAAATTAAATTGCATTAAATAAAGAACCTTGAACAGGGGACTTGGCCTTGGCTCGGCCTACCTATCGTGGGGTTTGATGGTACTGAAATTAAATTGCATTAAATAAAGGACCTCCAACGGGAGACTCAGCCTTGATTCGGCCTACCCATCATGGGGTTTGACGATACTGAAATTAAATTGTAGAAAATTAAATTGCATTAAATAAAGGACCTCCAACGAGGACTCGGCCTTGGCTCGACCTACCCATCGTGGGGTTTGATAGTACAGAAATTAAATTACATGAAATTAAATTGCAGAAAATAAAGGACCACCAGTGGATGGGTCGGCCTTCCCATTCTGGGGTTTGATGGTGCAAGAATTAAATTGCAGAAAATTATAATACGAATGCGACATGTGGATATGGAGATATATGAGTACGGCATGACACAATCGAGATTTAAATCAATCCATTTGGGTAACGAAATTCTTGAAGATTTTAATGGCTAGGATCGTTACTTGATTTGACAGATTTGATGGCCGAATTCGAACCTTGTACCACCTTATGGATTAAGATTGTGGCTCGAACGACGGGGATGAACTCTTGATTTATGTTGATCGATGAAGGAATTGGTGATGATAACTCCCTAGCTTTAAACTCTCATCATCTTCAAAATTCTCTCTCTCTCTTTTTGGTATTTTCTTTCTCTCAAATTTTTTCTTCAATCTCCCAAAACCCTCTCAAACATCCAAAATTTTCTCTCCCAAAAAATCCCCTCTCCCAAGCTCACTTCTTCCCCCTTTTATAGCCCACTCATCTATCTTCCATTCTAATTTTTCCATTAACTCTATCTCTCATTCTAATTTTTCCACTAAATCTTCTTCATTTTCGTTTTCCCTTCACCATCTCTATCTCACATTCTAATCTCTCCACTAACTCTTCTTTATCTCCATCTTCCCTTCTCTATTTTTATCTTATTTTTTCCATCTATTCTTCTCCATCTCCTCTTCTCCATTCTGATTTCTCCACAAACTCTTCTTTTTGTTATTTGCAAAATAATCCCTCAAGAGTTAGGTATTTGTATTCTAGTCCCTTAGATTTTAAGTATTTGCAATTTAATCTATGGAAAAATATTTCTTTAAGTCCAAATCTCCTCACAATTTTCGACACACCTCCCCCATACTCAGTCTAAATTCACCGCATGTCAAATTTAACTTCATTTCTTGCTGCTGAAAATAATGCAAAATTTAATTAAAGCCTTTTTACAAAATTAAGTCATTCTGAGTACAATTGGGCTAAGATGAAAATTTAGAATATTAGAAAACAATGTCACAACTCCTACAAGTAAAAAATGAAAATAAATTGACTCAAATTGAATTTTTTAGGCACGATTCGAGATTATGCTTGTGAAAAAATACATGTCCCCGAATTGAATTTTTTAAATTTACGATGGCCAACATGAAAAGAGATTTAAAAGAAAAGTATTGACTATTTTTATGTATTTTTGTGGCCTCAAATGCTATTATTTATTAAATATTTTCCTAATTTCTAAAAAAATGAAAAATAAAAAGATATAAAAAAATCATTTTTTGTTCAAAATTGGTTCTCTAGGCTTGGCCAAGGTCTCCAAAGTTGATTTTTTTAATTTTATGAATTTTTATGACATTTCTATTAATTTTTGAAAATAAAAATACCAAAAAATACTAAAAATATGAAAAATTATTTTTTGATCAAAATTGGTTCCCTAGGTTTAGCCAAGGTTGCTAAAGTTGATTTTTTTTAATTTTATAAATTTTTATGGATTTTTTTATTAATTTTAAAAGAGAAAAAATTATTAAAAATCAGGTGTTAACACTCGCTTCTAGCGATCTTGTTCGAAACTCTTCTTTAGGTGTTAAATGTTTTTGCAAACGGGAGTTATAAGGGGTGGAGTGTTTGGCTAACCCCTTTGTTTTGTAGGCTCGGTGTTGGGATTATTTATTTAATTTCGCACATTTTTAGAAGCGATGTTTTGATATCAATTGTTGTGCATGTCTTGCATATTCTGAAGATCACAACACCTGCACACACAAGCGTCTAAACCCAAGTCGCGAAATTTTTCCTAGGTGACCATAGATAAGGATTGAATATGCAAAGCTCTTGCGTCGATTGCGCTTGGGTTGATCATATTTAATCCCGATCATTATTTAAGTTGACAATTCTTCCCACTTGTCGTTTGATTGCGCTGGAGGATAAAGTTGTCGATTCAGATAGTAAGGGCCTTTTAGGTCCATACCCTGTCTCTCCTTTTTATTTTCTAGAGTCCACTCCTCACTTGAGTCATGCGCATGCCTATGTGATTTGCATTCTTTCAAGGTAAGAGTAAGTTCTCTAACTCTATCTTGTATTTATTTTCGGTCGGTCCATGCTAGGTGTCAGTCAGAATTTGATCTCAACATCTTGACCATTTTTCAAAAGAAAATAAAAATCAAATTTATACCCCATTTCTGAAAAAATTCTAAAAAAACGAACATGAAAAATCCCTCCAATGAATTTTTGTTAACCAATAAATGATTTTGTCACGTCTTTCCTACTTTAATAAAAATGAAATTTTTCTGACAAATATACCTTTGAAAATTCATTTTGATAAAAAAAAATTCCTTTGGAAAGTTTGGTCAATAGATTTTATCACATTTTTCAAGTTATGAAAACCTGCAAGAAAAATCTTTTGGAGAAACTCACCCATGTCTTTCTAAGAAAATTTTCTCTAAAATAAAATTGGGCTAATGTAGGAATCATGGGCCGACCTTTCTTGGATCACATATTCATTACTTCCTCCACTTTTGTAGGGAATCCTAGATATTCCAGGCATGGGTAAAAAAATTTATTAGGTTCAACAATATATCAGGAATAATCTTCGGAAATACGGAAGGACGAAAAATACTGAGACTTTAACCGTTAATCCAGGGGGCAAGCAAAGAAGTCCATCTTTGAGAGACAAAATTATGTCAATCAATGAACTTGTATGGGCTATGTATTCTGATATGATGATGGATTTATACAGATCAAACACGGGGGCATTTTTAATGTATTGAGAGGGGTTCATGTATTTTGTTGAAAGAAAAAAACATAGACTGTATAATCAGAACCCATGAAACGAGCCCATTAACCCGACCTTGCGATGCCTTTCTGATTAAATCAAATAAAGGCTTGCCTTGTACCTTCCTCGAGTGCGAACCACATGGAGGATTTTGGAGGACCGATATTCTATTACTAAACATGGCCCATAGACATTTCTGTCGACATTTCAGTCGACACGAGTAAATGGACGCCGAAAAACCGTATGAGTAAAGTAGGGGGACGCAACAGGTGGCCTAATTCATTTATTGGCGTACTGACCGAGTTATCATAATTCTCCTGACTAGCTCACGTGTCTCAACGCAGCTAGTGGGGTTCGCTATCAAAAGCTTCTTTAATATTCTCGATATCATCGTCTACAGCAGCAAGCAAGAACGTCAGGAAGGATGTTAAGCCTCGGTATTTCCTGTGCCTTGAATCGACCTATCGTGATATACGAGAGAAGGGATAGCTGAAAATTAAAGTACAAACATGTGAAACTTTCTTTTTATTCCATTCATCAACGAGTTTTACAACAACTCACTAAGGAGAAAAAGTAAAGCCGAACTGAATCTTGATAAGCATTACAAAAAAGTTCAACTGACTCTCCATGTAATTAATGCTCTGCCTACACGGAGCGACCTAGGATTCGAGATCTACAAGCTTGAAGAACAGGCGAGTACATTTCTCTTTATACCTGGCTGCATTAATCTCATGGTGTTCAACGACGAGTTTCAGATTGTCGATTAGGTCTTTCTCGAAAGCTATGTCTGCCGTTAAATCATCAAGCCTTTCCTCCAACCAGTCGCATCTGAACTTCATCACAACATCCCTCGGGTCATGTTCAAAGTAAGTATGATTCAAAGCTAGGCGCTCCACCAGCTTCTCTCTCGTGAACCAACAACGAGACTTGCTCATCAGCAGATTTGATAGCCTCCTTGTATCGAGCAACTGAGCGTTCTGCAAATTCCAGGCATTCAGATCGATCCTGGTAGTGGGCCTTCACGACACAGGCTAAGGTGACCGTCTCCTGGGTGTTCCGACATGCCTCCAGAAAGTTGATAAAGACATGTGGGAATGCCCTGTATTTCCTTTCCAAGTGGGTGCCTTCGATTGAGGAGGCATTTACTTCACTGAACAAACCAAAGATTTCAACTTCGGCATTCGGATGATGGGCTATGTAAATATAGCATCGACCAAGAAGATGTTAAAGTTTTTCTCATTTGAACATAACTTCAGCCGGGAAGATCTGTGTAGGAAGACTAGCCATTTTCGTTAAAAAAACAAAGGAGAAAATCAGAGCTGGCCAGCAGAATACGAAAGAAAGGAGGAAAGAAGTGAAGTAGATGATCGGAATGCGAAGATGATAATTTGCTTTAAGTTAAATATTGACTTCACAAAGGCAGTCTTTATTGGCCAAATTTTTCTATCTGCCATTCTCTATCAGCAACACCCCCATTGGCTCGAATTCCAATCAAGTGGCGACCTCGAGCCAAGCAAATGCGACGTCTTTGCGGAAAAGTTGGACAAGACGCCACCACTTAAAAAAAAGAATGAAAAAACGAACTGAGTGGGAGACAAAGAAACTTTTGACATAAAAGGAGATACGGCTCGTCTTTATCGGAGAACTAGCCAGCAAATCGACGGTGGAAATAACAACAAAGACCCCTACCATGAAAAGATGAAAGAAAACAAACCGTACAAGAGACATGGTAAAAAGGTTGAGAAAGACAGAATTCTCGGGAAGAGTAATATGGTTTCTAAACCCATGCTTAGATTTTAAAAAGAGGCAATCTCCTAGAGATTTTCATTCATGATCGTACCAATTGCGAGATTACTCAGACCCTTGCTGAATGAGATGACGGTAAGATCGAGTGATTCCTTTTCAATCTTGCAATCAGGATAAATAACCTTTCTCGAGAGTGAGAGAAAGCCCTTTCAGACTGAAGTCCCCCATTCAGATTACAATCAAGGTATTCATGCGATGATAACCTCTTTGAACAGAATTAGTAATGCAAACTTGATAGAATAGTTTTGCATGATTCACATATTGATCGATCGCATCATGAGTTATTACACGGACTGCTTCTAATCATTGCAAACTTAACTGAACAAGTTTTGTATGAACTAGTGAACTCATTGATGAAAATGCTTGTACATGTTACCTCTAACATTACCGGACATGTAACGCATTCCCAATGATCGAGTTACCTTTTAAGGTCTCGAAATTCGTTCGGTGATTATTGAATGAACAAGTCTAGTTATTAAGAAGCCACCAGGCATTTCTTCCAAATCCTCAGGCAGGTATGTTTTCAACCTGAACCCTTCATGGTAAGTTAAATCGGGTTTGACCTTCTACAGAATTCCTGATCTCTCCAGATCCCAGAATGGCACCCTTCAAGGTAAGATAATTTGAGTTTGAGCTTCTACAGGATTTCAGGTCTTCTCAGATCCCGTAATGGCACCCTTTGAGGTAATTGAAATTGGGTTAGAGTTTCTGCAGGATTCATGGTCTTTCCAGATTTTAGAATGGCACCCTTTAAGGCACACTAAAGTCCTTTCTATAGGCACCCAAAAGTCCTTCTTACAGGCACCAAATCCTTCTTACATGCACATCAAGTCCTTCTTACAGGCACATTAAGTCCTTCATACAGGCACACAAAAGTCCTTCTTACAGGCACCAAGTCCTTCCTATAGGCACACAAAAGTCCTTTCTACAGGCACACAAAAGTCCTTCCTATAGGCACATAAAAGTTCTTCTTACATACATCAAGTCCTTTCTATAGGCATCCAAAGTCCTTCCTACAGGAACACAAAAGTTCTTTTTACATGAATCAAGTCTTTTCTATAGGCATCCAAAGTCCTTCCTACATGCACACAAAAGTCCTTTTTACAGGCATCAAGTCATTTCTACAGGCATAAAGTCCTTTTTACAGGCATTTTCATGGGGTGACCTACCATACGGGTCAAATCTAAATTCAATTTTAATCAGTAAAATCCTTTCATTAGGAATCTACCATGGGTGACCTACTATACGGGTCAAATTTCAATCCAATTTTAATTAGTAGAATCCTTTCATTAGGAATCTACCATGGGGTGACCTAACATACAGGTCAAATTTCAATCCAATTTTAATCAGTAAAGTCCTTTCATTAGGAATCTACCATGGGGTGACCTACTGTACAGGTCAAATCTCAATCAAATTTTAATCAGTAGAATCCTTTCGTCGGGAATCTACCACGGGATGACCTACCATACTGGTCAAACTTCAATCAAATTTTAATCAGTAGAGTCATTTCATTAGGGATCTACCATGGGGTGACCTACCATACGGGTCAAATTTCAATCAAAGTTTAGTCAGTAGAATCCTTTCATTAAGAATCTACCATGGGGTGACTTACCATACGGGTCCAAGTTCAACCACCCTAAGGTTTTCTTATAACGAATCCTTAGGTTCTCATTCCATTCTCAATAGAGCACGCATGTCACGCAACCGCCACACAATGGGCAGGTAAGTGCTAGGTAAACTCTTCTCTTGCTCCCTCCCTCACTCCATGAAAGTCTCTTCCAACTGGGTCTAAATTAGAACTTACACAGAAAGGTATTGGAGATTAAATGTCATGACTCTTTTTATTTCATTGTGTTGAGCCGATTAGAATTCAGGTGTCATCTCGTCTTTGAAATGAACCTCTACCGAGCTTCCTTCCAAAGAGGGACAGCTGTTGACACCTGATTTTCAATTACTTTTTCTCTTTTAAAATTAATAGAAAATCTATAAAGATTCATAAAATTAAAAAAAATCAACTTTTTGGACCTTGGCCAAACCAAAGGAACCAATTTTAACCAAAAAATAATTTTTCATATTTTCATTATTTTTCGGTATTTTTTTTACTTTCGACAATTAATAAAAAAATCCATAAAAATTCATAAATTGAAAAATCAACTTTGGGGACCTTAGTCAAACCTAGGGAACCAATTTGGACAAAAAAAATAATTTTTCATATTTTCAGTATTTTTTTAATATTTCTCATAAATTAGTAAAATACTTGAAAATAAAATTGCATTTAAGGCCACAAAAATATGAAAAAATAGTCAATATTTTTATTTTAATTTTTTCTTCATTTTGGGTAAAGAAAATCTGTAAAAATTTAATCTGGAATCGAGAATTACTTTGTTAATCTTATTTTCAAGTTAATTAAAAAAATTTAGAAAATTCATTTTAGTTTTGTATTTTCGGAGTCGTGACATTGTGCTCTAATAGTCCAAATTTTCATCTTGGTCCCATTGTACTCAGAATGACTTAACTTTGCAAAAGGGCCATTATTACTCAGAAAAATTCGAAATGTTCTTGAGTAACTTTAGGATTTTGAAAGTTTCCCCAGATTGAGACTCTCCTCCATATTAACGCCGTTGCCCCTCCACTCGTGTGTCACCTCAGCTCTGATAACACTCCCTCCAGTTTGTCTGGAAAACCCTTCGTCAATTTGATGCGAGGGTAAAATTGTGGTGCCAATGCAGTACTGCCTTTTAATGGAGGAAATAATCTCAGCAACAACTCTAGTCTCGCACCAAAGCAGCGATTTTGATGGATTCATGAGCTTCTAGGACGTTTGTTAATACCGTGGCACAACTTGAGAGTCCCAACAGGGCCACTCCAAAATGCGTCCTTAGAATGACGGGTGTTCAAGATTTAACAGTAAATAATGTCTAGAGTCACTTGCAAAAGGATTGACTTGCAAAATATCTACCACTCTTCTTCTGACGAAAAATGGCCGAGAAGAAAGATTTAGCAGACGTTGCTTCAAATACAGATGGTCCATCTGGAATCTAAATCACAAAAGCTCTCAAGCTTCACATGTGAGGCCAAGAGATGTTGTCTTCACTTATGGCGCTTCTAGTTAACTGCTCCGTGCAGAGGCCCTCCATTTGCAACAACCTCGATCACTTCAAATGCAGTCTCTCTCATGTTCTCAAAGGAGATATAAGTTGCGAAGCCAAATGTTACATCTCTACGAGCAGCTATTGCTGAAAGATCTGCAGCAAGGCCCTATCCGAGATGACTTTCCAAATGCAATCAAGAATCTACGTGTGAATGCGGTGGATGCATTCGTCGATCCAGCGTTTGAGTTAGTGGACCAACCGTTGCTCCCGTCTCGGAGAAATTTCGTTCCAGTCGGTGAATTAGGGGATGCTGTTAATGTTGATGACCTTGAAGGGACAATTCCGAATGATTTTCCAATGGGCATTTACGTTTGAAACGGGCCAAATCCTCCATTTGGAGGATTAAAATCAACCAAACCCGTACTAGGAGAGGGAGGTGCCAATGATAATCCTGTGATACGGTGCTTAGACGGGTTGAAGTGCGTGGATTCAGATTATAAGGTTTGAATTCATCATAAAGAAGTGCGCAGCGAGTTGGTGGCATTATTGGATCAGCCAGCTCATTCGTGTGTTGAAGAATCTGGAAATGCAGCAATCGCAATAAGGAACACCTCTCTCCAGCTTTAAGAACCTCGTTACCCTGTCATAATTTCGAGCGTGAATGTATATTGGAGCTGGCAATTCATGGCTAGTGCATAAGACACGTTACTATCTACAGGGACACCTACGATAACCAGGATGTTCCAATGAAGTTATTGGACTGGGGAGGCAATGGTATCGCAACATTGGCTGAAACCACTGCCTTGCGGGCGTCATTTCGACAAGACGTTGCTGTGTGGTCGTAGAACATCATGATAGGAAATCAATAGAAGGCAAGGTAAAAGCAAAAGAAAAAGCATGAGAGAAAAAAGGGCGATGAGTGCTGGAAGAATTCTTTTTTATTCCACGATTGCTATCCAAAGCGCCAAAATAGAGGTCTCTCAGCTGAAAAAGAAAAAAAAAGACAAAGAAAGAGTTAAAGAATGAGAAAGAACACACGCCACATTGGGGACTTCAACAGAAAAGCTCTGGAAGATCCAGATTGATGGTGGGACCATAGACCCAACTGTACTCATCAAGAAGCTCAAAATCAGTGTTCTGAACAATGGCAGGACAGACATGACTCATCTGGCACTTGTCACTGGGGAGAATACGCCAAAGGAGACAAAAGTGGAGCACTTTCGATGGAGGTTAAACAAAGCTGGTGAGGACACCTATGAGGGAGTTTCGGCGAAAGAAGAAAAAGATTAGGTGGACTGAAGAAAAAAATGGAGGGCAGGACTAAAAAAGGAGGATGGGGAAAAGACGTCCAGGGACGTGGAGGGTGAAGGATGATAGAGATACCTCCCAAGTGCCGTAAAAGAGGAGAGAGGTCTCTCTCCACCCGCAAGAAGTTTCTGAGAAGGAGTCCTAGAGGTTTTGAAGAAGGAAATTCGAGCTTGGTCATGGTATGAAGATACAGAAGAGAAGAAGTTTCTCATGTTAAAAAAAAAAAAGGAGAGTCTCTCTTCCTTTAGCTCTTTTGGTCTATTAGTATACATTCATGAGTATTGAATTATAAAAACACGATGGTTTGTCCTCTCTATTCCTCCTTGCCCCCGATTTTTCTCACAATGCAAAGGGAACACATGGAGCAAGGGGCAAACAACTTTCTGGAGAAGATAGTCCAAAACAGGAAGACAACCAAAAGCTTGGCACTTAATTCAAGAGGGATGTGCTACTCCAAATGGCGAATTGCACGAGACAGAAGGTTTTTTTTATTCTTTCTCGTGTTTTGAGTTGATCCTCTGTCGAAGTTGCAAAAGGCTACCATTCAGGCAAACCTGCCCGCGGCACGACCAATCCACCATAAGTCGCAGCCCCTCTTAATAGCCATTCACACACCTTCACCTTGCCTTAATCTGGTTCGTGAATTACCAGGCTCGCGTACTCGCCCCACATCGCTCACCTCGCTCTCTCCTCTTCTACTGCCGAAAACTCCCACCCACGTCTGACTTTCATTTTACCCACCAAATCACCACATTTCTTGTCCATGCTAGCTCCCTTGCACTGGACCCTCCGTTGTCACTTATTACTCTCGTGCACCTGAGCCCGAGCCTAAGCCAAATACCCACATTGAAGATATGAATCTCAAGGTGGAGGGTCTTTTAAAGAGCTTCGATAACCAGAGGAAGAATGACGGCAGTCGCAGGAGGAAGCTTTCCTAAGGGACGCTTGTTGCTCTTCACGTGCGTGCCCGAGTCTGGCAAGTGCTGTGTGTACTTGGTCTGGATGAAACATGACTCTCAGGAATTATGCAGAGAAGAAGAAAGAATCTTGTGTATCAAGCGCGTCGCACGAAAGGTGACAGAATGACATGACTGCCCTCTTGGTATCCTTGAGCCGTTGATGTTGGTTCCAAGAAGTTCCCCGTGAAGTTAAAAAAGAAAAAGAAAAAGACTAAACAAAGACACAAGTTCCCAGCTATTGACTTGGGGTTTAAGAGTCCCCTTTAAGAGACTAAAATTGTCTGGTTTGGGTTGTCAATGAGAGGAATTAGTAGAGCAAACTTAACACTTCCTTCTAACGGTTTCAATTCTCCAAGATCTGAAGTAGTGCAAATCGACCAACGTCATTGACTTGCCCGTTTTGCAAGATCGGCTGCCCAGCAACGAAGCTCCGGTAATGAACTCTGTTGAAGCTGCAAAGCCTCTATTTAGCAAGGGAATCGATTTGACGAACTTAGCCTTGTCCTTCGATGTTCTTACAATTCATGAGCTGCAATCTCTAAACTCCAGCCTCAAATTGACCGCAATCACCAAAGTCCACCATCTTCTGAAATGGTGAAAACCCGAGAAGTTGAACAGCCAGAATACAAAATCATTGCTTTTGTGACCCCACCAGTTGCCACAAGTTATCTCCAAGAAAGGGGGGCCATTTGGTCCATTCTTATTCACTAGAAGCTTCCAAGTTTGAGTTTCTCTTCTCCAAGGACAACCTGTCTTTCTCTATAAACAAAGCTGCAATTTCTCTATTCAACTCCCTCTGAGATGAGAAGCTCTCCCTCTTGAAATCTCTAAAAAAAAACTAGAGCTAAGTGTCCTCTTTAATTTTCTGATTTTAAGTAAATTCAGATTTCCTACACTCCTATTTTCCCATGTTTTATGTTAGTAAAGAAGGAAATTTCATACCAACGGCAAATTCTATGGAGGTACAAAGTCGATCCAGACAGACTCCAAAGTGTCCACCAAATTCTCAGCCAACTCTTGGATGGATTTTGTTTCGAATTGTCGAATCAATTTTATTGTATTTATTTTAAAGAATTCAAACCCCAGAATGGAGAGGGCAAAGCCCATCCCCTAGAGGTCGTTTATTTCCTGCAATTTAATTCCAGTACCACTAAATCCCACGATGGATAGGCCGAACGGAGGCCGAGTCCCCCGTTGGAGGTTCTTTATTTCCTGCAATTTAAATTCTTGCACCTTAAACCCCAAAAGAGAGGGCCAAGTCAAGGCTAGGCCGTCCATTGGAGATCTTTATTTACTGCAATTTAAATTCCAATAATTTATTTTCTGCACCTTAAACCCCAAAGGGAAGAGCCAAGCCAATGCTAGGCCGCCCATTGGAGGTTTTTACTTACTGTCATTTAAATTCCTGCAATTTAATTTTCGCACCATTAAGCCCCAAAGGGAAGAGTCAAGCAATGCTAGGCCGCCCATTGGAGGTTTTTACTTACTGTCATTTAAATTCATGCAATTTAATTTTCGCATCATTAAACCCCAATGGGGAAAGCCAAGCCAATGCTAGGCCACCCATTGAAGGTTTTAACTTACTGTCATTTAAATTCCTGCAATTTAATTTCCGCACCATTAAATCCCAAAGGGAAGAGCCAAGCCAATGTTAAACCACCAATTGGAGATTTTTACTTACTGTCATTGAAATTCTTGCAATTTAATTTCCGTACTATTAAACCCAAAGCGGAGAGCCAAGCCAATGCTAGGCCATCCATTGGAGGTCTTTATTTATCGCAATTTAATTTTCTGTAATTTAATTCCCGTACCATCAAACACCAAAAGAGAGGGCCAAGCTAAGGCTTAGCCATCCATTGATGGTCTTTATTTATTGTCATTTGTTTCATGTAATTAAATCTTCAAATCATCGACCCCGTAATGAGTAAGCCGAGCCACCTATTGGAGGTCGTAACACTGCACAGAAGTCGTTAACACACTTCCTCTTTCGGCTTCAGGGAATTTTTAATACTTTGAAAATACCAAAAAATACCATCCATGCATCCCATTTAAAAAGTGAAAACACAAAAAGAGAACATCCCAGTAGAGTCTTCGAAATAAACCAATCCCGAGTTGCTAAATTAGGATATCCACAAAATTAAGGTACCGAAAGGGCATTAGTTTTAATTAACTAGTGTAACAAAGTCTCCGAACTCATAATCTCTGGTTCGTAGAAGTAATTTAGTCATCCCACTAATTTACTTAGGTTTCTAATCAACCTACTAAAAATTATTAGTGGCGACTCCAAATTTTAAAATCATTTGAATAAAAACCAAAGTTGCGATTCGATAGGGCTTGAGAGGGTCCGTATTAGGTTATTCCATCCAATTAACTTGATAATCCGTTCACTCGATCAAAAAAGAAAATTTATTTTCGGGTCGCAACAGGACAGGATATCATCAACTGAGGATCAAGGAGGAGGATATACCGAAGATGGCATTTTAGACGCGTTATGGTCATTATGAATTCACTGTAATGCCATTTGGTCTAACAAGCGCCCTTGCTGCTTTTATGGATTTGATGAATAGTGTGTTAAAGGAGTACTTGGATAGATTCGTCATTATATTTATTAATGATATATTGGTGTACTCAAGAAGTTATAAGGATCATGAACAGCATCTAAGAATGGTATTGGGAACCCTTCGGGAGCATAAGTTGTATGCCAAGTTCAGTAAGTGTGAATTTTGACTTAGCATCTAAGAATGGTATTGGGAACCCTTCTAGGTCATGTGATTTCTAGAGAAGGAATTTCTGTGGATCCAACTAAGATTGAAGTGGTCATGGGGATTTTCGACCCACTTTTGGGATTTAATGAGAATGGATGTATTTCATTATTTCGCTCTAGTCAAATCTCACTCGAGCCTGATCAACTCGAGACGACTGACCGAAGGGGAATGGTTACCTAGGAAACATGGACTCTAACAGGTCGATACGCGTATTTCCTTAAAAGCCACCCATTAGTCTGAGCATTTGCTGAAGTTGTAAATAAATGGAAGTGGCCACGAAATGGAATCCCGTAATTTGGACAATCGAATTTTCCAGAAAAGTTACAGTGTGGATTGGACGTGGATTGGACGATATTACATCCAAAGAAATTTATTTGGAAACCGAGGCAAAAATAGAAAATGACCAAAGTACCTCTGGACCGCTCGAAGTTCTCCGGATCATAGATTGAGTATCTCCTAGTATTTTCTAGGTAATTAGAATTTTTAGCTTAGTCTAGCTCGAGAGTCACGTCGGGCCCGATAGAAATTTCTTGGTCTCGACGGCACGCGTCACAAGGGAGAAGAAACACTGAGAGAATATTTGTCGGTCAAATCCTCCTCAAGAATTGAGCTCTTGCCCCAATGTGACAAGTGGCATGGCCACCTCATTCCAAGACCATACATGGCATTCCCTAGAATATTCCCTCTATTTCCAATATGCATGAAAAACACCAAAGATTCCCTCTCTTTCTCTCCATTTCATGCACCCACTCCCTCTCTCTCCCTCCTTCTCTCATTTTCATTTCACTTCTTCAATAGAACACTCTCACTCTCACTCTCACGCCCTCATCCCTCTCTCTCTCGCGACACTCTCTCTCGGATCTCCCCCTGCGCACCTCTCCTTCCGACGGCCATAACTTTCACCTCAGATCTCCGTTTGCCCTAAAACCACCGCCATTCTCTTCCTCTCTTCCAGACGATTCCAACGACACCTGGATCGTACCAAATGGCCACCGGAGCTGGCCGGAATAGCTCCTCAAACCTGACTGTCCAAATCCCGTCGTCGCAGGTTCCAGCACGCAACAGAATGGAAATCGCTCGTTCGGGCTCATCCGGGATCCAAATCGACCCCCTTTTTCTCCCACACGTCCGTAAGAACTTCAATTTCAATATTCTTCAATTAGATTGGACATGCATTCACTAGAATTTCGTGGATCTAGGCTGAGAGATGACTGTTCAGGGTGAGTTTCCTCACCGGCGCCGTTTGCATGTTGCTATCCAGCCCCGATCTGCCCTTGCCGTGGACATCTTGACACTTCCTAGGGTAAGTGGACATCTAATACTACTTGATAGGGCATGATAGAGTTGTTGACCAAACCCTAGAGTGTACGTTGATGCGGACTAGCTTGTGGATTCGAGTAGGTCTTGTTAGAGAGCATTGCCGTCGTCAATCCCGTCCATGGAGCTGCCGACCAGCCGAGCCTCACCGTGATTTCCTTCCTCGTCTTGTCCTCATCTTCGCTGCCCAAACTTGTATTTGGTGAGCACCGCCCCTAAACCTTGCTTTGGGATGTTGTATGTGTTTGAGTTGTGCTAGGATGAGTCTTGTGGTATATCGTTGTATTATGGATCGTCGAATGTCGACTTAAGGCTGCTGTTTTGGTGTATATGGGGGATGGCCATGGGCGATGAGGGATGATTTTTGTGGATTGAGAGTTAATCGGGAGCACCGAGGAGTATACCTAAAGGTTTGGCTAATTTAGGGTGAAAAACGGGATTCCAAACGGGAGATATGATCCCTAGTAGTTGCTGGTTCATGCGTATAGGGGCTAGTCATGGATGGATAATGGTGATTTGGTGTATACAAGAGTCGATCATGGGTGTCGGGTTGCGTGCTTAGAAGTCTAGATGACTTATAGAGGAAATCGGGCCTTGAAACTTGAGTTTTAAGGCGAGTGGACTGCAATTTGAATATTGGAGGCCCAATGAATGTCGTTGGCCGTGTGATCAAGTGTAAGGATTGTGCGTGGTGTGAGCGGGCCTTGAGGAGAAAATGATGACTTCGGGGACCCTAGAGGTTTAGGCAGTGGAGTGTAATAGAGACGAGCTCTATGATGAATTCTAGAATTTGTAACTTTCGAAATGAGTGTCGAGGGTTTGTGGATCATTATCGGCTGTGTAGATTAGTGGGATGGCCATGGGCGAAAAGTGATGAGTCCGTGGATTCTAAAGTTGGCCAGGAGTCCCTGAATAACTGTCTAGAGGTTTAGGCGACATAAAATGAGGGTCGCCTCTTGAAAGATGAGTCTTGAGTCCAATGAATCATGTTTGTGAGTGTTGACGATTCGATGGTTATTGATGGCCATGAGGAATATGAGTGTGGGCCATGGGATATGTGAATCCCTTTGAGGACTCTAATATGAGTGGCGAGCATCAGAGAGCGTATCTAAGGGTTTAGAGAACCTAAGATGGAAATTGGGACTGGGAAAATGAGTCCTTGTAGCGTGATGCTTGACCGTTATGTTTAACGTGCTTTGACGTGTGCCTCGAGTGGATAGTCTCGAGGGGAATTGCTTGTATATAAGCTGACTTACATGAGTGATTGTGGGCTGAGCCCTGTGATACCTTGAACTGCACGTCATTGATTTTCTAAAGCATATGCCTGCATAGTCGTGCCTGATATTGTGCGCATAATGAATGCGGTGTGAAATTATGCATCTTGAATATTGCACGACTAATGGAATTGCCTGGTTGTGGCATTGATGCATAGCATGCTGTTTTCATGAGCGAACGTTTGGCGGAGTGTGTAGAACCGTGCGGGACGGCCCGCAGTGCTAGAGAGCCACGGGAAATGGAGTGACAAGGGTGCCAACCGGAGTGCAAGGGCCACGGTTCGGGGCACGGCCGGCAGTGCTATAAGCCACCGGTGGACCTAGCTCGGGTCGATCAAAAGGGAAACATCACCTTGCATCTGCATTTGTTTGACTTGAATTTGTGATGTGAGTGTGACGGTTGAGCATGCTGCATTCGAGTGAAATGCTGGCCGGGACCGGGAGTGCTATTGAGCCACCGGAGGATCCTGAGGTTGTTGAATTAAGTGAAGCTGCATTTGCATGATATGAACTCTTGATGTTCGTGTGACTGATTTCCATTCTGAGCATGTGAACGTGCTGGTTTGCCTGATAGTCGTGGGTAATAATTGGGTCCTGTAACCTTAAAGTCGCATGTTTAGGACCGACCCTGTGTGTTTTCTATTCTAAGTGGGTTTAGGCATGTGCTTGCTGAGTCTTTCGACTCACGCTGTGGGCTGATCGCCCTTTCAGGTCCGTCCCCGATGAAGAGCCGTCCAACTGGAGGCAAAGCTGCTGAGGATTTAGACTTGATGTATAAGCTTGCAATTGGAACCCTATTGATGATATATATAAAGAGATGTTTGTTTTGTATGATATTTGGTGTATTTTTTTCTCTACCCCGCTTGTATGTATGTCTGGGTACGTATGGCCTTCTGCTGTTGCGATAACTCTGAGGATCATTGGTCGGCGACCATTCCTGGGCGTCGCGAAGTTTTAGTTTCGACCAATCTATCGTCGGTTTGCGGGATGTCACGCGTCGGCCGGGTTCGGGGCGTGACAGCCAAGGCCGACAATGTTGATAGAGGTTCGAAATTTCTTGGGAGCAGGCTATTATAGATGTTTCATGAAAAGTTTCTCCGCGATAGACATGCGTTTGACACGATTATTAAAGAAGAATGAGAAATCTGAGTGAGGGATAAGTGCGAGCATAGTTTTCAAGAGCTTAAGCATAGGCTAACTACTGCTCCTATTTTAACGATACCGTCTGATCTTGGAGGGTATGAAATTTATAGTGATGCATCACTTAAAGGATTGGGCTGCGTTCTAATGCAACATGGAAGGGTAGTTACATACTCGTCAATTAAGACCGCATGAGTTGAATAACCTAATGCATGACCTGGAGTTAGCAACAGTCATTTTTGCTCTTAAGATCTAAAGGCGTTATTTGATTGGAGAAAGATTTCAAGTCTACACTGATCATCAGAATCTTAAGTATCTATTCTCTCACAAGGAGTTGAACATGAGACAACACTATTGGATGAAACTTCTCAAGGATAATGATTGTGAAATTTTGTATCATCCAGGTAAGGCCAATAAAGTTGCAAATATACTGAGTCGGAAGTCAACGATTACGCAGATGATGGTCCATGAGTGGCATCTCTTGGAGGAAATGCGAAATTCAGATGTTAAATTGGACGTGAGTCGTCTGTCAAGTCTGATGGCTACGTTGAGGATTGAACCGGAAGTGCATGCTAAAGTTAAGGCCTTACAGTTGTTGGACCCTGCAATTCAGGAGATCCTTCCAGAGAACTCAGGAAAAAGAAAAGTCGACTTCCATATAGTCGAGGACGGAATACTGAAGTTTAGAGGACGTTTGTGTGTGCCTGCTGATAAAGGTTTAAAAGAAGAAATTTTATCTAGGGCACATCGTAGCAGTTATAGCATTCATCCAAGTAGCACGAAGATGTACTGGAATTTGAAGCAACACTACTGGTGGAATGGAATAAAGGCAAATAAAGCCAAACATGTGGCTAAGTGTTTGATTTATCAGCAGATCAAGGCTTAACATTGTAAGCCTAAAGGATTGCTGCAGCCATTGGAGATCCTTGAGTGGAAATAGGAGCATGTCACAATGGATTTCGTAATGGGTTTGCCGAGGAGTCAGAGAGGAAATGATTCAATTTGGGTTGTGATAGATAGACTGACGAAGTTTGGGCATTTCATTGCTGTGCGAAAGGACTTCGCTTTGGACAAGTATGCTAAATTGTATGTGCGGCAGATAGTGTGTCTTCATGAAGTGCCAGTGACAATCACATTAGATCGTGATCCCAAGTTCACTGCTACATTTTAGAAAAGTTTACATATTACATTAGGAACGAAGTTGCAGTTTAGTACAGCATTTCATCTGCAGATCGATGGTTAGTCTGAAAGGACCTTTCAAATGCTCGAGGACATGTTGCGAGCTTGTATTTTAGATTTCTAAGGAAGTTGGAAGGATCAACTATATTTAGTCAAGTTTGCCTACAACAACAGCTTCCAATCAACTATCAAGATGGCGCATTTTGAGGCATTGTATGGTAAGGCCCATAAGACTCCAGTTTGTTGGGACAAGATAAGTGAAAGGAAGATCACCGGTCTCAAGTCGGTACAACAATCAATGAAGGCTATCAAGCTCATTAGAGATGGACTTAGGACAGCGTAGAGTTGTCAGAAAAGTTACGCCAATAGGAGACGTAGACCTTTGGAGTTTCAAGTGGGTGATTACGTGTTCTTGAAAGTGTCACCTATGAGAGGAACGTCTCGTTTTGGCAAAAAAAGAAAAGTTAAGTCCAAAGTATGTTGAACCGTTTAAGATTTTAGAGTAAATAGAGAATTTGGCTTATCGTCTTGCATTGTCGCCAAGACTTGCGCAAGTACATAATGTCTTTTCATGTATTAATGCTGAGGAAGTATGAGCCTGACCCAGCTCATGTGTTGAGTTTCGAAGAGATCGAGCTAGATGAGTCAGTATCATATGTGGAGTGTCCTGCGAGAATCATAGACAGGAAGAACCAAGTACTTCGACACAAGATGATTCCATTGGTCAAAGTGATTTGAGAATATCATGGGACAGAAGGAGCAATTTGGGAAAGTAAGAAGGTTATAAAAGATCTGCATCTTTTTCTTTTTAAAGAGCTGTAACAGCAATTTAATTTCAAGGATGAAATTTCTTAAGGTGGAGAGAATTATAATACCTAAAAATTTGCTGCAAGAAGCCAAAAAAATATTAGCCCCATATCATTTAATTTCCCCACCTAACCCATTAACTCTCTCTCTCTCTATCTCTATCTCTCTCTCTCTCTCTCTCTCTCTCTCTCTCTCTCTCTCTCTCTCTCTCTCTCTCTCTCCCCCCCCCCTTTTATTCACTTTTTTTGCCGTAAGAACTTTCCTAGGTTGCAGACTTCCATCACTTCATCCATGACCCACCTAACTTGTCCTTTCTTCTTCTTTTTTCTTCTTTGACTTTTTCCTCCCTCTCTCTTCCTTTCTCTTTTTTCTCCCTCTTTTTGCATGAGTAACTTTTCCTTCCCCCAATATTCTTTTTCTTTTTTATTCTTTTTCCTCCTCTTTCCTCTCATCTCCTTCTCGTTGAACGCGACCAACTCCCCTCCCCTTTCTTTTTCTTTCGACCGATGCTTCTTTATTCTTCCTCCTTTTTCTAGTTCACCATCGTGTGCTTCGTCGCTACCCCGTCGTGAGCTCGTCGCAACCAACCATCGCAAGCTGTTGTGGCCCAAAGCTCATTGCCGTTACTACACCCTTTGTTGCTTCTTCTTCTTCTTCGAGTCACCACCACCACCTCACCCTTCTAACCTCTCGGCCGAGCTTCACCCAACTCCACTGAGCTGGCTGTTACACCCCCGCAATCTAGGCCAGCCTTTACCTCCTCAGCCCCGTTCTATATCCCATCATCGTCACCTCCCTCATTACCAATGCCAACCTTAGCCATGAACCGAGCCTTCAGTAGTGCTATCCTCCTCCTTTGCTTGTGTCCAGCTGTCGTGTCCAAATTGCGTTGTTCGCCGTGGCCCCAAGCTAGCTCGCGCCGTCGTTGCCTCAGCCCATCATTGCCGGTCGCCGTCGTCGAATGATTTTGGTGGGTTAACCCATAATCTTCTATTAGGTCATTAATTGAAATTAGATTAGTTTAAATTAAATTAATATTAATTTAGTTAGTTAACGGCAATTGATTTAGGTTAGTAACCATGGTTAGGTTAAATAGTCGCAATTAGAATAATTGGACTAGCTCAACTTATTGGATTG
This sequence comes from Psidium guajava, assembly GCA_016432845.1. Lineage (NCBI taxonomy): Eukaryota > Viridiplantae > Streptophyta > Magnoliopsida > Myrtales > Myrtaceae > Psidium > Psidium guajava. Next base: position 30,561,526 of record CM028228.1, read on the forward strand.
CGATTGGATTAATTGTGTGAGGTGGGCTGGGGATATTAAATTTTAATTAATTATTTCTAAATTGATTAAAATTTTAATTAATTATTTTTGGGTTGATAAATAATTATTGTTATTATTCCTGGGTTAATTGTTATTATTTTTAATTAATTAATTTGGATGAAATTAATTAGTTAATATTTGTTTAATTAATTATGGTACTTTAATTAATCATGGTCTAAATAAATAATTATTATTGAATTAATAATTATTTACGAAGAATTGTCGAGTAACTTTATTAAATTATCGATGGATGAATCTCTGTTAATTTTCCAATTCACGATAAATTATTTATTTATCTACTTGTTATTATTGATTTATTTTTGGGTGATTATTTGATAATTATGTATATGTCGTACGCATATTGATGATTGGTTGCACTTATTTAAATGCAAAGTTTGGTGGATAGTGTGAATAATTAGGTGATCGCGTGCGAAGTCAAAATTTTATATTTGAGCATGAAAAAGAAAACGGTCTTGAGCCGAGTTTGGAGCACGACCGTGTGAGCATTTAATTAAATGTAAAGATAATAACTAGCTTGAATATTTGGCATGTTTGTGTGGTCACATATTGGTTATCGTTGCTCCGGGGTGTCCCGGGAACGACGCCTGATAAGTTTGTATCATGTCGAACGGAATCACACGACTTATCGAAAGCATGAGAGTCTGTATTATCAGACTGATCGGATGCCAGTTGCAATTTGTGACGGACCGAAGTTCTTACAGGAATGCCTGATATATCTGTGCTGTGTCGATTGAAATCACACAGATTATTGGTTGTCGTTTGTCGCGACCCTAAGAATTTTTTCGATCGGGTTAACAGATTATTAGATTTATTAGATGAATTAACCTAACGCGGACCCTCCCAAACCCTACCGAATCGCAACTTTGGATTTTATTTAAATGATTTTAAAATTTGGAGTCGCCATTAATTGTTTTTGGTAGGTCGATTAGAAACCTAAATAAAGCATCGGGAGAAATACTTTATTTCTACAAACCAGAGAAAATGAGTTCGAGGACTTGGTTACGTTAGATTACTCTAACGCCCTTTCGGTACCAATTTCATGAAAAATCATTTGTGGTGATTTGGAAAGATTTGGGGTCAAATTGACCAGAAGGGTAAAATGGCTATTTTTCAAAGATTGAAAATTAGAAACAAGTCAAACCAGTTGAATGTGGTCATTCCTTATTTCCCACAATTTGTTTTTGATTTTTCCGAAATTTTTCGAGACAATTTACCCATAAGGGGAAAAATCGTCATTTTGAAAATATCAAGAAGGCAAATCATCCAAAAATGGGATTGGTCAATCGAAATGACCCGTTTCCTAATTTTTGAGGTTTTTCTAAATTTTCTTGAAATTTTTTTTGGAGACAATTTACCCATAAAAGGGTAAAATCGTCATTTTTAAATTTTGGAAAGACAGAATTATCAAAAATGGGATTCATCAGTTAAAATGATCCATTTCCTGATTTTTGAGGCCTTTGGGAATTTTTGAAAAAATTTATATTTATTTATTTATTTATTTATTTTTGGGATTTTCTTTATTTCCGGGCTGAGCTTCCAAATCCAATCTTTTTAAAGCTATGACCCAGAAAGAAGCCTAGAACCCAAATAAATTTAAACGAACCTATCTCTTAATAAAGCCCTCAATCAAGTCTAAACTCAATAGGCCTATCCGAGCCCACCCCCTATCCAGCCTAAGCACCCGAAATCCCACTCGAGCTTACTTCTTTTATGGTCTTCTCTTTTGTGGGTCTTACACGCAGGTTGCAAGATGCTTCAACATGCATAAAACGAAATGACAATCTAGCCTATCAAAGGACGAATAGGAAAGCATCTTACCATGGGTCCACACATGCTCCTTCGCCAGTGAGCTCTTCCGACTCAACAGTAACGAGGACCTTCTCCATAAACTCCACTACTTCCTTATAATGCTCGGCCCATCCGGTGAGCTTCACCCTGCACATGTTCTCCTCGCGAGCCGCTGATGCAATTGACACCAAGTATCCCACACCACTATTTTCGTTGATGATTCAGACCCCAAATACTCATCCATCCCGCGTCAATCGTCCACTTCTTTGTTGGGTAGTGACTGTTCCAGCTAATAAACGACATTCCGAAGTACGTCGCTTTTGTGGCAAAACAAAATGGAAGAAGCCGCAGTCACGTGGGTAACTGCCAACGGCTCTCGCTTGAGTATTCCTAAATTGGAAGTAATGGAAGTCAATCCCGGTTAAAAAGTTAGCAATGACTATGGCGAGGATTGCTATAATGAAGCTTATGATTGTGGGCCATTCAGTGCTGTGGGAAGCTTCAAACTTTCTGTTGCAACTTTCTCCGGTTGGTTCGCTTCGAAGGGCACACCAGCAACACAACTTAGAGTCCCCATGAGACCAGGAATCAAGAAACCAACATTGACTTTAGGGTGAAGGGAGACATTGGTCATTAGTTGCAGGAGCACCAGAATCAAAGTGATGAAGGAAATGTTAAATGGGCAAGCTGCTTCCAATGCGTACTAGATGTGCATTAAAACGATCCTCCCAATGCACACGACATATGCAACAGCTACAAGTAAGATCATCTAAACACGGCACTTCCCGGGATCTTTATCAGGTTGACAACAATTAAAATCATGCTTAATTGAGGGACTTGTCTGAAAAGCATATCCTGTGTCTCTTGAGAAGCGTCCAATACTATGAGGTCCATAACTTTGGCTGGCTCGTCTACAATGATGATGTAAAAGACGTGAAGAGACACATCAGCCACGGAACTCTGTGGGGGGATTGCAAAACCCCTATCTTGTGCAACACAATTCTCTTTAAGTTTGACAAAACCATACAGTCCCACAGTTAAGCTAAAACAAGTTTTTCCAGCATATTCTGAGCTACTCAACCAAGAAGAATTTCGGGACTCCCAATGATTCAGAAAGTCATGGCGCTGATCAGAGCTCAAAAGTACCAGAGCAAACACTCAAACATGACTGCGTAATTCGTCGGAGATTCGGGTAGAAATTGAATCACCACACTAAGTCCTCATATTTGTCTTGCGACTACCCCCTGAGGAAACCGACTTCGATTTCGGCGGCAGCGATCGAGTTCGTGGCCGCGAACTTCCATCAAATACCACCCTCCCAAAAGAAACTTGGCAACGCGCAAGACGTCAGGCGGATGATGTGAGTTATAAGCAACTATAGCTCTTCTGGTCAGCTCTAATGGAAACACTATCACGAGCTGTGGATCCCCGTTGGACAGTTGCTTTGACCAGCTCTATAAATGAAGAGGAATGTGATATTAAGGCAAGGCGAGATTGAGAGAGAAACCAAAATGCTGAAACCAAGGGTGAGATGGCCTCAACGCTTTAAATGGAGATGAAGAAGAAGAGGAACATTAGTGGCCTAAGCGACGGATTTGTGTAGGTTTCAGAAAGTAATGGTTGAGGGTCTTTAATGGGGAGTTCATCTCGTGCGGCACAAGGTAGAGATCCTGCGCTGGAATGTCGCTGGCTCTTCGCTCAGTGCACTTAACCGTGGCTAGCTTGCTGTGGAGTTTCAACATCGGCGCGGGCTCGGATGAAGCCATGGACATGACCGAGAGCTATGGCTTGTCAAGTGTGAAGGTGACCCCGCTCGAAGTCATACTCATTCCGTGCCTTGATCTGATGTTTCATGAAAGAGACGAGGAGGAGACCTTGCAATCTTTGGTTGACTAATTTCTCGCCTAGACAATAGTTAAATCGACAATTGAACCATAGCAATTGAACTTAGAGGAGCGGACTGCGTCGACAATGGCGTCCTCGGTGACGGGCGTCGTGTGGAAGCAAGGAAAGTAGGAAGGATCGCCATGGCCGTCGTCCTCGTTCATTTTCACGACCACAAAAACCGTTTTTTTTTAGGTTGGGCTTCCCAACTGGAAACCGAGCTCTAGAATTACTTTGCTGCCATTCAGCTTCTTCTTGGCATCAGTCCCGCGGCCCTCCCTTGTGCATGGCAATGATTAACACAGGGATTCCTTTTCTTCTAATCCCGACAACATATATGAACAGCACAAAAACAAGCTTCACTTCCTGATCAAGCGTGCATGCAAAAAGGTATACAAGGAATAGCCCGAGAGCCCCCAAGACTGCCTGTAGCATCTCGCAGAATTTCGATCCACGGTGTCTCTTGTTTCGTGCATGGTTGAGATGGGCGGAGAGGACCGCAACACTTAGCGAGGGCGGTTGGAGAGAGAGGAGAATGGAGAGAGGCTTCGAGAATTGATGCGAAAGAGATCCAGCGATTGTACTAGACGCGGGACGTGAAACCATGCATGGAGAAGATGTCGTGGTAGAGATTAATGGAGGAGGGTTGCCCGACGACGGAAAAGTTGAGAAAGACCACCGAGGACGGCTGTTGCTGGGTTGCGGCATCGGATAAATGGTGGACGTGGGTTGTAAAGTTCATGAGCATGGGGTGCGTCGGTGGAGTTGCCATTCTTGGACTGAGTGGCGATGGGTCGCTATGGTCTTGTGGGTTATTGGTTCGGTGACGGCTGGGGCGACAAGACGACGATGAGGTGGAGGTGGATGACGGAGGAGACGAGGTGTCACACCCCGATCCCCGGGCACATACCATCCCTATCAAAACGCCTCAAGTCGAAAGGATAGCGTCCCAGGCACACTATCGACCAAACCAGTATTTCTACGCATGCGGAAACATACAACTCCCGTACAAAAATAATACAACATGGACAATACAGTAGGAAATCAAATCACTTAATACCAACTAGTTTTTACAAAAGACAGATATTTTCACTAAGCAGATATTGATTAACCCTACGGAAGCTACAACATCTACAACCCCATTCTTCGGGGCGGCTTCCTAGGATCGACAAAAAGAGAACTGGGTCAAGCAGGGTTAATGTCATATCTACTTCGAAAGAGGGGCTAACTCACCATCGGCTTCCTTAATTCTCTGGACCTGAAAAATGGTTAACAACGACGGGATGAGAAATAAATCTCAGTGAGTCAGCGCCTAAGCCCGGCTAGGGCGCTGATTCACTCAGGCATTCTACGCAACAGAATGTTGCAATCACATAATATCCATCATATGCAACATATTATACTTTGGATCACATGCAATGCAATATTCAGCACTATTCAATAGACACGCAAATCGAGGCACATAATCAGAACGTCAATCACAACTTGCATGCGTAATGCACCACACGTGTTCCGATTATTAACGATCGAACCCGGTCTCAGAAAAACCATACTCTTCCGGCAGAACCGGGCTTCGTCCCTTTCCTTCGGCGACGGCAACCAATAAGCCATGTGGTTCCAAGTACCCTCGGCATGGACTAACAATCAGGCATTCCTCTAGGGAGCGTCGGCCCGCACCTTGCCGCGACCGGCATCTCATATGCCGTGTGGTTCCAAGTACCCTCGGCACGAACATATAAGGCTCGACCCCAAGTATCCTCGGGTGTCAGCTTCGTCCCCAAGTACCCTTGGGATGACGGAAACCATCATATGACCACACGAGCACGCCACACAATCAAGCCAGTTTTATCTTCGCATTTTAGCCCAATGCAATCACATTCGTGGTCATGCTCAAAACCTGGCTTAAAGCCATTTTTATACTCAGCAAGCGCGATTGACAAATTAAACCAATAGTCGTTCACCAACACTATTCAACATGGAATCCAGCACATGCAGTCATAATCGACAGCTCATCGTTCACTCGGCTCTATCTAATCGCTCGCTCGCGACCAAACAATTGCAATCAAACAATCAATCAATATGACCATCAATTAGCCACAGATCACCTCATTACTCAGTCTAACTTAATTAATTGTGGTCATCTAACTTAAACCCAGTTTCTAATTATGCAAACCACAATTAATCTAGCTAAATACCTAATTAAACTAATTATCTAACCCCAAACGTAATTAACAACCTAACCAAGTGTAAGGGGCTAACTCACAACGCGTCAGTTACGACGACGGGCGCGAACAGACGATTCTGACCACAGTGGCGGCCGGCTTCGGCGAGCGGCGGCGGATGGCGGAGAGCTCCGGTGAGCGGCGGCGATGCTGCGAATGACGAGACGAGAGCTGTGAGCTGAACATCGGACTGAAACAGGGCTAATTAAGAGCGGTTTTGGGGTTCCCGGTGGCTGGTCGCAGCGGTCGGAAAGCGGTGGAGCTCCGACGAGCGGCTTGGACGGCTGACGAAGGTAGATCGGGGACTGAACAGGTGCGGATCTGGGGCTTGGAGCTGCTGGTGGTGATGAGCAGAGGTGGGGATGGTGTCGGGAGCTCGCGGGTAACTGGCGACGTGAGTGAGGGACGGTCGACAAAACTGCAAGGGCTCGATGGGTGGCAGCAAGGGGTCGAGCTCAGCTAGCTGGGTGGCGAGCGACGGGCAGAGGGCTGGTGCGGTGGGGCGAGCTGCTGCTAATGCTGCAGAAAACGAAGAAGAAGAACAAAAGAAGAAGACGATGAAGGGCTGCAAAAGAGGGAGTGGAGTCTAGTCGCATGAAAGAAGAGAGGGAGGGGCGCACGGCAACAGAGGTGAAGAGAGAGAAGATGAGGGGAAAAGCAAGAAAAGTCAAAAAGGATGGCTAAGAGAAAAGAGAGAAAAAGGGGATAAATGGGAAGGGTTTCGGCTGAGGACAAAAATGAGGGAGAAAAGTCAAATAAAGAAAGAATAGGGAAGATGCAGGTGGCGTGGAGGGCAGGCGGCTGATGGGAAAACAAGAAAGGGGGTGGGGCCCATGGGCATCAAATCCTAATCAAATTTTTCGCCTTCTCGCACAAAAATCTGGACGTTACACTAGGTGACCCTTTGGTGTTGCCGGTGGTCGTGCCAGATGAAGTCCAATTGGGAGGAAAACCCGGAGAAGATCGGCCCCTCCTACCCCCCTTCCCCTGCGGTCGTCCCCAACCAAGACCGATGGCTCCTCCATTTTTTTTCATCTTCCTTTCGGATCATATCCCTCTCAAAGTAAGGGATGGTGAACGGGTCCCTCCAGGAACTGTAGCACCTCACTTTTCTTTAGCGCATCTTCCTCTCTCCATCATAGATCTTCAAGTGGTCTTTTGACCCTCAACTACCGCGCCTTTATTGAGTGGTTTTCATGAGGTTGCCTTTCACATTGCCTTGGGACCCTCCATCGTGTATGATCATCCAAGTTGTCTTTTCACCGAAAGGCCAATTCCAAATCCTTTGTTTGTTTATGCTGATGAGGTCCTTCGGCCCGTGATCCCTCCATCTCGCTCTGGCTCAATTTCCACTAATTTCTTCATTGCAGGTTCCCCAAGTTTAACTTTCCCATGAATTCAGGAGCCTCCTAATAAGGCCCCCTCCCAACAAAGGCATCGGGTTCATTCGGCATGTTCTTTATGAACTCTTCCACGTCTCTTCACAATCCCGCATGACCTAAAAGTTCCACCATATAGGGATAATGCTCTATTTGAAGTTCTAAGCCATAAACTCTTGACATGTCCTCAAAATGTCTCCGTCCTTTGTCTGCAAGTCCTGTATGGCTTCATGCTGAAAGCACGCCAAGGGGAGTTACTTCATCTAGTCTAATGCCCACTGAAGTCATGTCAGAAAAGATTTCCAAAGCATGTACTGCGTCTCCATGCGTTGCCAAGCCAACAATGATGGCTGTATAAGAGTGGACATCCCTGCGTTTCCTCCCTTGAAAAGCTCTAAGCACTTGGTTTATGCTTCCACATTTTGAATTCATATCAACCAGAGTATTCCCTATGAATCCACTTGCGGTAATCATATGTTTACCGATGTACGCATGAACCCACTTTCCAGACTTGAGCAGTCCACGATTAGCACGAGAAACACCAATTAGCATAACACCAAACAGGCCTAATGCCTAGAGCTCACATACAACCAACGCTTCCTTGAATTTTCCTTGTCGAGCCAGCCCCTATATCATTAAATTTCAAGATAACACATTCCTCACAAGCATCTCACTGAAAACCCAGCAAGCTAGATCGGCATCACTATATTTTAGGAACATGTCCACCAAAGCACTACTGACAAAAACATTTCTCTTTGCTTTATTTTCGTGCATATACCTGTAAGTCCTCTTCCTTAGACTCGAACCTCCCAACATAGCGCATGCCGAGAGCACGATCACTAGCATCATCTCATTAGCTTCAACATTAGCTTCGCGCATCCTAAATAAAAACTGGACAGCTTTCCTGGGAGACCCTGTTTTCACATATCCCTGAATCAACGTCGTCCGCGAGACCAAATCCTATTGGGGATTTTCAACAAATAGCTTCTGAGTGGTTCCAATTTCCCCACAGCCCGCCTAACCCTTATCAGAGTGTTGCTCACGTAGACATTAGAACCCAACAGCCCTGTTGTTGACACCATAATATTGCCGCCCAATTCGGTGTCTTGGAGATAACGTGTACGAAAAGGAGTACCATCAGTAAATCCCGAAGTACGACGAGAAGAAAACGTTATGCTGAAAGATAAACCAATATTTTCCCATTTAGGATGTACGCGTCATTTGGGAGAATTGAAAGGTAAGATCCCGTAATAAAGCAAAAAGAGAATGCCATACAGGACAACAAGCCTACGCATTGTCATTCGGGATGTGTGAGACATTCGGGAAGGTTGAGAGATATTCCCGAATAAAAGGAATGTGTATTTGAATTCGGCATATCACGCAGTGTGAAGGTTTCATCCTGAAAGTCGGGAAGCACGAAGTAAAGCTTATGGGCGCGAACAGTTTTTTTTAAGTAAAGAGATCTTATTCAAAAAGGAACAGTTACTTATGCAGTTATGAACCACGAAGAATATGGGTCCCGATTTACGCGGATCAGTTTTGATGGTCGTGGATTAAAAAGACAAGTAGTGGCGCTAATATTTGAAAGTTTGAAATTGAGGAGTAACTGCTCAAGCGGTTATGATCGTGAGAAGAATAAACATCCAAAACAAAGGAAGAGGAAAAAAAAAGAATGATCCAGAAAAAACACTCTGTTTTCCTTGAAGTTTTAAGCTTTCGTTCCTGTTCATAGCCTAGTTCTAACCTTTCTCGCACTTTTCATTACCTATACTTTCAAATTCCAGTAATCTATTTACCAATTTTTGCAAGTAGAAGTATCGTAGCCGTAAATCATCCAAATTTCCACACGCTTTCATCAGTCACTATCCCGTTCACTCAGTTCGTCCATTTTTTCCATCAAAATAGAGCCACAGAACCCTTCTTAATAAAACCGAAGTACGAATTTCGGTGAAAGATATTCTCGATCACAAATCGCGCGAACATCTTTTTGGCACGCCCGGTGGGACCCGTGTAGTGAGTTTTTGATAAAATGGTGACAACAAGGAACCAACTGGATGGTCAGAATGACAATACCAACAATCCAAGTGATGGTAACCAGTCTGAGCATTCTGCAGCCAATGTAGTAGGTGGAGCTAATGCTGACATACCACGGCAGTTGACGGATAATCAGGCTCGTGCATTAGCACCAGATGCTACACTGGTAGCCACGATGAAGAGAATGTTTGAAGAGCAGCAGAATGAATTGACCAACCATATGATTCGCCATGTCATTGATGTCATCAAGCCAATGGTGGTCAATGCGATAAATGACGTCATATCGCGACCGGGTTCATCGTCTCAAGGACCCCCTTTTCAGGTAAACGCTTCTATGGCTATGCCTTGTCCTCCAATGTATGGCCCACCTATTGCTGGTCAGGGTAGCGGAGGACTTCCTTTTCATCTTTCTCCAGTAAGGATCATACCAAGGCCAGAGAATCCAACTCAAGTGAATTTAGTAAATGGAGTAAGTAGGTATACCTTCCCACAAGGTGGTCCAGCCGAAGGAAATACAACCAACCCAAATGTCCAGAATATACATCCGATGCCAAATGTACCCAATCTTGAGCCGATGAGATCTCCGGGAGTTCCAGCATATCCATATGGTATGGGGAATCAACCTTATAGACCAGCACCATCGGTTAACTTTAATCTAAAGAATCAAGGAGTTGGTAGACCCATACCGGTTGATCTTAGGGGGCAAGAGGCATGGGTTGGCCAGCAGAACGGGAGACCATAGAATCCCGATCGAGTTGCCGAGATAGTGCTCCAGCAGTTGGGGGTAGACAGGGGTGTTCCGAGGCCAGTCTATAGGAAGCCACATCCAAATTGGGTGGACAATATCCCTTACCCGAGAGGATTTAAAACGCCAGACTTTACTGTCTTTACTGGTAAAGAAGACCAGTCAACGGTGGAGCACATAGGACGATTCTTAGCACAGTGTGGAGAAGCAGGGACAAATAAGTACTTGAGGCTCAAGCTATTTCCCCTGTTATTATCTAAGACAGCGTTTACTTGGTATACCAACCTACCGGCGAATTCAATTCAGACATGGGCTGAGATGGAAAGGCAGTTCCATTCTCAATTTTATCAGTCGGTACCTGAAATGTCGGTAGCCGATTTAGCGAGGATACACCAATGTGTTGGAGAAACTGTAGATTAGTTCATCGCTCGGTTTAAGAAATAACGAAACCGATACCTAACATCTCTTACCGAAAAGGAGTTTACCGATCTTGCGTTCAATGGGTTGAAGTTCAACCTTCGTGAGCGTTTTGAAGGCCAGACATTCGATGACCTCTTTCAATTAACGACCAGAGTCTCGAAGTATGAGCATCTCCTAAAGGAGAAGGATAGGAAGCCAATGAAGGAAAACAGACAGGCTCTGGTGGGGGCAGGAGATCCCGAAGTGGACATCTCTATGGAAGAAGAAGAGGAAAAGGAGATAGCAGTGGCTACAATGGTGTTAGATAAACCATATGTGTGCCCAGCTCTTAAACCAGCAAGAATGAAAGAGTATGCAAAGGTAAAAGCAAAAGAATCAAATAGCTATTCGTTTGACATTTACAAGTTAGACGAAATATTTGATCTGTTGTTGAAAGACAGGATGATCAAATTGGTTGAAGGACAGAAAATCCCATCTAAGGAAGAGTTGGTAGATAAGAGATACTGCAAGTGGCACCATTCGATTAGCCATAACACTGCAAACTATATTGTCTTTAGAAAGACAATACAAAAGGCGATTCGGCAAGGCAAGATCAAATTTGCTGATTACAAGGGAAAAGCACCAATGGAGGTTGATGCAGACGCTTTTCCCAAAATGACGGGAATGGTGAATGTTTACACTCCGTTGAGGTACCAAACCGAAAGGTTATGTTCTCATTGTCACCAAGACCTGCATCATCAAGACCAACATTGGTCGGAATACCGATTTGTTCGTGGAGCTAGAAGAAGATACCGATCAGGTTCTTTTATTCAGGGAACCATCAGACCTCGAAGAGATTGTATAAATGACTTCATAAGTCATTCGGTCCACGAAATTAGAGGAAGATACCGATCAGGCTCATTCATTCGGGGAAATATCAGACCCCGAGGGGGCTTTGGAAGTGGTTCTACGAGTCATTTAGTCCGCGGGACTAGGGGAGGATACAGAAATAGATTCTATCCCAGAAAGGAAAACGAGACACGGAGGACGCCTGAAGCAATGATACTAGAAGAGCCTACTCAAATACAGAACTTCTGCCGTGAACTTGAAAAGGAAACACGGGTAAGCAAAGTCAAATCCGAGATTGTAGTTCCAAACACTTCTTCTCAGGAGCATGTGAGGGACAGTCAGTGCGCACAATTAAAATTGGAAGATTGGCGCGAGTTAGCACGCTGCGAGCACCAGAAAGAGCTTTATCATCAGCAAGTTCGGGAATCTGATAGGAGTCAAGGCGAATCCCGAATTGGCGAAGTAGGTAAGACCGCAAGTAAGCTGATAAAAAAGATAAGTTTGTGGCAGCGTTACAAGGAAGGAGACCCAGATGTCGGACTTCTTGGAGAACCAAGTGGCAAATATGATTATGTTGTGTCGTATAGTAGGTCGGAATACCTCACACGTCCATCATTACCAATTGAACCGTCTGGTTGGGGAGATGAATTTGATAACCAACCACCTCCCGCGTCAGAGAAAGTCGAGAAGGAAAATAGTCCCGAAGCATCACAGGACAAGAAGGTCCAAGCGGGCCGGAGTAATAATCAAGGGGGTGAGAACAATAAGGCTCCAAACAAATCAACCAAGAAAAAGAGTTTGTGGCAGCGTTACCAAGATGGAGATCCCGAAGTTCGTCTTCTTGGAGAACATAGTGGAAAGTTCGAGTACGTTGTGTATTATGGAAAGCCCGACTACCTCAAAGAACCACAGCTACCGGTTGAACCGTCTGGTTGGGGAGAAGAATTTGATGATCCAATACCTGAGCCTGTATCACAAGAAGTCGAGGAGAATCTCTCAAGCCCAACATGGCTTTATTAAAGAAAGGGAAGATGATCCAGTGCCGCAACCAATTCCATTCAAGGTTGAAAGGAAGAAGACTTACAAAATTCCTCACGATCTTCCCGAAAGAAAATGGAAGGAAGCAAAGCCACCCGGCCAAGCCTCATACCGAACCATCAAAAGGTGGGACCAAAGGCAGAAGAGCAAGCAAAGGTATTTTGAACAGGTTCGGAGCGAGAGGAAGGTCCCGAATTATTGGAAAAGGAACTGAGTTTGGAAACGTAGCGATGCCGAAATAGAGAAAAATAAGGAAGGAGAGGCTGTGACTTCGAACCAGCAAGGAGAAAGTTCAAACCAAAGGCTGATCCAAGGAAAGAAAGTTCGAGAAGAACAGCCAATAATAGATTTTGGACAGTTCACAGTAGAACTAGCCCCTAAGCATAAACATGGTTTCAGGCAAGATTGCATGAAGCCTGAAGACAACGAAGCTAATTGACTTCGAAAAAGGAAGTCTAAGATGCCGAAAGAGCGTGACTATCCAGAAAGAATCGGGATGGTGAGTGCAAAACTCCCACCTGAATTCGGGATAAGCTTAACGGTGGAAGAAGATTTGGGACACATCTCTGAGAGGGAGGTGGCTATGGCAGAGTTTTACTTTTCTGAGGACGAAGTAATGGAGTTCGAGAAAGTCCCAGTTGAGAGAGCCAAACATCTAAAGTCATTGCTTATATCTGGTAAAGTGGATGGAAGACCCGTAAGCAAGATATTTGTGGACGCTGGGGCGACTTTGAATTTAATGTCGTACGGATACTTTAGGAAGTTGGGCAAGAGAGATGATGAGATTACACCGTCGAATGTACAATTATCCGATTTTCTGGGAGAAGTGACAAGCGTGAAAGGAGCTGTTGTGGTGAATCTTACTATCAGGTCCAAAACGACAATGACTACTTTCTTCGTGATCAAGTCTGATGACACGTATAATTTGTTGCTTAGGAGGGATTGGATTCATGCCAATCAATGTGTGCCGTCTACATTACATCAGATGCTCGCATTTTGGAATGGAGAGAAAGTAGAATATGTCAAGGCAGACGGGAAATTCATCCCGATAGGATGGACAGAGATTCATCCAGAAGACGAAGACTACTTGAGTGGAATCTGAGTTTTAGAGATTCCCGAGACCGATTCACGGTCTTATGCATTTTGCCGCTTCGGTAAGGGAAGGAATGAATGGATCCCTAAGTCGAGCTTGGCATCTCAAGACTTGAAAGATCTTTATGGAAGTTGATACGTCGTTACGAGGAACTAAAATAAGGTATTAGGCATACTTGGCTGAAATGGTTCAGCAAGATCAGAAAGCATCAGATTGTATCGAAGAATGGGAGGAGTCACCAATTAAGGAGGAGGCCAAGTCCATAGAGATTGAAGACCCTCTGGTTGAGATAAATATTAGGAAGGATGAGCATTACCGACTCATATTTGTAAGTGCACTTCTACCAGGGGGCATGAGGAATGATTTGGTAGAGTTGCTTACCCGATACAAGGATTGCTTCGCTTGGGATTACCATGAGATGCCAGGGTTATCAAGAAAAGTTGTTGAGCACAGATTACCAATTAAAAAGGGATTCCGTCCACACAAACAGCAAGCAAGGAGGTTCGCCCCAGATGTGGTCGATAAAATTAAGGAGGAAATTGAAAGATTACTGAGGGCGGGATTCATCGAGACAGCCAGGTATGTGGAATGGATCTCTAATATAGTCCCAGTAAAAAAGAAGAACGGAAAATTGCAGGTGTGTATTGATTTTCGGAATCTTAATGCTGCTACTCCGAAAGATGAGTACTGCATGCCTGTAGTAGATATGCTGATTGACTCCACATCGGGAAACGAGATGCTATCTCTAATGGATGGACATTCGGGATATAACCAGATATTCATCGCTCGGGAAGATGTCTCGAAAACAGCCTTTAGGTGCCCAGGGGCCATTGGAACTTTCCAATGGGTCGTCATTGCATTCGGGTTAAAGAATGCAGGAGCAACGTATCAGCGGGCAATGAACTTTATCTTCCATGATATGATTGGAAAGTTTATGGAAGTTTACATTGACGATATTGTTGTGATATCAGCTCGGGATGATCATCTGAATTACTTGGAACATGCCTTCATCCGCATGAGAAAGTATAAGTTAAAGATGAATCCACTTAAATGTGCCTTCGGTGTGCAAGTTGGGAATTTCTTGGGGTTCCTTGTTAACCAAAGAGGATTTGAAGTGGACAGGCACAAAGCGAAGGCCATCATGGAATTAAAACCACCTGAGTCGAAGAAGCAACTCCAGATGATACTTGGAAAAATTAATTTCCTGCGTCGGTTCATTACTAATTTATCTGGGAAAATTGAACCGATGTCACAGCTTCTAAGACTCAAAGACAAAGACATGTTTGTTTGGGGTGAGAAGCAGCAGGAGGCTTTTGATACGATCAAGAATTATTTAATAAAACCCCATGTTCTGGCGTCACCAAAGCTTGGTAAGCCGGTGAAATTGTATATATCAGCTGTCGATAATACTATCGGAAGTATGTTGGCACAAGAAAATGACGAAGGAAAAGAACAAGCGGTATATTATTTGAGCAGGACATTGATTGATGTTGAAAAACGTTATATCGCGCTAGAAAAATTATATTTGTCTTTGTATTTCGCATTTGTGAAATTAAGACATTATTTGGTGCCAACTACTGTACACGTGCTTGCCAAGACGGATGTAATAAAATACATGTTGTCTCGACCCATCATAAAAGGTCGGGTAGCTAAATGGGCTTTCATTTTGTCCGAGTTTGATGTAGTATACGTTCCACTAAAGGCAATGAAAGGGCAAGTCGTAGCTGATTTCCTTACCGAATACCCATGTTTGCAAATAGGAGAAAGTGAACAGAATGAACAACATCTTGCTTGTGTTGTGCCATGGACCATGTACTTTGATGGATCATGTGCTAACAACAATTCGGGAGTTGTCTTGGTCATAATATCTCCCAGGGAAGAATATACCAGGTGCGTTTGCAAGTTAGACTTTGAATGTTCAAATAATCAAGCCGAATATGAAGCACTGGTTATCGGGTTGGGAATATTAAGTGATCTACATGCCCAGTTTGTTAAAATAATTGGTGATTCCCAACTAGTGATCAAACAGCTGAATGGAGATTACCAATGCCTGAATGAAAATTTGATTGGCTATTATTATTTGGCCAAGAAACAATTAAGTCAGTTCTTAGACTATGAAGTTGTTCATGTTAAGAGGAAAATGAATCAAGAAGCCAATGAGTTAACACAGATGGCTTCGGGATACAAAATATCAAAAGAACTGGCAAGCATGGTTTCAAACATCATGCTATCGGTACCTTCCATTAAGCAAAGAGAGATACCAATAGCTATGAACGAAGAAGTCCCGAAAGAAGACTGGAGAAAGCCCATAGTGGAATACCTCAAGGAGCCTGACTCAAGAGACTAAAAGTTAAGAAGGCAAGCTCAGAAATATATTTTGATAGAAGAAGAATTGTACTACAGATCTTCCGATGGTTTGTTGCTGCGGTGCTTGAACGAAAACAATGCAAAATTGGTCATGGCAGAAGTACATGAAGGAATATGTGGAGCACATCAGGCTGGGATAAAGATGAGATGGTTGTTGAAAAGACACGGATATCATTAGCCTTCAATGATGCAAGATTGCATTAAGTATACTAAGGCGTGTCATTCCTGTCAGAGACATGAACCATTGTAACACGCACTATCCGTAGAGCTTAACCCGATCGTAAAACCGTGGCCATTTAGAGGATGGACAATGGACATAATCGGTAAGATCTATCCACCATCCTCTAATAAACATAGTTTCATATTGCTTGCTACAAATTATTTCACGAAATGGGTGGAGGCAATCCCATATAAGAGTATAAGTCAGGATACGGTGATCAAGTTTATTGAAGAAAACATCATTCACCGATTCAGGTTGCCTGAGACCATCACAGCAGATCAAGGTACGGTGTTTACTGGACGAGAAGTGATGAATTTCGCCCAGTCAAGAGGAATCAAGATGTTGCATTCGACACCATACTACCCGCAGGCTAATGGACAAGCTAAAGCTACAAGTAAAATAGTTGTGGGATTGATCAAGAGGCATCTAGAAGAAACCCAAGAAAGTGGGACTCTCTATTGTCAACAGTGTTGTGAGCTTACCGAACCTCTAGAAGATCAAGTATAGGTGTTAGTCCATATATGCTTACATATGAACAAGAAGCTGTGCTACCGATGGAAATCACAGTGGAGTCTTTAAAGGTTCAACTTCAAAGCGAATTACTTCCCGAAGACTATCGTGACTGGATGCATATTAATATTGATGACTTAGATGAAGTTCGAGCAATGGCCTTGGACAGATTACTGGCACAGAAGAGGAGAGTAGCCCGAGCTTATAATAAAAAAGTAAAGGAGAAGCGGTTCTCTATTGGTGATTTAGTATGGAAAACCATTTTACCAGTTAATCAACAAGATCCAGAGTTCAGCAAATAGGCACCGAATTGGGAAGGACCGTATTTAGTTACCAAAGTGATGAGTGGGAACGCATACAGATTGATGGATATTGATGGAGAAGAGTTACTTCGGTCAATCAATGGAAAATATCTAAAGAAATATTATCCTTCGATTTGGGAAATGCAGCAATAACATGAGTACAGTTATATAAAATGGAAGTATGCCCCAATTTTAGCCGTTATGACTTTCAAGTCCGTTTCTAAAGCACGCAAATCAGCTAGGAGATGGGCATGATAGCATAGATCGTGTTGAAGATTAGCAAGTTGCACTTCCAAATCAGCCAAGCGATGCGCCTTGGTCTGGATTATTTCTACAATATTGTTCATCTTGTGGATCGTGTCTTCATACAAATTGAACGTGTGGTCAGCCAAATGTTCAGCTTGTGTCAAGGCATCTCTCAGCATTAGAAAGCCTCCATATTCGAGGATGAGCCTTGAAAAAAATCACGGATGTTGGCAGCAGCATCTACGTCCGAGTGGAGTTGAAAATTAATTCGACCAACTCTATGATGCTCCTTCCTCAAGTTGGATAATTTCATTGATTCATCGAAGATGCGAACTCCAATGATGCTAGACTCCTGAACAATGGGACTGAGGTCATGAATTTTTTCAATGGTCAGACGAGAAGTGTACAAACTGGAAGGGAAAAGAGAGAAAAATTCACATGTCAAATCGAGGAAGTATGGGTTCGCAAACATGAAAAGTTTGGCTCGAAGCACATTTGACAAGATAGTCACTTCTTCTTCTAATTCGGGAGACCTGAATAGGCCACTATAACCGTGGGAAAGAAGTTCGTGAAGGCGTTTCCAGACATCACGGTCATCATCAAGCGAATGACTAACAAGAAATGGACCTGAAAAGATCAAATCATGATTGTTTGGATTTATCAACATGGATCACAGACAGAGCATAAAACAAACAGATGAAGGACTGTTGTTGAATATTACCTCCATGGCTAGAATGATAACCGTTGGAAGACATGGTGGAATAAAGATTGAAGCTGACGTTTGGATTGAAATACTCTTGAAAAAGGGTGATTGGATGATATATAGACAAGACAATGAAGCAGTTATCAGAACGTGGGGGGTGTCTTTGAGAATGAGCAAAATAGCAAGGGAGCGTGAGATCATGTGAAGAAAATTCAGTTATCAACAGGGTGAATTGCCCGAATTCAAGTTATTCAAGGCCTAAGTTGAGGCGATTTCGGGAAGAGATTTCAGTTCAATATAAAGTATACGCGAGGTTAGTCTACCGAAATTAAACCAATCAAATTGTTAGTTGAATATCTTCGGGAATTCTGCTTGTTGGTGTTGGATCGTTTTCCCGAATTTCGGTTACAGAGGAATGTAATATGAAATAATCTCAGAAACACGTTTTGATTCATCACATAGCCGCATTCCTGATTTGAAGTGTATCAAGGATGCCCAAGCCAAGCATTTTTTCGGGAAGAAGGTTTGATCCCTTATGGCATTATGATCCCGAATTTCATTCATTACGCGAATAGATGAGAATTTTTCGGAAAAAGGGTTTCAATGCCTGCTACCATTGTTATCTTCTTGAATCTGAGTTGTGAAAAGGGTAAGGTGAAGAAAACCTTCGGGAAAGGGATTTAATCCTTTATGTTATCTTCCCGAAGTCAAGTTGTCAAGAAGTTACGATGTAGCAAAGCAGAGAAAGTATCAGAGGCATGAAATTGGGAACATTACAAAATTCGGGAAGACAGAACTCATCAATAAGATCACCATTCAGCCTCGTCTAACAATTGTCTAGCTCTTTGTACAAAAGTTCGCAATTGAAATTCGAGGTTGAAGTTCTGCTCCATCATCTCTTTCCTTCTCTTCTCTGGAACTTGATTCTTGTGCTTGCCGGCGTCATATTCCTTGGTCAATTCAGTGAATTTGTTGAACTCCCATCGGCAAGAAATACAGACCTGTTCCTTCTTCGCTTCCTGAAGACGAATCTCATTTTCAGTCGTCTTGAGTGCTGCCTCGAGGTCTGCTTTCCTCCTCTTGAATTTTTCAAGTTCTTGCTCCAGAGCATTATAGGTCTTGAAAAACGAAAGCATATTATCCCGTCGTGGGCATAAATCATCCTCAGTAGCTAGTTGTGGTTGTTCCATGGAAAGAAAATACGGCAGGGTGTGCATATTAACCCGTATTATGTTTACTGCTTCGACAAAACCGATTTGGAATACTTCACAGGTGTTCTAAAGCTCCATCGAAGGCATGTAGGAGGGATTACCCGATAAAATCTCTTAGGCAAGCACCCTGGCTTTTTGTTCTTTCTTAGAATCCACAATCAGCTCGCTGTAACCAAGTTCCAGGAGGTCCAAGAATTCTTGCCATTTAGCCTTGGCAACCGGAGCGGAAACTGGAGAAGTTGCCGATAAGATATTTTGCAATAGAACTGGGATAGATCCTCCTATGTCAAACTGGGAAACCTTTTCAAGCTTGGCTTTCTCTTGCTCAGACAGAGGAGGAATCTTCTCCTTCGGCGAACTTGCAATTTCTGAGGAAGACGGTATGTCAGACACTCTTGGAGATGATGAGGGTTGCGTCAGCGGAGAAAGAGGACTTTCGGGATCTACAACTTCAACAGTTGAAATTAGTGTCTTTGCTTTTAAAGAGCGAAGTCCTATAATCCAAGGGAGCTAGTTAGTTAACATTTAGAGAACGTCTAATTGCAGTAAAGTATGAAGTTCACATACTTTGAGCACAAGGAGATTCTACAGGGGCATTTAAAGCTGAATCGGCGAGCTGGTGCACATCTGGATCAGCTTCAATTCGAAGAGTAGGAAGAGAAATTACTGAAATCGAGAATCCTAACAGCAGTTAGAGGTGGAATATTTCGGTAACAAAATGAATCGATTAACTACCAAAATAAATACATACCAATTGGCAGCAATTCCTCAGGCAAAGCAGATCTTTCAACAGGAGTAGACTCTTCGGGGTCATATCCTGGGAGTGTAATGGCGAGTCTTTCTGGTGCTGTTGCCGCTGTTACTGGAGAAACGGGGTGAGTGATTTTAGGCTCCACAGGATCAAGCTCGATCAAGGGTGGATGAGCAGGAGTCTGGAATGTCCCGACTGGGATCTTGACAGCAGGTTTACAGAGAGAGGAGGTAGGTGTTTTCTTTGTGTGGCCTGATGATTCAAAGGATTGAAGTTAGAAAAGATGGGCCTAACAGCCATAGCAAAAAATGGAAGAAAATATAAATACCTACCCTTGCTTGATCTTGGCTTCTTCAATAACCGAAGTGGTGCATCGGGAATTGAACTCTGGGATGAGGCTGTCAAAGAAGTTGGTTCCGAAGTATGAATACTTGTTCCTTGTCGAGGTTGTTTCTTGAGAGTCGGAGACTTTGGTGAGGTTGTTCTTTTCCTCTTGCCATCTGCAAACGTACATAATAATGTGAAGTGAAAGGTAAACCTATAACTTACACATGAAGAAGAAAGAGGTTAATTAACCTTTCTTTGAATCTCCCACGGATGTTGGTGCCGGGAGTGCTTTCGGTGACACGTCTGTTGTAGGGGTTGAGTCTGGTACTCACAGTTTCTGATCCAAGAATGAATCCAGATCCTCACTCTCAGAAAAGAAGCGGGAACAATGGTCATCCCACCAGATTACAAAATCGGGAGTGGTGTAGCCAGGTTTTGGCTCGTACTAAAATACAGGAAGCTTTCGGTATATTCTCCGAATTATGACTTTAAGCTCGATGAAGGCAGAGGTGTCTGAAGATTTGCAGGTAATCTTTTCGAGAAGATGAGGAAAGGAGAAAGTATAGAGTGCTGGGACAGGAGGCCCCTGAGTGAGCCCAAATTGCCGAGTGCAATATTGGGGGGAGTAAATTTCAAAACCAGAAATAAGTCTACCTTTGAACGAAATCTTGAGAGGAAGGTCGATGGAAGTCAACACAACTTGCCAGTACTCACTGCGATTACTGGAAAAACCAGGAAGATGCCGACGGAACTCGGGAAAAAGAAAAGGGGCAAAATCAAAAGTCTCTATATCCATAGAGTAAAGCTGAGTAATGAAATATCGAAAGTAGGAAGAAAATTCGGTATTAAGGGGAACAAGTTCCCGACTCAATGCTTGGCAAGCAAGAGTATCTAGTACAGAAATGGAAAGGGGCTGGCCAAATCGAAACTCTGAAAACCAGGACGGAAAATAAAAAGCAGCCTAGACTTACAGAATCCAGAGAGGGCCACCGAAAACCCCTAAGACACCAGTAGAGGTAACTGAAACAGCATGGGATAAACCCCTATATAGAAGAGTAAGAGCAGTCTTGCCCAAAGCTAACTTGGTTCCTACGGCTAAGGCAGTGCTATGTATAAAAAATCTTTAGAAACCCTAATAACAGGGTGACAAAAAAGGAACTTGCACAGCCAATAGAGCAAAAAGGCGATGTGCTCTTCTTCGGTAACTTTCCCTTCCTTTTTGAAGTATTTGTTCAGAAAAATCCTGTAGGACAGGTCAAAATCCGAGAGCAGACGAAACTCTAAATGAGCATTTACAGGAAAGGTAGCAACGTCTTCTCCTAAGAAGCTAAGACCGGTAATGCAGGCTAGATCTAAAAGGGTTACAGTCATTGGGGTAAAAGGAAAAAAGAAGCAATTAGTCGATGATGACCAAAAGCTGGACAGGGAACCGATTAATTCGAAGTTCAGGCGATAATCGAAACAGGAAAAGCGAAGAGCATCATGAATCTGAAGATCATCCCAAAGTGTAGCCTTAGAAGTAGAAAGTCGGGAGTACCATTGGTAGAACGACTAGTCAAAAGGGAAAAAAGCCCTAAATCGAGAAGGCTGAGAAACCCAATGATGGAACTGAATGGGTTGATGATGGATAGGAAGAACCTCGGTCAAGTGTCGAGGGAAAACATCAGAAAAGATCTTGAGGAGTAAAAAGTGATTGTAAACAGCAGGACCCAAGACGAAGGAATCAGTACCGTCGTTATTCAGCAGAGAGAAGTAGTGGCGGCCATCCAAATCGTCTGATTCCATGAAATCGGAAAAGCGATCAAGGGCCGTTGCATGAGAAAAGTTTGAAGCTTGAAACGCCATTGACGAGAGAACGAGGGATTGATGTTAGGGTTTCGAAATGATGCTCTGGAGGAGAAGAGGAAGATCAGGCGAGAGCGCGAAAACAAAACGAAGGTAATGAGAATAGGACAAAAATTTGATTATGTTGGGACAAACAGCTTTATAGCTAATTTGGAAAGGGTCAATGAAACGATGTGAAAAGCGTCGTTTGATGCAAAAAAAAAAAAGAAAAATGAATTTTGAGGAAACGACGCGAGACGCATCGTTTGGAGAAAGAAGTTGAAAAGATAAGTATTAAAGATGACAAGAAAGACATTGTCAGAAGAAAAAGAATAGACATCGTTCGGGAAAGAGGAACGTGTTGAAAGTTTAAAAGAATTAAACTTTTTAATTCTTTTAAAAGGGGGCATATGTTGACACCATAATATTGCCGCCCAATTTGGTGTCTTGGAGATGACGTGTACGAAAAGGAGTACCGTCAGTAAATCCCGAAGTACGACGAGAAGAAAACGTTATGCTGAAAGATAAACCAATATTTTCCCATTTGGGATGTACGCGTCATTCGGGAGAATTGAAAGGTAAGATCCCGAAATAAAGCAAAAAGAGAATGCCATACAGGACAACAAGCCTACGCATTGTCATTCGGGATGTGCGAAACATTCGGGAAGGTTGAGAGATATTCCCGAATAAAAGGAATGCTGTATTTGAATTCGGCATATCACGCAGTGTGAAGGTTTCATACTGAAAGTCAGGAAGCATGAAGTAAAGCTTATGGCCGCGAACAGTTTTTTTAAGTAAAGAGATCTTATTCAAAAAGGAACAGTTACTTATGCAGTTATGAACCACGAAGAATATGGGTCTCGATTTACGCGGATCAGTTTTGATTGTCGTGGGTTAAAAAGACAAGTAGTGGCGCTAATATTTGAAAGTTTGAAATTGAGGAGTAACTGCTCAAGCGGTTATGATCGTGAGAAGAATAAACATCCAGAAGAAAGGAAAAGGAAAAAAAAGAATGATCCAGAAAAAACACTCTGTTTTCTTTGAAGTTTTAAGCTTTCGTTCCTGTTCGTAGCCTAGTTCTAACCTTTCTCGCACTTTTCATTACCTATACTTTCAAATTCCAGTAATCTATTTACCAATTTCTGCAAGTAGAAGTATCGTAGCCGTAAATCATCCAAATTTCCACACGCTTTCATCAGTCACTATCCCGTTCACTCAGTTCATCCATTTTTTACATCAGAATAGAGCCACAGAACCCTTCTTAATAAAACCGAAGTACGAATTTCGGTGAAAGATATTCCCGATCACAAATCGCGCGAACACCTGTCTTGATGGCGTGTACGTGAAACTTCTTGATTTCTTGAATGGACTTGCAAGATTCGATCTCGTAAATCACCAATAATTGCAGAGAAAAGGGGTCAGTAGGTGGAATGGCCTCGGCGGCAATGGTAGCGGATGTAGAGAGAGAGTGAGGGTGGAAACCCTGTCAAATAGTAAATTGAGTTCGGAAAATCGAAGGCAACAATGAAAAATGCACCACCATGCTATTGAAAAATTTGGACTATCAGAGGTCAATGTCACGACTTTGGAAATACAAAAATTGAAAATTACGAAGATAAAATGAATCTATCATGACTTTTTTTTAATTAATTTAAAAATGAGATCGACCCAGTAGTTCTCGATTCCAAATCAATTTTTTTTGCAGATTTTCTTAGACCAAAATGAAGAGAAAAATAAAATAAAAATACTGGCTATTTTTACACATTTTTGTGGCCTCAAATGCAATTTTATTTTCAAATATTTACCTAATTTCTCAAAAATATTAAAAAATACAAAAAAATTATGAAAAATTATTTTTTGCTCAAAAATGGTAGCCTAAGCTTGGTGAAGGCTTCCAAAGTTGATTTTGTAATTTTCTAATTTTTTATGGATTTTCTATTAATTTTTTAAAATAAAAATGCTGAAAATTACCAAAAATATGAAAAAATTATTTTTTGATCAAAATTGTTTCCCTGGGCTTGGCCAAGTTCTCCAAAGTTGATTTTTCAATTTTATGAATTTTTATGAATTTTCTATTAATTTTAAAAGAGAAAAAGTGATTGAAAATCATGTGTCAACACCGTTGTCGACGAAGCGGGACAAAACCTGGTTATGCCGGAAGAGCACCAACTACCTAGTATGCTGGGCACCGACTGTCTAGTGTGTCAAGGCCAAGTGCCCGTTAATAACTGACAATCGCATGTTGCATGATGCCTGAGAGTTTGATAGACGTGTTCTGGTTATTGCATTAATTTGGGATGTGATTTAATTACTAAATAAATTATTGAACTGTGTGGACCAAGACGGGGTACGTTGCACATGATTGACAGTTGGATTGCTTTTGCATTGTCATGCCTGTTTAGGTTATCTAAATTAATCAATGCCCTAATTAGACTTAGGCGTTGACTCACAGAGATATTTATATATCACCCGTCGTTGATAAATATTTTTCAAGTTCGTAATTTTGGAGATATGCTGATATGGATGGCGAGGATGTCGTGACCCCTCTTTTGGAGTAAATATGAAGTTAATCCTGCCCCGATCCATTATCCTTTTGCTGGTCTTAGGAAACCACCCTGAAGTATAAGGTTGTATAAGCTGTAGTTTCGGTAGAGTTAATGATTATCTACTAATGAAAATGGTAGTCCTTTGCTGAATTGGCTGTTGATGTTTGATCTGTTGTCCTACTTATCTATCCTTATTATTTTAGCGGTTGTTTAGGAGTTGCACGTTTCGCATGCATATAATTAGAAGGTAAAAATAAATGGATTGATAATGTGTCTGTGACGTCACCCTTTTTTATGACTCGAGGATGTCACACTCCCTCCCTCCCTCCCTCTCTCTCTAGGCCCATTGGAGCTCTCGCGATTGATGGAGGCCTCTAGGCATGAAGCCCCTCCATGTGCAAGATAGAGACGAAATCATGAAGGATGGCAAAGCACAAAGACAATTCTTGGGTCGGGTGGCTTGGCGATGGTGTTAGCGGAGTCAAGCGAGTGAAATGGTAGTCTCATGTCTAATGGTTGCATTTAATCGTCAGGACAAAAATTAGAATATGATATATTTTTTTCTTATTATATTTTTGGTAGCTATTCGGTATAGGATGAAAGGGATATAGCCCGAATGAAACAATCTTAGGTGAAGGGTGGGATAGATTGAGATAAGATTTCTCAAAAAAAAAAATAGATACAAAAAGCTAGATTGTTTCCACAACAACTACCTCTCTTTAGCGCTGGGTTGACTCTTCGCTACACAAGGCCATCTCTCTAGCTAGGGGTGTCAATGGGCCGGGTCTCAAATAGGCCCGACCCGGCCCGAAACCAAGCAGTGCCAAGCTTGGCCCGGCCCGGGCCGGCCTGATACCCGAATACGTCCAAGATATTCGGGTCGGGCCGGGCCGGGTCGGGCCTGCCCGATACCTGAAAGACGTGAGTTTGAATGGTCTAAAGGGCGTCGACGCGTCGTGGCCCCGATTGCCTGGTTAAAGGATAAGGGCAAGAAGCGGAGGGAAATGTTGCCGAAGACGACCGACACGCAGAACACGAGGCTGAGGGCCGCCATTTTGAAGAACTGGACCCTGGATCGAATGGTCTGCATAGGGACCATCTTCATCCACGCGATAGCGATGTAGCTGAGCAAGGAGCAAGCGGTCATGTGGCACATGGTGAGGAAGATCAGGTACTTGAACCCATAATTGCTGAGTAGATACTTGTTGAGCAGGAGGACGTCGATGTTGGACGAGTACCATAAGGTGATGAGCCCGATCGTGAAGAATCGGCAGGTGGATTTCATCGTGCGGAGGAGGACGTCGTCGTTGTCGGAGAAAATTGACTAATCGTCGGAGGTCTGGGGTTTGGATGAGGTCGAGCACTACGCCTCGATTCACCACGCGAATGATGGAGTCTTCTCCAGCGGCGAAGAAGAGGCCGAGCCCCGCCGTGAGCCGCAGCACCAGCACCAGCACCAGCACCAAGTTCTTCCATTTTGGGAACAATTTTGGTTCTTGACCTGATTGAAGGCTCATCTAATCTGGGTAAAAAGGCTAGGGAACAGAAAGAAGGGGAAAGGCGTCACCTTTCGCGATCTCCATAGAAGGATTTGTGGTGGAATGATGGGATGATTTCAGAAGAAGAGCCTCGATTTTCATGGTGATGATGATGAACCCGCTTTTGTTTTTTTCTTTTTTTGGGGGGGTTGGTTTTTACTGTTTCAAAAAGTACCGTGTGTTGGGGGGTTAATGTTTCAAAACAGTACCAAAGCCCTGGCACTGTTTCAAAACAGTACCGAAACAGTACCGGTACTGTTTCAAAACAGTACCAAGGCTCGGCCCGAAAATTTAAGGGATTTTCGGGCCGGGCCGGGTCAGGTCGGGCCGGGCCGAACCGGCGCGGGCTTTTTTGACAGCCCTATCTCTAGCTACGGCAATTGTCGAGTCTGGTTGCCTCTTTGGTGGCGCTAGGTTGGGGAATCCAACTACAAGGCTAATTATCTCCACTATTAAACAACGAGCAGAGTTGGTGGGTCTTTCTCAAATAATTTGACTCCAAATCAAAATCCCCGATTCTACAGGGTCTACTCGATTGATATTGTGCTCGAATTCAAATGGTACAAATTTTTGCTCAACAATAATTTACTCAGCAAATTTCATCATTGAATAATTTCTAAAGTGTTCTGATGCTTCAACAAAACAAAGACGATCTCAACCACGCGTTATCTTTGTTTATCCAACTTTATATCCGCAGTTCATGAACAATAGATAAAACATGATAAAATTCTGGGGTTTCTTATCCTACCATATCTATCCTAACTCGAAATCAAAATGGCTAAACGCAGCCAAAATACATAGATATGCTGGATATATAGGTAGCAAACATGTAGTGTCACAAATATAATCATTTCTAGTGTCGAAAATTTTCATGTTCTCAAGTTGGGATCGGGCTGGCTGGTTCTTAGACTTGGACTAGACCAAATTCCTATGTCGCTCATACATTTAAATTACCGCCAACGTCGTCTTGTACATCTTAAAACTCCTTATCGGCTGAATTAAGCGTCAGTGAAAATCTATTACAAATATTTTCCATAATTTTCCAACTCAGCGGTTCAAGTTGAACCGGTTGACTTGCAAAATTCAATCCGCGCCGGTTTTTTAACCGGTCCGGAGTTCGAAAGACCTTGGGAATTCATAGGAAAACAAAACGGTGAGTTTTGAAAGCACATGCTCGCGGCGGGCGGGAAAGTTAAAAAAGTTCTGAACACACACCATCATCCCGAACTCAAATCAGAAGGGAAGGACCATCCTCTGAGCTCCGAACACAACCATGGAAGAAACCCTATTGCGAATCGTCGCTGACTTGGAAGAGCTCCACGCATCTCCGACCGCCTCCTCCCTCCTCCAGACACCACCGGTGTCCGAATCGACGCTCTCCGACCTGCACCGCCTCGTCGACGCGGACAATTCGGAGCTAGTCGACCGGTTCTTCGAGGAACTCGCCTCGAAGAACCTACCTCTGTCTTTCCTCGCTCAGTGTATCGGTTCGACGATGGACTCAGGTAGCGCCGCTCGCCTCTCTCTCTTAGCGTCGGACGTTTATCTGTCCCTGCTTCTGTCCCCGAATGCTCCTGTCTTGAGTCTCTTCGCTCCAGTGGCCTTCGCATCTCTTCTGCACTCCATTCGGAAGTCCGTCAAGTCCCGGCAGACGATTCCTGAAGAAGATTCTGGGAGTGGCGCGAGAGCTCCGGCTAATCCCAAGAGGAAAGGAGGAAGACGTGGCTCGGGATCTAGGAATTTGCACCACATTAGAAATGATGGTGTCGAGCAGAGTGAGATTGATGAGAGGTTTTTCTTCACTGTGTTGGAGAAGCTGGTTTTGGTGATGGATTTGATTCATTTGGATAGATTTCCGGATAGCTTGAAGTCTTTAGTACATACTGTAGCTGAACTTCCAATAATGGTGCCCGATTCTTTTTGTAATCCAAGCGTTTATCGCCAACTAACAAACTTGTGTTCACAGCTCTTAAGAGCAGCATTGAGGCCTGAGCATGGAGATCAGGCTAATTCTGCTGCTGAGGTTTTGAAATATCTGTCTCCATTGATTATGTTAGCTAAATCAGAAGTGAGGATGTTTTCTTTGAGTTTTGTGACTAATTTTATGGTGGATGCGGGGAAAGAGTGCGAAGGCATAATGAAAGCTGTTGTAAATTTCCCAAAATATCTGGTCCAGAAGGCCCCAGAGAAGTCCGAGCTCCGTGCCTCAGCAGTGGAGTCAATAATGGAGATATTTAGAGCTCTGGAATATAGATATCAGATCAGTTTTGTGGAATATGTGGTGAAGATGACAGAAGGAAAAAGTAGTTTTAGGCTCTTGGCCGTTGATCTTATTGTCCCAATTATGATGTCAGTGGAAGATGTACTTGGTGTTCAAGCGAATGAAGTGAATGATTCGTGGGGGTTGAGATGTTTGCAGGCCTTGATTAAGCGATGTTCTGACTCTAACTCTACAATTAGAGCACGCACTTTATCAAATTTAGTTCATTTGGTAGGGTTTTTTGCAAATGATGATAGGAGTTGCAAAATTCTGAAGGAAGTACTGGGGATTGGAGATGGAGTTAATCAGAAGACAGGGGCCACTATAAATAATCTTTTGAAGATTCGGTGTACGGATGAGAAGGCAGCAGTCAGGAAGGCCGCACTTCATCTGGTCACGAAGTTGACATCTTTTTTCAGTGGTTGCTTTGATGGAGTTTTGCTAAAGAGTATGGGCATGGCTTGCTGTGATCCGCTTGTGAGTATAAGGAAAGCAGCAGTTTCAGCCCTCTCTGAGGTCAGATTGTGTGGCCTTACCTTGCGATGTTTTCTCACAAGGTTATTTTTGAGCAAGTTATTTTAGGTTACTATAAATATGTGGATTAAGCAGTTTGATATTCTTGATTTCCGTTTCTCCCAATTTACCATAGTCTTTACGGATCCTGTGGAATGGTCAATGGCTGGTACATAAGGTTACTATTGACATACACAAAACTTCTTGAATGTGAGATATCATCATTAGTCTGATTAAAAGCCTTAAGCTGGCTAGAACAATTTCCTTTTACATTCCTAGTAGGTGAGCATGACACCATTTACTTGTAGTATTCCTGCAAGAGATCAATGAAGCAATGAGTTACTTTTCTGTTGGCAGGGGAGAAGGATGAAATGGACCATTAACATTTGTGTATTGTGGCTAGTTGGTCTGGTCATTTGATTGTACTTTCCGTCTTAGTGTTTCTTTTTTGGGGGGGTCAATGCTTTTACATTCTTTTGTCTATCTCTAATAATAAAGGCGTCGTACTTTGTCAGAATCTAATAATTTCTGACATGTGGGGTTTATATCTTTCAGTGCAAGATCAAGCAATTGACATGATTAATATGATTGCACGTTTGCTTCATGCAATAATCTCTAAATTCCTCCATGAATATCCTGAGCTCTTCATTAATGGATCTTTATTTGATTGCTTTTTTGAGAATGATTTGATGAAGGACATTACATAAGAATGGATAACCAGATTTGCATACTTCTGTTTTATGACAACTAAACTGTAAATTTAGTATAGCATTTTTCACAGAACCACATGGTTTTGCAATTAACAAGTTTACAAAATTATTTGCCGCTTAGCATTTCGATTTTGTACGCATCATCTGCTCCCGAGGTTCTGTTGCAGCACATGATCTTGCGTGAATCTCTTCCTTTGCTCTCTAGGCCTTCAGAAAATTTCCAGATGGAATTGTAGCAACTGAGTGGTTGCATTCTGTTCCTCGCTTAATAATTGACAATGAGTCAAGCATCCAGGAGGAATGTGAGAACTTGTTCCTAGAACTGGTTCTGGAAAAGATATCAAGATCAGGATCAGCTGGTTCACCTCATAATTACTCTGCTCCATATAAGTTGCACGACAAGGAAAAAGATTTTGAAAGGCAGATTGAATTACTATTTCCAGATGAAGCATTGGGTCTACTGCGAGAGATTTGTAATGTTGAAGTAGTGCCTTGGATAAAGAAGATATGCAAAAGTCTTGGCAAGAAAAATCGGCTCAGGCCTGTAGTAGCTACGGCTCTTCAGGATATGATTAGAGCATCAGAGTCTCTCTGGTTAAGTCTGTCACTGCCAATTGAAAAGTGGACAGCCCCACAAGGTGCGTGGTTTCTTCTATCAGAGGTGTCAGCATTCCTTCCGAATGCTGTTGACTGGGAATTTCTCCATCATCACTGGCTACTCCTTGATAAAACTAGATTGGGATGTGAGATAAAGACTCCACTCACCCATGGAGATTGGTATGAAGACGATGATGTGGAACTCTACTCTGTCACTTGGGCTGGTGATCGGGTTTTCCTCTTGCAAACAATGTCTAATATTTCCCTTGAGCTGCCCCCTGACCTTGCTGCGGACTTGGCTCATAATTTACTGAAACGAATTGAAGGATTTGATATGCACCCAACAGAGGTACATAATCTGTCATCATCAATCATTTCCGGCCGATCACTCCTTAATTTTCTGCATGCTGGCTGTTTTGTCTACCATATGGCTTAAGAAAGAGGACTGAGGTAAATCTATTTCACATGATAAGTAAATAAAGAACTCTTGAGTCCCAGTGATGCACATAACGAGTCAATCTTATGTTGCGGGACTTCAACTGATGGAATAATTATGGTCTCATGCTTGAGGATCGTTTAGCATTTAGAATAAGATAAATTGAATAGGTTTGTCTTGATTAGATGGCTGTCTTTAGGTGCCCATGTTTTTCATCTTACACAAGACATCTATTTCAAGGCCATCCCTTGCCCTTTAAATAACTCAATACTAATCCAAGTACCTTAAATAACTTCCAATTGTTATCTGACCATTGTTTCCAATGACACATGGGATTAAAAAGAATGTCTCCTCTTGAGACCATATTTTCAAACAGCCATCATTTACTTGTCATGAGTCATGTTCTGCTATGAAAATTTTGCAAAACCAATTTCCAAGTGTGGAGCTTGCCTAATGAATTCATGAATGGGAAGGCACATTTATCTGAAATATTACTTATATTCACTAATGATTGCTTGTGCATATGTTATTAATGGTACTGTCTGGTTGCAGGTCAATGCTCATGTAAAAGTCCTTAGAACGGTGTGCAAGCAGAAGGCTTTAAGTGCAGGAGAGGCTGATGCACTTATTCTAAGATGGGTAAGACAACTTCTCTCTGAAGCCACCCAAGTTATAGAAAAGTACATTTCTGAGAACACACAAGCAAATGAAGAAGGCAGCTTCTTTACTCCTCCAAGAAGTGGGAATAGAAGAGGTAGAAGATCTGTGACGACATCCGAATTACTGTCACAAGCAACAATTGCAGCTTATACAGTTGGTTCTTTAGTTATTGTTTGTCCTTCAGCAGACTTGAGCACATTGATTCCATTATTGCACAAGATCATTACTTCTGGAGATCTCAATCCAAAATCAAAGTTGTTACAGGTTTCTCAAGTTTCTCTGAAGCAGACAGCTGTACCATTGTATATACAGGGGTGGTTAACAATGGGAAAGATTTGCCTTGCAGATGGGAAAATTGCGAAGCGCTATATACCGCTGTTTGTGCAGGTAGTATGCATTCCTTACTAAAAATCGGCTTACATTTTATTGGGAATTTTGTGATGTCATGTTCTGGTTTAGAAAGAAACAAGCTGGGTGCTTTTACTCCAAACATTTTGCACCTTTTAGTACGTTAGTTTACTAATGTCATGAATTTGCTTTTATTCTAGAAAGTGTAGCTTGGTAAGATTGCACTTTGCTATGATGCCCTTCTAAGCGACACTTCAAGATTAAAAAGTTCTGATATGTGGAGATTTAATCTAGTTTGCCTTTAATATTACCATTTAGGATTGTTAGATTACTTTCCTTCGGAGAGTTAAGGGCCAAACTGCAAACACTATTTTTCTATGCTGCTGCATTTGTTAGTCTTTTAATTAAATGCGTTGTGATAATATAAAACTTTTAAGTTCAAGGAATGTTTTGGTCTTGTGTATTTTCTACTAGTCCTGTTTGAACTGGACTAAATCTCCCAGCTCAAAGTAAGTTAACGTCTGTGAAACATCCATCACGAGATATTGAAATTTATTGAAGTTACTGGTTAGTGAAATACCAGTTTGATGCATGCCAAGATTCGGCTTTAGATAATTTAAGTATTACAGATTAAATAAAAAATCAAAAAGATTGAATTTGTTCTTGAAATTTCAAATGAATATGTGAAACCTTCGCTCGAAATGCTTCCTGGCTTTCCCCTTGAACCCCAAAATCTACTTTTTAGTTGACATATTGCGTTCCTGATAATATTTTATGGTATTCAAGTTTGCCCCTAAAAGTTCTCGTCTTCTAGTTGGTATTCTCCATTTTTTCTTGCATATTTGTTAACCATTTCCTAATGTTGCAGGAGCTTGAGAGAAGTGATTCTGCCGCTCTTAGGAACAATCTTGTTGTGATGATGGCAGATTTTTGTGTGCGTTACACTGCTTTAATTGATTGGTGAGCGCTGATGTGCTAGTTGTGATATTTGACCCACATATGCGAAAGTGATAAGTATTCACTTGAAACTTGGGAAACTGTTCACATGACTAATGCTTTATCGCTATACAGTCACATAGCAAAGATCACAAGGTGTCTGGGTGATCCGTGCGAACTTGTCAGGAGGCAGACTTTCATACTTCTGTCAAGATTGCTCCAGGTCTAGTTTTGCTTTTGGTAGCACTCTTTATGATGTCATTTTTACACAAAAGCTTTGCTTGTTGATGAAAATGTACTCTTCCATTGATTGTTTGGCATAAATTACTTCAGAGGGACTATGTGAAATGGAGGGGAGTGCTCTTTCTTCGATTTCTTTTGTCTCTGGTGGATGAATCTGAAAAGATCAGAGAACTTGCTGATTTCCTCTTTGGGAATATTCTAAGAGGTAGTTTACAGTTATAAAGGTTGATCTTCAAAGAACTGCGTATAAATCCTGTCCTTTAAAATATATGTTCTTCTCTCTTTGCAGCCAAGGCACCACTTTTAGCTTATAACAGTTTTGTGGAAGCAATTTTTGTTCTGAATGATTGTCATGCGCACAGCGGACATTGTAGTTCACAGAGCTCACAGTCTGAGAGCTGGCTGTTTTCCATAAGGTATGGATTACATATCTCAGTTAATAATGTTTACTGGAATCGAGATCTCATTCAAAGAGAAAAAATCTTATGGTACCAAAACAGACTGTTCATGACGCTTAAAATTTCCAGGGGTGTTGATGAAATTTCAAGGACCAAGAGAATGCGGATTTACACTTGTTTGCTGAAGCAAATGACCCCCGAGCACTTGTTGGCCACATTTGCCAAGATTTGTGCAGAGATACTTGCAGCAGCATCTGATGGTATACTCAATATTGAAGATGCTACTGGGCAGTCAGTTCTACAGGTACTACACAATGCACGATAATACTGGTCAATGGTTATGCGTGGATAGCTGCAGAGAATCTGATATAGACTGTAAAACACGTGGAAGTATTTCTCCTTATCTTAGTAGAAAGATGCAGGAGAAAAAAAAACGAATATATGTTCCTGTTTGGAATTAAACGTTGCAAATGTTGTCTCCATAAGCCCAAAATGACCTGGAAACTGTCCCTTTGCTCTACCATGAATTGAGAAATGCAGTCACTCTGTGAAATGCTTGCTGAACTTCATGTACTGGGATTCAAAGCATTGTGATTGAACTGGCACTTAGCAGTTGTTGAAGATATCTTCACCAATCTCTGTTGTTTTTGGTTTAATAAAACTTTAGTATTTGTGCGCTTATCCTCAATGAATATCCTAGTTCTTCATATGACCTCCATAAACTCATCTTTACATGGATTTATGCACCCACAACTGAGGGAACAGGATGCTTTCCAGATTCTTGCTTGCAAAGAGATCCGCCTCCCAACAAGCCGGGGTTCCACATCGGAGTCTCCCGAAATGGATGAAGAAGGCGATGGATCAGGTGGAACATCCACTGCAGCTGCTAAGGGACGGGCAATAAGTCAAGCAGTAAGAAAGAGCCTCATACAGAATACCATCCCCATATTCATAGAGCTGAAGAAACTGCTCGAGAGCAAGAACAGCCCTCTCACGGGTTCCCTCATGGATTGCCTCCGTCTCCTCCTCAAGGACTACAAGAATGAGATAGACGACATATTGGTTGCCGATAAGCAGCTCCAAAGAGAGCTCTTATATGACATGCAGAAACATGAATCTGCAAAGGCGAGATCAGAAGCTGCACAGGCCGTTGCTGTAACGGAACAATCAAGGAATAATCATACGCCTCAGGCTTCCAACGCTCCCAGTGGAGCGTCACGACAGAACAAGTCCTCTAATGAGT
Source organism: Psidium guajava (assembly GCA_016432845.1). Lineage (NCBI taxonomy): Eukaryota > Viridiplantae > Streptophyta > Magnoliopsida > Myrtales > Myrtaceae > Psidium > Psidium guajava. Next base: position 30,595,906 of record CM028228.1, read on the forward strand.
TGCAGAGCAATTCTAGAGTGGCTTCGGCTCGGGCAGATGCAGCAGCCGAGGCCACAGCTCGGTCTGTGCTCAGGGAAGTGAGCAGAGGGAATTGCACGCCACCTCTTAGTTCTCTCAAGGTGCCCAAGGTCCGTTCTGGCAACAGAGCGACGGGTACTAGGGGCGCTCCAAGCAACCGTCCCAGAGAAGTACTGGAATCCTTACGAAGGCAACCCTTCGGTTCTGACGACGAAGGCTAGAGCCCGCTAATGAATCATGTATTGTTCTGCTTCACCTGAAAATGAAAGCCATTGTAAATTGTATAGAAAATCTCATGCAGTCTGTACCATAAGCAAGTTCTAAATGCATGGATATGTTCCCGGTGTTGTAGTACTTTCAATTTTACAGCACCCCTTTACACATTTTTTGGAATGTTCATAGAATTGGCCAGTGAACTTTGGCTTCAATGTAAAGTCTGTTTAGTTCTTTTTTTTTTTTTTTTGGTAAGGGTCTATTTTGTGCTTTATTCTCCAGTGAAGACAAAAATATTTCTTGAAATTCTGACTTCTATGGAAACAAAGACCTGACCATTTGCCCAAGAAATAAGAAGCAACTTTTAAATTACGTGAACACATGTGAGTTTAATTATGGAATGCGTTGGTTACTTTAAAAATCTCTTTTTACAGTTAATTTTTTCAATTTGGAGCAACACAACGCATATGAACAGGTCCTGGTCCCAACTCCTAGTCCTCGTATGGTTTTGGAAAAGAAACGTCTGACCTAACAAGAAGATAAAGATGAGTTGAAGGGACGTTGTGTTGTATTTATCAAGTAATTATGTTGGCTCCGTTTGTTTCGTAAAAATTGAATGATTAAAAAAATATATTTTATGCATTAATCGCTCGTATCGATTATAACGGCAAACAAAAATCATAATTTATGAAAATAATTGGACAAACTCATTATCAATAATGAAAATATTTTTTATTGATTAATTACCGAGACTATAGATCATTTTTCGGAAAGTGTATTTCGGATCATTCCATTTATGCTAAACAAACGGAGCCAAGTCTATATTTTTCCTACAACACGTAGGCGGTATTATGTTTTTATTGCTCTGCCGTAAGCATGGGGATAATATATTGGTATGTATGAAGTGACGGTACATGCGTCTTTATGTGCTTTATCATTAAATTCATGAAATATCTAAATTAACAAAGTTAATTAGTAAAAATTGCAAGTGTAGTTATACAAAGAAAAAAAAAAGGGAAAGTAGTCAAAAGGAGAAAAAAAAAATTGTTCAAACTTAGCAGAAATGATCTGGTCGCCATAGGCTAAGGCGAGCTATTTCGACAGAGATAGATATGGTGACGAAATATTGTACCTTGTTAGTAATCCATGGGACGAAGTCTAGTTCGTCGCTGCCGGTGCTACAACGGCAACCGACCTATTGTCCTGTTGAAATATGTATTGCGACGAAAGTTTTCGGTCCCTGTCGATCATCTACTACGATGACGGAAAAAGCTAATTTCACTGAAAATTGAGTACAAAATTTTAGGATCTACGATGACAAATTGCTCTGTCCCCGTAGAGCAGATTCATTTTCATTGGTTGCTTTCTATAGTCGAAATTAAAAGTTATCTTTGAGATATTAGATAATTCCCCAGTCATCAATAGTTCGAACCTGAAATACAGCAATAATTCCATCTTCTGAAAGAGAACAACTGGTCCGACCCCCCCCCCCCCCCCAAAAAAAAAAAACGAAGAAAGGAAAGAGAACTGGCGGAAAGTTGAGGAGAGTGAGATTTGATGAGAGGCTTTTCTTCGCTGTGTTTGCAGCTCTTAAAGAGCACTATTGAGACCTGAGCATGGAGACAAGGGTAAATTCTGCTGCAGAGGTTTTGAAAACATTTTGTGTTCATTGATTATGTTAGCCAAATCGGAAACGAGGACATCTGCTTTTGAGTTTCGTGACGAATTATATGGTGGATGTGAGGAAATCCTGCAAACAAGAAAAGAAAGCTGTTGTAAATGGAGGAGTCGGGGGCGGTGGGTTTCGGACCAGATATTAAAGGAGAAAAAAGAAAAGAAAAAAAAAAAAAAAAAATTATTAGAATATTAGGTCACTGGCTTGCCTGCCGGCGTCAACGACAGTGCCGGCCGGCCAAAATTTACCGGATGGACTGAATTGATGTAATTGCAAAAGAACGAATTGACAAGAAAAGGGTTTAGAATTTGAATTAACACAATTGCAACATGTTTAGGGATCTTTTTTTTTTTTTTGTAATTTTCCTGTTAAATTACAAAACTAACTCGTTGGTTTACCTAATGCCAGGAAGATTTGTCCATGAACAGCACCTTATGGAGCTCCTGATTCATTCAAGTAAGTATATATCTGGTTCCACTAGCGATCGACTTGTTCAACAAACTTGCTGAGGTCGTGTACTTTCAAAGCTGGACTAGTAGTCTTCAGGTTATCGTCAAGTGAGAATCGTGGAACGGGAGGAGTCGAAGACCACCATGGTCGCTCCCCATGGTTCGTGGTTTAACTAATGTTCCCACTGATGGGTTTTTGTTCACGACAGAGTATCAGAACAATCACGATAAAGAAGAAGAAGAACGATGCACACAGGAGATTACCCAGGTTCACCCCAAAATTAGGGCTACGTCCTGCAAAGAGATTTCACTATGATTTCGGTTTACAGCCGTTCAACTCGTTACAATAATCAGAAAACGAGAAAAAATATATATATCCCCAAAACGGGCCCAAAACCTAAACCTAGAATTAATCTCTTAATCTCGCACTAAACGGGCCAGCTTAAATAAAAGCCCAAACCCGTTGAGGTTTCGGGGGCGCTGCCCCCGAGCCCCCGCCCGCTCACCGGCGAGCGGGGCAGCCGTCCGCTGACCGGACAGCGGAACCCCCGTCGGGAGGCGCTGCCCCCGAACACCCACCACATCGTGCAACTCGATGAATGACGTAATCGTTCATTATCTCGACGAAGTTTCCGGTAGTTTAGTTTGATATCGCGGTCTATGGTGAAATGCTTGATGATCGTTCGTTGTACTTGCGGCTGCTTATGTCTTTGGTGCTTGAGCATTCTCCGTGAATGAAGGGAAAAAACTGAGAAGAAAGAGAGCAACTTCCTTGGTCATATGGTCGGCAACGACTGCAGAGATGGCTGAGCGGAAAGTGGAGGTGGCTATCCGGGATCGGGCGATGCCGGAAAAGTCAGTGAGCTGCGATCGTTTCTTAGACTTGGCAAAAGTTTATCAGAATCTACTCTAAATGGGAACCTCCATGAGTAGATTTGCTAAGGATAGGCCGTGGGTATGCACAAGTCGCATGATTCTCCCTGGGTATGCATCGTGTGTCAAAAGGACAAACGCTGAAGGAAACAAGGAAGTAGGATTGTTGGAGCCGCTATCCATACCAGAGAAGCTGTGATATTCTGGCTGCCTCGTAGGTCTCTATCTTTTTATTCTAGACCTAGCCCCGGTCCGCATGGTCGTATCCAGGCCACCCATGCCGGTTGCAACCGTGACCCCCGGTTACCATCCAAACTCATCAATTATTCCGACACCACCGCTCGGTATTTTCCTAAGGCGATTCCAAATCGATCTGTCCACTCAATCGTGCTTGTCAAACTCCTTTAAGGTATGTACAGCTAGTTGCATCGCCAACGATGTCCATTCCTTTCGCACGCATCGCCAACGATGTTAGATATCAAAGCAAAATTGCTGCATACGCATGGAGGGAGACCACAACGGTACAGAGAGTTTCAGTCTGGCTTTGAATATCTGTTGCCAATCTCTTAGGAGGACTCAATAGACATGTGTCTATAAATTATCATTTCACAGATTAGTTACTCTGAAGCAAATCAGGAAAGTTCACAGGCATTCCGAAGGGCACTTAAATTAGGAATCCTGAAGGTTTTATCTGATTTCAGTCATGCATAGTCTTCTCAATCTGTCTAACGGGAAGAGACCACTTATTAGCCCCTACGACCAACCCAAACCCAACCATGACTTACTATTACGGCATTAACACGGCATTTGCTAGATTCTAACAGTCCTAAGTTTTAGGAACTCCACACCTCAATCGATTCGATTTGACAAAGAATTTCTGCTCAATTGAATTTGATGAATTTCAACCGGCGTACACCCAAAACTGAAAATATCTGGTAACAAGAACCAGGCCATTCCCACGATACCATAGCATGCTGATGCTGCAAGCCACTTCGCCAGATGTAACTGGACATGGCGATTTTCTCGATCCATCATGAAGTGTTGCTGAACAGGAGTGAATTTGCAAGATGGCTGAGATCCCCTTGCCCAATAATCTCTCCTCCACCGCATAATGCTTTTGAATATTCAAAATCAAGTTGCCCCAGACAAGGGTTGCCCTGTCCTTGGACTCTTTGGATTTCCAAAATTCAAAAGCACGATGAACTGAAAGAGAGATTATAGGCAAAGGAGAGCTCGGCCATCTTGCAAATTCACAATCAGCAGAAGAGAGAAAAAAATCTTGGAATGATGGGCAACTCTGTTTCAGCAGCATTCAATGGCGGATTGGGAAAATCACCGTGTCCATTTGACTAAGAACTTAAATTCACTCCTTCGTGCTTTCTTCAACCAAAGACTGCAAGGCCAGCTCAACATCAGAAAATGGCTGTCCAACGTAAAGCTTAAGCTGCCCCTTCCTTACAACCACCATTTTCATGGTCTTTTCTTTCATGGCCTCTTGAAGCTCCTGCAGATGTTCAAAATTTCAATCCTCAAGTTTACAAAGATCTTTCACCATGAAAGAAGTTTACAAAGACCTTTGACCAAAAAGTTTAAAAAAAAAAGTTTACAAAGATCGATTTTAATACTCAACACACCCTAGAAAGGTAGCATTGGCTTTTTGTCATTCAGAAGAATAGCTAGATCAGATCAAGGATACCGAAAGAAGAGGACCTATATGATATGAGGGATTCAATCCCCCCACGAACTTATTTTGAACCTCATAAAATTGTATTGAGGCTATAATTCCTACCAATCACGTATAAAAGCATCAGTACTTTTCTGGAAAGTTGAGATTCTTACTTTTCTCAATAGAGGTACAATGTCAGCACTGAAATCACCCAGCTCCTCAAAGAAGGACTCCAGCAAAATGCAGAAATTGTTGGCATCAACACGGTGCTCGAAAGCAACTGTGTAGGAAGAAGCATCACTGTCCTCTGGAGCAGTCTTTACCGTAAAGAATCCACCTGGTTCTTCCAAATCAGAGCCTCTACGCATGAGAATAGCCTGAAATTAAGCGTACATTAGTCAGGGGGTGCTACAAGTTAAAAGCCAAGGAAAAAAAAAATATAATGTCAAGTTCTTCCAAAAAAGGAAACCATATCAAGACCAGCAAGTAAATCTCATACGAAGAGCATATGTACCAGAAGGAATGTTTTGCATTGCAAATTTATGTTTCAATGAACGAGTTGCACATCAGGAGTGCAAATGGAAACCTTAACAAAATCTTGGTATAGAAAACCAACAGCATTAAAACGTAATAGAAGCCAAGTGCCTACGAGTTAAGGTGACATCAGAAGAGGCAGTAAACAAGTAAAAACCACGTAGCCAACGTAGTATCATAAAAAAGAGTTGAGGGGACAATAAAATTTAACAGTATTTCACATCATAGAAAATCTTCATAGAAATATCTATAGTGCTGTGCAATCCAAAAGGTAGGTCAATCTGCTCAAGAGAGTGAGAAAATCAGTGGTGAGTGTAAACGAGTATGCAATGATAGTAAGATTAATGAAAAACAGGAAGCAATAAGCTAGTATAGTCAGCAACTCTTTGGCATGCTATGACTGCAAGAATAGCAAGCAATTGCCTAGCTGTACAAGTCAACAGCTGCAATCCCAAATTGGCCACTGTGATATCTAAGTCCATGATAATGGCAGGAAAATGTTCAGAACATACAAATACACAAGGAAGCTTCAACCACCAAAACTGTTCGTTTTTCCCTGATTGCTTATCATTGACTCTCTTGCCCAAAGATGCGGCTTTAATTTCTTCATGCTTCAACGTGTCATTGATACTTTTGACATCTCGACCAGCAGATCTTTTTGTAGCCTCCCGCTTTTCTTCCCCAAAGCTTCGAAAACTCTGCAAACCAAAATTTCCAGTTGTTCTCAACTTTGCTCCTTCAACTGAATTCCTTCTCCCACTAGCCTCGTCGACAATGCCTATATGGAACAGACAGTTATATTACATTTATCATCCAAACTATTATTACCACATCTTCTAAACTCCTGATATTCGAAAATCGTAATTAAGGCAAACTACTTATATACAATACGGCTTCCACATCGAGCAAGCATAGTGAACATGAATCTTACAAAAACTGGAAAGAGTTACCTTACCAGTTCTGCTTCGAGTATCTCCAGCTTCTTCATCCTCACGAGGAAAAGATTGCCCTTCGCATACCCCATCATTATGCAAATCATTCTGCATCTCTGTGAGAACCATCGTTTCATCACCTTCTCGTTTAATATCTTTTGAAAGACCGCCATGTCCCTTACCGTCAACCAATTCCTCCAACTTTTCTCCATTTGATGATTCCGTGACACCGTAATTAAGACCTCCATTTTGGCCTTCCCCGCTGACATCGGTACTGCTTTTCTTGTTTGTCTTACCATTGTCTTGTAACCGCTGAAACCCCTTCGGATTAGCACTAGGTTTCTCCACCAAAGGCCTTCTAAACTTTAACTTTTTCTTGAACATCAAACTACTAGCTCCCTCCAGCGGCACACCCGGTGATTTCCGAACTGGGCCCAATTTCTTTTGGAGCTTATCCAACCGAGAACCAATCTCCTTCTCAATAGCCGTCTGGCTCTCAGGAATCGCCTCAGCTTCATCATCATGGCCACCATTGCTCCCACCATCCCCTGTATCATCCCTCTTCAGTCCTCTTTTCTCGCTCCTCCGTGCCTCCCTAGCCATCGACCTTATCTCCTCGATCCTCCTCTCCAAGTCAGACTCATCCAAATAAACCACATTCCTCGTTCTTGACGAGAACTTCCCCGAGGCCGCCCTCCCTTCCCCGTTCACCAAAGTTCTCTCCTTACTTTCACCAGCAGAATCGAAGCCGTTGCTGCCAAACACCCAAACAGCACAAATCGTCTGGAACAAAAAAACCACGACCAAATAAGCGCCGAACTTTATCACAGACCTGGCCGATAATTTCCCCGCAACGCCGCCGTGCTCGGCACCAACGCCTACGCCCTCCGAGAACTGAGAAGTTTCTTCTCCCGGAGACTCCGCTTCGAAGAGGTCGCTTAGGGTTTCGGAGCACGGTACCGGAATGACGGCATCCGACGGGGGTTCCTCGGGAGTTCGGACAGGGGCGTAGGGTTTAGCGAGGGTCTTGAGGATTTTGGGGCGAAGGTGGTTCCTTCGCTTCACGAGCTTCGAGGGTTTGCGAGCGGCGGTGGCGAGAGGAGGCTGCGGCAACGGCTGCGATAGAGACACGGTGGCTTTTGCAGGGCGAGGAGGGAGAGAGAAGACGCTGAGGCGAGTGAGAACGCCCGCCATTAGCGACGGGGGAAATTCTCGGCCGCGGGCGGGGTTTTTGGGCATTCGGAGTTGTGAGAGGGACGAAAAGGCTGGTAGTGTGGGGGAAGGATTGAGCCCAATGGGCTTTCTCTGTTGGGCCTCGGGCCAAAATTATGCGGGCCGAGGAAAAACACTTTTTTTTGGTCGAACAATTAAAATTGGGAAGCAGTGTCAAAAAAGTTTTAAATCTATTGCACTGATATCAATTCAATCATAAACGTTTTGCATTAGTATTGATTCAGTCATAAAATTTTTACATTGAGTCAATCCGACTAATTTTGGCATAAAATTCCCTAACATGGACATTGGTTGGCTTACGTAGCACAGTGAGGACTGATGTTGATTTTGTAAATATTATTTTAATATTATTTTATGCATTTTTAGTAAATTTTTTAATGATTGAGAGACAAGGAACAGGAGAAAATTTTTTCTCCTGTTCCTTGTCTCTCAATCATTAAAAAATTTACTAAAAAATAAAAATATATATAGATAATATTAAAAATATACGCGTCAGTGACCACTTTAGTGAATTTTTGGCCAAAATTGGTAGGATTAACATAATTGATACAAATGAAAAAGGTTTATGACTAAATTAGCACCAATAAAAGTTTGAGGACTGAATTGGTGATAATGCAAAAGGTTTAATATTGAATTTGCATTAATAAAAGATTTGGGGTTAAATTGACACAAACACAATAAGTTTATAACTTTTTTGAGACTTTTTCCATTAAAATGGTGACTAGTCACCTCACGGCGCAGCACTAAAATAATTTTTGTAAAAAAAATTTCAAATAAGGGATCAAAATGCTCTTATTTTCTCAAATAATGTTGATCTTTATTTGGCATGAAAGTTTCAAATATGGATTCAAAGTATTATGACTGTTTCAAATAAGAATCTAACCTCGTCAATCGGCTAAATATTCTAACCATATCTTCATAAAAATATAATTTTAACCTAATTTTTAGTTACACGGCCATAGGTGAGAGGCAACCTCTTGCCTGAGTTTTTTTTTTACTACTTTTAGTTTCTTTAAATTAAAAAATAAAAAAATGACAAAAAAGCCCTAACCAATCGGTGAGTCAGATTCTTTATTGAGACTAATATGATCACCTCAAGGCCTTTCATTTAAAACAATGTTATGTGAATTTAGGTATCAAGGTAGTGACTTGGCGCAAATTTTCAATTAAGTGAAAAGTCAATCAAGATCACCTCGTTAACATTACTCAAACAAATTGCTCAAGTGTTATTCAACCGAAATTATGTTTGTAAATAAAATTGTCAAATACAGTTTCATGTTTGTGAAAATTATTAGTGTCAATGATTAGGGTTGTGAGAACCGAACCGGAAAACCGAACCGAAACCGAAATCGAACGAAACCGAACCAAAATTTCATGTATTTTCGGTTTGGTTCGGGTTTTTTTTTTTTTGGATAATGAAAGAATAACCGATTTTTTCTTTCGGTTCGGTTTATTTTGCTTCTGTTCGGTTCGGTTAACCAAACGATAGGATTTCTCCCGAGATGACGTGGAATCGCGCTCTGAGTTGTCTTGCCTCTGCTTAACTTGTTCACACGCCCAATCACAAGTCAGATGATGCACGAGCTGCCAAACTTAACCAAAAAGTTCTACAATGTCCTTCGAGTTAATAAGGAAGACGATCTAAGCGTGAAGACTCCTGGGAAACGGGAACAAAACTAGGTAAAGAGAAGAGAACAGACGACTCTGATGGCTACATGAACAGCTATCGACTTAGGGGGAAAAAAAGATTAACAGAGCGTAAAATGCAAGAAACGAGAGTTAAAGTCACAAAATATAGATTTGGCCGATCAGTTTTCCATTTTCTATGAATTTTGGGAAATTTTTTGAATTTTTTGAGACAATTTTCCCATAAAAGGTAAAATTATCATTTGAAAAGATTAAAAGGAAAAAGTGTCAAAAATAGGATTGGTTGGTTAAAACAACCCATTTCCTAATTTTTGAAAATTTTTTGGAATTTTTCTGAAATAATTTGCTCGTGAGGGGTAAAATTATCATTTTAAAAATTCAAAAGGGAAAAATGATCGAAAATGGGATTGGCTAGTTAAAATGGCCATTTTTCTAATTTTAATTTTTTTTTGGAATTTTTTTGGAATTTTTTAGAATTTTTTCCAATTTTTTTAGAATTTTCTAAGAATTTTTAATTTTTTTTATTATTTTAATATTGTTTATTCTAAAAATCGTGATTTGGGCTGGGCTTCTAAGCCCAACCCTTCTAAACTAGCGAAATACAAAAGGGGCTTAAAGCCCAAACAAAAATCTAAAAAAAAACCTAAATTTTTATTCTAAAGCCTAACTTGACTTAAACCTAGACTTGGCCCAATTCGGATGAATAAGACTCACCGGTTGAGCCAACCACCGGATTAGACCCAGCACTCTTCAGCCCAAAATGCAAGAAGGCCCTCCACGTTTTCTACTTGCTTCTTTTTTTCTTTCTTTTTTCTCTCTGGTTTGTCTTTTTTTGGTTTTCTACTTCCTTTTTTTTTTTTTTACACTTGGGTCTTGGTCTGGTGTACAAAGACAAAGGGCCTGTTTGGTTCAACATTTGGCCAAGGGATTTTGGAAAAATGCAAATACCTTTGAGCTAAAGGGGTTTGGTGAAATGTAAATATAATTTGATAAACTGTAATTAAAAAGTGCATTTGAATGCAATTTTGACGTAAATGCCTTTTGGTAAAAAAAAATACCTTTTATAAATGATTCGATTTTTTTAATTATTTTTATTATTTAGAATAATTTTTTATAAAAATAATTTTTTTATTTTAATTAATTTTTAATTATATTTTATTTTTATTATTTCGATTTTTAAATTATTTTTATTTTATTTGTTCGAAAAAATTATTTTTATTTTTAATTACTTTCTTCAAGTATTTTTATTTTTAATTACTTTTTATTTTATAATTTTGATTTTAAATTATTTTATTTAATTATTTTTATTATTTCGATTTTTTTAATTTTTTTTTTGAAAAATTATTTTTTATTTTAAATTAGTTTCTTTAATTATTTTTATTTTTATTACTTCAATTTTTTAATTTATTTTGTAAAAATAATTTTTATTTTTAATTTATTTTTATTTTTATATATTTTGATATATTTTTAATTCTTTCTACTTTTTAAATTATTTTTATTTTATTTTATTCAAAAAAATCATTTTTTTATTTTTAATTATTTTAATTTTTAATTTCTTTCTTAAAAGAAAAAATAAAATAGAAAATAAAAAGATTAAAAATAAAAAAATTGTGATTGCATTTTAAAAATGCAACTCAAAGTGAGATACTTTGGGCTAAAGACTTTGGAGAGCATTTGAGATGCAATTGCATCTTCTCAAAGTGAGTCAAAAAAGTAATCAAACATTATTTGCATTTAGCCAAGGGATTTTATGGTCTCAAAGCTCATTTCAAATACTGAACCAAACAGGACCAAAACCCCTTTCTGCCTCTTGTCCCCTTTTTTTTTTATTCTTTCTCTTTGACTTTTCTGTCTTTGTTTTGTTTTCTTTTACTTTCTTTAATACCTTTCCTGAACCCCTTCTACCTCCCATCCTATTTTCATTTTCCATTTTTTTTGTTTTCCATTCTCCTTTATTATTTGTTTCGGGTTGTCTTCTTCGTGGGTCTTCTCCTCCCAAGCTCTACTGCAACCACCCCCAAACTTTCAAACGTCTATTGTATTCCCTCTCTTTTTGTTTTTCTTTTTTTTTATTCAAAGCAACATGGGTTGATCTGTCAACCGGGCCATTAGAGAAGACGATCGGAGGATTCGATGGAAAATTTTGGCCGAGACGCTAAATCACCCATTTCGAGCTCCCTATTCCACCAACACTCATCCTAAGCCCTTTTGATGCCCATAGACTCATCCTAAGCTCTTTTGATGCCCATACATGCCATTTTTAGCCATTAACAAAGCTTAAAATCAGACCTAGAGTATGTAAGCCGAGAGCCAAGAAAAATGGCGAACTCGAACCTTCCACTTCCAACACTAACAAGCTAACCTAATCTATCAAGAAGCATCATGGGACCTAGAGAAACTTACCTGAGCAATCGAAGGTCTCGGTTCAGCGCAAAGCGAGCATGCGAGCTCGAGAGTAGTTCACGAGTTCAAGGTTGACTCCATGGTTTTTATGCAATGCCAACGTAAAAAGAAGATACTTACATGGTCAGTAAGTGCTCAGGGAAAGTTTGAAACAGAAAAACAGAAGAAAAAACAAGAAACGGTAAATGTGCCATTGACGGAGCTCCTCGTGCTAAAAAATGATGCTTACCATTTTAGGGGTAGTAGAGCTGCATGGATGGGTCGAAGAGCTTTCTCGAGTTATCTGGAAGCTTGGGCGACGGTTAGTGAGCCTCATTTTTGTGCTAAGTATTCCGACGGAGAGCTTGAAGTTATTGATTTTTTTTTTGGAGCCCTTAAACTCGGCTTGTGATTTTTTAGTGAAAATCTCTCCTCGAAAACCTAGCCGCCTCTCCTCTTCTCTAGTTGTTCTAGTGGTGGAGCTCACTTGAGTGCCCCCTCCTTTTTCTCTTTTCTTTAATAATGGTCTCTACCTTTTTTTTTTTTCATTTGTGCTCCATTTCTGCTCCTTCTCTTTCAGTGGAGCTTCTCTTTCTTTGATGCTTTATCATCGAAAGTGCCCAGAAGACAACATTTTCAAATGTCTCACATCTTTCCTTGTCGAGGCACTCAAGTACATTCCAAAGTGTCCCTTGCCTATGCATTGCCAGCATTGATCATTTCGTTCCACAGCCAACAAGTACCATAATGCCCCAACTATATGACTGGCAAGCATATGTATAGTAGCAAATAATATGCAGGCAAAAACTAGATATAAGTCACAGTGAATGTTGAACAATTGTCACTGGTCTTTCGGTCCATGGTTTGGAGATGGACGAGAGGGACGACGTGAGATTTGTTGACAACGTCATCGAGATAAAAAAAAAAATACAATGCAGAAAAAATAAATATGCAATGCATGGTGAAATATTTTTGGTGAGAATTAATTCTCAATTTTGTATAAAGATGAATGAAAAAGAAAAATCAAAATTTAAGTGTTAACAATCCTCACTCATTACCCAACAAAAAATATCGATGTTGTATTCACATTAGTTATTTTTGTCTTTTTCTAAAATTTTCTAAAACTAGACTAAGTCTAAAGTATATAAACCCAGGCAAATCACAACCAAAAAAGTCAAGTGAACAATTAAAGATCATGGCATTGATAAAAACGCATCATAAAATTCAAACAATGCCCTAAAAGTTTAGAGAATGTGGTTCGAGTTTAATTTCAAAGGTGTTTATGAGTTTCCTAAAAAAGAATATAATCTATAAAATCTAGAGAATCTAAATCCAAATTTATGAAAAAAAAAAAAAGGTCCAAACTAGCCTAACCTAAGCTTTTTCTATTTTTAGGGATTTTCTAAAAGCTTTCTGATTTTTTAGAATTTTTTTCAATTTTTTCGATTGATTTATTTTTTTATCATCTTTTTATTTTTAAAAATGAGACCTTATTTTATTTTAGATCGTGGGAAAAGTGACGACAGAATTGAAAAGAAAAAAGTAAGAGATGTGGTACTTCATTCTGTTTTGTGATTTTTAAAAGTGATTTTTTTCTTCAGAATCAACTTTTTTTTGTTCTTATTTTTCTTTCAAAATTGTTTTCAAAAATAAAATCATTTACGTTACCAAATAGGATTCTGATTTTTTTTATTCTAAAAAAAGAATCGCAAAATCGAAATGTTTGCCATACGAAGTTTCACCCTCACGACAAACTGCGGAGGATGCTTACAGCACCTGTTCTTGGCGTTCCCAGTGGGGAAGTTCGTTTCGTCTAAGCATGCCTCGAGAATAACAACACATTGTACACCCGAGTATTCATGTCCTGTCGGAGTGACCCTCTGGTCGCTCCGACAGGACTGTCGCGACCTAAAAAAATCAGTTTCCCAATTTTTAAAGTTAATGGATTACCAGGTTAATTAAATTAAATTAACTAGCCTAGCTCGAACCCTCCCAAGTTCTATCAAATCGCGACTTAGGTTCAATTTCATCAAAAGAAGGATTTATCTTAGAGTCGCCACTAATCATTTTGGGTAAGTTGATTAGACACCTAAATAAAGCATCGGGAGAAATACTTTATTCCTACGAACCAGAGATTAATGAGTTCGGGGACTTGGTTACACTAATATTTCTACTAGTGCCCTTTCGGTACCAATTTCATGAAAATGTTCAACTTGGCAATTTTGATGAATTTTCACTTGAGATTCAAAGGTGCAATTTTTTTATTTTCTTTTTATGACAAGGTAAGGAACTAAATTATATGCAATGCATGCGGTTTAATCTAAATATTTACAAGATAAATTACGTGTGCAATTATCTACATGATGTGAAAATGTGCAACAAAAGCAAACCCCTTTTGTTTATTTTTTAAAGAAAATATTACAACGTGCAATAAAAATCTCAAAAATTGGATATGCAATTTATTCCAAAGAAATGCAATACGTCCAACAAGGTATAATCGAAATTCAAATCAATCCATTTAAGCAACACAATTTCGAATATTCTAAATGATTAGAATCGTTACCTGACTTGACGGATTTGATTATCGAACTCGAACCTCGGATTTCCTCGTCGATCAAGATTGCGGATCACGGCTCGAACGACGGGGATGGACTCGCGGATTGTATTGGTCGATGAAGATGGTAACTCGGAGCTTCGAACTCTCGTTCCCCTCAATTCTCTCTTCTAAAAGAATTCTCTCTTTTTTTTGTTTTCTTTTTCTCTCTAAATTTTCTTCTCTCCCAAAATCTCTCCTCAAGTTTTCTTCAATCTCCAAAGTCTTCCTAATTTCTCTCTAATCTCTCCAAAAGTCCTCCCTTCAAGGCTCTCATTCTTCCTCCTTTTATAGCCTACTCCCCCATCTTCCTTTCTCTATCTTCATTTATCATTCTAATTTTTCCACTAACTTCATCTTCCCTTCTAATTCCACCATCTTCCCTTCTAATTCCACCATCCTCCATTCTTTATCTCCATCTTCCCTTCTAATTCACCATCTTCCATTCTAATCTTTCCATCTCCCATTCTAATTCTTCATCTTCCCTTCTAATTCTACCATATTCCATTCTCCATCTTTCCTTCTAATTTCTCCATCTTCCCTTCTATATCTCCCATTCTCCATCTTCCTTTCTAATTTCTCCATCTTCCCTTCTATATCTCCCATTCTCCATCTTCCTTTCTAATTTCTCCACTATCCCTAAAATTTTATGTATTTGCAATTCAGCCCCTGAAGTTTTATGTATTTGCAATTCAGTCCCTGAAGTTTTATGTATTTGTAATTCAGTCTCTGTGGAAAAATTTCTTTTAAGTTCAAAACTTCATAAGCCTTTCGGCACACCTCCCTCACGCTCAATCCAATCGTTTGTCAATTTAAGCTCAAATCCTCCGTCGTTAGCCATAATAAAATGCATGACCGACAAAAAATTAAATATGCAATGCATGAAAAAATTAATTTTTGGTGAGAACAAATTCTCATTTTTTTATGTACTTAAGTGAATGAATTTTAAAAAGTCAAAATTTAGGTGTCAACAGCTGCCCCTCTTTAAGCGGAGACTCGTAGAGGTTTCGCTCAAAGACAAAATTGAACCTAAATTTTGACAATGCAAATGAATGATGATGATGATTTTTGATTTTTTTTTTGTGGGGGAGTTTTAATCCCATTTTATATGCAAGTGCAATGATGCATGATGTGCAGGACTGTAAATAACATGTGTTAAGATTTCTCTGCTCCGAGAAAAAGGATTAAAGAAACCTGCACATGGATCGCATATAAAATGTCGGTCTTACCAGATACTTCATAATGCTAGTGATTCCCTTAAGCTTCAGGCATTTTGTGGATGTAAGAATCTTAAGGTACTGGTGCCTATCCGTTACCAGAGGTTTCCCCTGATGCGAGAAAGCGCAAGATCTGTAAGGGGATGTGTCCACTGCATTTCTTCGAGTGGAGTCACATAGTTTCTTTCAAGATCATTAGAGCTGGTCCTTGATGATCTGAAAGGGTATCAAAAACCATAAGAGCATCAAAACCATAAGAGCATGTCGATTATGGTTTTTGATAAAATTTGTCGAGACCACGAGAGCATGTCGATCATGGTTCGAACAAGCATCCAGACACAAGAGCATATCGATTATGAACTGGATAGATAAGATCAAGAACATGAGAGCATGTCGATCATGAACTTGATAGGGTACAAAAATCACAAGAGCATGTCGATTATGATTTTGATAAAATTTGTCGAGACCACAAGAGCATGTCGATCATGGTTCGAACAAGTTTTTCATGCAGGTCACAAGAGCATGTCGATTATGAACTGGACGAAATTTAGAAATGTGCTTTCTCATTGGTGCAAACTCAAAGTTTGCGATTTTTGAAAAGGGTTAGAAAACTTACCTGGGTTTTCTGGGTAATTGAAAGGTAGACTTCTTTCAAGATCATTAGAGCTAGTCCTTGATGATCTGAAAGGGAACGAGATCACTAGAGCTGGTTTTTGATGATCCAGAAGAGTTTCGAGATCGCTAGAGCGGGTCTTGGACAATCCGAAAGGGAAATGTGCCGCCAATCTCACAGGGCAGTGACTACATCGAGAGAGTGTGCTATACGAGTCATGTCAGTGTAAACACAAGATATTCAAAAATGGGTTCAGAAAACTTACCTGAGAGCTTGGAAGGTGGCCAGGTGGACACTTGCCAGCATGGCTTTGTTCATTCAATCATCCTTGGATGGATTTCAAGACCTCATGAGGTAACTCAAATATTAGGGATGCATGTGCTTAAACAATGTTTAGATGTAACATGTATAGGCATGCATGCTGAAATTCATTCAGTGGATTTATGCAAAACTATTCTGTCAAGTTTGCATTACCAATTCTGTTCAAGGAGGTAATTACATTGTGAATACCTCGAATGTACTCTGAATGGGGGACTTCAGTCCGAAAGGGCTTTCTCCTACTCTTGAGGAAAGCTATTTATCCTAACTGTAGGATTCAAGAGAAATCACTCAATCTTACCATCATCGTCTTCAACAAGGGTCTGAGTAATCTCACAATTGGTACTACCGAGCCGATCTGGAGGTCTTGATTAGGACGTAATATGGGCTAGGTCAATGGTTTACCAAATGGGACTCCTGTGGAGTCAAGGCCTTTTTTAAAGAAGATCTTCATCATCTGCTCTGGGTTTACAAGTCAAGAACCCTGCAAAAATGAGAGAGAAATAATCTTGCTCGAACTTCTTCGAGCGATGCTTAAGATCATTCAACTCTACGTTACTTCATGTGCCATAATCAGAAGAGACTTTGAAGGGTTGTAACGTATGTTAGGATTTGGGACTGAGAAACGAAAAGGCTCGCTTTGGTTCAGAAAATATATGAGAATGGCTTGATGCTAGTGATCATTGTTGTCTTGCCACCAATCTTAGCCTTCTGAAATTGATTTCAAAATGTGCCATCACTGCTTGAGGATGGAGTTTCCGCTGATGATTGCAATTTCCCATTTGACTCTCTTGGAGACTTTTTCTTTACAAGTCATCCGGTTGGGATTTACAGGAAGGATAAAATGCACATCCAAATTTCAACATATTTTACAAATGAACGAGGATTAAATGGGCATAGGCCTTGCTTTTGATAGGCATTTTGCTTTTACTGCCAGGGATTTTCTGTGGGACTAGCCTTTGCTTTTCCTTACTCCCGACTCCTATTTTCTTTTTACAGGAAGGATAAAATGCACATCCAAATTTCAACATATTTAACAAATGAACGAGGATTGAATGGGCATAGGCCTTGCTTTTGATAGGCATTTTGCTTTTACTACCAAGGATTTTCTGTGGGACTAGCCTTTGCTTTTCCTTACTCCCGACTCCCATTTTCTTTTCTTTTTTGAGAGAGAGCTATCTCTCTTTCTCTCTTTTTTTTTTCTTTTTCGGAAGAGGTTTTTTTATTTTTCTCTTTTTCGGGAGCAGGCCCTTTTCTTTCGGGCGGAATTTGCTCTTCTTTTAAAATCCCATGATTTTGAATGAGAGATTAAAACAACATGAATATTCACATACAAAAGCTGTGTCAAACAATCACATGATGTAAAATGCAAGATTTTGGGAATTCTTCATTGATCCGATCTCTTCAGTTCTGTTCTTTGGTGATGACGTCATCTTCAAATCGGAACGAGCAATGATCACCAACGGGGTTTGAGAAATGAATATACAGGCTCAATTGGGCTGTACAATGGATGTAGTGTATAGGATAGAGAAATGAATGCTCTTCATCATCTTAAGACACTTGAATTAAAGTTCGAGTTTAATGTAAAGAAACACCCGAAGATTGATGCTGGTCAAAGCAAGAGAATTTCTAACCATTTACCTCATGCCGCTGCTGGAATTACCTTGTCTTGCCCCGATGTGGGGTGGTTCTTAACAGGGGTAAGAAAATGAAATCGCCGCTCAAGGAGGTTTGCAATGAACACCTGTAGCATTTGGATGGGGAATTGGATGCCTCTGTCACTTCGGCTATCGTACCTTTTGCGAGAAAACCCATCGCCTCGAGGAATGCGGATCCCGACTACTGCTCATCTCACTGGAGATTAGACCATAGGATGTGCATGGGAATGGCTTACCTTTCATCATCCCGTCATGCCCCATTCTGTACACTCGATGTATCATATGTAATTTACATTCCCTATTCAAAGTTGGTAAATTCAATTGGACCAAAGAGACTTTCCCAATTGAAACCATCCCAAATGGAGATCAGTAATGCAAGCAGGAATTGAATAGACATGCATTGGAGAATCATGAAAACTTCAGATTATCAATAATGTCAAAACAATTCAAGCATAATACTTCTTTACAGCATCAGAGTTAACAGGATTGGTAAAAACTCGATTATCCATCTCTGCCAGAATTAGAGCACCACTTGGGAGTACCTTCTTCACAACGTACGGACCGCCATAGTTTGGCGCAAACTTTCCTTCTGGGAGTGGAATTATGGGCAACAACTTTCGCAAAACAAGATCTCTTTCCTGGAATTGTCGAGGCCTGACTTTCTTGTTAAAGGATTTAGCGAGCCTTTGCTGGTAGCACTAGCCGTGACAAATGGCTTTGAGCCGCTTCTCATCAATCAGGTTCAATTGATCCATCCGCTGTTGGATCCAGTCGACTTCTTCCAGCCCATCTTGGGACAATATGCGCAAGGAAGGAATCTCTACTTCAACTGGTAACACCACTTCCATTCCGTATACAAGAGAGTACGGGGTTGCCCCAGTAGATGTTCGAATTGAAGTTCGATATGCCATGAGTGCAAATGGCAGCCTCTCATGCCAATCACGATGATTCTCAGCCGTTTTAGCTAAGATCTTCTTGATGTTCTTATTGGCTGCCTCCACCGCTCCATTCATCTGAGGGCGATATGGAGAAGAATTCAGATGCTTGATTTTGAATTCTTTGAACAACTCATCCACTTGCTTGTTATTTAGATTTGAGCCATTATCTGTGATTATGGTTTCAGGCGAACCGTATCGAGCAATAATGTCCCGACGGATGAATTTCACAACATTTCGTACTGTGACTGCCAAATACGATGCGGCTTCGATCCATTTTGAAAAATAATCAATAGCGACCAGAATAAAACGATGCCCATTAGATACTTTCGAATTGATAGGGCCGATCACGTCGATACCCCACATAGAGTATGGCCATGGCTCAGATAACTGATGCAACTCACTTGGAGGAACATTAATTTTGTCACCATGGATCTGGCACTTGTGACAACTCCGAACATGTTGAATGCAATCGCTCTCAAGGGTGAGCCAGTAATATCCCAACCTCATGATCTTCTTAGCCAGCATGTGGCCGTTCATGTACGGACCACAAATCCCTTCATGCACCTCCATCATCAGACGGACTGCCTCTGTAGAATCAATGCATCTCAAAAGGATCGGATCAAAGGACCGCTTGTACAGGCACTCGCCACTCAAAAAGAATTTTGAGGCCATTTTCTTTATATACCTCCGATCGGTTGCGATACTCTTCCCTGGAAACTCCTGCTTTTGGATATAAGTCTTGATGTCATGGTACCAAGGCTTACCATCCGGTTCCTTGGTCGTAACCATACAATAAACCGGTCTTCTCAATACCTCGATCTTCAAAGGCTCGACTTCTAGCCCATCAGTGGCTTGCAACATTGATGATAGAGTTGCTAGTGCATCAGCGAACTGATTTTGCATTCTAGATAGATATTCAAATGAGATGTCATCAAACTCAACCACTAATTCATCAAGATATTCATGGTAAGGAAGCAATTTGGCATCTCGTGTCTTCCACTTCCCAACGGTTTGCAGAATAATCAACGCTGAATCCCCAAACACCTTAAGCCGGGTTACTCCCATCTCAATTGCGGCTTGCAATCCAAGAATGCATGCTTCGTACTTTGCGATGTTGTTAGTACAAGGAAAAATCAATTTCGCTGCCACTGGATAATGTTGTCCTCCTGGGGATATCAACACTGCACCGGTACCTGACCCGGACAAATTTACGACTCCATCAAAAAACATGGTCCAAGAATAGTTACCTACCGACATGATTCGATCTTCGGGATGGTCGACATCTTCATGCTGTCCCGGATTTTCGGCCAGGACATCAGCTATTACTCGCCCTTTGACTGACTTTTGTGACAAATACTGGACGTCAAACTCAGAAATGAGAATCTGCCACTTTGCAAGCTTCCCAACTAAAGCGGGTTGATTTAGTAAGTATTTGATGGAATCACATTCCGTCACCAAGAATATTTGGTAATGCAAAGTGTACTGCCGTAGTCGGTGTAACACCCAGACTAGTGCTGCGCACGTCTTTTCCGCTTCGGAGTAATTCAGTTCGGAGGTTGTGAACTTTTTACTCAAATAGTAGATAGCTCGTTCTTTACCATCTTCTTTACTTGTCTGAGCAAGCATAGCACCCAAAGACTCATCATGAATTGTAAGATATAAGATTAGGGGGCATCCCGAAGTGGGTGGAACAAGTATGGGTGGATTCATGAGGTGCTGCTTCAATTTCTCAAAAGCTTCTTCACATTCACCATCCCATTTGACCAGTGCATTCTTCTTGAGTAGCCTAAAAAATGGCTTGGCAGTCTCAGACAGCTGAGCAATAAATCGGGCAATGTAATTCACTCTGCCCATGAGGCTACGGACTTCCTTGACGGTCGTTGGCGGCTTAAGCTCACAAATAGCCTTTACCTTGGCCGGGTCGATCTCAATACCCTTGTTACTAACAATGAACCCCAATAATTTACCCGAGCTGGTACCAAAGACACACTTGGCGGGGTTGAGGCGTAACTTGAACTTTCGCAGCCTTTCAAACAATTTTGTCAATGTCATAACGTGATCCTCTCCACGCCGAGTCTTGGCGATCATGTCATCAACGTAGACCTCAATCTCATTATGCATCATGTCATGAAATAGCGCAACCATCGCTCGCTGGTATGTTGCCCCGGCATTCTTGAGACCAAAGGGCATAAATTTATAATGGAACACCCCCCATGGGGTTGTGAATGCTGTCTTTTCTTTATCTTCCTCACTCATCAAGATTTGATTATAGCCAGAGAAACCGTCCATGAATGAGAATAATTCGAAACCCGCTGACTATCGACAAGCACATCGATATGTGGGAGAGGAAAATCATCCTTCGGACTAGCTTTATTCAAGTCACGATAATCCACACAGACTCGTACACGACCATCCTTCTTCAAGACCGGGACTATGTTGGCCACCCAACTCGGGTATCGGGTAACTTCAATGAATCCAACGTTGATAAGTTTCATGACTTCTTCTTCAATCTTCTTTACGAGTTCTGGTTTAGCCTTTCGCTGCCTTTGCTTCTTAGGTTCAATCAAGGGATCAGTCGGTAAACAGTGTTCGACGATTGATCGATCAAGACCGGGCATATCTGCATAAGACCAGGCAAAGATATCCTGGTAGTCCCTTAAAAGGTTCGTCAGACGCTCAGCTGTGCCCATAGGAAGATTCGCCCCGATTTTAATCTCTCTGGGGTTTTCTTCACTGCCAAGGTTTATTGCGACAGTTTCCTTGCCGGTTAGAGCTTTAACCTTCTCATGGTGTTCAAGATTCCGTTGTATTTCCTCGATGTCAGAACCTGATTCATCCGAACTATCTGAGTCATTGGCATGGCATATGGTAGGATCCACTGCATTTCCTTCCTCATGTTTGCCCTCTGAATCTAAACCCTCCAGTGGATCGTCGAATATGGCATTGACGGACGGTCTTGGTGGTTTAGGCACCATGTAAGGCTCTTCATCGGGGCTCTCATTAACCTGCATTGGATCTTCAGATATTGCAGCAATAGTTAAGTCTCCAAACCAGTCGGCTAGGCTAGGTATGTTATCCTCATCAGCTTCTTTGTTATCGAAAACCATTGGCGGAGGTTTCTGTCCTTTTGAGTCGGGGAAAACTATGCCAAGATCATCCTTGAATTTACTCAATTCATCATAGCCGCCCACCACTCCGGCTGAAATGAAAGTCTGATAAAGAGGCAGGGATAAAGGTCTATATTCTGACTTTCTACAACCTATCAGGCTTTAGCATCCATGGTTAATTCGACGATACCAGCGACCTCGTCCACGGTGCCTATCTCCCCGGTATCCTAAGTCAGCTGTATGGATTTGTCCACTAGCCTCGATCGGAGTGAGCATTCCTTGACTGCTTTTGCCTAAACCAGTACCAGGCTCGTACCCATTGCCCACCATTACCTTGGCAACCATGAGAGAAGCTTTTGACAGTTCAGGAACCGGTAAAGGGCTATCTGGTGAGGCGTAGATAGTGTGTATCAACTCGAAAGCATGATACAAGTCCTCTTCAGTATGGGCTGGTTCAATGTAAGGGATGGCGGTTGCATTGAAAATGCGATGATCTTCCTCACCATGGACAACCACCAGTTTTTGCTTGACTACAAACTTAACTTTCTGGTGAAGACTCGATGGTACGGCACCTGCATTATGGATCCATGGACGGCCAAGCAGCAAATTGAAGGCTGAAGGGATGTCTAATACTTGGAACAGAACATCGAACATGGAAGGTCCGATTTGAATTTCAAGGTTGATCTGTCCCAGAACATTTTTCTTCATACCATCGAATGCTCTAACCGAAGTGTTGGCGGTCTGCATTCTGGCCAAGTCAATACCCAGGCGGTTGAGAATAGCTAGGGGACACAAGTTTAGAGCCGAACCATTGTCGATCAGTACCCGGGCTACATGGGTTTGCTTGTGCTTCACCGTTATGTGCAAGGCCATATTGTGACCTCGCCCTTCAATCGGGATCTCATCGTTGGCGAATGCTACTTGATCTTTTAGCAGGATTGTCCCAACAAAGTTCTCTAATTTGTCTTGATCAATATCTTCAGGCACGTGCACTTGCCCCAATACCTTCATTAATGAGTCTCGATGCTTCTCAGATGACTGTAGGAGCTCCAGCAAGGAAACCTGGGCTGGCAACTTTCTCAGCTGATCAACTATACTATACTCGCTGGCTTTGATGATTGCTAAGAATTCCTTAGCCTCTTTCTCATTAACATGCTTAGCTGACTGATCATGATCATAAACCCGTCCCGATCTAGTCACCAATGCTAAATCATAAGACCATGGTACTGCTTTATCATCTGCGTACGGGGATGGCTGTGGTGCAGCGACTATAACAATCCCGAGTTCATCATCACAAGCGTCTTCCAAGGGCGGCATGTCAGCTAATTCTGGATCATCTTTAATCAATTCTGTAATATCGTTCTTATTCAGATCGGCTTTTTGCTCGGATACACCTTGTGTCATAGCTAAAGCTGCAAACTCTTGATCCCAGTCTATTATTATCTGTGACGTGGTTGCTACTAACCCATCTTGGCTAGTACATATGATCATCCCTTGGTCGATCAGGGTGAAGACTTTTTTCTTCAGTTGGTCAAAAGATACCACCTCTCCGGTACGATAGTAGCCTGCCCTAACTAGAGCATCAAAGGTGTCAACTATCCGCGCCTTGAAACCGCCAAGTGGATCAGCTTCCGAACTAAAAATAGCATTGACCTTGCCCGAGTGATCAGGCAAAGGATTATTTTGGACATTGGGCTGTTGATTATCCTGGAATGTGAATGCTTTGGACTCGAGCAAGTCCTGGATCCGGTTCTTGAGAGCGAAGAATTCATCTGTGTCGTGCCCGGGCTCACCACGGTGGTAATCACACCGCATCGGTTTTGATGTCAACAGCTTTTTCTTACGTAGGACAATCAAGACCTGGGAAAGAGTTCCGGGAAGTGGGGAAAATTGCCGATTATTGCGCCTGAATCCTCTTTGCCCTTGAGTGTCAAAGTTGGCTTGCTGTTGAACTTTTGGCGCTTGAATCGGAGGCCTTTGCGTGTAGGTAAAATTCACCTGTGGGGCTGGTTCTTTGTCCTTTTTCATTCCAAACCGCTTTGCACTGGTACCAGCATCTCCGTACCATCCCTTCTTGATTCCGATCTCTATTTCCTCTCCCATTGCAATGAGGTGGCTAAACAATGTTGCCCCAGTCCCCAAAATACGTGATCGCATCGCTTGAGGGAGGGTAGAAACAAACAATCTCATGAGTTCCTGCTCAGGCGGGACTGGCTTTAGCTGGGACGCAATATTCCTCAATCTAGAGGCGTATTGCTTGATTGTCTCACCCATCTTCATCTCTGACTGTTCCAGGTCCTCTCTAGTGGTCAGGACGTCCAGGTTGAAACTAAAATGCTTGACAAATGCAGTGGCCATCTTTTCCCAATCATCCATGCGATAGATCTCGTAGTCAATGTACCACCTCATGGCTGCATCCTTTAGATTGGCCTGAAAAGTCTGAACCATCAGAGGGCCGTTTGCCACATGCCTGCCCATTCTTGCTTGGTACATCTGGACATGTTGAACTGGATTGGAAGTGCTGTCGTACTTCTCAAAATCGGGTATCTTGAACTTCTCTGGCACATCGACCTTTGAAAAGACAGATAGGTCAATTTGTGGTATGTTGTGCGCCCCTTCCATCTCTCGTATCTGCTGCTTCATTTAAGCAATGGCTTTCATGGCTTCTTCGCTTATTCCCCCAGCCACAAGGCTAGCTTGGGGTGCGGGGACAACAAGCGATGTGCTAGAGCTGGCACCAGTGATAATGACATCTTCGAGGGGTGGAACATATATGGGAGCGCGGTCAGTGCCTTTGCCAGCGTTGTCTGGTGAAGGAATTGCCTTGGCTGGAAAGACGGAGCTGGACAGTTGCAGCTGGCCTAGGAGATCGACCGTCAACTTCTCCATCGCATGGGACAGCATTCCCTCGAAATGGTTATTCATCATATTCGTGTGCTCCTTCAAGGCTCCCTGCAGTGCTTCGTGAACGATAGCGTTGATCTCAACTTTGTCGGCCATTTTTCTCGTCACTGACCGGGTAATATGTGGGTGCTGAAGATCCGTGATGAATTACCTAAAAAATTAATGATTGGGGTAAGTATAATGTGTGAGAAAAGTGGGTTGGTCCATGACACTCTCTAAGCTCCAAAATGAGGCAAAAATAAAACGAAAGGATTGATTCAGGTAGCTTCTAGTTTCGTCGACCTTTACGAGAAAAATCATATTAATTCGTACAGAGGTCAAAATGGTATGACAATTTGGGAGCCGATACCCAAGATGATGATTAACAACTTTCATGTTTTGGTCACAGGAAAATTCTTTGTGGATTAATACAGTTTAATACTTCTTTGTAAAAATTTTGCCCAGAAAACTGATCTGTCCGGTTTTTACTTCGAGGATAAATGGGTCATCAAAAATGTGAATTGATACCCAAAAATTTCCAGTTCACTAATTAAAATCCTAATCTACAACTTTCATGTTTTAATTTTTCTCGAAAGAGTATGTTTTCTAGTGATAAATGGAGAAACAAAAGTGAAGTGGAGAAAATTCCAGAATTCAGATAGTTTTTCTTTCACATTAAATTCAGTAATAAATGGAAAATACATTGAATTGATTCAAAAAAAATTTTGAGTGATGAAGTAGGGTCTTGTGAATGTTTTCTGTGAAGACTCTATGGATCAATTAAAACTATAAAGTTCAATAAAAATTATGTAATACCAGAAAGTCATATCTGAACAGTAACCTTTATTACAAGAAAAGCTCATAAAGTCATGAAAATGCAACATGGAACAACAATCCTAAACATGGAAAATCAAGCTGTTTTTGTTTTCTTTGTAGCGACGCAATCTATAGACAAATGGGCCTCCAACTCTTTCCGAAGTCGTGCATTTTCCTTAGCCAAGCTCTTCATTTGTCTTTTCGCCTTTTGCGTCTTCTTTGCATAGGTCTCGATCTCGGCTTGACGGGTGGGCTTCACAATCACCAACGGGAACTTCGGAAGCATGTGAGTTGGTATCAAATGATACTTAATATACCGAGCCTTCGCATGATAACATTTTTCCTTTCCCTCGAGCTCCTCCTTGGGTAGTGATAGTGAGTGAGTCTTGGACTTGAGCCAAGTTTGGTCAAGATGCTTGATCTCGGTTCTATAATTCTCGCCTACAACGAATTCAACTTGAAAAGTGTTTGGCCCCAAAGGTGGTGGAATATCCTGTAAAACTCCATATTGCCGTACCACACGGAGAGAATGATACTGCGTCATACCGGTAATACCCAAAAGAAGTATAGGCTCTCGCTCACCATGGTACAAACGAGCCTTAGAGACTTGAAACCATATAGCTTGCCATAGAAAAGTCTTGGGACTCGGATCTTTAAATAAATCAATTCACTCGGAATAAGACAATCTAGCGATATTTTTTTGCAACTCTTGAAATTTTGCAATTGGGTTTTCCTCTTGACTTACCCGTGGAAAGGTCATTTTTGAGCCGAACTTAGCATAATGAGAGAAAAACCACATTTGCAAAAGTCCAACCGGAGCGTGAAATGTTTTTTCCTTGTTTTGCTTAAAACGAGTCAAAGATATAAAAGTCTCGGCCAGGATAGCATTAGTAAAGTTCATTCAAGCCATGGATGGACTAATAAAATCCTTTTGGAGCGGAAAGATCACAAGTCCGAAGAAAGCTAGAATAAAGATCCTGCTTTGCAAGTATGAATTGCTCTCATAAAAAAGTTCAACAAGGAATGAGAAAGGGCACATATGACAATTTCCTTTTAAAATTTTCCTCATTTTATTTTTGCTAATTTTCAAAAACTCAGCAAAAATGAAAATTGGATCCATTTCCACACAAGGGCGAATTAAATCAATGCTCAAAGGTTTTCCAATGGCAAGGCTATACTCTTCCAAAGTCGGAGTGAGCTCGTGCTTACCTAAAATGAAAGTAGCAGTATATGGGCACCAGAAATGTGCAAGCGCCTGCATGACCCCAGTCTATAATTCGATATCCAAAAGTGGCAATACGTGACCCATACGACTAAGGGCATAGGTCTGTGCATCAATGCTCAAATGCCTCCACATCTGCTTCAACTCGGCCTTTGGAATGTACACGAAACGGATATCAATGTATCCCATTGTCTATAAATCACGCGCCACAATCCTAAGTGTCACGGACAGATCCAAACAATAACATAAGATAAGATGAAGTTCAGAAGCGTACTTTACCGTGGGATAGGAAAATAAACAATCACATGGACATGCACATGACTCGTGGGTTAACCTTATTCTAACTATCCTAAAGGCTCACAAATTGAAGCGAAAGACTTACGGCAAGGCGACAATCTCGCGCACATAATCAAGATTAGTCGCTATCCCGCGACGTAACCAAGATTAGCCGGGCCTTTCCACTTCGGATACTCGGGTAATCTTACCAAGCCTGAGGCATAACTTTTGAAACTCATTTTTAAAAAGAAGTTCGGGATTGAATCTGGACTAACTTTCGACGTGATCTCACGGCGAATGCTAGAACCAAATCACAATACCATCCTAAAACTAGTGGCCCAGGTCCGACCACGGGATGTGTGTGATGTAGTGCTAAAGCGATTAATCATGCACAACAATTAAATGCAAACACCGCTTCAATAATTCAAAAATTAAATGACAAGTTTCACACACCAAACCTGCAAAACAAAGGGTTAGCCAAACACTCCACCCCTTATAACTCCCGTTCTACAAAACCATTTAACACCTAAGGATTAAAATTCAACCAATTGCCAAACCAAGTGAATTTTCATGAAATTTTTCTGGCCTAAGTCCTCCTTAAATTTGAAAAAATTCAAGTTATTCCCTAGTGGAGTCGCCAAACTGTCGCGACCTAAAAAAATCAGTTTCCCAATTTTTAAAGTTAATGGATTACCAGGTTAATTAAATCGAATTAACTAACCTAGCTCGAACCCTCCCAAGTTCTACCAAATCGTGACTTAAGTTCAATTTCATCAAAAGAAGGATTTATCTTGGAGTCGCCACTAATCATTTTGGGTAGGTTGATCAGACACCTAAATAAAGCATCGAGAGAAATACTTTATTCCTGCGAACCAGAGATTAATGAGTTCGGGGACTTTGTTACACTAATATTTCTACTAGCACCCTTTCGGTACCAATTTCATGAAAATGTTCAACTTGGCAATTTTGATGAATTTTCACTTGAGATTCAAAGGTGCAATTTTTTTATTTTCTTTTTATGACAAGGTAAGGAACTAAATTATATGCAATGCATGCGGTTTAATCTAAATATTTACAAGATAAATTACGCGTGCAATTATCTATATGATGTGAAAATGTGCAACAAAAGCAAACCCTTTTTTTATTTTTTAAAGAAAATATTACAACGTGCAATAAAAATCTCAAAAATTGGATATGCAATTTATTCCAAAGAAATGCAATATGTCCAACAAGGTATAATCGAAATTCAAATCAATCCATTTAGGCAACACAATTTCGAATATTCTAAATGATTAGAATCGTTACCTGACTTGACGGATTTGATTATCGAACTCGAACCTCGGATTTCCTCGTGGATCAAGATTGCGGATCGCGGCTCGAACGACGGGGATGGACTCGCGGATTGTATTGGTCGATGAAGATGGTAACTCCGAGCTTCGAACTCTCGTTCCCCTCAATTCTCTCTTCTAAAAGAATTCTCTCTCTTTTTTTTTTGTTTTCTTTTTCTCTTTAAATTTTCTTCTCTCCCAAAATCTCTCCTCAAGTTTTCTTCAATCTCCAAAGTCTTCCTAATTTCTCTCTAATCTCTCCAAAAGTCCCTCCTTCAAGGTTTTCATTCTTCCTCCTTTTATAGCCTACTCCCCATCTTCCTTTCTCTATCTTCATCTATCATTCTAATTTTTCCACTAACTTCATCTTCCCTTCTAATTCCACCATCTTCCCTTCTTTATCTCCATCTTCCCTTCTAATTCCACCATCCTCCATTCTTTATCTCCATCTTCCCTTCTAATTCACCATCTTCCATTCTAATCTTTCCATCTCCCATTCTAATTCTTCATCTTCCCTTCTAATTCTACCATATTCCATTCTCCATCTTTCCTTCTAATTTCTCCATCTTCCCTTCTATATCTCCCCTTCTCCATCTTCCTTTCTAATTTCTCCATATTCCCTTCTATATCTCCCCTTCTCAATCTTCCTTTCTAATTTCTCCACTATCCCTAAAATTTTATGTATTTGCAATTCAGCCCCTGAAGTTTTATGTATTTGCAATTCAGTCCCTGAAGTTTTATGTATTTACAATTCAGTCCCTGTGGAAAAATTTCTTTTAAGTTCAAAACTTCATAAGCCTTTCGGCACACCTCCCTCACGCTCAATCCAATCGTTTGTCAATTTAAGCTCAAATCCTCCGTCGTTAGCCATAATAAAATGCATGACCGACAAAAAATTAAATATGCAATGCATGAAAAAATTAATTTTTGATGAGAACAAATTCTCATTTTTTTATGTACTTAAGTGAATGAATTTTAAAAAGTTAAAATTTAGGTGTCAACAAGGACATGATTAATGGCTGCACGATACAGATTAAATCTCTGAAGGGAAACGTCCGTGATAATGTCGTTAACTGCAAGCTGCATTATTAAGTCTGCTCCCCAGTCAATCCGTAAAAGATCAACTCCCAGTGAAATGGCATAAGTTAGGATGGGAATCTTTTGACTTTTGCTCGAATCATGTCACGTACCAAAAAGTTACCCAAATAAAACATTCTGGTATAAATCTTATAAGATGCATGAATTTATAGAAGTGAAACTTTACATTCATTTAAGATAACACAGATTCTTTGTTCCTTGTTGTCATGTTACCTTTGTCATTGGCATCTTTAATTAAATGACTTATCTCCACCAATCTTGTTACATTTTTCTTCAATTCAATTATTGTAAAAGGGAACTCCACGGCGAACACAAACTAGGCAAAAATGGTTTAAGCATGTTCCTCTAAAAAAAAAACAAATATTTTAGCGAATAACAACTAAAATATGACATTCAAGCATCATCTCCTTTTGTGTGCTTAGAAGTTAGGGTTAATACCACAAAAAAACCTCAAATTGATATAGATATGGCAAATTTATCCCAAACTATTTTTTTATCACAAAAAATCCAAAACGGATACACACTCCAAATTATTTTTTGAACCACCAAAAATCTTAAACTAGCACACTATGATAAATTTACCCCAAATCACTTTTTTAATCATCAAAAAATCTCAAACTAGTACACTTATGATAAATTTACTCTCTCTTAGTTTCTGTTAAATTTTATCCTCAAAATACTAAATTAGATTACAGGTGTACCAATCTAGGGTTTTTACACTCTTTTTGTCATATGTATATTAGTTTATGATTTTTCATGGTATTAACACAATTCTTCGAAAACTAGAGGAGATTGCATTAGTTTGAGATTTGTTGCGGTAAAAAATGGTTCAAGGTAAATTTGTCATATGTGTACTAGTTTGAAGGCTTTTATTGTTATCAAAAAATATTTTGGGATAAATTTCTTACAAGTATATCAGTTTCGAATTTTTGCGTGATATTAACTCTAGAAGTTAACGACTTTACCAAAAAAAACTCTAGAAGTTAACGAGAGATTAGTTATTTTCTTTTCCAAAAAGAGAGATTAAACTCATTTTCATTGTACAAATAAAACTAAAAGAATGTTATAAGAATCGAAAGTTCACCATTTATGTCTTCCGTATACTTGATATATACTTTTGTCATTGATCAATCCTCAAATATGGATTTTCTTTTCCTCTTTTTTCTTTTCTTTTTTGCAATGTTCACCTAAAAATTTCTAGGATTTCCAATTGAGTGTTTTTTTTTTTGTGCTTAAATGACATCACCGGGTTATGTTCCTATCATAGTCTAGGAAGCACCGACACTCTACGACACTCCTACGCTCTCCGACAATCTTTGACATGCAATTCAATTGTGGTCAGCACTCCAGGCACACAAGTTCAACATCCCGACATGTCATTTCGACAAGCATGAGATTAATTTCAAGCATTTTCAATAAATAATGGGTCAAAACGTAGATTTATAAAAATATATATATACTTGAATTATATATCTGGCCAACTAAAAACTAATATACCCAAACAGCAAAAAAAAAATCTAATTGTGAATCCCTAACGAAAGAAAAAGAAAAAAACTCACTGATATTTTCATATAATCATGTATACGAAAAAAATATACATTTAATATATAACGTGTCCCAAAGTGTCAAAATTCTCTATTTTTTAAAAATGATGTGTTGGAGTGTCATGTCGTGTCGTATGTCATGTGTCAGTGCTAGTTAGATCATAGTTTAAAAAATATATGCATAGATAAGAGATTTTAGAAACTAATGCTCCACTTGTACATCATATGCAAGATAGAGCATATAATGTGTAATGTAATTTTTTTTTAGTCATACAGCCTAATGTATCTTTGATTAGAGAGAGTCATAGACATACATTCTCCGTTTGCGTCAAATTTTCACCGAATTTCATTGAATGTTTTTCTCTTTTTTTTTTATTTATTGAAATGTTAGTATGCGAAGAATTTGTGGAAGGATAAGTAAATAGGGAAAGGTAAAAAAAATTGCATCTGGTCCCTGAAAAATCAGATTTGTTACTTCCCTGATCAAATAACCATGCGAAATTTGATGGATATGATTAGGGGTGAGCATGGTCCGATAAACATTTCCCACCAAACCGCACATCACCCACCAAGGACCAATTCCACGAATAGGAATCATGAATTGGGCAAGAGTTCCATGGAGCCACTGAGAACTGAATCGACAGTTCAATGTAATTACCAAGCGGGTCCATGAAACTAGCGCTAATAAGTTATTTACGTCCTCAAGTTAAACATGATTCATCCAAAAAATAGTACGGAAACTGATGCGTGGAGGGCGATTTTCAAGTTTATAATCTGTTAGAGTCAATATGTCGCCCTTTTTTGTTTCCTTAACGTATGCCGGCTCCAGCATCAAAAGTTAAAGATAACATTCGTTATCAACAACATCCAGTGGCGAATATTGAAGCTAAAACAAAAGAGTTCACTGAAATGCTTAGAGAGCAATTCTACCCATGGTTTGCACGGTACATAGTCATGAAATGATTTGAAGTTTAAACAATTGCCCATACTTTTAAGCAATTTTGACTATTCCGGTCTGGGTGGGCTATTCTAAGTGTGGAACCGGAAACCAGACCGGTCCCATGAGAATAGCCATTGCTAGGCCAATTCAATCTGGTTTTGAGCGGTTCGGGTATTTCCCCATTCTTTTTGCACACCATCCCTGAAAATCCCCCTTGGACACTGTCGGAATCGAACCCGGGCCAGGCGCACACTGTTGGATCGAGCAAACCTACTCCTCAGCAGATTCTACCAAGAAGCTCTTTGTTTTCTTCTCTTCCAGCCCCTTGGGCCGTAGACCCTACCAAGAACAAGAACCCCCCAACTACTCCCTTTTTTCTTCTCTTCTAAACACGTCTTTGAGGGTCGCTGTTGGAAAGAAAGGGAGAACTGGAAGCAATGGACACCAAGAAGTCCTTCCTTTGACATTATTCAAATAAATTGGTCAAGAGTAAGTCCACCAAAATTACGTTGGCAATAAAATCTTCAAACAAAATTCGATATTTGTAGAAACAGTATCGCTCATCTTTCGCCGTTCTCAGCAAAGCTGTACCACACGATTCAGTAGTATAGATCGAAATATCGAAACGTAAAATTGGTCGGGTAAAGTAGATGCTTATAAGGAAACAGGGTTAAAGATAGTAAATGACAAGTGGCATGTACTGATCACCTTTTCGGACTCTTCGGCTTCGTCGCTCAGCGAAGTGTTAAAACCGTTTTCGATTTGTTTTGCTACCCATTTACGCCAAGTCCAGATGCATGTGATGATGCGCGCTTGTCCGTAAGAATCGCTCAAATCGAAATTGGACAGCAGAGTTTGTAGCAACAACATGCTGTTTTTTCGTTACTCTGAAGAACGAGGAGATCAACAAACCTGGCGGAGGATGCTACAGCCTCTGTTCTCGGTGCTCACAGACATGCCTCGAGAATATCATATCAGGAGACTAAGTACTCATGTCCAGTCGGAGGTCGAAGGGATCCCTTCCAACTGGACACGGAGTTTTTTCCAATTTAGGTTTTAATTTGTTTTTACAAAAATAGGACAAAAAAAATATTTACCGGATTAGGGCCCATGCGGCACTTTAAATGCCGCTCAGGCCCAACCGGCATTCAAAGCGCCGAGCCCGACCCGGGTAGGGGCGGCTTGCGCGGCACTTTAAGTGCCGCACAGGCCGTGCCGGCCCAAAGGCCCTTTTTTTTTAATATTTTGTTATATGTTTTTAATTATATTTAAAAATTTATATATAAATATAAATAATTATATAACTTTCTAAATATAAACTTATACATATAATCATATAAAAAATAAAATTTTTAAATATAAATTTATATAAATAATCACACAAATTTATATAAATAATCATATAAATAATTATATAAAATTTTAATTAATAAAAAATATTCATATAAATAATTATATAAATTTTTAGACATAAAATTTTTATTTTGAGGCTTATTAAGATATATGTAATTAATTTATTAAGATATATGTCATTATATAATTATATAAATTTTTGTATATATAATTTTATTTTGAGGCTCATTAATATATTAAGATAAAATTATCAATTAATATAATGTATATAGAATGTACAAACATGGAAAAAAAAATATGAAATTAAAAAGCACCACTCTTGTAAATATTTTTTATTAACTATTTACATAGTAAATAAATTAATTACATATATCCTAATATATATTTTAATTAATTATTGATAATTTTTCTATAAAAAAACTTGAAAAGGAAAAAAATAATTGATTTAGTATGTAAATAAATAATTTATTTATTAAGATAAATTTTTCATAAAATTTTATATTTATATTTAGAATATTATTTTTTTCCTTTTCAAGTTTTTTATAGCATAATTATCAATAATTAATTATAAAATATATTAATATATATGTAATTAATTTATTGACTATGCAAATAATTAATAAAAATATCCAAGAGACAGGTGTTGGAGCTTTTTTTTTAATTTCATATTTTTTTCTATTTCTATAATTT
Source organism: Psidium guajava (assembly GCA_016432845.1). Taxonomy (NCBI): domain Eukaryota; kingdom Viridiplantae; phylum Streptophyta; class Magnoliopsida; order Myrtales; family Myrtaceae; genus Psidium; species Psidium guajava. The sequence goes on from CM028228.1 coordinate 30,630,122, forward strand.
TATATTTATATAAATTTATATATGTAATTTTTTTCCTTTTGAAGATTATTTTTATAACGTAATTTTCAATAATTAATTAAGAATTTTATTAGTATGTATGCAATTCATTTATTTGGAATTTATTTAAAATGTATATAATTATTTATATAATTTCATATTTGAAAATTTATGTAATTATCTAAATTAATTACATATATCCTAATAAGCCTCAATAAAAATTTATATTTAAAAATTTATATAATTATAAATTTTAAATATAATTAAGCAGTTATATAATTATTTATATTTATATAAAAGTTTTTAAATATAATTAAAAACATATAACAAAATATTAAAAAACAAAAAAAAAGGCAATGGAGCCTTTGGGCCGCGAAGGCTCGTGTGGCACTTAAAGTAGGTGCTGCACCCGATGAATGCCGCCTAGGCCCATGTGACATTTAGGCTGCCGGCTAGGGCCCGGGTGGCATTTAAAGTGCCGCTCGGGCCCTAATTCGACAAATTTTTTTTGCCCGATTTTTGTAAAAAAAAATTAAAACCTAAATTGGGAAAAAAAACCCCTGAACTTGTGGCGGAGAACCTCCTGAGTCAAGCGGATCCTCCACAGATCGACGCCGATGCTGGGAAGCTACTGGGGTCATCTCTAAAATTCGGTGGGCTTGCACCCGAGGACACAGCAAAGGTGCAGGTAGTGTTGCGGTGAATTACTTGTCGGGGGACCGCCTGATCTATGGGGGACTGGCTCATCTAGCCGAGAAAAGAAGGCAGCAGTATGCTCTAATTATTAAATTTTTACGGTTAGATGATTGAAAACCAGTGCTAAGTGGAGGGTGGCCGCTAGCCTCCAACAACCGAAATCGGTGACAAGCGAAAGGTGACGGACAAGCAATGACCAAAGAATGGTGATTGATAGTCGTGGGCTAGCAAATGGCAAACGACAACAAGGACACAAAAAAAGGCGATCAATGGAGGGTGATAGTCGGCCAATAGTGACCGGGGCCAGAGAATGATGACCGACGAAAGGTGACCGAACAAGCGGTCACCAGAGAATGGTGATCGACGATGGGGGGCCGGTAAATGGCAAACGACGGTAGGGACATGAAAGAGGCAACCAATGGATGTTGATAGGTGGTTGAGGATCAAAGACTGATGGCGAGCGACTGACGGGGCAACAATCTGCGATTGCAACAAGGACACAAAAGAGAGGTAGTGATAAATGGGAAAAATTCATATTTTTTTTTATGTTTCAAAAATAGAAATGTAGAAAACTTTTACTTCTCATTTTTATTTCAAACCTATTTTTGAGCAATTTTTTCTTTAAAAAAATAGAAAAGTAAGATTACGTTAGCAAATGGACTTGTGTCCCAAACTTGTTTCTCGGAACATGAAGAAAGAAAACACAAAGTAAATAGAATTAAGGGAATACTTATTTTATTTCAAGGTTGTCAATTCCTTTCCGTCCACCAAATGACAACGGTTGAGTTATTGTTTAATAAATTAGTGCGATTGTGGGGACCTCCACGTGAATTTTTCATCCTTTCTGCGGTGTGGTCCCAATAGCTAATTAATTTTTTTTTCTTGGGTGCAGCAGCAGCATGGGGAGACAAACTGGCAACCATCATTATTTACTATGACGAAAAATTTATCATTAACAGCATGGAGTGGCAATATGGTGGTAAAAATGAAAGTACTATCTTCATCGATATAACGAGGCTATCATAGATTGATTAGTGAGGGATATAATAAATAATTTACTATGCAAAGCACAATAATTACATCATTGTATTTTTGAAAAGAGCTTGAAAGACGGTTTGAGATACTTCAGTGATGATAATGATACTAAGGATATTACTTATCATTACTTTCATGAAGAGAAAGCTAAAGTGTATGTTGAGTATTACAGTAATGATGATGAGAGCATTTAAATAGGAGAAGTAGGAGGTAGTATTGAACTTAATACTCAGGTTGGGAATAAAACTATTTTAGACGAAAGCCAAAAAGAAGAGATTAAATTCGCTTTCAATGTATAAATAAACTAGCTTAGTCGTTGTGCACATAATTAAAGAACGTTATAAGAACTAGAAGTTCACCATTTATGTCTTTAGCATACTTGATATATACTTTTCTCGTCGATCAATTCTCAAATATTATTTTTCTTTTTCTTTATTTTTTTTTTGCAATGTTCACCTAAAAATTTCTGTAGTATTTCCTGTCTGAGTGCTTTTTTTTTCCCCCTTTATGTCCATCATATGCAAAATAGAGCATATAATGTTAAGTGTAACTACTTTTTAACACAAACAACCTAATCTATCTTTGATTGGAGAGTCACGGATATAACTATTCTCCCTAAAGCCGTTTGCGTCAAATTTCACTGAATTTTTTCATTAAAATGTTAGGACGCGGAGAATTTGTGAAAGGATAAGTAAATAGGGAAGGGAAGTTTTCTGCATCTGGTCCATGAAAAATCGGACTTGTTACAACCGTTGATCCGATGAATGTGCGAAATTTGATGGATATGATTACCCCTGAAATGCCCCTCGGAAATTGTCTGAATCCGACGGTGTGCGTGCCTCGCCCTCGTTGGATTCCGACAACACACACTGTTGGATTAGGCAAACCTTCTCCGAAGATTCTACCAAGAACAAGAAACCCGAGAGCTCTCTGTTTCTTCGCTTCCAATCCAATGCGCCGTAGATTCTGTCAAGAACAAGAACCCCACGACAACTCTCCGCTTTCTTCTCTTCTGAACACATCCGTCTTTGAGGGTCGCTTTTGGAAAGAAAGAAAGAACTGGAAGCAATGGACACCAAGGATGTCCTTCCTTCCACAGCGCGAAGCACCTCCCTGTCCGGCTCGTCTTCCACAGGTTCGCTTCTTATCCGTGCTCCTCCTACCCTCGACGACGACGGCGATGGCGATTCTGATTTCGAGCCGAAACCTCCGCGAATATACATTCAGGGCACTAGTTGCAGCGACGAAAGCAGCGAGAGAGGCTCTGACTGTGAGCGCTTGTACGCCAGCGGGGATGACTTCGAAACGGCGTCGGAGAGGCCGTTCGTTGCGGACCCGGATGAGGAAACATTGGAAGGAGGTTGTGAAATCGCGAAAGATGGAATCTTTAGGCCCTTTGTGGCAAACCCAGATGCGGGCAAATTTGAAAATAGCTGTAGTGAGGAGACGTGTAGTGATGTTGATGAGTACTCTTCTGTGGCGGAGACTCTGGCAGTGCATGACCATGACCCCATTGTTGACCAAGTTATGCCCATTGCGAGGTTGTCTATGGATTTTGAGGATGAGGACGGCTTGACGGTCGTTGAAGAAGGCGGGGATGAGGAGTTTGTGAGAGCTGTGAGAGTTCCGAGTTTCGACGTGTCTGAGATGGTGGAGAGTGCACCTTGGATTAGGGTGGCGGTGGATGAAGAGGAGAGAGATGAGCGTGAGTTGAATTTGTACATCGGGGATAGGATTGAGATACATAGCACTCGTGGTGAGTGTATAAGTGAGAGTAGTGGCCTTGCTTCTGTGAGGCATGCACGAGTTATGTCTCTGAAGGATGAGGAAGGAAGTTTCATGGAGCAGGATTTCCGAATGCTAGCGGATTTTGAATATTCGTGCAGTGAAGGTAGAAGAATCGAGGGTTCAGATGGCCATCGATCAAATGATGAGAAGGTTTGGGAGCTGAAGAATGGAAAACTGAGTGATGCTGATTTCGCTGAAAAGTGTGAAACAACTACGGCTTCCGAGGCCATGCAACTGAATTTCGAGGAATTAGATTTCGGTAGGTGCAAAATACTGATGCCAAGCTTTATACGTGCAGTTGAAGAGCCTGTTGTGGGGAAAGTTGCTATTGATGGTGAAGGTCTCACTCTTGAAGACCACTTGAACGATGAGACACCTCATTTGCAAATAGTTTCGGACGGCCCCGAAGATGCGGGGGAAGTTAAGCATTCAGACGATACTTATTGCAAAAACAGCACCAATGCAAGCCAGGAGGCTAGTGCAATGAATATAGAGGTTGTTGAAGCTAATGAAATGGGTTCATCGGATCCGGCATTGCACGATCATTGTAATCTCCTTAACTCTGTTTTTACAGTCACCCCTTCAGACCATGAACCGGAATTTTTAGGAGCAGATGCGGAAAATGAAGCATTAGATAAACCGAGAGGAGGTGAAAAGAGGGAATCAGAAGATGAATTCGCATCCTCTATTCTCTCAAATTCGGTGAATTCTCAAGTTTATACAGCAATATATGATGGCCATATTGTCTCTGAATCAAGCAAAGAACAGGATTGCTATGTTTATGGGGTGCATAATTTCTTAGTTGACTTGGATATCTTGGGAGATCTTCTCAAAGCATCTTCTTGTACTGAATCAGAGGAGAATCTTAGCAAAGAGGAAAAGAAGTGCCTTGAGGATCTGCATCCGTTAAAGGTAAAACTCTTAAGACTTGTCCATAGACTAGGATATTCTCCTGAAAATTCCATAGCTACACAGGCATTGTACCGTCTTGCCCTAACCACAGGCAGCCACTCTAGTCAAGCATTTCACCTCAAATCAGCCAACAAGTTGGCGATGCAGCTTGAAGCCGAGGGTGGTAATATAGACTTGTCATTGAACATCCTGGTCATTGGAAAAACAGGGGTCGGAAAGAGTGCAACAATTAACACCGTTTTAGGCGAAAAGAAAGCCACGGTCAATGCATTTGAGCCTGCAACTGTCACTGTGAAAGAGGTTCTCGGAATTAAGGATGGTGTAAAATTTAGGTTCATTGATACACCAGGTCTTAGATCTTCTGGTACTGAGCAACCTCTGAACAAGAGAATATTATTGTCTATAAAGAAGTTAACTAAAAGCTTTCCGCCTGATGTTGTTATGTATGTTGACCGTTTGGATTGCCCGACAAGTGATCTTATTGATTTGCCACTTCTGCAGTCTATCACCGATTTACTTGGTTCGATAATATGGCATAATGCCATTATCACGCTCACTCATGCCTCATCTACTCCCCTGGATGGACCAACTGGATTACCTTTCAGCTATGAAGACCTTGTAGCTCAACGATCCAGTGTTATTCGGCAATGTATTAGCTCAGCAATTGGTGATACGAATGCTATGAATCCATTTCGTATGCCTCCAGTGTTTGTGATTGAAAACCATCTCTCTGAAAAGAATGAGCTTGGATGTGCAGTTCTTCCCAATGGACAATGTTGGAGAACAGAGTTGTTGATCTTAAGCTATTCACTGAAAATTTTGAGCGAAGCTTCGCCTCTGTCGAAACCGCAAGAATCATTGAATCTCCGTAAGATCCCTGACTTCTGTGTCCAGTCATTTGCCTTACTCATCGTCTTCTGTATTGCAACCTCACACTCAGCCAAGACATTCTGCTGATCCGGGAGACACTGACCCGAACTTCGAGCTCGACTACTTATCCGATTTGGATGAAGGCATTAGTGACTATGATCGGTTGAAGCCCTTTGGGAGGTCCGACATGGCGGCACACGCGAAGCGGCAAAAGGATAGTCAGACATTTATTTTGCGGAGTACATACTCCATTTGCCATTCAGAATATCCTCTTCGATTCCTCCGTTGCCAGAGAGCAGTGAGAAAAAGGACAAGCATGCATGAGCTAACATGCGAACATCGGGGAAGACACATTGTTTACGATGTCGAGGGAGAGAACAAAGCGAAAATCTTGGAGAATTATAGAGGAGTTGCAGCATGTCCAGAGCTTTATGAGGCGAAAGGTTGCTGGTCTCTAATTTGACGGCCTGATCGGATTTGGAGGCTCTTCTGAGAGGTTATTCCCCACGAAGAGGATTTGCAAGTTGACCATGTCTGTTTGATAGAACAATGAGTGGAAGAGCAGCGAAGCTCGCGAGTCCATTTTCATTATGCTCGTTTTAGCGGGCGCGCGCAGTGTGATTTGGTTTCGTAGGTCCATTCAACGCCCTGAAGTGGATTTTTTCTTCGATCATCGAACGTGTCTCGATCAATCCCCTGGCTCATCGACAGCCAAATTAGTAAGACTTTTGTTTTGAAGTTATCAAATTTGATCCAAATGTGCGTGATGGGTCAAAATCCCCAATCCATGCTAAATTCCAAGATAGATTATGATGTTGTTCCGAGACTTAATGCCATGGTTAGTGAACATATTTGTGACTTGGATTATGCATGGCCTCGTACCAGATGAAAACATTTGATGGATATTAAGCTGTCATTTTTTATGTTTCGGCAATCTGCGCTACCACATCTCAGGGTAGCACGGCCACTGCAGAGGCTTGGAGCATTCTTAGACAGAACGATCCTGAACTGTGTGCAAATGGACATTTGTTGATCCAAGCTGTGTTTTGCGTCACCCAAAAAATGAATCCAGAGATGATTTAAAAGCCACTAAAAATCCTAAACTCTAAACTATGCGTGCTGCGACATATTTACCTCAGTTTGTCTTATGAGGCCAAAAATCCTAAACTAGAAAAGTTTGGAGCAAATATGTGGGTCACATGTGTGCAAGTTTGTACTTTCTAGTGTCATAGAAAAGCTTAGGATAAATGTGTCACGGTGGGCATAGCTAACGATTTCTTGCGGCTTTTTTCCTTTTTTTTTTTTTTTTTGAATGACAATTTGAGGCAAATATGGCAGCATTTACTTGACCTCTATTGTCTGGAAAGTGCTATTGCCGATTAAAATCTTAGCTGTATTTGGGAAGAAAAAAGGAGTTGGAGGGTAAAGGATTTAGGCAAATCCTTTTGAAAGCTGCTTGGAACTTGGCGTGTGTACTCTATTTGGAGAGCCAACAGCATGGTTTTTACATGGTGGATCCCTCCCCTCCATCAGCTCTGGCATTGAATTTGATCAAAGTTTGCTGTGAAAATTAAAACTGAGTGCTCCTTCAATACTAAAAGAACATGACTTTTGAAAGTATTCATACAACTTTATGCTCAAATTAGAGCACAAGCTTGTGATAGCATGAATGTTCCATTATTTGCAGCTATGGTTAAGGAAGCATGAAGGCATTCATTCGAGAATTGGTATTTTTAAGTCTCATAACGCATCCACTATAATTAGTTGTTGCTTTTGAACTCATGATAATACAGAAGAGACGAAAGACAAGCGCAGTTTATCATGAAATTATTCTTACAAACAAGTGTCACGAGTCGGCATTTTCCCCTGGCCGAGGGTCAGCCCGTGAGGCGCCTGGCGGACCAGTCTGGCAACAGGCCAGCTTTTTTTTCTTTATTGTCCCATGAAACACTTAGACGAATGTCTTTCTCGTATCGAGTCCTACCATACCCAGCTTAGCTCGGGCATCCTTTTGTATCAAGGGCATATAGGTCAAAATAAGCACCGTAACTGGTTTCGGCCTGCCATGGCCTCATCAGGAGAGCGGCATCAGCTCCTTACCAATTTGTACACAGGAGGCCAAACCCGCCTTCAAAGCTCCTAAGGGATCTATTATGTTTAATCCTAAAACTCCTAACACAAACTGTTCTGACACCACTCAAGGGAACTCAGTTGTCTAGTACCCTCTGCACACTCATTTTCTATGTTGACACCATCAAGCACCACTTCAAAGTTAAACGAGTGTGAAAAGACCCCAGGAGGTTATTCGATCCCCCATAATCCTCTGCATCGACCAAGGAGACATAGAACAACCAGCCCGTGTCACAAGCATTGAAAAAGACTTAAAATCTACTGGAAGGACTGTTGCTTCCCCTGTCTATATGAACAAAATGTCCTCTCTTCCTATATCAATATTCGCACATTATCATATCCTTTTCTCCCCTTTCCTGTCATTAGCAAAAAAAGAACAAATGACGAAAGCAGTCATCGCTATCAAGCAAAATGCATTAGCAGGCCTAAAAAAGGTACAACATCTAAGCTTTTCTAGGTCACTTTCTTTGCTAAGAGGATGGGGTGGATTTGGTAGCAACAGAAGGTTACGGATTTGGCAAAGAGGAATATAGTAATTTAAGACTCTGTATAGCCTGCTCTATCTTCAGGAGATATGGTCCTAGTGTATTGACAAAGCCCTTCACTTCTCGAACTTCATCTAAAAGAGTCCTTTTGAACGGTTCATTATCTCCAGCTTGGGAAAAATTAACAAATTTTTTTTTAACATATTACATTTATGTCAATTCAATTATTTTTTTTTTTTGCCAATTAAAGCCCAAAATTTTTTATTTTTGTGCCAATTCAATCTATCCGGACAATTTTGACTGATTGATGCTAGCATTGCAATTTTTTTTATAATAATTTAATTTCTTTTCAAATTCTTATTTTTATTTTTTTTTTCTCCTCCTCTTTCCTTTAGCTGGTCACCCAAGAGGCGAAATTCGACGAAGTTGACCTCACCACAATTGGGGCAAGGCTTGGCCTCACCAGTGGGTAGCGAGGTCGTCCTCACCTCTAATTGACCACAATCCAACGATCAGCTAGAGGAAAAAAGAGAAGGAAAAAAGGAAGAAAAAAAACTAAAAATTACCGTGTCAGCGCTATTGGCTAGCCACAATTGGCTGGATGAACTAAATTGAATAAAATACAAAAGGTTTAGGAATTAATTAGCAAAAAAAAAAGGATTTAGGACAGACACAACAAAAAATAGATTTAAGGCTTTTTTGGTAATTTCCCAAATCAGTGACCTTTGACCATCAGCAACTCCCCCTGAGATCTTAGTGGTTCAGCTCTAGGAGCACCTGAAGATGTTTGCTCCTGGACAACTATAGGCTCCTTCACCTTTTTTATTATTCTACTCCTCCCGGCCAGCCTCTTCCACAAGCCCGTGCGTCAGAGCGGACAATCTCATAACGCAACTGCACTCAGCCCCGAGTCTCCCATTTTTAACATCATCTTCTTCATTGTTTCCTTTCCGATCTCCAGGTCGATCATCTTCGCCTTTTCGAACTCATCGATAATATTAATACCCCCGATAGAGCAAATTATAAATTAAATCATTGGTACTTTGACCAATTACATAACAGGGTAGAAGTAGGCTAATGATCCACCAAATTACAATAAGAAATCATATGCCTTGATTACGCATTATTACAAATTATCTACTAGAAGTGTAAAAGATTAGAAAGTTTGGCCCAGTACGTTAGATTAAACAATTAAACAAAACAATTAAACATTATACATGACTTTGAAGATACCCAACTATTAGAAAGCATATGATCGACGCACATAACCGAAGAGCACAAACGCCTTAAGAGTAAAATTAAACGTAGGCTTATTCTTGTCACAAAACGGGATATCACGATTGCATTTTCTTATTATAACAGTGCATCAAATGCCAAAACCATCATCGATGGTTGGGCAGCCATGTTCAGATCTCCCAATTGCTCCTACTTAATTCGTCGGCAATGTAAATTCGACCATGCCACGAAATGGGATAATGATACTCTGCTCATACTAACACCTCGATGAGGCGGGCCGCGACAGGCTCGCTCGTTATGAATACTAGCAATGGTTCAAAATGATTATCACGCGGCGGGTGTAAAACTCCAATAGTAACATTCATAAAGGATCACTGATGCTGATCGCCCTTCCTCCCGCTTTCTCACTAAACGAAAGAGTACAATATGCTGGGTCACGATCTTACTAAGATAAGCATTTTCCATCTACAATCAGCCAGAGCTGCGGTACCAAGGAATCCGAATCGAATTTTTCACTAGGCAAATGTTTATTTGAGAGAAACGAAATGGAGTTGGTCACTTCAGTCAAATCCGCCAAATAGCTCAATCGAATATCTCCAACCAGCACAACCTGGGATACCTACTCCAAACTTGCAACAAAACCTAACCATCTCGGACCGAGCCAGAGTTTATCATCAATTAGCGCAGTGAGTCTACATAGCACAGACACATCCACCGTCGAATGGATCTCACATTCAAAATCTATGTAGGCTTGAACAACTGAATGAAGGAATATAGCAACAGGGGCAGTCTAGCAACGCAGTGACTCTATTGATTAAACAAGAAAATAGAAGTTATTAATACGTAAAATTGTACGAAAAACTTGGCTCTTGCCACGGCAACTCGCAAGGGCAAACTAGTACAGAGATTGCAATTGCACATTCTTAGCATAATGCAACCAACCCAATACGACCAGCAAACAAATAGGATTTGTATTAGGTCTTGCCAAATTACGGGAGCAACATACTGACCCGTCACCTGACGTAAATGTATTTGAAAGGCAAAAAGGCAGATGGACTTGTCACCTGAATGAAGCAACAATCTGCAAAATAGCTCAACAGAATATTCTCAACAAGCACAACTGAAGCCCATGTAAAATACTAGAAATTTGCAATAAATATGAACCATTTCGAGCCTAACTTATTATCGATTAGCTAAGTGAATCACGGTTGAAGTTGTGCGCGTTTACATAGCACAACCACATGGGCGGTGAAATGAATTGCACAGAATTTACAAGGAATTGGCACATGGTATAGCTTAAAGAAGAGGGGGGGGGGGTTGGGGTTGGGGTTGGATACAAATTAACTGGAAGAGGAAAGGGCCAGCAAAGGCAGCCATAGGGCTATTTGGCAATCTCAAGAATCGACACTTAATGCCCTGCTATCAAATTGGAAGTAACCAATAGTGCCCAACTTAAACGCGTGATGTGCAATTCATCACCTTGAAGACATTGTGCTGTTAACTGAAATGAGCGCCTGAATTTTGTGCTGGTTGCTCCAATAGATCGGTTTCTTCAATGTCCTGCGTTTGGACGTTTAATTCCTATTCACGAAAAATGTCATTTTGTTTCGCTAACATATGAAATTCTTGCTTGAAACACTCAATAGAGCATCTAAGGAGTACTTAGTATATAAAGCGAGAACCTGTGATTGAAGCAGCTGATGTGGTTGCTGATCTTGTGCTATCGTGTAAGCTTGTGGCTGAGACATTCTGTAGTAAGGTTCCTTTAAATCAAGTTTGCCAGACGATGTTTGAAGTATGCCACCTTGTTCAGCCCCAGGGCCCCACATCTTAGCTGGTAATAGATTTGAACTAGTTAGCTAGCAAACACAAGTAAAATCGTCATTCATCATTACAAATAGAAGAGATTAATGAGGAACTTACTTGACAAGGTCAAATATATGGTGTAACTCTGGGATTTGTGTGCAACCAGGTGAAGTCGACCGGTGATCTCTTGTCCAGCCATGACATAGAGGGGTTGAGAAAGAACACAGCGCAGTTGGTACCAATGAGTTGTTGGAGATCCAGGAGCAGTTGTTAACCACCTTGGCACAGTACTGTGGATCAAGATAGTTAATAGTGATGACAATAAGCCAAATTGAGATGAAATGTAGCATACAAGTCCATATGATGCACTGAAAAGCTCGGTGGGGGGAGGAAAGATGGAGATTTTACCTTCCATTGAATAGCACATCAAACCAGCAGGCCAACCCATGCACTCTGGTACCAACAGCTGCTATAAATCTCAACGGAACATCGATCTCATATAAATCTTCTTCCTATCGAACACAACCATTATGAAGCCACAATAAGTAACAAATTCCTTTTTCAATGATGCTATGAACCATTAGGTGCGAAATATTCTGATCAAAGGACCACTACCCTGAATGCTGCAGGTAGGAATGAAAGAAGGAATTTGAAAATACTCTTCCAGTGTAGTGACATAATATTTCTAATAGCAGCCTTAAAAACTTATGAAGTACATGAGAACAAGAGCAAACTAATGATACTGATAGACCGTAGATGGGCATGATGGATCAATTAAACATGTGGTTTGGCTGTGGCAAGAGTTGCGTTTCAAATTGCATGCAACACAAAAGTAACAATAGCTTGTCTTGACAATCAAGTGAACTGGTCAGTACCTTCACTTTCGTAAAATCTATCACATGAAATATTGGGGGAGCCACCAACAACCTTGGATCAAAGGCATCTACAACAGGCTGCGTGTAGAAGAAATTACCTGATTAAGATAGTGTAGTTGCCAAGATGACACCCTAAACAGATAATACTGGACAAGCTAGCAGAGGATAGCAAGCCAAAACAACATAAACACTGAAAAAACAGAGCATAGTAAGCAAGCAACCACATAGGTGATGAGAGATGTAGACCTCTGTTTCCACTCACCACGGTCAACTACCAACAGCAATAAGTCGCAGATCTCAACTGTTATAATCATTTGGCAAAAAAGAGAAGGCCAAAATTGTGCCACTTAAGACTAGACACAGTTAGACACCACAAACAAAAAAGCGTCGGAAAAAACAAGATTTTCCAGGCATCGAATTTATTTAATTTTTCCTTTGTTAAAGTAGAAATTAAAATGTTACTTCATTGGGACCAGAGGTCACAGGTTCAGCCGTGGAAACTCTCCAGGAAACCAGGGATAAAGCAGCGTACATCAACCCCTGCCAAACCCTGCTTAGATGCCCTTTTAAGAGTCATATGTTGCAGTGCAATGCAAGACCAAGAAAGCTGGTGGTTCTTGTAGTTAACTTATCTCATTAGTATTGAATCAAATTAAAAACATCTCCAATTTATCCCATCACCCTTGTATACAAACAAATGAAATAATGTGGTAAGAAAAACTAATCATATGATAATTATTTCTAACAAATGACGAAGTATCTAATATCAAGGATAACGTTCATTCTTCAGTTCTGCATAAGATTTTCAACGTGAAACACAGAGACGCTGGGGGGAAGCCCAACCATGCACAACTGCCATTTATTCTTGAAAAAGAAAGATCGGACAATGAATAAATAAGGCATTTGACCATGACCACATCTGATCCTTGTGCACAAAACACAGAAAACTTAAAAAGAAGGCAAAGCCCAAAAAAAGCTTGGACTATCTGATGCAACTGATGCAACAAAATCGTCAATAACATGATCCATGAGTGCCACATCTTCAAGCACAAACTACAGTTGATCCAGTCAAGATAGGATAAGTCCAAAAGCCATGAACCTGCCCAATTCTTAACTGAGATTAGATCCAACACATCAGACACCAAATCTTTCCCACAACCGCTAAACTAGCTGCAGTGCCAAAGACTCATCAATGCCTGCTGGTTCCAAGTGTCGTGCAAGTGAACTTTTCAGCTTCAATTCGAAGAAAGTAAGCAATCACTAACCGGAAATGCCTATGAACAATAGAAAACTGCATCCAAAACTCAACATCATGTGCCAAATTCGCTGCGGCCTTTTTAAAATAAGTACAGCATCCACTATTCCAAAAAATATGCAGAGACTATAAACCTGAGAGAAGTAGCCTTGAAACGCAGTTCCGTACAAGGGTGTCAAGTTGACATCGTAATAGCTCTGTTGTTGCCAAAAGAGAGCCTACATTAACAGATGAAGGTCAATACAAAAAAGTTAATCAAACAGAAATCACAAGAAAAATAGATAAGAAAACTGAAACTAATAGCAACTTCCAAGTGAAAAACACAGGAACATAAAAAAAAAATAGCATAGTCTGGCATTCCAACATCCAGAAACAATCAGAAGAGATTACTGTAAAAGTCCGAAAATGAGAATAAAATCAAGATCCATAGGACTGCAGCTCATCAACTCCAGGGAAAATGCATGGTCAACAGTGAATATCAAAGGAACATCACAAAAATAACATAATGTGGCACTCCACCATCCAGAAACAATCAGAAGAGATTACTGTGAAATACTGAAAATGAGAATAAAATCAAGATCCTTAGGACTGCAACTCATCAACTCCAGGGAAAATTCATGGTCAACAGTGAATATCACCCCGAGCCCAAAAAGGATCCATTTGAAGTGACTTTACTGCTTTATGATGGATAATAGTCCCTGACTACTGGGCAATATAACAGCAATTTCTCTTGGTACGATAAGTGTAAGTTAAAATGCTAAACACTGATAGATTTCCCCTACGTCTTAGATCTTACTACAATTACACAAAGCTGACCATGAAATAAATGATATCCTCTATACCATGAGTAAGTACCTTATTTGCAATTTCAACAAACAAATATTCATCGCTGAAAGGGGCCATGTGTATCCTACAGGAGCAACAATCAGAAACATCAGAGAGACATAGATGATATACATATCCAAGCTACGTTACAATCACGAATATCCTCTCAAATACACATATTGCCAAAAGAGAGACAAGAAGTCCTGATTTTGATAGCAGAAATGAGGAAGCACCAAGCAGGGAGAAAAAAAATTAGCATTCAACGACTTCTGGTAAAGAGGGGGTAAAAGTTAAAGAGTAAAGCACAAATGCCCAGAAACTCCAATTGATGATATGCTTGATATAGCCAATCAAATTGAGAATAGTAGGATCATAGAGAAAAAGAAATCAAAAACAAGATTGCTTTAATCTAAGTCAGCACCTGAATAAGTCCTTAGAACTACAGATAGATGGATAAACATTGCCCATTTTACCATCTCTTACGATCTCTATGCACAGGGCATGTTTGCATTTGCTGTTCTTTGTTTAAGTAAAAAGTTACTTTCCTGTTAAAACTTCAAAATTATTAGAACTTTAAGACGTTGTAAAAAAAAATAACATATTATTCTGTATATCAACAGCTTCTTTTAAACGGTTTTAGGGTTTTTGCGTCAAACGCAGAATCAAAGTCGCAAGATTTGGAAAAAGGGAAAAACTAAATATCACTCCAAACAAACCCTAACTCAATGAACAACATAAGCGATTTCCAGAGATAGAGAAACAAAATCAAAACTCTACTCAACACTGCCTGAAACATCTTTCCGGATAGTGCTTCTCAACTCGTTAACCACAGCTTTAAATTCAAAGAAAAAGAAAAATGAAGGGAGGAATATGCCATCACAATCAGATAAAAAATGGTGAGGTAAAAAATGAAAAACCATAAATATAGGAGGGAAACAGCCAATCACCTTCCAACAGTAGGAAACATCTTTCCATCTGGAACTAGAAATCGGTCTCTAGCAATTACGTAAGATTCCAGCATTCTTTCGTTTACCAACAAAGTGCCTAGGGCAGAAACAATTGTAAGCACTTTGAGCACTCCACAAATGTCACTGTACTAGTATCCAAAAGCTTAAATATACAAAACCAACTCAACATCAAACGTAAAAAGAAAAAAGGAAAAAAAAAAAGATGGGGGAAGAACAGTCAAAATACTGTAAAGCTATTAACAAATATGAGCTCATAAACTCAACGATAGAAGCAGATGAATAAGCACGCCATACCATTAAATCTCACTAGAGATGCTTTAAAAAGCAGAGCATACGTTAGTACAACTTTTGCTTAAAACGGTTTGTAAACGTAAAGTTTTTAAGGGCCTACTAGGAAAATGACTCTGGAAATCAGTAAATTTAGCAGAAACAGAAGTAAAAATAGATACCCATCGGCTCAGAAATCAGAATCTCAGCTTTCTCCGGCAATTCAACTTCTTCGACTTTGCCTTTAATCACCTGCATTTTTTAGTGAGATACACTTATGGCTCCTGAGAACAATGGGATAAAGACACTCAGAAATCTGACTGAACTAATAAAACCTCACCGTAATTCGTTGGCTGAGCGATGGGTTTCCAGCAATAAGCTTGCGAGCATATTCAGCCATTTCAGATGCTTCCACAGCATACACATGTTTGGCCCCAGCCTAAGGGTTTTGAAACATCACTAGAATAAATAGATGGTGCTAATGCATGCAACAGATGAAGCAGAAACATTAATCATTGCCTGTGAAAAAAAGAAATGCTCAGAGAACATTTGTACCTGAGCAGCAAATAATGACAGGATACCACTACCAGCGCCAACATCAACAACCACTCGACCAGTGAAATCTGCACGGTTCTCGATGACAGCAGCATAATAGGTTCCTGAACATAAAATACATTATGATAAGATAACTATGGACTTGTCTAGTGGTATAATTGAAGCCGGTGGTATAACTGAAGCTTAAAAAGTGTTATCAAGACATAAATAAAGAAAAAAAAACTTTTTATTGCTCTTAAAAACAAAACTGACGTTAGGTTTCCGAAGAAAGGAATATTTAACAGTAGATGCTTAGGTGCCCATATGTAATGCCCTAGAAAGTTAGGGCGCGCATGGTAACACTCCAGAAGTGATTTCTGGTAGAGAAATCAACTTCTGGCAGGGAAATCCGTTTGGTAAAATCATTTCTGAAGTAGAAATCCGTTTGGTAAATTTTTTCACTTCTGGTAGACTTTTTTACTTCTGGTTGGATTTTCTACTTCTAGTTGGATTTTTTGGCCAACTTGAGAAGTAAAAAAAAATTACTTCTCAGCTTCAAAAATCACTTCTAATCTTCGCCGCCGCCGCCCGCCGCCGGTCGCCGCCGGCGGCGGCCGCGGCAAAAAGAAGCGTTACCATGCGCGCTTCAAATGCATTTCTCTATCAGAAATTAACTTCTGATAGAGAAGTTGAAAAATCAACTTTTGCTTCTGGTGAGAAGTTGAAAAATCAACTTCTCCATCAGAAGTTAATTCTCGATGAGAAGTGTTACCATGCGCGCCCTTAGTCTTAGAAACTTTATTTTGAAACTGAAGGCAAAACAACTTCATGCTGTTCTCATCTGGAAAAATAAGATTAACAAATTTTCATAGTAGAAAATTCTTAAGTTTCCTCTTATACATTTTGAATTAGAAAGTGTTATATATAGCCAGAAATTTGGCATCTGATTCTTCCAATATTTTGTTGTTCTGCTTCCCAAACAAGTTTACCTTTTGTTTTTCATCTCCAACTCTTACCATGCATTTCTATAAATAGTCAACACAACCACAGGATGATCTATTTGTAGGTATGCTTGTAAGAGAAAGAAGACGGCTCAAATTCAAGTGTGCCTACTGCCCGTGAATTCTTCCCACCACGCCAGACATAAGTTGCATATTTTCTTCCTATATATAGAACATACTTCTTCTTATTGACCACGTCACAAATGCTTGGTTAAAACTTCCAAAAAAATTTCGGGCTACTTATTCATCTCTATCCCAACACATGGTAAGGGACTGGGAGACATACATGCACGCGCACCAATATAGACGGGAAGGATGTCTCCAATTTTTCCTGATCTTGTAAACTACGTTGCTGTGACATCCAGCATGTGATTTGATTGGATGACTGTTTATCCAGTATTGATAGAAGGAATAATTTCTTTCACTCTGTGTTAAACACCTTATAAATATCCATCAGAACGATAGCATTCACATAATACATCTTGTTCGTTGTTAAATTTACTGTGTGTTTTAACTGAAAATTTGCAATTTTTACATGTTAGCCTTTGCATTTGAAAACACAACAGGTAAATTTATCATACATAACAAAAAAGCCAAAACAGGAAAGCTCAGAAGTAGAACCTGTCCTCACATAGTCCTGTAGCATATTTTGCTGATGCAGAAGCTGTCCATAATAATGAAAATACATTTTGGCAGAAGATGCCTCTATCTTGTCATCAAATTTGCATGTAGAAGTTGAAAGAACTCCATTTGGTAAGTGTGCCCCTATATGGAGTAGTAACAAAAGGATGAACTAGTAAGAATGACAAGCAAAAGCTTCACACATCATAGTCAAAAACCTAGAATAACAACAAACAAAGGTATAAGAAGGGGAAAAAAATCACTAAGAAGCTTCATACAATAACAGAAGTTAACAGAGATATTAGATTGCAGGGCATATAATGAAACTAAGGTTGCCCCCTGCACCTCGATGGCACATGACGAATACAGACAACTTCCAAAGGTAAGTCCTATGTTTTCTTCAATAAGCATCGATTATTTTTTTTCTCTTTTCTTAGAAATGTATAGACATCGCAATTCTATATTCATGAACACCCGAACGATGATGAAGGCTGGTTCAAATTATTTCTATAAAATGGCTTAGACAGAAGATAACTTGTACGCCAATGAAGAAGTCAATGAAATAGTGAAGAAGGTTTCTTGCTGTTTTAATAAATAAAGCTGCTCAAGACAAGCTTAGCTTAGACGAAAATTTGAGAAAAACTTTCGAACCTCCAAAAATCTATGTCAAAGATTGATGATCCAACTCCTTGTATGCAGGAAAGGCACGCAAGGGCATGGGTGCATGGAGACACAAACCCAGGTCTCATGGGTAATGCTTGGAGATGGTAGATTTAGCAACTTTAAACTTCCCCTGGACTCAAATGCACACTAAACAGGGCCACACCTACATTGCATAATCCAAACCGTAGATGCCAATGAGTAATCTTACTTGACTAACAATGCCCTTCTTTGACTAAGAATGTAGGGACACTAAAATCTGCTAGTCCATGAAGAACAGAGCAAGCTTTGTCTCTAAGTTGGCAGGATCCGCAGCCAAGCCGTACTAAACCATGAATTAGTTTATTTCCCTATGGACCTCCAAATACAAGTTCCACAACGGGCTTAAATACATCCAGATGCAAATTAAAGCGACAAACGTGGAAACAATAACCTCAGAAGCATTCTTTTCAGGGTATACTGGAACTTATTGCTAGACATGTAAGAAGAAAGGAGAATAAAATAGGTCAATCTCCATGACATATCAAAAGATGCAATTATCACATCATCAAAGAGCGGCACCTTTAATACTGCCTTCCTTCTTCAATTGCTCAAACGTACAATGGAAGGCCACGCTCTCCTCTTCCGTTTTAAAATGAATATTAAACCCTTTTGAATATGACTTCTGGAACAAAGTCATAGCATTAGAAGGTACCAACATCAGCCAGTACTTCGCAACAATTAAACCACTTGGTATATGAGAGTATATTCAAAATGAACTAGAAGGAATGCTAGGAAGAATAGATCTACATAGACATTGAGAAACCTTTTCCACCCAAGAGTTCAGCACAACTTTCGCATTATATTAAAGATACAAGCGTTTCAGCTATTCCTCATTACACATACCTCTTTATTGGTTTCAGAGCCTTCAGACATGCAAATTGACTGAACCGGGCCCAGCTTAAAAATCTGGATACACAAGACACAGAATTAGCAATGATATAAGCATCTTCAGGCTCAAATTTAAGCACTTCAGATTTCACCAATATCTAAATCAACACTGCAAAGCCACTCCATTTCAAAACCAATGCTAGCTTAGTTGTCATTAGCAATCCTCCTTATTATGTTTAGGCTGGCCAATGAGAACGGTCCAACACGGAGATTGAAGGAAAAAAAATTGCAGAAAATATTTCAACCCAAAGTTTCAGAGAAACAAAAAAAAAAAAAGTCGTGATCCGTTCAAAACAGAGTGTAAACACAATGCGGTGCGGCAATTCACCATTTTTTTTCGTTGCTAAGTAGCTGCTCTGCAAACAGACAAGGAGAAGGCAAGAAACAACGAAACCAAATGAAAACTGAAAAGGAAAAAAGAAGAACAAACCATAAAACAGACAAACCTGAGCGTCGGCAAGCCCAACTACGACAACATCGCTCGCTCCATTGTCTCGGTAAAACCGAAGCTCGGCAACGCCGGAATCGCCCCCGCCGAACCGAGCCACGACAGGCGAGGACGGAGCCGAGTCCGCCGAAGAGGTGGAAGCAGGAGGAAGAGAGAGGTCGGAGACGGAAACCAGGGCGAACTCGAGGCGCTTCTGCCTTTGACCCGACGGAGCCTCCATCAATGAGCTGGTACGAGCTCAGGCGAGCGAGCCGCGCGCGTACGCAGAGTCGTCTTCGCCGGTGTACGGATCGCGTGAGGACAGTGCAACTGTGGAGAGAGAGAGAGGGTGGGAGAGTACGTGAAAGGAATTAGGGTTTTATGGTCAAGAGGAGAGAGAGAGAGAAGCAAAAGCAGCTCCCAAGTGGCGAGTGGTGCTGTAGCCTCCTGAGAGGACGACGACAGGCACAGCACTTATATAGGCGCGTGTGGTTCACTCGCACTCGGGGCTCGTGGCGCGTGTGCGCGGGGGTTGGTGTTGCTTGCGGGATGCAGTTGGAGGGGACACGAGTTTTCAACACGCGTTCCGCTTTCTCCTCTTTTTTAATTTCCTTTTTCTTTTTTGCTTTTACCCTTTTTTATTCGCCTTTGGCCTTTTCTGGGCCCACCGGGATGACGTGGCGAGATGTGGGCGGGGTTGTACTTGGTTTGATGCGTTGTGGTCCGTCCATCTGACGAGATTGTCTTGAACCCGAATACGGTTGTCTTGACGTGATTACGCCGCAATGATCTCTTCTAGGAGGTTTCCTGGCAACATACTTCCAAATTTCTGCGCCCTAAAAGGGCAAAAAATTCGTTTCTATTACAGCTAAAACTACATCGGTGAAATGGATGGAGCCAAGTCATAAATAATTCAATTTAAATAGGCTCGTTTGACTTTATTTATTATAATATAAATTTAGTAACTCAAATTCAATTCATAATTTTTAAAATACTTTAATATTTAACCAAATTTAGCAAAACTCACGGTGAAACTAAAATGAGCGAGTGTGAGATGGAGTAAAAATAAGAGAGAATAAAAAGAGTTATAAAGATAAGTAAAATCTAAATAAATCGTAAACTCATTTATAACATTCGTATTATGTATTATGTTTAAACTACTTCACGACATATTTAATGAATAGAACTAATCCATAAGACAATTTAGCTTATTGTATATGCATTAAGAGTAGACCCATTTTGACAAATGGTGCTATTTTACTTTCTCACCAAATTATTTATAACTAAAAAGCCTAAAAATTACATATTAACCTTCTTATCCATGGACGGACGAGCTGACAAATCAATCCAAATGGACGGACAAGCTGAGAAACGCTCTAATTAACAAAGTAATTTATTGAACGGGTTTAATAGATAAAGAGTTTGTTAAGATAATATTAATGTTACATATCACAAAAATAACTCATATGTATTTGACAAAGTAAAGTTTTCTCTTTACATAAGTCATAAATCTTTCCAACACTGATAGTTAAACAAGTAATTTTTTTTTTTGCATTAGAATTTTGGTTATAAGCTTTGCATAAGACAACTATTGCATAAAACCGAATCGATATTCATTTTAACATAGTTCTTTATTATGTCGATTCATATTAAATTACGTAATAGTCTGGATAACCTTATTTAGTGTTTGGAAAGACGTATAGGCGGATAAGAGAAAATTGGAAGTAAAGGAAGAGAAGGGGTAATAACGAAAGTCTTTAAATGGAAAGAGTGAGTAATGATTAGTGAAGGTGAAGAAAGTGGGCGACCCCGCATAGACAGGAAGGATTAGTGGGAGGAAGTGAAGGTGTCCGGAGAGAATTTCCCATAATGCCCTCAGCTATCTAGCTTTTTTTTTTATAAGAAAAAAAAAGACACATATGATCCATAAACTTTGATTAAATTTGTATTCAGCTCCTTAAAATGAAATAAATATAAAATATTCATGGTGTCCTGAGTTTGAACTAATGAAAGGATGAAATTGGACATTTTCATTATAATGTAGGAATTAGACGGAACATTTACTAAAATTTCAGAGATTATATTGAATAAATTAAATTATCGTGGATCACATTCCGTATTCTATCAAAATTCAAAGATCGGTCATGTAATTATCCCTTTTCCAACTATAGTCTAAAGGTCGACATGAGGGATGACAACGGTATTACATATGCTCCTTCTACACGGGGTGGAAAGATTGAAACGGCGGGCCCGCCCAAATCATTCGCTGTCTCCTCCAAATAGGCATTCCGGTCCAACGTCGGAGGAAAACATGTCCTGGTCTAAGTCGGTAGAAACCTGATTACACCGGGTGGCCGGTTCCCTTTTGGTAATAGGCGGGTCGGGGTTTCGATCTCTGCTTAACTCGCCACACGAATCGATACGCGAAAGACGGTGTTGTTTCCACCTCTATTTTTCAGTGCCGAGTTTGAATCCACCGTCGCGTACGACGCACTTTAGACTTGCCTTGGGGAATTTACTTGCCGCATCGAGCTCAAGCAAGGACGACGCAAGTTCTCCCGTGGCCGTAAAAAGGAAAAGAAAAAAGAAAACATAGTAACACTTCAACTAGGAACATAGCTTTAGATAGGACGAACAAATCACGATAGGTATTATCTGATTTTCGTTTATATTGGTTATTTCGCCATTTTAATGGGAAAAAAAATGATGAAGAAGCAAAGACAAAAAGGAGGTTTTGTTACAAATTAAGTCCATGGCATTGTTTTTATTTTCTAAAAATTCAGCTAATTTGATCGTCGAACCTAGCCAGGGTAACTTTTACAACGTGGATGCTAACCGGGGACAAATTGGCTGAAAAGTGACGATACAAGATGTTAAACACCCCCGTCTCTCTCTCTCAAACCCGATCAATTCTGGCTAATTTGATCGTCGAACCTAGCCGGTGCACCACGTGTGAACTTTTGCCGATGTGGATGCTACCGTGGACAAATCGAGTTCAATCCCGGCCAAGCGGGTCTCGCCAGGCTCTAGGCGTACGTACCGGTTGCTGACGAAGGAATTGATGCGAGGCAACTTTTTGGTGAGTGCAGGATCCATCTATTAAAGCAGAGAACAAACTCAGGCATCTTCCATGTGCGAGCAAGAAAGAGAGTGATGAATATATTCCCTCTTGAGGCATGCTTTTGCACTTTTTCCGGTCGACCGACACTGCGTTTATGAACACGTCAAGCACGCCTCCATTTCGTGGCAGCAGATGATTCAGAGGGCCGACAGGACAGGAACGCGTCTTGGCGGCGACTCAAGAGAACTGCGTCTTCAAAATTTCAAATTGGTCCTCTGGCGCTCATTAACCAAGCTATGCTCTCGCCTCAATCCTCACAAGGCATCACCTTTTTGGCATGCATGCAAAAAATTGGCGAACCTTCTGCGATGCGAACTAGTCGAGGAGCGGGCTGTAGAGATTTTTAACAGTGCCGCGATTGCCGGACCATCTCTCGGCTTCTCCAAACTCCGCTACATTGCATCACTATGCAGATATCCGGATCTCATTTCCTAGAAGTGAATTTTCTACATTTACACCATATATAAATCAGCAAATTCAGCAGGAAACTTATCTCCGTTGGAAACATTCAGATTCTTGCAATCCGCTGAAAATTTCTTACACATCAGGTAGACTTCCGATTTGTCTGGAACAACAGAGCACACTCTCACACAGGACGGCATGAAAGATGAAGTATACCTCCTCGGCTCCTCCAACTTCATATTTCCCGGAATATATAGGTGTGCGTATCAATTCTCCAAGAAGATCAACTATACTTCTTTTTACAATCAAGAGAATCCAAATTCGCTCTCTAGAGGCTTTTTTCCCCTTTATGTCCTATGGGGCCAAAAGAACTACAACTTTCAGAGGTACCAAAATAATTGCAAATTCAATGTTCTCACGCAAACAAACAAATTTGCAGTGAAAACTCCAGCACTGAACAGCATAGTACTTTGATTCACAATGAACAAACCAAAACTTTGGAAGACTTGCCATGCTTCATTGAGAGGGAGTATGGAGCAAAACTTGCAACTTTCCTTTCTTTTATGGATGAGTGGATTGCTTCAACGAAGCACATCTCGCAACATTCTTGATGCCCATGTCACGTGATTTAGTCTATTTGGAGCACTTTCTCATTCTTGACGCCCATGTCATGTGATTTAGTCTATTTGGAGCACTTTCTCGTGCGTTATTCCTCACCATTCCGGGTAGCATCAACTTAAACTACCACTGCCTACCATATCAATACTTCGAAAGGGCTTATATAAACTTGTCAGCTCATTGACCCAAAATAAAAGAGAGTTAAAAGAGCACCATTATAAACCACAAACAGAATTGAGACCAAAGCCTTTCTCATAACCAACAAACAGATGATCGAAACGGTGGTCTGCCTTTCTTCAAGTTGAGACCACATGAATAGAAATCTACATATGGGTTAAAAACCAATCTCGTTCTTCTTGTGCCGGGTTATTTCAGTATACATGGATGTTCACATTTTGCAATTGAAGAGTTGGGAACATAAACTATGAGGACTATATTCACTAAGGAAGAATTAGTACAAGATCAAGTACGGGGAATATGACCAGGAGAGCTTTCACAGGAGATTTATAACAACATCATACAACTGGACTTGTATTGTACCTTAGAACTCGAGCCAACAAAAAGAACATCAACTGAATAATAAATGATGAAATCAATTAAATCTAAGCATCACGTCCAGAAGCCATCAAGATGTAGAAGCCTTAACTGCTTTAAATGCAGGGTGAAGCAATCCGAGCTCATCTTTCACTTCAACTGGATTGCCAGTCTCGTTTCTAATCCTCTTAACTCTCCTGCTAGCAAGTGACTTATGCGTGAACCCATACATTTGCAAAATCTGGTTATCACCAAAGTTAAACGCACGATCCATCTGCTTCAAGCATCTCTCAACCGGGTAGTCACCAAACTTACCACAAGGCTTGCACCCGACAAAGTGAGTCACAAGGGGCCACCGGTGATCACCCAGGCCAGGATGATAGTTCTCAATCATCTCCTCATATCTATCCACCAGAATCCCCCAATAACCGTGCAAATAGTAAGCGTTCTCCAAGTACACCTTCTCACCCCACTTATCTCTCTGGGTCGCGAGCAAATACACCATCGCAGACTGATCATCAGCTTCAAATACCGGCCTATCCTTAAGCTCCCTAGTCAAAACCTTCCCTGCCTCTTCCCTAATCTTCCCCTTAGGACCCATAGGTGCCCAAGCATCAAGAATGTCCAGGGACCACTGACAATTCCTAAGTAAGAAACTACCAGTGTTCAACCCAATCCAGTTCTTCTGATCATACACCATCTCATTCCAACCATGCAACACAAAGTTAGAGTCTTTATACCTCTCCCATGGAACCTCAAACGCCATATCAGTGAACATAGCATCACTGTCCATCCACCACAAGAACTCAATCTCCGGATGCGACAACAAAAGTTTCCTAATCAAAGGCAATTTAGCCCAAAACCCAGCCATCTCAGCATCTAAGAGTGCCATATTGTAAAAGACCTCAACACCATGCAACCTACAGTAATCTATCTTATTCTTGATCGATTTCAGCAAGTAATGATCACCAACCGGGTTCTCGCACGGCTTCGGAGATGAACCAGTGACGAGCAAAACCCTAGGCTTGTTTGGCCGGATGAAATTGGGATAATCTGGATTTTTCCTCAGCCACTCAGCTCTCTGCTCGTCCCAATCGGATATCCTCGGGCCGAGGGCGTACGGCTTGCTCGGATCCCGCTTCTCCTCTTCGCCCTCGTCGACGAGGATCTTCGACATGTCGAATGTCTCGTAGCTATTCGAGGACGACGACGACGACGACGACTGAGTCGACTCGGACTGAGCCGACGACCGGCCCGATTCGGTGGAGACCTCCTCGAGGACCCGGTGGGGCTCCACGCGCTTCCGCGAGTGGAAGTGGCCGCGGAGGTCGTTGAAGTCCTGCTCCGGCGTGCCGAACTTGCCGGCGCCGATGGTGCCGCGCAGGACGATGACGGTCATCAGGAGGCAGAGGACGGTCACCTTGCCGTGCCGCATCGCCCGCCGGATCTGGTAGCCCCGTCTAGCTCCCAAGCACTTGTCGAGCATCCTCACGCGCCCGAGATTCGGGATCGGGGGTAGGGTGGGCGGGGGACCAGAGCGACGCGAGAGATCCGGACCAGAGTGAGGACGAGAGGAGGGAGCTTCGGGATCCAGAGATGGAATGACGTCGCCGAGATGGCGATCGACTGTTGCCTCGAACGTGAAGAGAGAAATGCAGAGAGAGAGAGAGAGAGAGAGAGGAGACTGAGGAGCCGAAGAAGATTGAAGATGGGGGAGATTTACAGGGAAGGAGACAAAGGAAGAGGAATACAGAGGAGAGACAGAGGAGAGAGAGAGAGAGAGAGAGTTGTACCGACAACATTTTTGTTGTTTTATTCGGTTTTTTCTTTTCTTTTGAGGAAAAAAAGAAAAAGAAATTTCCTTGTAACTTTCCATTTTCATGGTTTTATTACACTCGATTTCTTCTTTTAATTTTTATCTATTTTTTGACTTCGTCACATTTTTACGTCTGATTTATCCAAAAACATTATTTTTTTATTTTTTATTTTATTTACACCGGGATTCAATTTCGTAATCAAGATGGGACATTGGAGTGGTGCCGTATTATTCCTCAGTCAATGGGTCGGATCTAGGAAAAATCATACTTTCCTAAGTATCTCAACAATTCTTTTGCGAAATGGATGGCCGTGCTTGGGACGGGGATAGTCCATCGACAGTACATGTCTTTTTTTTTTGTCAGCAAATATCTTGTCATTCATACCTAAAATGTCGAAATAACCATTTCATTTGATTTACAAAAATTATGGATCTCGAGATAAATGATCGTGCAAATTCTATTTAACTATCCTAAATTAAGAGCTAAGCTTGAAATGGTGGCGATTATTAGAAATCTCGTGTCTTAATCATGTTTTCTTGAGATTCACAATAACCATGTATACATCAAGAACTACAAAGCAAAAAAGGGGAGGATTAATCATCAATAATTATCGAGTTTATGTTTTCTTTTGGTAAGAATATGTTTGGAGAAAATTTAATCTCGACCGGATTTTGTTAGAGTGATACATGCATCTTATTCTCTTTTTAAGGGAAAAAAAAGGTGCTCATTTATATGGTTTCACTTCTACATTGCACCGATTAGTGGATATAGCGGTGGAACACCACCATTGCTGCGATATCGGCCATAAAACCCAGTTCGTTTAAATAGTTATGCCGATAGCATGTTACTAGTAACTAAATATCCCATAATATATGACCGTTTCAAATTTGTGAAAACAACCTTTCGATCTTTACAAAAATAGATCTCGGGATAAATAATAATTCTAAAATAAGAGCTCCTTTTTTTTTTTTTTGGGTGCGTGGGTTTCGAAAGAGCTGGTTTTGAAATGGTAGGGATTCTTAAAAAATATCATGTTTTGATTAACCTTTTTGCGTGGGAATCATGGTTGTACACACGTCAAGTTGCGGAAGGGCTATCAGGGAAATAAGGGCATTCTAATATTTAGTGCATATTGAGTTCATACATTTTTACAAATAAAATATTGGAAAAAATAAAAAAAATATCAACTCTATATTTTTGATGATTATAATGTCTTTATATTATCGAACGAGCATATCAAAAAAATTCTTGGAATTCCTTGGGGATCCATTTAATGTTAAAAAGATTGTTCAAGTGATAGATAAGTAATATTTATTAAAAGGAAAAAAGGCATTTATCCTATTTTTTGTGATTAAAAAATCCGAAACTTCAATCCATACCATGAATTTACCCTAAATTTATATCAGTGTAACACATTTTTTAAAAAAAGAAATTGCGACACTAAAAATTTCAAGTTTGTTTGCACGTAATTCATTTACCACAAACTTTTAACTATTGTGTTACAATGGTACAAGTTTGGGATTTGAGACTCGAGTTAAAATATGTGATTCATCATGAGATAAAATAATTGGGTCAAAATTGTCATTAGATCTAAAGTTGATGCTTTTTTAGGGAATTAGCCCATTTATGTGGTTTTGTTTTGTTATTAAAATAAATGTTCACCTTTTCTCGTTGTCACGTCTTCATCGGCATAGATTAGTCAATATAGTGGTGGAGCACCATCAACACAGTGCTATATATATATATATATATATATTATCCTCAACACATTGATAACAATTTTCACTTACCTCGATGGTCCGGATCATTACCATATATATCTAACATTATAATAAAAAGTAAGTGTTTTGGGTTAAAGTTTTATTACCTATACAAGAAAACACTCTTATTAAAACAAAAGGATAGCTAATAAAAAAAAAGCCATAAAATTGTACACAAATTTCATTTAAATTTTGTGTAGTTAGCAGACAATGAATGATATGGAATATATTTTCCTAAAAATGAAGTTTATATAGACTACAAAAATGAATGAGTGAAAAGATCCTCGTCGTTTACGAAAATATTCAAGCATTAATTTGTTGTCTATAATAAAAGTATTTTTTATTAATTATTTTAAGCGGCACAAGTGATCATTTTTAGGAAAGTTTTTTTTTCAGATTATTTATTTCTCATAAAATAAAATTATCATGAATTTCCATCAACTGTGATTGAAGACAAATTTTTTTCCCTTCAATTGTAATTGATGACAAATTAAGTTAAAGATTTTCGGCGAGACAAATTAATGGTTGCAAACATTTCAGTTCACTCCTTTGGATAGTGAAGAGAATTCGTGTACTTAATGTTGGACAATAACTCAACATTGAGGAGAATTACCAATTCAATCCTAAATCTATTATATAGATATCAATTTGATCCTTAACTTTTAAATTTTGTCCATGTAATCTTAAATGTTTGTGCGAAATTTCAATATATTTTTTTTAGCTAATTGTCATTAGAAATCGCTAATGCGACAATCCATAAGTTACCCATGTCAATGTGCCATGTGAGACAACCAGCAATGATCAGACACCATGTCGGATTGAAAGGACTATGTTAGAATTTCACGCAAAAATTTAAGATTACATTTATCAAATTAAAAAGTTTTTGAGCGAATTGACATTTATATAATAAATTTAGAACTAATTTGGTAATTCTCCCCTCAACAAAATACGCATATTGTGATAAAATGTGTGTGTGGGGCTGGGGGGGACTATGAAAAAAAATTGGAAAATTTGAACTCAATTAGTATTATTTGCAAAAGACAGCGTGGGCTTGCCCCAAGACTCCCCTACTATAAATAAGAGAAGCTTCCACAACAAAATAGAGCCAATTAAGGAACGATATTCCGTAAAAGATATTGTATTTAATAATTGAAGTTTGTTACTATATCATGGTATCTAATGATAAATCTAAATAGTACTATATTTACTTACGTGAATATGACGTGATATTCTTATATAAACGTGAAGAATTGACATATAAGTTCATCAAAATTGGAGCGATTATCACAAAAATTATAATATTATGCATGTGTTATACATGTATAATTTATTTTATCTCATTTGCCAGACCAATTAATAATATTTGCATAATTATTTGCTTGTGAACTTAAGGTAATTGATTGTGTTTAGTTTGAAGTATTTATACCATTTAGTATGCTATATGCACATGTTAATCCGCGCACAGTCATGGATTTGTAATATCAATACCCTAAATTTTAATAATTGACGAGGCAAGATGCAAATGGATTTGATAAGTAGAACCTATTAACCATGATAATTAGTGATTAAAATAGTGTCTATCGCTTGCTCACGGAGTTTATACATTCTTTATATGCAAGCGGTTCACCCTACCTATAGAGTTAATCTTTTGGAACATTCTAACATGGCACCATAGCTAGTGTTAGCTAGTTTTTTTTTTTGTCTAGTTCTATCATATCATATCTTATTTTACTATGCAAACCACGTTGTATGCGTTATGTGCCGTGTGCAGGTTACAAAATCCTGCTTCCTCCTCACACATCCCCACCCCACTCTCGTCGAAGGTGGGGATTCAATCCCTCCACTTGTAGCCACCGAGGCAATCCCCCATAGGTCTAGTGTTGCCCAATTTAGTGACCCTTATTTGTCAAATTTCACATGTTGTTACTTAAATGAGGTGTTAATGTTTCATTACATTGCTCCACATGTGACCTATTTCCACATATAGCTTAAACTTTTATGTTAGAACTTTTTAAATCGAATTTCTAGCAAAAGAATTGGATGCGTTTGTTTTACTTGAAAACTCAAGATCTGAAAAATATTTTCCGAAAAATAATTGGTTATATCTTAGAGAAAAAAATTAGTGAAACGAAAACGAATTCATCATCGATGACATTGGATGCCTAATTCGACCTAAAAAAAATACAGTTGATTGCTAATTATTTTCCCGGTTAATAAAAAAATAATTACTTTTCGTGGTTAATTCAAGTAGGGCACTTTAGTTCGAGACCGTCAACATTTCCGGTTGAATCCACATTCACTCAAAAATTTAAGTAAATGTTATAAGTCAACTTGGATATATTAATTTCTCAATACGACACTTATTCTCTAATGTGAGATTTATTTAACATAATTCACACATGCATTTCGACGCAAATACATATCTTTCAAAAAATTATTTATTAATTTTCTCGTGCGAAACAAATGTTCCTTTGATTCAGTAAATTAGTTTCTAGGAGAATATAGCGCGAGCAAAAGCAAATGACGGTGTTGGCGTGCCATTATTAGATTGACGAATCTAGTTCAATCCTAGCACGTCTCTAATAAAGAAAGGGCAAATCATGCAGCCGGCGACCTGAATCGGCTCACGTTTTAGTGCCTTATTGTCCTAGGTGTGACCCCATGTGTAAAGTTTTCAAATCATAACATTTATATTATTAGTGAAAAGCTTTGTGTTAGCGAGAATTCTTTGTTCATGTAGGCGACATTGAAGCCAAGGGATTGAATTAATACCAAAAAAAAAAAAACATGTGCAAAAAAAATAAATCAGACAGGCAATTATGTTTTGTCCTTCGCGCCGAATAAAACTAATATAACGAGATTTATAATGTTATCAGTGGTATTCCGCGAGTTTGAAGTTTAATTACGCAAGATAGGTTTTGCCGTAATAATAGATAAAGTACACTAACAAAATAATGAAAAGGAATTTAGTAAAGGGAGGAAAAGTGAAATTTGGGCTTGAGGAGATTGATCTAAATTCTTTCAAAATGACGATACTAATTCAAATTTATAATAAACGAGAGATTCACAAGATTGTCAACCAATTTAGGTTACCAAATTGGCCAATTATTTGGGAATATAGGGTTATAACTTATGATACAGCGAGTATGGGCTTTTGATGGGATTCTTGAAAGAAAGTTTGAGGTTCACTGTTTTATTTTTATTTTTATTAATAGCACGAAAAATTTTAAACCAGTACACCTGTGATAAATTTACCTAATCTAATTATTTTAACAACCAAAAATTTTAAATGGTATACTTTTGACAAATTTACCATAAATTGATATATTTAAGATAAATTTACCGTTGATTAGTTTTCGTTAAATTTTATCCTTAATTTGTTGATTTGAATGACAAGTGACAATTGCCGGATGTATATTTTTCATTTTTGCGGGTTTGCTCTGGTACTGTTCATGGAATGCTTCTCCCACGCTCTTGTTGCTGGCTTGTTTCCTCGCTTGAGTTTCTCGGTTTCCCGGTGATCCACCCGTTGGATCTTGCTGTAATTTGGCTGTTGGGGTCGCCTCCTATTGGCATCCAGCCCCTCCGGTGGGATTGTCGTCCCGTGCCCTCCCGTTTCTCCTATTTCAGATCTAAGAATTGTGCTACTGTGGTACTGTTCCATGACAGGGCTGGTGGTGTTTCCCGGCTATCCACCCATTGGTTCTAGCTAGTTTTTGGCTTCTAAGGTCGCCCTTGCCTTCTCTTTATCTGTCCGGTTGAATTCTCCCGACGTGTTGCCCCGAGTCTTGCATTGTACATTGCGGGCTAGCTGTTCTAGTTTGTCTTCTATAGCCAAGCTCTGAGTATTCCATGGCGCCTAAACTCGCTATCCGTCCCTGTCGCGACCCTCTAAAATTTTTTTTATCTTTCTAGGGGTTAAAGGATTATTAGGTTAATTAGATTTGACTAACCTAACGCGGACCCTCCCAAGCCCTACCGAATCGCAACTTTGGTTTTTGTTTAAATGATTTTGAAATTTGGAATCGCCACTAATCGTTCTTGGTAGGTCGATTAGAAACCTAAATAAATTAGCGGGAGAACTAATTTATTCCTGCGAACCAGAGATTAGGAGCTCGGGGACTTGATTACACTAGTTAATTAAAACTAATGCCCTTTCGGTACCTTAATTTCATGGATATCCTAATTCGGCAACTCAGGCTTGGTTTATTCCTAAGGCTCTAGTAGGGTATTCTCTTTTGTATTTTCACTTTTTAAATAGGATGCATGGATGATATATATTTTTATTTGTTATATTTTTTTAAGTGTTAAAGATTCCCTGAAGCCGAAAGAGGGAGTGCGTTAACGACTTCTGTG
The DNA here is from genome assembly GCA_016432845.1 of Psidium guajava. Lineage (NCBI taxonomy): Eukaryota > Viridiplantae > Streptophyta > Magnoliopsida > Myrtales > Myrtaceae > Psidium > Psidium guajava. Next base: position 30,662,048 of record CM028228.1, read on the forward strand.
CAGTATTACGACCTACTTATCTTTTAGGTCTGATGATTCAAAAATTAAATTATAGGAAGTACATGACAATGAATAAACACCTCCAATTGGAGGCCTAGTATTGGCTTAGGAATGAATTGAATGGAAATTTAGGTCTCTGTCCCCTTGGAAGATTCTTCTTTCCTCTTCGGTGAAAGAGGGTCAAAGGTGTGTGGGAGAAAGAATTCGAAAAGGAGAGAAGATTTCGTCCACCAAGCGGGACAAAACAAAGTGCGACCCCTAAGCAATTGGAAGTTCTCGCTCATCTCTTGGGGGTCCATATCATCTGAAAACTTTTCGTGTTCCACATTGGCTTGGCTCTTCCCTTTGGGATTTAAGGTATAGATATTTAAGTTGCAGGTATTTAACTACTGTAAGTAAAAACCTCCAATGGGAGGCTAAGCATTGGCTTGGCTCTTCCCTTTGGGATTTAAGGTACAGGTATTTAAGTTGCAGGTATTTAACTACTGTAAGTAAAAACCTCCAATGGGAGGCTAAGCATTGGCTTGGCTCTTCCCTTTGGGATTTAAGGTACAGGTATTTAAGTTGCAGGTATTTAACTACTGTAAGTAAAAACCTCCAATGGGAGACTAAGCATTGGCTTGGCTCTTCCCTTTGGGATTTAAGGTACAAGTATTTAAGTTGCAGGTATTTAACTACTGTAAGTAAAAACCTCCAATGGGAGGCTAAGTATTCGCTTGGCTCTTCCCTTTGGGATTTATGGTGCAGGTATTTAAATTGCGGATGGACTTTGTCCTCTCCATTCTGGGGTATGAATTCTTTAAAATGAAATACAACGAATTGATTCAACAATTTGAAATTTGCGCGCGCTTGAGGACTCCTCCAAGCCGATTTTGTGCTTCCATAGGGTTGACCATTGATATAAAGCTGCGGCTTCCTGACATAAAATAGAGTGAAGTGTCATAATACAAAATATGTGCTAATCTGCACCTAAAACCAAAAGAGTGGAAAGAGTACTTATCTCCCATTTTTTTGGGAGGGATTTCTATAATTGATTTTCACTCTCTATGTTCCCAATATAGAGAGTTTCTTTTGAATTAAGAGAGACTTTTAGTCACAGATCAGTTGAGAAATCGGTGGACAACTTAGGAGCTTGTCTGGGCCGATTTTTGCATATCTACGCGATTTTTGCTGTTGACGTAGAGATATCCTTCTCCTAACATAAAATATGGAAAAAAAAGGAAATGGAGAAAGTGTATACAATTTGTGCTAATTTGCGAGTAAAACCATAAATAAATAAATAAATAAAAACACTTAGCTTGAATTTGCTTGCTCGTTGATGAGGATGAACTCTTGATTTATATTGATCGATGAAGGAATTTGTGATGATAACCCCTAACTTTAAACTCCCATCATCTTCAAAATTCTCTCTCTTTTGGTATTTTCTTTTTCTCAAATTTTTCTTCAATCTCCCAAAACTCTCTCAAACATTCAAAATTTCCTCTCCAAAAAATTCTCCCAAACACTTCAAATTTTCTCTCCCAAGAATCCCCTCTCAAGCTCACTTCTTCCTCCTTTTATAATCTACTCATCTATCTCCCATTTTAATTTTTCCACTAACTCTATCTCCCATTCTAATTTCTCCACTAACTCTTTTTCATTTTCATCTTCCATTCTCCATCTCTATCTCACATTCTAATCTCTCCACTAACTCTTCTTCATCTTCATCTTCCCTTCTCCATATTTATCTCCCATTCTAATTTCTCCACTAACTCTTCTTCATCTCCATCTTTCCTTCTTTATTCTTATCTTCCATTCTAATTTCTCTACTAACTCTTCTTCATCTCCATCTTCCCTTCTCTATTCTTATCTTCCATTCTAATTTCTCTACTAACTCTTCTTCATCTCCATCTTCCCTTCTCTATTCTTATCTTCCATTCTAATTTCTCTACTAACTCTTCTTCATCTCCATCTTCCCTTCTCTATTCTTATCTTATTTTCTCCATCTATTCTTCTCCAACTTCTCTTCTTCATCTCCTCTTCTCCATCTTCCCTTCTCTATTCTAATTTATCCACTAACTCTTCTTTTTGTTATTTGTAAAATAATCCTTCAAGAGTTAGGTATTTGCACTCTAGTCCTTGAATTTTAAGTATTTACAATTCAGTCCATGAAAAAATATATTTCTTTAAGTCCAAATCTCCTCACAATTTTTGACACACCAAAATTTACCACATGTTAAATTTAAGCTCATTTCTTGCCGCTGAAAATAATGCAGAATTTAATTAAAGACCTTTTGTAAAATTGAGTCATTCTGGGTATAATTGAGCCAAGATGAAAATTTAAAATATTAGAAGACAATGTCACAACTCATAAAAAGTGAAAATTAAAAATAAGTTGACTCAAATTAAAATTTTTTAGGCCCGATTCGAGATTATACTCGTGAAGGAACACGTGACTCGAATTGGATTTTTCTGAATTTGCGATGGCCAATATGAAAATAGATTTAAAATAAAAATATTAACTATCTTTGTGTATTTTTTTTTGGCCTCAAATGTTATTTTTCCAAAATTTTCAAGTATTTTTGTATTTTTTTTTTAAAAAATTAAAATATATATAAATATGAAAATTTATTTTTTGTTCAAAAATGGTTGCCTAGGCTTGGCCAAGGCTTCCAAAGTTGATTTTGTAATTTTCTCATTTTTTTTCTTTATTTTTCATGAATTTTTGAAAATAAAAATACTAAAAAATACTGAAAATATGAAAAATCATTTTTTGGTCAAAATTAGTTCTCTAAGCTTGGCTAAGGTCCCCAAAGTTGATTTTTCAATTTTATGAATTTTTATGGATTTTTTATTACTTTAGCAATAGAAAAAATGATTAAAAATCAGGTGTCAACAGCTGTCCCTCTTTGAAAGGAAGCTCGGTAGAGGTTCATTTCAAAGATGAGATGACACCTGAATTCTAATCGACTCAATATAAGGAAATAAAAAGAGTTGTGACATAAATGTTCCACTGAAAATGAAATGAGAACATAAGGATTCGTTATATAATAAAAAAAACTTTAGGGTGGTTGAACCTGAACCCGTATGATGGATCAACCCATGGTAGATTCCTAATAAAAGGATTCTACTGATTAAAAATTAAAATTTGACCCGTATGGTGGGTCATACCATTTGACCCGTATGGTGGGTCGTACCATGGTAGATTCCTAATAAAAGGATTCTACTGATTAAATTTTGATTGAGATTTGACCCGTATGGTAGGTCACCCCATGGAGATACCTGTAAGAAGGACTTGGTGCCTGTAGAAAGGACTTGGTGCTTTGCCTGTAAGAAGGACTTTATGCTTGTAAGAAGGACTTGATTTGCCTGTAAGAAGGACTTTGTTTGCCTGTAAGAAAGACTTTATGCCTATAAGAAGGACTTGATTTGCCTGTAAGAAGGACTTTATGCCTGTAAGAAGGACTTGATTTGCCTGTAAGAAGGACTTGATTTGCCTGTAAGAAGGACTTTGTACCTGTAAGAAGGACTTGGTTTGCCTGTAAGAAGGACTTAGTTTGCTTGTAAGAAGGACTTGATTTGCCTGTAAGAAGGACTTAGTTTACCTATAAGAAGGACTTGCTTTGCCTGTAAGAAGGACTTTGTGCCTGAAAGAAGGACTTGGTTTACCTGTAAGAAGGACTTGATTTGCCTGTAAGAAGGACTTTGTGCCTGTAAGAAGGACTTAGTTTGCCTGTAAGAAGGACTTAGTTTGCCTGTAAGAAGGACTTTGTGCCTGTAAGAAGGACTTGATTTGCCTGTAAGAAGGACTTGCTTTGCCTGTAGGAAGGACTTTGTTTGCCTGTAAGCAGGACTTGATTTGCCTGTAAGAAGGACTTTGTTTGCCTGTAAGAAGGACTTAGTTTACATGTAAGAAGGACTTGATTTGCCTGTAAGAAGGACTTGATTTGCCTGTAAGAAGGACTTTGTGCCTGTAAGAAGGACTTGGTTTGCCTGTAAGAATGACTTAGTTTGCCTGTAAGAAGGGCTTGGTGTACCTCAAAGGGTGCCATTCTGAAATCTGGGGAGACCAGGAATCCTGCGGAAGCTCAAACCCAAATTATATTCTCCTGTCGCTTTAGGAATAAACCAAAGAGGCAGAGATCAAAAGGTCTCGAACATTTCTGTCCTTGAGACAAATCATGCTTTATTGAAGAAGGTGGATACTTGTATATACCGCAATGGATTTGAGTACCCCAACAACCGTCAGAATTCATTCTCTTGAAAGGTTCAGGTTGAAGATATACTTACCTGAGAATTTGAAAGAAATGCTTGGTGGCTTCTCGACAACCATGCTTGTTCATTCAATAATCGCCGAATGAATTTCAAGACTTTGGAAGGTAACTCAAACACCGGGAATGTGTTGCCTGTCAGGCAATGTCAGAGCTAACATGTGCAAGTATTTTCATCAATGCGTTCATTGGTTCATACAAAATTGTTCAGCTAAGTTGGCAATGATTATAAGTAGTCTGTGTGATAACTCATGACGCAATCAATCAAAATGTGGATCATGCAAAACTATTCTGTCAAGTTTGCATTACCAATTCTATTTAAGGAGGTTCTCATAATATGAACGCCTCGAATGTAATATGAATGGGGGACTTTAGTCCGAAGGGGCTTTCTCTCATTTTGGGGAAATGCTGTTTATCCGTTGATTAAAATGTTAGACTTGTGTGGAAATAGTTTGCCTTTTCTCATCCTGTCATGCTCCATTCTGCACATTTGATGTCTCCTGTGTAGTTTATGCTCTAAGTTGGAGTTGGTAAATTAAACACGCGGAATAGTCATGCATAATTCATGAACTGTGTAAACACAATGCATATGTGACAATTTTTTAGCATCATGTGTGTTTATATAATGTGCAAATATGGGCGGATTTGAATTGCCCCTGGTATGTGGGCGGACCGAACAAATTGATAAGCCTACGCCTTATGTCGAGGGGCGGTTCGTCTCAACTTTGCCCCTATGCGATGAAGCATATGGGTGAGGGAGCATTTCGGTTTGCTTAATAACAGCGACCGCCGTGGTTTAGCGGTTGAATGCCCCTGCAAAAAGAAGAGAAATTATTCTTGAGATCGAACGAGATTTGCTTCAGAACTTGTGATTAATTTGCCCCATTTTTCACCAAAATAGATCTTGTCAGATGATCATAATTTTCTTTTGGGATTTATCTCCTTCAACATGTTAAATATTAGTATAAATATTTCATGTAAAAAGAAAAGGAGACATGTCAGCCAGTATTAAAAGGGATAAATTGGAAACGATACTGATTCACCCTTCGTCTTGAATGCCTTGCACGAGTCTTTTACCAATTTTGCTGGATTGAATTTTCCTTGACTTTCGTTGGGCACCTCACCATTATGGTAAGACTATGGTAAAATACTGACTTTGATATCACTCGTCGAGTATTCCTGTTTGCAAAAAGAAATGCACAAAAAGTTGTTTCATTTATTTATAATACTTACAACATTCCCCACCCTTGGGGATCGAACTCGGGACATTTCGGACCTACTGTCATCCCCCATACCATTCGGTCCATTGGACCATAGGTGTCCATGGGGCTTTCCTTTCAAAGGTTAACCCTTGGGGATAACGCAGTCCTGTTGTATCACATTGGGCCATGTTACGGTATTTTCTCGAGGTAATTTGCAATCCCTGTTAAGAATAGAATAAAACAATTCAAGACTCGAGATGATTATGTGTAAATTAGAACGATACCGAATTACCCATTTCTGATATTGTTCGCGTCTTTTGCTTGTACTTTCCTTATCTGAAGCTGTCCATTCTGTGGTAATATCCATGAGTTGATTTGCCCCCAATTTAGTCCGACCGGGGAATTTTGTTTTTGGATACGACTGTGTTCTCGAGTCGCTTTTGCAAATTCCTGAAAATAGAAGGGATCAAATTTAAAACCTGGATAGTTCGAGGGTAACTTGAAACGATACGGATTTACCCTTCAGATTTATGCGGATTTCTTCTCGATATTAATTTTTTTCGAGTTTGGTGCGGTTAACGGCTCCGAGCATTTAATATGCGGAAAGGGAAATGATTACTTCTAGCTTGTGCATTGATTTTGGACATCGATAAAAGGCGAGAACGTGCGATGAAACTAAGTAGACGTATTCGTCCAGGTTTGATCTTCCTCCCTTTGCAGGTTCTTGAGTGATCAGCTAGCGTTGTTCCGGATCAGGTACGCGTCGGCTGTGTTGCAGGTCCTCCGATCACTAATTTTGAAATACAGGATTCGTATGCACATTAAAGCCATAATGCTTCATCAGCATCAAACTGCCTGATCATGGCGGCGAGTTCGTCGCCAATGCCACTTGCCTGGTGATAATACCTCACCTCCTCCTTGGAAGGCATCTATGCTGGTCCCATAGTCTCGGTCTTTTCGTGCCTTGCTCCAACAGAACTTGATCCTGCTATGAACTGATCTAACTCACCTCTTAAACGTGCATTTTCGATCCTCAGATAATGCATTTCGTCGAGGGTGAGGAGAGTATTGCAGTTGGGGCAGGTGGCGAAGTCAAAAGCCTCTTTATATATCTTGTTCTCCGCTCGGAGGTTTTCATTTTCAACTCTTAGAAACTCGGCTTCGTTGTGCTCATGACGAGTCTTCATTCGGGTTCGTCTATTTTGAAACCAGAACTTGATTTGCGAAGGTTCAAGTCCTAGCTCTTGACTCAGTTCTATTTTCTGTTTGCCGTTTGGCATAGGGCACGTTCTGAAGAAATCTTCAAGCTTTCGTACTTGCTCCTCAGTATGGCGACGGTAACGCTTCTTTTGACCTTTACCGTTGTTGTCCTTGTCCTTACCGGGCTCTTGGACGTCGTCGGTGGAAGGGCTGGGCTCCATAAGCTCGATCCCAAACATGGCTTTGAACTCTTCCTCTCCCATATTCAGCAAGTAACGATAACTTTCAAGTGTGTTAGGTTGAGACATCTTCGATTTGGTTAACGATTTCTCAAAGTTTGATATCTCTTCTTGTATTTTCATTCTCTGGATTTTTCTGAGAGACTGCATATGCTTTAAGAGTCTCTCTTTCGAGCACGAATGAGAATTATCAAAAAGATGTCTCCTTTAAAATTAGACGTGAGTTTAGCAACTGTATTGCCTCTCTCGAGTGTTCTGGCTTTCTCGATTTTCTTTTTATCGTATCTCTCGCCCAGCTCGTCTCCTTCCATCTTTTCGTGGTAGGGGGCCCTGTCGTTATATCCACCGTCGATTTTGCTGGCGAGTCCCTCAATAAAGACGAGCCGTCTCTTCTTTTCTGCCGAAAATTTCTTTGTCTGCCACTCGGCTCATTTTTTTTTCTCTTTTTTAAAGTGGTGGCGTCCCCTCAAACTTCTTTGCAAAGATGTCGAATCTGCTTGGCTCGAGATTGGAGACGAGTAGCGGAGATGATACTGATAGGGAATGGTAGACAGGAAAATCTGGCTAGTAGAGACTTCCCCTGCAAAAATGAAAGGGAATGCGGCAGTATATGTTCTTCATATTCTAGAAAAATTGGAACGATACTGTTTTACCCTTGTGTGTACTTCCATTGAATTTGAATTGAGGAAGTTCCTTCATTTGGACTGGATTAGATTGTATGTCCCGAGTTACCCTTCACTTTGAGCTTGCCACATAAGTGCTTTGCTTAGTTGGGCCTTGTTTTCTTTCGGGTTGCCTTGGACCATCATCATTTTCTATGCCATCGGGTCCGTGGACCGGAGGGATCCTTTAATTTGAAGGTTACTTTCAAGGCAAATGAGTCCTATCGCATTCCATTAGGTCATTTCATTTTGCGACACTCTTGAGGCAATTTGCAATCCCCTGGGTGAGAATAGAATAAATCCAATTTAGCATTTTGCAACGATTGAGGGTAAATTGGAACGACACACAGTTACCCGTCTTCGAGCTCGCCTGGGCTTTTCACTTGAAATTTCCTTACGTGAGGCCATTCAACATTTCTCATTATGGCAGTCAGCAACATTGCCACAAATTGATCCGCCCTGAGTCTAGCATAAAAAGGGATTCACGCATTCGACGAGATAAAAGCAAATTACCCCTTTGCCCTTGAATTAAATCTAGACACCTAGAAAGCTGGAAATATCATATGCAGGGGAATCAAGCATGAAATGAAATGTGCACTTATTCAAGGTCAGTTCTGCCTCTCCTATGGCTCTTCGATAATCAGCTAGTCTCGTGTTGGTTCGGGTGTGGATGACCGATGTTTGAGAGTCCCTACTCACTGGCTCTTGATCGCGGCTTGGGACGTCTATCAACCCTAAACTGGTTGACCAGGGCAGTAAGCTCATCATCTGGGTAATCTCTTGAACCTTCCAACAACTGATACTCGAATTGGGCCTTGTTGTTGGCAAATGCTGGCGGTAGATTTCTCATTCTGTCCTCGCCATGAGCAATTTGACTTCTCGTGCTGGAGCCCTCATCATTACTCGAGAAAGTGTGGGGATCACCAACTGTCCTGCTGCTAAAAACTCCTTCCATTTGAGGATTAGAGAAGTGGAAGTGCTCAGGATAACTTCTTGTCTGATTCTCTGGCTGCGCAGGCGCGCTGATCATGGGATGAATTATAGCCACATGTTGGTGCTCAAACCAAGGAATCTGAATACACTGCCCCTGCGGTCTATACTCTTGAAGAGCATTAGGGTGATTATGGGGGATACTTTGATTAACGCCTGGGGGATTGATGGCACGGCTACTGGCTTGGTTGATGATGGGAAGTGGCTCGCCCCATGCTAACCTGCGGAACTTATGGTGGCGAGGAGACTTGACGTTCAGGCTTGGATCAGTCCCGCCTTGGTTTTCTTGATTCTGAGCTGCATTATGTTCTCTCATTCTTTTTCTGTACTTCTGAAGATGACTCGAAACATTTCCTTTAGTGAGTCCCTCTACCTTCATAATTTCCAGTATGTGTTGCGGCCGTGCCGAATCGATTCCTAGCTGCTGAACTGCATTAACAAACATACGATGCAGCTCGGGAGACCAACTCATCTTCTTTTTCCAGTTGCTTGGAACAATATTGAAGACTTGATGATTGTTCTCTTGGTCGTGCAATTGCTTCCTCACCACGTGCTGCCATATGTTTTGAAGCATCTGAACCCTAACTGGTTTCGTTACGACGTCTTGGGCCCCATGTAAGACAGCCTTCATTATGGCTTGCTGATCATCGCTTGCCGATATTACGACGACTGGCATGTTTAATTCAGAATTGATGAATTTCAAGAGAGTGAAAACATCCATGTCAATCCCTACCATGGCGGTGAGGATGATATCAAACTGGTCACTACTCCTTCGTAATATTTCTAAGGCCTCTGTCGCTTTTGCTTGAGCTAAAACCTTATACCGACATTTTCTCAATACGGTAACAAGGATTGACAGAGAGACTGGATTACCGTCAATGGCCATGACCAGTAGACCCTCAGGGTAAGGAACTTCATCAGCTTCGACCAGGGTTGAACATGCGCCTGTTTCCCTAATGCTCGACATATTTCTGGATCTAGGACTGCCGACTCGAGACCGCCTCAGGATGTCTTCTTGGACTTAAGGGATCACGGGATCGTCGATGGCTTCTCGTAACAGGCTTTGAAAGCCGATGCTTTGATGGTGAAGGTTTTGAATTCCTCTCCCACAAGAACTCCTTCCTCTCTATCTTTCTCCTGCGAGTTCTTGCGAATGAACTCTCACTATCAAATGACGACAAGTTCTCTCTCTGGCAATAGCAACGACTTCCCTCTTTACGGGCAGTGCTATTAGATTTTCTGAGGGAGAAAATCTGATATTCAGCTTTTGATCAAAGGGGAAATCCTTGTTTCTCGCTCAGTTTGTCTTCCTTTTTTCTTTTCGTGGTAGAGGGCCCTTGTCAAGATCTCCACCGTCGATTTACTGGCGGGTCCTCCAATAAAGACGAGTCGTATCTCCTTTTCTGCTGAAAATTTCTTTGTCTTCCACTCAGCTCGTTTTTTATTCTTTCTTTTTCAAAGTAGTGGCGGCCCGTCCAACTTTTCTGCAGAGACGGCGGGTCTGCTCAGCTTGAGGTTGCTGCTTGACTGGAATTTGAGCCAGCGGGGGTGTTGCCGACAGAGAATGGTAAATAGAAAAAACTCGACCAATAAGGACTGCCCCTTTGAAATCAGTATTTAAAATGAAGCAGATTATCGCCTTCGCATTCCGATCATCTGCCTCGCCTCTCTCCTCCTTTCTTTCGTGATCTGCTTTCAAAAATGGCCAATTCTCCTAACCATACCTTCTATGCCGAAATCCTGGCTGGGTGGGAGAGACTCTACAATCTTCTTGGTAGAGGTTACGCTCATATAGCCCAAAACTCTACCGTTGAGGCTGAAATCCTCGGTTTATTCAGGACCCTAGACACTGCTTCTGTTGAGGGTACCCAACTGGGGAGGGAGTATCGGAACTTCCCGACCCTCTTCATCAATTTTCTGGCTGCCTATAACCGCGCTTATGAGACGGTCCTTGTGACTGCCGTCGTGAAAGCTCGTTACCGAGACCGGCACGAGCGTCTGGAAACAGTCACATTTGTGGCTGATAATCACAAGAAAGCCTTCAAGTTTGCTAATGATCAGCTTTCGTGGCTAGTTCGTGAGAGGGGAAAGTTGGTGGACCGTCTGGCCTTGGTTCGAACTTACGCCGAACAGGAGCCGGGCAATATTATGATAAGGTGCAAATGCGGTTGGCTGCAGGAGAGATTTGATGACATTACGGCAGACATTGCTTTCGAGAGGGCGGCGATTTCGGACTTGGAGTTTGCCGTCGAGCATTACGAGGCCAGTATGGCCCAGGCTAAGGAGAAGCGCGATCGCCTCTTCTTTAGGCTCTCGGAGCTTGATCCTGAGAACGCCCGGTGCACCCGAAGCATCAACTGTTTGGAGAGTCAGTTGAGCTCCTTCGTAATGGTTATCAGGGCTCAGTTTGGCTTTACTTTTCCTCCCCAATGAGCTGTTGTAATACTCTTTGATGAATGGAATGAAAGAAAAGCTTCACGTGTTTTTTTTTGTTTAATTTTCCTGCTATCGTTTCTTCCGCATAGCATAACAGAACGATTTGAGGTACCGAAGATGTCGAGGCTTAATGTTCTTCTTGATGTTCTTGTTTAATTGCTCCAGACGATGATATCGAGAATATTGATGAAGGGTTCGGCGGTGGCCCCCACTATCCATCTTGAGATCACGAACAATAACGCTATGACAACTCGATCAGTGCGCTGATAATAAATTCGGCCACCTGTTGTGTGCCCACTTTTATCCATATTTTGTTTCTTTCGGCGTCCACTTGCTCGTGTCGGTCGCCTGTAGCGTCGGGAGAAATTCCTGTGGGCCACGTTCATTAATAGAACCTCGGTCCTCTAAAGCCCTCCGCATGTTTCGGATAAGAGGAAATTTTAAGACCGGTCTCTGGTTGATTTAATCAGGTAAAGGTATTTGTTTCATGGGTTCTGATTATATAATCCATATTGTCTTTCAAAAGACGCGGGATCCTCTACAATACATTAAATATGCCTCCGTGTTTAATCAGTATAAATCCACCGTCATATCAGAATACACTGCCCATACAAGTTTACGGATTGACACAACTTTGTCTGTCAAAGATGGACAGTGTTTGTTTGCCCTCCAGAATTAACGGTTGAAGCCTCGGTGTTTTTCGTCTTTTGGTATTTCTGAAGATGATTCTTGATATATTATTGAACTTAATTTTTACACCCGTCTGGGGTATCTAGGATCTCCCTACAAAAGAAAAGGATATAATTAGTATGCGACACAAGGAATGTCGGTCCATGACTCCTATATTAGTCCAATTTGATTTTTTTTCTATTTTATAGAGAAATCAGAAAAAAAATTTCCTTAGGAAGAAATGGGTTAATTTCTGATACAGAATTTTTTTTGCAGATTTATTACTCTTTTTTTTATTATTTTTTTTAAGGAATGTGACAAAATCTCTTGATGTTTGCTAAAATTTTTGAAGGAATTTCCTTTTTATCAAAATAAATTTTCAGAGGTAAATTTGTTAGGAAAATTTTATTTTTATTGAAGCAGGAAAGACATGACAGAAATCCTTTATTGGTTAACAAAATTCCCCCGAGACATTAGTCTAATTTTATTTAGAGAAAATTTTCTTAGAAAAACATGAGCGAATTTCTCGAAAAGAATTTTTGTTGCAAGTTTTTATAATTTGAAAGAATGTGATAAAATCACTTGATGTTTACCAAAGTTTTTTTTGAAGGAATTTTTCTTTTTATCGAAATAAATTTTCAGAGGAAAATTTGTCAGGAAAATTTCATTTTTATTGAAGCAAGAAAAACATGACAAAAATCTCTTATTGGTCAATTAGTCTAATTTTATTTAGAGAAAATTTTCTTAGAAAAACATGAGCGAATTTCTCGAGAAGAATTTTCTTGCAAGTTTTTATAATTTGAAAAATGTGATAAAATCACTTGATGTCTACTAGAGTTTTTTTTTGAAGGAATTTTTCTTTTTATTGAAATAAATTTTCAGAGGAAAATTTTTTCAGGAAAATTTCATTTTTATTGAAGCAATAAAAACATGACAAAAATCCCTTATTGGTTAATGAAATTCCCATGAATGGATTTTTTCACATCATTTTTTCAAAATTTTTTTTAAAAGAAATGAGGGACAAATTTAATTTTTATTTTCTTTTAAAAGAATGGTCGTAATATCAAGCTCAAAAACTAACTAACACCTAGTATGGACCGACCAAAAATAAATACAAGATAAAATTGGAGAACTTACTTTTACCTTGGAGAAATGTCAATCACATAGTCATGCGCATGACTCAAGTGAGGAGTGGACTCTAGAAAATAAAAGAAGGAGAGACAGGGTATGGACCTAAAAGGCCCCCACTATCTGAATTGACAACCTTACCCTCCGCGCAATCAAATCACAATGGGAAGAATTGTCAATTCAGATAATGAGCGGGATAAAATATGTTCAACTCGAGCGCAATCGACGCAAGAGCTTTGCATATTCGATCCCTATCTATGGTTTTCTAGGAAGAATTTCGCGACTTGGGTTTAGACGCTTGTGTGTGCAGGTGTCGTGATCCTCAGAGTATGCAAGACATGCACAACAATTGATATCAAAACAGCGCTTCTAAAAATGTGCGAAATTAAACAAATAAACCCAACACCAAGCCTGCAAAACAAAGGGTTAGCCAAACACTCCGCCCCTTATAACTCCCATCCTGCAAAAACATATAACACCTATAGAATGAGTCCCAAACAAGATCGCCAGAAGCGAGATATCCATGAAATTTTCATTGGCCTAAGTCCACTAAGACTTTTAAAATTTCGAAAAAATTCAAGTATTCCAATTGGTATCTTTTTTTGAAAATTTAAAAATCCCGTCCCCAGCGGAGTCGCCAGTCTGTCGCGACCCTCTAAAATTTTTTTTATCTTTCTAGGGGTTAACGGATTATTAGGTTAATTAGATTTGACTAACCTAACGCGGACCCTCCCAAGCCCTACCGAATCGCAACTTTGGTTTTTGTTTAAATGATTTTGAAATTTGGAATCGCCACTAATCGTTCTTGGTAGGTCGATTAGAAACCTAAATAAATTAGCGGGAGAACTAATTTATTCCTGCGAACCAGAGATTAGGAGCTGGGGACTTGATTACACTAGTTAATTAAAACTAATGCCCTTTCGGTACCTTAATTTCATGGATATCCTAATTCGGCAACTCAGGCTTGGTTTATTCCTAAGGCTCTAGTAGGGTATTCTCTTTTGTATTTTCACTTTTTAAATAGGATGCATGGATGATATATATTTTTATTTGTTATATTTTTTTAAGTGTTAAAGATTCCCTGAAGCCGAAAGAGGGAGTGCGTTAACGACTTCTATGCAGTATTACGACCTACTTATCTTTTAGGTCTGATGATTCAAAAATTAAATTATAGGAAGTACATGACAATGAATAAACACCTCCAATTGGAGGCCTAGCATTGGCTTAGCTCTTCCCTTTGGGATTTAATGTACAGGTATTTAAGTTGCAAGTATTTAAACTACTGTAAGTAAAAACCTCCAATGGGAGGCTAAGCATTGGCTTGGCTCTTCCCTTTGGGATTTAAGGTATAGGTATTTAAGTTGCGGATGGACTTTGTCCTCTCCATTCTGGGGTATGAATTCTTTAAAATGAAATACAACGAATTGATTCAACAATTTGAAATTTGCGCGCGCTTGAGGACTCCTTCAAGCCGATTTTGTGCTTCCATAGGGTTGACCATTGATATAAAGCTGCGGCTTCCTGACATAAAATAGAGTGAAGTGTCAGTATACAAAATATGTGCTAATTTGCACCTAAAACCAAAAGAGTGGAAAGAGTACTTATCTTCCATTTTTTTGGGAGGGATTTCTATAATTGATTTTCACTCTCTATGTTCCCAATATAGAGAGTTTCTTTTGAATTAAGAGAGACTTTTAGTCACAGATCAGTTGAGAAATCGGTGGACAACTTAGGAGCTTGTCTGGGCCGATTTTTGCATATCTACGCGATTTTTGCTGTTGACGTAGAGATATCCTTCTCCTAACATAAAATATGGAAAAAAAAAGGAAATGGAGAAAGTGTATACAATTTGTGCTAATTTGCGAGTAAAACCATAAATAAATGAATAAATAAAAACACTTAGCTTGAATTTGCTTGCTCGTTGATGAGGATGAACTCTTGATTTATATTGATCGATGAAGGAATTTGTGATGATAACCCCTAACTTTAAACTCCCATCATCTTCAAAATTCTCTCTCTTTTGGTATTTTCTTTTTCTCAAATTTTTCTTCAATCTCCCAAAACTCTCTCAAACATTCAAAATTTCCTCTCCAAAAAATTCTCCCAAACACTTCAAATTTTCTCTCCCAAGAATCCCCTCTCAAGCTCACTTCTTCCTCCTTTTATAATCTACTCATCTATCTCCCATTCTAATTTTTCCACTAACTCTATCTCCCATTCTAATTTCTCCACTAACTCTTCTTCATTTTCATCTTCCATTCTCCATCTCTATCTCACATTCTAATCTCTCCACTAACTCTTCTTCATCTTCATCTTCCCTTCTCCATATTTATCTCCCATTCTAATTTCTCCACTAACTCTTCTTCATCTCCATCTTTCCTTCTTTATTCTTATCTTCCATTCTAATTTCTCTACTAACTCTTCTTTATCTCCATCTTCCCTTCTCTATTCTTATCTTCCATTCTAATTTCTCTACTAACTCTTCTTCATCTCCATCTTTCCTTCTTTATTCTTATCTTATTTTCTCCATCTATTCTTCTCCAACTTCTCTTCTTCATCTCTTCTTCTCCATCTTCCCTTCTCTATTCTAATTTATCCACTAACTCTTCTTTTTGTTATTTGTAAAATAATCCTTCAAGAGTTAGGTATTTGCACTCTAGTCCTTGAATTTTAAGTATTTACAATTCAGTCCATGAAAAAATATATTTCTTTAAGTCCAAATCTCCTCACAATTTTTGACACACCAAAATTTACCACATGTTAAATTTAAGCTCATTTCTTGCCGCTGAAAATAATGCAGAATTTAATTAAAGACCTTTTGTAAAATTGAGTCATTCTGGGTATAATTGAGCCAAGATGAAAATTTAAAATATTAGAAGACAATGTCACAACTCATAAAAAGTGAAAATTAAAAATAAGTTGACTCAAATTAAAATTTTTTAGGCCCGATTCGAGATTATACTCGTGAAGGAACACGTGACTCGAATTAGATTTTTCTGAATTTGCGATGGCCAATATGAAAATAGATTTAAAATAAAAATATTAACTATCTTTGTGTATTTTTTTTTGGCCTCAAATGTTATTTTTCCAAAATTTTCAAGTATTTTTGTATTTTTTTTTAAAAAAAATTAAAATATATATAAATATGAAAATTTATTTTTTGTTCAAAAATGGTTGCCTAGGCTTGGCCAAGGCTTCCAAAGTTGATTTTGTAATTTTCTCATTTTTTTTCTTTATTTTTCATGAATTTTTGAAAATAAAAATACTAAAAAATACTGAAAATATGAAAAATCATTTTTTTGGTCAAAATTAGTTCTCTAAGCTTGGCTAAGGTCCCCAAAGTTGATTTTTCAATTTTATGAATTTTTATGGATTTTTTATTACTTTAGCAATAGAAAAAATGATTAAAAATCAGGTGTCAACAGTCCCGTCCCACGGAAACTTCTTACGGATTGGGGAGAGCTAAGGAAGACAAAAATGCTTGAGCATATGCCAAGTGTTAGTTTCAACATGAACATTGTCGCTCCAAGTGTTCAGGCCCTTATTGTTGCTGTGAGCTCTCCTGCTTTAGTGAACACTGCTCGCCCAAATGTGGCCACCGTAGCTAACCCGATGGGAGTTGGCAATTCTTCTATTGGTAACCAATGCAGAAACCACGCCAAGTAAGGCGCTCGTGAAGTAGGGGCTGCTCTACTTCCAGACCCCTCCCCCACCCCCCCCACTAGGACTTAGAGGCTGTCGTTCCTCCCTAACGATCTTGGGCTGTTGTTGCAAAGTCTACTGAGAAATGGTATGCTCTCTCGTATATTCCTCCTGATTTAGTAAATGGCAGACCCATAGCTCACATTTCTGATGAAGTGCTGGAGGAGGCCCATTCGAAATGGAAATCTTGCCTTGTTGGTTATTTTGTTGCTGCATTTCTAATGATGTACTGGAGGAGGTCCCTTGGTCGGATGTGTGTCTTCCTAAGGATGAAGGGGGTCTAGGCATTCGCCGTTTACTTGACTGCAGCCGCCGAGCAGCAATGCTCAAGCACATTTGGACCCTCTTCTTGGATAAAGAATTGTTGTAGTGCAAATTGATTCATTCTACCTTATTAAAGAACAAGAATTTTTGGGTGGTTAAGAAGCTGACCTTTTGCTATTGGGCTTGGAAGAAAATTTTGGGATTTCGACCCTTGTTCCTTCCTTGCTCCTAGTGGAATATTGGTGATGGTACGTCTGTCTCTTTCTAGTTTGATCCTTGGCACCCCAATGTTCCTTTGTTTAAAATTTTCTCAAATAGGGATATTTACCAATTTGGCATCTCTCGAATGGCTACGGTCCAAGACTTTTACGAAGGCCATTTTCTGCCTACTACAATTTTGGATCGTCTGCATACCTGGCCTGAATTTCCCCCCGTCCTTGCCCCGTCTAGACGTGATTGCTTTACCTGGCTTTGCCACCCCTTGAGTATCTTCTCGATTTCTTCCGCATGGAATGATATTCGATGTAGGGGCAGGCCTGTTAATTGGCATCGGTTCATTTGGGATCACCACATTACCCCCCACCACACCTTGCTCCTTTGGCTTGCCACCCTTAATAGGCTGCTCACCCAGGTGTTCTTGTTGAATTATCGGAGGATTACCAATGGTGTATGCCCTTTTTGTTGCAGCAGACTGGACTCTGTGGATCACCTGTTCTTTGGGTGTAAATTCATGGGATCCCTTGCTCTTTTTTGGATAGCTAAGCACAGCCTTTCGTGCTGAAATAGACCCTGACAAGACAACCTCTATTAGGCCATCAACCAATCGATGGTCAGCATTTTCACCATTGCATTACTCGATTCTCTTTTGCAGCCCTGTGCCACTTGATCTGGTTGGAACGCAACCATGTCATTTTCAGGAACCGGATTCATGATGCCTCTGCGCTTAATAAGCACCTCTTGAAGGTTATCCAAGATAAGGCTTAGACCTTCAAGGACGTGGAAGAAAACCCCCACAATAAGCGTATCTTGTCTTCCTGGGGATGTTCCCTCTCAGTTTTCGCTTGAGCCGGCATATTTGTATTGTTTTGGGTCTTTTTGTTGGTCTTATGCCTTTGTTTTGGCCATGCCTTGGCTGTTTGTATTTCGGGGGTCGTGTCTACCCTGTTGCCCTTTACGCATTCCCTCTCGTCAGCCCTGCACCCATAGCAACATTTGTGTAGCTTCTAGTTGTTGACACCTGATTTTTAATCATTTTTTCTATTGCTAAAGTAATAAAAAATCCATAAAAATTCATAAAATTGAAAAATCAACTTTGGGGACCTTAGCCAAGCCTAGGGAACCAATTTTGACCAAAAAACGATTTTTCATATTTTCAGTATTTTTACGTATTTTTTATTTATTTATTTTCGAAAATTAATAGAAAATCCATAAAAATTCATAAAATTGAAAAATCAACTTTGGGAACCTTAGCCAAGCCTAGGGAACGAATTTTGACCAAAAAATAATTTTTCATATTATATATATTTTAATTTTTAAAAAAAAAATACAAAAATATTTGAAAATTTTGGAAAAATAACATTTGAGGCCAAAAAATACACAAAGATAGTTAATATTTTTATTTTAAATCTATTTTCATATTGGCCATCGCAAATTCAGAAAAATCCAATTCGAGTCACGTGTTCCTTCACGAGTATAATCTCGAATCGGGCCTAAAAAAATTTAATTTGAGTCAACTTATTTTAACTTTCACTTTTTATGAGTTGTGACATTGTCTTCTAATATTTTAAATTTTCATCTTGGCCCAATTATACCCAGAATGACTTAATTTTGCAAAATGGCTTTAATTAAATTATACATTATTTTCAGCGACAAGAAATGAGCTTAAATTTGACATGTGGTAAATTTTGGTGTGTCAAAAATTGTGAGGAGATTTGGACTTAAAGAAATATATTTTTTTCAGGGACTGAATTGTAAATACTTAAAATTCAAGGACTAGAGTGTAAATACCTAACTCTTGAAGGATTATTTTACAAATAATAAAAAGAAGAGTTAGTGGATAAATTAGAATAGAGAAGGGAAGATGAAGAAGAGGAGATGAAGAAGAGAAGTTGGAGAAGAATGGATGGAGAAAATAAGATAAGAATAGAGAAGGGAAGATGGAGATGAAGAAGAGTTAGTAGAGAAATTAGAATGGAAGATAAGAATAGAGAAGGGAAGATGGAGATTAAGAAGAGTTAGTGGAGAAATTAGAATGGGAGATAAATATGGAGAAGGGAAGATGAAGATGAAGAAGAGTTAGTGGAGAGATTAGAATGTGAGATAGAGATGGAGAATGGAAGATGAAAATGAAGAAGAGTTAGTGGAGAAATTAGAATGAAAGATAGAGTTAGTGGAAAAATTAGAATGGGAGATAGATGAGTAGGTTATAAAAGGAGGAAGAAGTGAGCTTGAGAAAGGATTCTTGAGAGAGAAAATTTGAAGTGTTTGGGAGAATTTTTTGAGAGAAAATTTTGGATGTTTGAGAGAGTTTTGGGAGATTGAAGAAAATTTTGAGAGAAAGGAAATACCAAAAGAGAGAGAATTTTGAAGATGATGGGAGTTTAAAGCTAGGGGTTATCATCACAAATTCCTTCATCGATCAATATAAATCAAGAGTTCATCCTCGTCAACGAGCAAACAAATTCAAGCTAAGTGTTTTTATTTATTCATTTATTTATGGTTTTACTCGCAAATTAGCACAAATTGTATACACTTTCTCCCTCTCCTTTTTCTTCCATATTTTAGGTCAGGAGAAGGACATCTCTATCTCAACAGCAAAAATCTCGTAGAGATGCAAAAATCGGCCCAGACAAGCTCCTAAGCTGTCCACCGATTTCTCAACTGATCTGTGACTAAAAGTCCCTCTTAATTCAAAAGAAACTCTCTATATTGGGAACATAGAGAGCGAAAATCAATTATAGAAATCCCTCCCAAAAAAACGGGAGATAAGTACTCTTTCCACTCTTCTGGTTTTAGGTGCATATTAGCACATATTTTGTATACTGACACTTCACTCTATTTTATGTCAGGAAGCCGCAGCTCTATATCAATGGTCAACCCTATGGAAGCACAAAATCGGCTTAGATGAGTCCTCAAGCGCGCACAAATTTCAAATTGTTGAATCAATTCGTTGTATTTCATTTTAAAGAATTCATACCCCAGAATGGAGAGGACAAAGTCCATCCGCAATTTAAATATCTGCACCATAAATCCCAAAGGGAAGAGCCAAGCCAATGCTTAGCCTCCCATTGGAGGTTTTTACTTACAGTAGTTAAATACCTGCAACTTAAATACATGTACCTTAAATCCCAAAGGGAAGAGCCAAGCCAATGCTTAGCCTCCCATTGGAGGTTTTTACTTACAGTAGTTAAATACCTGCAACTTAAATACCTGCACCATAAATCCCAAAGGGAAGAGCCAAGCCAATGCTTAGCCTCCCATTGGAGGTTTTTACTTACAGTAGTTAAATACCTGCAACTTAAATACCTGTACCTTAAATCCCAAAGGGAAGAGCCAAGCCAATGCTTAACCTCCTATTGGAGGTTTTTACTTACAGTAGTTAAATACCTGCAACTTAAATACCTGTACCTTAAATCCCAAAGGGAAGAGCCAAGCCAATGCTAAGCCTCCCATTGGAGGTGTTTATTCACTGTCATGTACTTCATATAATTTAATTTTTGAATCATCAGACCCAAAAGATGAGTAGGTCATAATACTGCACAGAAGTCGTTAACACACTCCCTCTTTCGGCTTCAGGGAATCTTTAACACTTAAAAAAATATAACAAATAAAAATATATACCATCCATGCATCTTATTTAAAAAGTGAAAACACAAAAGAGAATGCTACTAGAGCCTTAGGAATAAACCAAGCATGAGTTGCCGAATTAGGATATCCATGAAATTAAGGTACCGAAAGGGCATTAGTTTTAATTAACTAGTGTAACCAAGTCCCCGAACTCATAATCTCTGGTTTGCAGGAATAAATTAGTTCTCCCGCTAATTTATTTAGGTTCCTAATCAACCTACCAAGAATGATTAGTGGCGACTCCAAATTTCAAAATCATTTAAACAAAAACCAAAGTTGCGATTCGGTAGGGCTTGGGAGGGTCCGCGTTAGGTTAGTCAAATCTAATTAACCTAATAATCCGTTAACCCCTAGAATTAATAAAAATATTTTTTAGAGGGTCGCGACAGACTGGCGACTCCGCTGGGGACAGAGATTTTTAAATTTTCGAAAAAAGATACCAATTGGAATACTTAAATTTTTTCGAAATTTTAAGAGTCTTAATGGACTTAGGCCAATAAAAATTTCATGGATATCTCGCTTCTGGCGATCTTGTTTGGGACTCATTCTATAGGTGTTATATGTTTTTGCAGGATGGGAGTTATAAGGGGCGGAGTGTTTGGCTAACCCCTTTGTTTTACAGGCTCGGTGTTGGGTTTATTTGTTTAATTTCGCACATTTTTAGAAGCGCTGTTTTGATATCAATTGTTGTGCATGTCTTGCATACTCTGAAGATCACGACACCTGCACACACAAGCGTCTAAACCCAAGTCGCGAAATTCTTCCTAGAAAACCATAGATAGGGATCGAATATGCAAAGCTCTTGCGTCGATTACGCTCGGGTTGACCATATTTTATCCCGCTCATTATCTGAATTGACAATTCTTCCCATTGTGATTTGATTGCGCGGAGGGTAAGTTTGTCAATTCAGATAGTGGGGGCCTTTTTAGGTCCATACCTTGTATCTCCTTCTTTTATTTTCTAGAGTCCACTCCTCACTTGAGTCATGCGCATGACTATGTGATTTGCATTTCTCCAAGGTAAAAGTAAGTTCTCTAATTTTATCTTGTATTTATTTTCGATCGGTCAATGCTAGGTGTCAGTCAGTTTTTGAGCTTGATATTACGACCATCTTTTAAAAGAAAATAAAAATTAAATTTGTCCCTCATTTCTTTTTAAAATTTTTTTTTGAAAAAATGATGTGAAAAAATCCCGTCATGGGAATTTTATTAACCAATAAGGGATTTTTGTCATGTTTTTATTGCTTCAATAAAAATGAAATTTTCCTGAAAAAATTTTCCTCTGAAAATTTATTTCAATAAAAAGAAAAATTACTTCAAAAAAAAAACTCTAGTAGACATCAAGTGATTTTATCATATTTTTCAAATTATAAAAACTTGCAAGAAAATTCTTCTCGAGAAATTCGCTCATGTTTTTCTAAGAAAATTTTCTCTAAATAAAATTAGACTAATTGACCAATAAGAGATTTTTGTCATGTTTTTTTTCTCTCCAATAAAAATGAAATTTTCCCGACAAATTTTCCTCTGAAAATTTATTTCGATAAAAAGAAAAATTCCTTTAAAAAAAACATCAAGTGATTTTATCACATTCTTTCAAATTATAAAAACTTGCAACAAAAATTCTTTTCGAGAAATTCGCTCATGTTTTTCTAAGAAAAGTTTCTCTAAATAAAATTAGACTAATGTCTCGGGGGAATTTCGTTAACCAATAAAGGATTTCTGTCATGTCTTTCCTGCTTCAATAAAAATAAAATTTTCCTGACAAATTTACCTCTGAAAATTTATTTTGATAAAAAGGAAATTCCTTCAAAAATTTTAGTAAACGTCAAGAGACTTTGTCACATTCCTTTAAAAAAATAAAAAAAAAGAATAATAAATCTGAAAAAAATTATGTATCAGAAATTAACCCATTTCTTCTTAAGGAAATTTTTTTTTCTTTCTTCTGATTTCTCTATAAAATAGAAAAAATCAAATTGGACTAATATAGGAGTCATGGACCGACATTTCTTGTGTCGCATACTAATTATATCTTTTTCTTTTGCAGGGAGATCCTAGATACCCCAGACGGGTGTAAAAATTAAGTTCAATAATATATCAAGAATCATCTTCAGAAATACCAAAAGACGAAAAACACCGAGGCTTCAACCGTTAATTCTGGGGGGCAAACGAACATTGTCCATCTTTGACAGACAAAGTTGTGTCAATCCGTAAACTTGTATGGGCAGTGTATTCTGATATGACGGTGGATTTATACTGATTAAACATGGGGGCATGTTTAATGTATTGCAGAGGATCCCGCGTCTTTTGAAAAACAATATGGATTATATAATCAGAACCCATGAAACAAATACCTTTACCTGATCAAATCAACTAGAGACCGGTCTTAAAATTTTCTCTTATCCGAAACATGCGGAGGGCTTTAGAGGACCGAGGTTCTATTAATGAACGTGGCCCACAGGAATTTCTCCCGACGCTACAGGCGACCGACACGAGCAAGTGGACGCCGAAAGAAACAAAATATGGATAAAAGTGGGCACACAACAGGTGGCCGGATTTACTACCAGCGCACTGATCGAGTTGTCATAGCGTTATTGTTCGTGATCTCAAGATGGATAGTGGGGGCCACCGCCGAACCCATCATCAATGTTCTCGATATCATCGTCTGGAGCAATTAAACAAGAACATCAAGAAGAACATTAAGCCTCGACATCTTCAGTACCTCAAATCGTTCTGTTATGCTATGCGGAAGAAACGATAGCAGGAAAATTAAAAAAAAAAAAAAAACAAAACAAAACACGTGAAGCTTTTCTTTCATTCCATTCATCAAAGAGTATTACAACAACTCACTGGGGAGGAAAGGTAAAGCCAAACTGGGCCCTGATGACCATTACGAAAGAGCTCAACTGACTCTCCAAACAGTTGATGCTCTGGATGCACCGGGCGCTCTCGGGATCAAGCTCCGCGAGCCTAAAGAAGAGGCGATCGCACTTCTCTTTAACCTGGGCCATAGTGTCCTCGTAATGCTCAACGGCAAACTCCAAGTCCGGAACCGCTGCCCTCTCGAAAGCAATGTCTGCCGTAATGTCATCAAGTCTCTCCTGCAGCCAACCACATTTACACCTCATCACAATATTGCCTGGCTCCTGTTCGGCGTAAGTTCGGACCAAGGCCAGACGGTCCACCAACTTTCCCCTCTCACGAACCAGCCACGAAAGCTGATCGTTGGCAAACTTGAGGGCCTTTTTGTGATTATCAGCCACAAACGTAACTGTTGCTAGACGCTCGTGCCGGTCTCGGTAACGGGCTTTCACGACGGCGGTCACAAGGACCGTCTCATAAGCACGGTTATAGGCAGCCAGAAAATTGATGAAGAGGGTCGAGAAGTTCCGGTACTCCTTCCCTAGTTGGGTACCCTCAACAGAAGCAGCGTCCACGGTCCTAAATAAACCGAGGATTTCAGCCTCAACGGTAGAGTTTTTGGCTATATGAGCGTAACCTCTACCAAGAAGATTGTAGAGTCTCTCCCACCCAGCTAGGACTTCGGCGGATAAGGTATGGTTAGGAGAATTGGCCATTTTTGAAAGCAGAATACGAAAGAAAGGGGGAGAGAGGTGAGGCAGATGAGCGGAATGCGAAGATGGTAATCTGCTTTGAAGTAAATATTGATTTCATAGTGACGGTATCAACCAGTCAAGATTTCTCTTATCTACCATTCTCTAATGGCACCACCCTCGTTGGCTCGAATTCCCATCAGATGGCGACTGTGAGCTAAGCGAGTCCGAAATCTCCGCAGAAAGTTTGACGAGACACCGCCACTTTGAAAAAGAAGACGGAAAGATGAGCTGAGTGGAAGACACGGCAAACGTTAGCGAAAAGGAGATACGACTTGTCTTCATTGGAGGACCCGCCAGTAAATCGACGGTGGAGATCTTGACAGGGGCCCTCTATCACGAAAAGAAAAAAGAAGACAAACTGAGCGAGAAATAAGGATTTCCCCTTTGATCAAAAGCTGAATATCAGATTTTCTCCCTTGGAAAATCTAATAGCGCTGCCCGTGAAGAGGGAAGTCGTTGCTATTGCCAGAGAGAGAACTTGTCCCCATTTGATAGTCAGAGTTCATTCGCAAGAACTCGCAGGAGAAAGATAGAGAGGAAGGAGTTCTCGTGGGAGAGGAATTCAAAACCTTCACCATCAAAGCATCGGCTTTCAAAGCCTGTTACGAAAAGGCATCAACGATCTCGTGATCCCTCAAGTCCGAGAAGACATCCCGAGGCGGTCTCGAATCGGCAGTCCTAGATCCAGAAATATGTCGAGTGTTAGGGGAACGGGCGCATGTTCAACCCTGGTCAAAGCTGATGAAGTTCCTTACCCTGAGGGTCTACTGGTCATGGCCATTGACGGTAATCCAGTCTCTCTGTCAATCCTTGTTACCGTATTAAGAAAATGCCGGTATAAGGTTGTAGCTCAAGTAAAGGCGACAGAGGCCTTAGAGATATTAAGGAGGAGTAGTGACCCGTTTGATATCGTCCTCACCGCCATGGTAGGGATTGACATGGATGTTTTCACTCTCTTGGAAGTCATCAATTCTAAATTAAACATGCCAGTCCTCGTAATATCGGCAAACGATGATCAGCAAGCCCTAATGAAGGCTGTCTTAAATGGGGCCCAAGACGTCGTAACGAAACCAGTTAGAGTTCAGATGCTTCAAAACATATGGCAGCACGTGGTAAGGAAGCAATTGCACGACCATGAGAACAAGCATCAAGCCTTCAATTTTGTTCCAAGCAACTGGAGAAAGAAGATGAGTTGGTCTCCCGAGCTGCATCGTATGTTTGTTAATGCAGTTCAGCAGCTAGGAATAGATTCGGCACGGCCGCAACATATACTGGAAATTATGAAGGTAGAGGGACTCACTAAAGCAAATGTTTCGAGTCATCTTCAGAAGTACAGAAAAAGGGTGAGAGAACACAATGCAGCTCAGAATCAAGAAAACCAAGGCGAGACTGATCCAAGCCTGAACGTCGAGTCTCCTCGCCACCATAAGTTCCCCAGGTTAGCATGGGGCGAGCCACTTCCCATCATCAACCAAGCTAGTAGCCATGCCATCAATCCCCCAGGCGTTAATCAAAGTATCCCCCAGAATCACCCTAATGCTCTTCAAGAGTATAGACTGCAGGAGCAGTGTATTCAGATTCCTTGGTTTGAGCACCAACCTGTGGCTAGAATTCATCCCATGATCAGCGCGCCTGCGCAGCCAAAGAATCAGACAAGAAATTATCCTGAGCACTTCCACTTCTCTAATCCTCGAATGAAAGGAGTTCTTGGCAGCAGGACAGTTGGTAATCCCCACACTTTCTCGAGTAATGATGAAGGCTCCAGCACGAGAAGTCAAATTGCTCATGGCGATGACAGAATGAGAAATCTACCGCCAGCATTTGCCAACAACAATGCCCAATTCGAGTATCAGTTGCTGGAAGGTTCAAGAGATTACCCAGATGATGAGCTTACTGCCCTAGTCAACCAGTTTAGGGTTGACAGACGTCCCAAGCCGCGATCAGGAGCTAGTGAGTAAGGACTCTCAAACATCGGTCATCCACACCCGAACCGACACGAAACTAGTTGATTATCAAAGAGCCACAGGAGAGGCAGAACTGACCTTGAATAAGTGCACCTTTCATTTCATGCTTAATTCCCTTGCGTATGATATTTCCAGCTTTCTAGGTGACTAGATTTAATTCAGGGGCAAGGGGGTAATTTGTTTTTTTATCTCGTCGAATGCGTGAATCCCTTTTTTATGCTAGATTTAGGGCGGATCAATTTGTGGCAACGTCGCTTACTGCCATAATGAGAAATGTTGAATGGCCTCACGTAGGGAAATTTCAAGTGAAAAGCCCAGGCGAGCTCGAAGACGGGTAACTGTGTGTCGTTCCAATTTACCCTTAATCGTTGCAAAATGCTAAATTGGATTTGTTCCATTCTCACCCAGGGGATTGCAAAGTGCCTCAAGAGTGTCGCAAAATGAAATGACCCAATGGAATGCGATAGGACTCATTCGCCTTCAAGGTAACCTTCAAATTAAAGGAGCCCTCCGGTCCACGGACCCGATGGCATAGAAAATAATGATGGTCCAAGGCAACCCGAAAGAAAACAAGGCCCAACTAAGCAAAGCACATATGTGGCAAGCTCAAAGTGAAAGGCAACTCGGGACATACAATTCAATCCAATCCAAATGAAGGAACTTCCTCAATTCAAATTCAATGGAAGTATACACAAGGGTAAAACAGTATCGTTCCAATTTTTCTAGAATATGAAGAACATATACTGCCGCATTCTCTTTCATTTTTGCAGGGAAAGTCTCTACTGGCCAGATTTTCCTGTCTACCATTCCCTATCAGTATCACCTCCGCTACTCGTCTCCAATCTCGAGCCAAGTAAATCCGACGTCTCTACGGAAAAGTTGGACGGGACGCCACTACTTTGAAAAAGAAAGGATAAAAAATAAGCTGAGTGGGAGACAAAGACATTTTCGGTAGAAAAGAGATACGACTCGTCTTTATTGAAGAACTCGCCAGCAAATTGACGGTGGAGACAGCAACAAGGGACCCCCTTCCACGGAAAGATGGAAGGAGACGAGCTGGGCGAGAGATACGATGAAAAGAAAATCGAGAAAGCCAGAACACTCGAGAGAGGCAATACAGTTGGAAAACCCACGTCTAATTTTAAAGGAGGCATCTTCTTGATAATTCTCATTCGTGCTCGAAAGAGAGACTCTTAAAGCATACGCAATCTCCAAGAAAAATCCAGAGAGTGAAAATACAAGAAGAGATATCAAACTTTGAGAAATCGTTAACCAAATCAAAGATGTCTCAACCCAACACACTTGAAAGTTATCGTTACTTGCTGAATATGGGAGAGGAAGAGTTCGAAGCCATGTTTGGGATCGAGCCTATGGAGTCCGGCCCTTCCACCGACGACGTCCAAGAGCCCGATAAGGATAAGGACAACAACGGTAAAGGTCAAAAGAAGCGTTACCGTCGCCATACTGAGGAGCAAGTACGAAAGCTTGAAGATTTCTTCAGAACGTGCCCTATGCCAGGCGGCAAACAGAAAATGGAACTGAGTCAAGAGCTAGGACTTGAACCTTCGCAAATCAAGTTCTGGTTTCAAAATAGACGAACCCGAATGAAGACTCGTCATGAGCACAACGAAGCCGAATTTCTAAGAGTTGAAAATGAAAACCTCCGAGCGGAGAACAAGATATATAAAGAGGCTTTTGCCTCCGCCACCTACCCCAACTGCAATAGCCTCCTCCTCACCCTCGATGAAATGCATGATCTGAGGATCGAAAATGCACGTTTAAGAGGTGAGTTAGACCAGTTTATAACAGGATCGAGTTCTGTTGGAGGAGGGTACAAAAGGACCAATGATACTGGATCAGCATCAATACCTCCCGAGGAAGAAGGGACAGATCACCACCAAGCGGACATTGACGATGATCTTTTCGCCATAATCAACCAGTTTGATATCGGTAAAGCATCGGGACTGTGATGCACTTGTTCAGCCAGTGACCACGAGACCTTCAATATGGCCGATGCATACCTAATTTGGGATGAAGCCAGCTGATCATGGGAGAGCCTGCAGAGGAAGCGGAACTAATCCTGAATGAGTGAATGTGTTTTATTTCCTTGCGTGATGTGTTTTTCTGCTTTTGTGAATGTGTAAAAGCAAGGAGTAATAATCCGACTTCTCCCTATTAAATGCTCGAATCCGCCACCTCACCAACCTCGCGACGAATTGATGGCGAGTGAAAATCTGCATAAACCTGAAGGGTAACTCCGTATCGTTTCAATTTACCCTCAGTTGCTCCAAGTTTTAAAATTAAGCCCCTTCTATTCTCAGGAAATTGCAAATCGATCCGAGAACGCAATCATATCCGAATACAGGTTGGATAAAATTTGGGGGCAAATCAACTCATGGGCATTACCACGGGATAGACAGCTTCGGACAAAGGAAAGTACAAGCGAAAGACGCGAACAATCTCAGAAATGGGTAATTCTGTATCGTTCTAATGTGCACATAATCATCTCAAGTCTTGAATTGTCTTATTCCATTCTTAACAGGGATTGCAAATTACCTCGAGAAATACTGTAACATGGCCCAAGGTGATACAACAGGGCTGCGTTATCCCCAAGGATTAACCCTTGAAAAGAAAGCCCCATGGACACCTACGGTCCAATGGACCGAATGGTATGGGGGATGACAGTAGGTCCGAAATATTCCGAGTTCGATCCCCAATGGTGGGGAATGTTGTATGTATTATAAATAAATGAAACAACTTTTTGTGCATTTCTTTTTTTTACAAACAGGAATACTCGACGAGTAATATCAAAGTCAGTATTTTACCATAGTCTTCCCATAATGGTGAGGCGCCCAACAAAAGTCGAGGAAAATTCAATCCAACAAAACTGGTAAAAGACTCGTGCAAGACATTCAAGATGAAGGGTAAATCAGTATCGTTTTCAATTTATCCCTTTTAATACTGGCTGATATGTCTCTTTTTCTTTTTACAGGAAATATTTACACTAACATTTAACATGTTGAAGGAGACAAATCCAAAAGAAAATTATGATCATCTGACAAGATCTATTCTGGTGAAAAATGGGGCAAATTGATCACAAGCTCTGAAGCGAAAAAGCAAATATGTCTTCCTTATCTCGTTTGATTTCAAGAATAATTTCTCTGCTTTTTACAGGGGCATTCAACCGCTAAACCGTGGCGGTCGCTGTCATTAAACAAACCGAAATGCTCCCTCACCCATATGCTTCATCACGTAGAGACAAAGTTTGAGACGAACCACCCCTCGACATAAGGAGTAGGCTTCCCAATTTGTTCGGTCCGCCCACATACCAGGGGCAATTCAAATCCGCCCATATTTGCACATTATATAAACACACGTAATGCTATGAGGAAAGGCAAACCATTTCCACGCAAGTCTAACATTTTAATTTACAGATAAACAGCCTTTCCCCAGAGTGAGAGAAGGCCCTTTCGGATTGAAGTCCCCCATTCAGATTACATTCGAGGCGTTCATACTATGAGAACCTCCTTAAACAGAATTGGTAATGCAAGCTTGACAGAATAGTTTTGCATGATCCATATTTGGATTGATTGCATCATGAGTTATCACACAGACTACTTCTAATCATTGCCGACTTGGTTGAATAGTTTTACATGAACCGATCAACTCATTGATGAAAATGCTTGCACATGTTACCTCTGATACTGCCTGACAGGCAACACATTCCCAATGTTCAAACTACCTTCCAAAGTCTTGAAATTCATTCAGCGATTATTGAATGAACAAGCCTGGTTGTCGAGAAGCCACCAAGCATTTCTTCCAAATTCTCAGGTAAGTATATCTTCAACCTGAACCTTTCAAGAGAATGAATTCTGACGGTTGTTGGGGTACTCGAATCCATTGCGGTACATACAGGTATCCACCTTCTTCAATAAAGCATGATTTGTCTCAAGGACAGAAATGTTCGAGACCTTTTGATCTCTGCCTCTTTGGTTTATTCCTAAAGCGACAGGATAATATAATTTGGGTTTGAGCTTCTGCAGGATTGCTGATCTTTCCAGATTCCAGAATGGCACCCTTTGAGGTACACCAAGTCCTTCTTACAGGCAAAATAAGTCCTTCTTACAGGCAAACCAAGTCCTTCTTACAGGCAAACCAAGTCCTTCTTACAGGCAAATCAAGTCCTTCTTACAGGCAAAACAAGTCCTTCTTACAGGCACAAAGTCCTTACAGGCACAAAGTCCTTCTTACAGGCAAATCAAGTCCTTCTTACAGGCAAAACAAGTCCTTCTTACAGGCACAAAGTCCTTCTTACAGGCAAAACAAGTCCTTCTTACAGGCAAATCAAGTCCTTCTTACAGGCATAAAGTCCTTCTTATAGGCAAACCAAGTTCTTCTTACAGGCACCAAGTCCTTCTTACAAGCAAACCAAGTCCTTCTTACAGGCAAACCAAGTCCTTCTTACAGGCAAAACAAGTCCTTCTTACAGGCACAAAGTCCTTCTTACAGGCAAATCAAGTCCTTCTTACAGGCAAAACAAGTCCTTCTTACAGGCAAATCAAGTCCTTCTTACAGGCATAAAGTCCTTCTTATAGGCAAACCAAGTTCTTCTTACAGGCACCAAGTCCTTCTTACAGGCATAAAGTCCTTCTTACAGGCAAACCAAGTCCTTCTTACAGGCAAACCAAGTCCTTCTTATAGGCACCAAGTCCTTCTTATAGGCAAACTAAGTCCTTCTTACAGGCAAACCAAGTCCTTCTTACAGGCACAAAGTCCTTCTTACAGGCAAATCAAGTCCTTCTTACAGGCACAAAGTCCTTCTTACAGGCATAAAGTCCTTCTTACAGGCAAATCAAGTCCTTCTTACAGGCATAAAGTCCTTCTTACAGGCAAATCAAGTCCTTCTTACAGGCACAAAGTCCTTCTTACAGGCAAAGTAAGTCCTTCTTACAGGCAAAACAAAGTCCTTCTTACAGGCAAACAAAGTCCTTCTTACAGGCAAATCAAGTCCTTCTTACAGGCAAAGCAAGTCCTTCTTACAGGCACAAAGTTCTTCTTACAGGCAAAGCACCAAGTCCTTTTTACTGGCACCAAGTCCTTTCTACAGGCACCAAGTCCTTCTTACAGGTATCTCCATGTGGTGACCTACCATACGGGTCAAATCTCAATCAAAATTTAATCAGTAGAATCCTTTTATTAGGAATCTACCATGGTACGACCCACCATACGGGTCAAATGGTATGACCCACCATACGGGTCAAATTTTAATTCAATTTTTAATCAGTAGAATCCTTTTATTAGGAATCTACCATGGGTTGATCCACCATACGGGTTCAAGTTCAACCACCCTAAAGTTTTTTTATATAACGAATCCTTAGGTTCTCATTTCATTTTCAGTGGAACAATCATGTCACGACTCTTTTTATTTACTTGTATTGAGTCGATAAGAATCCAGGTGTCATCTCGTCTTTGAAATGAACCTCTACCGAGCTTCCTTTCAAAGAGGGGCAGCTGTTGACACCTGATTTTTAATCATTTTTTCTATTGCTAAAGTAATAAAAAATCCATAAAAATTCATAAAATTGAAAAATCAACTTTGGGGACCTTAGCCAAGCCTAGGGAACCAATTTTGACCAAAAAACGATTTTTCATATTTTCAGTATTTTTACGTATTTTTTATTTATTTATTTTCGAAAATTAATAGAAAATCCATAAAAATTCATAAAATTGAAAAATCAACTTTGGGAACCTTAGCCAAGCCTAGGGAACGAATTTTGACCAAAAAATAATTTTTCATATTATATATATTTTAATTTTTTAAAAAAAAAATACAAAAATATTTGAAAATTTTGGAAAAATAACATTTGAGGCCAAAAAATACACAAAGATAGTTAATATTTTTATTTTAAATCTATTTTCATATTGGCCATCGCAAATTCAGAAAAATCCAATTCGAGTCACGTGTTCCTTCACGAGTATAATCTCGAATCGGGCCTAAAAAAATTTAATTTGAGTCAACTTATTTTAACTTTCACTTTTTATGAGTTGTGACATTGTCTTCTAATATTTTAAATTTTCATCTTGGCCCAATTATACCCAGAATGACTTAATTTTGCAAAATGGCTTTAATTAAATTATACATTATTTTCAGCGACAAGAAATGAGCTTAAATTTGACATGTGGTAAATTTTGGTGTGTCAAAAATTATGAGGAGATTTGGACTTAAAGAAATATATTTTTTTCAGGGACTGAATTGTAAATACTTAAAATTCAAGGACTAGAGTGTAAATACCTAACTCTTGAAGGATTATTTTACAAATAATAAAAAGAAGAGTTAGTGGATAAATTAGAATAGAGAAGGGAAGATGAAGAAGAGGAGATGAAGAAGAGAAGTTGGAGAAGAATGGATGGAGAAAATAAGATAAGAATAGAGAAGGGAAGATGGAGATGAAGAAGAGTTAGTAGAGAAATTAGAATGGAAGATAAGAATAGAGAAGGGAAGATGGAGATTAAGAAGAGTTAGTGGAGAAATTAGAATGGGAGATAAATATGGAGAAGGGAAGATGAAGATGAAGAAGAGTTAGTGGAGAGATTAGAATGTGAGATAGAGATGGAGAATGGAAGATGAAAATGAAGAAGAGTTAGTGGAGAAATTAGAATGAAAGATAGAGTTAGTGGAAAAATTAGAATGGGAGATAGATGAGTAGGTTATAAAAGGAGGAAGAAGTGAGCTTGAGAAAGGATTCTTGAGAGAGAAAATTTGAAGTGTTTGGGAGAATTTTTTGAGAGAAAATTTTGGATGTTTGAGAGAGTTTTGGGAGATTGAAGAAAATTTTGAGAGAAAGGAAATACCAAAAGAGAGAGAATTTTGAAGATGATGGGAGTTTAAAGCTAGGGGTTATCATCACAAATTCCTTCATCGATCAATATAAATCAAGAGTTCATCCTCGTCAACGAGCAAACAAATTCAAGCTAAGTGTTTTTATTTATTCATTTATTTATGGTTTTACTCGCAAATTAGCACAAATTGTATACACTTTCTCCCTCTCCTTTTTCTTCCATATTTTAGGTCAGGAGAAGGACATCTCTATCTCAACAGCAAAAATCTCGTAGAGATGCAAAAATCGGCCCAGACAAGCTCCTAAGCTGTCCACCGATTTCTCAACTGATCTGTGACTAAAAGTCCCTCTTAATTCAAAAGAAACTCTCTATATTGGGAACATAGAGAGCGAAAATCAATTATAGAAATCCCTCCCAAAAAAACGGGAGATAAGTACTCTTTCCACTCTTCTGGTTTTAGGTGCATATTAGCACATATTTTGTATACTGACACTTCACTCTATTTTATGTCAGGAAGCCGCAGCTCTATATCAATGGTCAACCCTATGGAAGCACAAAATCGGCTTAGATGAGTCCTCAAGCGCGCACAAATTTCAAATTGTTGAATCAATTCGTTGTATTTCATTTTAAAGAATTCATACCCCAGAATGGAGAGGACAAAGTCCATCCGCAATTTAAATATCTGCACCATAAATCCCAAAGGGAAGAGCCAAGCCAATGCTTAGCCTCCCATTGGAGGTTTTTACTTACAGTAGTTAAATACCTGCAACTTAAATACATGTACCTTAAATCCCAAAGGGAAGAGCCAAGCCAATGCTTAGCCTCCCATTGGAGGTTTTTACTTACAGTAGTTAAATACCTGCAACTTAAATACCTGCACCATAAATCCCAAAGGGAAGAGCCAAGCCAATGCTTAGCCTCCCATTGGAGGTTTTTACTTACAGTAGTTAAATACCTGCAACTTAAATACTTGCACCTTAAATCCCAAAGGGAAGAGCCAAGCCAATGCTTAGCCTCCCATTGGAGGTTTTTACTTACAGTAGTTAAATACCTGCAACTTAAATACCTGTACCTTAAATCCCAAAGGGAAGAGCCAAGCCAATGCTTAACCTCCCATTGGAGGTTTTTACTTACAGTAGTTAAATACCTGCAACTTAAATACCTGTACCTTAAATCCCAAAGGGAAGAGCCAAGCCAATGCTAAGCCTCCCATTGGAGGTGTTTATTCACTGTCATGTACTTCATATAATTTAATTTTTGAATCATCAGACCCAAAAGATGAGTAGGTCATAATACTGCACAGAAGTCGTTAACACACTCCCTCTTTCGGCTTCAGGGAATCTTTAACACTTAAAAAAATATAACAAATAAAAATATATACCATCCATGCATCTTATTTAAAAAATGAAAACACAAAAGAGAATGCTACTAGAGCCTTAGGAATAAACCAAGCATGAGTTGCCGAATTAGGATATCCATGAAATTAAGGTACCGAAAGGGCATTAGTTTTAATTAACTAGTGTAACCAAGTCCCCGAACTCATAATCTCTGGTTTGCAGGAATAAATTAGTTCTCCCGCTAATTTATTTAGGTTCCTAATCAACCTACCAAGAATGATTAGTGGCGACTCCAAATTTCAAAATCATTTAAACAAAAACCAAAGTTGCGATTCGGTAGGGCTTGGGAGGGTCCGCGTTAGGTTAGTCAAATCTAATTAACCTAATAATCCGTTAACCCCTAGAATTAATAAAAATATTTTTTAGAGGGTCGCGACACTAGTGGAGGGTTGTTTTACATGGGTTTGGTGCGTTTTGGTTCCTTCTGTACACAATTTTGATTAGTTATTATTATACTTACCTTTATCAACAAAAAAAAAAAGACAATTGCCGGATGTACACATTTGGGTATTTTTACCTTCTATTTGTCATAGGTGCATCAATTTGGTATTTTTCATGATATAAATCCAATTTAATGAAAACTAATGGAGGGTAAATTTGTCACATATGTATTAGTTCTAGGTATTTGATGGTTAAAAAAATAGTTTAGGATAAATTTATCACATGTATATCGGTTTGGAAATTTTTGTAATCAAAAAAATAGTTTGAGATTTTCCATGGTATTAACTCTTTTTTTTGTTTGCTTTTTATTATGGAGACACAAACTAAGGTGTTGGGGAAGTTCGAGGAAATCTTTCTCATCTCTTGATGAAAAGCTCGCACTAGATGGAACTTTTTCATTGAATTGCGAATATTAAATTTCTGTCCATTGTATTTATACTCGGCATCGTAGTGGTGCCATGTATGTCGCGACCTAAAAAATTATGGAATTCTTAGGTTAATGGATTACTAGATTAATTAAATAAATTAACTAACCTAGTGCGAGCTCTCCCAAGCTCTACCAATTCGCAACTTAGGTTCATGTTCAAATATTTAAATTTTGGAGCCGCCACTAATCTTTTTTGGTAGGTAGATTAGATACCTAAATAAAGTATTGGGAGAATACTTTATTTTCTGCAAACCAGAGATTTAAGTTCGGGGACTTGATTATGTTAATTTTTCAATTAACACCATTTCGGTACCATTCTTGTGAAGATTTCTTGAATTGGCAAATTCAATTGATTTGATTTATAAAGCAAGGTTTAATGGTATTTTTGTAGTTTTTTTTTATTTGAATGAATGCAACATGCAAATGCAAAGCCTAACTATATGAATGCAAACATGACTACATGATGTTCAGACAAACTACGTGGCACGCATGATGACTTTTGAAAAAATCAAATTTTAATGCAAGAAGAATGTGAAGTCTAACATATATGGCACACAAAAAATAAGTTAAAATTAAAAAAAATCATGACATGCAAGGGATGCAAATCTACCTATATGACATGAATAACAATGCGTGAATGACATGGTAAATATACATGAATGGAAAAAATGACATGGTAAACATGCATGATCTACCCTATGTGAAATGCACATGGATGACATTTTTTTTTGGTATTTTCGGATTAAATAAAAGACAAAAATAAAAGATGGTCCGAAAGTTGATAACAATTAATATAAATTAAGAAATTGATCACTCAAAATCTAATTTTATATTAAAAGGTATCTTGACATTTAATTCCATTTTAAACCATGATTTGATGTTCTTTTTGTGATTTTTTTTATATGAAAATAGAGTCAAATCAAAATATAATCAACCTTGAGTGTCGTATACCATGTGATCCGAATTTTTCCGATGAATTCGCTTCGTACCCGAGGTTTAGGGTCGGAAGGGAATTTATTCACGTTGTACCCCGAGGGTGGGGTTGGATGGTGAATTTAAATGAAATTTATCGGTCCGGTCCCAAAGTTATGGGATGAGATGGATAATTTCATTTGTACGGATGACGTCGTACTTTGAGGGTGAAATCGGATGGTCATCCATAATGCACATATCCGAGCGACAAAGGCGCAAGGGAGCATGCACTTCACTCAAGGAATATTATAAAAATATTTGATTTAGACTATATAAAATATAAATGAAATTCTCGACCACTAAAGGGTAAGAATCGCCGAATTTGAAGGGGAAATGACCATATCCACAAAGGATTACATCTTTCTTAATTAGAAAAATTATCTTATGAGATCTTGAAAATATATTCAGATAATTCTCAGATTGGAAAGATATTTTCAATTCAAGCCAATGTTTGTCTGCAAGACATTAAGATATGCTCAAGACTTAAATTTCTTCAAATTTGAATACTTCAAATTAGACAATTGGAATCTATCCATGTTCACGCAATATTCGTCAAATATTCACTCACATTCAAATAGATAATTTTCAGAATGTTCAAAGGGTTTGAAAATTACCTAATTTGATCTAAAACCAAACTTGACAAACACGCAAGCAATTGGATTGATCGCCCAAGAATTCGTGCACACCTAAGAGCTCAGAATTCGTTCAAAGAATAGCACCAATTGATCGCCGTCACAGCAGCAAATTTGGGCTTTGATTGGCGCCTATCAACAAGGAATTCGCTTGATGGTTAACCCAAAAAACCTGCAGCAAAGATCAAGAGAGAAGGCTCCAAAAAGGGGTTGTTTTGATCACTAAATAGCGGTAAAATACTACTGGACAGCAACTTTAAAACACGGCAAAAGCAGCTCAAATTCGGCACCGTTCAGCAAAAAAAAAAAAGAACTTGAACAGCATCAGAAACGGTACACGAACAACGTAAGTATTGCGCCAAATAACGAGGTAATCGACTCTAAACATCTGCGAAAAAACTGCACTAAAAATCAAGGGAAAACTGATTGAATTACTACTGTTTTGACACCGAACAACAGTAGATTATACCCCCAAATCCACAGCAAACTTGGGATCGAACAGCAGGAAAATTGACCCTAAACAGTGACCAAATTGACACCGAACATAGCAGATATCGGCACTAGACAGCAGGGGGATCGAATGCCAAATAGCAGAGGAAATCATGCACAAGCAGTGATGAAATCAGCCCTAGACAGCAAGTAGAACCTGTCACAATTTGAAGTGGTCTTGATATGCACGAACACCAAAACGCTGAGGAGAATGCTTGCTAAGGACTTTTGACTTTTCTTCTCCTTACTTTCAATGAATGCGGCTTCTATCTATACGCCTCTCCCTTGGACCTTGTAAAAGAAGACTTATGTTCCTGCTATTTTTCTCTGAAAATTATGAATAGCCAACCCCCCTAATTAACCCTAGAATGAAAGTATATATAGTGAGACACTAGGGTTAATTATAAGCCGTTAGATTAGGCTTGACATCTAAGATTATATTAGGACCTTAGGATCTAAAATTCTGATTATTAAAGTCCTAATATAATAATAAAAATATGCTGTAATTTCGGGCCAGCCGAAAAATCCTATCCTTATGGGCTTATCGCGCATTTGGGCTCGTATCGGGCTTTAATTAATTAAATAGATAATTAATTAAATGCCTTTTAACAATTAAAGTGAGCTAAAAAATGAGATGAATTAAATCTGAAAATGATGTCCAAGCCCTCTTACAATTTTCAGCAAAAACCCCTCATGTTTAGCCAAATTTTACGTGCAATGCCGAGTTCGTCACTTGTCGATTTAAGCTCAATTCCTCTGCCAGTCTAGAATGCAATGCAAATAAAATAAAATAAAATAAAATAAAATAAAATAAAATATGCTATGCATGAAAAATTATTTTTTGTGAGAATTAAAATTCTAATCCTCATTTTCTATGCAATATGAATGGAAAAGAAAAATACAAAATTTAGGTGTCAACAATGTACAATAAAATGAGATTTTGCCTTGCCGATTTGCCGTTGTAATCTTTTTCGATCAGTTTTGATCGAAAAATGCTGACGCGGTGGTTTAGTGAGTGCCGGTTGTCACATAGGATAATCGATGTTAATGTGAATAATTTTTTAAAATTAATTTTTTCTTTTTCCTTAGTTTTTTTTTCTTTTTGATTTTTCATTGTGGGCCAACGAGGGATGGACAGGTCGCCACCCTCTCCTACGGCCATCGAGGGCTCGCAGGGCCTTGCCCAGTGGCTGGCAAGGGCTCGGCAATAAATAAAAAATAGAGGAAAAATAAAAAAAATAAAAGGTAAATAAAGTTACAAAAAATGAAAAGTTACAAGAATTTCTCACTTTAGCACTAGCGATGCCATGTAGGACGATCAGCCCCACGTAAGTGATTTCAGGCCAAAATTGACTAAAAAGACTACATTAACAAATTGTCAAAATGCTTAGTACTAAAATATCCAAATTAGCAAGTTTACGACTTAATTATTATAAACGCAATAAATTTAGGACTTTTTTGGTAATTTTAACCATCATAAATAGAAGAAATTGTTGCAATTGGACGAGTAAAGAGGAAAAATCATATGTCATTTTAGTTCCCAAAACAATAATGCCTTCCACCAATGTTTGCTTCTTCTTTAGTTTCGGCATCAGAGAAAGGAAATAAACAGAAACAAAACTCAACAAGGAAAGGAGAAGAAAAGAACGGAAGAAGAGGGAAGCTGCCATTTCTCCGAGCAAATATTGAAGCTTCCATGATTATTGCAGAAAATGCGTCCTTGATGCTACAAAAATTGATGGAAGAAGAGTTCTCAAAGTTTGACTTTATTTAAGTCTGGTTCTTGGATCGAGGAATTACCCCCAGCTAAAAACCGGTTCTAAGCTTATGAAATCGAAAACCAGACCGATCCATTTTGGGCCGGCATAGAGTCGAACCCTTCGCCTCGCCCAAGAACTAGGTCAATTTATTCTTTCTTGGTCTAGTCGGCTTTTTCTTCCTTTTACTTTTTTTCATTTCGTACAATTGCGACAAGTAGTCACAGAATCGTATTATGGATACAGGAAGGGATCCAAGAAATTGACTAATCAAAAGAGAGCACCGTCCATGAGGCAGACCAGCAAATTGAACTGGTCGACAAAATTGGTACAGGCTGGTTCGGCCACTGAAGTTGAACCGGGCCCGAGACTCACCCCTATTTTTCCAGAGAAATGAAATAAACAAATTAAGCTCAAATTTTAGACTTTTTCAGATTTAATTTTTGCTCTTGGTAGATTTAACTTAGGATCAATCAACCCAAAGCATGTACCACAATGTGTTGGGTTTAGAAATTCGACTTAATTTGATTGACTAGCACTATGGACACTAAATTCAAACGTGAATGAGCTCGTCCGTCCAAGTTACATTAAAAAGAACTTGAAGCACTCAAGGAATTATGTTAATTGAGTTGGTAGGGACTCCAAATGATTGAAAGGAACATAAGAACCGGGTCGAGCACAACCTAACCCGACACTAAATTACAGATTTGACATCATGATGCACGAAAACTATTTCATAAAAGGTCAAAGCATATAAAAAAAAAAGTCAAACCATCTTAAGAGAAAATTCTCAATTAGGAGTTACTCAGATATTCTTAGCCACACACCGCTTGTCCGTGGAGTTTATATGCTCTTGTATGCCCGCGGTTTCTTTTTATTTTAAGTTTCAAGGTTTTGGGTTTGATATGACAACATCAACTTCTTTCGCGAAAAACCCACTTAAAAAAATCATAAAAAATGATTATTTATATCGTTTAATAAAATTAAGAAAACGAAAAATATTTTCATCGTTGGTGAAGATATAAGAAATAAATTATTATCGATAATAAAAATATATTTAGTGTACTAGTTAATCTAAGCGACATAACGATATGTTCAATTTTTTGAAAAACAAACCGACGGATGGAAATCGGGTAGCAAAAGATTTAGTGGTTCTTCCGGTTCAATAATTGATCCCTCTCTAGTATTTTTATGGCGCGAGCAAAAGCACATGAGGGTGTTGGGATGCCATTATTGCACTGATGAATCTGGTCATTCGATCCATGCACGTCTCCAATAAAGAAAGTGCTAATCATGCACCAGCTGACCAGAACAAGCACCCGTTTTAGTACCTTATTGTCCTAGGTGAGACCCCACGTATGATGTCTATAGATAAAAAAAAAATTTCAGTAGGTCAAAAGCTTGTAGTAATGAGATTTCTTTTTCATGTACTATTGTAGATGATAAAGCCATGGGATTGAACTAATGTTGAAGATATGTAGATGTATATTTCGTTCATTCCGCAAAAAATATGCTGTTTCTGAAAAGTATTTTCTCTAAAGTCATTCTATAAGAAATTAATAAGATTTTTTTTAATGTTTGGCTGAAATTTGAGAATAGGTTGGGAAATATTTTCTACTGTTTTTTTTTATAGAAAATCATATCGATTTTCCTCTATGCACTCCTTTCAATAATTATTAATTTAATTTTCTTTTTAACAAAGATTAATTATTATTTATTTTGTTCCCTTTTTTTCTTTAATTTTCTTTTGCCTTCTTCCTCTACCGTGATCGGCTAGCGATGACCACATGCTTGCTCGAGGCTTGCTCGGTGATGACCCCAAGCTCACCAAGATTGGCCGATCTCGAGGCTCTGTGGGTTGCATCTGTGGCCGGTCGCCAAGCTTGGCGACTGGCGAAGGAAGAAAGAAAAAGAAAAAGAAAGAAAAGAATGAAAAATAAAAAAGAAATAAAAAAACAATTCGTAGCATGTAGATAGAGAGAGAAGAGAGAGATTACTCTTCATGGAAAATGATTTCATTTGTTTAAAAAGAGAAAATCATTTTCTCTACTTTTGAAAGTATTTATTCCATTGACAGGAAAATGCTTTCCTCAACTTATGACTCATTTATTTTTCATGAATCAAATGCTGGAAAACTCAGGAAAATTTTTCCTAAAAGCTATTTTCGGCAAAGCAAAAAAATTGCAGGGGCCTTAATATATTTGGTAAGAAAATTTGTGAGTGATCCAGATAAATTAGGAAATTGTACTAAGGCCCAAAATACAAGAAATTGTTGCAATTGTACTTGCAAAGAGGAAAAATCATGGGCCATTTTAGTTTCCAAAATAATAATTGCATGAAGATTCATTGAAATGTTGTCTTCCCACATTTTTTGCTTCTTCTCTAGTTTCGCATCAGACAAACGGGGGAAAAGAAGAGGAAACAAAACGGAAAAAAACAGGGAGAAGAAAAGAGAGGAAGAAGAGGGAAGCTGCCATTTGCTGCATAGAAAAGGAGTCCTTGATGGTATAAAATTTGAAGGAAAAAGAGTGGGAAAAGTGTCAAAAAAGTCATAAACTTATTGCATTAGAGCCAATTCAGTTATAAACCTTTTGCATTTGTGCTAATTCAGTTCTAAATCTTTTGCATTTGTGTTAATTTAGTTAATCCGGCCAATTTTGACTGAAAATTCGCCAACGTAGATGTCGGTTGTCCAACATAGCACAGCTGGCACTAATTTGAATATTTTTTTTAAATATTTTTCTTAAATCGTAGTATGTTATTAATTTTTTGGAATTCCCTTTTTTCTTAAATTGTAGTTTGTTATTAATTTTTTGGAATTCCCTTTTTTAATAGCTAAGGTCCGTTAGGAGGCCTGACGACCTCCGTCGGCAACTGCATGAGGTCTACTAGCCCTCACCGACCAATGGCAAGGATCACAGTCGTTGGGCACGGGCTTGCAGCCCTCACTCACAGTTGGGTGAGGTTGCGATCCTCATTGGCCATGGCTCAAGCTGGCTAGCCCTTGCCTAGTGGTTGACACCCTCTTGCCAACCTCAACTATTAAAAAGGACAAAAAAAAAATTAAATTTAAAATATTCTCACATCAACACGAATAGTACCATGTAAAAAGGCCGGTGGAGGGCCAGCATCCATGT
This sequence comes from Psidium guajava, assembly GCA_016432845.1. Lineage (NCBI taxonomy): Eukaryota > Viridiplantae > Streptophyta > Magnoliopsida > Myrtales > Myrtaceae > Psidium > Psidium guajava. The sequence continues at coordinate 30,704,305 of CM028228.1, forward strand.
CATCACTTTTCTAGCTAAAATGGGTTGAATGGACTTTATTAAAAAAATATGAAAAAAGTTTATGACTCAATGATAAAAAGAAATATATAGGACTGAACTGTCACAATTACAATATGTTTATAACTTTTTTGATAAATTTTCCTTATTTTTATCTAAATGATTTTAAGAGACATAATAATAATATACAAAATAGTGGAATCGTCGGTTTGCATGGGAAAGCGGTTAATGTCCTAAGGATGATCCAAAAGGGGTCCTTGGGAGAGTATTTCGGCAAAATAAACCTTTGCATATGCAAAAGACTTTTTTTTTTGTTGAAAAAAGGACTTTAATTGGAGAGAAATTCAGTGAAATAGACATGTCTGTAAAGATGCGGACTATCTGCACCTGGATAGAAAGACTCTATGAAGCTTTACTGTTCCTTAGAATTGGCTTTAGGCCTTTCCTGCGTATTTTAGGTGGAAGGCGAAGAAGGCCTTCTTCCTGAGGTGGGAGGGGGGCGTGTCATCAGTAAGAGACCACTCTGGAAGAATTAGAATCCAATCTTGTGTGAGGACTTACGAGCCAAGGGATAGTCTCAGGTAGATAGTTTCATGGGGCTTAGGCCCCGCAAAATTTAACGGAGGCCTTGGGTTGGACAAACATGTGTTTGTTTCATAAAAAATCAAAGATTTGAAAAATATTTTTGAAAAAATAAACGCTTGTATCTTTTTGAAAAATTAGCCAACAGAAAATATTTTCATTATCGATAATATTTTATGCCTAATTATTTTCACAGTGATAAAAAGATTTTGCATTCATTTATTTTTATAAGTGATACAGGCGTTTATTTTTTGAAAAATGTTTTTCAAATTTTTGATTTTTCGTGAAACAAACTCACCTAAATTAAAAGGTTTTTACAACACGCAAATAATATTTATTGAAAGAACCTTTGATTTAAAGTTCTTCTGGAAAGCCACATTTATAAATAAATTTATTTATATTCTGAATAAATAAATAAATAAAATGAAGCTCAGTAACCGACAGCGCCCAAGTTAAGAGCTTAGGCAACCCCACTGAGGCACTAAGCCACCGTGACTTACGCAAAGTCAAATCTAGCCGCCGGCGACCCAAGCTAAGGTCGTGCGACCTCTACCAGTGCTATATGTGGCTTGTCAGTACTGGATCTGGCTTATGGGCACCCAATTTGGCTTTGCTAGCGGTCAGATTTGACCTTGCCACTAACCTCACACATTGCCGATCTTGGTGGAAAAAGAAACGGGAATTTCGAAATTCTGGAGAGGGCACTTGGGAGAAAAAATTCATTAGCATTCGGAAATTCTCAAAGCCTAAGGAAGATATAAATTGCATTGCGCTAAGGGATTTTGGAAATGTTAGCTTTGACGTGAAGGCTTTTGAAATTTTCTTATCAAACATCTAAAATTCGATCCAAAGGCCTTCAGAGGCTCAAAGCTCATTTCCAATACTGCGCCAAATGCGGCCTAGCTCCCCTCGGTGACTCGGCGCGAATCTCCTTGGCCGCTAAGTCAAATTTTCTCCCAATAGATAAAGACCGGCTCAAGAGCCTGTTGGGTTATGAGACAGAACCAGAGATTCAAACCTTTGAATCGGAAAGTGAACCAACCTCGGTTGGTTCCCAATAGCCTATCCATTCCAACCTTGAACCAGTTTTATAAAGTCGAGCTGGGATTCGATGCTCACCCCTTAATTTGTTTTTCTGGATAAAGGAAAGAAACAAACTAAGCTCAAAATTTGTGCTCTTGGTAGATTTAACTTAGAGCTGATCAACCCAATACATGTACCACAATGTGTTTGGGGATAGGAGATTCATGGGCATCACAAGAGAGATTTAACTTGATCAACTGGGATTATGGGAACTAAAATTTGAACGTGAATCAATTCGCTGCGCTTTCTATCAAATTCCGCCGCCGAAGCGCTCAAGGCGTTCATCCTAATTGACGGATAATAGCATGTTCTTCCTGCGTCATGTCTAGAGTCTAGACAAGTAGACGTATCAACCTCGGCCTCGGAGGGGGAGCATGAAGAATTACACCGGACCTACCGCAGGTGATATTCTAGTCAGGTGACTTTGTAAATTGATAACCAAAATTTGTTACCAATTTGCGGCGAAAAATTTGAAGGCAGGACGACATTTTCATTGAATAATACCATCTGATTGACCAAAAAATAAAGAACAGCTGAAGAAGAAATAGGGAAAGAAAAGCTCAATTCTACCATGTAATGATCTCTAAATTCAACTATAGACTGTCGCTTTAATCAAGAAATGGCAAGACTAAAAGTAAAAATCGTAAGAAATCCCACCCACACCACGCAAGGCCTCACGGCTTCTCCGGCGAGCGGATTTACCTTCCCGAACACGCGCTTGCACGCCACAAGAGTCCCCAGATGCACGAGGCAGAAGGCCAGCCCGACCCAATCTGCCCCCATCACAAGAACCAGCGGGTCCCACACTACGCCGAGCGACGTCCCGGCGAGGTAGAGGGGCAGCGCGTCGGATCGGGGGCCGAACCCGCCCTCAGCCCACACGAGCCAGCTCGCGAGGCCCATGAAGAATGACGAGCTGAGTGAGGCCAAGTGCACGAACCAGAGCGGGGGGAGCCACGGAGGCTTGGGCCGTGCGTTGTACCTCTTGCCCGACCCGAACAGGAGGATGATGCCCATGGTTAGGGTCAGATTAGTCCCGACGCCGACCACGAAGGTCTTCAGGGCACGTTTGGCCTTGACCATTCTCTTCTCTCGGCGGGCGTTCGACGAGGATGCCGCCGCCGGCACGGGATGGTCGTTCTTGATTCCATTCTTGAAAGTTTGCGAAAGAGGTGGAGGAGGAGGAGGCATGATTAAGCAATTAAAAGATGAAGAATTAGTGGATATAAAATTACTAAGAGGAGAGCCAAATAGGCAAGTTATTGAACGGCATGGAGCGAATTTAGGGACTTAAACAGTTAGGAATTGATTACCTAGGGGAATTCAATCGATTGAATCATTCATGTAGCAACACTTTTTAATTTATGTTTCCTTTTCTTTTTCCGAATACGGAATAATGGTACATAAGATAACTGGGATTTCAAGTAAGGTTATTTTTTGAGCAAAAATAAAATAAAATAAAATAAAGTAAGGTTATTTACTTAGATGCTTCTGATTTACTAAACTAAGATGAATGTTGCCGCGGAAGCCGCGGAAAGACCGGCTTTCTAATGCGATTTCGACCCAATTAAAAAAAAAAAAAGATATGATTCCTGATTAGATATATAAAATTGGCTTTATTATTGTTATCTTAGTTAGCTTTACCGGAGTTTTTTTTTTGTAAAAACTTATTTTTAATATTTGATATGTTGTGATTATGATGGTGGACCATCATAGACAACGCACTTATTTATTTTACCAAGGTTTCGAAGCGACACTCCAAGTATGGTAATATAAACTAATTAACAGTAATCAATTACGCAAGTTAACTGTAAGGAAGATAATATTCTGTTATAGAGTTTGATGGAAAATGAACTTTAAGGCGTCTCTTTAGTAAATTAGCTTTTTCTTTCTACCAAAAATAGAATCGGCTTTCTGTGGCCAAGGTATGTCGTTGTAGAAATTTACTCCATGGAGTTCAAAAAAGTTAAAGTAAATTTTCTTAACCTTTCAAGCATAGTGCCTGGTTATGTTGCCAACAAGCTGATTAACAAGCATTGCGTAGCATTGGCCAGCAATGCAGAAGCCGAAACTCCGAAGACTTATTCTAGGTGCCGGTCGCTACTATATGAGTCTACTCAATAGCAGCTATCCGAAGATGATGTGGAGTCTACCTTCCGTCCTTTGTCACCTGTTAAGTTGAGAGAATTCCTTTTTCCTCCCTTCATCCTAGGAAATATCCCTAAAGTTTTACATTTCAAAGTTCAAATAAGGTAGTTTACAGACTTGTTTAGGTCCAAGAGACTGCCTTTTAGTCTCTAATTGAACGTATTAAGTATCAATGGTTGCAGATTGGCTTCTGACCCGCAGGATGTCTTAAAATGGCTAGGGGAAACGTAATCGAATTGACAGATACTAGCTCATATCTTTTTCGTCAGTGATTTATATGTATCCTTTGAACATTGTGTATATGAAAAGAAGGGGCTTTCGCTAAACATGGCTAGAGAAAGAGTGTAGATTTTTCGGGCAAGCTCACATTAATTCACGATCCTCCTTGCCTTTTATAACTAGTCATTAAGGGGAATATTATAAAAAAAAATTCTAAATCTATTATAATTATATCAATTCAGTTTTAAATGGTTCTTTTGCCAATTCATTCTTATATTTTTTTGCATTTATGTTAATTCAGTTTATCCGGCCAATTTTGGCCAACTGACACTGATGTGGACAACTGTTAGTAATTTTCTATATTTTTTTCTTTACCTTTTTTTCCTAGGCCGGTGAGGGAGCACAGCCCCGCACCCAGATCACCAACGACCCTTACCAGCCCTAAAGCAAAGGAAAAAAAAGAAAAAGAAAAAAGGAAAAATTATAAAAATAATTAAAATATTAATAATTTATCCATGTCATTGCCTGTGGCCAAAGTTGGCTGGATATCTTGAATTGACAAAAATACAAAAGGTTTATGACTTAATTGAAAAAAAAAATTATGACTCAATTGGTATAATTTCAAAGGGATTTCATGACAACTTTAATAACACGACAGAGGAAAGAGGTTCCTTGACAAAGCTTACAGACCTTAAGACACTTCAATAGGACAATACAGACTGCCATTCATTCTAATTCATCGCTTCGTAATTTACATAGGCTCTGTTTGTTTGCGGGAAAAAGTTTTCTTGGAAAATATTTTCCCCAATTTCCAGTGTTTGGGGGGCAGAAAATGGATGGTCAAGGAAAATAAGTTCTGGTCAATGGAAAAGATAAGTCTGCAAAAGGGGAAAATGATTTCCATCTTTAAAATTAAGGAAATCATTTTCCAAAACTTGCAGCTAGGGTTCCTTCATGCTTTTCTCCTCTCCTCACGCTCCCGTAGCCCACGTCTCACCCTCTCGCGCTCCCATCGCCCTCGTGCCCTCCCGTTGCCCTCTCGTCGTCCTCGCACCGCCGTCGCGCCCTCCCGTCGCCCTCCCATTGCGCTCGCACCGCTGCACTCGGGTAGCCCTCTCATCGTCCTCCTGTCACGCTCTCTTGTCACGCTCGCGCCGCTGCCCTCGGCAACCCTCCCGTCGCCCTCTCGTGCTCCCTCGTCTCCAGAGCTACTCCTCTATTGTAAATTGATCTCTACAAATACTCTCTCATGTGCTGAGTTGATTGTTTGGTTTTCTTTAATTAAAGTAATGCATCCTATAGAAACCTCTACTTCACTAGAGCAATTCGTGACTGCATTCATGTTTCGAACGTGTTCAAGGGCTGGGTGACAATGCGAGCGAGAACTCTTTTCTCTAGTGGGATGATGAGTAAACTGATGTGGGGTGATGTTTGTAATTGGATTGCCAATGTAGAATAATTCTGAGTGCTCCTTGTATGAACTTGATCATTTATTTTAGTGGGATGTTTCTTTCAATTCCTTCGGTTGCTACTTGTGAATACTTCATCTTTAAACCTTGAAGTTTTGAAATTTGATAACATAATTGGATCAAGACCAGAACTACATTGGGTAGTTAAGACAAACCGGCAGTTTTAGCTTCTGTTGCTGATTTTTCAAGCCTAATTGAAATTTGATAAATAATGATTCTGTGTAGTGGAAGATCCACGGGAAAATGGCACTGTTGATTTTCATTGGTTTACAAATAAGTTTCTCATTGGTCTTTATCTTGACGAACATTATGTGATTCTTTTGATTATATAAATAGTGATGTTGTTGTTTGGTTGGTGGTATTGCCCTTCTAGTATTTTACCTACATTTTGGATTTCATGATCAGTGTACTCCAATATAGATGGATAGGATCAAAATCCAAGCGGTGGTAACGGATGCAGCTGCAGCAGTTATGGCAGTTATCACACTAGTTACGGATGATGATAATCATTCCGAGAACCACATACCGAGAGAGCCTCGTGTAAATCGAGATCATGAAAGAGAGTTATGTCGCGACCCTCTAAAAAATTAATTTTAAATTTTAAAAGGGGTTAACGGATTATTAGGTTAATTAGATTTGACTAACCTAACGCGGACCCTCCCAAGCCCTACCGAATCGCAACTTTGGTTTTTGTTTAAATGATTTTAAAATTTGGAGTCGCCACTAATCGTTCTTGGTAGGTCGATGAGAAACCTAAATAAATTAGCGGGAGAACTAATTTATTCCTGCGAACCAGAGATTAGGAGCTCGGGGACTTGGTTACACTAGTTAATTAAAACTAATGCCCTTTCGGTACCTTAATTTCATGGATATCCTAATTCGGCAACTCAGGCTTGGTTTATTCCTAAGGCTATAGTAAGGTATTCTCTTTTGTGTTTTCACTTTTTAAATAGGATGCATGGATGGTATATATTTTTATTTGTTATATTTTTTTAAGTGTTAAAGATTCCCTGAAGCCGAAAGAAGGAGTGTGTTAACGACTTCTGTGCAGTATTACGACCTACTTATCTTTTGGGTCTGATGATTCAAAAATTAAATTATAGGAAGTACATGACAGTGAATAAACACCTCCAATGGGAGGCCTAGCATTGGCTTGGCTCTTCCCTTTGGGATTTAAGGTACAGGTATTTAAGTTGCAAGTATTTAAACTACTGTAAGTAAAAACCTCCAATGGAAGGCTAAGCATTGGCTTGGCTCTTCCCTTTGGGATTTAAGGTACATGTATTTAAGTTGCAGGTATTTAACTACTGTAAGTAAAAACCTCCAATGGGAGGCTAAGCATTGGCTTGGCTCTTCCCTTTTGGGATTTAAGGTACATGTATTTAAGTTGCAGGTATTTAACTACTGTAAGTAAAAACCTCCAATGGGAGGCTAAGCATTGGCTTGGCTCTTCCCTTTGGGATTTAAGGTACATGTATTTAAGTTGCAAGTATTTAACTACTGTAAGTAAAAACCTCCAATGGGAGGCTAAGCATTGGCTTGGCTCTTCCCTTTGGGATTTAAGGTATAGGTATTTAAGTTGCAGGTATTTAACTACTGTAAGTAAAAACCTCCAATGGGAGGCTAAGCATTGGCTTGGCTCTTCCCTTTGGGATTTAAGGTACAGGTATTTAAGTTGCAGGTATTTAACTACTGTAAGTAAAAACCTCCAATGGGAGGCTAAGCATTGGCTTGGCTCTTCCCTTTGGGATTTATGGTACAGGTATTTAAATTGCGGATGGACTTTGTCCTCTCCATTCTGGGGTATGAATTCTTTAAAATAAAATACAACGAATTGATTCAACAATTTGAAATTTGTGCGCGCTTGAAGACTCCTCCAAGCCGATTTTGTGCTTCCATAGGGTTGACCATTGATATAAAGCTGCGGCTTCCTGACATAAAATAGAGTGAAATGTCAGTATACAAAATATGTGCTAATCTGCACCTAAAACCAGAAGAGTGGAAAGAGTACTTATCTCCCATTTTTTTGGGAGGGATTTCTATAATTGATTTTCGCTCTCTATGTTCCCAATATAGAGAGTTTCTTTTGAATTGAGAGGGACTTTTAGTCACAGATCAGTTGAGAAATCGGTGGACAGCTTAGGAGCTTGTCTGGGCCGATTTTTGCATATATACGAGATTTTTGCTGTTGACGTAGAGATATCCTTCTCCTGACATAAAATATGGAAAAAAAAGAGGAGATGGAGAAAGTGTATACAATTTGTGCTAATTTGCAAGTAAAACCATAAACAAATGAATAAATAAAAACACTTAGCTCGAATTTGCTTGCTCGTTGACGAGGATGCACTCTTGATTTATATTGATCGATGAAGGAATTTGTGATGATAATCCCTAGCTTTGAACTCCCATCATCTTCAAAATTCTCTCTCTTTTGGTATTTTCTTTCTCTCAAATTTTTCTTCAATCTCCCAAAACTCTCTCAAACATCCAAAATTTTCTCTCAAAAAAAAATCCTCCCAAACACTTCAAATTTTCTCTCTAAAAAAATTCCCCCCTCAAGCTCACTTCTTCCTCCTTTTATAATCTACTCATCTATCTCCCATTCTAATTTTTCCACTAACTCTATCTCCCATTCTAATTTCTCCACTAACTCTTCTTCATTTTCATCTTCCATTCTCCATCTCCATCTCATATTCTAATCTCTCCACTAACTCTTCTTCATCTTCATCTTCCCTTCTCCATATTTATCTCCCATTCTAATTTCTCCACTAACTCTTCTTCATCTCCATCTTCCCTTCTCTATTCTTATCTTCCATTCTAATTTCTCTACTAACTCTTCTCCATCTTCCATTCTATATTCTTATCTTATTTTCTCCATCCATTCTTCTCCAACTTCTCTTCTTCATCTCCTCTTATCCATCTTCCCTTCTCTATTCTAATTTATCCACTAACTCTTCTTTTTGTTATTTGTAAAATAATCCTTCAAGAGTTAAGTATTTGCACTCTAGTCCTTGAATTTTAAGTATTTACAATTTAGTCCCTGAAAAAATATATTTCTTTAAGTCCAAATCTCCTCACAATTTTTGACATACCAAAATTTACCACATGTCAAATTTAAGCTCATTTCTTGCCGTTGAAAATAATGCAGAATTTAATTAAAGCCCTTTTGCAAAATTAAGTCATTCTGGGTATAATTGGGCCAAGATGAAAATTTAAAATATTAGAAGACAATGTCACAACTCATAAAAAGTGAAAATTAAAAATAAGTTGACTCAAATTAAATTTTTTTAGGCCCAATTCAAGATTATACTCGTGAAGGAACACGTGACTCGAATTGGATTTTTCTGAATTTGCGATGGCCAATATGAAAATAGATTTAAAATAAAAATATTAACTATCTTTGTGTATTTTTTTTTTGCCTCAAATGTTATTTTTCCAAAATTTTCAAGTATTTTTGTATTTTTTTTTAAAAAAAATTAAAAATATATATAATATGAAATTTTATTTTTTGTTCAAAAGTGGTTGTCTAGGCTTGGCCAAGGCTTCCAAAGTTGATTTTTCAATTTTTTCATTTTTTCTTCATTTTTTGTTTTATGAATTTTCGAAAATAAAAATACCGAAAAATACTGAAAATATGAAAAATCGTTTTTTGGTCAAAATTGGTTCCCTAGGCTTGGCTAAGGTCCCCAAAGTTGATTTTTCAATTTTATGAATTTTTATGGATTTTTTATTACTTTAGCAATAGAAAAAATGATTAAAAATCAGGTGTTAACAAGTTATATATGAATCGTGTGTTACACAGTGGCGATGTCCATTGTATAAATCAAATACGAATGACACCAAATGCTTTTTTAGAGCTTTGCAAGACACTCAATGCAAGTAACTTGTTGCGTTCTACAACAAATGTTTTTATTGCAGAGCAAGTTATGATATTTTGCCATATCATTGGACATAATGTGAGGTTTAGAGTCATTGGGGGAAGATTTCATAGGTCAACAGAAACCGTGCATAGGTACTTCAAAATCATCTTGCAAGCGATTTTGAAATTATACAAACATGTGCTGAAAGAACTAACCAATTCCACTCCTCCTGAGAAAAGTAATAGTCGAAGGTTTTATTCATATTTTAAGGTATTAAATTTGAAAATTAAGTCTTTATACATTTTTCGTGAAAAGTTTCATTAGTATTTGATTAATAACCATATTGATTATGTTAGGATTGTGTCGGAACAATAGATGGAAATCATGTACGTGCATCAGTTCCTCTTGAAATTCAAGGAAGATTTCGTGGTCGGAAGGATGGAACAACGCAAAATGTGTTAGCTGCTGTTACATTTAACTTGAGGTTTTCTTACGTATTAGCTGGTTGGGAGGGCACTGCACATGATTCACGTGTTTTATCTAATGCACTTTCAAAATCGGATGGATTGAACATTCCTAAAGGTAAGAAAATGGAACTTATACACAATTTTTTAATTAAGCTAAGTATCTTAGTAATCAACTTGTTTATACCTTGTAGGAAAATATTATCTTGCTGATGCTAGTTATGGAATCCAAAATGGCATTCTCTCTCCGTATCGTGGTGTTAGATACCATTTGAAAGAATTCAGTGATCACACACCTGAAAATGAGAAGGAACTATTCAATCTACGTCATTCATCTCTAAGAACTAGTGTTGAAAGAGCATTCGGAGTCTTAAAGAAGCGTTTTCGAGCGTTGGATTCTGAACCTTTTTGGTCATTTGGAACACAAGTCAATGTTGTCTTAGTATGTTGTATCATGCACAATTTTATTATGGGATTTGATCCCATTGACTCTATCATGAAAGAGATGAATAGGGAAGAGGAATCTCAAAGAGAAAATCCAAGAGTCCAACTTTCTCAAAGAGAGGAGAAGGAAGAAAATAGGATATGGGCAGCAAAAAGGGATAGGATTGCGCATGCAATGTGGATTAGTTATCAAAATATGAGAACAAGACAATAGATTTCCTTTTGTTTCTTTTGAGTGCCTCATTTATTAGAACATGTGATTTCCATTTCTTTAATGTTAATCATCTCTAAATATTTACTGCTTGTCATTTTTCATCAGATTTTTTTCTTATTCTACTATTTATAGTTGTTACATAGTTATCATGGAGGGTAAAGGTAAGGCCAATGATGGGAAGGTCAAGCAATTTAGGTGGTCTAAGCCTATGGAACGTGTTCTACTTGAAATTTTTGCCGATGAAGCGAGTAAAGGAAACAAGCCTTCGAGCGTTTTCAAACCCTCTTCAATTGCTCGAGTTGTTGATACAATAAATGAGAGGTTTGGCGTTGCTTGTGAACCTGACCACGTTGAGAACCATTTGAAGATAGTCAAAAGCAACTGGAAGACAATTCAAAGTGTACGTGGAAAGAGTGGATTCAGTTGGGATGACAAGTTGAAGATGGTCATAGCCGGGAAAAATGAATTCGATCAATATGTGATGGTAATTTGTGTTGATCAAATGTTATTGTTGTGCTCATAATAATATTGTGGCGTCTATGTATTGAAATATTCTAGAATCGTCAGGATTTTTTCTTATTACACTGCCTTTTTAACTTGTGTTGCTACCATAAACTTGAAATCTTCTTAGTGTATGTTGAGGCAAATTGATTGCGGTGTTCAAACATCCTTGGACCTAATGGATTTACATTTGGTCTGATCCAAGCATGATTAAGGGTGCTCAAAGATGATAGATTAGATGCTGTCATTTTTGTACTAGGAGCACAAGTTCCAGGTCGCACTTGCTGTGATTTGAAATTTTTTGATCTTATTACATTAGTGGGGTGTCATGTGCAAGTTGATCACTTATGTTTAGGCAAATAGGCTATAGTAGGTCAAGATATAGATCTTTCTCCCCCATATCGCAATGCATTAATCCACTAAAGACACATTTTGGTTGCTGTTTTGATTGATCATAGTTTTGCTAGTGAGTACTAGTCTAAGTCAGTACATTGAAAGATCTTCTGAGCATGTTGGTCAGAGTTTTATATTGTATCTCCTAGGTAACAATTTTGGGTGAGAATAAGTGGATTCAAGGCTCTCTTTGTAGTGTGAAAATTTGATTTATATATGAGCAGTGTGCTTGTTGGTTGCTTTCTAGTACTAGGGTCTACCGGGTACAATGTTTCTAGATGTGCATGAACTTATTTGATGCTTTTCTATTTGTTATTTAAAAAATATTTCATTTTGTTTGACTTTTTATGGATTATCTTCATTGGTAGGTCCATCCTACTCATGAAAAGTATCTAAACAAGATGATTGATATGTATGATGAGATGGCACTCGTGGTTGGGAGAGATATGCCCACTGGAAGCTTTGCTAAGCAGTTCAAAGACATCGATGTGACGGAAGTTGACTCCTCTCCTGTTGATTTAGGCGATGCTTTTGATGAGTTAATGAAGGGGTCAAAAACATCGTCGTCTACCATGCCTTCGGAAAAGAGGTCTCACAAAAAACGAAAGCGTTCCGACATGGATGATAAGTATGCTACACTCTCAACACAAATTGGAGAGATGGCATCGGAATTAAGGCATTGAATCAAACCACTGCCGAATACTCTAAAATCTCCAATGAGGTAATGAAAGCTGAATACTCGAAACTCTACAATGAGGTGATGAAAGTGGATGGACATGATGAACTTACTCTTGGATTGGTCTTTGACTATCTAGTTGAGAATGAAAAAATTGCAAATGCATTCATGGTGAAGAGTACAAATCTTCAGAAAGCGTGGATTGACAAATTTGTAAGAAAAGGAGAACACAATTAGCAATAGGTTCTATTTACTTTTGTTGCCAAAAGACAACACTTGTTCTTTCTTTTTATTTTGTTGTTATTAGTATTTTGAGAACTATTTTGTTGTTGTTAGTATTTTGAGAACTGAAAGCCAGAATTAAGACCAATGGTGGTGCTGGCTTTTATTTGCCTCCTTGCCTCCTCCTACGATGTTGGGTGCTGCTGGGACACTACTGGGTTGCTGCTGGTTGCTGTCTTGGTACAACTTTTTTTGGTGTTCTATGTGTATTGTTGATCTACTAGGAGCTATGCACACCTGGGTTCTGTTGCTGGCTTCTACTGCTACGTCGGGATTCTTTGCCATCCTTGACTATCATGAGGGTGATAACCCGAGGTTGATTTGCTATCACGGGAATACCAACTCATTGGCTCGAGAGCTGCTGCTTTTGAAGGCGCCCATGTGGCCTCTATTGCTGCGACTGGATGGCCCGAGAGTTGCAGCCCACTCTGACTCGTGGAAGCTCTGCTGTCTCGGTGTTACCAGATTCGATGACTGCTGCTTCAGTTTCTCTCTAAACCAGCTGGAGTGTCTCGTCTGAGTGCTGTTGTTGTTGCTTTTTTGCTGTATTTTGTTGTTGTTTCTGTTCTCTGTTTCGGCCCTCTGTTTTTGGCCGTTTTGTTATCATATTGGCCCTTTTGTGGTCCTTTGTTTCGTTCTTTTTTGGACTCACCTTACACCCTTGCACCCTTGGAGACAGCTTTGTAACATTGGGTACGAAGCTTGTGTTTGGCTTTTTTGTATCGCGGTGTGATTAGCTAATATTATTCTTACCTTACAAAAAAAAAGCCAGAATTAAAACATTGCATTGTTACTTTTGTTTCCTCATTGTTTCCTGTTATTGGTGCATATTCTTTTGTTTTGCGGATGATTTAGGGCCATTGATCATGTCAGGTTCATCCCAAGTTATCGAAGCACAAATAATGTATGTTTATTTTGAAGAAAAAAAATAAGGAAAATTTTCATTACCAAATGGAGGAAAATATTTTCCGTGTCTTTTTCAAGTTTCATCCAAACACCGGAAAAGGAAGTCATTTTCCTGGAAAATCACTTCCTTGAAAATATTTTCCAAAAAGGTCTTATTTTTCGCGAAACAAACGGAGCCTTAGATTGGAGTCGTCTTTTCAGTCACTGGCCTCTACGAAATTTTGGTGAGGGCAGCTGGAAAAAGGAATTCCCTTGGCCTCTTTGGATGCTTTGCTAATTTCCCGAAAGCGGCATCCGTATGACCTGTACAATTTTGCAAAAAACAATTTATTTGGCTTGTTGCTGTTGAGATGCACATGTAAATTGTGTTAGAAAAATCTTACATTGAGAGATTGGTGTGATGTTGAGTAATTAACCTGTCCTAACTTGCTCATAACTCATTGGTATAAATTTTTGAGTGAATGGGAGTCCGATTTGATACTTTAACGGATCAGACTTGAGCTCACTCTTGACAACTTTCCTAAATGAAGGTATTGTGCTTTAGCTGCATGCTTTCAACAAATGATATTAGAGTCGATAATTAATTTTGCTTTTGCTGATGGCTTACTCTAAATGTGTATCAGGGTGTGATGCATGTCCCAAAGAAGGAATCTCCTATTTGACGTGGTTTCCGGGAAGCTTTCATGGTCAACCTAGCAGAAGAGACTAGGGGTAAAGGTGAGTGTTGTGGTGCGGCAACGAGATCTCAAGAACAATTTTCATGATTCAGAGTGGCAAAAGAGACCAATGATGAATGTGTGGGTTATTGGAGATTCAAGTTGATACATGTTGATGCACAATCATAGTTGAATTAAGGGAGAAGCAGAGCTATTACTAGGTTTATATGTGAGGGGGAGGTTGTTGAAACTCTCATTAGCCTTGCCACTCCAAGGGCCTTTTCTTATAAAAAAAAAATGCAAGGCATTCGAAGATTAGTCTAGATAATTCGTTTATCATTTGATGGGTCAATTGTTGTATCAATCATTGAATATAATTATTTTGTTTCAAGGACCTCTCACAATCTAACGCCGAACTTAGTGAATTAATTTCGTAACTGGTCTAAGTAGGTCTAGTATTGTTTTTATTATTTATGTTTACATCATCTGTTTGAGATTCTAGAACGAAACTCACAGCATTAACATCTTGTGATTTTGCTTCTTCTTCTGTTCTTTTTTTTTTTTTAGAAATATTTAGTGAGTTTGCCTCGACTCATTGAGATGCTACATTCTTCAACTGATTTTGGTTAGATCTCTCTATCGCCCCCAAAAAGAATTCTCTAATTCTATCATCTACAATTATTATCGATCAATGGGTGGGTCTTGGAGTGTTTTCAGCTATTTCTTCAAGTGCATGTGATCCGTTGGATCATGTGAATCTTAAAGGCGCCAATTTATCAATCAAGAGAGAAGAATACAGAGATATCAATGAAAATCATAAGTGCTAATTCTTGGAGATGCTAGAATCAAGTAATTGACAACTTTTGTAATATGATTATCCATTTATTATTATTGTTCATTGTTGTATAATTTCCTTGTGTAATACTTTGTAATGTCTTTATATAGTGAAAGTCGTCTCAACAATTGTTGGTTGAGATCAAGAATCAAGCACTTTTGTTCTTTTATGGTATTGGAGCATATTTTCGAAATAAATTGATCCTTAACTATGGCTTTTGCCTAGTATCCATAATCCCAAAACAACCCCCCCCCCTTTTGAACATTAGCAGTTTTGTGTCATCGAAACTGACATAAATGAACTATCCTTGTTGGAGAGCACAAATACATGCACCGATTGAAAGTCAGGATCTGGTGGGATTCATGGATGGTGAATACCAGATGTCGAGTCCAACAATCAACTCCTCTGCTAATGGAGGAGAAACTGGAGTCTCCGAGAAAGTGACAAATCTAGAGTTTTTACAATGGAGAAGGTCAGATCACCTTCTGCGAGGAATGGATTATTGCGACGCTCTTCGAAGAAGTTATTGCTCAAGTAGTAGACTTGAAGACATCTGTTGAGGTGTGGTTAGCTTTACAAAATATTTTTGCCAAGGTATCTGAGGAATGTGAACTTTTAATTTTTCTACAAATTCAAAAAAAGTCTGAGATAATTTTTCATCTCTTCACGAGTATCTTGGTGCTTTTCATAAATATTTTAATGAGTTATCTGCTATCGGTTGTCCTCTTGAGGACAAAAGGAAGGTCTCTTTGTTTTGAATGGCTTAGGTGATCAATATGATTCACTCACAACCTCCATGTTGAAGCCTCCAATGCCAACATTCTCTGACTTGATTTTGCAATTGCAAAGCTTTGAGAGTCATCTGGCGAATAAAAGTTCTCGTGTAATTCAACAAGGACGGCTTTTATTGGTCAGAGAAGCAATTTTAAGAGCAGAAAGAAGGGAAAACAATTCCAACATTCCAACAACTTCTTTTTTTTTTCACGTGAAAGGGGTTTTTTCTCACAACAGTTCAAGAAAAAAAAAATCTAAGGCTAATTTTATGCATTCACTGGGTCACAAGCCACAATTTAATCAAAGCAAGATCAAGAAGCATGGGAAAGGAATAAACAAAATCGTTTCCTATCAAATCTGTGACAAGCAAGGACATATTACTTTAGATTGCTTTAACCAGTTTAATCGATCTTTCCTCCCATCAGATGTGCCAAAACCGCTTGCTGCACTCATTGTTCGAGATAGTCAGGATTTTGAATGGTTCACTGATACGGGAGTTTCAAATCATATGACTTACAATGGAGGCAATCTATTCAACTTTCGACCATATATGGGAAAAGATAGTGTTATGGTTGGAAATGGTAATTCCCATACTAGTAATGCTCAAATCAATTTGGGCAAGAGAGTGTTGACTTAAAAAAATGTTCTACTTGTTCCTCATATGAGAAAGAATTTATTATTAGTGAGCTAATTACAACTGATTATCTTGTAAATTTTGAGTTCTTTGCCACGGGTTTTGTGATAATTGCGAAATTGCCTTGACGGTGCTTGCTGACATCTAATTCTTTACCATTTTATTTTTAAAAAAATTAATTAAAAATATCAAAAAAATTCATAAAATTGAGAAATCAACTTTCAAGCCTTAGCCAAGCCTTAGAAATCAATTTTGACAAAAAAAATTATTTTGCAAAATTTGCAAAATTTTTAATATTTATTTAATTCAAAAATATCCCAAAAAATAGAAAAATAACATTTGTGACTAGAAAAATATTAAAACATTCATTATTTTTATTTTAATTTGGATTACATTTTGGTCTTTTTAAATCCTACAAATTCAATCTGGAGTCATGATTCGAAAAAATTGCATTTAGGTCCTTCAGCGAACAAAAAATTGCAATTAGAGCCATTTTTTAGCTTTCTTTTCACTCCAGTCTAGTTATTACGTTTAATTCTTACAACTGAAATTGCATTTTTTTTAATCATTTTACATTTTCAAGCTTTTTCAAAAGAGGATCTAATTGCAAATTCCTTTAAAATGAAGGTTATTATGCAAAATTCTTCTAGAACCTTCCCCCTCTATATGTGGCCGAAAAAAGGGACATGTACTGTCACCAGAAGGACAAAAATGGATCTTGGTACAAGGAATAAAGGACAAATGGCATACTCTCTCAAAAAAGGGCAGTCGTATCAAGAACATAGATTGGGATTTGTGCCAAAAGGATACCTTATCCACAATGCCATTTCAACATACACTATTCATCTGAAAATAAGGGGGATTCATATTTTGAAGAACAATGAGAGAGAATGGAAGGAAAAATGAAAATCTCTCTCTCTCCCATCGCGGCCGACCATGCTCCAGCCGGAAGCCCACCTCGACAAACCACCACCACCATTACCTTCCTCACTCTCTTCCTGAACTACTTGTACCAAGTACTCCCAAACGAAGCTCCGATGAAGCCCAGTGAGGTTGAGAAGTTCTCGGCCTAATCATCGGCGCCCAAGCAGTGATCCTTCCCAACAACTCTCATTCCTTTTTCATCCCTCCAGCTACCTCCAACATCTCTTTCTCCCTATGACACCACTCCTTGACATGTTCTTGAGGCTATGATAGTTAGGGGTACTTCAAAATTGCTTCACTTGAGCTCTTTTCTCTTAAATCGTATTTGCGATTTGATTTGCATATCTAAACTAAGACTAATACTTAGTTCTCTTTGGTTAATCTTCAGTTTGTGCTTGAAGCTCGATGCTAGACCACCGCCTCTTGCTCAAGTTTGGCCATCAATGATCGTCACGAAAGGTAAGCCTTCTAAACCTAACATGTGAAGGCATGATGATGATGGGTCATGGATGATTATTTATGCTTAAATGTGAGAAAGTGAAGGGTGTTTAATGTTTGATTAATGCTATGGACTGGATTAATATGCTTTGAAATGATGATTTATGCATGAATTTGGATGATTGGTTGAGTTTTGGTGCATGCTTACATGTTGTTCTTCTCAGATCAGAATGCACCTTTTTGATGTATACCAATTTTTCTTATCTAAACGTTGAAATTAGACAAAATGATACTCTAGATTTTCGTAGAAGACTTCAGGCTCTTCAAATCGATATATTACAGACTGAAAATGAATGTCATTTGGTCTGTCAAAAGTGTCCCATAGTGTGAAGCTTGAATATGTGACTTCCTGATTTTGAATCTGAGAATGTGTTTTTCTGACCCAACCCTTGTTGCTTCGTGATTTTTCATGATATTTTTTTTTTAAGTTTTGTTTCACAGAACTCATTGAAATTCGTTCACAACATCTTAATTCATAACACATAAAAATTAAAAAAACATTCATGCATGTTTCATTTTTTTAACACATTTTATGGTTTCATGCTAATTTGTTGAATTTCTTGAGTCAGCAGCATGTCGTTTTGTGCATGTCTATTTTAAGTTGCGATAATTACTTGCTTAAAGTCTTCTTTTGAAAGGTCACAAATAATGAAAGTTGTTCATTAGGGTCTCATTTAGTAGAATAAAAAGTTTCATGCAAAAATATTGAGATTTGATTGTCCATTTGTGAAATCGCGAAGGGTATCTACCCTGTAGATAATACTTATTTGCTACCGAGTCCTTAAGAGAAATAGTTTTTCACATGAAAATGAGGGTCTTTTCGGTAAAAGTGAAAAACATAAAAGTAATTGGGGACACATTTTCCTATTTTTATATACATATATATTTATGCATTTTCCTATTTTTCCCGCATTTTAGGATTACCGTTTTTGATCTGATCACATTCTTGAACAGTGGGATCAAATTTGTCATTTTCGCGTCAATGCATTGGAAAACACACATGATGGTCCTCATCAAGTTTAATTAGCATGTCATAAGCTTTCCTTAGGTGCTTGAACTATTGTAATTGGATCTCATCTTTATTGGCAATCGTGCCTAAATATAATCAGCTTACTTCCATAACTGATTCTCTTGGGCTCACTATTCTTGTTTTGATTGTTTGATGTCCAAGGCCCAAAAGGCCTAAGTGTATGACTTAATTAGGGCTAATTGTATGTGGTTTGTTAGATGAATGTTAGGGCTAGAGGTGATTAGTTTATAGGATTGATGGTTTCATCCTAGAACCGAGAACAGTCCGCTAGGGATTGGTTTCGTAAAATGCGAACCGTGAATCACTTGTTCGTTCTGTTGATCCAACCCAGAACTGAACCATCGGTTCGATCCGGTCCGACTCCCAGTTGGATCCTAGTTACGGTTTAGTGTCACTCACTCGTTCTATGAAAAAATGAAGTTGAATACTAATCCCACATATATGACTCAATAGAAGCTATACATTTGACTAATTTATATAAAACTGATCTAACACGAAACTTTTTGAGTTTGTACGACAAATAAAAGACTAGAGAAGAAACTCGTGTATGAAGAAAATCGTGCAAGTATTGACATATCATGCCTTCTTCCCAATTCGCCTTATGTGGGATATAGAAAAAAGGCAAAATGTACAATCAGGGTTTTTTTTTCATAAGTTGAGCGAAGGGAGCAGATATTATCATATTAGGGTAGAATCTTTTTTTCATTTTGCAAGTCTGGGTTTTTTTTTTTAATGATGGATTGGACCTTTGAAAAATGATTCATTTTAAAAAATCGCACATTCATATTATATAAAAACGGGACCGGTTGAACCAGTTGGATGGTTTCCATTCGAAACCTAGAACCGAACCGATATCCGTTGGTCCTAGAAAATTGAAATCGAAAACTGAACTGTACCCACCAGTTACAACCTAAAATCAGCCGATTGGGTATGGTCTAGTCTGGTTTGGTTGTATTGTGGTTTTTTTGCTCACTCCTAGTTAAGGCTGGTGCATGACACGCGAAAAATCTCACGGGCCTATTATAACCAAGTTATCTTTAATGGGGTGGTTAATGGGAAGTCGCAATGCGTGCATATAAAGGCGGCGCTCGAGGTCCGTCCTTGATTGATTTAAATTACTTTATGATTTGCCATCTTTGATACGATGGTGAATGTAAGTACGTATGCTTAGTTGAGTGATCCCTTATTATAAATTGATGAGTGCTCAGCCTTATACCATGGGCATATAGAGGTGAAGTCCGGTCCATCCCGAAGAATGGAAGCTTATGATCGATGTCCATTTTGGTCCTTTATTGAAAATCGCACCTAAACATAAACAACTTAATTCCATAACTGATCTCTTGAGCTCACTAATCTTGTTTTGATTTGTTTGATGTCTAAGGCCTAAAAGGCCTAAGTGTATGACTTAGTTAGGGCTGATTGCATGTGGTTTGTTAGATGAATGTTAGGGCTGGTGCATGACACGCAGAAAATCTCACGGGCCCTTTATAACCAAGTCATCTTTAAGTGAATCAACGGGATTAGTGAGAAGTCGCGATGCGTGCATACAAAGGCCGCACCCGAGGTCCATCCTTGATTGATATAAATTACTTTGTGATTTTCCATCTTTGATATGGTGGTGAATGTGATTATGGATGCTTAGTTGAGTAATCCCTTACTACAACTTGATGAGTGCTTGGCCTGATACCATGGGTCTATGGAGGCGAAGTGACGACCTATCCCAAAGAACATAGGCCTACGATCGATGTCCATTCTAGTCCTTTATTTGTGACATCCTCGGATCATAAAAGGGTGACGTCCCAGGCACGTCATCAACCCATTTATTTTTATCTTATAATTATACACATGCGGAATGCAAAACTCCCAAACAATCGCTAAAATAATAATGATAGATAAGTAGGACAACATATCAATTAACAACAGTCAGCTCAGCAAAAGACTATTATTTTCATTAGTAGATAATCGTTAACTTTACAGAAGCTATAGCTTATACAACCTCGTACTTCGGAGTGGCTTCCTAAGACCATCAAAAAAGATAATGGGTTGGCATAGGGTTAACTTCATATCTACTCTAAAAGAGGGGTCACGACACCCTCGTCATCCACACCAGCATATCTCCAAAATTACGGGCCTGAAAAATATTTATCAACGACGAATGAGATATAAATATCTCTATGAGTCAATGCCTAAGTCCAATTAGGGCATTGATTCACGCAGGTAACCTAAGCAGGTATGATAACACAGAAGCAATCCAATTGTTAATCACATGCAACTTACCCCGTCTTGATCCACATAATGTAATAACTAGAATACTTATACCAAACACTCAAGCATTATGCAATATGCAATTTTTAGTTATTAACAGGCACTTGGCCCGGGCACACTAGACAGTTGATGCCCAGCACACTAGGCAATTGATGCTCTTTCGACATAACCAGGCTTCGTCCCACTTCGTTGGCGACGACAACCAATAATACGTGTTATTCCGATCAACATGGCATAGATATATTAGGCATTCTTATAAGGACTTCGATCCGTCACAAACTGCGATCGGCATCCGATCAGTATGATGACACAGACTATCGTGCTTTCGATAAGTCACGTGGTTCCGACTGACACGGCACGAACTTATTAGGCATCATTCTAGGGACACTCTCGAGCGATGATATCCACTATATGAATACACAAGCACGCCAGACAACCAATCCCCTTATTATCTTTGCATTTAATTAAAATATTCACACAGTCATGCTTAAAACTAGACTCAAGGACTTTTTTTCTTTTTTATGCTTAAATATAAAATTTTGACTTCACATGCGGTCACATGATTATTCACACTATCCACCAAATTTTACATTTAAATAAGTGCAATCAACCATCAATATATGCACAATATATACATAATTATCCAATAATCACCCAAAAGTAAATCAATAATATCGAGCAAATGAGTAAGTAATTAATTGTGAATTAGAAAAAATTAACAGAGATTTATTCATCGATAATTTAAAAAGGTTAATCAATAGATTCATCGTAAATTTATTTAATAATATTTATTTATTTAAGTCACGATTAATTAAAACATCATAATTAATTAACCAAATATTAATTAATTAATTAAGTCCAAATTAATTAATTAAATAATAATAATAATCAACCCAAGAATAATAATAATTATTTATTATCCCAAAAATAATTAATTAAATTTTAATCGGTCTAGAAATAATTTATTAAATTTAAATGATCCCGGCAGCCTCAAAGAAATAATTCAATCGCAATCCAACTAATCAAACCAGTCTAATTATTCTAACCGCAACCATTTAACCTAACCAGGGTTGCCAACTTATACCGATTGTGGTTAACTAACTAAAATAAATACTAATTTAATCTAAACTAATCTAAGTGCAATTAATGACCTAATCGGAGATTACAGGTTAATTCACCCAAAATCGTCCAATGACGACGCGAGTTGGCAATTTTCGGCGAGCGTCAGCGGTGATGCAACGATTCTCGAACGGCCCAACGGACCACGACGAGCAAAAAGGTGGTTGAACGGGAGCAATCTGCGACTGAATGAGGGGCTAGTTGTGGTGGTCTCGGATGGCTCGAGCGAAGGAGATAGTGATGCAATGGTGGCAGAGTAAGCAGCCGAGGGGAAAGAACAGCAGCAGTGGGAGCAGCACAACAAGCGACTGAGAGAAAATCGTCCAGAGAAGAAGACCCAAGAAGAAATAAGAAAGAAGAAGAAGA
Source organism: Psidium guajava (assembly GCA_016432845.1). Lineage (NCBI taxonomy): Eukaryota > Viridiplantae > Streptophyta > Magnoliopsida > Myrtales > Myrtaceae > Psidium > Psidium guajava. The sequence continues at coordinate 30,726,644 of CM028228.1, forward strand.
ACCCAGCTGCAGTAGCTAAAGGCTCGCATGACAACCATTCTGTTCTAGAAATAATTTCTGGAACAGAAATAGATTTTTTTATTTCTACCAGAAACAAAAAATTTTTGTTTTTGGTTTTGGGCCAAAATATGTTTTTGGAATAGATTTTTGTTTCAGAAATAGAAAAACAGATTTGCATTACCAAACGAGTTTCTGTTCCAAACCTATTTTTGGAATAAGTTTGGAACAAAAATAGAGAAATAGAAACGTTGTCATGTGTGCCCTAAGCAGCTGAGAAGAAAGGACGAAGAAGAAGCAGTCGCGGCCAAAATCCAGCAGCCAAGAGTCAAGGCCCAGAGAAGAAGAGTAGAAGCCAAATGCAGCAATAGCAGAAAAACTAGTGGCCGAATGAAGAACCCGTGAACAGCAGAAAAAAGGGAAGAAAAAAAAGAAAGCGCAGTAAAAGAAGGCCAACTTTCTTGCGCGAGCAGTCATGCTTCAGAAAGTTGGTGGCTACAGCAAAATGATTGAGGGCAAGCTGATTTACATAGGGAAGGAGCGTTGACAGAGAAAAAAGAGGGAGAGAGAAGACGAGAAGAAAAGTCAAAGAAAGAAATAAAAAGAAGAGGGAGGGGTTGCACGGCAAAAGAAAGTGGAGAAGGTTTGGGGGGGGGGGGGGGGGGGGGGGGGGGGTCGTGGTCATCTCACATTCGATTGCTTTGCCTCTTGTGCATAATTTGGGGGCATTACATTATTTGTCAGACCTCTCCTATCACGCCCTGACTCTCGAGCACACAACAATCCTACCAAATACCTCAGGTCATTTAATGATGACATCCTAGATATGTCATCGACCAATAATATTTTATCTTTCGATGAAGCGCATGTGAAACGTTCTACTTCCCCTAACAATAAATAAACAATGGGGATAGATAGACAATCAACAACCAACATCAGCAAAAGATCATTTTATTTATATATATTATTAACCTTGAGAAACAAAACATCTACAAACCCATCCTTATGGCTACTTTCTAGGACCACCAAAAGATACCAAGTTAGGGTAGGATCAACACTATATCCAATGGCTCCATCAAAAGGAGTTTCCTCCACTATGACCACTTAGAGATAGTAGCTGACCTGGGTTTTAGGGTCCAAAAATAGTTAACAACAATAGCTAAAATACCAAATTTACATGAATTAATGCTAAGTCTAAGCAAGGCATTGATTCACTCAGAACAACATAAACATGCAAAAAATAGCGATAACAGATCAATAGTATGCGACTCACGCAACGCTCAAGCTATCACAAGATTAGGCACACACCTCAATAGTTAACCATCATTCACATGTAAACTTACCCCCACCTTGGCCGCACAATACAATAATCAATATGGCATTCGAATCACATACAAACTAAAGCACGCAATTAAGGCACTCATCACAATTCTCATGCACAACGCAATACACGTGATCTGATTATTAAGGAGAGATAATCCACTCTCGACCACAACACACTAAGCAGTTGGTGCTATTCCAATAGGACTGGGTGTTGTCCCTCTCCGTTTTCAACGATAATTCATAACCTCTCAAGACTCTCCAAGACGAACATACCAAGCTTTTTCAGTAAGGAACTTTAGTCTATCGTAAGCTGCAATCAGTATCTGACCAGCCATGTGCTTCAAAGACCCGTCAGAATGGATTGTCAGGGAACTGATAAGTTGTGTGATTCCGATCGACACGGCATGAATATATTAAGCAATGAACCCAAGCCAACAAGGATACCACTAACATCCCTAGGTACATTAGGATGACGTTCATCCATCATATAACCACACAAGCACGTCAAACAATCAAGCCAGTTTATATCTTCACATTTAGTCTGATACAAACATAGTCATGTCCAAAACTCGACTTAAAGTTATTTTCATACTCAAAAGACGTAGTTGAGAAATCATATGTGACCACACCAACTTTTGTTTTACGATAAACATGATACTCCAACATAGGTGATTACTTATCGGATCTACATAAAAATAATAAAGGCACTCAGCATTCATCAATTCAGCACCCAATAATTACCTAATAATAATAAATAATTAATAACATAAAATTAAATTAAATAATTATTGCCATAGTTAATTAATCTAATTATAATTAATTGACCTGATTATAAATAATTAATCTCATCTTAATTAATTAACTCGACTTTAATTAATTAGGCCAGCCTTAGTTGATTAGCCTGATCACGATCTAATAAAGTAACCCAAGTTAATTACTCTAACCATGATTATTCATAAAGTAACTATAATTAAACTTAACTAACTAGGATTAACTAAAGTAACTATGGTCAACTAACCTAATCATAGTTTCTAACCTAAGCTTAACTAAACTAATCTGTCATTAGACTAACTAACCCATAGTTAACATAACTAATCTAGCAACTAAGCGTAATTAATGACCTAATCATGGATTAAGGGTTAACTCACAAATAATGGTCCAGCGACAACGACGAGAGCATGGCAACGGCGGCGGCGGCGGCTTGAATCTACTCAAGGGTTGCGAGGGCTCGGCTGGGCTTAGCGAGGGGCTAAGAGGACGCAGGTCAATGGAGCTCAGGTAGAGGAGGATTAGCTTAGGCGACAAGCAGCATGCAACGAGTGACAGGATGGCACAGAGGCGGTGGCTAAGATGGAATGGGGGAGTGTTGACACTTGATTTTTAATCACATTTTCTCTTTTAAAATTAATATAAAATCCATAAAAATTGAAAAAAATTAAAAAAAATCAACTTTGGGGACCTTGACCAAGTCTAGGGAACTAATTTTGACCAAAAATAGATTTTCATATTTTTAGTATTTTTCAGTATTTTATTTTTTATTTTATTTTTAAAAAAATTCATAAAAAATCAAGAAAAAATGAAAAAATTACAAAATCAACTTTGGAAACCTTGGCCAAGCCTAGGAAACCATTTTTGAATAAAAAATAATTTTTTTATATTTTTTCATTTTTTTCAATATTAAAAAATATTTGAAAATTTTAAAAAATAGCATTTGATGCCACAAAAATACACAAAAATAGTCAATATTCTTTTAAATCCCTTTTAATGTTAGCCATCGCAAATTCGAAAAATCCAAATCGGGGTCATGTGTTCCTTCATGAGCATAATCTCGAATCGGGCCTAAAAAAATCCAATTTGAGTCAATTTATTTTTATTTTTTCACTTTTAGGAATTGTGATGTTGTCCTCTAATAGTATGAATTTTTTATCTTGGCCCAATCTTACCTGAATGTGCATTTGGAGATATGTGATTTTTCCTCTGTCAACTGGATCAAGTCATTTGCATCTAAATTTTCCTCAAAGGATTTGCCTCTTCATGTCTTGGTCAACAATGCTAACTTGCTAGAACAAAAGCAGGTTCTAGAGGATTAGTGCCCCTTGGACATCTCGTGTCTTGAAGAGAGACAAAGGAGAAGAAGATGAAACAGAAGGAGGAGAAGAAGAAGGTGCTGGTGATGTTATTTCATTAGTTTCGCTCTGAACCTCACCTTTATTAATGACCTTCTCTATTCAATGGCCACCTGGGCAACCATGTTGAGTCAGCCTCTTTACCATTTTTTATGAGTGCTACGCATGTTACTGCTCCCATTTCCTATGGACACGGCAATGACTATCTGTATGTGGTGTTACAACTTCTGGTGAGCCACGGTAAAACTCGAATTAAAGGGACATCCAGTGCAAAGTTCATGGGATCCGACTACAGAGCAGTCATCCTGGTCGTGAGTGGATAGTTCTTTTTCAAGGGGCTTCTTGGTCACTTCCAAGGGGGTTTTTCCAGGGAAGCTCTATTCGTTCCCTAATAGTCCAGAGCACAGACGGCGATGGAGTTTTCTACTACTCCTAAAGTTTAATCCAAGACGTATCCTTCAAACCCACGAACTCTCCGTGTACACCCATTCCGCTCATGCGGTCTCTGGCTATGTTAGTCAAGGACATGTCCTCCAGAGGAGTCACAGTTTCGAGCTCTAAGTCGGATGAATAGGGATCTCATCTTCTGCCTCCTGTAGCTGCGCCTCAAGCTCTTGAATCCTTTCCATTTGGCCATCACCTAGTGCTTCCCTTTTTGATTCTTCTTCATCATTAGCCTCTATTGATAGATCACCAACTTTCGCACTTTGAAGTTAGCGTGTTACCGTCCATGTTCTTTTTGTCGGTCTCAGCCGCATTTGGTTCATCACCATTAGTTACCAGTACACTCACTACTCAGTCTTCCTCACTACTTTGGTGTACTACACCCTCAATTGCCAAGACTGGTTCTGCTTTAAGCCAAACCACAGCTCCCTTTTGACCAAACTAGCACCCCCACTTTTGCTCAAATACACACATTTAATACAGCTTCCGGTGGCTCTGGTGGGAGCTTATTCCCAAGTACTCCAATGCCAATTCTCTCTACTAATGCAGTCGCAATCAGTCAAACAAATCGCTCTTTTTCTTTGCCTTTTCAAACATCTAAGGCTGCGGAGACTTCTGATGTTGGTTCTCTTGACGACTTAGGACAGACACAGGCAGGAGGCTTTGGTGCACAAAATGATTTTGCTCAGAGTCATTATGGACAATCGTCTGTCAATGGGTTTTCTTTAGTTGCTCAACCAGCATTGGTCACAAATACTTCTGGAACCCTTCCTTCCTTATAGCAGGGGTTAATAGGCTGCACTGAAATCGGTTCCTCTGGCCAATATGGAACTTCTAGCATACCTGTCCCATTTTCCTGTGATGGAGACGACACACCTAGCAGACCAGAGGCTGATGCTCAAGTCATTCCTTGGGGGAACCCAAGATCTCTAGTTATTGGTCCTGAATATCGACCTCCAAGAGAGCAGGAGCTATCTTCATTAAAGAAAATTTCTCCATGTGCAAATGGTCATGGAACACATGCTTGATGTGGGTTTGCACATGTGGAGCATAAGGCGAAGCAAGGCCAACTTTTTTCAGAATCATGGGGGTCTTGAGAGGAGCAATCGATGTGGGTAAATAGTTCGATCATATATATAATAATAAAAAGATGAGCCGAGAGGAGTCCAGTACAATAAGCAGTTGTATAGTTCGTCAAACTAATTTCAAGCCCATAGCGAGGCAGCTTATCGTAATAAACGGCAGCAAGTACAAGATCTCTAGTAAATTGAAGCTAAGTGCCCTTTTTATTTTTCTGATTTTAGATGCAAATTTGTGTCGCGACCTAAAAAAAATTTTTAGAAAATTTCTCGGGTTAACGGATTATTAGGTTAATTAGATGGAATAACCTAATACGGACCCTCCTAAGCCCTACCGAATCGCAACTTTGGTTTTTGTTTAAATGATTTTAGAATTTGGAGTCGCCACTAACCATTTTTGGTAGGTTGATTAGAAACCTAAGTAAATTAGTGGGAGAACTAAGTTACTTCTACGAACCAGAGATTATGAGTTCGGGGACTTGGTTACACTAGTTAATTAAAACTAATGCTCTTTCGGTACCTTAATTTCATGGATATCCTAATTTGGTAACTCATGCTTGGTTTATTCCTAAGGCTCTAGTGGAGTGTTCTCTTTTTATGTTTTCACTTTTTAAATGGGATGCATGAATGGTAATTTTTGGTACTTTCAAAGTATTAAAAATTCCCTGAAGCTGAAAGAAAAAGTGTATTAACGACTTATGTGCAGTGTTACGACCTCCCACAGGTGGCTCGGCCTATTCATTCTGGGGTCTGACCGTATAGAAATCAAACTACAGGGAATAAAGTACCACCAGTGGATGGCTCAACCTTGGTTCGGTTTCCCTTGGGGTTTAATGGTACATGAATTAAACTATACGAAACTAAATTATGATAGATAAAGACCTCCAATGGATGGCCTAGCATTGGCTTGGCTCTTCCCTTTAGGGTTTAATGATGCAGAAATTAAATTGCAGGAATTTAAATGATAGTAAGTAAAAACCTCCAATGGGCGGTCTAGCATTAGCTTGACTCTTCCCTTTGGGGTTTAATGGTGTGGAAATTAAATTGCAGGAATTTAAATGACAGTAAGTAAAATCCTCCAATGGGCGGCCTACTATTAGCTTGGCTCTTCCTTTGGGGTTTAATAGTGCAGGAATTAAATTGCAGGAATTTAAATAACGGTAAGTAAAAACCTCTAATGGGTGGCCTAGCATTGGCTTGGCTCTTCCCTTTGGGGTTTAATAGTGCAGAAATTAAATTACAGGAATTTAAATGACGGTAAGTAAAGACCTCCAATGGATAGCCCAGCCTTGGTTTGGCCCTTTTCTTTGGAATTTGAGGTGCAAGAATTTAAATTGCAGTAAATAAAGACCTCCAATGGACGGCCCAACCTTGGCTTGGCCCTCCCTTTTGGGTTTTAAGGTGTAGGAATTTAAATTGCAATAAATAAATACCTCCAATGGACCGCCCAGCTTTCGCTTGGCCCTCTCTTTTGAGGTTTAAAGTGCAGGAATTTAAATTGCAAGAATAAATGACCTCCAGTAGATGGGTTTTGCCCTTTCCATTTTGGGGTTTGAATTCTTTAAAAATAAAATACAACAAATTGATTCAACAATTTGAACTAAAATCTATCGACGGGTCGGCTGAGAATTTGATGGACATTTTTGGGCTTGTCTAGGCTAATTTTGCTTGCACCTTCATAAAATTACCATTGATATGGAGCTGTTATTACTTGCCATAAAATATGAAAAAGAAAAGTAGGGGGGCAGTGTAGACAATTTGTGCTAATTTGCGACGAAAACCACAAATAAATGAGTAAATAAAAACACTTGGTTCGAATTTGCTTGCTCGTTAACAAGGATGAACTCTTAATTTATGTTGATCGATGAAGGAATTGATGATGATAACCCATAACTTTAAACTCCCATCATTTTCAAAATTCTCTCTCTCTTTTTGGTATTTTTTTTCTCTCAAATTTTTCTTCAATCTCCCAAAATCCTCTCAAACATCCAAAATTTTCTCTCTAAAAAATCCCTCCTTCCAAGCTCACTTCTTCCTTTTTTTTATAGACTACTCATCCATCTCACATTCTAATTTTTCCACTAACTCTTCTTCATCCCATCTTCCCTTCTCTATTATCATCTTATTTTCTTCATCTCATTTTTCCATCTTCCCTTCTCCATCTACCCCTCTCCATCTCTTCTTTTCCATCTTCCTTTCTCCATCTTTCCCTCTCCATCTTCTCTTCTCTATTCTAATTTCCCCACCAACTCTTCTTTTTATTATTTGCGAAATACTCCCTCAAATGTTAAGTATCTACATTTTAGTCCTTGAGATTTTAAGTATTTGCAATTCAGTCATTGGAGAAATATTTCTTTAAGTCTAAATCACCTCATAATTTTCGACACACCTGTCCTATACTTAGTTGAAATTTATTACATATCAAATTTAAGCTCATTTCATGTCGCTGAAAATAACACAAAATTTAATTAAAGTCCTTTTACAAAATTGAGTCCTTCTGGGTATAATTGAGCCAAGATGAAGATTTGAAATATTAGAGAATAATGTCACGAATCCTAAATGTGAAAAATGAAAATAAATTGACTCAAATTAAATTTTTTAGGCCCCAAATGCTATTATTTATTAAATATTTTCCTAATTTCTAAAAAATATATATAATACAAAAATTTAAAAAAATTTATTTTTCGTTCAAAAATGGTTGCTGAAGCTTGGCCAAGGTTTCCAAAGTTGATTTTGCAAATTTCTCATTTTTTTTTATTTTTTTTAAATTTTCGAAAATAAAAATACCGAAAAATACTGAAAATATGAAAAATCATTTTTGGTCAAAATTGGTTCCCTAGGCTTGATCAAGATCCCCAAATTTGATTTTTTTTTAATTTTTTGAATTTTTATAGATTTTTTTATTAATTTTAAAAGAGAAAAGATGATTAAAAATCAGATGTCAACAATTAGCATATGTATTCTCTCCTGACTTCCACCATGTTTTATGATAGGTAACAACAGCTCCATATCGACGGCGAATCCAACTGGAGCATGAAATTGGCCTGGACGAGCTCCTAAGCGCTCACCAACTCCTCAGCTGATATACCTACGAGCTTTTACTCGAATTGTCACATCAATTGGTTGTATCTTTATTTTAAAAGATCCAAACCCCAGAATGGGAAGGCCAACCCACCCACTGGCGATCCTTTATTTTCTGCATTTTACTTTTTGCAGTTTAATTCCTGCACCATCAAACCCTAGAATAGGAAGGCCAACCCACTCGTTGGTGGTCTTTTATTTTCTGCCTTTTACTTTTTGCAATTTAATTCATGTACCATCAAACCCCAGGATGGGTTAGCCGAGCCCCACGTTAGAGGTTCTATACATGCTGCCTTTACTTTCTACAATTTAATTCATGTGCCATCAAACCCCAGAATGGGTAGGCCGAGCCAAGGCAGAGCCCCTCGTTGGAGGTTCTATATATACTTCATTTACTTTCTTCAATTTAATTCCTATGCCATCAAACCCCAGAATGGGTAGGCCGAGCCCCTCTTAAAAGTTCTGTACATACTATCGTCTACTTTTTGCAATTTAATTCTTCCACCATCAAATCCCAGAATGGGAAAGCCGACTCACCCGCTGGTAGTCCTTTATTTTCTGCCTTTTACTTTCTGCAATTTAATTCCTGCACCATCAAATCCCAAAATGGGTAGGCCGAACCCCTCGTTGGAGGTTCTGTATATACTGCCTTTACTTTCTACAATTTAATTTCTGCATCATCAAACCCCAGAATGAGTAGGCCGAGCCACCTGCTGGAGGTCTTAACACTGCACAAAAGTCAATAGATCACTCTCTCTTTCGATTTCAGGGAATTTTTAATTTTTTGAAAATACCAAAAAAATGTCATTCACATGTATTCCATCTAAGAAGTGAAAATACAAAAAGAGAACGTTCCACTAGAGTCTTAGCAGTAAACAAAGCCTGAGTTGCCAAAATTAGGATATTCATGAAATTAATGTACCGAAAAGGCATTACTTTTAATTAACTGGTGTAACCAAGTCTCCAAACTCATAATTTCTGGTTCGTAGAAATAATTTAGTTCTCCCGCTAATTTACTTAGGTTTCTAGTCGACCTACCAAAAATGATTAGTGGTGACTCTAAATTCTAAAATCATTCGAACAAAAACCAAAGTTGCAATTCGGTAGGGCTTGGGAGGGTATGTATTAGGTTAGTCAATTTAATTAACCTGATATTCCGTTAACCTGGAAATTTTTCACCGATAGAAAATTTATAGGGTCACGACAGGGAGAGGGTGGCTAGTCAATAAAGGTCTCGAGTCACAGGGTTGCGGAGCTCACAGGTTGCAAAGCTCGAACTGGAGGAAGCGCGCAGGGATGGATGGCAACGCGACATAAGAGCGGCAATGGGGCAGATGGTGAGCCATGGCAGACGGCTGATAGTGAGAGGCAATAAAGGTAATAGTGGTGGCGAGTGGTGGTGCAGCCGAAGAAGAAGAAGGAGAGGGGGAGGGGGTGGTCAACTGAAGGGGGTGAGGGGAAAAGAGAGAGCAGTGGGGGGGTGATGTGAGACGATGTGATTAAATGAGGTGGGGCGCACAAATCAAGTCAACATTAATGGTTTTATCTTTTATGAATAATATCTATGGGTAAAAAGTTAATTTGCTAATGTGGGACATGTTGATCATTTGGCACTAAAGACTGATGGCATTTTGATCATTTCACGATAAGGTTTTGGTCAAGACTAAGTTTGGGTGCAAAAAATCTTGACGCTAGAGTCTATGGCTCAACTAAACCGGTTGATTCTTTTGACCGACGCTACAGGATTTTCCTAATCCTTTTCTAGATCAAATAAAATTGCGTCCAATAATTATCCCTTAAACCTAAAAAATTCAATATTATTACTCAAACTGAAACGCACGATTAAAAACCGTCGAATTCATTTGTCTTATAGATGTAAAAATTTCGAGACGTTGCACCTTCGACCATGCCTCCGGTTTCTTTGCAAGGTTGTATTATTGGCCCGACAAGTTGCGAGTCTTTATTTTCTTGTCCTTAGGGTGGTTCATTATTTATATGCACTCTCTCTTTAACTTTGCTTGTTTTCGATGATTTTATATATTTTTTTAAAATACATTCAAACATAGAGAATACCATGAAAAATACCTACCTACAAGAGCAATTGCATGAACACCTAGCAGCTAACAAAAGTATGTTTAGGAGTCAAACTGGTAAATTTTTGCGTGCTCATAAGTCAGGTAGCAATCAATTCCATGGGATAACCGAAAGGATTCTAGTGTAAATGAGGGTAATCAGATCCCTGATCCTAGATCTTTGGTTGTATAGGGATTAAGAAGAATCCCCTTCCTAATACGGTTCCTAACCGACTCCCTAAGAAAGGTTACTGGCTACTCCAAAGTCCTTTTTTTTTAAGAGAAATCATTGTTAATCCAAGAACTTTTTCGGACACTAAAATGAAATAGGCACCAACCCATCACCATAGCGTATGGGGCTCCGGGTGCGCCCCATGCCTCTTGGGAAGGCCATCGGAACACATCGAACCCCTCAAAATCGAATCCCATCAGGGTCAACTCTCTCGGTTCAATGTTGATCCGCCACTCGCCACATTTTTCCATCGAGCAAATACCCTCGACGTATCCCAAAAAATGAAGGTCCCCTTGCGGTCCAGGCCGAATTTTCGCCGAGTCATGAGAATGCTTCATCAAAGTGGAATTCCTAAAAAGCAGTAGGTCGAAAGCTTACAAACGGCAATTTTTCTGTTGAATCAGCTTCCTACAAGGGTTTTAAGCATGAAATCGCCTTATGAATTCTTACATATTATAATTTTTTGTGAGTTTTTGGTTGTAGGTGCTTTCCTTATCTTAGGGACTACACCAAGAATAAATTTGATCCTCTATCATTACCATGTGTATTTGATCGCCATAAGGGATATCGATGTCTCTATCCTCCAAATGGTCGAATTTATATATCGTAGCATGTCGTCTTTGATGAGACCATATTTCCCTATCTTGTACCCAGCTCATTATGTCGGGATAAAAGTGATAAAGCGGATATATATGAATTTATAAGTTGGCCAAATGAAGAAACTTCAACGGCTAACATAGAATTTTCACTTTTGTATTTGCAACAAGGTGCGTCCTCTGCTAAATCGAATCAACCGTGATGACTTATTGAATTCTGCTGCTCAGAATAATTCTCATGCAGACAACATTGATGGTGGTGAATCACATGTTCGCCAAAGTCATGTTGAAATCGGTGACCATCTGGGGCTACACTTAATTCTCCATGCAATTTGACAAATGAAGACTCCTCTTTGGATGTTCTCCACGATTCTCCATTAGCACGTTCTCCCACTTGAAATCATTCAATGGTTACTCAAGCACATGCTGGTATTGTGAAGCCTAATCCAAAATATGCCAATTTTCATATGATGGACTCGATATCGATAGAACCAACCAAACAATGTGCGCTCTGCTTTAAAGCATCCATGGGGGTTGGCGGCAATGAAAGAGGACCTCGAGGCATTGCATCGGAATAAAACTTGGACTCTTCTTCCACGACCTCCAAATACTAATGTTGTGGGATGTCGAGGGGTTTTTCAATCTAAGTTAAAGGTCGATGGTACATTAGAAAGATTAAACGCAAGACTGTTCGCCAAAGGATATACTCAAGTAGCAGGAGTAGAGTTGCTTGAGACATTCCCACTAGTTGTTCGACCAAGAAGCATAAGAACGGTCCTCACCATTGCTACTGTTAAAGGTTGACCAATCAAACAATTAGATTTTAAAAATTCATTCTTTGGATGGATCTATATCGCAGCCTGTTTATATGGAGCAACCGTTCAATTTTGAGGACAAAAATCATCCGTCTTATGTTTGCAAACTGGAGAAAGCTTCGTATGGCCTCACGCAAGCAACAAGAGCATGGTTTGATTGCTTTAGCTCATTTCTTTTGGAATCCAATTTCTTTTGCGACATTTCGGATCCTTCATTACTTCTTCAAAAATTGGATCATGGCATTCTAGCTATACTTTTATATGTAGATGATATGATTACAGGTGACAATCCGAAATTACTTGATGAATCATTTTCAAATTGTGAAGTGCATTTTGCGTTTCATTAATGACACAATAGATCAAGGAATGCAAATCTCGTCCAAGTCAACTTTGGACTTTTGTGCTTTTTATGATGCAGATTGGGCAGGTTGTCCCTTGACTCAACGATCGACTACTAGATTTTCTACTTTCTTAGGTAGCAACTGTATATCGTGGAGCGCTAAGAAGCAATAAGCAGTTGCTCGATCTAGTGCTAAGGTAGAGTTCCGTGCAATGGCATTGACAACTGTAGAGATTACATGGATATTATTCCTTTTGAGAGATTTTGGTATTCATCTCGCACGTCCCCCAGTACCATTTTGTGGTAATATCAGTGCACTTTATATTTTGATTAATCCAGTGTTTCATGCAAGAACTAAACATATCGAATTAGATTATCATTATGTACGAGAAAAAGTGGCTCTTAGAACACTTGTGACTAAGTATGTTCCGTCTGTACATCAAATTGCTGATCTTTTCACAAAATTCATGTCTAGTATTGACACCTAAATTTTTATTTTTATTTTTAAATCATTCATAAAAAATCAAGGGTTATTTCTAATTCCTACAAAAAAAAACATTAATTCTCATTCATATTTGATTTTATCATTCATTCGTTTTATTTGCATCAATTTGGACATGCAATAGGGAATTGAGCCTAAATTGATCAATTGCAAACCCGAGCCAATGTGAAATTTGGCTAAGGCATACTAAAAGGGGAAGGAGCCGAAATTTTTAAGGCTTTAGGGCCTAATTCAGCCCCCACCAGTTTAATTAATAGAAAAATATTTTAATTTAATGATTAATTCCTAGATTAAAGCCTAATTTGAGCTCAGAAATGCACGATAAGCCCATCCATCGTGTGGATTCCGGCTGGCCCTATATCCCCATCATGATTGCCGAGAATTTAAGTGCCATTTATGCAATTAGGTCGTTTGGGATTTAATTCAAGTTATATTTTAATCCCGGAGCCTATGTTGCTAAATTAACAATAATAAATAATAATAATAATAATAAAACTAAAGCCCCCGACTTGCAATAGATCTTCAACTCTTCCTCAGAAAATCCAGAACATAGAGAGTAAGGAGAGAAAACGTGAGTAGTTGGGAGAAAAAAGGAACGGCTTTGAATTATCTTGTGGCCACGCCTCGTTGTTCCTCCGACGGCGGCCATCCCCCGCCTACTCCGGTGCCGTCTCTATCTGCTGATTCCGCGATCCCGTCGAACATCATTATGGTTGCTACTGATTATACGAATCTCGCCTCATCCCAACGGCAAATTGGCGATCCCTTGTCGTGGTCCTTGCCGTCTCCCGAAGACCTTAGCATCGAAGACGAAGCTGTGATCCTTTTCCTTCATAGTAGACGACAACCCAGATTAAGTCTTGGTGGCACTGACGAGATACCATGGCCGGGTTCATGATGAAGACTTGTCGATGTTGAAAAGAAAATTTCTTTTCTGTTGTTCTGCCTATCAGAGTCAAAGCCGTGCAGTCCAAAAAGGTCTCGCCACGTGATCTGAGCAGAAGATTCGAATGGAAAAATGTCATGCGGTTGACTGTGAAAGTTGAACTCCAAGTTTAGCCGCGACTTCTCTGGCGAGCACTCGGAGCCGAAAGCAGTCGCAGTCGAGGAATCCAGCCGAGCAGAAGATTTGAAAAAAAAAAAAAATTATCATGCGGTTGACTGCGAAAGTTCAATATTTGTTTGCTTGTCTTGCATAACTTGTGATTTCAGTTGCATATTCTGAGATTTTGTTGCTTGATTTAGGACAGTACAATATTGGATTACACTCCGGAAGTTGCACATCAAAAAAATCGGATCTTGGATATACTTGAAATTTTGAATATTCACTTGCCAATTTTATATGATTTGATCGATTGAATTTGCATATCTTGAAAATTGCCTTGCAAGTTTAGCACATTCAATTGTCTAAATTGAAAATTTGCATCTAAGTTTGATCATGGGATACTTTCAAAAATCTTGGTGCACAAGTTGGAAAGATTGTGATTCGATGTGAATATTTTGGGGATTTTTGATAATCTTATGATAATTTGAATTTTTTTTTTGAAGATACTCAAGATACCCAAAAATATTTAAACATGTGATCGATTAGGAAAATCTCCTAATCCACAACCGCATACATGAAAATAAGTTTATGTATTAGGCTTTAGATAGAATTATCTATATAGCAGGTATTTCAAATTTTTGTGTTGATTTATAAGGTTTTAAGTCGAAACTTAATTCGAAAAAAAGCGATAATTATCTTTAATTAAAATTTTTGTAACTTTAATTTAAATTCACATAAGAAAAATTGAAAATTTAAAAAAAAAGATTCTCATGGTTCATTTTTAAATTCACTACGCAAATCAAAGAAAATTTTTTACAAAAAAGAGTAAGATATAATTTCTTAAAAACCACTTCTTATTTGTTTTTTTAGATAAATAGGATATTCTAGAAATCCTGTCCGATGGATCACCTTGAATAGATAAAATCTTTTTGAAACCATCTTAATTTTAAAAAATGTGGACATAGGGTTAAAAGATTTTCTTTAAAAATTTTGGGGACTAATGCAAATTAAATCCAAAACCTCTAAGGTAATCTTGAACCAATTTGCTCTCATTTTCCATTTTTTTTAATTTCGAAAATTACACAAAAAATACAAAAAAACAAATCATAAAAAGAAAACCCAAAATTTTTTTGAACCTTTGAACTTCAAGTGAGAATTCATCAAAATTGTTAAATTGAACATTTTTCATGAAATTGATATCGAAAAAGTTAACTGAAAAATTAATGTAACCCAAGTTTCCGAATTTAAAATCTCTGATTCGTAAAATACAAAATATTTTTCTCATGTTATTTTATTTAGGTTTCTAATCAACATTTCAAAATGATTAGTAGCGGCTTAGAAAAATTTAAAATCTTTTGCAAGTTAATCATTTGAACCATAAGTCACGATTTAAACATAGGTTGCGACATCTAGGAATACATTTGGAAACTTATGCTGCAAATTGGGAATTTGGGATTTTCCCACTCCCAATTTGAGGGAAGTAAATGCATTGGTTTATCAATCAAGGGAGAAGAATCTAGAGATATCAATCAAAATTACAAGCGCTGATTCTTGGATATGCTAGAAGCAAGGGATTGACAACTTTTGTAATATGATTATCCCTTTATTACTATTTTCCAATGTTATATTATTTCCTTATGGAATACTTTGCAATATCTTTACATAGTGAAAGTCATCTCAATAATTGTATGTTGAAAGCAAGAATCAAATACCTTTGTTCTTTTAAATCGCACCTCTGGATCAATAATGTCCCGTCCTGATGGGGTTGATATGATCCAGGATTCATGCACCCAGCCTATTGTTCCAGGTGCATGCCATAATTCCTTGCCCTAAACATGCTCCATGCGAAGTATTTTCAATTCTACAAGTGGTAAATCCGTGCTTTCATCATGAAAAGACCACCAACACATAATTATTTCAGCTAATTTACTTGTAAGATTAATAAAGGTGCATCATCTAAAAAACAGAAAAATCATATATTAGTGAAGAGTTCGCGCGCGCGTATATGTGTGTGTGTGGCATTTGGCAACAATCTATCGTTAAATCGTGCCTAGTGTCTTTACAGGGGACATGACTAGTATGCATTGAGCATATTGTCTAATTTGAAGAAAAATATTAGAATTCAAAAGATATTTGTGAAAATTTTCAAGACGTCACTTGTTTAAAATTGATAATTTACATAACTGATGCTGCCAACAAACTATTTTCTTGAAAAAAAGGGGGGGGGGGGGGGGGGGAGGGTTGTCTTCTTGCTTGATAAGTTTGGAAACACGTAGGTGGCTTGATAAATAGCAAATTGATATAGGAGCAGCGAGCAAAATTTTCACACAAATACAATTTCTATGGAAAAGCTTGTATTGTTAATTTTGTGACAAGAAATTAAGAAAATATGCACAATAGATAAGAACTAAATTGAGCATTGATGGGAAAATCTAATTCTCCAAAAATCTCAGTGAAAAAGCATGCTCAAGATAATTGATACACCGGTCGAAGAATACGTCACGGAATCAGAGCGTACCTTAATTTTCACAGGTTAAGAGTCGACTTTGCACCGGAAACGCTTCGTTGAAAGAGCATCGTCAAGAGAGTCTTGAAAGAGTTCTTGTGAGCGTCGTCAAGAAAAACGTTGTAGAATAATTGATGTTGTTGATGGAGAGAGAAAAGGAGATCATTCCCCACAACTAAAAAGAACATGATTTTATTTTCAAAATATAAATACCTTAACAGTTATTCATGAATGGGTGTGGCTGCCTGCATGGGCAGTACACCGAAAGTCCCAAAGTTCTTCATCTCCCACTCCCCCCTGTAAGGCAAACAGTTCCCACTTGCCCACTAAAGACTAGAAAATCTCACTTGCCCATGGAGGGCTAAATATAACTCTCTATTCTCTGCAAAATTCATTTTGACAAATAACCGGTGCGATTAGCATATATTGAGAGCTCATTGTCGTACATCCATTGGGAGTATATGACAACTCAAAGCTTGGACATGATCAAAAATAAATTTCTTTTGTATGCAGTACCCTAGATCGATCAGCCACATGCATATCTTTCTCTCAATCCCATTTAAGCATGATATGTTATATTCACAATTATGATCACACTAAATAATCATAACTGACCAATCTGTGAATACAAATTTATAATGTAACTTAAAACTCTAAATCAATCTTATTTTTTCATTAAACCTTGTCGCGACCCTCTCGAGATTTCCGGATCCCGAGGGAGTTAATGGATTCCTAGGCCCATTGGGTATCTAGGCTTAGTTCGGGCCCTCCCAGGCCCATACCAAATCGTGTCAGGAAAATTTAAATCGAGATCGACCTTAGTGTGGTCGGGTGACATGTGATTAGTATGCATGCCATAGGAGTCGCCACCGACCATTTATTGGAGGGTATGATTGGAAACCCTGTCGAATGATTGGGAGAGATCGTTCGATTCTATGAAAACCAAATATATGGGTTCGAGGACTTAGTTACGTCGACCCGCAAGTCGACGCCCTTTCGGTATCTAAGTTGAATGATTTCCTAATCTAAGGAATTCATGCAGACGTGATTGCATGAGGTAGGCTCTGGGATTCTAAGAGAATCATGCAGGTGGGATTATCTGTCCTATTAATCACAATCAGGGAAATAAATACGCAATCAAAAAATCAATATGTAGGGAAAACACACCAAGTCAAATCAAAAGGGGGGCTAGGGGGATTTTAGAAAAGCCTAGAAAACATGCCAATTTGGTCCAAGGATGGTTTGGGTAGTTTGGGGTCAGATTAACCCGAGGGGCAAAATAGTCATTTTGAAAGGCTTAGGAGTTCAAAGCTGTGAAAATAGGTCAAACCAGTTGGATGTGGTTTTTCCCTAATTTTCACGATTTTTAGGTAATTCTCTAATTTTTCTAAAATTTTTTATAATTTTTCTAGAAATTTTCCAGACTTTATGAGAATTTTCTAAGGATTTCCCTATTTTTTGGATATTTTTTCGAATTTTTTTAATTTCTCTGCGATTTCTAGGAATTTTTCTATTTTTTAGAATATTTTCTATATTTTTTGGAATTTTTATTTTTTAATACTTTTCCTAATTTTTTTAGGATTTTCTAAGACTTTTTGAGAGTTTTTCTATTTTTTAGAATTTTTTTATATTTTATGGAATTTTTATTTTTTATTTTTTTTAATTTTTAAAGGTTTTTTTTATGATTTATTCAATTACGCGCGATCGGACGGCTGAGGAGAGGTCACGTGGACTCTTCTCGCGCGTCGGATCTGCTGACCAGAATGAATGGCGAGGATCGAAGGGTGACTTGATCTCGACCGTTCAACTCGCTTACTGCCAATGGACGGTGCAGATCAAGTGTTGACCTGATCTTTGCCGTTCGTTAGGCCAACTAAACCTGTAGCCCAGATCTAACGACTACCTGATCTCGGCCCTCTATTTAGCTTACTCACATCAACGGACACGATCAATTCCTGACTAAATCCTAACCGTCCATCTAGCTTACTCAAACCAACGGACACGATCAACTCGAAGATTAATCTTAGCCGTCCATTCCATTCAGTTATTCCGCTTAACAAACTAACAAACTGGCGCTGACGTGGATGCCACGTATCACTCCACGTGGCGCCACGTCAGCGCCACATGGGACGTTGACCAATCAACGCCCGTTGACTGGTCTTCGTCTTCTTCCTCGCGACTGAGCAGACGAACGGCCAACAATGCTCAGTACTCATCGGACGGTCGAACCTTGGCCAATCGAAGATCGGCTGCCACTAATCGATCCTAGAGTCGCCGCTGATCAACATACTACGAGCTTAAACAGATCTAATGGTCTGAACCCGAGCAATCACACACGAACCAGTAGGATCCCGCAAACCCTAACATGACATTCTAGGGCATAATCAATCGATTCAAACCTCAAGAAGCATCACAGAAGGATCAGGAAGCTTACCTTACGTTCCGATTGGACTCTTGGTCACTAGATTAGGCTAACCAACTCTCGCCATTGTCACGATGGTTGAAGGTCTCAGACACGGGTTTACACGCAGAATCGATGCACAATGAAGATACGATGAGGTTCAGTATAGTTCTAGGAGTGAAACGCCTCAAGAATTTGAGAGGATTATGACCAGAAACTCAAGACACCATGCGAGCACAGAAAGAAAAGCTTGAAGTTCAATCTTACCTTTTCGGGGTTCTTGAGCTGGTTTGATGGATTGGCTGCGATCCTCCACTCTCCGGGAAGCTGGTCACGGCGACGACAGGGCTCGGCGTTACCTCAATTGCTCTAATTTTTGGAATCGTGGTACAACTCCCTTTTCAAGCTCTGTATTTTTTTTTTCAGAAGATCCCCTCTGTGAGCTCCCCCGTCCCCCGAATAACCTCTCCCTCTCTCTCCTTATATGCAAAAATTTTCGCCCACACAGAACCCCCAAAATCAAACCTGAAAACCTCCCAGAAATCTTTGCGAATCCTCGTTTCAACATAATTCCTCTGTTTGAAAATGAACACGCGCGTGAGGAGAGAGAACCAGGGTTGGTTATGAAGAAGACGATGGATGGGTCGGGTCGGGTCGGACCCAGTCCGACCCGACTGACCCGAATCACTTTTTTGTTTCAAATTAACCCTATTGGGCTCAAAATTTCCCGAATTAAATCCCAAAATTGGATTCTATGACATTAATTATATTAGAAAAACAGGTTTTCAGACTGATTTCCCTAAGAATTAGCATAAAAAAACCCAATTTTCACATTTGACCCGAAGTGCTGTTTTAAAAAAATCCAAAGCCTTAGGGTCCTTTTTTGCAAAAATCATCGTCACCATTGGATTCAGAAGGTCAAAAAATGGGGGCTGACGTCGCCCTATTTTCAATTCAGTCCCTATAAAACTTTTAATTTCATTTTTAGTGATTTTAGGGACTAAATTAAAAAATCAGAAATTGCATTTTGGTCCTTTTTTGCGAAATTGGGAGATTCTTAAGGCTTTTGGACTCAATTTTAATTTTAAAAAATAGAGAAGGATGACACGACTCTAAAAATACAAAAATGGAAAATTAAAAAGCTAAAATGGAATTTCTAGAATTATTTGAATATTCTAAAAATTGAAATTAACAAACAAACTCTAGATTCCAGACTTGATTTTTCAAAATTTATTCATCCAAAATGAATAGAAAATTAAATTAAAAATATTGACTATTTTTTTGGTAATTTTCTGGATTCAAATGCTATTTTTTATAATTTTTTTTATTATTTCCCTAATTTGTGAAAATATTAAAAATGAGAAAAATAAGAAAAATTATTTTTTGCTCAAAATCAGTTCCCTAGGCCAAACAAAGGTCCCCAAAGTTGATTTTGCAATTTTCTCACTTTTTATTTATTTTTTTTTATGAATTTTCGAAAATAAAATGCAGAAAAATATGAAAAATTATTTTTTGCTCAAAATTGGTTCCCTAGGCCAAACCAAGGTCCCCAAAGTTTTTTTTTAATTTTATGAATTTTTATGGATTTTCTAAAAAATTTTTAAAAATAAAATTGGCTAAAAATCAAATGTCAACAGCTGCCCCTCTTTGAAAGGGGTCTCGTGAGAGATCACTCTTAAAGAAAAGACGACACTTGAGGTCTAACCGACTCTACTAGGAAAAATGAAAAGTCGTGACATCCAACTCTAGTTTCCTATTTGAAAGCTTAAGTCCAAATCAAATGCTGCTCGCTTTGACATGGGGAGAGAGAGAGAGAGAGGAAAGAGTCCGGGGATTTACCTGGAACTTACCTCTTTGCCTCGTGTCGCCAGTGAGTGCTCTGGAATGAAGGCCTAAGGATTCATTTTAATGGAACCCTAGGGTAATTGAACTTGGACCCGTATGGTAGGTTACCCCATAGCAGATTCCTGCAAAGAGAACTTTGTGAAGAAAGGTAATATTTCCTAAGGCTATCAGCTGTTATCCGTTCCAGAGGGTGAAAGCTCCAAGGCTACTAACTGACGCACGCTCGCGGAAAAAGAGGTCACCGTATCTCTAAGCGGCGAGTCGCGAGCGTTCTGGTCTCTAACTTGAACTGGGCTTTCGAGGTACCTTAGAGGTATACCCATATCATGGAGGGTTTAGGGGGAAAAATTAAATCTTTTCCGAGGCTATTGGGTGCTATCCATTCCGGAGGGTGAAAGGTCCAAGGCTGCTAACCAACGCACGCTCGCGGAAAAGACGGTCATCGTATCTCTAAGCGGCGAGTCGCGAGCGCTTTGGGCTCCGGCTCGAACTGTGCTTCGAGATACCTAAGAGGTATATCCCTATAAAGGAGGGTTTTGGGGGAAAAATTAAATCTTTTCCGAGGCTATCGGCTGCTATCCATTCCGGAGGGTGAAAGCTCCGAGGCTACTAACCAACGCATGCTCGCGGAAAATGCGGTCACCGTATCTCTCAGCGACGATCGCGAGCACTCTGGGCTTCGAGATACCTTAGAGGCGTATTCCTATCATAGAGGATTCCAAGGGGGAAATTAAATCTTCTGAAACTGAAGATTGGCAATCCAGTCCGGAGGATGACAGCTCCGCGGCTACTAACCTATGAACACTTACAGAAAGATTTATCCAAGTCATCATGCTTTTTGAGTCGTGAACTGTTCAGCTCCGAACTTGAATTAGACGCCTCTTTGTGATTCTTTTTAAAAAGGAGACCCGTGACGACGTTTTCGCGAATCAGAGGGGTGTTTAAACTTTGAAAACGACTTCGAATGCGAAAGTCTTGTCTTAATATTATTCTGAGATCATGGAATTAGGAATCATATGGAAACTTTGATCTGAATTGTTTTACCAAGGAGGGTACCATTCTGAGATTTGGGTGAAGCCAGAGAGCCTGCAGAAGCTCAAACCCAAATCATCATACTGAAATGAATGAGGAAGAAGATTTCTGATGCTTCACACGTTCCAAGCTTTTTGGAATGAGTTATGCTCTTACAATTATCATCTATGTACCATACAAAATTTTTCAAAGAATGTAAAGTGATATCAGAGGTTATCCAAAGCATCTTATCACATATCAAGCATGATAAAAAATTCCTTATGAGGAAGGGTACGAATCAAGTGAGCCGAAATTACCAAAGAGTTTGCTTAAGATATCAATTGAAATACGCTCATCAAAGAGGGCTCCTCGCTATTTCTCCAAATAAGGTTTTGATTTTCATTCAGGAAGCATTCGGATTTTTTCTCGAACCTAAGCCTAGGGTTTTGGAATTATTCGCAGCGCATACAATTTGATTGATCTGAAAGGTCTTTCAGAGGACCATAATGCTGGGCTTGGTTAAAGGTTTACAAGGGAGACCCATAAATGAGTCAAGGCTCATGAACGAAAGATCTTCATCATCTGCTTCGGGCTTACAAGTCAAGAACCCTGTAAAATGAGATAAAAATAATCTTGCTTGTACTTCTTCAAGTGATCCTTAAAATCATTTAACTCTACGTTAACTCAAATGCCTTAATCTGAAAAGACTTTTATGGGTTGTAACATAGGTTAGGATCGGGGATCAAGGGAGAAAAAGCTGATTTTCGCTCAGAAAATATATGAGGAAGGTTTGATGTTGGTGATCGCTGCAAATTTGCCACCCATGTTAGTCTTCTGGGACAGTCTTCCAGGGACACCATCGCTGTACGAGGATAGTGTGAACTTCTGCTGATGTCGTTGCTTGAGGAGGGATATATTTCACAACTTGATCCCTATGGTGAATTTTCTTTTGCAAACATTTTTAAGCTGAGTCTGCAAAACGGATGTACGAAATTTTGAAGAAATTTGCAAATGGGCATTGGCCTTTTCTGACCGGCACTTTGCTCTTTTGATGCCCGGGATTGGCTTTTTCTGTTCTTCTTCTTCTTCTTCTTCTTCTTCTTCTTCCTCTTTTCTGCTAGATCTCACCTTTTGCTTTTTTCTCTTTTTTTGACAGAAGAGTTTTTGAAGATTGTGACAAAACGCATGCAAATGAAAATCTAGTGCATTTGAAAAGTCAATTCATAAATTCCATGCAGAGCCGATTCTTCTGAGTTCCTCTGCTTTGAGACGGTGCCGTCTTCATCTTAGAATAGATAGTGATCACCAACGGGGTTTTAAGAAACGAATATACAGGCTCAATTGGACATGCAAATGAGGAAAGTGTGTAGGATAGAGAAGCGAATGCTTTTCGTCATTTTAAGGCACTTGAATTACCATATGAGGTTAAATGCAAAGACATGCCCAAAGATTAATATTAGTCCAAGCAAGAGAATTTCTAACCATTTACCTCATACTGTTGCTAGAACAGTCTTCGTTCGGCCCCAATGTAGGGTGGTTCTTTGACAGGGGTAAAGAAATGAAACCGTCGCTCAAAGGGTTTGTCAATGGTCACCTATAGTATTTAGGATGGAGAAATAATTGCCTCTCGTCATCTCAATCCATGTAATCACTACGAATAAACCCTACGTCCCTAAGTAAAGGTCTCCACTGACCACTCAAGTGTGTGTAGTGACGTGTTTGGGTATGGTTTACCTCACATCACTTGAGGTATTCCAATCGATAAATCTCAAACGCCCTTATTTGGAAATTCGTTTCAATTTCATCAAAATTCAATCTCCATAGGGGATTATGATGCATGATGTATGTTCCAAAGATGATCTGGATAACTTCAAAACTTTTTGAATCACAACGCGAATGAGATTCTGAGCTGGATATTTTTTAAGACGTGGGCTCATTAAAACGTTTGAACGTTATTTGAAAACATTATTGATTTTGTGAATTTTCTAATCTTTAGAATTCAAATGATATGATTTTGAAAATTTTAGAACATTAGGAAGGGGATACTTACCTGCCCGTCGCGGCAGAGGATCCCTGTAAAAGTAAAAGGGAGTGTGTTAGTGTATATCTTCCATTGTGAAGTAAATTGGAACAATACAACTTCACTCTTGATTCTGTGTTCCAATCCGAATGCAACCGTATAAATTGCGAGAATCTGTAGCCTCTCCATTGTGGTGTTGAGTTCCTATCGAAGTTAAAATGAGAAATTAGTATATATTTCATATCCAAAATAAATCGGAACAATACCACCTTACTCTTGACCGTGCATTTCCATTGAAATCCCAATGAACAGGATGCAGGAACCTTGCCACCTAGTTTAATCATCAAGATGATGTTTCCTTGAAAAGATCTCTTCATTAAGTTGTGTCAAGTGTTGTCCATGGCCTTTCATCCCAAGCTCTCACTGGCATGACTTATATCCTGGTTAGATAATACTTGCCCCAGTTAAGTAGCTTAGTATACTTTCACACTTCTTGTAATTCCCCGTCCAGTTTGGGATGTCTACTATTCGAAGTCTTCCCTTCAATTTTCACCTGCATGAAGGAACGAATGTTAGCCATATTTTGGGTTCATTTGAGCTTTTAAGAATGGAATACTCTCTCTTAGAGCTGATATTCTGATGTTTGAGAGCATTGCTCTTTTCAAATGCCTTGCCCCCAGTAGGACGTGTCTTGCTATTCGCCACTCGAGACTTCGATGACTTTGTCTTGATATGTTCTCTGATGATGAAAGAAGAGTATGCCTCGAGTTGACTCTTTCAGTGGGTAGAGAGAGACTTGCTCCTAGCGGATTCCCTTATTGCTTCTACTCTTTATTTTGGCTTATTTGAGTCATCGGTTGTTTTCATCTTCGTGGGGGATCGCTATTCAAAATATTTTGCCCCTTTGATAGTTTGATAATCCTGTATGAATAGAAAAGATATGTCAATTAAGGACCCTTCAGGTAATGAAAGATTTTGGAGCGATATCGCCTTACCCTTCATCCGAACTTGTGTTAACCTTCTCGAAAAGCGAAAATAGCTCACACTTATATAACCTACTATATGGTGAATAAGCGACTTTCTCAACCACCCTCGTCTTCGAAGTGTTTGACGTTTCCTCTCTATTTGGTCATTTGGTAGCACTGTTCTCCAAGTGCTTTACTTCCATTTGTCGTGTCTTTTCACTGAAAATGATGACTCGGTCTCGTCCTTTTCCTAGTGGGCCATGCAATCGCACTTAGATAACTTTCCTCATTTGTTGTCCCGATGTGCTTCTTTGGTAGAATTGGGGGAGGGGTTGCTTTCAACAAACTTCCTTCGTTCATCTTCGATCACCATTTTTTATCATCTTGAGTAGTTGGCCATCTTCAACCTAGGCCAAAAGGAATATACTGACAGTTAGACTATATATAAGATGTTTCCATTAGAACGATCATGTTTACCTTCTTGGAGCACCATTCTTGGAGATATCTGCACAAGTAAATGTATGAGCAACATCAAAGTTGATGCATGAATGTTTTGAAAAATTCTTTTGAAGGAAGTTTTCAACAGAAGAATTAAGAAATGGGGGAACTAGTCCTTATACCATCGGACATTCTCGTTCCAGTAAAGTTCATTTGAAAACTAGGAAGCATGCGGGAATCCGGGCCTCAAGTCTTCGAAAATCGAAAACGGGTATCATCATTGGGCCGGTTTGGAATATTCTCGCATGTCCTTAATAAATCATGCATATGCATTCACTAGAATGAAACGATAAGGTCCTTTTACAAAGGAGACTACCTCGGACCAACGGCTCAAGACCCAAGGTGCCATCGAGTTTTACTTATAATATGAATTGAAAGACTAAACGGAAACAACACGATGTAAGCGGTTAGCATTGACTGCTTGATTTTGTAAAATTCGAATCGACTGCAAATGACCCAGCGTCTTCATATGCCAACATGGCATTATCGGCGAACCACTTCCTTCCACGAACTCCTTCGGGGGTTTCAACTAAGAAATCCAGTTTTTACCTTCTTCATTGTCCTCTACGGGGATTACTCCTTGATGTTCAAGTGGGTGGCTATGTAGTATTTTCAACTTTAGGTCATCCAGCTCGAGGATCTCACTATCTATGAGGGCTTGAACTTTATGCTTGAGAACCAAGCAATTATCGACGTTATGCCCCATTTCACCCATATGATATGCACATGCCTTGGTCTCGTCATAACCAGAGAAATTTTTTGGAGGGCTCTTTCTGGGCGGTTCCTTTGTAACTAACCCACTCTCTAATAACATTGGAAGTAGTTTTGAGTAAGGATATGGGAGTGGAGTGAATTGCTTTGGTGGGAGTTTCTTCTTTCGGTTAGGTTTTCGTGGTCTCTCAACCTTAGGCCCATATTGCCCCTGATGAGAAGTGTAAACATGTGATTGGTATCCTGGCTTATCTTTGGGAGTTTGATTCATAGCTGACATTCCCTGATACGCGGGCTTTGCTTCATTAAATGGTCCTTTGCTGACTTGAAGGCATTCCCCATAGTTCTTCTTATTTTTGGGCTTGTCATTTCGCATTGCCCATTCTACCCTTTCACCAACGTCCACCAAATGCGAAAATGTTTGACAACCAAATGTATGCAGCCTATCAAAGAATTTGTATGGAAGGGCTGTTAGAAAGTGTCCTATCAACTCATCCTCATCCAGCGAGGGTTGAACTTGAGCAGCTTTCGCTCTCCATCTTCGTGCGAATGGTCTAAAACTTTCGTTCCTCCTCATTTACACATGCTTTAAATCCATTCTGGTAGGAACGGTCTTCATATTATACCTATATTGTTGTAGGAATTGGTCAGCAAGATCATCCCATTCGTCGATATCTCTGATATCAAGCGCCATAAACCACGATAGCGCAGGACCAATCAAGGTATATTGAAAATTCTGGATCAAGAGTGAGTCATCATCAACGCATTCAATCATCTCTTCCAAAAAATGATTGATGTGAGTTTTCGGACATCCAATGCCATCGTATTTCTTGGTAAACTCTAGCCTTCGAAAAACATCAGGAGCTTTTCCTACGAAGTGAGGAGATGATGTGTCATCCTTTTAGGGGAACATCTAGATGAATTTCAGCTTTAGTTAAATTTGCATGGCTTTCTCCTTCTATTAAGCAGCTCGATTCTTTTATCAAGGTGGAGCGTGGGACTAAGAAGATTTCTTCTGTCACTTCATCATCTTTAGTATTGACAACTAGTGATCCAGTAGGTGTGACCACAGGACTTTCCATAGCAAATGATGGAGCAAGAGCTTTATTTTCTGTTGAAAGCTTTGAGAGTATGGTAAAAATCTAGGCCACTTGATCCTCTAGCTTAGTAAGTCGCGCATTCATATTATTATCTTCCACGTGTGCTCCTGAGCGAGTTGTGAGATTTTCTTCTGCCATCGTTATTACCTGATTTTTTAGATGAAATAGGTGCATTATAATGGAAAAACGGAAAAGAAAGCATAAATCCTTTCAATTTTATGCCATCTTACGATTAATGAAGATAAGGATCTTTACGCAAGTCTCAATCTTGCGTGGAAAGCTCTTATCAATATTTTTCATAAGAAAGCATACCATTGAAAAGAGTAATCCATGACAACTGCTTTCGATCAATTTTCAAGAAAAATTAACAGAGTGGTAAAAAATAAAAGCAAAGTGCAATTTCAATGTGTCCTAAATTCAATAAAATATAGAACATCCAAAATAAAGTCGTTTACTAGAAACGGGAAAAATTTGAGTATCCAATATTTTCTTAAATTTAGAAAACACGAACGATTTTGACTAGTTATCATGGATTACATGTGAAATGAGATGATATATGCATGAACCATTCAATTTCATATTTCCTTTTGGTGAAATAAGGGTTAAGCACTCCTATTTAACCAAAGAAGGTCTAATAGAGAGCCTTAAACTAGATTTCCCTTAAAGAAAATTATGCAATTGATTGGGATCACTCGAGTGATTAGAATGAAAGTCATTATCACATCCATCTACTAAAATCTCTAGTGTAGACAGAATATTATAGATACATCTCAAAAGACCCCTAGTACATCAAATCTAATGGGAAGAAATAGAAATGATTCCCACATGGGAAAATCCGGAGTACAAAGTATAGAAATGAAATCTGCAATAAATGGATGTGATAACCACTAAGGATGCCCCAAGTCAAATCGCAAGTCATCTGGTTGAAAATCGGATTTCCTCAAACTAGCATATGTGTCCATCCGTCTTGGAGCTCTCTCCTACAGGCGAATCGGCATGCTTTAAAAGGCTCCATGTTGACGTTGTGGCATGGAATGCTTCTTTGCCTCCTTGTGGTTGTCTCGAGAACTATGACATGGCTTGGGAAAATCATCCTTCTATCCTAAGACATGGCTTTCAGACTAATCACTCAAATGACGATTCACTCATGATATGATGTTTGGGATGCATGGTATGGGAATGAATTATAAGCTAAGAGTGAGAAAGCCTTACCAACCAGGTCCCTTTTATTTTGGTTTTAGGTATACCAACCGACCAATTCACATGCGTATGAGACAAGTGAGGAATCGACTCTAAAAAAATAAAATAAGGGACAGGGTATGGACCTGAAAAGCTCCCACTGTCTGATTTGACGACTTTGCCCACAAGCGCAATCAAACGTCAAATGGGAAGAATCATCAATTCAGACAGCGAGTGGGATCAAATATGGTTAACCCAGACGCAGTCGAACTCTAGGGCTTTGCATATCGATCCCTTACTATGGCGACCTAAGGAGAGTGTTTCGCGGCTTAGGTTTAGGCGCTTGTGTGTGCAAGTGTCGTGATCCTAAAAAATATGTAAGTATGCATAGTAGTTGATATCAGACAGCACTTCTAATTTGTAGGAAATAAACAAACAACCCAACTCCAACCCTGCATAAAAAATGTCAACACTCACTCCTCCCCTTATAACTCCCATCTGCAAGAACATTTAACACATTATTAGTGGACTTACCTCACCTTCAAGAGCACCTGTAGAAGAGCATATTAGAAAACACTCAACCTTTTAATCGGCTTAAGTCCTCTAATGGGTCAAAACCAAGTCCCCAGTGGAGTCGCCAGTCTGTCGCGACCCTCCTGAGGTTTCCGGATCCTGAGGGAGTTAATGGATTCCTAGGCCCATTGGGTATCTAGGCTTAGCTCGGGCCCTCCCAGGCACATACCAAATCGCGTTAGGAAAATTTAAATCGAGGTCGACCTTAGTGTGGTCGAGTGACATGTGATTAGTATGTATGCCATAGGAGTCGCCACCAACCATTTATTGGAAGGTATGATTGGAAACCCTATCGAACGATTAGGAGAGATCATTCGATTCTGCGAAAACCAAAGATATGGGTTCGGGGACTTAGTTCCGTCAACCCGCAAGTCAACGCCCTTTCGATACCTAAGTTGAATGATTTCCTAATCTAAGAAATTCATGCAGACGTGATTGGATGAGGTAGGCTCTGGGATTCTAAGAGAATCATGCAAGTGAGATTATCTGTCCTATCAATCACAATCAGGGAAATAAATACGCAATCAAAAAATCAATATGTAGGGAAAACACACCAAGTCAAATCAAAAGGGGGCTAGGGGGATCTTAGAAAAGCCTAGAAAACATGCCAATTTGGTCCAAGGATGGTTTGGGATAGTTTGGGGTCAGATTGACCTAAGGGGCAAAATAGTCATTTTGGAAGGCTCGGGAGTTCAAAGCCATGAAAATAGGTTAAACCAGTTGAATGTGGTTTTTCCCTAATTTTCACGATTTTTAGGAATTTCTCTGATTTTTCTAAAATTTTTTATAATGTTTCTAGAATTTTTCCAGACTTTCTGAGAATTTTCTAAGGATTTCCCTATTTTTTGGATATTTTTTCGAATTTTTTTTAATTTCTCTGCGATTTCTAGGAATTTTTCTATTTTTTAGAATATTTTCTATATTTTTTGGAATTTTTATTTTTTAATACTTTTCCTAATTTTTTTAGGATTTTCTAAGACTTTCTAGGAGTTTTTCTATTTTTTAGAATCTTTTTATATTTTATGGAATTTTTATTTTTTATTTTTTTAATTTTTAAAGGTTTTTTATGATTTATTCAATTACGCGCGATCGGACGACTGAGGAGAGGTCACCTGGACTCTTCTCGCGCGTCGGACCCGCGGACCAGAATGAATGGCGAGGATCGAATGGTGACTTGATCTCGACAGTTCAACTCGCTTACTCCCAATGGACGGTGGAGATCAAGGGTTGACCTGATCTCTGCCGTTCGTTAGGCCAACTAAACCTGTGGCCCAGATCTAACGACGACCTGATCTCGGCCCTCCATTTAGCTTACTCAAACCAACGGACACGATCAACTCGAAGATTAATCTTAGCCGTCCATTCCATTCAGTTATTCCGCTTAACAAACTAACAAACTGGCTCTGACGTGGACGCCACGTATCACTCCGCGTGGCGTCATGTCAGCGCCACATGGGACGTTGACCAATCAACGCCCGTTGACTGGTCTTCGTGTTCTTCCTCGCGACTGAGCAGACGAACGGCCAACAATGCTCAGACCTCATCGGACGGTTGAACCTTGGCCGATCGAAGATCGGTTGCCACCAATCGATCCTAAAGCCGCCGCAGATCAACATACTACGAGCTTAAACAGATCTAATTGTCTGAACCCGAGCAATCACACACAAACCAGTAGGATCCCGCAAACCCTAACATCGCATTCTAGGGCATAATCAATCGATTCAAACCTCAAGAAGCATCACAGAAGGTTCAGGAAGCTTATCTTACGTTCCGATTGGACTCTTGGTCACTAGATTAGGCTAACCAACTCTCGCCATTGTCACGATGGTTGAAGGTCTCAGACACGGGTTTACACGCAGAATCGATGCACAATGAAGATACGATGAGGTTCAGTATAGTTCTAGGAGTGAAATGCCTCAAGAATTTGAGAGGATTATGACCAGAAACTCAAGACGCCATGCGAGCACAGAAAGAAAAGCTTGAAGTTCAATCTTACCTTTTCGGGGTTCTTGAGCTGGTTTGATGGATTGGCTACGATCCTCCACTCTCCAGGAAGCTCGTGCGGCGACGACAGGGCTCGACGTTTCCTCAATTGCTCTAATTTTTGGAATCGTGGTACAACTCCCTTTTCAAGCTCTGTATTTTTTTCAGAAGATCCCCTCTGTGAGCTCCCCCGTCCCCCGAATAACCTCTCCCTCTCTCTCCTTATATGCAGAAATTTTCGCCCTCACAGAACCCCCAAAATCAAACCTGAAAACCTCCCAGAAACCTTTGTCAATCCTCGTTTCAACAGAATTCCTCTGTTTGAAAATGAACGCGTGCGCGAGGAGAGAGAACCAGGGTTGGTTCTGAAGAAGACGATGGATGGGTCGGGTCGGGTGGGACCCAGTCCGACCCGACTGACTCGAATCACTTTTTCTTTCAAATTGACCCTTTTAGGCTCAAAATTTCCCGAATTAAATCCCAAAAATGGATTCTATAACATGAATTATATTAGAAAAACAAGTTTTCAGACCGATTTCCTTAAGAATTAGCATAAAAAAACATAATTTTCACATTTGACCCGAAGTACTATTTTGCAAAATCTAAAGCCTTAGGTTCCTTTTTTACAAAAATCGTCGTCACCATTAGATTCAGAAGGTCAAAAAATAGGAGGTGACGTCTGTTGACACTTGATTTTTAAATCATCTTTTCTCTTTTAAAAGATGAAGAAGAGTTATCCAAGCCTAGAGAACCAATTTTGACCAAAAAAATAATTTCAGTATTTTTCAATATTTTTATTTTCGAAAATTCATAAAAAAATCAAGAAAATTGAGAAAATTGCAAAATCAACTTTGGAAACCTTGGCCAAGCTTAGGCAACCATTTTTGAACAAAAAATAATTTTTCATTTTATTTTATTATATATATATTTTTTAAAAATTAGGAAAATATTTAATAAATAATAGCATTTGAGGCCACAAAAATACATAAAAATAGTCAATATTTTTATTTTAAATCCCTTTTCATGTTGGCCACCACAAATTTAAAAAAAAAATCTAAAAATCCAATTCGGGGTCGTATATTCCTTCACGAGCATAATCTCGAATCGGGCCTAAAAAATTCAATTTGCGTCAATTTATTTTCATTTTTTACTTTTAGAAGTTGTGACATTATTCTCTAATATTCTAAATTTTCATCTTGGCCCAATTATACTCAGAATAACTCAATTTTACAAAAGGGCTTTAATTAAATTTTGCGGCAAGAAATGAGTTTAAATTTGATATGTGATGAATTTCGATTAAGCATAGGAGATGTGTGTTGAAAATTTTGAGGAGATTTGGACTTAAAGAAATATTTTTTCAGGGACTAAATTGCAAATACTCAAAATCTCAAGGACTAGAGTATAAATACCTAACTCTTAAGGGATTATTTTGCAAATAACAAAAAAAGAGTTAGTGGAGAAATTAGAAGGGAAGATGAAGAAGATGAAATGGAGAAGAGAAGATGAAGAAGAAGAGATGGAGAAGAATGGATGGAGAAAATAAGATAAGAGAAGGGAATATGGAGAAGAGGAGATGGAGAAGAATGGATGGAGAAAATAAGATAAGAGAAGGGAAGATAGAGATGAAGAAGAGTTAGAGGAGAAATTAGAATGGGAGAAATATATGGAGAAGGGAAGATGGAGATGGAGAAGAATAGGTAGAGAAATTAGAATGTGAGATAGAGATGAAGAAGGGAAGATGAAGATGAAGAAGAGTTAGTGGAAAAATTAGAATGGGAAATAGAGTTAATGGAGAAATTAGAATGGGAGGTAAATGAGTGGGCTATAAAAGGAGGAAGAAGAGAGCTTGAAAGGGAGGATTTTTGGGGTGAGAAAATTTTGAATGTTTGAGAGAGTTTTGAGAGATTGAAAGAGATTAGAGAGAAAGAAAAAAAATAAAAAAAAAGAGAGAATCCTTTTTCCAAAAGAGAGTCTTGAAAATGATGGGAATTTAAATATAGGTGTTACCATCACCTATTTCTCTACCGATCAACACAAGTCACGAGTTCATCCCCATTGTTCGAGCCGCAATCTTGATCCATAAGGTGACACGAGATCCGAATTTGATAATCAAATTTGTCAAACAGGTAACAATCCTAACCATTAAATTTTCGAGAATTTTCTTGCCCAAATGAATTGATTTAAATTTCGATTATCTCATGTCGTACTCGTGTGTCTCCATATCCACATGTCGCATTCGTATTTGTGTTGTCATTAATTCACGTATATCCACCTAAATTTTTTTTTTCGATTGGCAAATCATATCTCTGATGTTTTCACCTCTCGATCCTTAAAAAATGGCCATTTCACCCTTTTGGTCAGTTTGTCCCAAACTTCTTCCCAATCATTCCAAATGAGCTTTTATGAAATAAAATGGTACCGAAAGGGCGTTAGAATGATCTAGCGTAACCAAGTCCCCGATCCCATTTTTTCTGGTTCGTAGAAATAAGTTAGTTCTCCCGCTAATTTATTTAGGTTTCTAATCGACCTACCAAAAATGATTAGTGGCGACTCCAAATAAAAAATCTTTGCATGAAAAGAACTTAAGTTGCGATTCGGTAAGACTTGAGAGGGTCCGAATTAGGTTAGTCAATTAACCTGATAATCCATTTACCCGATTGAAAAAATTAATTTTTTTTTCAGGTCCCGACAACGTCGCTCTATTTTCAATTCAGTCCCTATAAAATTTTTAATTTCATTTTTAGTGATTTTAGGGACAAAATTAAAAAAATCAGAAATTGCATTTTGATCCTTTTTAGTGAAATTGGGCGATTCTGAAGGCTTTTAGACTCGATTTTAATTTTGAAAAAATAGAGGAGGATGACACGACTCTAAAAATACAAAAATGGAAAATTAAAAAGCTAAAATGGAATTTTTAGAATTATTTGAATATTCTGAAATTTGAAATTAACAAAGAAACTTTAGATTCCATACTTGATTTTTCAAAATTTATTCATCCAAAATGAAGATAAAATTAAATTAAAAATATTAACTATTTTTTTGGTAATTTTCTAGATTCAAATGCTATTTTTTATAATTTGTTTTATTATTTCCCTAATTTCTGAAAATATTAAAAATGCAAAAAATAAGGAAAATTATTTTTTGCTCAAAATCGGTTCCCTAGGCCAAACCAAGGTCCCCAAAGTTGATTTTGCAATTTTCTCACTTTTTATTTATTTTTTTTATGAATTTTCGAAAATAAAATGCATAAAAATTTGAAAAATAAGAAAAATTATTTTTTGCTCAAAATTGGTTCCGTAGGCCAAACCAAGGTCCCCAAAGTTGTTTTTTTAATTTTATGAATTTTTATGGATTTTCTAAAAAACTTTTAAAATAAAATTGGCCAAAAATCAAGTGTGAACAAACCTCTCAATCTCAGTTTAGCTCGCTTTTCTAGAAATGTCCCATTAGGTCAAATCAATGCATGACCATAGGCAACACTCTAAGAAGCGAACACTAAATAAAGATCTTGAGAATAATGAAAAGTCGTAAGGGCACTTAATAAGGGATCTATCCTCGAGAGTCTCATACGACTTATAAAGTTGAGATCTAAACTTTTGCCAACTTTCATTGGTCGATTTCTACATACGTAATATGAAATACGTATTATGGTATTTCTCCTTCCCTATGGAGCATATGTCTATTCATCTAATACCATACAAATGATAGTTTAGACACATTCAATATCTAACTTGAGTTCACGTAACTACTCTACTCAAAAGTATCTATCAGAACTTACATTTAGCAATAAAGACAGATAAAGCGAAATATGTGGGTTATTTTACTTTCCGACATGATAAATATTGAGTCATCATCTAAATATTCTGTTGAAACGACATATAAGCTCGAGTTCTTAATCATCACCTAGATAATGAGCTTAAATTTCATCTCATCTCTACTCAACACAAAGTGAATAGAAGCGATCACCAGTGTGAGTGGGCTAATCTCTCATCTATCCGACATACCTTCTCAATATAAAGCATCAAGATTCAATATCCACAAATGTTACAAAATTCATAAGCAGTAACTTCAAACTTCATTAACTGTGAACATTCATGAAAATTACAATATGCAGTATATTACATCCTACGCAATCCAAGAGATTTCACATAACAATGAACAACATATTTAGGAATTGATTTTTTCATGGAATTTGATAACATTTTATGTGTAAATATATACTGTGCATCCACATCCTTTCGTGCAACTACTTATTTAACATAGTTATACTTAATATCTATATGCTTGGTCTTACAATGGACCTTGAGATCTTTAGTGTAAGCTATTGGTGCTTGACTATCACAATATATCAAAACTGGATTTGCAGTCTCATCAGTGACACCTAAATGATCTAACAATCTCCTAAGCCAAACACCTTCTTGCGCTGTTGCTGACAATGCCACAAACTCGGCTTTCATAGATGATAAAGCTATATACTTCTGCTTTTTACTGTCCATGATATGACACCATTATTCAGTAAGAACACATTTCTAGAGGTAGATTTTCTCTCATCTAAATCTCCTCCCCAATCGGCATTAGTATAGCCTTTAAGGTGCAGATTACTTCCTTGATAACTTAGCGTATAACCAGCAGTAGCTTTCAGATACCTCAAGATTCTTTTGACAGCAGCTCAATGTATTTGACCTAAATTGGATTGGTATCTACTCACCAATCCAACTGTATAACTAATATCAGGTCTAGTACATATCATAACGTATATTAATATTCCAATGGCACTCACATAAGGAACATTTTTCATTCTTTATTAGTCTTGTGGAGTCTTAGGGCACATTTTATAGCTCAGACCTTCAACTTTTGCAACAAAAGTATCAATGAGTTTACTGTCTTACATACTAAATCGTTCAAGGACTTTATTTATGTGAGTCTCTTATGAAAGAGATAACAACCTTCTCGGACGATCTATTGAAATCTTAACTCCAAGGATGTACATTGCTACACCCATACCTTTTATTTCAAAATTAGAAAATAGCCAACTTTTGACTATTTTGATAAACTGCATATTACTTTCAGCAATCAGTATATCATCAACGTATAATGATAAAATCAAAAAATGACCTTTGGATCTTTTTATATATATGCAATTATCTTCATCAATCATTTCAAAATCATATGTGTTGACACTTGATTTTTCTTGCTAATTTTATTTTTAGAAAATTTTAAAAAATCCATAAAAATTCATAAAATTAAAAAAAATCAACTTTGGAGACTTTGGCCAAGCCTAGGGAATCAATTTTGACAAAAATTAAATTTACGCATTTTCAGTATTTTCCTATATTTTATTTTTAAAAATTCATAAAAAAAATCAAGAAAAAAATGAGAAAATTAAAAAAAATCAACTTTAAAAGCATTGGCCAAGCCTAAGAAACCATTTTTGAATAAAAAATAAATTTCCCTATTTTTTCATTTTTTTAATATTTTTCAAAAAAAAAATAGAAAAAATGATAGAAAATTAATTAAAAAAATAGAATTTGAGGCCAAAAAAATACGAAAAAATAGTCTATATTTTTATTTTAATTTCCACTTCATTTTGGCCAAAGAAATTTTGAAAACATTAATCTAGAAATGGGGTTTACTTTGTTAATCACATTTTCAAATTAATTGAAAAAATTATAGGAATTTCATTTCAGCCCTGTAATTTTTAATTTTTACATTTTTGGAGTCGCGTCATCCCCTTCTATTTTTCAAAATTAAAATCCAATCCCAAAATTACTGAATTGCCCAATTTCGCTAAAAAGAATCATAATGCAATTTTCAGATTTTCAATTTAGTCCTTAAAAACGCATAACATACAATTAAATATTTTCTAAGGGCTGAATTGAAATTCATGGCACGTCAGCCTCTAGTTTTTGACATTTTGAATCTATTGGCGGGATTAATTTTTGCAGAAAAGGTCATTAAGAGTTTGGATTTTGCAAAACAAGTCCCCGGGTCAAATTTGGAAATTGAGATTTTAATACAAATGTTTGACATTTGGGGGGGGGGAATTCATTTTTAGACAAAATTAATGCCCCAGAGTCCAATTTTGGGGTTTTATTTCTTAAATTTTGAAATTTGGGCGATCAATTCTTCAATTTTTACAAAATCAAGTCTGTCGGGTTGGACAAGATCCGACCCAGCGACTCAATTAGACCTTCCTCATCCCCAGAGTCTCGCGCACGAATGGAAAGGAAGGGGAGGTTTAACAAATGGGTGCTGATGCTGGGGGAATTTTTAGAGGGGGGATTCATTCAGTTACGGAGGAGAAAAAACGAACGAGAAATATAGAGGGAGAGAGAGGAGGGAGATCGAAGAAGAAGCTCATTAGCGATTGTTACCAAGAGCTCGAACTAGCAGCTGCGAAGAATCATCAGAGCAATCAAGGTAGCATCAAGCTCTAAGACTCGTTGTGGAAGTTCCCCAAGGTCACAGCGATCATCCTCAGCCCTGCCATTCACCGTTTCATCGCCAGAAAAGGTAAATGCCATTGAAGCTCTTAAGCTCGACCTTTAATGGCAACTCACGGATCTGTGCGCATTTCTCCAAGTTTCTTGTTTGGTTTGAGTCCTAGCCATCCCCTAATCCCATCTGCATCTCTATTCTGCGTTGACATCGCATGTAAACTTCGAGCCGAAACTCAAACCCTAGCTCAAACCCTTGAGACTTGGTGAGGTCAATCTGGTGATACAGAACTTGATCAGAGCTCAAGGTGAGTCCCGTGAGTTCTCTGTGATGCTTTATATTGAACGAATCGCATACTTATGCTCTGGATTGCAAGTTGGGGTCGACATTATTACTCCCTGCGAAAGCTTCGATTACATCACTTTTAGCAATTAGATCTTGCTCTAGTGTAGATGTTGATCTGGAATAGGTTAGGAGTTAATCGGCGTCGAGAATAGGCCGATCAGGGTTAATTTCGCCGTTAGATTTCACTGGAATCTTCTCGACCGTTCATGTTTGCCTTGCTTCGTTGGAGAAGACGATGCCACGTCATCCTTTGACTTACTCATCGGTGACGTGGTGATGACATGGAGGAGCCACATCAGTCTCTGACCAAGTCAAATCCGATGTGGCGATGACGTGTCACGCCATGTCAGATTGGTTGTTCTAACCGATTTAGGTTAAATAACAGAACATATCGAACAGTGAGGGATAGTACACGTGTCAAGATCTTGGAATTTTGGGAATAAAAATTTTAATCCGAATTTTCTAACCATTCTTAGAAATAAAAATAACAGATGGTTGAGATTTAGTCTTAAGAATCGATTAGGGCCGTGGGATTAACATGAAGGATGAATAGCCGAAATGTTAACATGTGGCGAGTTCTTAATCGTTGGATTAAAATAGGTGGGAATTTAGAAAAAATAAATAAATAATAGAACAAATTTTGAAAATTCAAAAAATAAATATTGAAACTACTTTGTTTTGCGTCGAGTTAGGGTAATGGGCCTTTGGCCGGATCAGGTCAGTGGGCCGGGTCAATATGACCCGGTCCGTATAACAAACGATTTATAAAAAAATAAAAAATAAATAAAAAAAATTCCATAAATCAAATAAAAAAATTAGAAAAATAGAAAATCATTAAAAACCAAAATTGCGTCGTTTTTGTCTAGGGTATTAGGTTCGGGCCTTCGGGTCAAAGGGGCCGGGTCAACCCAACCCGGTCTAGAGAATTAAATGGATAATAATAATAATAATAATAATAATAATAATAATAATAATAATAATAATAATAATAATAATAATAATAATAATGAGTAATTAAAAATTTTTTAAAAAAAGAGAAATTCTAAAAATTCTTAGAATATCATAAAATTAAAAAAATAATATAAATAAAAATAAAAATACAAAAAATCATAAAAAAATCATAAAAAAACTCTAGGATAATTCATAAAAAAATAAATAATATAATAATAAAAAATAAAAAAATTCATAGAAATTTTAGAAAAATCAAAGGAAAGCTCTAACAAAATAAAAAAAATGTAGAAAGCGATAAAAAAATATAGGGAAAATTCCAGAAAATATAGAAAATGTCCCAAAAATAGGAAAATTCTTAGAAAGCCTTAGAAAAGTCTAAAAAAATTCCAGAAAATTTATGAAAAATGCAAAAAAAATTTCAGAAAAACCTAGAAAAATTCTCAAAAATTGTGAAAATTAGGAAATAACCACACTCAACTGGTTTGATCTATTTTCATATTTTTAGACTTCCTGAGCCTTCCAAAATGACCATTTTACCTCTCTAGTCAATTTAATCTAAATAATTCCAAACAATCCCTGAACCTAATTGACTTGATTTCTAGGCCCTTAATGCCCCTCTAGACCCGTTATGACTCGATTTGATGTGATTTCTCTTTGAATTGATTTCTTGATTGCGTTTTTATTTCGATGATTGTGATTGATAGAACAGATACTCTTATTTGCATGAACTCATTAGACTCTTAGGACCTACCTTACCCAAGCTCGCCTGTATGAATTTTTTAGATTATGAAATTACTCAACTTAAGTACCGAAAGGGCGTCAATAGCAATAATGACGTAACTAAGCCCCTAAACCCAAAATCTCTGTTTTTCGCAGAATTAAGCGATCTCTTTCAATCACTCGATAGGATTTCTAGTTATACCCTTCATAAAATGATTGGTGGTAACTCCAATGACATGCACACTGATCATATGTTACCCGACCACACTAAAGTCGATCTCGATTTAAACATTTCCTGACGCGATTTGGTATGGGTATAGGAGGGCCCGAGCTAAGTCCATATACCAAAATGGGCCTAGTAGTCCATTAACCCCCCCATTCGGGGGGCGTCTCGACAAATGTCATTACAGTATTATGAAAGTGTATATATCATTGTCTTGAAGACTGCTTAAGGCTATATGTCGCTCTCAAAAGTCGACATACTTTATGTTTTTGGCCTTTAGTGACAAACTCAACGGGATGTTCCATGTAAATTTATTCTTCTAATTTTCCATTGAGAAAAGTAATCTTTACATCTATTTAATGTAATTTAATGTTCAAGTTGGTCACTATTGTCAGAATAAGATGAATTGAGGTAAATTTTACCACAGGAGAAAATGCATCCTCATAGTCAATTCTTTCCTATTGGTTATACCCCTTTGCCACAAGGCGAGCCTTATATCTTTCAATTAAGCCATCAGTATTACGCTTTATTTTAAGAATCCATTTGTTCCCTACGTCTCTATGTCCTTTTGAAATATCAACGAACCCCGAAACTTGGTTCGATCTCATTGATTTTGTTTCTTTTTCCATTTTTTTCATCAACATTTCCTTATCAGGGTAAGATAGAGCCTCTTTTACATTCCTTGACTCATCCTCATCTTGTGAAGCTATTATAAAAGCTTCCCCTTCAATCTCAAAGTATCGACAAGGAATGCTTTTACAACTTATTCATCCTGGAAAGACTTATACCTTGGGCACTTCATTCTCCATTAATTTTTATTTATCCTATTATCTTGATCCAAGGTCTCAAATTGGAAATAATCTTCACCTATTTCGCCCTTTCTTGAAAAGTCATTTTCTAAGAATATGACATCTCGTGATTCAAATTCAGTCATACTTCTGTTTTCTTGCTCGCCTATGAACACACACCCTTTTGAGTATTCTCAGTATCTTATGAAAATACTATTTTTGCTTCTAGGTCCCAATTTTTTATATTTATGAGAGGACACATGAGTATAGGCAGTATAACCCCAAGATTTAAGAAAGCTTAGATCAAGTTTTCGACCTATCCACAACTCATATGAGGTGGAAGAGACTGACTTTGAAAGCACACGTTTAAGTACATAGATAGTAGTTAATAAAGCATCACCCCAAAAGATGATTAGTAAATTAGTTTGTGTCATCATAGACCTAACCATTTCCATTAGAATTATGTTCCTTCTTTCTATAACTCCATTCTGTTGCGAAGTGTATGGAATAAACAATTGTCTTTCTATTCCCTTTTCATCACACAAATGTCTGAACTCATCATATAAGTATTCTCGACCTCGATCATACCTTAATACTTTTATTTCCTTATCTAATTGATTTTCCACTAAGGTCATAAATATCATAAAGCAGCTTAGTGTTTTAAATTTATGAGAAATCAAATAGACATATTCGAATCAAGTGTAATCATTTATAAAAGTAATGAAGTATATAGCTCCATGCCTTATCCTTACATTCATCAAGCCATAGATGTCAGTATAAATTAATTGTAACGAAAATTCAGCTCTTGATCCTTTTTCAAATGGCTTTCGAGTTTATTTTCCTACTAAGCAATGTTCACAATTGGGCAATTTGATTTTTTTCAATATTACCCATTAAGCCCTCT
This sequence comes from Psidium guajava, assembly GCA_016432845.1. NCBI lineage: Eukaryota > Viridiplantae > Streptophyta > Magnoliopsida > Myrtales > Myrtaceae > Psidium > Psidium guajava. The sequence continues at coordinate 30,767,457 of CM028228.1, forward strand.
TTAGCTATTCTATTCATGTGTTGTTGACCAATATAGCTAAGTCTAGCATGCCATACGTTCACATTATTATCACTAGAATGAGTAGATGCAAATAGAGAATAACAAATATTCATACTAGTGTTTTCAACATCTAACACAGTAAAATCATCCATAAAACTGAACCATAAAAAGTTGTACCTAATAACAAATCCACGTTATTGTCATGAAAATTCATACAAAAATCGAGTTTGACTAAAAACAACGCAGAGACAAGATTTCGACGAATCTCTGGAGCATATAGGACATCATGAAAGAACAAAGTGCGACCATCGCGTATGATAAGTTGGCAGGTGTCAATTCCTTTAACTTTCACTCTGAAATTATTCCATACATAGATCCATTTTGCTCCACGTGAAATTGGTCGAAAATCCCATAAAAATATTTCTATCTCTAGCTACACGGTTTGTGGCTCCTCAGTCTACAGTCCACAAAGGGTGAGATTCAATCAGAAATATTGAACTTGGTGTATAATTAACACTTTTAAGTATATAAAGGCTTTCTATCTTCTTAGGCTTTCTATATTCTTTGGCTCGCCACAGTCGCGAGCGAAATAACCCTTCTTGCCATAATTGTAATATTTCACCCTTATAATATTTCTCTTAAATGGACGTTTCCCTTTGCAATACCTGTTAAACTTTGGTTTCTTGCCAGATGGTTCCACTTTTTTACCTTTTTCCTTTTTGAACCCACCATGATGTTTATGCTTTGAGCCTGAAGCTCCATGTGAGCTAGAGGCAGCAAAATACACATCAATTTGTATCTTAGCTGCTAGAAGGCGATTCTCCTCTAGCTCGAGGTGGCACATAGTACTCTCGAAGATCTTAACATTCTTGTTATGGGTTACGTTAACTTTCATATGCTCCCAATTATGGGGCGAAGAGAGGATCATTGCCTGTACCTGCTACTCATCAGATAATACGTAACATGCATCCTTGAGCTCACTAATCATATTTGACATGGGCCTTAAATGCTGCTTCATATTATGCTCATGTGGCATCTTATACTTGTCAAATTGAATTGTAAGCTGCCTCAGTTTGGTAACTGAAGTCTGCCCAAACCTAATCTTTAATGCGTCTCATATATCCTTTGCATTCCAATGTTACCTGAATTCACGCATGATATCATTATCCATACTGCTCAACAATGTAATGCGAGTAGTATAATTCTCTTTCTTCCAAGTAGCGAAGGCTTCTTTGTCTCTTTTATGCTGCGTAGTGATTCCATACTCTAGTTTTGACATGACCAGGTTAAGAACTTCCAGTGCCTCAAGTCTCTTTTGTGCTGAATATAAAGTCATTTAGACATTTTTCACGGATCGTTAATGCCTAACATTTATGGACACTTTTTGCACTAACTAATTATACTAATGTATAATTTCACATAAGGCTATAGATTCGAAAGTTTACTATGTTTCCAATCATCATCTAAGTATCCTCATTTGAAATTGTCATTAGTATAATCATTTAGGTAAAAACTAAGTTTTTTTAAAGTTACCAAAATTATTTAGAACTTCCCACTCAAATATACAATAACAGAAATTCATATATCTATATATATATATATATGTAATTTGCATTAAATAGATAAAAAGTCAACATGGTTCAAGACATAAAAAAAATACTACATAAAAAATAAAAACTCAAATACAATCACATGTTATCTACCTAGCATTAGTAAGACAATGAACTCATGTGCACTTCATTATACAAGGAAGGGAATCCTTAAGGCTTTCAAGAGGATTTGCAACCAAATCAGGTATCAAATAGGTACTGTTGGAAAACCCTTCAAGAAATTCTTGATTTTACGTCAAGGCGCATTCTATCTATGCCAAGACTCATTCATTCTAAGCGATGACGTTTTCGTCGCCCTAACCCTTATAAACTCGTTCGAGAAACGCAACATGAACTTCTTGTAAGTGACATGATCATGCCATATGCGATGCATCACCCCATGACATTCCTTAGACATGTTGTTCCTTAATACATAAAACACATTTTCAGCATTAATTGCTTGCCCTTTCCATATGATCTCTTGGATTATATCGTTGACCGTCTTCACATGAGATATAATATCACTATTATTATCCCATCTATAAGCGTGTAACTTCTCAATCTTCATATTATGTTTTCACCTTAACTGATGTGTAACTCTCCTTACAGGTGTTTGCACTTTATGCATATACTATACTATACTAGGTCCTGGTCTTGATGACATTGTTCCTGCAATGAATGCGGAACAAAGTGGATTACTAAAATCCATCATTTAAGCAATAATTACAAACATATCGTAATTAAAACACGCTAATTTAAATTTCATGCAAGTCCCTAAAGATAGACCTTTTTTTTGTCAACGGTCAACAGTCAACGAATCAACCGGTTAACGGTCAAATAGGTCAACCAAAAATGGATCGAGTTAGGCCTTGGCCCACGCCGCGCGGACTATGCCCTTCGTGCATGGGCTAGGCCCATCTTGCGCAGGCTCAAGGCCTTGTTCACGTGAGCTAGGACCTTAGGAATTCAGCCCAAAACCTTATAAAACAAAGGAAAAATTCCGCCAGCGACCATCGATTTTCAGCGACCATTTCGGCCACTCCGACTTTCATTTAAGATCCATAATATGTCAAAACTCTCGTATTGACGAGTACTTTTCAAATATGTAAACAAAGAATCATTTTTTTTGGAAAAAATAATCAGAAAAGGTGTGAACAGTAACTCCAAAAATTGTATTCCATCTTGTTTTCAACATTCGATCCCAAAAATTAATACAAAATAGATCAAACAATCGGGAATCAATAACTCTATGCCCTAATACCAATGATGGGAAAATCTAATTCCCAAAAAATCGCAGGGGAAAAGCATGCCCAAGATAATTGATACACCAATCGAAAAATACATCACGGAATCGGAGCATACCTTAATTTCCATGAGTTAATAGTCGACTTTGCACCGAGAACGCTTCGATGAAAGAGCATCATCGAGAGAGTCTTGGGAGAGTTCTTGTAAGTGTCGTCAAAAGAAACGTCAAAGAATAACTAACGTTGTTGATGGAAAGAAAAAAGAAGATCATTCCCCACAATAAAAAAGAACGTGATTTTATTTTCAAAATATAACCGCCTTGGTAGTTATCCATAAATGGGTGTGGTTTCCTACATGGGCAGTACACCGTAAGTCCCATATTCCTTTAAGCATGAATGACTATTTCCCACAAATACAAGTAAAGTGAACCCTTGTATCTCAATTCTGTGTCGAGGTCAAGTTGTGATTGTATCCTGTCGTGTTAAGAACTACTAAGTGCATAAGTATTATGATCTGTAACATAAATGCACAAAATGGGGAAAAAAATGCATATGAAACTAAAAGGAGTTTGAGACTTGAAGTAGAGAGTGGGAGTAAGTAAATGTGATGCTAGCATTTCAATGCTGCTCCCTTTCATGTGGGGTCAAATGTTTTGTCAACTTACCAATTTCAATGCATTAAGATTTGACCAAGGTGTGCAGGATCGAAATAATAGAGAAGATCTTGGATCAAGTGGCCTTATTCAGATTTGATCCACCATCAATTTTAGACTCCGTTTATTTTGCGAAAAATAGGTGAAAAACATTTTCTTAAAAAATATTTACTTATCCTTTTACAAGTTGCTTTCATCTTGGGTCACGTATAAGAGCCCTTGTGAAAAGATAAGGCAAAACCTATGTAGAAGACGTGGAACCAATTTCAATCAAGCAGTTGTATCTAGGAATATTCATGCGAGCTTGAAATTCGTAAGTTAAGATGAGGGCACGATAGACGGAAGTGGAAACACCCTATGATTTATACACCAATAGTCTTCTTGCATGTTTATTTTATTTAAGAAGTTGTAGGCCTCATAGCGTGATAGTGTTGTCAGTTTTTTTTTACCACGCGATCTCTCAATTAATAAGTGCTTTATGTAAAATACACAATGATAGTGTGCGAGTCTGTGGTTGAGATTATATAGTTCCTGATAATACGATTAGGGAAACATTTCCCTTTTATTTATTATGTAATAAAATAATCATATCTAAGCATAATTTATCTACTTTACTTCTAAGAATAAAAAATTATTGATACGGGGACTTGATTATATTAGATATCTCTAATGATTTTTGGTACATTTTTCCTTTTGTTTCAAAAAATAGTTTGAATCATGTCAACTTTATCCACATGGTCCGACGGTTAAGATGCACGTGCGTAGGCAATAGTGGCTCTTCGGCCAACTATTCTCTATCTGATGGTTCTGTTGCTATAATTCAACATGTCTTTTACATTCGACACGAAAAAGATAGTAAGTTTTAAGGTTAGATGACTTAATTTCATGCGGTTTCTTCAAGGTGCAATGTAAGTTGAAAACATTGAGAGTTTAATGTGTTCTTTAGTTTACTGCTCTACCATTCGTGGGCCAACGGCAACCCATTGGCCCAACCAAGCCCACCTTGGCGAAATGGGCTTAAAGAACATTTTTGAGTGGGCCTACCAAGCAAAGCTTTTCAATTGAGAAGCCCGGCTCGACAAATTCGTACATGGGCTTTCTTCTTATTAATGGGGTAGAATCGAGCTAACAAGTTAGGCCCGACCAATAAGCCCTATCGGCTCAGGGTGATCATTTCAGTTCTAGGGTTATCTCCGAAGGTTAGGATTATTCCACTTCAATTTGCCTTCCTCTTTTGAAAAGAAGCTGGAAGATCATGTTTCCTCCAGCTCCCGCCACCAACGTCGTGTGTTGCCGATCTTGATGAGGATAAAACCGGAATTTCAAAATCTTAGCGAGGGCAAAATTAGAAGAAAAAATTCGCTAGCATTATGGAAAATGCTCAAAGCTTAAACTAGGAAGAACTTACATTGGGCCAAGGGAATTTTGGAAATATTAGCTTCAGCTTACATGCCAGTGAATGTTTCTTGCAAAACACTTTAATTTTGACGCAATGGCTTTTAGAGAGGCCCAAAGCTCATTTGCAAAGGAGCCTATCTAGCCCTTGGTGACCTGGGCATGAATTTTCTTGGCCGCAGATAGAGCATAGAGGTATCAACATAGGTCATTGACCTATTTTTGTTCACTTGAGTTGTATATGGGTTCGGTGGATTTTAAAAATGTGTCCAATATGAGTTTAGACTTATAAAATCTATTAGAATATGGATTTTATCTCAACCCATTTGTAAATAAGCCTTAATTATATTAGTATATATTTTATATTTTAGATTTCTCATTTTTTATAAGTAAAGGGAAAAAAATGTAAAAACTATTTTGGTATTCCACTTGCCGCTGCCCGCCCTCTACCCGCCGCTTGCAGCCCACTGCCACCACCGACTGCCACCATGCGAACTGTATATTCACAGCTGCCCATGTCCGCCAATCTGACGAGAAATATCTAGCCGTTTTCTTTAGCCTCTTCCAAGAACTAGTACCAGATATGTTGGGTCACATACTTGGGATCTTTCGCATCCAGACCGAACCCTTCGGGGTGCTCCATGCATGAGAACACGCTGCTGATGAGGTGGAAGTCTGTCCATGAAGGGGCGGCGGTGATGGGTTTTGTTCGCGATAGAATATCAGAAACAATCACAATAAAGAAGAAGAAGAACGATGCACAAGAGATTACCCAGGTTCACCCTAAGATTAGGGCTACGTCCTGCAAAGAGATTTCACTACGTTTTTGGTTTACAGCCGCTCAACTCGTTACAATGATCAGAAACGAGAAAAAATATATATCCCCAAAAACGGGCCCAAAACCTAAACTTATAATAAATCTCTTAATATCGCACTATACGGGCCAGCTTAAATAAAAGCCCAAACTCGTTGAGGTTTCGGAGGCGCTGCCCCCAAGCTCCCGCTCGCTCACCGGTGAGCGGGGCAGCCGTCCGCTGACCGGGCAGCGGAACCCCCGTCGAGAGGCGCTGCCCCCGAACCCCTGCATTGCGCACACAAGGATCACATATCGTTGGATAACACTTCAGTTTCCCTAAGCTCACGTGGGCGTACCCGGTGTGAGAAACAATGGATCCCGAAGTATTCGCCAACTCCAACATTCTCCCACTTGGTGGATACTTCACGCAAATGAGAGCCTTGACAATATCATCCTTCTTCAATCCCATTGCAGTAGAGTACCAGTCAAACTTCGCACCTGTGACTGCTTTAGTAAGGAAGTCAGAACTATTCTCTACTGTGTCGACCTTTACAAGCCGAACCTTCTTCTTCTCTACCTTTTCTCGGATGAAATGATATTGTATATCAATATGCTTTGTGCGTGAGTGAAATGCAGGATTCTTAGCTAAACAAATGGCCCCTTGATTATCACATCTCACCTCTATGGCACCTTGCTCAAAACCGAGCTCCAAGCATAACCGCCGTAACCATATGGCCTCTTTTCCAGCATGTGTAAGAGCCATGTACTCAGCCTCCGTAGAAGAGAGTGCTACCACGCTTTGCCTCCTACTCATCCAACTCAACGCCGCACCAAATAATGTGAAAACATACCCGCTAGTAGACCGTCTACTATCAATATCTCCACCCCAATCAGCATCAACGTAGCCTACGATATCAAGCATGTTTCCATTCCCTGTACCTTCAAAACATAAAGAGAGGTTATAAGTTCCACGAAGATACCTCAAAACTCTCTTGATCGCGTTCTAATGTTCTCTACCCGGGTTGGACATATATCGACTCAGGACTCCCACTGCTTGGGCTATATCTGGACGCGTGCACACCATAGCATACATCAAGCTACCCACTGCACTTGCGTATGGAACTCGAGCCATCTCCTCAATCTCCTCATTTGTTTTAGGGCACTATTCCGCAGATAACTTGATCCCTGAAGACATAGGGGTACCAATAGGCTTGTAGTCCATCATGTTGAATCTTCTCAATATCTCTTTTATGTATTTCTTCTGCCCTAGCCATAGCTTCCGTTTCTCACAGTCTCTTGTAATCTGCATGCCCAAAATAAAATTTGCAGGCCCCAAGTCTTTCATATCAAACTTCTTGGCCAACAAATTCTTCACAGATTTCACCATTTTCATGTTATTCCCAATTAACAGCATATCGTCAACGTATAATGTAAGAATAACAAACTGATCGCCTGCTCTTTTCACATAAACACAGTGGTCAGAATTTGACCGTACAAAATCAAGCTGGAGCATGTACGTGTCAAATTTCTGATACCACATCTTCGGTGACTGCTTCAGCCCATATAAAGATTTTTTTAACTTACATACCGGATTTTCTTTTCCTTTTGCTTCAAAGCCTTCTGGTTGCCTCATATAAATCTCCTCCTCCAAGTCCCCATGAAGGAAAGTCGTCTTTACATCCATTTGTTCCACCTCAAGATCATATGCAGCTGCTACAGACAGAACAAATCGTATTGAGGTTAATTTCGCTACAGGTGAAAATATCTCATTGTAATCAACCCCCTCGATCTGAGAATACCCCTTGGCTACGAGCCTAGCCTTGTACTTCTCCACAGTCCCATCTGGTTTCAATTTTCGCTTGAACACCCATTTACATCTGTTGACACTTGATTTTTGGCCAATTTTATTTTCAAAATTTTTAGAAAAATCCATAAAAAGTGAGAAAATTGCAAAATCAACTTTGGGAACCTTGGTTTGGCCTAGGGAACCAATTTTGAGCAAAAAATAATTTTCCTTATTTTTTTTATTTTTCTCCATTTTATTTTAAGAAATTCATAAAAAAAATAAATAAAAAGTGAGAAAACTGCAAAATCAACTTTGGGGCCTTGGTTTGGCCTAGGAAACCAATTTTGAGCAAAAAATAATTTTCCTTATTTTTTCATTTTTTAATATTTTCAGAAATTAGAAAAATAATAAAAAATCAATAAAAAATAGCATTTCAAGTCAGAAAATTACCGAAAAATAGTCAATGTTTTTTATTTAATTTTCTCCCCATTTTGGATGAATAAATTCTGGAAAATCAAGTTTGGAATCTAGGTTTTCTTTGTTAATTTTATTTTTTAGATTATTTAAATAATTCTAGAAATTTCATTTTAGCTTTTTAATTTTCCATTTTTGTATTTTTAGAGTCGTGTCATCCTCCACTATTTTTCAAAATTAAAATCGAGTCTAAAAGCCCTCAGAATTGTCCAATTTCACTAAAAAGGACCAAAATGCAATTTCTGATTTTTCGAATTAGTCCCTAAAATCACTAAAAATGGAATTAAAAAATTTCTAGGGACTAAATTGAAAATAGAGCGGCGTCACCCCTTAGTTTTTGACCCTCTGAATTCAATGGTGGCAACAATTTTTGCAAGAAAGGACCCTAAGACTTTAGATTTTGCAAAATAGTCCCTCGGGTCCAAATTGAAATTTGGGGTTTTATGCGAATTTCCTGAGAATTGCAAGCCAAAAGCCCATTTTTTGATAGAAATCACCCTTCCAAAGTCAATTTTGACATCAATTTTGGAAAATTCGAGCTAAATCGGGCCTAATTGGCGTTTTTTTTAACCAAACGGGTCGACCGGGTCGAGTTGACCCGACCCGGTCCACCCGTCTGACCCATCTGACCCGGAACCATTTCTGGTTCTCCTATTTCGCGCGAAAGCAATTCAAAGCTGTCCAAATCCTAACAGAGCAATTGCATGTGATTTTGAGAGATTGGAAGTTAGTTTGAGGCGAAGATTTGAGCAGGATTTGGTGGAGGTAATCTCGGGGAGGTTGGGCCACGAAGAATCGAGTTTAAAAGGCAACGGAGGAAGTCATTTTCAGGGGTGGGGTTGGCAGAGAAAAACGGAACTGTAATCGGTGATTTTGAGAGATTGAAAGGAAATCAAGGCTCAGAACAACATCAGGAAGTTTACCCAAGTCCAGAGGAAGCGACTCGTGCCATTTCCGGAGCTCGCCGACGTCTGAAGAGGTGAGTCCCATTTTTGAGCTAAGCTCGGCCCTCTAATGGCAACTCGAGTTCTCGACGTGCATTCGTGCGATTCTTGGAGGGGTTTTACTCTTTGAACCACTCTAAGCTCGATTACACTTCCTTTTTGCATTGATTTCGAGTCTTGATCCCCGACCGTGTCCTCCAACCTTTGCGATTTTCCGATCATTGGTCAGCCAAATCCAACAACCCAGAGCCCGATCTGAGCCTAAGGTAAGTTTTCTGACCTCCCTCTTGTGCTGTAGACGAGCGAAATTAAATAGTTATGGTCTATATTGCCTGATTCGTCTGCCATGGCTGTGACTGTAAAAGCTTCGATTAGTAAATTTCCGGTCGTTAGATCTCAGTAGGATTTTGATATGTTGATTCGGGTTTGAGTATGAGCCAACCGAGAGGGAAATTGGCCTAATCGGAGTTAATTTCACCGCCGGATCATCACCGGAAAATTACGACCATTCATCCAGGATGGCTGGAGGAAGAAGACGATGTTGAGTCAGCCGTTTGACCCGGTCAAAATCCGACGTGGCGATGACGTGGCAGGTCACGTCATATGCCACGTCAGACGTTGACTCGATCAAGTGCTGAGGTACAGTCCACGTCGCTTCATCCTCACGGCCGCTTAGTCCAAATAATGATCTCGATCGGACGGTTAGGATTAGTCTCGAATTTAATCTTGACCGTAGATTTCAGTAATCGGAATAGATGGCTCGGATCTGATCAAAGGTGGATCTGACGGTGGGATTTAGTTTGTTCATCCGAGGGTTGTGGCTTAGCCACGTGGGCCAATCTGGACCGTAGGATTAGAAGCAGTGTAAAATAAAAAAATCAGAATAAAGATCTAAAAAAATTCGAAAAAAAAATTCAAAAAAAAATCCCTAAAACTATGTTGTTTTGAGTCGGGCTTGGAATAATGGGCCTCGAGTCTAGTTTAGAGGGCCAGGCCCACTCGGCCCGGTCCGTATAACTTAGTTAGGAAATAATGATTTTTTTTAAAAAAAGAAGAGAATAAAACAATAATAAAATAGAAAATAAAATAAAACAAAGTAAAATAAAATAAAATGATAAAATAGAAAATTCGCTAAAAATAATAAACAATAATAAAAACATACAAAAAAATAAGAAATAAAAAATTCTAAAAAAAATCTAGTAAAAATTTAAAAAAAATCAGGGAATTATAGGGAAATAAATAAAAAAACAAAAAATAAGATAAATAAATAAAAATCAATAGGAAAATTGTAAAAATTCGTAGAAACCCTAATTTTTTTTAGAACATATAAAAAAACGTTTTTGAAAAATTAGGAAAAATATTAGAAATTAAAAAATAAATATTCCAGAAAATATAGAAAATATTCTAAAATGTAGGAAAACCCTAGAAAGTCTTAAAAAAATCCTAAAAAAATAAAAACAAATATTAGAAATTAAAAAATAAAAATTCCCGAAAATATAGAAAATATTCTAAAAAAATAGGAAAAATCCCAAAAGTCATAGGAAAATCCTCGAAAAAAATTCCGAAAAACGTCCAAAAATAGGGAAAATCCTTAGAAAATTCTTAGAAAGTCAAAAAAAAATTCTAGAAAATCTTAGAAAATTCAGAAAAATTTCCAAAAATCGTGAAAATTAAGGAAAAACCACATTCAACTGGTTTGACCTAATTTCACGTTTTTGACTTCTAGAACCCTCTAAAATAACCATTCTGCCCTTCTGGTCAATTTGACCCAAACCATTCCAGATCACCCCGAACCATCGTGGAACTAAATTGACGTGTTTTCCTAGACTTTTAAGACTCCCTTTTATGTGTATTGACTGATTTCTCCTTGATTTAATCCCTTGATTGCGCATTTAGTTCTATGGTTGTGATTGATAGAATAGATACTCCTATCTGCATAGATACCTTAGATTCTTAAAGCCTGTCTTACCCGATCTCGCCTGCATGAATTCTTTAGGTTAGGAAATCACTTAACTTAGGTACCGAAAGGGCGTCGATAGCAATATCGACGTCTCTGGTTTTCGTAGGATCGGACGATCTCTCCCAATCGTTCGATAGGGTTTCCAATCATACCCTCCAATAAATGACTGGTGGCGACTCCGATGGTATGCACACTATTCACATGTCACCCGACCACACTAAAGTCGATTTCGATTCAAATCTTCCTGACGCGATTTGGTATGGGTCTGGGAGGGCCCGAGCTAAGCCCAAATATCCAATGGGCCTAGCAATCCATTAACTCCCTCAGGATCCCTGGAAAATCTCGGGAGGGTCACGACAACATCCAATTGCCTTTCTATCCTTAGGCAATTTATACAAACTCCATGTGTCGTTATAATCAAGCGACTGCATCTCTTCTGTTATTGCGAGCTCCCACTGATTCGCATCATCCATGGATCTCGCCTCTTTTACAGAATTAGGATCATCTCCAGTAATACTCAAAGCATGAAATGTACTCAATGCACTAAGTGAGTATCGAAGTGGTACCTTTCTTTCCCGAGTCGATCTCCTGAGAGCAGGCATGCTATTTGTGTCCGGTTCCTCATCTGAATCTGCATCCTCAACTTCATTAACCAAGTCCTCTTGCTCCGGATCAGAATCAGACTCCACTGGTGTGCTTTGTGGAACCACCTCCATAGATTCAACAATCGGGTTTTCTTCAAATATTATCACTTTCTTGGGCTCTTCATCTTCCTGTATACCTTTCTGGGACTGCGTTTCACGAAAGACAACATCCCTGCTATATACGATGGTCTTTGACTCTGGATTCCACAGCTTATAACCTTTGACCCCTTCCTTATATCCAACAAATATGTTCTTTTCAGACTTACTGTCAAGCTTACCCCTCTTCTCCTTGGGCACGTGAACATATGCGTCGCACCCGAATACCCAAACATGTGACAAATTCAGCTTCTTCCCAAACACTGCCTCATATGGAGTTCGGTTCTTCACTGATGAGATCGGTGATCGGTTCTTCAAGTAACAGGCCGTAGCTATAGCTTCTGCCCAGAATTCAGGTTCTAAACCTGCCCAACTCAGAATGCATCTCGCCCTTTCTAGGAGCGACCGGTTTAATCTTTCGGCCACCCCATTCTGCTGAGGCGTATATGGAGTCGTCTTCTGCCTCGCGATACCGTTATCCACACAAAATTGTTTGAACTTATCCGAAAAGAATTCACCACCGTTATCTGTACGAAATGTCTTGATTTTCCTGCCCAATTGGTTTTCAACCAAAGCCTTAAATTCTCGAAATTTTACAAGTACATCCGATTTACTTTTAATAAAATAAATCCAACTATATCTTGAGAAATCATCTATGAACGATACATAGTACCTGGATCCTCTAATAGATGGCGTCGGAGTAGGTCCGAAGACATCACTGTGAATCATCTCCAGAATCTCTATTGCTCTCGTACCGGTGTGTTGGAAACTAATTCGGTTCTGTTTTCCATGAAGATAGTGTTCACAGAACCCGAAACCAATAGAGCAATCTGGTACTCCTTCTACCATCTGACTTTAAGCTAAGGTAGACAGTCCCTTTTCCCCGATATGCCCTATCCTCTGATGCCATAACATGGACATATCATGTCCATCTTCCTTTGCCTTTTTAGAGACGAATCCACCACCAGTAGTCATCGTTTCCCCGAGCAACTCGTACAACGTCCCATAACGAACTCTTCGTGCAATCACAATAGAACCTCGAGTCATCTTGCACGAATTCTTATCACAAGAGAAAGTAACTCCTGAATCAGCCATCGTACCAACGAATAATAGATTTCTACTCATCAAGGGTATGTGCATTACATCTGGAAGAGTCTTCACTGTGCCATTGCTCATCCTCAGTTTCACCCTGACACGCCCGACAATCTGAACTGCAGTATCATCTCCGAGCATGACATCTCCACCATTAAATTGCTCATATTCACAGAACCAGTGTCTATGAGGTGTCATATGGTATGAAGCATCGGTGTCGATATACCAGATATTCTTGTCTGACTGCGCCATACATACGGCAACCACATACATATCTCTTGTCTCGACTTCCTTCTTCCCCGAGGATGATTCCGCTTCCCTTTTAGGGACGGGCTTGTTTTTACAATCCCGCTTCACATGCCTCCACTCTTCACATCTCCAACACTGTACCCTCCTATCCTTACTCTTCGATCGCCCACGAGATTTGGATCTAGACCCCTTTCGATATAGAGTCTTCTCTGCTGGCCTACCCCTAGCCGCTAAATCCTCTTTACTAGAACTTCCCGATCCTTTTCTTCGTGTCTCCTCTGATAACAGGGCAGCACACACAGTCTCATATGACAATTCCTTGTCCCCACCGCCAATTACCACAATCAGGTTATCCCACGAGTCCGGCAGTGAATAGAGCAGTGTTATCGCCTTATCATCATCTTTAAACTTAACACCGATCGATACGAGTTGACTTATCAACGTATTAAAATCATGCAAGTGTGCAGAAAACGAGTCGCCCTCGTGCATTCGAAGATTATATAACTTTTTCCTTAAGAATAATTTATTCACGAGCGACTTACTTTGGTATAGCGACTCCAATTTCTGCCATAAATCCCTGGCTGTTGGTTCGCTCATCACATTCGTCAGAATGTTGTCCGCAAGACAAAGCCAGATCAAGCCCTTTGCTTTCCGATCAATCCGATCCCAATCGTCAATCTCCTTTGATCTGCCTGTTCGGATGTTGAATCAGTTTCCTTGCCCGATTCCTTGCCTATCACGATACAATGCATCACAGCAACAGGCCTTTCCCTTTCGATTGCCGACCAAAGATCTCGACCACAGAGGAGATCTTCCATCTTCATCTTCTACAGATCGAACCGCTTCCAATCGAACTTTTCTATCTCAATCCGCGACCCTCCTGACATTTCGAACAAACCCTAATCCCTCGAACACAAGGCTCTGATACCAATTGATGGGTTTTGTTCGCAATAGAGTATCAGAAACAATCACGATAAAGAAGAAGAAGAAGAACGATGCACAAGAGATTACCCAGGTTCACCCCAAGATTAGGGCTACGTCCTGCAAAGAAATTTCACTACGTTTTCGGTTTACAGCCGCTCAACTCGTTATAATGATCAGAAATGAGAAAAAATATATATCCCCAAAAACGGGCCCAAAACCTAAACTTATAATAAATCTCTTAATATCGCACTATACGGGCTAGCTTAAATAAAAGCCCAAACTCGTTGAGGTTTAGGGGGCGCTGCCCCCGAGCCTCCGCCCGCCCACCGGTTAGCGGGGCAGCCGTCCGCTGATCGGGCAGCGGAACCCCCGTCGGGAGGCGCTGCCCCCGAACCCCCGCCCGCTGACTGGGCAGCGGGGCACCCATGTCGAGGGCGCTGCCCCCGAACCCCTGCATTCCGCACGCAAAGATCACATGTCGTTGGATAACACTTCAGTTTCCCTAAGCTCACGTGGGCGTACCCGGTGTGAGAAACAAGGGATCCCGAAGTGTTCGCCAACTCCAACAGGCGGAGGCACCGATAAAGAAGGTCGTCACCAAAGAAGCAATCGGTCTCGAGCACACTTGCGGCAAGTCTACCTTCACCGAGGCTCTGGCTACGTCCTACGAGCCCATGGACGATAAACATTATTCTTTGCACACGGTCGCCCTCTCTCCTGATGTGTTCTTTCTTGGGTTTTGACAATGGAAAACTTCAGTGAATAAACTTACGAAAACCAAATCTGCTTAATGTCACAAGGTACATGGTATCTCACTTTTTTGCCCTTGGAGAAGAGAAGGGGCTTGACTCGAGCACAAATATGGTCGACAATGAGATCATCCAAGTCACGGAAGAGAGGTACCTGCAAATGGAATTTGAAAACACAGCTTCAAATGTATAGGTCAAATCATTTTGCAGCTGGGATTGCATCAAAACCATTCTTCAAGTCCATGTTGCCTCGTTTCCATTACCTTTCGGAAAAACCATCAGCATGTTTATGGAAGGGGAACAGTCAAACAGCATATAACTACGCCGCCGTCCGCCCTCTCCAACTGCCTCCCACTGCAACCGACCTCCGCTCGCTCAGGTCGCCATTAGCGGCGGAGGCAGCGGTAAGCGGTGGGGAGTGGTGTCGGGTGGCGGTGGTGGCTAGCAGAGGGTGGCAAGTAATAATAAAAAAATTTAATTTTTAAATTTTTAAATTTTTAGAACAATTAAAAAAATTCAATTGCGTGAAGTTGTTTTAGCAATATTATTTTTTTAAAATAAATTATAAGAAGCAAGTATTGCATGATTTAGTTAATATATAAGTATTTAAGTAATACATGTCAAGTCAAGTATGAGTCATTAAATTTGTATTGTATGAAATTGGGTCACTATGAGTCGGATCATATTCGACCCAACCCAAACGTAACCCGTCCACTCATTTTACACCTCTAGCCACAAGTCAAACTTTTCTCCTAATGAAAAGCGAATTGGTTCAAGAGCCCTTTCGGTTCTACGATAAAACTGGAGATTCAACTTTGCACTCCATTTTTTTCTCTCTAAAGAGTCCGAAGCTTTCGATACATTTGGTAAAGTGTGTTTCCCATATTAAAAAACTTGATGGAAAGAGAATTAAAATTTTATTTGTTTCACGAAAAATAACTTTTCGAAATATGTTTTTCAAATTTTTTGGCATTTGATTCTCAAAAAATAAGTTAATCTAGGAAAATATTTTTCACCCATGAAAAAAATTTCAAAATTGGAGAAAATATATTCCTCATTTCGAAAAGAAGAAAATATTTTCCTCATCTTTATTTCCTCATTTCTTTCACACTTCTTTTCTTTATAATTGTTTTGAGATTTTTAATTTAATTTTTTAAAAATCAAAAATATTTTTTATTTTTAATCTTTTTTTTCTCCTTCCTCCTCCGCTTGCTGTTCCTTCCTCTACGGACCATAGACCTTGGCGATAGCGATTGCCTAGCGATCAACCATGACACGCAAGGCAGTGAACTCGGGGCTCAGAGATATGAGGCTTGGCCTCCCCCAAATTTGGCTCAACCTCACGTAAGCAAGGCTTGACCTCGCTCAAGATAGAGCCCGGCATGTGGCATGTGGTCTGTCGCTGGCTACCATCTTAGCTGGCTATTAGCTAAGAAGCAATTAAAGAAGGAAGAAGGAAAAAAAATTTAAAGAAAGTAATTAAAAATAAAATAATTAAAATTAAAAAAAAGGAAAGTTTTCAAATAATGACTTAAAGTGCTCTCATTTTTTTTTTCAAATAAGGGATCTGAATGGACTTTATTTCAAATAAAGGCATGTGGTGGCCATATAATTAAAAAAAAAGGCTTGGCCTAAACGGCATTTTTGCCATTTCTTCATTTTGATATTTTTTTTCTTTAGTTTTAGATAAATAAAAAGTACCCGCACAACGTAAGAGGTCCCTCTCACATGTGTTCATCGGCCCATTGCTGGTAGGGGGTCGATGGCCAAAGACAAGGGCCTACTGGCCCTTGCCTCTGGTTGGGAGGGAGGGGGGGCATCGGTCTTGGGCCCTTGTCGAGGCGTTGGCATTCGCCACCCACCTCTCCCGCTTGTGGTGCAGCCATCTCACCTTTGTGTGTGTTGTTGGTTTTAAGACTAATAAAAAAGAAAAAATTAAATAAAAAAATGACAAAAATGCCTTTGAAATCAAATAATTTTTTGAGATCTCATGTCTATTTCAAGCTTTTATTTCAAATAAGATTCACTTCATACCTTTGTTTAAGAAAAATGAGAGCAGTTCATGTCCTTATTTGAAAATAAGGTTCACTTTGGACTCTTATTTGAAAAAATTCAGGTCCTTAGTTGGAATTTTTCCTTAAAAAAATCGAATTATTTAATAATTATTTTTAGGAAAATCAATTCTTTGACAAACAATAAATATCATTTTCCAGTTCATTTTTATGTCTTAGTCAAGTACTGAAAAATATCATTATTTTTCTGAAAATTGACTTTCTGAAAATATCATATTTTTTGCAAAAACAAACGGAACCTGATATATGCTAAAAAAAAAATTTACGTATATTATTTGGTTCTTTGTGCTTTTTCAAATGCTCAACCTTTTTGGGCATCCCTTTTAATTGCTTGGATGCCTTGATGCTTTTCTACTGACTAGTGGAGTTAGAAATTAGAAGGAAAACGCACCAAGCAGACTCGTGTTCCTTGTTTGTGACCTAATGCCCGGAGTTCGAGAGCAGAGATAAGAACTATCCTGTCCCAAGTTTAGTGTCATCCTTCAGATGGGATAAATCTGCATAAAAAAAGCTTGTTAATCCTAGGCTATGGGGTGGGATAGATTGAGATGCGATAAAACTACTATAAAATCTTCAATGAAGAAACAAAGCCAAAGGAACGTGAGGTTCCTAATCCCATAGCATCGGCGTCACGATCGATATAAACGGGTGGCATAGCTGGCGATCATCGCAGGTCGCGAATGGCAAGCGACCCAAGGCAGTGGTCGTGATGCCCGAGATCTGCCCTCCCAACCACCCCCTCCCCTCTCTCTGTGTCTCTCTCGGGGTCATGAACCTCTATATATGAGGATACGCAAGGGCCATTGCCTCAAGCGATCACTTACTATTGGTCGTACTCCCAAGGCAACCACCACAGCCGATGACTTCCAGCCTCCTCCTCTCTCTCTCTCTCTCTCTCTCTCTCTCTCTCTCTCTCTCTCTGGCTACTGCGGCAAAGGTAAGAGGTGACCATTGAGGTGGTGGTCACCCTCGTCAATAGCGGTCGTCCCCATAATTTTTTTCCCTTCAAAAACAATGCAGTAGAGAGCATAATCTTGGTTGGACAGAGCCTCATAATTTTTCCTGGGGTTGGATCAAAATAGGCTGTACACGTATTGCATCAAGAGATTCATAGTACGCGAAACAAAGCATGAAGATACCAAAAGCATCGCCACTTGAAAGTAGAGAATAAGGATGGGGAGACGGAGAGAGACCGGAGGATGGTGGGCTGCTATTGTCTGCGCGCGATGTTTGTCGGCTCAGCTCGCACGAACCTTACGTTAGGTGGGTCCCATGTGAGGCTTTGCTTCATCTGATGATCCATGATGAATCGAATCCTCCGGCACCGTGATTCCTATGTGTCCGATCATGTGAGACCCGCTATAGATTAGAGAGGCAGGGGATTATTGCCCATACTCGATGTATGTCGGCCAAGCTCACCGACTTAAGTTAGGTGGATTCAATGTGATGGCAGCTCCATTTGACAATCGATCTGGAATCGAACTCTCATGCATGTGTCACGGGCCGATCGAATCACCAATCAATCGCTCGTGCGGCCTTAGGAAAACCTTCCCAAGTCAGCCTTTCCCTCACTCAGCTCACTCGCCTCACAACTCTAGAGAGAGAACCTAGACAGAGAAGCTCTGGATTTCAATTACTCGTGAGAATGAGATGATACAAATGAGGGGAGGAGAGCCCCTTATATACAAGTTCTCGTGCGATACAAACCGTAGATCTCCCCTTTGATCTAACGGTGGAGATGGGTTCCCGCCTAACTCCCACCTAACTTTCCTTATAATAATAATGTACAATTACAATATTGCCCCTTCTAGAATCCTCCAGAATTCTCTAGGATTCTCTAGGAGATTTTCCCGCAAGACACGATCGTTTCTTCGTTCCGAAAACCTCTTCGGGTTTGCCTCTTCGCCCGGACCGTGTCATTCTCCCCCACCTATTCTGGCGACGCCCTCGTCGCGCTCTCTGCCAGGTACGCCTCGACCTGCTTTTGGAACTGCCATAGTGAATCGGCAAGTTCCCATGTAGCTTCACTCTCGGGGAGTCCCTTCCATCGTATCAAATACTCCTTCTTGGGCGCGCAATACCTCTTCCGTACGACTCGATCCGCCAGGATGCAGTCGACGTCTCGATCATAGGAAGTCTTAGCCCCGATCGGCGCCCGTTGCGATTTCCCTCGATCCGGATCCCCTTCATCAAAATGAAACGGCTTAAGCATACTTACATGGAACACCGGATGAATCTTCAACTTGGCCGGGAGCTCCAATTTGTAAGCAGCGTTGCCAATCCGTTGCGTGATGCGGAATGGCCCCTCGTATCGTCGGAGTAGCGCCTTATGGACACCCTTGTACCTCAGCGGTAACTTGCATAACACTAGATCTCCGACTTGATATTCCACATGCCTTCGCTTCTGGTCCGCCCATTTCTTCGTTCTCTTGGACGCCTTGTGAAGACATGTGCGAGCAAGATCGGCTTGCTCGTGCCATTCCTCAGCAACCTTATGTGCGGCCGGGCTACTCCCCTTGTGGCCCGACGCAATCGCGCTCGGTGTGAGCGGTTGTTGCCCCATGACTATCTCGAACGGACTCCTCCCGGTCGATTCACTACGTTGTAAGTTGTAGGAGAATTGTGCTACATCGATCAACTTCGCCCAATCTCGTTACGTTGCGCTCACGTAGTGCCTCAGATATACCTCCAATAAGGCGTTCACCCGCTCGGTTTGGCCATCCGTCTGAGGATGAAGACTCGTTGAGAAGTTCAAGTCCGTCCCGAGTAGTTTGAATAGCTCGGTCCAGAATCTCCCCGTGAACCGAGGGTCACGATCGCTCACGATCGTCCGTGGTACACCCCAGTGCTTTACCACGTGCTTCAGGAATAACTTGGCCGCTTCCTCGGCTGGGCAGTCGTCGGTGGCCGGTACGAACGTCGCGTACTTGGAGAATCGGTCCACCACGACCATTAGCGTCCGACACCCTTCGGACTTGGGTAATCCCACGATAAAGTCCATGGAGACGCTCTCCCATGGGCGTTCTCGAACGGGCAATGGCTCCAGCAGGCCGGCAGGCGACTTTTGCTCTAACTTATCTTGTTGGCATACCAGGCAAGTTCGAACATAGGCCTCCACGTCGTCTCGCAAGTGCGGCCAGAAATAATGCTCCTCCACCAGCGCTAGGGTGCGGTGGACTCCCGGATGACCGGCCCACTTCGAGTCGTGACACTCGCGAAGGACGTCCCTCCTTAGATTCCCGTAGAGCGGGACATATAGTCGTCGCCCCTTTGCGTACAACAGGTCGTCCTCGCACCAGAATCTTCGGGTCTTGCCCTCCTTTGCATAATGCAAGAGAGCCTGCGCCGCTCGATCATGCTTTAGCCCTTCCTTGATCCGTCCCACCAGCGGGCAGTCTGGCCGACTCATGGACGCCAGTTCTGCTCTTCGACTTAGCGCATCCGCCACAGCGTTAGCCTTCCCCGGTTTGTACTCGAGCACATAGTCGAACTCCGCTAGAAAATCTTGCCAGCGAGCTTGCTTCGGGCTCAACTTCTTCTGAGTCTGGAAGTAGCTCGTTGCAACATTGTCCGTCCTCACGACGAACTTCGATCCCAGTAAGTAATGACGCCAAGTGCGCAGGCAATGCACGATGGCCGTCATTTCCTTCTCCTGAACGGTGTACCGCCTCTCGGTCTCGTTCAGTTTTCGTGACTCGTAGGCCACGGGATGCCCATCCTGCATAATAACACCTCCAATCGCAAAATCAGAAGCGTCAGTTTCTACCTCATACGGCTTCGAACAATCGGGTAGCGCCAAGACAGGCTCCTCCATCATAGCCTTCTTTAGTCTCTCGAACGCCCCTTGACAGCGCTCCGTCCACTCCCACGGCTTGTCTTTCTTCAGCATATCCGTGAGCGGAGCGGTAATGCTCGAATAGCCCTTAACGAATCGTCGATAATAGTTAGTAAAGCCTAGAAAGGACCGAAGTTCGGTTACCTTCGTCGGCGGCTCCCAACTTTCGATTGACTCGATCTTGGCCGGATCCATTCGGACTCGTCCATCTCCCACAATGTGCCCCAAGAAAGGCACTTCCTGCTGGGCAAAGGCGCACTTCTCGCGCTTCACGTACAGCTCATGTTCTCTCAGAACCTGGAAGACCTGCTTGATGTGCTTGATATGCTCCTCGAGCGTCCTGCTGTATATGACTATATCGTCCAGGTACACAACCACAAATTGATCGAGAAAGGGTTGCAATACCTTATTCATCAGCGTGCAGAACGTAGCCGGTGCATTTGTCAAGCCGAAGGGCATGACCAAGAACTCGTACGAGCCGTACCTCGTAATGCAGGCGGTCTTTGGTTCATCTCCCTCTGCGATCCGTACTTGATAGTATCCCGATCGAAGATCCAGCTTGGTGAACCACCTTGCTCCTCCAAGTTGATCGAATAGATCCGCAATGAGCGGGATCGGGTACTTATTCTTCACCGTCAGCTTGTTCAGCGCCCGGTAGTCGATACACATGCGCAGCGATCCATCATGTTTCTTCTGAAATAGGACCGGCGCACCGAACGGAGCCTTCGATGGACGGATATATCCGGAATCAAGCAATCCTTTCAGTTGCTTCCTCAATTCTTCAAGTTCTGGAGGCGCCATTCTGTATGGTGCCATCGCAGGCGGTCGAGCATCCGATACTAGCTCGATCCGATGATCCACCTCCCTCATAGGCGGCAGCTTCTTCGGTAGCTCCGGAGGCATCACGTCCTTGAATGCTTCGAGGACTTGGATCACCTCCTTCGGGACATCGTCCATCCCATCCTTGGGATCTACCTCCTTCAGCACGGCAAGGAAAGTCTCCTCGCCCTTCCTAGCCCCCTTGGACAGTTGCATGGCCGAGAGCATCTTATGGTTGCCTCCCGACTTCCTCTGAATTGGAACCACGCACTGGTTCCGTTCATCCAGCACACAGATGCAATCCGCGAACGGAAGTAGCATTGCTTCGATCCTGTCAATGAATCCCAATCCCATGACAATATCATAGTCGTCTAAAGGGATTACCTCGAGATCCTCCTTGCTCGTCCACTGACCAATGTGGATCTCCACGCCTCGAGCTACCCCGCACATGGGCACTTGCTTCGAGTTGACGGTCTTCAGCCATCCCGTCTTCTTCTCAACCTTAAGGTCGAGTTTCTTCGCAGCTTCTTCGGAGATGAATAGATCGGATGCCCCCGTATCCACCAACGCATTCATCGTGGTGTCGCCGATCTTCATTTCCACGAACATCATCCCCTTAGGCTTGCCAGCTTTCTTGGATTTGATCGAGCTAAGGACTCGCAAGGATCCGAGTCGCGTCTCGTCCTTCTCGGCTTGCTTCTTCTCCTCTTCCTTAGCTTTAATCACCGATGCGATTTGCCCTTTGGCCGAGCAATCGCGTGCAAAGTGCGGTCCGTCGCACAAGAAGCACTTAACTTGGAATCGCCTCTTCTCGGGCTTTCCACTGCTTCCGCTACTTGAGGCTTCCGTCCTCGCTTTAGGTGGAGCGATTGGTGGCTTGCTAATGGTTGGGCGATAGGATCTCCCACGATCTCCCCCACCAACGCTCTTTTCCCTTGGGTGGAAGTCCGGCTTGCTCACTGGAGTCGGCTTGTATTCCACCATCGATTCGGCCGCAGCCATGGCCGACGCGAGATCCATTGCATTGCAACGCTTGATCTCCTGCTTCACATACGGCTTGAGGCCCCCAAGGAATTGGTAGTAGGCCTCGGTGTCGCTCATCGTCGAGATTTGAAGCAGCAGCTCCGAGAACTTCTTCACATAGTCCCGAACGCTTCCCCTTTGTTCCAAGCGTCGGAGTTCCTCTCGGGCTTCCTCCTCCGCATACGCCGGGTAGAACTGCTTGCGAAACTCGGCAACGAACTCTTCCCACAAGGTGATCGGTCCACCACTCCGATCATCGCACCTACGACGCCACCACAATAGTGCGTTTTCGGTAAGATACATAGCAGCAGTACTAACCTTTAGGGCATCATCAGCAATCCCCGTCGCGTTGAAGTACTGGTTCACGTGCCATAGGAAGTTGTCCACGTCCTTGGCCACCCTTGAGCCTTTGAACTCCTTAGGTTTCGGAGCATCGACTCGTGGAGTGGGTTGCACGGTGATCACCCCGCTCACGCGTGCAGCTTCCACTTCAGCAACTTTCACCTTGAGCGCGTCCAGCTCCCCGCGCATAGCCTCGACCAGGGCTCGCAAGTTATCGTTCTCCGATCGGAGTTCTTCAGCGGTGCATGCCAAGGTACCTAGCATCTCGCCTCGGAGCTCCCCCATGCCGGATTTCAGCTCGTGCACCCCGGCCTCGAGCTCCTCCTTCCCGGACATGTCTCCTTCAGCGTCATTCTCGGCTAGATCCCCGATCACGCCTTGGATTTCTGCGAGTACGACCTCCATCTTCGATACCCGAGTCTCCAAGAGTCCCATCGCATCCCTCGAACTCGATCGAGCACGACCTTTCTGAGCTTTGCTGGCCTTCTCAGCATCACGACCACGCTCCTCCGCGGCCTTCTTCCCTTGGGCAGCAGTTGCCTCAGATGCTGGATCCATCACACTCCTTGATGAACCTGGCTACGCACTAGAACGTTGGCTCTGATACCACTTGTCACGGGCCGATCGAATCACCAATCAATCGCTCGTGCGGCCTTAGGAAAACCTTCCCAAGTCAGCCTTTCCCTCACTCACCTCACTCGCCTCACAACTCTAGAGAGAGAACCTAGAGAGAGAAGCTCTGGATTTCAATTACTCGTGAGAATGAGATGATACAAATGAGGGGAGGAGAGCCCCTTATATACAAGTTCTCGTGCGATACAAACCGTAGATCTCCCCTTTGATCTAACGGTGGAGATGGGTTCCCGCCTAACTCCCACCTAACTTTCCTTATAATAATAATGTACAATTACAATATTGCCCCTTCTAGAATCCTCCAGAATTCTCTAGGATTCTCTAGGAGATTTTCCCGCAAGACACGATCGTTTCTTCGTTCCGAAAACCTCTTCGGGTTTGCCTCTTCGCCCGGACCGTGTCACATGCATTAAGGGTAATCGATTCCCGATCTGATTCGATTCGTAGGTAATTCTTTAGAACTAATAGCATGACAAAAAAAAAAAGTAGAACAGAACAGCGTTAAAGTCAATATACGATCGCGCGAAAAAAAAAAATTTGAGTCATACATGTTTCCTCTCATGTTAGACTCTTGGACAGGGAGTTCGAAGTAAACATAATAGCCACCTAGAGAAACACATGCAAGATGATTCTAGAGAAGAAATATTCGAGCATAGATAAAAATTGCTGATGTTTGATTCATACTTCCGCCAGTTGGATACTTGCAGCGTAGTTTCCCTTGATAAGAGACTAACGGCATGTTCACCATGGATTCTATCTCACCTTCGGCTCAACAAATCAACTTTAGGGTTATTTTTAAAAAATTAAAAAAAGAATCAACCGGTCCCTAATCCGATTTTATGCCTTTAAAATCGGAAATCGGATTATCCGACGTCCGGATTCAATTTTAAGAACAGCAAACTAAATCGCCGTCTTATGAAATTGAAAATCGGATCACCGGTCTCGATTTAATTCGATCGATTCAATTTGCCAACTCCTATCATACAACCATAATCATACGGAGGGAGCAGGGTTGCGAGGGGAAAGCGACCGGCGTGCCATCAAAATGGTGGTCCTCGTGCACTTGCGTTGTCTGTTTACATGGGGCTCGAAAATCGACAGGGACGTGTGAACTGCTGCGAGCCTTCACAGGAAAAGGTTGATACGGCTCATTTTGGAGTTAAACTTTTACAGGCTCCCATGTGACCGCACACGAGCACTTTTGGCCGAAGATTCCTCCTGATGTTCGTTGTTTTCATATAGCTGGAGCTTCTTTGTTTGTCTGTTTGTCTGTTTTTTCAGTAACGGAAGTATTCGAGCCAATTATTATTTCTTAAAAAAAGATTAAGATAGCAACCCACAATCATGATCCTCCACTTAAAACACAGATACTCAATCGAGAAATCGAACCTGAGACCGGTGTGCCTAACTATACAATTTCAAATTTGCCCTAATCAACTGAGCCACTCATGGATGGGTGCTGGAGCTTCTTTCTTGAGCACCATTATTACTCCAAAAAAAAAAAACTTGTTTGGTTTTGGGTCACTTACCATTTCGTGCGTCCCGCCTCTCTTTTGCATTGAAATTTCTAATATCGATAAAGTATGATGGCCTGCAAGAGACTGAGTGTCGTTAACATAGATTGATTGGAGGGCAAATAGATTCGAAAGAGGTAATGTTTTTCGAGACTGGATTTAAAGCGTGGCATGGATACGGGTTGAAAATTGAGGCGTACCATGTATACGGGTTGTGTGGAAAAATTACCTAATAGACTGAAATTTCATGTAAATATTTTGAATTAAATCGTTAAAATCGAAAAAAAATTTAAGATCGAACCGAGGCCCTGCAGGAGATTTTTCGAATTATTCCGACAATTTTCCCTCCCTGGGTTGCGTCCAGATCGGAGACGGAAATGATGCCTTCCTTGAGAGTTGTTTCCCCTGCGAAGATGAAATTGACGCAGAAAGTGCAGATGGCATGAACAGAGACGAGGCGGTCACTTGGCCCATGGCCACGTAATAACAAGAACGAGGGTGCTGAATGCCACGTGGCACACACGTACGACCGGGCAGGGATACAAAGTCAAATAATGTAATAATTTCCGTCGAGTCCAGATCGAGCGGACATCATTAGTAATGCGCGAATTGTTGCGTCGATTTGGGGAAATCCGATTGGCCCTTCCGAGAAATTTCAAGTTGTTCCGGAAATTATCAAAAGAGAGGGAGTCGGCTTCCTCCGTAAGGCTCGGTGGTTAGTCATCTTAAGCACATGTCTGAAGGGATAAAAGACGACAGAAACCTGCCGTGTTGATCACGCCTAACCCGAGCTAATCACGTCAAGCGCATTTCAAAAGTTAGTTCAGATAAAGCGTGCTTAACAAAACCCATTTTATAATTTCTACGAGCCACTTTGCCATTTAGGGTCCGTCCGTTCGTTCGTTCGAAGAAAAACTATTTTGAAAAATTAAATTTTTAATTTTTTGAACGATGAAAAATTAATAGATTCACGAAGAACGTTTTCGATAAAGGTTAGCGGGTTCGGTTCTATTTGAAATATGAAATTTACCCGTGCAAATCCGTTCATAATTCTTTGAAACACATTACATATCATGCCTTAAAACTTCTTCGTATCACAAGTTTCAAGATTGGTTTCGAAATGTACCTAGGTCCAATTTCTATTCTTAATTGAATGATTGCGTTCAATTATCGCATCTAATGATCATCATTTGCTGCTACAATTCACTTACTATAATTCATGTTTAGATACGTGGAGAATATGAAATATTAACAAAATAAAAGGCTCAGTCATGGATATAATCAAAAATGAATATTCTCAACGGACGCCATGGATTACTGCAAGATCCCTCCAAGGCATAAAAGAAGAAAAACGCAAATGATTTGCTTCGGGTTCCGAGTTTTAGGTTCCATGTGGTGGAACCTGGTTCATACCCGTCGAAATCGATTTCCTAATTTTTGAGACCTGAAACTTCTCCTGCACATCAAGAAATTTGAACCTACCGTATTTCTATGGATTCGATTCTCAAGCTCCTAATTTTACTCTGAAACCATACTAAACCCTTAGTTTCCGATGGATCAAAGACGATAAATCTAGATTAAGCAAAAACGTCTTCTCCTCTTACAAGAAGTAAATTACTTCCCCTAAACTACCAAACGAACAAAAATTAATCATTTTCTTCGAAAACGTAAAATATATTTTTCTTTTATCGAGAAATTTTCGGTTAGCATTTCTAGAATTCAATTGGCAACCCTTTTTGATCAAAGCTTCGGCTCTCGTCAATGCCAAGAACTTGAAATCGAGGGACTCAACTCAAGAATCTCTATTTCCCTATAATGCTTTGCTCATCTACCACGCTTCCATTATCGCATCGTCAGATTGTATACGTGAATTTTCACATTTTCCAATACTAAAATTTTTGAGATTTCAAATCTCAAAATATTTTTCCCCAGATTTTGGCAGCAATGTCCTTCCCATTACGTAATAATTCAAATATTTCGTCATTACATGATTTTATTTTTAATCTTTCAAATCTCAAAATAATTTTCTCTACATTTTGCAGCATTTTTTTACTGCATTTTGACAATTCATTTACTCTTCCCTATTATATCATCAATATATCAAAACAGATCAATTATGTTATAATTGTATATTTTATAGCAATCGGAACCTACAAAATTGAAAAAAATTCACGAAAAATAACGAAATTTTCTCTCATTTCGATCGATATATAAATTTATTAATGTGCATTCACTTCATTTTACACTAGGATAGTAAAAAAAATAATAGTACATATAGAAAAGTTACACCAAAGAGGAAAACCCAATTGTACCCTCCTACGAATAATACGCTCCCTTATTCCAATAATTCGAACAACCCAACATTAAATTCCTACTTAAAACTTATATGAAAAAGGAAGTAATAAATACATAATTTTTAAGTGAGAACAAGAGCAAGCTCCTTTTGACCTTCTCCGTTCCGCTTCAGCCCCTGCAGCGCGTGATCCTGCTGCACCCGCGAGAGTAGGGGTTGGCCGCAGCGCCGGCGCGGCAGTTGTAGTACGACGCGCCGCGCCTGGAGCAGGGGACCGTGTTCCGCCTCAGCGCGCCGTAGCTGATGTAGCGCGTCGTCGCCAGGATGCGCCGGTTCGTCTCCGAGTCCATCGCCAGCTCCTCCCCCCACTCCCCGTCGGCTCCGCCAGCGGCCAAGCACTCGGCGATCGAGCCCCGGCACTCGCCGGCGGAGTACGGCATGACGGCGGCGAAATCGAGGGGCGAGGAGGCCGACGCGCGGGCGAACAGGGTCAGGCAGACGGCGAGGATGAAGAAACCTTGGAAGCGCTGACCCGAGCCGGTCGTTTTTCTCATTTTTTTTTTCTGTATTTTTCCTCTGAATTTTGCAGGTGTTTTTGTGGGTTGAAGCGGGGAGGAAGAGGAAAGTGAGAGAGAGGAGAAAATGAGAAATGCTTGGGAGACTATGGAATTTAAAGAAAGGAGACAGCTGGTGTACATGTGCCCCTGCGTTGAGGGCTTATTTACAGGTGTACCCCGATTTGACTTTTTGTGATCCTTTTCTTTATCTTTTTGTTTTCTTCTTTTTTTCTCTCCCAGCTCATTTGAGAAGGATTGACGTTCGAATTACGCAATATTTCAGGAAAAAAAAAAAAGAGAGATCCTTGTCTTGAGCCCTTTGAACGTCTTTTAGCGTAGTACAGTTTAAACACAGTACCAAAGATATTAGTGCATTAAAAACTATAAAATTTCACTAATTAATTGTTTGACAAGTGTCCAGCGAGCATTCATGATTCGAATCAATTATAATATCAATAACAATTAGATAATACGATGCATAACGGATTTACATATCCGATATAATTGTGGATCCATCGAGCTCTGGTATACTTGTGCTATATATAAAGCCTTTTGACCTATACATTTGATATTGTGTGTTCTAAAATTGTAATATCTTGACGATGGGTGAGATAGATTTTTAAATTTTTTTTATAAGTTATCGTAGTTGTGGGATGCTACAATTACGAGAAATTTGTAAAATACCTCAAAAGAGCTACAACATCTCTTTTCATAGAAGTTATTATGAGAATCCTGTATCAAACAAGGTTTAAATATATAGCAATATATTAATTAATTTCGAGTTCTTCTCTTGATTTTTTTTTTTTACTATGAGAATTTCGTCTCGTTTCGATATGTCGTACACCAGAAAGATGTACCTACATAAAATTAGCACCGTAAAAAAGACTAAATAGATCATACACCAATTGAAGCGCATAAATTAAGATTGATTGAGAGGTAGGCCGGTGATGATTGCGCCTAGGCCATGACAGTTTTGCAAAGCACTTTTTGTCTCTAACCCTTTAAAAATAAAGACATGCTTTAACTATTTATAAAGATGTTTTTTTTTTTTTGGCAGGGGCTCTGTTAGTTGCATAAAGGCTTTTCCTTCTCAAGTTTCGAACTCGATACTTATGTAGAGATTTTTTTCTTCTATTTTTTTTTCACAATAAGAAAATATACCCATCACCGTCGGCGAATAATAGCCGTCACGATACAAAGTATTAAAATTCGATTACGTAACATCGAAATCTTTTAACTCTATAAATACGCGCCGGACGGCACACACGATTCGATCTTAACGAGGCGGCCGGGTCGGATTTTTCGCCGACGAGAACAAAATTATTCCTGTGGGGCAATTAAAAAAAAAATTAGTACAAAAAAGGGGTGTGAAGGGCTTGAAGGAGAAGGAAGGGAGGAGGAGGCCAGGCACTAGACAGCCAATGTGAGAAAAGGACCACCTGCGAAAGGGATCTGTATAATTTAAACCCGGAGACAACGCCTTTTTGATTCAAGACGCGGTGTGGGGGCCCAGCTTGGTCGATCGATTATGCCCGAGTGGGCCGCCCGATAGCGACAAGGGACAACCGCGTCTTCGTGGCCTCATATATCCTCATGGTGCCACCCCGCCCCCCGGATTTTTTGGGGAACTTGACAGCGACGGACTCCTCCACGCGGCATACGCCCTTAAATCTTGGGTGCGAAATGCAATCTAGCAATCTAATCTTGATGCGTTCGAGACTCAAATTATTGGCGAGCACTACTTATGGGTTTGAGCCTCTAGCTACAACTAGTTTAAATCGGCGTTATTTGCCTATGAAATTAAAGCTCCCGGATTTCTACCTTTGAATAGACCAAGCTAGGTTGCACAATATCCAGGACTCCGTTTATTTCGCAAAAAAAATATTTTTCAAGATTTGGATCGCTTAAGAAAATGAGCCAACATAAAATATTTTCTTAATAAATAGAAAACCATGCTGAAAGAAAATAAAATGATTTCTTCTATAAACAAATTTGAAATTAGTTTCTAAAACAACCAATGTTGCCTGGCCAATGCCCCACCACTCAAGCTCGAGTCTACAAGGCTGTGCTGGGGTCACCGACGCTCAAGCAGGGTCCTTAGCACCTAGGCTTGGGTCCACAAAGGTGATGCTCAAGTCCACGGAAGCGAAGCTAGGGACCTCGGCGCCAATGCTTGAATCCCACGTGCTCAGGTGGATCCATGAAGCTAATACCTAAAACCTAGATGTCGTGGCTAAGTCCTCGATGCCCCAAGCCTGTGTCCATCGAGACCGAGCTCATGTCCATGGAGTCGAGCCTAGGACCCCAGTGCCTATGCTCGTATTCCTATGTCCAAGTGAGTCCATGAAGCTAAGGTTCAGAACCTTGATGCTGTGCTCTAGGTCCTTGACACTCGAGCTTCAGATCACATCGCTCAAGCCTTGGTCTATGGAGGTTGAAACTCAAGATCCCATTGCTAATGCTCAAGTCCATCAAGGCCCGAGCATCGAGGATCCTGGCATGGGCACTGGGGTCTCAAGTTCGAGCACCACGGTCCCTAACGTGAACTTAATGAACTCGGGCATAGCCATTAGCGTCCCAATCCCAAGCGCCAAGTTCCTAGCCTGACTGCTATGGACTCATGCCCAGACAATGGCATTAGGGCCCCGCGCTTTGCTTTTCTGGACTATGGCTCGAGTGCTAGGGACCCAGGCTTGGGCTTGGCTTTTGTGGACCTGAGATTGATGCCTATGCGACCCAAGTGCCTGTGTTCAAATTCTTGGGCATGAGTGGTCGACGTATATCTAAGCTAGACCAGAGATCTCACTTTCCATTCGCAAGTTAGTAGCACCCAAATAGTGTATGTATATTTGCAAAAGTCAAATTAGATTTTCCTTTCTAAATGGCGAAAAGTATTTTCCAATTCTTTTTTCAAGTTTCAGCTTGTTATTTTATTGAAAAATGACTTTCTAGAAATAATATTTGATAATGTAACATTTTTTGTGAAATAAACAGAGCCTAAATGTCGCGTAATCACTAATCCGACGCTACTCATGCAGCTGTAAACGTAATCTATGGGAATAACTTTCTTTACTTTTAACTTATTGTAACATCCGCAGCTTTCACAACAACATGGATTCACGTATATAATTTTTTTTTTTGGTAAGTTGTTAAAATCAGAATGATGTTTCAAAATTTTGACGGGAGAGACAAAGCTGGTTATTAGTTTGTGCTTTTATTGAAACGTCATGGTTAGGGCTTTTGGCGCTTAGACTTTGGATTCATCCTACAGTTTGGAATATTGGTCCTAGTGCTCCGCGTGGCATGTTGTTAGTTTATACTTTATATTTGTTGTTGTCGGCGAATTAGCCGGCACGAGAATAATATTTCCAGTACATTAATAGTAGACGACTTAAAAGAGACTTGGCAAGGATGTACTTAAGGTGAAAAGGTAAAAAAAAAATTCACAAAAAATAAAAAGTAAGAAACGAAACGAAAGAGGAAGAGTTAAAAAATACCTCGATATCAATAAGTACCGTATGTATGCTTATAATGTTATTATTTTTTTAAAAAGTAAAACACGTTTCAAAATCGAGAAATTATAATTTCATATTTCGCTTATTTCAAGTAAAATTTGTAATTTCTGAAAAATATTTTACATGAAGTTATATTTCAAGGTAATGGAAATATTTTTTTAATATTTGAATAAAATCTTAAATTATTTTGCGGGTTTTGAAAAGAAAAACCTGCATTTATCTTCCTTACTTTCCTAAAGGGACGTGCTTTATTGTGTGATAAAAAGGCTACAGATGCTACATAATCAATTTTCCAAATTAAGTTTTATTGAATTGAATTTTTGATAACATTAATATGTTTATAGATTGTAAACAACTTATTTTTTTTCCTTCTTATGATTTTTTATCAGCATTCTTTTTCCTTAGGGTTGAAAGAAGCGTCCCAATAGAGGGGAAAAAAATGAAATTATTATACTTTTTATATGTTATGCGATAGAAGCTAACCTCTTTTTTTCACCTTATGATAAATGCCACCTGCTCTATTTTTGTGCGTGGGTGTGCGTCACAACATGTCCTTCTCGTACCCGCTTTTGTTTTTTATTTTTCACCTGCATTCAGTTTGTGCATATCTTGTCCACCAATTTAGAATGTAATGAGGTGAGACCTGAAAATATTTCAACATGTTGAAGCACAGATGCTACTTGAAAGAGCGGCATAAGCAGCTGATTCTTGTTCCTCGTTTCCCATCCGGCCCCCAAGTATTCACGTTTCTCGAAATCTTCGACTTTAAAGATGGAAAGTGTTCCAAATTCATCTCTTGCCTCTGGGACCCAAGCCCAGTCCCCCAGTATCTTGGATTAAGGTGCCAAGGACCAAGACTTGGGTGCCGGGTATTAGGAACTGCCTTTAGGGGACTTGAGCCTCACCGCCGAGGTACCCGAGCCCGGCACTAGGGTGTCGCGACCCTCCCGAGATTTTCTAAGATCTCGAGGGAGCTAATGGATTGCTAGGCCCATTTTGGATATCTGGGCTTAGCTCGGGCCCTCCCAAGTCCATACCAAATCAGTCAGGAAAATTTAAATCTAGGTCGACCTTAGTGTGGTCGGGTGACATGTGCTCAGTGTGCATGCCATTGGAGTCGCCACCAATCATTTATTGGAGGGTATGACTGGAGACCCTATCGAACGATTAGGAGAGATCGCTCGATCCTACAAAAACCAGAGATCTAGATTCGGGGACTTAGTTACGCCAATATTGCTATCGACGACCTTTCGGTACCTAAGTCGAGTGATTTCCTAATTTAAGGAATTCATGCAGGCGAGATTGGGTAAGGCAAGCTTTAAAAATCTAAAGGATTCATGCAAGTGGGATTATCTATCTTATCAATCACAACCAGCGAAATAAATGCACAATGAAGCAATCAAATCAAGAAGCAAACATGTCACATCAAGTCAATTATAAACAAAGGGGAGCCCTAGAAGTCTGGAAAATACATTAATTGGGTTTGAAGATGATTTGGGATGGTTTGGAATGGTTTGGGTCAAATCGACCAGAAGAGCAGGATGGTCATTTTAGAAGGTTGTGGAAGCCAAAAATGTGAAATTAGGTCAAACCAGTTGAATGTGGTTTTTCCATAATTTTTACAATTTTTTTTTGGAAATTTTTCTAGATTTTTTAGGATTTTTTAGAATTTTTCTAGACTTTTCTAAGAGTTTCTAAGAGTTTTCCTATTTTTTAGAATATTTTCTATATTTTCTGAAATTTTTATTTTTTTTAATTTCTAATATTTTTCCCATTTATAATTTTCTAAGACTATCCAGGGTTTTCATCTTTTTTTAGAATATTTTCTATATTTTCTGGAATTTTTCCTATTTTTTTAGAATTTTTTAAGACTTTATAGATTTTTTCTATTTTTTTAGAGTATTTTCTATATTTTCTGGAATTTTTATTTTTAATTTCTAATATTCCCCTAATTTTCAAGAAATTATTTTTTTTGTTCTAACAATTTTTCTAAATTCTTTTAGGGGGTTTTTACGAATTTTTACCATTTTTTGTTGATTTTTATTTATTTATCTTTTATTTACATTTTTGTTTATTTCCCTATAATTCCCTAATTTTTCTAAGTTTTTACTAGATTTTTAGAATTTTTTATTTCTTATTTTTGTGTTATTATTATTATTATTATTTATTAGTTTATTATTATTTTTACCGAATTTTCTATTATTTTATTCTCCGGGCCGGGTCGAGTCAACCCGGCCCGTTTGACCCGAGTCCTACCCGAAATGGCTAGACCAAAAACGACGCCGTTCTCCTTTTCGATTTTTATTTCTATTATCTATTATTTTTTATTTATTTGATTTGACTTTTCTTTTTTATTTAAAAAAAAGCCATTATTTCCTAACTAGGTTATACGGACCGGGCCGAATGGGCCCGACCCTTTAAACTAAACTAGACTCGAGGCCCATTATTCCGAACGTGACTCAAAACGACGTAGTTTTAGGGATTTTTTGAATTTTTTTTTTAGATATTTATTCTAATTCTTTTATTTTCCACTGCTTCTAATCCTACGGTCCAAGATGGCCCATGTGGCTAAGCCACAACCCTTGGATGAACAAACTAAATCCCACCGTCAGATCCACCTTTGATCAGATCCGGACCATCTATTCTGATTACTGAAATCTACGGTCAAGATTAAATTCGAGACTAATCCTCCGCCGTTCGATTTATTTTAACTACTATAATCAGACATGCTGACCAAGCGCTTACATGGCCTTTGACTAGGTCAGACTATCGACGTGGCATGCTGACTGGACTTCGTCTTCAACCTCTAGCTAGGACTGGGTGAACGGCTGAAGTTTTCCGGCAACGATCTAACGGTGGAACTTATTCCGATCGAGTCGATTCCACCTCCTATCGATTCGTATCTAAACCCCGACCAACATATCAGAATTCTATTGAAATCTAACGACTAGAATAGATTGATCGAAGCTCACACAGTCGCGGGCATGGAGAATTCAATCGAATGATGCAGACCATAACCATTCAATTAACTTGCAGAAAAGCACCACAGAGAGTTCGAGGCACTTACCTAGGGCTCTGATTGAATCCTAAGTTGCCAGATTAGCCTAATTGAATCAAGGCAGGATAAGCTAGGGTTTGAAGGCTCGATTCGAGGTTTATGGGCAGAATCAATGCAAGAAGAAGACACGATCGTGGTTAGAAGGACATGAGCAGTGAAACGCACACAAAAAGAGAAGGAATCATGGAAGAATCATGGATCCGCCATTAAAGTTCAGAGTTGAAGCTTGAGTTTGAGACTTATGGTTTTAGCAGTCGGCGAGCTCTGGAAGTGGTGTCGGCCGCTTCCTCTGAACTTGGGTGAACTTCTTGAGGTGGTCCTTCCCCTTGGCTCGCTCCCAATTGCTCTAATTTTTGAATTGCAGTCTCCCTGTCTTCGACCAAAAAAAGTCCCCCAAATCTCAGTTTTTGTCCCTTTTAAACGCGATTACAGTCGCCTAACCCCCGTCCGAGATAGTCTCCTCTAAAATCTGTTCAAATCTTCAACCAATTTTCTCAAAATCCCTCATAATCTCACTGGAATTTCTCAGTTAAGATCTCCCCCAGCTAGTTTGAAATTCCTTCGCGCGAAGGAGAAACAGACTTGGGTCTGTTGACTTCAAGTTGGTTGACCGGGTCATCGGGTCGGATTCGACCCGACCCGACTGACCCGGTTGACCAAATTTCCTCAAATTAACCCTCCAAAGGCCAAAATTAGGTGAATTAAATCCCAAAATTGAATTCTATGGCATCAAATACATTAGGAAACTGACATTTCATGCCAATTAACCCAAAGATTAATGTAAACACCAAATTTCTAAATTCGACCCGATAACCCATTTTGCAAAATCCAAAGTCTTAGGGCCCTTTTTTGCAAAAATTGTTGCCACCATTGAATTCAGAGGGTCAAAAACTAGGGGGTGACGTTGCCCTATTTTCAATTCAGTCCCTGGAAAAGTTTTAATTGCATTTTTAGTGATTTTAGGGACTAAATTAAAAAATCAGAAATTGCATTTTGGTCCTTTTTAGCGAAATTGGGCGATTCTGAGGGCTTTTGGACTCGATTTTAATTTTAGAAAATAGAGAAGAATGACACGACTCCAAAAATGTAAAAATGAAAAATTGAAAAGCTAAAATGAAATTTCTAAATTTTTTTAAATAATCAGAAAAATAAAATTAACAAAGAAAACCTAGATTCCAGAATTTATTTTTCAAAATTTATTCATCCAAAATGGGGAGAAAATTAAATAAAAAACATTGACTATTTTTTGGTAATTTTCTGACTTGAAATTCTATTTTTATTGATTTTTTTATTATTTTCCTAATTTTTGAAAATATTTAAAAAAATGCAAAATAAGGAAAATTATTTTTTGCTCAAAATTGGTTTCCTAGGCCAAGCTAAGGTCTACAAAATTTATTTTGCAATTTTCTCGATTTTTATTTATTTTTTATGAATTTTTGAAAATAAGATACAGAAAAATATCAAAAATAAGGAAAATTATTTTTTGCTCAAAATTGGTTCCCTAGGCCAAGACAAGGTCCTCAATGTTGATTTTTCTATTTTATGAATTTTTTAGAAAATTCTTGAAAATAAAATTGGCCAAAAATTAAGTATCAAAATAGGGTTTCGCCTGCAGGAGCCGAAGTTTCTTGGGCTCCCGCAAGGAACCGGGCACAAGCATTGGAACTGAGTAACTGACATAGGCATTGAGCTCTTGGGCCCTTGCTCGAGAGACCTAGGCCCAACCTCAATGGACAAGGACCCATGAGCTAGTAACTTGGGCACGGGAGTTGAGTATCTAGGCTCAGCTTCTATGGACCTAGCCCTAGCCGCCAAGGACTCGAGTATAGGCATCAGCAGCGTCTCGTGCTCAAACCCTAAAGTCTAATCATACTTCTTTTTTTGTCAAAAATCTAATCGTACTTTGAAAAATGATTTCTTATTTTTAGATGGGAAAATTAAGCTCCCTAAATTTTAGCACCTGATTTTCGTCGACTCATTTTCCTAAGAAATCAAAATGTCAAAAAATGAAGAAGATATTTTTCGACAGTAAACTTTCTACGAAATAGATGGTAATCTTCAAAATTCCCTATATGAGGCTGCAACTCCTCCAGCAATGAATAACTCTCATATTTTCTGGGAACTAACGCTTGCCATGAATCAAAACAAAATCGAAAGCGTGGCACTATGTTCACATCCATTTTGGCTTAAATCCCTCTATTCTTATATAAACTATCTAAATTACTTTCACATAAAAAGATTTGGTTCAATATTTCCAGGTAAAATTACCCCCCTCTCTCTCTCTCTTAATAAAATTACGGTCGCGCTAATTCCATCCCTGTATTGATGCAATCCACACCCTACTGAAGTAAAATGACAAAAGTGCCCCACGTATTGATATTGCTCATCTTCTCTCTTCGTTCTCTAGCTTCTCCCTTGTTCATCAATTCTTCTTTTTTATTATTATTATTTTTTTCTGGGCAAAGGTTTGTGAAAAATAAAAAATAAACTAATTTTACCACTTCTTCTATTCTCAGCAGAGTTTGAACTAGCGATGGAGAGAGAGAGAGTGAAATATTTTTATAGCACATTTGAACCATTTCAAGCAGAGTATACGTAGGAATTGATCGATTTTTTTTTTTTTCATTCATCTTATATCCACGGGGAAAATTTATTGTCCCCTTCAAGGACTCTATATCTTTTGAAAAACCCTCATCATCTGCAAGTGCAATTTGCACACAAGCAAATTTGATTTATCACAGACACCAAGCGGCTACAGATTCGTAGTCCCCATTGAGATCCTCGTGGCAATCGTTAGGGGTGTCAATGGGCCGGGTCAGGCCCGAAACCAAACAGTACCAAGCTCAGCCCGGCCCGAGCCGACTCAATACCCGAATCATATAAGCTCAAGATATTCGGGTCGGGTCGGGCTGGGCTGGGCTGACCTTCATATATATATTTTGTTTGTTTTTTTTAAATCAAATTCCAAAAAATTTCCTCAGAAATAAAAGTCAAATCTTTTGCAGTGCCATACCAAAGGAACAAATTATTGCTCTGCAATCGATGTAGCATCCGGCTTGTCATTTTTTCGAAATTCGGACATGGGAAAGCGTCGGTCGTCCTGGCTCTGGGATTCGCGCTAAAAAGCAGCCACCATCTCCGGCGACTTCACAGCCTCCTCCGCGTCATCTCCGTCGTCTTCCTCCTCCTCCTCGGATTCCCACAAAAATCGCGCGTACGACCCCAGCACCGTGCTGCATAATCATCCAAGCGCCGGGGCGGCAACCAAAGTCAGATCGCTAAACTTCACTGGATGATCCATTATCACGAAAGCAGGAAGACAGATTGGAGATTTATCGTCTTCGTCTCTCTGCGTCTCCCAGATCAACTTCCCGTACAACGACAGCACGTCTCCGTCTCCAGGACTCGCGAGTATCGCTCTCTCGTAATACTCCTCGGCTCTCGCTGCGTCTCCCTCCACCTTTTAACAGGAAGAAACAAAACAGAGAGAGAATGATTAACGGTGGTTAGATTTTCAGGATGGAGCTCGAAAGGCGCCAGTGATGAATGCGAATCGGCGAGATTTTTCAATTCTCCGGGCGGCCGACGCGGTCCGGGCCGCCGACATCCTCTGGGTGCGGTGATGCCACCAGCGCTCTGCGACTGGTGATGGGCGGCCTAAAAAGAGGAGAAAAAAGCCGGCGATATTGCAAGAGCCTCATAGCCACCTTCTGCAGTCAGCTTGAGGGAGCACGAGACGGGAGATGAATCGCTCTCTTTGGAAACGAGACAGTACCGAAACAGTAGAGGTGGGTGTGGTACTGTTTCAAAACAGTACTGAAATAGTACCGGTACTGTTTTGAAACAGTACCAAGGCCCGGCCCGAAATTTTAAGGAATTTTCGGATCAGGCCGGGCCGGGCCGAGCCGGCGTGGGCCTTTTTGACAGCCCTAGCAATCGTCCCTACTACTTGGCCAACGAGTTGCTTCTACCATATCATCCGTCACCAACACTCATTCTCCGCCAAGTTCGTCATCTTCGCGAACAGCACAGCCACATCGTTTGTCCAAAACATTTTTCAAAGACGACGATTATGTTTCAACATTTTCATGGACGACGAAATTTTTTTTTTTGTTTATTCATTTTTATAAGCGAAATAATAAGATCGTTTTTAGAAAAATATTTTTTAAATCATTCATTCTTCGCAAAACAAACTGAGCTTATCACATGAGTTGTCCCCCCTAAAACTCCAAATCCATACTACATAAATAATAACGAATTCATCACATCGTATTGTACTAGATTATTTATTACATCAAATTTGTGTTTTATTATCTAATAAGTTAAACATTAGAGACATTACACATGTAAAAAAACTCATAACTTTTGGAGCTTTTTTTATAGATATTAGAAATATTTTATCTTTTCGGATCGGATGTTTTATTTTGGTCAAGATTTTTGCAATATTATTTTTCAAGATAAAACAAATCACACGCATACATAGATTTATTTGAAATCAGTTACAGAAAAATGAAATCAACACATGCAAATAAATGATATCCCCATGTGAGCATTCAATTTACATGCGTCACGATATCAGTAGTCAACGCAACCGCAAAAGTTCACACCACAACGTCGAGTTCATAGGTTTTTAAGGGGGAAAAAACGAGAATTTGTCACTAAAAATCTCAAAATTATATATGTGACACATTTACCCTCCTCCCTTCAAAGTTCTGTCGGCGAACACCGTTAAAAACCTACCTATATGAACGATGGAAGGCAACATTAGTGATATGATGCCCACCTAGCTTAAATAAAATGAAAACATTGCTTTGGCTAAAAAATCACTTGACAGGATCAAAACGAGGGTAAATGTATCGTGCGAATAGAAGTTTGAAGTTTTTGATGTCACAAGAAAAAGTTTAGACCGAATATGTCACAAAGATCGTGGTTTTGAGGTTATTCATGGCACGAAAAATTTTAAGGTAGGCATGTCGCACGACATAATTTAGGTTTTGGGTGACTTTTTTTACAAATAAAATAAATTAAGAGCAGAGAGAGAAACCTCTCTTGGGCCGAGCCAATATAATTGACCGGTTGGGCCGAATCGCAGGATGCCACGTGTCAGCCATCATGTTGACTCTTCTGTTCCCTTCTCCGCCGTGAGCGGACCGAACACTTGGGAGCAAACAGCAGTGGAGCCGCCAAACGATCGTAGCAACTCAGTTTGAGGGCCGGAACTCGCTGGAAACCATGGATTCGCGCCCGACGAAGCTTGATTACTACACCGACACGTGGAGGCTCCGCTCCGAGTCGACGATCGTCTCCTTCCTCAAGGTCAGTCGCTTCCCATTCCCCTGGCCTCTGAGAAATCCGAGGCTCGTGCATTTCGATTCCGCGCTTAGAGTCTGCTTTCTGTGCGTTGTTTCTCGCCGGGTAGCTACTTGGGTATTACCGTTTTGGGGGGATTTTTCTGGTAGCTGCTGCAGCAAATGTAATCCCCGTGTGATCGTGTTGAGAAGTCTTGTGTTGATCAATCGGTGTTGAAGTTGATTCTTTCTTCTGTCTGTTTTTGTTTTTGGAAGGGCGATGATGGTAGGAGTGCTTTGATACTGGACTCTACGATCTTCCATCCCCAAGGCGGAGGACAGCCGGCGGATACCGGCTTTATCGCGGTCGGGGATCAGGAGCTGAAGTTTGTCGTGGAAGATGTCCGGCTGAGAGATGGAATTGTACGACTCGAGGAACTTAGTCTTGTTATGCTTGTCGAATGCCATTCTTTTGTGATTTCGTGCAAGTCAAGTTTGACGTCGCTTGAGTTGCTGGCTCTCCTCCTCTAGGTTTATCATTATGGTCACGTTGAGAATTTGGCTGGGGATGGTGTGGTGGAATTTGAGACAGGAAAGGAGGTTCGCTTGCACGTGGACGAACCTAGGCGCAAGCTCAACTCCCGGTATCTTCAAACGAATGAAATATGGATGAGATAGTCTTGACGATCATTATTTTTCCTCCTTGATCATATGCTCCAATATGCTAGTAAAACATATTATATTTCCTATTTAACTTAACTTTATCCGCATATGGTTTTTTCCGCTTCAAAAGAACCAGCATCCTATGTTCAGCCTCGATATACCATATTCTGTCCTTGAATCGAATCCAAATCGAAACAGAGTTTCATGCTTGTCATGCTCGTCATGCTCATTTAATCATTACTTTCAATGCATGGTTGCATAACTGAAGTTTACATGATATTGAGTCAGAGTTAAACCCTATTATCTGCAGCAATCTCTCGGTTGATTTTCTGGGATTCCCTTTGGTGCTCTTTTGCTGTTATAATGCGGCCTATTTTAATGATCTGTTGACTCAAGCAGGTTGCATTCGGCTGGGCATTTACTGGACATGTGCATGAAGAATGTCGGACTTTCTTTGGAACCAGGCAAGGGTTACCATTTCCCAGATGGGTATGATCTATGTTAATATAGTTGCATCATATCTACCTAAAATCGCATGATAGAGATATAAAGCCTTCAAGAATGCAGTTATGAATGTGAGGATAACACGTAGTGTTAGCTTGCTAGTCTTCATTTCCTCACTGTGTATTACCCTGAAATTGATTTGATGCTATATGTGCATCATGTAATTTTGAGAATAATCACAACAAGAGTACTAGAATATTTGGCAGAAGTGCAATTGAATTTAACGCCTTTCATTTGTTCAATTAAGTCCTCAAACCTTTAAAGCAAATGTTTGATGATGTCAATCAGTTAAAATTTGATGGATTCCTATATGTGGCAGTGCACTGACACACAGGATCTCCATGAAAGTTAACTAACCAATTTAACAAAGGACTTGTTTAATCTTTGGATGAAAGTTTTAGGAGTTATTTGCACCAAAGAAAGGTCATAGCAGTTATTTTCATGAAATAAAAGTTCAAAGACGCAATTGCACTTTGGACATAAGGTATAAGACTCGGGAAGCTAATCCAAAGAGGCATTGGTCAAAACAGAAACTCATCCAAAGAGTAGGAGTTTGAGGATTTGTAACTGGTGCAGTTTACTTAGAATTATGCTCACTGGGTATCATATTTTTGCCTGTAATACTTGGTGGATTGGACTTGAACTATTACTTTTTCCCCATGCATGACGATCAGTCCTCAAATTTTCTGGATGTTGCATATTTCATGTCATTTTGGATATTTGGGTATTGGAATAGGGTACCATCGATGATCAGTTTTTATCAGGCCATTCGCTTTATTGAAGTGCAAGATCCTGCTAAATAGGCGTAATTTAGGTGTACATGAGCCTGTGTTTTATTTTATTCCTTAAGACTGTTAGTATGGTTATTCCAGAAGTAGCTTTCTGAGAAGGAAAAATTCTTCTTTCTGCTGGATGCCTGGAACTCGTTTTTAAGTTATTTTTTCCCCGGCCATTTGTTGAATAGGGGCCCATATATTTTTTAACTCATGGAGACTTGTAGTATAGATTTTGCAGAAGTAAGTCTCTCTGCACCACGAAAGCTTTTTGTTTCTGCTGGATGCCTGGAGCTGGTTTTTAAATGGACTCTTTTTTTTCCAGACCATTCGTTGAATATAAAGGTGTTATTCCACCAAGTGAAATTTCTAACAAGCAGAAGGAATTGGAGATGGAAGCTAATGCGTTGATATCTAAAGGAGGGGAAGTGAGATGCTACTTTACTTTTCCTTTTGTTGAAAAAAAAAATACTTCTGATGGTTGGTCGTGTTGCTTCACATGAAAATCTTACTCATTTCATGATACTTTACAGGTTTCTGTTGTGCTATTACCTTATGACAAAGCTTCAGAGCAATGTGGTGGTTCCCTTCCTGATTATATTCCCAAGGTCAGGAGTTCATTTAGAAAAAATATTGGCCCTGCCGCCTTTTGCTCAGATATCTTCCCTCACTGTTAAGCTTTATGCTTTGTTATAAGAAGCAAGGTTTCCAAAACGGGATCGGACCAAAAATATCAATTGGTGGAACTGGTCCTTGATCTACTACTCTGCTTATGTATACAAACGATATTGGTACATAACAGATCATAATGGGCATCGACCCAGTTTAACTAGACGAACTGGTGAACCCGGTTTGACCATTTTAGGGCTTTTTTAAATAGGTGAAAGTGAAATGCAAGGATTGGGAATTGAACGACTCTCCCCTTGGGATCACCGCGCAAAACCAGCAGCCAAACTT
Source organism: Psidium guajava (assembly GCA_016432845.1). Taxonomy (NCBI): domain Eukaryota; kingdom Viridiplantae; phylum Streptophyta; class Magnoliopsida; order Myrtales; family Myrtaceae; genus Psidium; species Psidium guajava. The sequence goes on from CM028228.1 coordinate 30,809,898, forward strand.
CTTCATGCAATAGTTATAAAGCAGTCTACTCATTACCGGAGACTCCCATTGATATATGTAAGAAAAAGTGATGACTATTCATCTAAAGAATAAAGTAGTTATTCCCACTGGAAAAATTTGTAAGTTGGTGCTGATGGGAATCGATCTTGTCCCCCCAATAACATGTGTGCTTCCCTGCCATTCCTTCTGGCCAGCATTTGTTTGCCTACTTGTATAACATCTGAAAATAGACATGTCGGTTTAAGTTGAACTGCGAATTGACTGGCTTTCACACTGGTCTGGGGTTTGATAACATTACTTAAAAGTAATGTGCTGCCTGCTGCCAGTTTCTATTTTCGCTCAAACTATTAAATATCCATAGAAATGCCTTGACAGTCTGTCGGCACACTGGTTTACTGCAAATGAGAATAGTCAAATGAGAATGAGACGTTTCATTCCTGTTTATTTGGTGTTTGGTGACTTGGAATAACATGGAATGAAATGGATATTGAGAGAGGGACTCCGTTACCATGTTCTCTTTAATGTGGTGAAAGGTGTGAATGAATTTGAAGGAATTGCTTTGACTTAATGAAGAAAAAACGAAATTCCATAGATAGTGAAACATTTTATGGCACACCAAAAACTAAATCAAGAAGCATGGCATGATATCTCTCTTCTTCCTTATTTTTTTTATTCCTTTCGGCAACTTTCGAAGTAAATTTGTATTAAGTGGTTCTTTGTGATGGTAAGTTTTGATCATATTTCCAATCATAAAAACCTCAATTCCAATTCCTAGTTGTTACGAAGTATGATAGTTTAAAATCTACTTGCAGTTCAGATTACGGAATGTTTATTCTAATTCTTATTACTTCGTTTCAATTGTTTCTTCCAACTAACCAAATGGGGCATCAATAGTATTATACTGCAATGCTCCAAAAGAAGATGTGGGTATCATTGATTTTACGGTTTCGGTTGCTAATTCTAGATGTGCGTTTTTGTGAAGTATATTGTACAGAACTCATCTTGTTTTCCCATATGGTTACTGGTGGTTTCCATTGTATATGCGGAGAATTTCATATAACCAATATATTGCAACCATTGCAGGGAAGCACTCCTCGCATTGTGAAATTGGGAAGTAATCCTGGTTGTCCCTGTGGTGGTACCCATGTCCATAATCTATCAGAGATAATTAGCGTGAAGGCAAGTATTCGACTGCACATACGCTGAATAATAACTATGGGACTGTTAATACCTGAACCAATAACTTTATTGCTTTAGAACTGAAAACAAGAGTACGATGAGAATATAGCCCCCCCCCTTCTCAAGGTCTTGTATGATACTCGAACAATTCGAATCAAGTCCAATGTCTCTGAGCTTTGTCGGTTATGTTGCGTTTCAATGTTTCACAGCGTTCTGTATACTAAGGCTCTTCGATAATTCGTTCAGGTTTCCCAAATTCGCACGAAGAAAGGCGTGACGAAAGTTTCCTATACTGTGGGGTGATTTTGGTCCTAATTAGAGCTCGTCATGTTTGTACCGGATGTATGACGGCTTAATTGTTGGAACAGACATCAAAATGATATGGAGCCTATAGTTACGTGTGCCTCACCATCTTATCGGGGACATTGGTCCCTTGGTGGGCGTTTTCTAAATTTGGACTTACCAAATGAGTTTGGAAGTAACAGGTCAACATTCTCTTATTTTATGGAAATTCCATTGTTACATCTCTCTCTCTCTCTCTCTCTCTCTGAACAAGCTCTTTAAGTTGTCGTCAATGGTGGTGCTTTCATGGATGGAACGTCAAGAAAGATGAGATGATATGCTGCTTATCACCAGTCGCATTAGACGATTTCTGGAATATAGGCATGATATGATCCTTTCTGTCATGCCATTTGGTGGCTGTGGGCTCATGTAGTCACTAGTGATTGTCGCTGTATCTTGTTTATGCGTCAGGAAAGAAGATTATCTGCTAAGTTAGGAACCGGCTCATCTTCTGGTCGCCTCCCATCCTAGCTGAAAGTGAAAGCTACTCCTGTCAGGAGCGATGTCCCTGGACCATTGATTCCTTTCCCCCTTGACATTGAGACGTTGATTGATGCCTGAATCGTCCGCCTGGGGATTTTACCCTGGATTTGCGTAGCAGATACCTGTGGAGCATCGCGAATCAGATATTTAGTTGAGGCTATGGTTTCAGCTCCTGTCGACGTTGATTGTGTTTTGGATCATTCCTGCTGAACGGTAGGTTGACGTCCGGATTGATCAGCTGCGACAGCTTGTTCTGGTGGACGACTGAACTTGAGGCAGTCCTGAGAGATGCACTGGGGTCCATATATCAACTGCGTGGGGGATATCAGCCGGGGCTCCACTCTTCTCAGGTGTCTTAGTCCCCTCCTGTGGATAAGTTTCTGAGAAAATCTTATGGATTCGACCGAAAAGTAGGTCAGTTTGTTCCATCGAAAATATTATAATCCAAAATTATTTTCTTATATACCGGTGCTTATGCGGCCTAAGAAATTTAGTCATCCAAAAATATTTTTATACTACGGAAAATCTTTACAAATTCTCGAAAATTTTTACACTTTCCACGAAGCAGAAGTCGTTCACTTTCTTCATTGCCAGCAAAAGAGCAGGGGCTGTGGAGCAGCACTTCATGATCGGTTCCGGGTCAACAACGGTCGGATCATCAATTGTTTGACCCGGCTCCACACGTCTAAACCGTCGAGGGCTTCCTTTCTATGGACGTCGACCTCGGGCGACGACCGGGCCCGACCCGGATCGCCGCCATTTAGCTTCCATTGGTAATTTTTACTCTTCAAAGAATTGGCATGTCCTCACCCTATACGTGTTGATGTTGACAAAAGGAAACATAATCGTCAAATCATTTCTACGACTTGCTTCCTCAATTGATTATTTCTTTTTCGAAATTTGGGTGGCTGATAGCCATGATTTTGCATATGTTTTTGACTACCTGAGAAGCACTACCACGCGTCCCACAAGCCCGGACAACGTGACGGAGGCGGCGGCACATTTGTCGGGCTTCTTAAAAAACATCTTACTTGCTATCCTCATTAAGCAACTAATGCGGGACTCCTGCCTCAACTTGTAAACCTTCAAGTCTCATCCCAAACTTGTTAAAGAGACTTCATGTGGGACTCGTGGAAGCATGCTTTAGTTCCCATCTTCTCAAGTCACTTTTCTTTTGTCTTTCTCCCTCACCGTCGATGTGAACCCATTTCTAAAGCTTTTCTTTTTAATTATTTATTTTTTGTGAATTTGAATCAAATTATTTTTTTAAATAATCATAAATAATAATTTATGATATATATAAACACATATTTTATATACAACAAAACCCAATGTACCGGTGTGTCCAATCACGTGTCGATATCCATGCTACTTAGTTAATTACGTCGTATCCATCCTTTGCATGATTAAAGAAGGCTTTCTTTATGCGAGCTAACGTAATCAAGTCAAGCTATCAATTTCTTAAAGCAAGTGGTCAACTTTTAATGCTTGGAAAAAAATCATGGACCGCCAAATTAATTCGAGAATCTAATAAAGTAGCTAAAATTGCCTGTGCAATAATTGGATTTCTGGTGGTCGTAGGCTCTTGGCTGTCCATCAGCATCCAGCATAAATGGCCCAAATGCATCTGATTTTTTGTGGAGAAAAAAAGTTAATCAACAATTGTTTTTTTTATTACCGATAATAACTTATGTTTAAATATCTTTTGGACAATCCAAATATTTTTTCATTCATTTATTTTTTTGTGGGTGCTCCGAGCAATATTTATAAGGAAAATATTTTTGAAATCTTCTATTTTTTCACAAAATAAATAAGGTCTAAAAGGTAAAATCCCATGCTTTGGCCTGATGCTTTCGTATTGCACTTGCACCTCAAAACACAAACGAGCCGAGTCGAACTTTTTGTCGATATTTTCACTTATCAATTTAAATACAAATACATTAAATTTCTCGATATTTGCTTTTTGCTAAAAAGTATTCTCTTCCTAAACTAAGAAAATATTACGCTGCTAGATCTGGCCAAGTTAGGCAAAAAAGATTGATCGATTGATTTTAGTTAGGCCATCAGTGTCCCAAATCTAGGGCACATGCTGTAATAGGGAATTCCAATTCAATCCCTAAGACTTCAATTTTCTTTTTATTTATTACACAAAACATGAATGATTTAGAAAAAAAAATTCCTAAAAAGTGATCGTTTGTATCGTTTAAAAAATACTTTTATAGTACATGAAAATGTTTACACATAAATTTATTGTTGATAATGAAAAAAATATATCTTCTATTGACTAATCATTTCAAACCATCACATTTTTAATAAAATATATTATGAATCATTCATCTTTGGCGAAATAGACAAAACCTTATTTCTGATATTTTTGTAAAACATATTCTAAGCATGTGAGCTCAATTATGGATACGTAATCAATCAAAACTTCACATCAAAATAAAGGCAATTTAACTCGAGCTAATTTCTGATTGAAAATCGTTTCGGTTTATTAGTTTTCTAACACCCCAGTGGGTTCGATTGCTTTCCAATCTAAGCCTTAGAAAGTGGAAAATCAGAGTCGACTTGTACGCATGTTTTGTTTAAGATATAGCAAATGTAAAAAAGTTCGTTTTCTATCAAAATCTAAAATACTATATAAATAAAAAAAATATCTGAAAAAATTACATCTGGAAATTTTCATGTTACATTTTTTTTTATCTTGTCCAAATTTCAAGGGTTTCGAATTTTAAAAAAGCTAGAGTGCACAAACAAAAAACGAATTTTAAAAAGCAAATTCAAACAATACAATCACACAGACATTTTCCCGATCGATGAAGTACCAAAAGGTAAGAAGGAAGGTTAATACCACGAAAAACCCTAAACTGGTATGCCTATGACAAATTTACCTCAAACTATTTTTTTTACTACAAAAAACCCCAAACTGGTACACATATGACAAATTGCCCCAAACTATTTTTTTTACCATGAAAAACCCCAAACTGGTATACCCGTGACAAACCCCAAAGTGGTATATTTGTGACAAATTTACCTCAAACTAATTTTTTTTACCACGAAAAATCTCAAACTATTATACCTATGACAAATTTACCCTTTATTAAATTGGATTAGTACCATGAAAAATTCTAAATTGATAAACATGTGGTAAACGGAGGGTAAAATCCTAAACCGGTATACCCGTGAAGTGCCAGATACCATCCAACTAAGTAATTTAACGTTAAATTTAACGAAAATTAACGGATGGTAAATTTGTCGCAAATATATCATTTTGAGGTAAATTTGTCATAAATGTATCAGTTTGGGGTTTTTTGAGGTTAAAAAAATAGTTTTGGGCAAATTTGTCACATGTGTACCAGTTTGGGGTTTTTCATGGTCAAAAAAATAATCTGAGGTAAATTTGTCACAGACATACCAGTTTGGAGTTTTTCGTGGTATTAACCCGAAGAAGGAAACAAATATTGTCTCTCGAGTCTCGTGGTATCTTGGATAAACTTTTATGCATTTAATCCATTTGTTCAAGCCCGGTCAACTAATTCCTAGCGTGGCTCCGACGAATTAGTTGTTTTCACTAGATCAAAAAAATCTGTAAGATTGAAAGATGATTATTAAATCACGAATAGCCACTTTATGATTTTGCTTTATCTAGATAACAATTTGGTTTTTAGATAATATCTAGAATCTTAGGCGATTTAGTTTTTTTCTTTTTATCGGTAATTTGATTTAGATTTCACATGATAATCTAAAAAAAATTCTATTTACTTTTTCGAATGGTTTTCAAATCGATAATTTTTTTTTTCTGATTTTAGATTTTATAAATCAGAATTATTCTCTTCAGTAGACAAGATCCCATGAATTTAAAATTTGAGAGAATTCTCTATGTTTTTGGCGCAAGTTTGCGTGTTTGCAAGTTGTGAATTGTGTTTGCAAAAATTCAGCCCGCTACATTTGTATATTCACCAACTCAATATTATTTATATGGCGAACTCGACCTTCATATAAATCTCAAGTCACCAAAAAAAAAAGGAAAAAAAATTCCCAACTTGAAAAAACCCACTCAAAATTTCTTTACTTTGATTTTCAGATTGGGTTGTCATTCTCACCTAAGAAGCACGGATACTCTCTTGGAGGCCTCCGTGTGGTGTTTCTTACACTCAAACGCTCTTCCGACACTTTATTTTGAAAGATAATTTTAAGCATTTTTAATAAATTAGGGACTAAAATATAAATCTATTAAAAACATAGATATATACGTAAGTCAACTACTCTAAAATTAATATGCCCATCCAGCCCAAAAAAAAAACCTAATTATGATCTTTCGCAAAAGAAGAAGAAAAAAACTCACCACCGATATTTTTATACATACATAATGATTTATCGTGTGTATATAAATACACATTTAACATACAACGAGTCGCGTGCCGTATCGATGCTGTGTATTTACCGTGCACTAAGTACATATATATTTTTTATGGTCTTCACGGGGTTTTTTTTTTTTTGAACCGTCTATACAGATTACAGCACATCATCTCTTTCATGGATCATGAAATTGCGACTTGAAACTCACGGTCGTGTTCTTTCAGACTCTGCAATCCGCAGCATCTTGCCGGTAGAGAATTCCAGGTTTCGGCCACTGATGGGAACTCGAATTCACGGTCGCGTCTCTCTGGACGCTGCTCATCGGATCGAGCATCGAGAACTTCCTCGTGACACATCGTTCGCGTATCGCACCAAGCGGGGAACCCGGGAATCGAATTCCCCTCCACTTTTTATTTATTTATTTATTTATTTTGAGATGAAGCCTCGACCGTTTAACCGGTCAATCAAATCCGATTTCGTTGGTTTAAATTTGGTTTGGTTTTATTTATTTTATTTCTTTCTCTTTCTATGTTAAAAGTTAAGTGCAATGGATGTTCCTTTTGGGAAAAGCGGGGTTGAGTGATTGACCCGGTCTCGTCATCCCGCTCTTCTCCACCATCCGACTTTTCCTCCTCTCCTTTTTATTTATTATTATTATTATTATTTTCTAGCTCACAAGTAAAACCCGCGCGCATATATATATATATGTGTGTGTGTGTGTCTGGGGTGGAGAGTTGAAGTTCCTCCATAACGGCCTCAGATTCTCTCCCTCCTTCCTCACAATCTCTCTGACGCATTCCTTTCGCACTCTGCGAAACCACCTCCGTTTCGCTTCTCTCTCTCTCTCGTCGAAGAAGAAGAAGCAGCAGCAGCAGCCTTGTGATGGCGGCATTCCGGTTCTGCTCCGGTTTCTGACCTCGCTCCGCCGCCGGCGATCGGATTCGAGGTGCGGTTCGTGTGCTCTTCGTTCCCTCGCGTTTCTGTTGTTATGTAGCTCGCGCTTGGAGATGCTCGGTCCCGCGACGTCGTCTTTGCCTCTCTGTTCGTGGCTCCGCGTTGTTTTTCCCACGGATCGAAGCTTATGAGGAGAGGATTTTCTGGGATCTTGCGTGAGAAAAGGAGATTTCGTGGATGAAAAACCGATTGGTGTTGTTTTGCTCGTTCACGCGTTGTTGGAGATGTTCAAGCTTGCGGCCGCAAGTTTGTTTTCGGTTTCTGATTTGTTTGCTCTGTTCACATTGGTAAACTTGTGTGGGATTTAACTTACAGGTCACTCAACTTTGAACGTGATTAAACGGATTATTTTATCTGTATTTAGGATTCGGAAAACATTTTCGTAAGAATGGTTGCTGATGTCGCTTGAAATAGCTATTTTAATAGAAAATGCTTTTGCTGTCGATGATAATTTATGTTTAAACTTATTCGTGGGCAATGGAAATAGTTTTCCTTCCTTGTTTTTATAAGCGATATGAGGGATCACTTTTTATGAAAATGTTTTCCAGATATCAATCCATTTTCGGCAAAGAAAACGCACCCTTAATGTTGATCTGAAGTAGTGGCTTCTTTCGTACCGAATGTAGGGTTGATTGACATGCAATGAAATATAGAGTGACCTTATGCTGCCGTGGATTTTCTATTGTGCACAAAATTCTGGTGTGATTTTGGTTGGCTGGTTGCCAAAGGTGACCCAATCGAAAGTAAACCAAAGTTCAGAGATGAAAACTGGAAGTTGAAAACGGCCAGTTTGAGAGTAAGTTAAACTTAAGTGACCTCCGTGTAATTTTTAATGATACGAGATTATGGATGCTAACCTCTGTATTGTTATACTTGTTTGATCTGTTAAACAGCTTTTTTTTCTGAATAACAAAACTGTGGCATTAAATTATCTAGACTAATATTGATAGCCAACGGCCACATGCCATGTCTTTTGCCTTTCTTTTCACGGAAACTTTAGTTTTCAAAATTTCTTCTGTCATGCGACTTAGATGCAGATCTTTTAAGATGCAGATTTTTTAAGTTTAATGTTCGAAATTCTGTGACTAAGAGGAGAACATATCTCAACTAAACTGTTATGAGCCTTGCAGTCTTTACTTGGATTGCCAAGGCAAAAACTTGGTTGAGATGTGTAATGTGAAGGAAAGTGGAGACGCGCTCTACTTTCTACAGAATCGTGAAGGGTCATTATAATGACAAATTTACTCGTTGGAAGTTTGTAGCATTATATTTTTTTAGGAAAAAAAATTCAATCACACGGACCATCACCGAACTCGATCTTCGTCAGGATTATATCTCTCTGTCATGCAGGGTGTTCTATTGAAAAGGAATACAGCAAGAGGTGATTTATGATTGCACAGATATGATATTAGATTCCTGGAAATGGTCCTTTTGTCTCTGTCCTCCTTTTTACTGTTTCCACATTTAGTGTTAATATATGCAACTTTGCACTGTCACAGGAATCAATCATGGAAGGGGGAACTGCAATAGAACATGATACGGAACTAAAAGTGAGTTTTGGCTATCAATGCAATGGAAACAAGCTTGATCCCTATGGTGTTTCTAATGGGTATGATATACTTCATGGAATTAAAACGCAAAGACCCAGTGGTTTCTCATTCTCCTGCTTATCTGGTGCTGCTGTAAGTGCCAATGCCACCTTGGCAAATACAAATATCTGCAACGGGGTGATAGGGGAAGAAATACTTCCTGCTTGGGATTCTCCAAATTCATTTCGCAAGATCTCCTCGTCGCCATCCCTCACAAAGTTGGACATGTTATCATCATCTCTTCAGAGCAGTGCATCTAACTTAAGCTGTAGTCCATCTTGTCAGAGCGACTCTTTTGAAAGTGATTCGTTTTTAAAGGCAATGAGCGCTCCTTCAAAAGTTGACACTTTTCTGAATGCAATGGAAGTTCAAGTAGCTGGTGGAGCAGCTGGGGAGGACAGGGTGCAAGCTGTTTGTTCTGAAGAGAATGGATGGCTATACTGTGGGATTTATGACGGATTCAATGGAAGAGATGCAGCTGATTTTCTTGCTGGGACCTTATATGACACCTTCACAAGTTACTTCAATGCTTCCTTAGATTTGGAGTCAAAGCAGGAGTACCTGAAAGCTTTTGATAGTTCAGATGCAGATGGGCCTCTCCTATATATTCTGGAGGATAATAGTTATACTTCTCATGGGAAGAATATGCTTACAAAGAACTGCAATTTTGAGAATCCAAATCCTGAGAACTTCATGAAGAGCGCTCAAAATTTTCACATGAATATGCCATCAGAATCGTTTCAGAGAGGTGTTGTAGATTGTCTTCAGCATGCTTTAAATCAGGCAGAAAATGATTTCTTATACATGGTTGAGCAGGAAATGGAAGATCGTCCAGATCTAGTTTCTGTTGGTTCTTGTGTCTTGGTTGTGCTTCTGCATGGCGATGACTTGTACACACTCAGTCTTGGGGACAGTAGAGCTGTTTTGGCAACATATGAACAGCATGACAATAATGGCAGCAAGGAGTTGAAAGCCATTCAGCTCACTGAGAGCCACACTGTCGACAATGAAGTTGAAAGAGCTCAACTTCTGTGTGATCATCCTGATGACTCCATGACCATTTCAATGGGGAAGGTCAAAGGCAAGCTGAAAGTCACACGTGCCATTGGAGTCGGATACTTGAAGAAGGTGGTTTCTCATTCTCAATCACTACGTTTAGTCAAATTGCATCGTGTGAGCAGAGCAAATACGCATGAAAATGCACGATATTATGCTTGGTTGAAAATACATGGATCCTCACTTGTGGCATGACCATTTCTTAGTCAGGTGGTAAAGTCTGGTAAATATGCGTTTTTTCTAGATATTGCTTTCAGAACGTCTTCTCATGTCTCAGACATGGAAAAGATGATCATGAGCAGCCACTCTGTTGATCTTACTACAGGTCATGTCCTTGTGATTTTCAGCAAGTAAATCCCGAATGATAAACAATTTCGCTGTCAGCATCTTTATTTTTAAAAAAATCTTGGTACACATTTGATTGTTACTCAGGTTGTACTGAACCAAGAAACTTTTACGTGGACATTGTTGATTACATAAAAGATTTTCCATGGTGCTTGATCTATATAGATATAGTATCATCATTCTATACCCATGATGCTCATCTGTATCTGGTATGCGGTGATCCTAATGATCCTCTTACATCTGCAGAAGATTTTAAATGATGCACTCATGGGTATCCTTCGTGTCCGTGATCTTATAAGCCCTCCGTATATTTCTACTATACCATCAGTGGATGTGCACAGAATTTCGAAAGACGATCACTTTGTCATAGTTGCAAGTGATGGTCTGTTTGATTTCTTCAGCAATGATGAGGTGGTAGAAATTGTGAATTCCTGTATCCAATGCAACCCTTCTGCTGATCCAGCAAAATATATAGTGGAGCAGCTCATGTTGAGAGCAGCCAATTCTGCAGGTAAACTTCATGCTACTTGTTATTGCTTGATTCTTTCCAATCCTTTTTTTTTTTCCGTGTGTGTGTTAACCTAATAATAAGCTGACTGTCCTTCTAAAGTTTTTCTCCATAAAAATGAATACAATCCGGGCACATGAAAGTGTGCACTATTAGTTGTGAGAGTTGGTATCTTGTATTGATTTGATTTCAATGTGAACCAATTCTCCCTTTGCGTAATTGCAGACTTCTTCCAGTCAATTTTTCTGATGGCAACAGGGGTAGTTAATCGAGTCACCGGTTCTTACCCATATCACATGGTTGTTGTCCATTGTAGGTTAAGTTGCATGTGCTAAAAGTAGTGAATCTTTATAATATTTATTCCATCTGTATTAACAGAAAGGCGGGCTGCAGTATTTCTTCCTTTTTTTTAGTGAAAGCTTGTCTATTTATATGTCTGTTTATGATTGATCCTGTTCCAGCATGGAACCTGGTTTACGAATGCAACATGATATCCTATTAGTGATACTTTTCTACTCTGAATTCTCTTTCTTTTGTTCAGTCACCTGCTCTTATGTGGACTGCTAGCATAACTTTTACTTGTGTGATGCATTGCATTTGGACTTGCCTCGTTTAATAGTGGAGTTTTGTCATCATCGACCTAGGTTTTGTATTTGTAAGCGATACACCTCTATATTCCTGTTGCTACAGCTTTAGCTTGTACATGGCATAACTGTTACTCTAAACCAATGCATCCTCTGCCGAGTTAAATCTAGGAAGCTAAAAGACTTGCTTAGTGTCATCAAGAGAGAAATTTAATTGTTTTGCTAGCTTATGAGGGTAAAGGAAGAATTGGCAATCGAAATATTGAATGAGTGAATGGATTGCACTTGCCGACACATATAAACAAAGTTGCCCATCTTTTGGATGGTGTAAAAGCTTCTTAAAACAAATAGCAAGGCTGACTAATCTACGCAGCCACTCTCCAGTTGATGACTAAATTACGGTTACTTAGTCAACATTTTTTGATACATTTACTTTTACCTTGCAGGTTTCAGTATGGAGGAATTGGTGAGAATTCCTCCAGGGAGGAGGAGGAAGTATCACGACGATGTAACTGTTATTGTGATAATCCTTGGAACAAATCAGCGCACTTCCAAAGCTTCGACATGTGTATAAGATTCTCTGTATCGTAATTATCCTACTTATGTAATACCACAGCAGATAGTCACTGCTTCTCTTCTGTTAGGAAAAAGAAAACAGAGAAATTCACAAGTGTACATATGGAAACATCAGACAGACTGTTGGATAAAATGGTTTATCACAAGCTCCATGTAACTAGCTCCAGTCCATAATTCTGCAAATGAAGTGGTGCATTTTCCTTGTCCCGCATAATTTTTTGGTAAATGTCCTATGTTTGTGTAGGTCCAATCTTTCTGTAGGTAAGCAAAATTTGGTTGCCCGCTGCCTAAGACACAGGTTGCGAAATCCTTTTTGTTCTCTATGTCAATGCTTGAATCTCCTATTCTAAGCAAGTCCTAGTAGTAGTACAAGGTGACCATAATTCAAATGTGAATTTCCAGTAACTCGGGGTAGCTGTGGAATAAAATACTCCAAATATTAACCATATACGGTTTGCAGCTCCCAGCAGAGTCGATGTATAAAGATGTCCAAGAACTGTTGTTCAAGTGCACACTGTGTGCTTGCAAGTCCTCCAAAGTGAATCGTTTGTTTACACAAGAACACCTTCTGGAAACAGTCCATCAAAAATTTGGATACTTGGTTGAAAAAAGAAACTTACAAAATCAATTGTGTAGGAAACACGAGACATTCATCTGATGAATGAAGAGAGCAATTCTTACTTTAATTGATTCAAATGCAGCTTAACGCCAGATGATGATTGTAAACTGCAACACTTTTTGGACATACGAGTGGACGTGACTGATTTATTTGTCATACAAAGAAAGTAATATTCTCTTCTTCCCAAGAGATGGACCTCAAAATGAAGAATACTCAGTATTCGGGTTCTTCCTTTTTTATGACTACAGTTGGAACATGCTCAGCATCCACACCATCCTCTCTTTCTTTGACAATGGGACTTTGGATCACACTGGCCTTGGCATCTTCTGAAACATCCTGCAACTGCATTTTTGGAGCTATATCAATCAGAGGATCAATTTATATGCGGATAGGCATGCATCTATACCATTCTAATATAATTGCAGTGGAAATCATGAAACAATTGAGATGCAATAGGTCCCATTAGGTTTAGAAAATCTCATGCCCAAAGATAGTACCCCAAGATTCCTTAGGCTAGCGGTGACATCCTCCTGTTGCTGCTGAAGAGTAGTCCTGAGTTCCTGAAATTCCTGGATAAATTGCAGAAGAAACAGTCAGAACAAGAAAGATTACATTAAAAAAAAAGAAGGTGCTGGTGAAATAGCTAATCATCACTGACCGATCTGAGTTGTTCCACCTCAACGTTAAGTGATTTCTTAAGTTCTGAAAGTTCCTGTATCAAAACTAATTCATGAGGATGGTCTTTCAATACCATTCATATTTGGTGTGTAAAACATTTAGCAAATGAGCAAAGAAATCTCATTCGTATTGTAACTTAAAACAATCCCTCTGATAGCATAACATAAAACTTGAGAACTTTTTTCCAATTAAGTTGTAGATCAAAGGCCCTCTGCCACAAAGCAGTGAGTAATTTCAGGCCATAATTCTTGGGCATGAAGGTGAGATCCCATGACCAAATTTATCTGCCGATACATTCTTCACATAAGTATTTTCTGCAGGCCAAAAGGCAATTGGGTTCCACCACTAGAGATATGCTCTTTTCTCGAATAAGATGTCTCATCCCTAATTATGCCCTTCAAAATTTCTATGAATTGACATGCCTCAAAGTTTCAAGTTAAAATACTACATGCCGCTTGGGCATCACATCAACTGAAAGACCTGCAAAACAACATGCCCGGTACCTTCACTTGCTGCTTTAGATATGAATGGTAGAAAGTGATGAAGACAACAAAAAGGGTCCAGAAGACTTGCATGCTACCACATTAGTCCAAGCCAAGATTTGCATTGCCATTGCAAAAGTTTGTGAACAGAGAAGAGGATAAAATTTTCTAATATGACTGCTTATTCAACTTAAGGATTCCGATGACATGGGCGCGCAAAACCAGTAAAGGAAAAAGTGACATGATCATATGACTAACCAAGAAGGTTCTCGTATTCATAGTAAGTGATGTAGGTTTAGGCACTCAACCATTTATAAAAACTTAAAATGACATATCCACCACTTAATCAAGGATGAAAGTAGCGGAAGTCATGCATAACATTAATAGGAGGCCTCTGTACAGGGATAAGTTCAGTCTTGCAGCCCATACTTGAAGAATATAGAACATTTTAGTAATTGACAACCCTAGACAGAATGAGAAAGGAGACGATTATGACATGAATAAATCATTCTTGTGGTCGAAAACTGGATCCTAATATGGCCTACTTGGGCACCATTAGAAGCGTAGGCCATGCCATGCTTTGTTTATACTAATCTGCACAACACTAAGAAATACATAGTTTAAGGCAATCCATAGCAAGAGACAGCTTACGTCTTTGTAGATCTTGACCTGGGTGTCCAACTTTGACCTCCAACCTTGCAAATCCTACATAACCAGAGCAGAATTACAATCGGGCACTACCCTCTTTCAAGAGGCCGCACGACAGATCCTACCGATAACACAACTGAAACAACTCAAGCATTTAGAAACTACAATAGAAACGAAAAAAAAGGATCGGACTTTTCACCTGCTTCAGGCTTTGGATTCGAGTAAGAAGCTCCGACCTCGACTCATTCAACTCCTGGAACACGGAGACAAGAAGAACAAGTAAAATGCACGCCGGAAGGACCAGTCAAGTAAGTTCCAGCATCCGAACTTAATTGGGCACAAAGAAGTTCCTCTACGCCCACGATCCAATTAATTATCTCACAGTATCTCCATTGAAGCACGACCGCATGAAGTCACGAACCGAACCCAACCGAACAAAAGAAGAAGAAGAAGAAGAAGAAGAAGATAAATTGAACAAATACCGTGATTTTCGAGCTCATGGGAGTGATATTCTCCTTCCTCTGCAAACCAAGCAACAAACACCCATCAAACACACAATGTCACCATGGAAATCAAGTGTGCCTACAAGCCAGAGAGAGAGAAAGTGTGTGTGTACGGATGAGAGCGGAGCAGAAGCAGGGAGAGATGGAAAGGATTCGGAGTCGGCCATTCCTAGAGATCAGATCTTCAAGGATTGTCGCTAAGCAGTATGGATTCTGGGTGTTCAACGAATAGATCAGAGCTCCAACTGGTAGAGAGAGCGGGTGGTCTTTTAATGGCAGGTTCAATTTTGAAATCTAGGGTTTTTGGGGGGTGAGCGTTTGATTTGGGCGGGCAAAATGTTCTGCCTAGCGCTTTCTCCGGACATCACGGAAAGAAACGAGGCAAAACGACGTCAAATGCGAGGAGGCATCCTCAACGGTTGCCGTCCGAGGAATGACATCGTGGGGGAGATCCGGAGACACGTGGACCTGAAAGGAAATTATGTGGTATTTGAATTCCAAACCATCGTAAAAAGATATTATTCATGGTTGAAAATTCCAAGTATTTTCAAATGGAGTCGAAATGCCTTAGCCACGGAATATTGATCGAGGCTCAGTTTATTTCGACAAAAATAAATTATTTGAACAAACAATTTCTTGGAAATGATGTTTATATCGGCTTGAAATAATCAGTCCAGACAAAAGAAATTTTCATCATCCACGAAAATTTATAGACGAATTGTCGTTGCTAATTAAAATTATTTTTTGTTAGCTAGTTATTTCAAGCGATACAAGTGGATCATTTTCAGAATAAAAATGTTTGTCAAATCATTCATCTTCTGCGAAGCAAACGGAGCTTAAGTAAAAAGCAAAAGTCAATTCAAACTCACCCTTGCTTTGGTAGTTGAACATTTCATCTGATGTAGGTCTTACATGAGTCGAAACAAAAACTTAGAAAATCGTGATTTAAGTTTAGTCCTTGAAATTGGCTCAAAGCAATGGTTTTCCAAATCTTGAGTCCTCCATGCCTTTACATGTATTGGCTTATAACTCATTAGGTTCGATGCAATAGTTATCAAGGTTGTCAACCTAATCGAAGGGAGGGTGGCCCACTGGCCCTCGTCCCACCTGTAAGTTGGTGATTTGGGCTAGCAATTTTGGACCCTCCGAGCAAGCCTAGGAAAAAAAAATTCTAAGCTCAAGTTTTATAATAAATGAAAGAAGCCCAAGTTTATGATATAGGAGCAAATGTAGTATAATAAAGGGAAATTTCCAAATAAAAGCCTAGAGCACCCTTTCTTTCTCAAATAAAATTTAGAAATAGACCTTATTTCAAATAATAGCCCGAAGTGTCTTTATTATTTCAAAGAAGGGTCTGATTAAGAGTATTTTCATCATTTTACATTTCTAAATTTTTTTCTCTTTTTCTTTCTTTTTCTATTTTTTTCCCCTTTCTTTTCATCAATGGTCAATCTCAAGCGATGGCTTGCCACCAACGAGGGCTAGACGAGGCCACCCCTGGCTATTGAGGGCTAGCCTCGCCTTTAGCAAGCAAGGGTTGCCTCACCTCGGCAAGGTCGCCTAATGCCATCACAACCCTCACCCAAGTGAGGGTCGGCCGCCCTTGGACGAGGGTTGCCTTGCTAGCTGCAACAAAGTGAAAAGAAAAAAAGAGTAAATAACGAAAATGCTCTTGATTATGCTCTTTTTTGAAATAGTAAGAGTACTTCATGCCCTTATTTGAGGGCACTTTCATGGAGTTTTCTCTAAAATACAATAATACAAAGCCCTACAAATTATTTTTCATTTACTTGTTATTCTTTTTCTTGAAATTTCTTAAAAGTAAAAAACACAGGCATGGCCTGGTGGGCGTGCATGGAGGTTCAGGCATGCCCATTAAGCAGGTCTACAGTCCTACTTGATGGGGAATATAGTTTTTACCATGTTAGTGGTTTAAGTAATTGACTAATTATTACTTAGCCAAGCATGGAATTATGTAAATATAATTAATTTCTAAGATTATAATTTATAAGTGAAATAATTATTATTTTGGTTTTCGACTTATACTTACTATTTCGTGCATTTTTGTTGTACTTGATTTTATGATATACCTTGTCCCACGAAAATTTTTTTAGCTGAAATTTGAAGTTAATTGCGCAAAGACTTGTAGTGCACATGATCGGACACTTTTTTATCATGTAATCACTGTCCTACATTTGAGCCGAAAGTGGGTTCTGTCTCGCTTTTGTTTTTTTTTTTTTCCATTAGAACCCTCACAAACCAATTTTTTTAAATGAAAATTAAAGAGGAGAAAAAAGGTAAAACTGGCTAAAGGTATAGGACAGAAAGGTAAAATAAAGAAATTTCTATATTGTACTTGGTAAAATTACATAAGTGTCCTTGTATTGTAATCAATTTCACCCTTATGCTCTATGTGAGAAACTTAGAATATACTCTTATTTTCTTCTATTTTTCGAATTGCAAACATATGCTTAACTATAATTATAGAAAAAAAAGTAAATGCTCATATATTGTTTTATTTTAGAAAATAATAAAGCATAATAGTAAAATAAGAAAAAAAATTGTCAAGTTTTTTTTTTCTCTATGCAATTATGGTGATGAAATTTGTCATTAACTTATAATATTGCATAAAGATTGAAAACTAATCGTGCACGTGCAAAGTGTATGAACGAAATTAGTTTTTTTTTATTCAATTTGATCGTTGATTTTTTTTCCTTGCAATTAAGTCCTATAATTTGTAGGATCAGTACCACATGACTCGTTTTTGATCCATTTTGTTGAAGTATATTTATGGACATTGGAAATTTCTCTATTAGAGAATATTCATAGAGACATCCTCAACTATTATGTATATTATTTGATATTTTGTGATTTTCTATTTCCTTGTTAGAATAGATTATTTCCTTTCCTATGCATATTGTTCAGGTATAAATGCCCCTCCCTAATAAAGTTTGATGACAAGCCAATTGAGTAAAAATTTAGTCTTTCTGTTCTTTCTCCCCTCTTGAAGATCCTTTTTACATGGCATGAGAGCCACCAAGAGAGAAGGAACCAAATTAAGCCTACCATGGTATTCGTTGTGGTATTCTCTTGTAAATGCGAGCGTCATTGACAAGTGAAGTTGTTGTCAAATCCAGGTAGCTACGACCGATGGAGTCAGCCACACTTTCATTGAGCAGCTAAAGTTGAGCGCCATGGTGGTGATGCGATTTAGTTTGCCTCTATTCAAGTTGGGTTTCCACGCAATTCTACCCAAGTTGTATGAGAATTATGTGTCAACTTTCTAACTATGTGTTCCTTTAGCACTTGCCAAACTTGGTGACGATGTGGATTACATTTAAGGTTAGTGTATGGTAACGTTTCTGTTCCCAAAACAACTTTCGAAATAAAAAACACTTTTTCCTGTTTTTGTTCTGGTAACGATTTCTGGAAACAGAAACGTATTTAGAAATTGTAAAAAAATTCTATTCCCGGAACAAAAAGAAAAAAGAAAAAAAGAACAGAAACACACTCGATAACCGCCAAAAAAATAAAATTTCTATTCCTAATTTTTTTTATTTAATTCCATTTCTAAATTTTTCAATATGGACGAGATGAACTATGAAACTCAATACTCAACTCAATACTCTGAATTCGATCAAAAATTAGGCTTGCGAATCTCTTTTCTCCCCCATTCCATCTCCATTCCTCTGCTCCGGCAACCTTCCTGCCTCCTCATCAGCTTGCGAAGCCTTCTCCTGTGCTTCCCTCGCCTTTAAAGCCCGCAGTCTCGCGTGGTTAAAAAAACCCATGCCCAAGAATGCCAGCCCATAACCAGATTCATGGGTGTGACGGTGTCCTCAATGACCGACCAAGAGAAGGTGATCAACAACTAATCCTTTACAACCCATGTTCAAAGCAACAGTGCACGACGAGTTGGTCCTAAAGATCACGAAATCAAAGTGGAAGCTCAAGGTCTCCTTCAGGATTGGGTGCTCCATGAAGATCCATGGCACGAACAGGGATGCCAAGCCGCAAGACGCCACGGAGACCCTTGCCATTGCCGCCCAGATTTGGGTTGGGGTCAGCTCGCGCAAGCCCACCCAGGAGAGCCCCACCTAGATCTGGGCCGGGCTCGGCCTCACGCAAGCTTGCCCGTTGTTTCAAGTGTAGGTCGGTTGCCAAGAAGAGGAGGAACTGGCGAAAATTCACCGAAGGAGCAACGGCATTGATTAGTTGAGGAGCACAGAAGGAGAGGAGGGAGAAGCTGCTCATGCAAAAACAAAATAGAGAGTGTGTCCAAGAAAGTGTTTGCAATTGTTTCTAAAAAAATGTTCCAAATGTGTTTCTAAAAAATGTTTTGAAAACACATAAGCGAATTTTTTTTTTATTTCTTATTTCTGCTCAAAAAGTGTTTCTATTTGTTAAAAGTGTTTTCAAAATACTTTAGGAACATTTTTTTTTTATAGCATTACCATATGCAGCTAAATTTGTTGTGTAAGGTCTGACTCACATGATTATCGTTATCTTGAATCCGATTTGAAGTATCCACATCTTTTGATGTAAGGTCCGACTTACTCGTCGCTTGGTCACTTTGAATGAAAATTACACTTATTAGATGCAAGTCAGATGTTCCAGCTTGAGGGAGAGTGTTAAAAACATGTTTATGGATATTGGAGATTTCCCCGTTAGAGAATACTCTTAGAGATATTCTCAAATATTAGGGATATTATTTGATAATTCGCGATTTCCTATTTTCTCGTTAGAATAGATTATTCCTTTTCTTATGCATATTGATCGATTATAAATACCCTTCTCTAACAAAATTGCAACGAC
Organism: Psidium guajava; assembly: GCA_016432845.1. NCBI lineage: Eukaryota > Viridiplantae > Streptophyta > Magnoliopsida > Myrtales > Myrtaceae > Psidium > Psidium guajava. The sequence continues at coordinate 30,829,618 of CM028228.1, forward strand.
AGGCCAATGAAGTAAAGATGTAGTCTTTCTTAATTCTCTCTCCCCTCTCGAAGATTCTATAATTGTTTTACGCATTTATGACAATGCAAATTTCTCCACACATACCCGATCCGACCCATATTGCTAAAATACTTTTTATATTTAACCAAATATTGGGAAAAAAAATTATTATAAGAATATTTTTAAAAAAATTACATTTTTAAAATATTGTGGAAATTTTTGTAAATTGAAAAGAGTCAAAATAAAAGAATAAATAATGAAAAAAGCCCCTGAATGCCTACAAAATGCAGGCGCGGCCACTTGGAACAGAGTTGTCCGCTACGGGGCTATATTTGAAACATGGTCAAGTGCGAGGGTGCTTTGAGAATCACCTTAGACCCATTTTTAGGGGTAATTTTTTGGAATTTTTCTTTTCTTTTAATATGTCGATGGATATAGATGCTGCGTTCACTCTTGTCAATTGCATCTTATCGTAATTTCAAAGTTTTCCTCGTTATCATGCACAATCATTTTGTAAGCCATGAAAACCTCACTTTTACTTTTCAATCCTTATTTACTATTCAATAAAGGAGCTACTACTTTATTCACGTGGCACCTTTATAGCGGCAATGATCCTACCATATGGAGACCCCTTGCACTGGTATCAATTTAGTCTTTAAATTTTTCAATTGGATCAATTTAATCTTAAACCTTTTTGCATTGGTATCAATTTAATATATCTGGCCAATTCTTGTCGAGAACTGCTGACATGAATGCCAACCTTTCTAATCCTTGCCAGATTTGGCAAGGCCAACCCTCACCTGTGGCTGGTGGTCGATCGGCCATTGGCAATAAGAAAAGGAGGAAGAAAAAAAAAGTAAGGATTTTGGTTTTCCTTACCCAAAAAAAAAAAAGTAAGGAAAGAGAAAGAGAAAAAGAAAAAATAAATTATCTACAAATGATAAATTTTAAAAAATTCTATGTCAGCTATAGTAGTGTACATACGAATGGCGTATACGTCAATAATTTTCGGCCTAAATTAGTACGATGAATTGAATCATTATCAATGCAAAAAATGTTTAAAACTAAATTGGTCTAATTGAAATGTTTATGATTGAATTGGTACCAATGCTATAGATTTATAACTTTTTTTTTTTGTAATTTTCCCTATAATTCTATTATGTTTAAATTTGAAGCGAGATATGTACAATCTTTTTATTGAGGGGAGATGCACATATTCACGCACTACGATTGCGATGTTAACATCAGCTCTAATCATTTGCTTTCATAGTTTAATTTTACACCCGTATAATAAGGATCTAATTACGTGACTTGTGCTTTATACCGACGGATATTGATAAACGTAGTTTGACATGATTCTTTATTATTAGTAAATTGCACAACATGTTATTTTGGAATATACAAAATGTGGCCGAAGGTTTAAACTTCCACTTTGTTAAAATAGACGTACAATAGTGGAGACCCATTTTAGGAGATGTTTCGATCTATATTCCTACCTATATAATTTTCATTATAGATGGACAAATTTTTTTATCAACCGATCTATTTAATACTGGTTTCATCAACCAAGCCGCACGTATCTAACATACGCATATCTAACGATTTTTTTGCATAGTGGTGACGAGAGGTCTAATCTGTACAATTATTATTTTTATAAAGAGAAACAAAAAGAACTTATCCCATCGGGTCACATCGATGCAATTATAAATCTAATGTTAGTTCCAAACAATACCAATCAAATCAAGAGACGTGCGTTGTATCACGTAATATTCATCTTGACGAGAAATTATTTACATAATATGACAAAATATGTACCGCAAATACATGGGCTGGCTCAGCTAATTCCTTATCAATTCCGACTTTAATTGTACAAAAGCAATACGTATGTACGTATGTAAATACGCAGGACCGCATTTTCCGAGCCACTACCGACTCTGGCCCCAACTTTTTGGAACAGTGCAATATTATTATATTGCTCGAAGAAATGCTAAGCCAACCTCGCACGTTGGATTCGAACATCCCCGTCCGCACGATGAGGCCAAATTTCTTTTTCAAAGTTTTTCCGCGGTCCGAAGAGGAGGCCGCAAAGTTGGAAAACACGAACAACTTGCGATTTGGCAAAAGCAGCCGAAAATTGCTTTTGGTGCACCAGACAGACAAACATCAATAAAGAAACACAGAGGAAATCATTTTTTTTAATTGATATGCAATTAAAATATTATCCCATCATGAGTCTCTGTCCCCACTTTGGCACGCCAATCTATCTCTCTTTTTTTTTTTTTCCTTCAATCAATTATGAAAAATAAGGGTGATCGATTTCAGAGTGAATAGTTCTCGCTTCAGAATTGAAAATCGTCCGCTAAGAACCAGTTACATAAAATGAAAATTGTGAACCATCCTCTCGTTCTATGGACCTATTCGATAACTGAACTGTTGGTCTGGTTCGATCCGATTCTCGGATGGGTCAATAAAATCGGACCTATCGAATATTGAGCACCAACATCAATTAAAAAGAATTGTATACGAGTGAACCAATAAAATAGTTCCTATGGGATAAGTAAATGGCATGAGCGTCTAGTTTCGGACCATAACATCACAGTTTGCCAAAAAAAAATAATGAACTAAAGTCTGTAATGTTTTAGCACTAAAAGTTCGAACTAGAGCTTGGTGTGGTCAGTCACTCAGTTAACAAGTTAACATTATCAAACTAAGTTTAGAAAACAACGCATTCGAATCCTTCACCCTTCTAAATATATGGATGGTCATGTGATTGAGAGAAATAGCTAGAATTAAAAAAATATATAAAATATACATTATATAAATAGGTCTAATTTGGGTGAGGAGTTTCCACTTGGAATCAGCAGCAAAATGGATACCTGCCAATTTCAACAAATTCGAATCGGGAGCTGGATCGGCACCTATTAGGAACCATTCAAAACTAGCTGGTTGGGTACGGTTCGGTCCGATTCTGAGTGGATCCCGATTTTTTGTTCACCCCTAAGAGAAGTAGTGAGCATTTTCCTATTGGATTATGTCCATTCTATTTGGAATATCTCATGCTCATTATAAGGAATAATTTCTCCTGTGGCCTAAAGAGAGAAAAAAAAGGATATAAATTTGGATTTATTAGATCCGACATATGAAAATCGCTACATCTCCCATGTTAAAATTGTTCTTACTTATCTCCATTGAATGGAATTTTACTCAATAAAGGTTTACATGCATCGGAACTAATCGAGTTATGGCGAAGGTTCTCATACTCGACATAATTTGAGAAACGGAAATATTCCTACTTAAACAACATATACGTTTAAAGAAAACATATAATCAGGTCAAGAAAAATTAATTATCGGTCTTTCCTTGCTAATTATTCAAAACACACATAGTTTAAAACTGATTTCGCATTAGTCCGAATGTTAAAATGTTGGGAATATATAACATTTGCTTTTCTTTTACTAACAAATAAAAGATTATGAATATAATCAAACCAAGTTTAATAGAGTAAATGTAAGTGGAATATAAGAAAAAAGGACATAGTTGTAGTCCGTTTAGAAAAGATTAATTTTTTTTTTCGTGTCAATAATTTACTTTTTTCGAAGATTTGAGGGGCTTGAAATTAACGTTAAGATTGCTGGGGAAGAAAAGCAAAGAATGAAAGTATAAAAGTCACTTCAAAAAAGGTTGATTTATGCCAAAACCATAATCCGAAAAGAAGATATGTTTCTTCCTTGCAAAGGTCAGAAATAATGATGTGGTGGTGGAAGAAACGAGCACAAAGTCACAGACAGACGGACATAGAGTCTCTCTCTCTCTCTTCCGGGCTTGAAGGTCTTGTGCTGGGTCGTCCTTGAACTCGTTCTTGAGAGCTGAAGGAAGACGATGAGCGAGGAGTCGTTCATATACAGCTTCGTGGCGAGAGGGACGGTGATACTGGCCGAGTACACGGAGTTCACCGGCAACTTCCCGGCCATAGCCGCTCAGTGCCTCCAGAAGCTTCCTTCTTCCAACAACAAGTTTACCTACTCCTGCGACCACCACACCTTCAATTTCCTCCTCGAAGATGGTTACGGTCAGTCGCATTTGGGCTTAACTCTCTCTCTCTCTCTCTCTCTCTCTCTCTCTCTCTCTCTCTCTCTCCATCCCGGTTTGAACGCTGTTTCTCTGATTCGCTCTTTGCGGGGGTGGTTGAACTGCTGGTGATTGTAGTTGGATCTTGAGTTTAGAGGTGATTGCTGACTTGGGTTTTCGTTCGTTTTGGAGCTAGGGAGCTACAATTAGGTGAATTTGCGTGTTGTGTAATTCTTTTTTCCTTTCCTTTTTTGATTCTTTTTTGGGATTCTGGGTTTGTGGGCGATGGAATGAGCAAAGTGAAGGAAGATTTGAAATGTTTCTTTTTGCTGAACTTTTGGCGAGAAATGGAGGATATCATTACTTTACGTGGATTCAGGAGCTTGTAGATTATTTCCTGAAAAGGGTTTGGTGTTAGAGAGTTGAAAATTTCTTAAGATCAAACATGAGGTATTGATTACCTTGACTAAGAGGGCTGTTCCGTAGTTTCTGAACTATAAAAGCACCATGTTGCCACTTCAGAATCTTTTGCTGAACAGTGAACCTGGTTGAGCTTGTGACTCTAGATGTTGTAATCTCCATCAAGTAAAAGGTTGAGCTTTTACACAATTGAAGTTTTGGTCGGCTGTTGTCAAGTGGTACCTGGAGTCCCAGAAATTATCATCTCGAGTCAGAAGATAGGGAAACTGGAATGTGGTCTCTGTTTATTCAGTTCTTTTTACATTACGTTCTGACACAGTGTTTCAGATTCAGTGCATTAGTTTCTGATTTCTTCCTTGAAAATCTTTTTATCTGCTAAGAATCTAAGATATCGATCTTATGCCAGAGCAGTAAGATATGGTGTGCCTGCTCCATCTCCGTGCATATGCAGCTTGGGAGATGGTCAGCAATCAGGGAACTATGTATTTGCACTTTGTGCATTGGGATGGGGACTATCATTTGTGCTTGTAACATCTCTAGATCCTAATTTATCGGACTTGAACCCAAATTAATAGCAAGATACAGTGTGGCTGCTTCATCTCTGGATCCTAACTTAAAGGTGCCTTGTCAAATTGGTCTTACCGACTTTTTCGGGAGTTTGTACTGCACTCTGAGTGTTGGCACTTTTTTTGATAGGGTTTCTGAGATTGTTTAGTAGTGGTCTGGAGATAACCAGATATAGGCTTTGCACATTAGGATTTGGACTACCATGTGTTCTTCCCACACCTTTGTGCCCATATTTGGGGTACATTCGGGAATGAAGATTTTCCAGAGATCTTGTTTGCATCAACTGTATTAATTTCCTGCTCTTAGCTAATTAAGTGAACTGTGTAAGAGAAGATTTAATGTGGTGATTTTACAACCAGATAGAGTTATTTCCACTATTAGTCCTTTTTAGGAGCTTGGTCTAGTCATTTCATAGTAAATGGGGCCAAATATTAGAAGAGCCAGTCTAATTATTGTGTGTAGACCAGTTCATCTTTAGTGCCCTCATCCGACAGAATGCTGGCAGCTAGCATGGTGATTGATGGCGTCTTACATCATTGGAGTTTTATAAATTAGATGCTAGAAAGAGTACCGAGGATAACTTAGCATTGGTTGGGCTGTAACACCTCAAATCCCACAGTGAAAAAACAGGTGTGAAACGATACATATGGGCCCCCTCCTAGGTGGTCATTAGAGTGTTCCTTTTGGGGGCTGACCCATGTTTTTTGAGGCTGGGTATTTCCTCTCTCTGAGTTATTTTTTGTCCTGTTTGCATGGTGTCCTAGTAAGTTCATTCTTAAGTTGTTGGCAATGGAGATGCAGTGGTCATTTTTCTTTATCTATTTGCTTTGGTAAATTTAGCTATGTCATCTACTAGCGACTGATGCAAGGTTGTCTTTCTGTTTTTAGAGTAAATTACTTCATTGTCCTGTGATTTGCATAGAAAACCATTGATCACTTTACCGGCTCACTGTCATGATTGCCTTTGCACTTTGCAGCTTATTGTGTTGTCGCCAAAGACTCAGTGGCCAAGCAAATCTCTATCGCATTTTTGGAGCGCGTAAAAGCAGACTTTAAGAAGAGATATGGTGGCGGCAAAGCAGATACAGCTATTGCCAAAAGTCTCAATAAGGAGTTCGGGTATGGGTCACCATGAGACTGCTGCTAAATGATTTCTGATCCGCCATCTAGTAAAGAGTTTCAGTGAAAAGGAATTGATTTAAGTTTCATTTTGCAGGCCAATTATGAAGGAGCACATGAAGTACATTATTGAACATGCTGAAGAGATCGATAAGCTAATAAAAGTGAAGGCTCAAGTTTCGGAAGTCAAAAGTATAATGCTGGAGAATATTGACAAGGTATATGAAGTGTTCTTATTGTTCATAAGTCTGTGTAGCTTTAGACTGGGTATGACATTCCTTTGCTGATAGTTTACACTCCTAAGTTTCTGCATTTGCTGCTTTTACACACAGCTAGGCTTTTGATTGCCCTCATCTTCCTTTATATGCAAAAGGGATGGGTTTTGGATGGAGAGTTTCTTTTGGGGATCAAGTCTATATTTGTAAGCACAGATATACTGTGTCTATATTACCATGAGGCCACGTAATAGGTTTAGAGGGTGTTCTATATTGCTCCACTGCAGCAGCCATCATTGAAACTGAAGCTTTTGTAAGGTGCTTGGCAAGCAATCGGCAGCTTATAGAAAGCTGCACTACCCTGCTTTGAAGCACATGTTGCCAACACAAGTGCCACGGCACATTTCTCTTCCTTTTCTTCTTCTTCTTCTTCTCTCTCTCTCTCTTCCTTTCCGCATACATGGATCACATGTGCAGTTCCCCAGTGGTATGCCCATCTATAATGTGGTGCACTTTTGCATTGTTGGTAAATTAATGTGAAGTGTGGTAAATGAATATAAGTCCTCTGTTTTTACGATGATTACTTTCATTTCCAAACTGTGCGCGTGTATCCCACGTTTTAGGTAGGTGTACCCCTGGGGCGACATAAAAAAATGGTGGGCATGTATGTTGGATGAGGTTTCATTTAGAGTAGGAACACTGTGGCAGACAATCTATGGGGGGATGTGCAGTCATTTTGAACTCTTGACACAGTGATGTCAAACGCTCTAAGCCTTGTAATTGCTGAATTAAAAAGTACCTCTCTCCAGCTGAGGGTAGACAACTGAGTATCTCTCCTTGATCAAGAGGCACAAATGCGGGTGGTCAATTGAGAGATTGAAGATATGCTAAAGATTAGCATTGAATATTTGACTATATTAAGATTCAAACTCACTTATCTTTTCCATGTGTGCATAAAGTGCTCCATGTGTTGACCATATTGTAGTTTATAAACAGCGGTGGAGACTATATCCCTTTCAGTACAGTTGCTAGAGACAAGTTAAACTTGGCATTTGGCCATTTGTGCATCACTCGTGATCATGACTAATCTGCTAGGTTATGGTGAATATCTTCCATGTTTAGATACGTGACTAGTTTGTTACTCGTGGCAGACTCGTGAGATTCTAGAGGGTGGAATTTATAAGTTTGGGTGCCACTTATGAATCCTATTTCAGAAATGGTCTTCACCGCTAAGCAGAGTAGGATGTGCTTTCTGAAATGACAAATAATCATTCACGCGTCGTCCTCTTTCCTTGTGATATCACGTCGTGTCCCAGTTTTTTCAACGTATAGCTCGATTAGCTGAGTGCGTCTGGAATCTGATCAAATTATGTCTACCGGTTAAGCATTCTGTGTGAGGAGCCGCATTTTGTTTCTTGTATTCTCATTGTGCATTTTTCAGGCGATCGATAGAGGGGAGAACCTGACCATTCTAGCTGACAAAACAGAGAATCTGCGTGATCAGGTAAAGTGGTTTACATCATATCCCTAGTCCAGCATATTTCTCTTTCTGTTAACCTCTGTTCTTTTGAAAATTGAACAAGCTTTACCCCTAATACTAGGCTCAAGCATACAAGAAACAAGGGACGCAAATACGGCGGAAGATGTGGTACCAGAACATGAAAATCAAGCTGGTTGTGTTTGGTATCTTATTATTTCTGATCCTTGTAATTTGGCTTTCCATTTGCCATGGATTTGATTGCTCCAACTAGCATATTATCTTCACATACAGAAAGCTTCAGCTTCAATTAGAGAGAGAGAGAGAGAGGTCTTGTATCTATTTTGGCAAAAAAATGCATCATCTGATGTTGCTTCGGACTAACATATGCGGTAACGTGCACGTCATCACGTTTCTATGGCCTTTCTAGGGACTTGGACGAGTCATTTCTGTCTTTGTAAGAATCTTGCTTTAGGTTAAGGTCCGTTGCTTTGCTACCTTGCGAGTTTTTAGCAACCTAATACATCTCATTAACGTATGACCTGAAAAACTCGGCCGGTGAAGGAACAGATCCATACCGTGTTATTTCTTTGGCTGTCTTTCTCGCGTAAGTCGAACCTTTCGCGTATAGCACACAAAATAAGGTCATGATCACCCTTGCGGAGGCAGGCCCTTCGTTACTCAAGTCTGCTCACGTAATGAAAAAGTAAAAGAAAAGAGTGAATTTTTCCCGCTCATTTATCCTTCAGGCCTTGCGGTCTTGAGCGTGCTTGAACAGGCTGATTCGCCGCTGGACCACGATTGACATAATAGCAGTTGTGTTTTTTTTTATTTAGATTGAGCAAGCTAGGAAGTGGAAGCTTTTTGTACAAAAGATCCGTTTGATAATTATGCAAAGAGAAGGATGAAGCGACAATCTATGGGAACAATAGGAAAACCAGGAGTTAAACCAAGTCTCTAACCAAGTCCTACAGCAAATAGCTCTACAAGAGTATAACTTAGTGGAGGCTCTGCCTCCTAAATATTGAGAATCACTCTTAAAAAACATGTATGCCACAAAAAAGTGGAATTTTACTTAAAAGAATGAATTGGGCATCTCCATGAGTTCTCTAAAAGCACTTGAGCAATCCCCTGGGGGTTGAAACTAGAGTTTGCTTATTTAGTTGTTTAGTTATAAGGACCAGAAACAAAGTTATAAGTAACTCAATGGGAAAATGGTCCAATCAATCCTAAACCCATTGTATGAATGCTAATTTAATTCTAAACTTTTCAATTTTGCAAATTTAGTCCCAATTCTTTGCACTAAATTTTAATATAGTCATTTCGATCAATTTTCTTTAGAAATTACTGATGTGGCAATGTGCCACGTAGGACCGTCGGCAATGATTGGACCGTCACATCAGCGATTTTCGGATAAAATTGATTGAAAGGACTATATTGGAATTTCGTTTAAAAGTTTAAGATTAAATTAGCAAAATTGAAAATTTTGGGACTGAATTGATATTCATATAATCAGTCAAACTAATTGGGTAAATTTTCCTAACTCAAACGAGTAATGCATACGTAAAATCTCGACACTTCGTTCACCTCAACCACAATATACATGCGTGCACATTCTCCCAATAAGAAACATCGCTAACGAAAGAATCCACTATAGAAATGGACTTCAACTTTCTTTTAATAAGGGCCATTAAAATGGCCTTTCCTATTAAATTTTGGATTTTTTTTTTAAATTGAGAAACTCACACTTTGCCCTTTATTTTACCAGAAACTCCTAAAACCTTTCAAAAGTTATAATATTGACACGTAAAATTTTACTTTTTGTACAGATTTTCTAAATTTAAATGGTGTTTTTTTGTCTTTCCCTCCCGTAGAGAAGAAATTATTCGGTGGTTAACTATTAGCACGTCATCAGCCTATAGACGTCAGAAGTTGTACGGAAGTAGAGGCAAACAGCCCACAAAGTTGACTTTGAAAACAATAGCATTTATTCTTACTTCCACTTTAGGAATCCACCGTCACGGCTCTCAAAAAGTACTCTAGAGAGCATACAACTTCAAGCAAATGTAACATCAATAGATTTTATATACATTATTTGAATAAAAAGAAGTATATAGGTTAAAATTAGAGATAATGACATAAATAATTCTTAAATTTTGACTCAATATATAATGTGGTCCATAAACTTTAAATTTCTTTAATGTGGCCCATGAATTTTAACCTAACATGTAATGCCATTCATGAACTTTTAATTTGTCTAATGTGATTCCTAGGCTTTTGGCACATGTTCAATTGAGCCCATGGACTGTATGAAAATGTTACCCATGATCTTGAATTAATGAAATGATAATATTGAATATTTTCATATTTTCAAGGAATTAAAACTCTAGAGATCACCCTTGGGTACGAGATTTGTATTTGGTTATTTTTTTGTATATACGCTGTGATTAGCTAATATATTCTTACTTTATCAAAAAAAAAAAAATGTTTAGAGATCACATGGCTGTCTCTGACGCTAACAAGAAGAAATCCAACGCAACTTATGGCTCTCTATGCGCTAATGAGAAAGTTCTTCTTCTTGAAGATTGCTCCAATATGGTGAAGATGATGTTGTTGTTTCTCGAGCCCCATGAAGTTAAGTTAGGCGCCAGAAAGAAGCATGCCTAAACACTAGAAAGTCGACATACATCCTTGGATATAACTTAAAAATTCGGAGAAATGATTAATTTGTACATACGATCATTTACTATAAAGGTGGGAGAAGAAAGATTAAGAATTTATATAAGCTTCTTTCACCTTTATCGTTAAAAAGGAGAACGAAAAAATGGATTATGATGCCAGTCATGGAAATTCGTAAATTGATGGTCGGTCCGTTTAACACCGAACCAAAAAGCACTTCTTTTTGTCTCATGAAACTCAAAAAGATAAGGAAAAATATCAAATAAGAACATGAAGTATCCTATTTTTTTTTTTAAATAAAGATCCGAAGTAGATCTTATTTCAAATAAGAGCTTGAATTGATTGTTAGTGATAATTAAAGATTTTTTTTAGGATAATTGCTTACGTTAGAAATATTTTGATAATGATGTTGATTGTCCATATCTAAGATTATGCATATATCTTGATTGATATATTGTCTTACATAGTTTTCTAATAAAGCCTAATAGGCTTGTGTACTCTTGTTCAAGATATATCGAAATATACAAGTTCCATATTTCTCTCTTTCGCATTATATATCTCAACTGTAGTGATGACAATTTTAAATAAGGGCCTGATGCTTGCTGATCAAGGGAATTTTTGTTCAAAACAATTTTAATTCTAAAAAATATATTTTTTCGTTTTTCATTTTTTTTTTCTTTATTGCGGCTAGTAAGGGCTCGATGGCCCTTGTCGATGACTGGACAAGGGTTTGCAAGCCCTCAATGGCAATTGAGGAGGGTCGCGGCCCTTGCCTATGCCCTCGCTATCCATGGGCAAGGGCCGTGGCCCTCGCTAGATGGAGCAAGATCGGCCCTCACTCGTGGTAGGTGAGGGTGGTCCTTGCTAGATTGGGTGAGGGCCCTTGCCCGGCCCTCTCCGGGCATCACCAGTGATAGACTACTAGTGAAAAAAAAGGAAAAAAAAAAAATAAAAGATGTAAATGCCATCGACCTACTTGAAGGTTGGGTCCTTCTTTGAGACTAACATAGTCACTTCGTGTCTTTATTTGAAATAAGATCCACTCCAGGTCCTTATTTGAGAAAATGAAAACACTTCAGGCTCTTATTTGAATTTTTTTTTCCAAAAGATAATTTAATTTGTCTTATAATTCAGAAGCATGAGCATGAAAACCAAGAGCACATGCATGGAGACTTGGCTACCTAAGGCACATTGGATACCTTGCAAATCCCACGAATCGGTTAAGTCAAGACTTTTAACCTAAGCAAGCGGCTTTGGCTTGGAGGAGTTTGCACATAGTTGGTGTAATTCAAATAGATGACCCTCAATTTCGAGAAGGAAATCCCCCAGCATTGCCACCAATTGCGTCAACCCTTTTAAAGTTAGAAAATCGATATATTTGCATATGCGTGTGGAAAAATCCAAGTCCATATCTTATTTTATATTGACAGTAACTATTTACATGTCTGATGTTAATGACCTGAAATGGCAATTGACTAGTGAGTTTGAGACGAAAGGCTTAGGTGCAACACAAACGATATTCCGTTTGAAGATCTAAAGGGATATAGGTCTAAGGGGGACGCTTCGGCTGTCACATGGTGGTGGTATTCGTAAATTGCCAAGGCGGTTTAGCATGCAAATTGTTAAACCAACGGGTACCCGCTAGTTGCGCACTTAAGCTTTTAGCTGATCTTGCACCTCAGTAAGAGTAAAATGAGGCATATGTGTCCCTCGTCCCTTCTACAAGTTCCACAGGTAATATTATGTATGATATGATTTGCATTATATCAGATATTCTGCCTGTCGTTAGCTAGTATGTAGTTAATCCCGGAAAGAAACACTAGGGAAGTGTGAAATGAATTCTGAGTTTTCTGAGAGAACAAGAGACATTGGTTCGACTTTTAGGAAGAGACGGACTTCGAAAGGTATACCAAGTTATATTGATTGAGATTTTGCTGGAGATTTGGATGAACGGAGATCCTTGACATGTTATGTATTCAATTTGAGGGGTTGTATCAATGGTTGGGGAACCCAAATTACAATTAGTAGGTGCTTTTCACCGATCAACCAAAATAGAGTATATGTTGTTAACCGGGGCAATCAAGAAAGCAATTCGGCTCAAAGTTTGCCCACTGATGTTTAATTGCGACAGCAGAAGATTGCTGAGACAATCATAATCCAATACATTTTACTAAAAGTTAGATGTATTACGAATAGATGAAACACTTTGATATCAAGTACCATTTTATCTGTGATATTATATTACAAGGAACTGCATCCATTGAGAAAGTACACACAGCAAACAATCCAATAGACATGCTAATGAAGCCTATCCCACTGACCCAGTTCCGGTACTATTCGAATTTGGTCAACTCTTGTAGCAGAAAAGGAGCCCACGTGTGCTCGGGAGAGACGACCATCAATGAGGATGAAATTGGCATCTCGCCAAAGTGGAGATTTATTAGTTATGGCACGAAATTGTCCTATTTAATAGACAGACGATTAGATATGTAGAATGACAGTCTGTATGGCATCTTGTCATCTCACTCATTGCAACAAGACGAACAATAGGAGAAATGCCCTTACGACATGGTTCTACCTATTTTTGAAAATATTCATTTTATCCATGACATTCCTCTAAAAAACTTATACATAGAGATAAATACTCTAGAAGTTTTGCCTTCTCAAACTCATTGCAATAGAACGAATAACAAGAGATACATTATAACAATATGGTTCCTCCTATTTTCAAGAAGTTTTGTGTTATCTATGACATTTCTCTTGAAAAGTTACGTAGGATCAAAAGAAAAAGGGTAAATACCACCAAAAAACCTTAAACTATGTCCATTGTGACAAATTTACCCCAAACTTTTTTTTTGCAACATAAAAAACCTCAAACTATGCTCATTGTGACACATTTACCCTGAACTTTTTTTTTGTGACATAAAAAACCATAAACTATACTCATTGTGACATATTTATCATAAACTTTTTAATGTAACAGAAAAATATTTTAGAAAAATGAAAATTTGAAGTCACTATTCATCACTCGTCCATTCACTGCTTGTTCAATGAAAAACCATCCCCTCTGGCCAAAAAAAAAAAATTGAAGTCACTATTCATTTTTTTAAACACTAAATGGCATGAATAGTAACTTTAGATTTTCATTTTTTTTCAACGTTTTTTAACGTGGCACGGTGCCACTTGGATTCACGGTATATTTTTAAGTGCCACTTTTAAGTAGAAGGTAAATATGTCACAATGATATAAGTTCGGGATTTTTAGTGTCACAATAAAAAGTTTAGGGTAAATATGTCACAATGAGCATAGTTTGGGGTTTTTTTATGTCACAAAAAAAGTTCAGGGTAAATGTGTCACAATGAACATAGTTTGTGATTTTTTATGTCACAAAAAAAGTTCAGGGTAAATTTGTCACAATGGATATAGTTTAGGATTTTTGATGGTATTTTTCCAAAGAAAAATTACTCAAAAAAATTGTCAGAGCGATGGGATAGACACGGTAAAAGGTTCCGTCCAAAAAAAGAAAAAGAAAAAAAACTCATTGCAAAAAGAAGAATAAGAGGAGAAATGCTCTAATAGCATGGTTCCTCCTATTTTTTTTTTTTTATAACTTTCGTGTTATCCATGACATTCCTCTAAAAATTACGTAGAATCAACAGAAAAATCGCCAAAGCCACTAGGTAGGCGTTTGGCCAAGTGGTTGGGCAACTAGTAGAGCCATCAATATGGGTCAAAGACCCATATTTGACCCATATTTTGTATAAAATAGGTATTATATGGGTCATTAACATTTAAAGGACTCACTAAAAATGAGTCCAAAAGGTTGAAGTGAAATTAAATGGGTCAAAACTGGGCAACCCATTTTCAACCCATATTGGACCCATTTTCGATCCATAACTCTTACAAATTACAAATGGACCTAGGGCCTTTCTGTTTGTTTCACGGAAAATGTGATACTTTTGGAAATCATTTTTCAGGAAGTCATTTTTCAAGAAAATAATAATATTTTCCGATATTTAATTAATACTTAAAAATGAACTGAAAAATAATTTTTGTCCTTTGTTATGGAATTGATTTTCGGGGACCAACGATGGCGGCGGCCGATGATTGGCCGCGGCCGGCCACCGCCGCGGAGACTTGCGACCTGCCACGGTGACCGATGGCCGGCCGAGGAGACCGGCCAAGGCGACTTGCGGCCGAGGCGACTCGCGGCCGGTCGCCTCCGCCCACCCGTTGCTGCTGGCCGCGGCCGCTCACCGGAGAAAAATGAAAAAAAAAAATAAAAGCAAAATAAAATAGATTAAGTGAGTTATATAATTTTTTTTAAAATATTAGTGTGATTTGGTAATATGGATCAAAATGGGTTAGGTCGGGTATGGGTTGATTGCAGGTCGGGTCGGGTATGGATCATTGAATATGGGTCAAAATGGGTTAGACGGGTCAATATGGGTCGAACCGTATTCGACCCGACCCAAACTCGACTTGACCCACCCATTTGACACCTCTAGCAGCTAGATAGGGCCATATAGCTATACTCCTTTTAGCGCAGTGGCAGGGTGCCAGGCTTATTTTAGCGGGCGTTTGACCCTCGATGCAACCTCAATTCATTTTTAGAGTTTATTTTGTATCATAAACTCACGACGACCTAAAGAGTTTTTTGGAGCCGTCATCCAACAGAGATGAATATGTGACAATACTCCTCTTTTGTGATGTTTCTTGTGGGTTCTGGTGCGAACTAGGATTGGACAACACTTGAGTGTGAGCTCGTCGAGCAATTATTGTAATCTTTTGCAAATTATATCAAACCATCTCGCCCATCTCTTACTGTGGAGTATGCACACTACTGAACTATGTAAATCTGTCGTGTCTAGATTTTTTTGTTCTTTTTTCTGTAATTTATTTCTTACTTGAATGGTTACATTTGTTCACGAATCTATGTTATTCGTAACAGCCTACGTTGATCTTGATGGCTCCTCAATGACTGTCGAGACTTTGGCAACATTTATGTCCCATTGCCACATGGGAGTCGCTGCTTCTAAATCTGGTGGGGTTACCACCTCCATGGAGGCATCTCCTCCAGAGACGGTGGCCCATCATTGGCGGACGAGAAGCTTGAAATGGGAGGAGGAGAAGCTTGACATTTCATCGACTCGCGATGAGCTCTATGCCAGAGATGATTTTTGAGAGAGAGAGAGAGAGAGAGAGAGAGAGAGAGAGAGAGAGAGAAGGGGGGACAATACGAGGGGACGTTGCTGGGTTAGTAGAGAAAGATTGAAAAAAGCGATGCTTATCCAAATGGACTGCTGAGACGCAACTCAAAAAAAGGATTGGCATGTCTTACGTTTCAAGCGTCTGTTAACATGGGTGAAGTAAAAAATAAAAAAAAAATTGTTCCTATAAATTAATGAAGAAAAAGAAACGCATGCAAATAAAGTCCATTGGAAAAGTAGCCAAGGTACCTTCAATCTTGCATTCATTTAGCTAAAGTCCTTTGGAAAACCCTAGAGATGAAATTTGCATCTCTTCAGAATTTTAGAATGACTAAACAAAGTAGTCAAACACCATTTGTATTTGCTCAAACCTCTTTGGAGCGCTAAAGTTCTTTTCAAATACTGAATCGAATGGGGCCATAACTGAATCTCGATATGCTTGCATGGGGATAAGCATGACAAGACAAAGCTTTCTTCTGGCGGCAATCAAAGTCAAAACTATATATATATATATATATATATATATATATATATATATATATAGTGTCTTGCACCCCATTCTCTCTTGATGATAGGATATCTATGAGAAGCAAAAAGATCAGAGATTCTTTGGTGTTCCTTTATGAAACCCCATTTGCAGGAAACTGACTAGTCACTAGCAAGTGAAAGAGCAAATGCATCATTGGCCATCACATGCCCATTCAAACTAGGAATGGGTCTCTGGGTCTCCGGAGTGATGGAAAAAGAGAACACATTGAAACCCTAGGCTGACTGATTTATTCATGGGCATGTTCTGATAAGACTCTTATCCATACTAATTCGATGCCATGTCATGTACAATGGTAGGTTGGGTTCTTCAATTCATAGCCGAGAGAAATGTAGGCTTTTGATAGGTCTTATGCAATACATTGAGTATGGGCCCTGAGGTCCCTGTGTGAGAGCTCTCTGCGCCATCAAATGTTAATTTTTTCACTTAATCTTTGTGGGGTTTATTAGATTTCGAAAAATTACCCAAAATGCATGGCTTAGCAAAAGAGCTGCTAGGCTAGGTAAATGCATGCTAGCGGGCTGGAAATTTTTTAAGAATATATTTTTATATGTATAGTCCACAAAAGTTGGAAACAACCCTGAATTTCAGGGACTACTGGATTATTTTGAAAAAAAAAGGGTCAATAATTTTGAAAAGTGGAATGGATTCGAGAAGCACATTGTTGAAGTCAACGATGATGTGCTTTTGTAGGCTGAGAAGATGACAGACCTTCAATACCAAGTTGGGCCAAGTTTATCTTCGTAATAAGTACAGTTTATTAGAAGATATGTCCAATCTTGCTAACTTACTCAGCTCTATTTTTTTTTAATGTTACGTTTCTTGTTGGTTTTTTAACAAGGATAGTGGTATAAAATTGACATGGTGTGATCTGTGAAGTGATACTCTCACAGAGATGACAGCTTTTCTGGGGCGCTTTTGAACTTCTCTGAGCTGAAACTACACAGGTCAGGTCATCCCGAATCTTGTTATAGCATGAATGAACATCTCATTGTAAGTCATCCAAAGTAAAAGAAGCACAAATAATGATGTTTCCATATCTAGGGCGTTCTGACTTGTCCTAAACTTTTCATGAAAATATTCACATGTCCAGGTACTTATAAGAAATATGACGGGCCGATATTCTTCGAACCAGGAGGTTTGGCACTTTGACATCGGCTCTTCAACATCCGGGATTGTAGTATGTTCTCAGGGTTGCCCCTTTCGTACTGTCTAAATCATAAGTGTCCATGCTCCAATCATTCAATCCTTGATCTATTCTTTCATTGTAGAAGGTAGCATCTTTAACCTCCCCGTCGTCCCGTGAGGAAAGTGTCCCCTAAGTTTATTTCATAGGTTCTCTTCCTTATTGTCCCCTAGTCCTTGCCGAGACTGTCAAAATTGCTTTATTGTGCTAACCATTTGATTTATCAAGATTTCACTTACTTATATATACTTGAAGCCTCAACGGCCAACCAGTCTAAACTGATGACAAATCGAAGTTCTCGACATATGAGATTGAACTACCCACATGAACAGGAAACCAATGTATTTTTTCTTCCCTCATCCGATGAATCTATGCCCAGTGTGTCTGCGTTACTGGTGGTGGCAAAATGCTCCTTGCCTTTTCTGGCAGATGATTAGCTCTTTCGTACGTTCAGTGGCCTATTTTTCTAGAAATTATGCCATAGAGACACATATTGCCATTAAGTAATTAGAATTTCTTTCCTCCAAAGACGGTGCATCAAATCAGACTCCTTAAAAAGAATAAGTTCACAGTGATGTAGAGAGAGAGAGAGAGAGAGAGAGAGAGAGAGAGAGAGAGAGAGGCAGAACCCTCTCCACACAACTCGGATAGACTAATGTGAATGGTTGGGAGGCGAAATCCAACATAGCCCCAAGAATTTGCATTTTCCATGCTGACCATCAAATCATGTCACTTCCTGTGTTCAGAATATTTTACACAGTTTTATTTGTTAAAAAAAAAGAGTAATTTCAAAAATATTTTTCAAGTAAAAAGATAACTTATGCCGCTTAATAAAATGAATGAATGACAAATATTTTGATTGTTTATGTAGATATTTTTACATAATATTATGATATTTCACATTAATTGATTATCTCAAGCGATACACACACGGTTATTTTAAGGAAATTTTTCTCTAAATCACTCATTCTCCACAAAATAAAGAGAGTTTTAAATTACTTTTTAAATCTTATACACGGAGACAAATATGACTTTGCTCTCTTTCACTTAAGAATGGGATTCTTCAGAGCTGCCGCCCAGTCCGAATCTATATCATTGTTGTTCCAATAGCTTCCTTATGTTACAGAGAAACCAAAAAAATAAAAAGAAGAAGAAGCAGCAGCAGCAGCTTGATCACACACAAGGAGACCCAATAGTCATTGCCAGATAAATCACAAAAACACAATTTACACAGAACCATGTCACACACCTACTAACTTAGCCAACTTCTTCTCCATCCCAGGCAGCCATAACCCACCGTTTTGCAAAATCCCCACCAAGAGACACTCAAAGAGCGATATTTTTAGAGCAAACGAAGACAACAATAGACCCAAGCAAGACTAGCTTCTATAGACCCAAGGAATCATGCAACGCTACTCCGACCCCGGCCGTGGCCAGGATGGATGCGAGTCACACGTCCTGGACTTCAAAAATGTTGCGGTTCTTGACGACGATGTCATACATGTGCACGGACTTAAACTTGCTGAAGTCCTTGGGGAGTGAGATGAGGTGGACGGTGGACCTCTTGTGGAACTGGAGGAACTCTGGGTCGTCGTAGTACCTCTCCCAACCGAGCGAGGACAGCTTCGTCTCGAGGTCGGCGTACGATGAGATCACCTCGTTTGTTGGGGTGTGGACCAGCATCTTCCGCCGCCCGGTGCCACCAGACACCTCGCCCCCCGGGTTCTCCAGCCGGACGACCCCGTTCTTGAACACCCAAACCCCGGACATCTTTCTGAATGTGAGACTAGGAAAACAGAGTGTGTTTGTGTGAGGTTGGTTGATTGGGCTAGCTCTTTGGGAAGATGGCGAGTGATTGTGGCTTTGGTGGGGCGTATATATATAGGCAGGGGACGTGATGCAGAGAAAGTATATATTATCAGCTTATTACGGTAAGGGCTAAGCTAGCACGATAGTTTTTGTGTGACTGTGATAAAAACAGTATGTTATGGATCACAAATTCTTGAATGAGTAGATTCTACAATGATTTTTAATTAATTTTTTTTTGTGATTCAAAATAAATTACTAGTTTTACAGTAAATTGAAAATCGTTATATTGTCACTTTTCTAACGATAATTGTTGAGTTGGTAAATACATGTTAAGGGCCTTGTTTGGTTGTGGGTTCAGGGGCCCATTCACCAGGGGAATATTATAGTCTAAGGATACATCCAGGGCCCGGGTGTTTGGGGAAACACTTTGCCATCTTAGGTGGGGCGTGATCGGATTGAGAAGAATCCCATCTTTCTTTTTCCTAAGCCATTGAACCCACAAAGATTGAGACTCATTCTAGAAGAGGACAACCAAAGAAAGTGATTTTGTTTGTTTGTGCGTTGGGTGTATTTAAGAAAAAAGACACTACCATAATAAAACATTTGTACAATTTTCACTTTGCTGCCATAACATTTCATGCGATTATTTAAGCACTAGAAAATCACATATGGCATTATTTTAGAATAAATAACGGAGATGTTAAGATATAAATCAAACGGCGTCATTTGGCAACACAAATTTACCCGGAATTGAGAAATTAGGTTTAATTTTCTACATAAACAAGACTCTTAACCCAAAATCTTTCCTTGACACGAGAAATTAGGTATCAACCTATTTTCTTTTCAAAAACCCTAGCTACAAATTCTAATTTCAATCTGGATGGATTGTTTAGCGGTGAGGCAACCATCTTCCAGAGGCTAGTGAGGCATTTGTGAAGCCAAACATGAGCCTCATTGGAAGGTTCAACGTGAACGCTGGTTGTGGGGAGAGAGATGGCGTGTGCTGACGACTTGGAGAGGGGGGGGAGGGTGAGGATTTGGATGGCAACCTAATTTAGTCTTAAATCCCCAAATTGGGAAAGAAAGGGCTTACACTGCGTTGGTTTAAAATATTTTCGATGTTAGCATCTCTTTGGCTAGCCATATCAGATGATTTATTTTAATGTAATGTCAAGTAAGAATTACATATAGAGAAATTGTTAATGAAATCTAAAATTATGGCATTTAAGTGATTAAAAGATATTACGCTAAAGATTTTTTCCACTCGCATGCACTGTCCATCAGTTCCCTCCCACCTCTCCTAACTGACTCTATTCATTGGTTCTGACTCTAAGCGATTCCCGCCGTTTGGCCTCTCGATTCTTCCTGATTTTTTTTTTCTGTCATAGGTTACCTCTCCTCCTCCACTCTCATGATTGGGATCTTGGTTTAGAATGCTCTCTTGGCCTCTATGACAGATCTGTTTTAGGTCTCCATGGCCAGGCGTCTGCTGAATTGGGATGTAAATATCTCATAAAAGCCTTCTACCTTGGCAAAGGCTAATCCTGCTGAAAATCTCATGCCTTCTAAGCAAGACTCTGGAGTTCGCTTGATGTCAACCAAAGGTGGCCCTACCCCTATCATAGCTCCTGTCCCGATGAAGTGGAAAATGGTTACTGCTGCAAATGTTGCTAGGATTTCTTCTGCAAAGAGACAAGGTCCACAAGACCCATGCCCCAGTAGATGGGGTCGAAACCATGGAAAGACTCTATCCAAGCCACCCTAATCCCCTACTCGAGCCCTTGAAGAAACTAATCGTTCCTCCTAGCGCTCCTGGGCTTTGTGGCAAAGTTAGTAGCGAAAGGTTATGGCTTAACCTATATCCCTCCCACTGTTGTCGGTAATAAGGGGTTGATATTAGGGATGAGCGGTTTCAGGTTCTGTACAGGTTCTACCTAGAACCTGAAACCTACCCGTCTATACAGGTTCCTCATTTTGTGGAACCTGAAACCTACCCTGCATATCTTGGAACCCAGAACCTATCCTGTCACAGGTTTCGGGATCGGTTTCAAGTTCCACCCAGGTTCCATATGTATTCTTAGTTGAATGATTACAGTGAATAATCACATTTAATGACCATCACCTACTATTAAAATTTATTGACCACAACTCATATTTAGAAACGAAAAATATGAAACATTAATAAAGTAAAAGTCTTAATGATAAAGTGGTTCTGGATTACACACTTAGCATTGGATATTATGGAATACCGCAAGATGACGCAAATACATATACCAAGAAAAAAATATAAAAATTTACTTCAGGGTTCAGGTTCCACCTACCTAGAATTTGGAACCTACCCGTCAGAACAGATTCCCTAATTTTTGAAACCCGAAACCTACCCTCCATACTTTGGAACCTGGAACCGACCGGTTCTATGGGTCCGGTTTCTCAGGTTCCAAGTTTTACCCTGGAACCATGCTCACTCCTAGTTGATATCTTGAATAAGATCCTTGAGGCAAGTAATCCCAAATGAAAAGAATGTTTGGTTGGTTATTTTGTTGGAAAAAAAGCTCTCCTCTGTTGACACATGATTTTTAGTTTGTTTTATTTTTAGAAAATTTTAGAAAATATAAAAAAAATTAAAAAATTGAAAAAATTAACTTTAGTGACCTTGACCAAGCCTAGATAACCATTTTGACTAAAAAATAATTTTTTTATATTTTTTTTTGCATTTTTTAACATTTTTTTTGAAAATAGAAAAATACTTGAAAATTCACAAAAAATAGCATTTGAGGCAAAAAAAAAAACAAAAAAATAGTCAGTATTTTTTTTTTAAATTTCTATTCATTTTGGCCAAAGAAAATTCAAAACCATCAATTCAGAATTGTGGTATGAGTGCTACACAATTTAAGATAATACACCCTCCATCACCATATTTAGCCGGTCATAGAAAATGACCCAATAAAGTACCTTTTAGAAAAGCCAGCTTTAATTGGAAAATTAGCTAAATGACAGGTCCTTCTATCAAAATTTGACCTTAGGAGTTCAACTCAGAAGCCTACTAAAGGATAAGTCATAACGAATATGTCGGCAGAAAATACCTAAGGATTTAATATCCCAAGCAACGAAAAGTCAGAAGACCACATTTCAAACTTGTCTGAGGATAGGTGGAAAATATATTTTGATGGGGCCGTAAACCTCACCGGATCTGGAACTGAGGCAATTTTAATATCCCTAGAGGGACAACATTATCCAATCACCGCAAAGCTGATATTCCCATGCACCAACGATATTTCTGAATATGAGGCATATATCCTAGGGCTACAGTTAGCCCTCACCATAAAGGTAAAGAAGTTACAAGTGTATAGATATTCCATACTAATCATTTTGCAAATCCAACGCAAATGGAAGATTAAAGATTCCAAGCTTATCCATTAGCATAAGTTCTTAGAAGAAGTAATCGGGGAATTTGAAGAGATCGATTTCAAATATCTGCCGAGAATTCAGAATCATTTTGCTGACACCTTGGCTACTTTATCATCTATGCTATAAATGACGGAAGGCTTAGACATCAAACCATTGAGAGTTTATATTATCAGACAACTAGCTTATTGCATGTTGATCGAAGAAGGGCTTGACGAGTAACTCTAGTATCACAATATCAAAAACTACCTACTGAAAGGTGAATACCCTCTAGGGAACCAAATGGGAGATTAAAAATATATAGCCAAGATAGTCGCAAAGTTCTTTCTTAGCGGCCATACTTTATATAAGAATTCAATTCAATCTTATTGAGGTGCGTAGACACCAAAGAAGCGAATTTGCTCATAAAGGAAATTCACGAAAGGGAATGCGGATAACACATGAATAATCATCTCCTCTCCAAAAAGATTATGAGACTCGATTACTATTGGATGATCATAGAGTCGGATTGCAACCGGCATGTGAGATCTTGTCATTAGTGTCAAGTATATAGAGACAAGATCAATGCTCCCCCAAACGAACTGCATCAAATGTTTGAAGCCTGGCCTTTTTCTATGTGAGTGTCGCGACTCGAAAAAAATTTAATTTTTTCAATCGGGTGAACGGATTATCAGGTTAATTGACTAACCTAATTCGGATCCTTCCAAGTCCAACCGAATTACAACTTAAGTTCTTTTCATGCAAAGATTTTTGATTTGGAGTCGCCACTAATCATTTTTGGTAGGTCGATTAGAAATCTAAATAAATTAGCGGGAGAACTAATTTATTTCTGCGAACTAGAAAAAATGAGTTCGGGGACTTGATTACGTTAGATCATTCTAACATCCTTTCGATACCATTTTATTTCATGAAAGCTCATTTGGAATGATTGGGAAGAAGTTTGTGTCAAACTGACCAGAAAGGTAAAAATGGTCATTTTTCAAGGATCGGGAGGTGGAAACATCAAAAGTAGGATTGGCTAGTCGAAAATTTTTTTTAGTTGGTTACGTGTAAATGACAACACAAATACGAATGCGGCATGTGGATATGGAGACATACGAGTATGATATAACATAATCGAAATTTAAATCAATTCATTTGGGTAAGAAAATTCTCGAAGATTTAATGGCTAGGATTGTTACCTGATTTGACAGATTTGATTGTCGAATTCGGACCTCGTGTCACCTTATGGATCAAAATTGCGGCTCGAACGATGATGATGAACTCGTGATTTGTGTTGATCGGTAGAGAAATTAGTGATGGTAACACCTAGATTTAAACTCCCACCATCTTCAAGACTCTCTTTAAAAAAAGGATTTTCTCTTTTTGTTTTTCTTTCCCACTAATTTTTTTTCAATCTCCCAAAGCTCTCTCAAGCATCTAAAATTTTCTTTCTCCCAAAAGAATCTTCCTCCCCAACTCTCTTCTTCTTCTTTTTATAGCCAACTCATTTATCTCTCATTCTAATTTCTCCACTAACTCTATTTCCCATTCTAATTTCTCCACTAACTCTTCTTCATCTTCATTTCCTTTTCTCCATCACTATCTCACATTCTAATTTCTCCACTAACTCTTCTTTATCTTCATCTTCCCTTCTCCATATTTATCTCCCATCCTACTAACTCTTCTTCATCTCTACTTCTCTTATTTATTCTTATCTTATTTTCTCTATCTATTCTTCTCCATCTCCTTCTCTCCATCTTCCCTTCTCCATCTCCTCTTCTCCATCTTTCCTTCTCTATTCTAACTTCTCCACTAACTTTTCTTTTTATTATTTGCAAAATAATCCCTCAAGTGTTAGGTATTTGCACTCTAATCCTCGAGCTTTAAGTATTTACAATTCAGTTCCTGGAGAAATATTTCTTTAAGTTCAAATCTCCTCATAATTTTTGACACATCTCCCTTATGTTTAGTCGAAATTTACGTTATGTCAAATTTAAGCTCATTTCCTGCCGCTGAAGATAATGCAAAATTTAATTAAAGCCCTTTTGCAAAATTGAGTTATTCTAGGTATAATTGGGCCAAGATGAAAATTTAAAATATTAGAGAATAATGTCACAACTCCTAAAAGTGAAAAATGAAAATAAATTGATTCAAATTAAATTTTTTTTGCCCGATTCGAGATTATGCTTGTGAAGAAATATACGACCCCGAATTGGATTTTTTTTTTAAATTTGCGTTGGCCAACATGAAAGGGAATTTAAAAGAAAAAATTGACCATTTTTATGTATTTTTGTGGCTTCAAATACTATTATTTATTAAATATTTTCCTAATTTATAAAAAATATATAAAAAATGAAAAAAGTATGAAAAATTATTTTTTGTTCAAAAAGGTTACCTAAGCTTGGCCAAGGTCTCCAAAGTTGATTTTGCAATTTTCTCATTTTTCTTGATTTTTTTATGAATTTTCGAAATTAAAAACATCGAAAAATACTGAAAATATGAAAAATTATTTTTTGATCAAAATTGATTCCCTAGCTTGGCCAAGGTCCCCAAAGTTGATTTTTCAATTTTTTGAATTTTTATGGATTTTCTATTAATTTTCCAAAATAAAAATACCGAAAAATACTGAAAATATGAAAAATCATTTTTTTGGTCAAAATCGGTTCCCTAAGCTTGACCAAGGTCCCCAAAGTTGATTTTTTTTTATTTTATGAATTTTAAAAGAGAAAAGATGATTAAAAATCATGTTCAACAGTGATGAATCAATATGATTGGGCCGATAGCGTTAAAGTTTCTAACGGACATCGTTTTTTCTTGGTGGTAATCAATTACTTCACTAAGTGGATTGAGGCCAATTCATATGGTAGCGTTACAGTCAAAAGTGTTGTAAAGTTTATCAAACGAGATATCATCTCAAGGTATGGGACACACTAAGTCATAATTACAGACAACGGTTTCAGCTTGCACAACAAGATGGTTAAAAACCTCTTGGATCAATTTAAAATCAAATACCTCAATTCTTCTCCTTACCATTCATAAATGAATGGAGCTGTAGAAGCGTCAAATAAGAATATTAAGAAGAACCTATCTAAAACTGTAAAGAACTTTCGAGATTGGCATAAGAGCTTGCTATACGCATTAATGGCATACTGAATTTCAATTCAGACTTCGACAGGGGCAACACCCTGTTTTTTGGTATACAGCATGGAAGCTGTCCTCCCTGTGGAAGTTGAAATCCTTTCCCTACGAATAATTTCACAGTTGGGGACTTAGTTGTGAAGAAAGCGCTTCTAAGTGTCCCCCATTCTGGGGGCAAGTTCGCATTGAACTATGAAGGTCCATACATAGTCCAGACGTTTCTACTTGGCGATGCCCTGATTCTTGTGAATATGGATAGAGAAGAATTGGCGAATCTTGTAAATGCAGACGCTATCAAGAAATACTATCCTTAAATAAATGGAGACTTGATCAGCCCTATTACCCATGGATATCGAAGTCACATTAAAAATAATACATGCATTCCATACATGCACGCTTGCATCCACATCTCTTTTTTCGTATTACAGGGCTGATAAAAATTCCTAAATGGAGAAAATAACTTAAATGACCTTACCTAGATTAGAGGATTATGAAGAAAAGGGACTCCAAGAGATAAATTATCTATTGATGTGCACAATTCATAATCAAGGGTAGCAGTTGTATCGTTCCAATTCTGTTAAACATGAGAACGTACACTAACTCTTAAACCATTTTTGTTTCCCTAGGGAACTCCAGGCACAGTAGGCAAGTAAGTAACCCTTACTCTAAGACTTTCTAATTTCCCACGTTATAATAATCAATAGCTTGCACAATAAGCAAAAATCCTCGAAATTACCTCATTTGCATTTTCATTCGGAAAAATTTAAAGTAATCCAGAGATATTTGAGACAAACATACATCATGATTCCCCAATGAAGATTAAATTTTTGACGAAATTGAAATGAATATTCAAGTGAGGGCGTTTAGACCTATCAAACTGGAGTAACTTAGAATCTGAGAGGCAAACCACACCCAACACCTCCCTACATACTTGAGTGATGAGTGAAGGAAGGGTGAGATAAAAAAAAAATCTTTGTCTATGAACGTTGGGATCATTTGTAGTGATTACATAGATTGAAATGATGAAGGGTGTCTTCCTTTCTCTATCCTAAACACATAATAATCTTTTGCAAACCTATTTAAGTCTACAAAAGGAGAATTCCAAGAAATAACCCTGTCAAGAACCACCCCACTATAGGGCAATTGGGAGGTTCATTAGTTGATTCCTTAGAGAATAGATCGAGGTAAAACTTCATTGTGCTAAGTTGTATCAACCTTTTTGTGATAGCTTCGGGTGGTATTCCGTGAAGATTTGAAACATCAAAGTGAGGGAGAGTAATTCATTTCTCTATCCTACATACTTTATCCTTTGATGAGCTAATTTAAGCCTTTAAATCTTCATTTCTAAGCTTAGTTGGTGATCACCTCCCTACACTAGGGTAATGCATGTGATTTATCAACAAAAGAGTAAGGTCATAAATGAAACAATCTTTCATGCTTCGCCTAGAAAAGACTATAAAAATATGCAAAAGTTAGTGAGATTTAGGGCTAAC
The DNA here is from genome assembly GCA_016432845.1 of Psidium guajava. Classification (NCBI taxonomy): domain Eukaryota; kingdom Viridiplantae; phylum Streptophyta; class Magnoliopsida; order Myrtales; family Myrtaceae; genus Psidium; species Psidium guajava. The sequence goes on from CM028228.1 coordinate 30,856,933, forward strand.
AAAAGCAAGGTATCTGGTAAAAGTAAGGCCAAAGCCCATTGTTGAAAGAAGAGCCATAATATTTGAAAATTGATTGAGAAGAAATATAAATGATAATGTCAAAAGGTAAGAGGGCTAACAAAAGTAAGGTACCTAGTAAAAATAAGGCCAAAACCCTTCATAGAAGCAAAAGTCATGATATTCAAATAATAATAATAATAATAATAATAATAATAATAATAATAATAATAATAATAATAATAAATGTGACGAAAGTGAAATATATCAATAAGAATGTAACGAAGACAACCGATGTCTAGAGCTTAGTTGAAATAAGCATCTAGAAGACTTTTTGAAGTTCAAAGGTATAGGTCTATCCCCAGCGGATATAATAGTTGGTAATGATGCAAGGGTGATTATTGACCTATTGTACCTCTCATTCTAAAAATGGCATTTCCGAGCCTATCTTGAATCAATGTTACAACCTATCCCAAAGCCTTTCCTGAATAAGATGTTTCAAGTCAACACGGGATTTCACACAAGAAGCTACTACTTAAAGGAGTAAGTACAATTTTGTCTTATCTGATCTTTAAGGTTCTTGACTTGTAAACTCAAAGAAGATACTTTTAAAATTCGACTCTTTTTTAAGCCTCGAAGTGCTTACCTCTTGCATAAGCCTTTGACCAAATTTACATTACGATCTCTTAAAAGACTTTCTTTGATTAACAAAGACGTATGCATTGCAAATAATCCCGAAATTCTTGACATAGGATTCGAGTAATAGTTTGAGTGTTTTTAAAAATCTTCCCTAATAAGGGGACGACACCATTCAGAGTGAGATTGCGAGAAGCCCTCTCTGATAAATGTGCTTCAGTTGATATTACTGACCAAACTCATCTGGTGATTTCAGATCTATTGATTCAAAATTATCCTCATAAGGGATTTTAATCATGTATGTATGTTGCAAGATATCCTGGATAACTATCTTGTGCCACATTGTATTTATTGAAGTGAGTTTATATGGCTCACAAATAATCATCATAGGAGCATGGCTCATTTCGAAAAAACTTGGAATATTCGAAATATCAGAAATCTTCTAACTTTTTCCTCTTCAATGTAATAATATGGGTTTGAGCTTCTACAGGTTTTTTGGTTTTACCAAGATCTTAGAATGGCACCCTTCTTGTAAGATAAATCGGATTTAAGTTTCTGCAGGTTTCTGGTCATCCCAGACCCTAAGATGGCACTCGAGAGAAAAAGTGACTTTTATGTAATTTCTTATAAAGTCCTTCGTAGAGGCATTCCTTCGGTAGATCCTATATCGGGTGAACATCCATAAAGTCTTTCCTACAGGCATAAAGTCCTTCCTATAGGTATTCCTTCGATTGATCCCATGTCGAGTGAACTATTTCCAAAGTCCTTCCTATAGGTATAAAGTTCTTCCTGCAGGCATAAAATCCTTCTTACATGCATAAAATCTTTATTACAGACATTCCTTCAATAGGTCTAACATTGAATGAACCGTTTCCAAAGTCCTTCTTACAAGTATAAAATCCTTCTTACAGGCGTTCCTTCGGTAGATCCCACATCGAGTGAATTGTCTCTAAAGTCCTTTTTACAAGTATAAAGTCCTTTTTACAGGCATTGCTTTGGTATATTTTATATCCGATGAACCTTTTTCAAATTCCTTTTTACAAGTATAAAGTCCTTCATACAGGCATTCCTTCGGTAGATCTCACATAAAGTGAACTGTCTTTAAAGTCCTTCCTATAGGCATTCCTTCGGTAGATCCCACATCGGGTGAACCGTCTCTAAAGTCCTTGCTATAGGTATAAAGTCTTTCTTATAGATATTCCCTCGGTAGATCCTATATCGGGTGAACTATCTCTAAAGTTCTTGTTATAGACATATAAGTCTTTTTTATAGGTATTCCTTTGGTAGATCCCACATTAGACGAACCATCTCCAAAGCCCTTCTTACTGGCGTAAAGTCCTTCTTACAAGTATTCTTTCGGTAGATCCCACATCGGGCGAACCATTTTCAAAGTCCTTATGAGAGGCATAAAGTCCTTCTTACAGGCATTCGTTTTGTAGATCCCACATCGAGCGAACTGTTTTCAAAGTTCTTCCTACAAGCATGAAGTCTTTCCTACAGGCATTTTTTCGGTAGATCACATATCGGGTGAACCGTTTTCAAAGTTTTTCTTACAGGCATTCTTTCGGTAGATCCCACGTTGAGCAAACTATTTTCAAAGTCCTTCCTACAGGCATGAAGTTCTTCTTATAGGCATTCCTTTGGTAAATCTTACGGGTGAACTATTTTCAAAGTCCTTCTTACAAACATAAAATCCTTCTTACAGGCATAAAGTCCTTCTTACAGGCATTCCTTCTATAGTCATACATTGGATGAACCATTTCCAAAGTCCTACATAAAGACATAAAGTTCTTCCTATAGGCATTTCTTTGGTAAGCCTTACATCAGGTAAACGGGTCAGTAGAATCCTTTCATTAGGAATTTTTTATGGGTTGACTTACCATACAGGTCAAATCTTAGTCAATTTCAATCAGTATAATCCTTTCATTAAGAATCTTCTCTGGATTGACCTACCATATATGGGTCCAAATTCAATCCCCCTAAGACATTCTTATAATAAATCCTTAGGCTCCCACTCCATTATCAGTAAATTAGTCAACAACATCTATATGGCAAGTAGTTAAGTTTGAAGTAAGTCTCTCGACTCTTCTTTCTTTCACACGTATCAAAAGGGGCAGGATGAATTTTGGATTTGAGCTTTCGTAGAAGGAATTAGGATGGGATGCCACGGCTTTTCCTTTTTTCTAATAGAGTCCGCTAGATCTCAAATATCATTTTATCTTTAAGAGTGATCTCTCACGAGACTCCTCTTAAAGAGGGGCAGCCGTTGACACTTGATTTTTAGCTTGTTTTATTTTTAGAAAATTTTAGAAAATCCAAAAAATTAAAAATTGAAAAAAATTCAACTTTGGTGACCTTGACCAAGTCTAAGGAACCATTTTGACTAAAAAATAATTTTTCATATTTTTTTCTTTTTCAATATTTTTTAGAACAAAGAAAAACACTTGAAAATTCATAAAAAATAGCATTTGAGGCGACAAAAATACAAAAAATAGTCAATATTTTCCTTTTAATTTTCCATTCTAATTAGGAATTGTGGTTCACCTAGTTAGTCATATTTTTGGATTAACTACCAAAAATTCATGAAATTTCATTTTAGCCCGTTAATTTTCCATTTTTGTATTTTCAGATTCGTGACATTTCTCTATTTTTCATAATTATATTCCAACCTAAAAGTTCACGGAATTATCATGTTTTCATGAAAAAAGACCGAAAAATGCAATTTTTATTTTTGGAAATTAGTCCCTAAAACACTTAAAATTGAATTAAAAATTTTCTAAGGACTAAATAAAAAAATCGAGGCACGTCACCCTTTAGTTTTTGACATTCTGAATCCATTGGTGGCACTAGTTTTTATAGAAAGAGTCATCTAAGGTTTAAATTTTGCAAAATGGATTTTCGGGTTAAACTTGAAAATTGGCGCTTTTATGCAAATCCTTAGAAAGTTTTGGGAGAAAATTCATTTTTCAACGAAATTCATGCTCCTGAGTTTGATTTTGGCATTAATTTCGAATAATTTCGACAAGATTGGGGCTAATTTGGGATTTTTAACCCAATTGAGTCAATCGGGTTAGGTTGAGGAACTCGGTCAACCCATTGACCCGTTTTGCTTGAGAAACGAAAACCAACTTCACCTCTTCTCACTCTCGCGCGTTAATAGATTTTGGTGGGGGGGGTTCTAATGAACTCTTAGGCACTTTTTGGATATAAGAGAGAGGGTATTATCATCAAAGGAAAGGGATTCAGTTAAAAAACACAACAACCGATTTTAGAGAGAGAGAGAGAGAGAGAGAGAGAGAGAGAGAGAGAGAGAGAGAGAGAGTGTGTGTGTGTGTGTGTGTGTGTGTGTGTGTGTGTGTGTGTGTGTGTGTGTGTGTGTGTGTGTGTGTGTGTGTGTGTGTGTGTGTGTGTGTGTGTGTGTGTGTGTGTTTGGCGGAAGCTCTGTACATCCACCATTGAAGAAGAGGATCCGAAACTTTGAGCTCGGATTCATAGCAATCTAGGAAGAATCAAGCTTCGAGACTTGATTGACAAGCACCATGGAGTCACGAGGAATCGCCAGAACCCCAATGCTCGCCATTTAGTCACTAGAAGGGGTACACATCATTATCGAGCTTGAGCTTGGTCATCCATGGCCAATTACCATATACTGGATCGTTTCTCTTGAAATTTGCTCCAATCATATGGAAATCCATCCCTCACCTTGTATCCCTAGATTTTTTACCTTGATTTCTACATTGAACCTTCAAACCAAGCTCGCCTTGACTGGACTTACCTATGCTTCACTAGACAAAACTACGCGAAATCGAGCTCCTAGGATCAATAGGTAAGCTTTTTAGCACCCTTGGATGTCATTTGATGAATTAGATCGCGTGTTTAACGTGTGTTTACGAGTTTGATCTACTTTGGAATCTGCAAATTCTGGCTGGAGTTATTACCTGTGTTAGGGTAGTCTGTTGACATTGGTTTAGTGAAATTTGAGCTTAGGAATATTAGTTGGACAAGATAAGATCGGCTTGGTTGAAAAGTGTCGATTCTTAGGTTCGTTTTTGTATTTTCTGGCAAGGCTATCGAAATTATTGCTAGAACAGTGACTCCAGCGAGGCACTCTCCATCTTCTCCAGTGGGAGGTTGATGATGTGACGTACACATAAGAAAATAGAAAAAACATTTCTCGAATTTAAAATTGATTTTCGATATAAAAAATTAAAATAGATCAGATGGTGTACATAGTGCCACGTGTCAAGATCATTTTTAATAATAAAATTACTTTCCGCTTTGAAAGTCATTTTTTTTTCATAAAAGATAAAAAAATAAAAAAAATAAAACTGATCGAATGGTCATGGATTAACCACGCCGTTCGATCGTGGCTGTAGACTTCAAGAGAGATCGGATGGCTAATATTGGGTAACGTGGTGCATTCTCGAGCCTAGGATTAGAAATTGGGCAAGAAAATTAGAAAAAAAGATCAAAGATTTTAGAGAATTTTGTAATTCAAATAAAAAATGCAAAACTGCATCTTTTTGAGAACCAGGTCAAGCTTGCGTGGGCTTGGGCTAGGTTCTAGGTTTATGGGCCGGGTCAACTTGACCTGATCCAAAAAATTAAATAAAAAAGTAAAAAATTTGGAAAATGCAATGAAAATCCCAAAAAAGGAAAAATTGGTAAAAAATCATAACAAATTCTAAAAAATTCCCGAAAAATCAGGAAAGATTCAAAAAAATTCTCAAAAATTGTGAAAAATAGGAAATGACCACATTCAATTGGTTGGATCTATTTTCATAATTTTGAATTTTCGAGCCTTAAAAAATGACCATTTTGCCCCTCTGGTTAATTTGACCAAAATCCTTCCAAATCATCATGAACTCATTTGATGCATTCCCGAAGCCCTTAAGGTTTCTCTAGGCTATACTTTTAACTTGATTTGATGTGATTTCTCCATATGTGTTGATTCATTGATTGCGCACTTATTTTGATGATTGTAATTGATAAAACTAATAATCCCACAAGTATGAACCCTTTGGATTTTTTGGACTTACCTTACTCAAAAAGCATTTGTATGAATTTTATAGATTAGAAAATCACTCAAGTTAGGTACCAAAAGAGCGTCGATCGACGAGTTGACGTAACTAAGTTCTTGAACACATTTCTCTAGTTTTCGTAGAATCGAACAATCTCTCCTAATCGCTCGATAGGGTTTCCAATCATACCTTCCAAGACATGATTGGTGGCAAATCCGATGACATGCATACTGATCACATGTCACCCGATGCACTAAGGTCGATCTTGATTTTAAATTCTCCCTAGCACGATTTGGTATGGGCCTGGGAGGACCTGCGCTTTTTGATTCGATCTCTCGATTGCCATGTTCGAGCAAGCAAGATCCCGAAAGGTAGTCCATTAGCTCTATTCTCATCAAGGAAGGGTTGCAACACCCTTCAAACTTACTAAGACGATAGCTAAGAACATTTGGGGATCATATTTGGCTGAGTGATGGCTAGCGATAATGGATTCTTTTTTTCTTTTTTCATATTCCAGATATTAAGTTTCGTTGGAAGGCCCTTACCAATGAGCCACAAAATTTTGCAAAAGTGCCTCTTATTCTTCGACAATGACACCCCTTATAGACCTCAAAATAGGACAGCTTAAATTCCTATTTGTTTGGGTTCGGTTGAGGAATATCCCATATGTGTTCGGGCATCATTGCGATAGTTAGTGCTCTTAGTGGGCCTCTTTATGTGGATCTCCAAACGGAGAGTATGAAAGTGATCTCCTATGTCCATGTGTGTATTGAGATCAATGCTATGTAGCCACTATATGGTTTTGTGGAGGTATTGTTGAATGGTGAGGACCGCTTGATAAAAGTCGATTATTAATGGAAACTTATCCCATCTTCTACCCGTGGCACGATTGGTCACAAATTTCCAACCATCACCTCAAACCATAATGATGTATCAATGACTACTCCACTTGCTGTTGATACAACTTTGCCTCCTTAACCTACTAAAGGTTGGAAAAGTGTCGGGAAAAAAAGGTTAATCAACAGTTAAGCTCTGTACCTCTGTTTCTACTGATATACCTATGATACCAGACCTCCTAGCATCGAAGAATGATTCTGAGGCTGCAGCTACACCCACAATATCAGATTATGTAGTTTTGTATACCTCTGTTTTTGCTGATATTACTATAGCTGCACCTACATCAGACCTTGCAGCACCTCGGAATGATTCTATGGCTTCATCTAAATCAGAGGATGTTAATGAAGATGAGGCTAGTAATATAGGTAGCGAGGAAGATGAGGAATCCCCCTAGTTCTTCCCATCACCCATGAGAAACTTGCTAATTCGCAGGAGGCCACCTCTCTTGGCAAGCAACCGATAATTTGTCCCCCTCTTGTGGTGGATAGACAATAAGTGCTAAGCTTAGATGATAGCCATAGCTCGGTTAAAATGACTAGACCGACCTCTACAAGAAAGAGGCAGGGTGGACAAAGAAAATAGTAACTCGTGCCCTTTGTTGTACATACATAAATAGGTGTTTAGATAATTAGGGTCTTGTTAACCCTTTGAAACAAGCTGATATTAGAAATCTAGTTAAGGCCAATAACTTCTGTTATATTGGCATTCTTTAGATTAAGGTACCTTCATCCCTATTCTCTAATATCTCATCTACTATATTACTTGGTTGGAAGTGAGCTGTGAATTATGAATATCTGGGTTGGGTGGAACCCCTTGCTTGTGAAATTTGTTGTATCTTCCTCTTCCTCTCAAGTTATCTATGGACACATGCAGCTCTTGGCCATCAACAAGGCCTGTTGTTTATCTATGACTTATGCAAAGCAGCCTTTATATCTTATCAAACTTTGTGAGTAATCTTATTTAGACCAGTGTCGCCTTGGTTTCTACCACAATGGGATATTGGTAGGTCTAATGTTTAGCTCTCTTCTTTTGATGAGTTTGGTCCTTGTCTTGCGCAAGCTAACATGGAGGATCTTAGTTATATCGACCACAGGTTCACTTGGTTTACGTCTCCAGGTGCTAGTCATAAATAGATGAAAATTGACTGGGCCCTCATTAATGCTCAATGGAGCAATGATTTCTCCTTTTTCGAGGCGTCATTCTTAGCTCTAGGGATATCTGGCCATTCCCTTTTGATTATCAAGATGATGGCTCCTATCAACTTTAAAAGACCCTTCAAGTTCTTCAATTTTTAGATGTCTCACCATTCTCTCTTGATGTTGGTCTCTTAGGTGTGGGATATCCAAATGTTTGGAACTCCTAGGTTCATCTTATGTTGAAAGCTCAAGGTGTTAAAGGTCGGCTCAAGCAACTCAATAAGAAATCTTTTTTTTGATATTTCTACCCGTATAGCTAAAACTAGGGATGCTTTAACGTTCATTCAGGATTCCTTCATCTTGGATCCCTTTAATCAATTATTGGCTAATTAGAAGATGGACTGAGTGCGTACTTTTTTGGTTTTCTATCTTCAAGAGAAAGCATTTTATAAGCAAAAATCTCAAATTCAGTGGCTAAAAGAAGGAGACATGAATACCAAGTATTTTCACCATTCAGTGAATAAGTTAGCTTCGGAATAGAATTCTCTCTATTACAGATAGCTCTGGGAATCTTATCACTAATCCGACATTGATACAACAACACATAGTATTCTATTCCAAAGACTTGCTTGCACCCTTAATTCTATCTCAGCCCTCAACCCAAGAGCACTACCTCAATTATGCTCAGGTACCATTTCTTGTACAGCTTATATCTATTATTCAAGTTCACCACACCTTGTTCTTCTTAGCCCCTAACAAGGCCCGAGGCCTAATGAATTCAATGCGGATTTCTTTAAAAACACATGGGATATCATTGGTTCGATTGTGGTATTGGCAGGCAAGGATTTTTTCGAATCTAGTAACTTACTTCGAGAGATTAATGCTATAATTCTCTCCCTTAAGGTTATAGTCCTTAATGTTGCTGCCATGAATAACTTTAGACCCATTGTCTATTGCAACACTATATACAAGTGTATTTCTAAGACTATGGCCAATAGATTGGCATGTGTTCTGCCTACTCTTATTAGCCTCCCTCATAATGCATTTGTGAAAGGTCATCAAATTAATGACAATATCCTCCTTGCTCATGAACTTTTTTTTTTTATGTATTTCACCATGAGCTATATTTGCCGAAGTGTGCTATCATGGTTGACTTTCAAAAGGCCTATGATATAGTGGACTGGGACTTTGGAGTTGGTTCTAGAAGCTTTTGGTTTCCCCGTTGCTCTAATCAATCTCATCATGATATTTATTCACACCTCTAATTTTTCTATATCAATTAATAGCGAACTACATGGCTTCTTCTTTAGTGGAAGAGGCATTCGACAAGGGGATCCTTTGTTATCCTATCTTTTCACACTTGTTCTAGATATATTTACGGCCATCTTCAATGTGCAAACTTGATAACTAGCTTTCAAATTCTTCTGGAGGTATATGACTACTAAGCTCTCTCATCTCTTCTTTACCAATGATGTTGTTTTGTTTGCTGAGGCAAATTTGGTGTCCATAATTCTGTTGAAGGATGGACTCAATAGATTCTCTAATTGGTCTGGCTTGATGCTTAACACAAACAAGACCGAAAATATTCTTTTCGGGGGGCTTGGAGGAACTACTGGGTCGGATTCTCCATACTCTTGGATTCCAACAAGGTATATTGCCAGTCAAGTATTTGGGTATTCCTATCATAGCATTTAGACTCAATAAGATGGAATGTAATATCTTAGCGAACTCTACACTGCTAGAGCCCAATTTTGGTCTCAACGATTCCTCTCTTTTACTAGTCGGTTGCAACTCATCAAATTAGTCCTACATGCCATACATGTTTGTTGGGAAAGTGATTAATACAACCCAAATATGTCATATCCCGTATTGAGTAGATACTAAGGCAAGTTTTATGGAAAGGCCTGAACCTTGGCAGAGGTGTTGCTAAAGTTTCTTGGGACGATGTATGTCTCCCTAAGGAGGAAGGGGGTGTTGGCATCTATAGGCTTATCGATTGTAACAAGTTGGCTAAATTCAAACACATTTGAATTCTCTTTACTAATAAGGAATCCTTATCGTGCAAATAAATTCACTCAACTTTTTCTAAAGAACAAGAACTTTTGGATAGCTTTTATACCAACTTCTTGTTCTTGGGCTTGGAAAAAAAATTCTTGATTTCTACTCAAAATTTGAACACCTCTTTAGGTCGCAGCTTGGTAGTGGTCACTCAGTGTCTTTCTAGATTGACTCTTAGTGTTAGAGAGGATTTCTCAACAAGATTTTCTCTAGTTTCGACATCTATCATTTGGGTATAAAATGAAAGGCGACAATGTCAGACCCTTTCTCCTCTTCTGGTCATCAATCTCATTTCTTGGCATCTAGGTTGGAGCCTCTTCCTTCTCTTAATGATTGGGGTAGTGATTATTTTATTTGGCCGGGTCATTCCTATGGAGTCTTCTCTATTGCTATTACATGAGATCACGTTTGTCGTAGAGGGCAGGTTGTGCCTTGGCATTCCTTCATTTGGGATCATGCTTTTACTCCTCGCCACTCCTTTCTCCTATCGCTAATCATGCTTAATAGACTGTCCACCAAGGTCTTATTGCTTTTCTACAATAAAATTTTGAATGCTGCCTGTGCTTATTGTAATTATAGACCTGACTCTATCGACCATCTCTTCTTCAGTTGCTGTACCATTGGAGCCCTCGTACTTTTTTGGGTTGCCAAGCACAATTTTGCTTGGCATAATAGGTGCTGGTGGGACAACCTCCATTGGGCTATGCAACATATTCATAGTCATAGTTTTTATTAGATTATTGCCTTCTTTTCCTTCGTGCCTTATGCCACATCATATGGAAGAAGAGGAATTACATCCTTTTTCGTAATCAGACTCTTTTTTTGTCAACTACCAAGAAGCATCTTGAGAAGGTTATTAGGAGAAAGTCCTGACATTCAATCATGTTGAAAACACTTCTAGAAATTGGAGGATGCAAGCAAGCTGGGGTGTCAACCTTGTTGGTTTTTATTTGATTGATGGTTCTTGTCTGGCTTGTTTTTGGTTTTTATTGGTCGCCTTTTTTGTCTTCTACTTTCTCTTGTATTTTTTTGGAATTTTAGTCCATCTCTTTTTTTCTAATCCTCGCTATCGTTACACCCATAGTGACACTTACTGATGTCACCATGAGTGTAAGGCCTATGGTATTGGGCTTCGCTCTTGTATATCTAAGTGTTGGTTAAAGTCAATACAAATCTTACCTTTACAAAAAAAAGAAAAAGAAAAAGAATATGACGCCAAAGAGAGGGGCATACAAAAATTATAACATATTAGTATCATTTTCCTAATTTAACTATATCAAGGTATTTAATAGATACACTGACCATTTATTTACACAAGCACCATCATTTGATGACATTCAAAGAGATTTGATTATACTAAGTAATACATTCTATGATTTGGATTACCGATATGAGTGTAAATTTATATTACCCATACGATTAACATATCAACCTCCTTGAAGTTGTCTTGTCCTTTTTTCCCCCCGCCTACCTCTTCTTTTTCCCTTTGTGGATTGCAAACACTCTTTTGCACTCTTGTCTCCAGCCACGGCTAATGCTGCGACCTCCAGCCACTACCACCAACACCTCTCAACCACCATCCCTATCATTGCTCTCTCTCTCTCTCTCTCTCTCTCTCTCTCTCTCTCTCTCTCCGATTGTAACCCAGATTAAGATATGTATGGCATGAGAGAGAGATCAAGAGAGAGATGATGATGGAAGGATATGAGTGATGGGTGATATTGATGGTGAGCTCATGAGGTGTGGTTGAGAGTAACGAGTTAGGGCAACAAAGGGACACAAAGAGAGGGAGAAGCGGTGTATAGGATAATTTAGTCATTGGAAATCGTCCATATATGCATATCTCTTGATTGTAGAGATTCTCATCCTTTTCTTCTACACGTAGATTAATGATATTAGTGGAAGTTTTTTTCTCAACTGGATAGATCCTCAAGTTTTAGCATACATCCATCAAAGGGAAAAAAATGAGAACCCACTAACTTTTATAAGCCTTCCATTAAATTGTGCTACGTAATAATAAGCGACATGAAAAATCACATGAAACAGATCACTAGCCACCTTTTGTCAAAGGATAGAGTTTATTTTGCGAGCTAATGAGTCTCCTTGTGGACAAACCATATAGAAATTTCACTCTACAAAGAAGTTAATGCCAACATCAAAATTTTCCCATTGTTAACCTACTAAATATCCAAAATTTTAGGACTAGATAGGATAGGATAATACATTTAATTTTTTTTTCATATCCTATCTATTATTTGGTGAATTACAGATATAATGTTGGATCAATAGAGGTAAAGCATAGTTAAGATTGACTCTGTTTTGCTATTTTTAATTAGTAATGAGTTTTGATGAGTGAGTTATTGTTGAGCAAAGGTTTATGCTATCTAAATTTAGGCACATCATCAATTGAGTAAACCTGGTATAACTAGGATCTTGATTTGGACTCGAATTCTTTAAAAATAACCCATTGGCTTTGCTTGTTATCTTATCGAGTGAGTAAACAAGTGCTAATCAATGAAATTGCTATCTTGAAAGTGGATGATCAACCTCAAGTTCTTTATAACATGTCGAGGCACCTTTTGAGTATTGAAAAAGTTCTAACTGATTAAAGAATGAGGGACATGATCTCATATTACACCAGACTATTGACTAAAGAATAAGATCATAGAGATACTCGGCTTTGCCATTGGAGACCCTAGCATGGCAACACCGGAAAGGTAGCTGAATTTGATAATCGCTATCATCGAAAAGGTGGCTCCTCCATTGAGAGGCAACCCATCATGCTAAAAAGTTGGCTTTGTGCAGAGGAGAGGCGGCCTATCATAGTGAAAAGTTGGCCTTGTGTGAAGGAGATGCGGTGGTAGTGGAATAAAAAAATTGATTTTTTTTGTATCTGCTCCCTTGAGAAATCCTATCCAGGTATTTTATCGAAAATGTCTGCAATGAAAGATCTTTTATCAAGAAGTATAGAGCTTTCGAATTAATTATTTTAAACAGGCTCTTGTAGCAATTCCGAAAATGAAGTAGATAAATGACAAAAAAGCAATAAACGGTAGGATAAGTAAAGTGCAAGAAAAGTAAATGCTTGATAAGATAAATTGTAAAGCAAAAAGTAAATTATTTGTTTGCTTGATTGAGGGTCCTTTATAAAGAGCTGCCTTTGACTATTTACAGGCGAACAAAATAAAACCGTCTTCAGCGATTTCTTCATATGTGCGTTATCCCTAAACTTTCGGATCTGCTTCGGTAACTACTCTCTCTATCTTCAAGACAGTTTAAATAGATATCTAATTGCTCCACATAACCGTTGGCATCTCGTATTGACATAATCATATCACCGATATTTCCTTCAAATTGAGTTCTATCTGCTCGATGTTTCTTCTTAACCGAGACTCGATTTGCCATGTTTCAACTACCAACATGTATATGCTAATGGGCTTAGTAACTTCCTATGGGCTCTATAACCAACTAAGAGATAAGTCGATTTTTAGTGTCAATATATGTTCCCTTCAAAAGAATTAATATAATTGATTTTTTTTAGCTTCATTTGACGAATCAGCACATTTGAAAATCTGTACGACTTCTATTGCCACCTTATCCCAATAGATTTCATTGTTTTGTGTGGGATGTACCTTATTATGGCCTCATCATTGCAGACTTCTAATGATTCAAAACGCCTCTTGGGATCTTACACCCTTTTAAAAACCCGAAATCATATTTCAAGATATGATTTTTACTTTCAGCATGCTCTCTCATGCATTCTTCAATCTCGAAGAACTCTAAACCATTTCGATGGCTGTGACTGACCAACAGACTTCTTCACTAGATGATTATGTTTCTCGACATGAAGCCTTGATTAATGGTCAAGGCAAGGGCTTAGCCACAAGCTCTCTGCTCACCTTTGACAAATTGGACCCATTGCAAATGATGTTAGGTCCTTGCCTTATCAAGCCTAACATTTCCTTGTCCATTCGAGGTTGTTTTCCTCGATGTAAAGATGTGAAATTACCTTTTCAACACGCCAATCTCGGGTCAATATGTTTGTTACTATTGTGCTCCATGTGCTTCCCCTCCTTCAATTCTAATTCCTTTCAATGGTATAATAGGATTAGGACTGGGAAAGTGCAAGTTTGGAGGCTTCACCATAGTTTGCTAGGGGTTTTCGCCAATTTCTAGTCGCCTTCCACAAATTGTTTCTTCTTTTGATCAGGTCCAATGTTGGTTACCATTTTGGATATGTTTGCCATCGCTGGACCTAGCCCTCTCGGCGTAGACCCATCTTAATACAATTTATCTAAATTTCGAACCTTTCATTACTTGGCACATGAGAAAGTCGGTGAAGTCTCTTCGGCAAAACATACTGCGTTTCTCTTAGTTTATCTCACCAAATTCTTAGTTCTTCACCTAGCTTTTTAAGTATGCAAAGACTTATGTCATTTGGCTGATCAAATATCTTGGGGAAAATGTTTTCCACTTGGAAAACTTGCCCTGGCTTCTTTATAGAGGCTTGAATTTGCCTCTTTATTCATACTGGGGGTCCTTTTTGGGTCCTTCAAGCTTGGGTAAAGCTTTATTTCCTCGTTTTGTTCTTTGAAGAGACAATCCATCTTCCTCGAGGAGGCAAAGCTGACTCTTTCTTTCTTGATTCTCATGGAGTCAAACTCTTAATGTCTAATCTCTTACCAACTTGTTTAATATGATTGAGTTTTTAAGAATATCTTTAGTATACTTTACTAAAGATCACTGTCATCATCTAAACTTTTCTCTTTTTGAGGTTAAGAATTTGCTGAACTATTCAACTTCTCGGACATCAATAGAAGATCTTAGCTCTCTATGTTAACCCCTGCCGATCTTCCTCTTAGACTCTTTGCTAAAGGCAAGTATAAGCCACGTATAGAAATCTACTTCCCTCAATACTGTGCCCGCAAATTTTGGGTTGTTCACAGTCACCCTTTTCCTATTATGTACTCAATAGAGTATCCTTTCAACGTGAAGAATAATTATGCTGTTTTAGAGAAATTTGACCCTTTAAATGTTACGATTCAATCTCTGTGAAGATTCTAAACAAACATAACATTGTTCCATTCACACCCTGTCCTCATGTAACCATAGTATTCTCTGACTGACGAGCTAAATATCAAGCAATAGAATTTAGAGAAGACATTCCTTCCGTTATCAATAAAATCCAAATTGAGTAATCCCCTTATAAACATCTCAAAATGTTGGCTTGACTTCTCTTGGCAAAGCTTATCAAAAAGGAAGATTTTAACAGATAAGTTACTTGTTATTGAATTACTTATATTGAAATTTTTGAACTATGCTTAACTTTTTTAGGATGTCTTCCTTTGCAGATACTAGACAAACTAACCCTGCTCCAGCCGAAATAGGGGATTGTAGCTAATCCAAATGGAGAAAACTTGCTTCATTGACCTCGCAAACCAATCCCACTAAAAGTATTCTTACCTTTGTCGACAGGTTTAGAAGCTAACCGTACATAGGTAGATGACTTTCTGATTGATCCATCCAAGATCGATTTTGAATTGACTACCCAGAAGCCTTCCGAGGAAAATTCCCCAATGGGTTTTGAGGTTGTAGGACATGAGAACTCCTCTTCTCTTATTACTATTGGTGAGTAACTTGAATTCACTTGTGTTGCACTGCACACATTTTGTACATGTCATGAACCTTTTTTTTCCTGATGTCAATCTTCTTATCGGTACTCTCCCTATTAATGAAGATGCTATTGATCTTATGGTAGAGATTCAAGTGACAATCCAAAATACTCCTAAAAAGGAAGTCGAACCATCACCTCACCGGCTTGGTAAAGAAGTAATTTGTGCTAAGGATCAACCTGCAGATAACAAAGACTTAGAATAAAGCCTTATGGCTAACAAGATTTCAAAGAACATCTTCAAATAGGTAGATCTCAAGTCATTGATGATTTGTCAGTTTTGTCCATCCATTCTTATTCTTTCATTTTGTTAGGTTGAATTCCAGTTGCCACCTCTTTTGGATGTTAGGTTGACCATGGAAATAGGAGAACCTCAACATCCTTTTGATGAAAAAGAGATAGAGAGGCTCAAAGGATGAGCATATATATTTTCCATTTGTAACACCCTAGAAACCTCCACTTGCTTAAGAGAAGATTTATAGTAAGTTAGTATGAATTATTAAAGGATTATTCAAGCATGATGATATTTTTAGGGACAATGTGTTCAAATCAATTAAATATATGAGAAATCGAGACAACCGAGGATAGAATTGGACTGATAGCCATACATGGGGGCTACCTATCAACATGCAGCAGCCTAGATGGCTACGTCTCAACACATGGCATGGGGCGGTGGGCACATGTTGTTGGAAATATGATGTGGGTGAATGAGAAATTGTTTTTCAAAGAACACCCTTGAGTTGGAATTGGGAAGCGGGAAACACTAGTCCCACATTGAAAAGGAAGAAGGCTTTCAAGTGCTTTATATATGGTTACACTCCTTTGGAGTGGTAACATAACAACAAAGTACTATGCCTCGCGCGCAGGCGCAAGGGGGGTGCAAATCTCGGGCCTCAACGAAGGTTCGACAAGGGGCGCGTATGCACGACCTGCGTACACGAATGCAAGACTGATAAGGGTGCCTCACGATAAGCCCATTTTGCATCTCGAATCAATTTTCCTTTTGCTTCCAACGAATTAAATATTTTTACGGATTTTGTAACGGTTGGTGTTAATGGATGATTTTGTAACGATACTTTAATGCGAGCTCAGAAGCAACATTCAGAAGCAGCTCTCGCAGGGTCAGAACCAGCGTTCAGAAGCAGCTCACGCAGGTTTATAACCAGCGTTCAGAAGCAGCTTGAGCGGGGTTCAGATCCAGCGTTCAGAAGCAGCTCGCGCAGGTTCATAACCAGCGTTCAGAAGCAACTCGAGCGGGGTTCAGATCCAGCGTTCAGAAGCAGCTCGCGCGGGGTTCAGATCCAGCGTTCAGAAGCTGCTCGCGCAGGGTTCAGAAGCAGCTCGCGACGCTCAGAAGCTAACCATTTGTTACGTTTTGGAATGTCATTACATTACAACAGTTACAAATGGCAGAGTTAATCATCCATTATGACATAAACGGCATATTTAAATGTCCGTTACACTACAACAGTTACGAATGGCAAATTTAATCGGCCGTTATTAATTGTTACACCATATAATTCCGAAATAACCCCTCACTCATCTTATAAATAGATGATTCTCTTTCAGTTTTAAATTACACAGATACACAGACACACACTCAGACGAAAACCAAAACTCTCCCTTTGTTTTCTTGCATTGTTTTTGATAGTGTTCAAACAAGTTCTTCAAGTTCGCCGAAAGCTCTGAGGTACTGTACTCACCTCCTAGCTGTCAACCGTTGTATCCTGGGAGACAGACGCTCATGAAACCTCAAGCACAGAGTTGAGGGAGCGAATCTGTTTTAAGGAAACTGTGTTTAACACAGGCCTCGGTTTATACTTGTGTCGATCCCACTTTTCTTACGTCGAAAAGCTATTTGCAAGTGAATCTGAAAGTTTCACCAAACATTTTTAAATAGTAAGTGTTTTCTAGGAATTCAGATTCAGACACGTTCTGCTTCTGAATGCCCTTTTTGAGCTGATCAGATTCAGATTCAAGCTCAACAGGTTTTCCCAACATTCCTTTTGAACTAGTGAATCTGAATCGTTTTGGAGTTGATTCTAAACAGGCTTTCCACAACACATGTAAGCCATGTGTCATGTCATGGCTTAGCCATTGCCTCACGGTGACAAGTGGCAGCAGGGTGGCTCGCATGCACGCCACATGGTAGCTTGCCATGTGTTATCTATATGCAGCTTTGGGCGTTGAGTCACCCCAAGCTGACAGTTAGCTTGCTTTTCCTATAAATAGAACCCGACGTCGCTTGTTTGTCATTTGTTTGTTAGAACATTTTCTTTCTTTTTGCTATGAATTTGACTGGTTATCACTTTGTCTCACCATTGTTAAGATTGATTTAAAGGTTGAGGTGCTATCAAGGTAGAATCACACACCTAAGTTAAGAAGAAAAGCAAATATGAGATCGTTCGTTCTTCATTTTTATACTATTTTTCTTTTAAGAAATTGAGATAAGTCAATTTTTAATTCTTATTATCAACCTATCTATGTTTCGTTATTAAAGGCTTTGTGATTTGTCTGGGTGTTATTATGATTATTTTGGCTGAAAAGATGTTATTGTGATGGAATCATTGAAATTAATATAAACTTATGTACATTGACATCTGAAGATGGTTAACCTTATTTACAATCAAACGATTCTATAGATAGATTGGTCGTTTGGCTTAGGTATTTTCTTATTGAGTTTTATACCCACTTCGTTGTTGAAACTATTTTTCAATATATTAAGATGTCAGATCCTTCGATATACATGCGTCAATATGTTTATGGTTGCCCTATCCAAATCACTAGATGAATATAAGAGTTCACCAGGATCTATCCTGAAAAATCAATACATATGCTTTACAGGGTAGTTCGCTTTAAGGTTTATGTGGAAGGAAAGGGTCAACTCACCAGAGAGGTTATATATGAATTAAAAGCAGCATATTATCGTGGGGTTGCTTGTGTGGCTTAAAACCCTTTTTAATAGGCAATTTATGCTCCACAATGTCCCTCTATAACCTAGGCATCTCATGATAATCCCAGGCAAAGTATTCCTCTTGTTTTCTTATTAAATTGATCAATTTGGCCTTAAAATCATTTTCCAACAAGGTGCTTATAAAAATGGGTTGTTTTTGCACATCTTCACGGATGTCTATTTCCTCTTAAGGATCTTTTACCTCTAAGACCTTATCATTTTCCTTTAAGGGTGGATCCTCAAAGTCTTCTACACAATCGGTGATACCTAACACCTCTTCGGTTTCACTTGCTAAAAAGTAAGAGCACTATTCAACAAGCTCTAGTAATGAGCTATCTTCCTCCATAAAGATCATTGATTTCTTGTCTCGCCTCCCATTCTTCAGGATCCATTCTAATCCCTTTTTCATAAGGCGGCAATAAGCTAATATCTTGATACTAACCTCTGGAGGACTAATTCTAATAATTCTATTCTCAATACAATGGTCTAGTTAGACTACCTTTGCCCATGATACAATTGAGTCATGATTAGCCTTTACATATTCCACTTTACATCTATTCCAATAGGCTAACATTTGGTGCAAGGATAATGGTGCATCCTAGTTTATGTGAATCCAATCTCTTTCCAATAACAAATTGTATGTCACATCAGCATCTACTATGAAGATCATGGTCTTGGATGACCTATTTCCAATAGCCGAGTCAACTACTAGTGCTAGTGTTGAAATATGATAATATAACATTAGTGGAGACAATATTTGAATTCTTCCTACCGATTTTCTTTAAGAACTTGTATGGCATAAGGTTCAATGCAGCTCCAACTAGAACACGATTAACTAAACGATTATCGATTCGGCCTATCATCATGAGTGCCTTCAAGTGCTTAGTTTTATGATTAGCTAGCTTTTCAAACTTGACATTATCTTCATTGGCAAAATGAAATTCTACCTTCGCTTTCTCATCTACTTTGATCCCATTGGCCTTAGTAGATGCTATTCTCATAGCCAATGCCTTGAAATTACGTGGGACTCTAACATATACCATATTCGATGCTGCTGATGAAGACAATGTCATGCCATGGTTAGACTTGGACTTAACTTTTGGCCATCTCAACTTTTATAGTTCTTTTTCGATAACTTAGGCTTCAAGTTTGTCCCCTCATTTTCCTCTCTTTTCCAAACCAAACTCTTTAGTTTGGCTTTCTTCACAACAGGCTCTTCTTATTGTTAGCTTAATCGTTCCAGTTGGAGTCATAATTATTGAATCTTCTTCCTTCTTTGAGTTCACCACCTCTGAGTTCTAGACACACAGTCTAGATTTTCACTATTGGTTGTTTCGGCATCTCCTATTGTTCTTGTATGGTGAACCATTGTCCTACGGAAGGATCATGTGGAACCTTCAACATAGGCTTTTGGTTACCTTTCTTTTTTGGTAATAGAGGAAGATCATCATCGTCGAATTCCAAACCTCATTCTATCGAGACGATATCTTTCATGCTAATTCCAGAACTTGGTGATTTCAAATAATAGACATAGAAATCCATCTTCCCCAAAGTATCGATCTCCAAAAACCCTCCAAATAACATTGTTGGAATGACTTTATAACTACTTTTTATGATCCTTTTGAGTAGTTACCAAACCCACTCGGTTGAGCTTGGGATGAGGGTCCCTCGATAGCAGGTCGTACCATGTGCGTGATATTCCTAGGAGCTAGCATCTTAGCATTTCCACCTTGATCAAATAGTATGTAATGCCTTTGATGATATGAATATGTTTCCCTATATGGGCCATCATCTCCTAGTTCCTAAGGACTCAATTGCCATTTATACCTTGGTTTTCGTTTCACATATCTTGTCGGGTAATCATAATTCATCTCTTGGTGACCTTTTTGACATAACATTACTAGTGGGGATTGAACCCTTTCGAAAGATGCTGACTTTATTCCAGTCATCATAGGGAAAGGATCCCTTTCTATCTCCATCTTCTTATCTCATTTCTTAGCAAATTTAATCTTCTCTTGGTGTAGAACATCTTGAACAATTCATTTGAAGACAGTATAGTAGACAATATCGTGGCATCAAGAGTGGTGTCATTTACAATATCTTTTGTCTACTGATTCTTCCTTGCTACGTGCCTTTTGACCTTCAGTTAATTTGATCAAACCATCCTGCAAATGAAGATAAAATATCTCATCCAACTTTGTTACGTCGAAAGAGTAACGTTGGACCTCCTTCATTCTTGCCATAATCGACTCTTTCACCCTAACAGGCTATAAAGCATGACATATATGTGGCTTGTCTAATACCATCCTATACACAACAATCTCAATCGTTCATCTTGATCTAAATTTTAGTTAGAATTATTCGCTTTATCTATTGAAACCAAGTTTTATTTATAATCCTTGTAGGCCTTTTTATCTCAAATCTAATTGCAATGTTAGTTAATGAAAACAGATCCGTGAATTTTTGACCTTTGAGGCTGTGACGGTCTGATTTTTTGACAAATGAATTTTTGAGCCGAATGGTAAGTATTGGCTAGGATATTACTAGACAAACCGTTGGTAGTTATTTGAGTGAAATAGTTTTTGAAATCGATCCTGATGCAACTTTGGCTCGCGGTTGAAATAGGAAACCCCTTGCTTAGCCCACCCACCACCTTTGCCGCTCTATTTAACCCCCACTCTCTCTCTCTCTCTCTCTCTCTCTCTCTCTCTCTTCATTTTCCCCTTTTTCCTCTTCGTGAATAACTCTCTCCCCCCCTTTCTCTTTCTTCTTCCTCATGGAGTCTGCTTGAGCTCCTCCTTTCGCTCCCTCTTGCTTGGCCAGTGATATCACAAGACAATGGTGGGTCCATGAGCTTCCCTACCTATGCCTGGCTAGTACTTGATGCCTCCAACCTCTCTCTTTGCAGCCGCACGATGACCATGGATGAAGAACGTTGGTTTAAGCTCGTTCGAATGGCGATTCGAACTCTATTTTCTTCATGCGGCAACCTAAGGCAAGTGGATTTCTAAATATACCACTAGACTGTCCATTTATTGCTTGATTTGGTGTGAAGTGATAAATTTTGGGTGTGCATTTTGATTTGAAGAAATCGTTGCGTGAATGAGTAAGCATCGTTGCATGTTAGATCTGTTGCTTCTACTAGCGCCTACGGGACATGAGAAATTAGAATATGTGGGCTGATCACCTTGATTTTCTTTAGATTGACATGAATTGGTAATTGAGTTCATGGGAGGGTGTTCGGTCAAAGACTATGAGAAGAGTTCGTTAAGTTCTGTTGTGTGCACGTCAACTATGGTAGATAGTCTAGTATTGTAAGGCCCTAATTAGTTGTTATTGATGTACGGATTGTTGTGGGTACTGTGTTTTCAACAAGGAGGGAGGATTGAGTTAGTTTTGGAGTTAGTTGTGACCCTCAAGGAGCTCTACGTTGAAGTTGTAGTTCGATTGTTAGCTCGGATTGTTAATTGAGATTATATTAGCTTTGGTTATAGGATGGGAAGTGAAGGTCCAACAGATTTTTGTGGCTCCTTCATGTTTCTTTTATATCTTGCGAGCCTTTGTGCTTATGCTCCATGTTGCCTACGAATGTTGCCATTTAGACTAGAAAGGAGGATTGAGGCAGAGATGGCATTGGCCGCAAGCCTTGAGAAACTCTACATGGGAAATTGTAGTTCGATTGTCAGTTAGGACTGTCAATTGTGTTGGGATTGGTTTTTCTGATGTGTGAACTATGGTTGTTTCTTACTTGATTAAATGATGAATGGAATTTTAGTTGTTTGATTAGAAATTCTACTTGAGAAGCCTTGAGTTCATTCTCGTTGAATAAACTATTTTATAGGTCTAGCTAGCTAGTAAGGTTGGCAATGAAGAATAGAGAACATGTTATATTGGCAGTGATATCGTCGATGTATGACGAGATTATGGAATGGAGGATAAGTTGTTAGTCATGTCCAAGTTTTTGTTTTTTGATAAGAAAAAGATGTAATAAAATGGTTATTTATGTATATAAATTGAGGTTGTTCTTGAAATGTGTGATATTTTAAGCCTAATAGTGAATCCTAAGAGGCTATACCCTTTAGGCATGCCTACCCTAATGTATGCACTTGTATGTCGGCCTCCCCTATTTTATGATAGTCTTGTGCATGAGCTTTCTGTATTATATGTAATATCAGCAGAGATTATAAATAGGGTGATGGCCTAGGACATCACAGAGGGTTCTCTAAGGTTAAACTTCAAACCGGCTTTAGCCATGTCAGTTACTTCTTTTTCAGGTAGAGTAAACATGCAGTGGTTTCTCAATCTTTTAAACCGCACTATGTATTGCTCTACAAACTCATTGTTGTATTGTTTTGTATTTGCTAATTCAAATAATGTTACCTTCGATACCATTTGGTAAAATTGGACATGGAACGTTTTTTTCCATATCTTCCCAATCCTGCACATAATTCGGTGCAAAACTTGTATACCAAGTGAAAACCACTTTTGATAGAGACAACAAGAAGAACCTCAAAAGTGCCAATCGTTGTTTGCTTCACCACATTGTGATGTGAACATGCTTACGTGTTCCATAGTAGACTAATAATCTTCATTGGTTAACACCACAAAATTGGGTATCTCATATCCCCATGGGTATGCTATATTATCCACCCAATCGAGACATGACTTTTGGTAAATTGGCCTCGGTACCATTCCTCCTTTAGTACCCATGCATTGTGTCACTATGCTTGCGGTGTTTTCAGCAATGCATTGGTCTCTCAAAGGATCAATTACTTGAACCACATTTCCTCCTTGGCCCCTAGGCGAGATAGAGGTCGGGCCAGGTAATTCGCCAGGCACAATGGACGTGGAAGAAATTGATCAGAGTTAAGAGGCATACCCAAATCGACATTCATCGAGTTCAAAGGGTTAACCACCCCAATCGATTGATATCCAATGTTACCGACTAGCCTAATGTTGTCACCCATATTTGGTAACACGTTAACTCTAGAATTTTCAATCACATTCAATATCCGATTTAACCCTATAGCGTTCCTATCCACATTGATTGGTGAAAATATGCCTACATTAATTGGGATATTAAAACTACTAACTCTAACCCCATTCCGATTCTGGCGGTTAGTAGCATCATCTCATTGGAGTATTCTTACTCCATCATTCCACGATCGCTGAGAAGAATGACTTTTGCCAATGATGCCAGCCTAACTCTTGGTCTTTGCTATAGCACTTCCCCAAATCGAACCACAAATAGTCCCACTAGGCATGCCAAAATGATGTTTTGCCAAAAATGTTTGCAATGAAAGATCTTTTACTGATAAGCACATAGCTTTTAGATTTAATATTTTAAATGGGCCATTATAGCGATTCCGAACAGAAAGTAAGTAAATGACAAAAAAAGTGATAAACGATGTGACAAGTAAAGTGCAGGAAAAGTAAATGCTTGATAAGATAAATTGTAGAGTAAAAGATAAGTTGTTTGATGTATTGATTGAGAGTCCTTTACAAAGAGCTGTCTTTGACTATTTATAGGCAAACAAAATAAAACCATCTTCAGCAGTTTCTTCATTTGTGCATTATCCCTAACTTTTGGATTTGCTTCAATAATTGCTCTCCTTTTCTTCAAGATGGTTTAAATAGATATCTAACTGCTCAACATAATAGTCGACGTCACCTACCGACATAATCGTGTCACCGATGTTTCTTTTAAACCTAGCTCTATCCGCTCGACATTTCTTCTCAACCAAGAGTCAATTTTCCGTGTTTCGGCTACCAATGTGTATATGCTAATGGGCTTAGTAACTTTCTATGGGTTCTATGACCAACCAAGGCTCAAGCCGATTTTTGGTGGCAACACTTGGTCTATCCCACCCCCTCCCTTAGGATATTTTTATCTAGGTCATGACCTCTTTATGTCCCTTTTTATCCTATCCTGGACATCTACCAAACACAAGATAAGATAAAACATATCTCATCTTGATTTGTATCCTGACAGTCAAATGCAACATAAGATGATATATAATGGAATAGATATTGAGTTTGATTCAAACTCACCTAGAAACTCACGAGAAAAAGATATATAATACTAGAAGCATTACCGTTAACAAGGTGTTTTACCTTAAAAAAAGTTGGTTTTTGAAGTGATTACTTCAAAAATGAACATTCGAACAAGTGAGACACATTCAAACACTTCGTAAGAGTTCAGCACATTGTTTTGCAAGCACAAATCTTTATGCCCTAGCAAGGTACTATAGTAATTTTTCGGCAAAAGTACACCTGCAGTGCCAAAACTTGTGTACGGCGTGCACTTTAGTGTCAAAACTTTCAAAATGTGCACTTTAGTGCCAAGTTCGGAAAAAATCGTGCACTTCAGTGTCAAGTCTGATCTGAAGCATACGTGGCATGCCAGAAAGTTTACGTGGAAGTCGTCGGAGGCTGACTCACTTATATTTTGCCAAATAGGTGTACTTTTGCCCATTTTTTCTTCTCTTTTTCTTTTCTTTCTTTTTCTCTATTGGCTCCTGTAGCTTCGTGGACCTCCTGCTGCAGCTGTGTTTCCTCCTTCTTCTTCTTCTCGTTTTCTTCTTCTTCTTTTTGTTGCTTCAGATGCTGCTTCCTACCGCAACTCCTTCGCCCCACCGCCAACCACCCTAGCCATTGCCCCGAGCCACCTTGAGCAGCCGTTGTCCTCTCTCTCGTTCCGTCGCACCGCCCTTAACCTCGATGCCGACCTCCCCTCTCTGCCTCGGCCGAGCTCCCATCGTCCCCCACGAGCCCTATCTCGACTTTGCCGCCGAGTCGCGAGCCCAAGCCTCACGCACAGCCCATCGCCTCTACCTCCTCCATCTCAGCCAATTCGTAACCCCTGAGAGCCCATCATCCTTTCTCTCATCCCGTCGCACCGCCCTCAACCCTGACGCCAACCTCCCCTCGTTGCCTCGGCCGAGCTCCCGCCGTCCCCCGCGAGCCCCATCTTGGCTTCGCCGCCGAGTCGCCAGCTCGAGCCTCACCCACAGCCCGTCGCCTCCACCCTCTTCAGTTCAGCCGATTCACGACTCCTAAGAGCTCCCGTCGTCCACCCCTCTTCCCCTTGCGAGCCATCGTCTTCCTCCGCTAACCTCCCTCTCGGCCTAAGCTCCCTACACCCATTGGCCGAGACCCCCCCCCTCAGGACGCCGTCGGCTTTCCCCTGCTCTCACCGTCCTCATTCGCCGTCGCTGTCGCCGTCGTGAGCCCAGCCGTAGCTCGCTCCTCGCCCGATCTTGTTGCCCAGCCGCTTCGCCTCGCGCCATCGCTCTCCACCCTCTCACCTATCTAAAGATTAAACGACGTCGTTCAAGATTAATTTGCCTAATTACAAACCCTAAACTCCATCGTTTGTGAATCATGCCACAAACAAGGTCATTTTTTCAATTTTGCCCTTGCCCAAGCCACATTGGAATTCCACCGTGGCAATAGCTTGCAAAAATTTGCCACATAAGCTAATAAAATAAATTCCAAAATCCACGTAATTCATTTGGCCGGATTGGCACTGAAGTGCATGATTTTTTCCGAACTTGGCACTAAAATGCACGTTTTGAAAGTTTTGGCACTAAAGTGCACGCCGTACACAAGTTTTGGCACTGCAAGTGTACTTTTGCGGTAATTTTTCAGTGCAAAGTATTGAATATAACGCTGGAATATTATGCCCGAACTGGAAAGGGAGGTGATTCTCAGGCCATTGAGAGAGTTAGAATGAGGAAAGGCAGTGTCTCCTTTTCCACAAAAGTGTGAATGGTTGCCCGGAAAGATCATGTAACACGGTTTGGGACCGGAGGGGGGGGGGGGTTGGGGGTGGTGGACCAAATTAAAAGAGATTCTCTCAAATCTTGGTTTGCATTACAGAATATTAGTTATTTATGTACCAATGTATGGTTACCCCAATGCATGTTTTTGCCTAATTGTTGATTAATTTACACTATATATGTCATCTAATATTGTTCCCTTTCATTGGTTTTTGTAGCAATCTTTAGCTAAAAAGTTTTTTTTGCCCCTTCGGCATTTTCCTTTCACATTGATCAGGTAAGCGAAAAAGAGAAACACGTCTCTAGAAGTTATAACTCCGAAGAGATTGTCTAAGCAACACCTTTTTGTTAAAGAAAAAGAAAAAGAAAAAGAAAAAAAAGAAAATATTTACGCATGATAATCTCAAAAAAATATCTTATTCCAATGGAAACTTGAGAAGAACCCTTGTTTTTCATTTATATATTTTTTTGTTGCTGGCTTGTAGTAATACCGTCGAAGAACCGTAATTAGTTTACTTTGTTCTCGGTCGACATTTAGGACCTTTGCATGCGTTGTTAAAAAGAAAGATGCCGATTGAAATTGATTGCCGGCAGGTTGAAGATGCCCCTACCTAAAATAAAGAAAAAACGAAAGTGAAAAGAACTACAAACTAAATATCTTGCCGAACCATTGACCTTATGAGTCATCCAATATATTTTAACATGTGTGGGCACAAAATGTGGTTTTACCAATTCTTAACTATAATATAAGAAGAATTACAGTTTTATCCTTGAAAAGTCACATGTTAGCACATGTGCAAATGAAAAAATAATGGAAAAATTAGATAAATGGTTTAGGAATTTTGGCTCAATGTGCAATGTGATTCTTGAACTTTGAATTTCACTAATGTGGCCCCTAAATTTTAGCTTGGTGTACAATAAAACAGCAACTCCTAAAGGGATGAAAGGTGGGCATGAAAAATTGAGCTCGAGAAGTCCGACTCCAATACCATAGTGAAGTTTTGAGTGCTCTACCATTTTACCATTCCAAAATTTAAACTACTAGAGTATGGTGTGGGTACTTTATTGGTTAACACCTTTTCATCTTTCCTTGTTTTTTTTTTTTTGGGTAGAATCTAACATATCCAATCACTGGAAAGAAAATAAAAACAAGGGGAAAAGGTGATGTGTGCGAGTGCATGGCTTTAGTGCATGCACTCTCTCTTTATCCAGCAAGATTGTCGCCTACTTGCTCCAACTTTTGCTTCACTATCCTCGTGACACATGGTCCTCCTCGTGCTCTCATTGACCCTCTTTGAGCCAGCATTGCCTCTTTCCTTGACGAGGATCTGTGTGCTTGGCTTTTGTGTGCAATACGACCCATTTAAATTTGACACCTCCTAGATTCTTCTTGATCTTTGTATAATTGGACCACCTCGGAATTTTCTATCTAATGTTCACTTTTGGGGGTTGGTCCGACAAAAAAAATAAAAGAAATTCTGCAAGGAAGTCAATGAGGTTTCTTATTAGTTAGTTTTGTATTAAATGTAGCATTGATGGTTACTTATATGTTTTGAATATTGAGAGTAGTGCATAAATTCATAGATGATGGTTTGATGACTGAACTTGGAAGACAGATCTTGATCATCAAGACATCACTGCTTAAAGGAGTCTAATGCATTCTGCTGTAATGGAACGTGCAGACTCTAGAGGTACGGGTGGGTTTAAATGTTAACTACAAGTTTTATCTAATCATATATAATCATAAGTTGAGTCTTGGGTTGACCATCAACCACTTTGCCACTTCACTTATTCATGGAAAAATCCAAATAAGGGCCTAAAGTGCCATCAATTTCTCAAATAAGGATCTGAAGAGCCTTCATTATTTCAAAGAAGGACTTGACTAAAGGCATTTTTGTTATTTACTTCTTTTTTTCCTTTTTCTTTAATTTTTCTTTTCTTTTTTCCTTTTATTTTCCTTTTCTTTTGCCCTAGCTTCTTGCTAATGATCAGTCTTGATGGTCAGCCACTGGCGAGGGCTGGGCGAGGATGGGGAGGCGAGGGTTGCCCTTGCCGGCCTCGCTTGGATAGCAGAGGGTAGCCCTTGTTGGCTTTGGCCATGGTCGGTCTCCACCTAAGGCTAGCCACCGATGGGGAGCTACGGGAAAAAAAAGGGAAAAAAGAGGAAAAAAAAAGAAAGAAAAAAGGAAAAAAATTATTAGAAAATAATGAAAATGCCCTTGGTCAGGTTCTTTTTTGAAATAATAAAAGGCACTTTATGTCTTTGTTTTAAACAAGATCCACTTCAGACTCTTATTTAAGAAAATGAGGGTATTTTAGCAATTTATTTGGAATTTTCCCCTTATTTATTGACTTATAATTTGTTGAACTTGCGCAATTAGATGATTGCGTTCTAATAAACGACATGGGTGTCTTCACAGGAATGCCAGCCTTATCGACTCAATATTTTAGTTTGGAAATCTCATTTGATGTGGTTGAACTTGTCACGCGACACCTCATCATTTCAGATTCTATGTATGTATAAGAAAAGATCATGTACAATATATGTAACTATGGAATTTAGAGGGGAAAATTGTCAAAAAAGTTCTAAACCTATTGCACTTTTGCCGATTTAGTCCTAAACCTTTCAATTTTGCTGATTCAGTCCTAAACCTTTTCATATTTTGCCGATTCAGTCCTAAACCTTTCGATTTTGCCAATTCAGTCCTAAACCTTTTCATATTTTGCCGATTTAGTCCTAAACCTTTCGATTTTGCTGATTTAGTCCTAAATCTTTTCATATTTTTACGATTCAGTCCTAAACTTTTTATTTTTTAAAAAATATCTTGGAAATAAATCCGAAAATTAAAAAAATTATTAGAAAATTATAAAAATATATTTAAAAAAATTTAAAAAATTTAAAAATTTTAAAAAAAATTTAAAAAAATTAAAACAAATTTTAAAAAAATTTTAAAAAAATTTTAAAAAAATTAAAAAATTTTTAAAAATTTTTTAAAAAATAAAAAAAATTAGAAAAAAAATTAAAAAACGAGTGAGCCATCGCCGCTGCTGCCCCACCATCGCTGGCTCGCCTGCTTTTTTCAGCTTTATTTCCAAAATATTTTTAAAAAAATTTAAAAGTTTAGGATTGAGTCGAAAAAATATGAAAAGATTTAGGACTAACTCATCGTCGCCGCTCATCTGTTTTTTTTTATTTAGCTTTTTTTCAAAATATTTTTAAAAAATTAAAAATTTTATGACTGAATGGCAAAACATGAAAAGATTTAGGACTAACTCACCATTGCTAGCGGGTGAAGGGCCTAAACTTTTTAATTTTTAAAAATATTTTGGAAAAAAAGCTGAAAAAAAAGAGAAAAAAACCGACGATTTAGTTCTAAATTTTTTAATTTTTTTTAAAATATTTTGAAAATAAAGCTGAAAAAATGGGCGAATCGGCGATGGCGGGGCAGTAGCGGCGAGGGCTCACTAGTTTTTTAATTTTTTTTTAATTTTTTTTTAATTTTTTAATTTTTAATTTTTTTTTAATTTTTTTAATTTTTAATTTTTAATTTTTTTTAAATTTTTTTTTAAATTTTTTTTAATTTTTTTTATAATTTTCTTATAATTTTTTTAATTTTCGGATTTATTTCCAAGATATTTTTTAAAAAATAAAAAGTTTAGGACTGAATCCAAAAAATATGAAAAGAATTAGGACTAAATCGGCAAAATCGAAAGGTTTAGGACTAAATCGGCAAAATATGAAAAGGTTTAGAACTGAATTGGTAAAATCGAAAGGTTTAGGACTGAATCGGCAAAATATGAAAAGGTTTAGGACTGAATCGGCAAAATTGAAAGGTTTAGGACTAAATCGGCAAAAGTGCAATAGGTTTAGGACTTTTTTGATAATTTTCCCGAATTTAGAGTACACTAGTTCAAAAGCTTTGTTTGGCTGTAAGAATGATCACAAAGAGTGTTATTTCTTTTGTACAACGCTCACTTGAGTGGCATAATTTTTTTTTCCGCTCATTTAAGTGTCGCATCAGAGTAAAATTAATAATTTGAGTACTATTTTTGGCAAATTGACCTATGTGGATTTTTACTTAATTTTTCATCTAACTTGGAATTTTTCAAAATAAAAAATTTACCATGTGGATTTTTATTGTTATTTAGAATTTTTTATTTGTTATTTGTGATTTGTTTTTGTCTTTGTTTATTCTTTTTCGGTGCCGGTGAACCTCACCGTTAGCAAAGGCCTTGGACAAGGGGAGGCCGTCGTGGCCAAACCTGGGTGAGAGTTGTCGCGCCCTAGGGCCCTTGCCCAGCGCACGGAGAGGGTAGCTTGCGACTCTGGCTGGCTAGAATTGAAAAAGAAAAATAAATTAAAATTTTAAAAATTGTCCATATTAGCACCGGCAATGCCACGTCGGATTTTCCTACTAGATAAATTGCCGATGACACTTCAGTGATCGAATTTTTAAATTTGTGGCACATAAGTGAACAAGAAAAAAGTTATGACACTCAAATAAGTACCATACAAATATTATGATAGTCTTGCTGTTCTTGTCCCCAAAACTAAGGAATCACAATCTGGCTGTCATTGTCGTTCCCAGAACCTTATCCTCCACAAGCAAGAAAGCACGACGATAATGTCATGTAACATGAGCTTCTCTGATTCATCTCCTTCAACGAACTCCTTTTTGCTGGAATAGCGTCTGGCATCTTGTGTACTGACCCTCACGGAAGGAATAAATAATCAAGACACAAACTTACCAGGATGAGATGGCGCAAATCAAATCAGTTCCGAGACATGCCCACTTTTTTTTTTTGGGGGGGGGGGGGGGGGGAATAAAATTTAAAAGTACAAACCCAATCTACACCAAAAAGATTTTAAAAAGTGGGTGAGTACAAGCCCATGTGATTGTCCCTTAGAAAAAGCCAAACTTGAAGTCCGATGAATTAACTTTGGCACGATACTGGGGTATCATCCTTTTAGAGCATATGCTTTTCCATATTGGTCTCTTCTTTTTCTCATCTAAGGGGGAAAAAAAAAAAACAAAGAAGCAATGATCCATCGCAGTCCTAAAAGAATTTTTGTTGGCTTCGTGCTTAATGCTTGATTTCGACTTGTGAGCATGATTAGGGCTTTACTTGCTAGCGTGCTGAATGCCGCCCGCGATAATTTTGACTTTTCAAGCACAATTACGTGTGGAAAATCGACGTGAAAAGATACGATTGACACCCTCTAAAATTAGAAATACAACTAAAGTTTACCATCTATGATTGGTACATCGACAAAACCTAAGTGACGCACATCCAAATTCAACGACATCATCTAGTTACCCAACTTCGCCCAAAAAAAAAAACACTCGCACTTTCGAAAGAAGTAACACAAACAAATCCAAAAAGAAAAATCCTCCCTCTCTCTCTAAAAAAAAAGAAAAAAAAAAGAAAAAAATGATACAATTGGTTCGTGAACTTTGGCTCAATTGGAATGTGGTCCTTAAACTTTTAATTTGTTCAATGTGGTACTTGAACTGTAGCCTAAGATGCATTGTTGTCCTTGAACTTTAAACTTGTTTAATGTAGCCCCTGCACTTTTGGTACATATTCAATTTGGTTCCTAAATAATATAAAAATATTCAATATTATCCTTTCATTAATTCGAGTTTAGGGACGACATTGAACATTTTCATATAATTCAGAGGTTATATTGAACATAAACAAAAAGTTTAGAGATCATATTAAACAAATTAAGAGTTTAGGGACGATACTGCATACTAGGTGAAAATTCAGGGATCACATTGAATTAATTAAAAGTTTAAAGATCACATACATATTTTGGCCAAAATTCAGGAACCATTTACGTCATTATCCGAACAAAATAAAAAAAAAATGTATATGAACAGATGAAATTATATGAGCTAATGTGTCCACCTTCTAAAGAATAATTTCTAGGATGTAAATTTAGATCAAAGTCCTTTTTGGCCCCTCAACTCAGCTCATTTTTTCCAATCAAGTCCTTGAACGCATTTAATTTGTCCAATCACGTCCCAACTGATCATGCATAAATTTTCTAATTGCATATCTCTGACTTCAAATCCAATTAGTCAAAGTTAACATGCCCCTCCGACCCGAAAAGGGGGCAAGATTATTTTTTGGCCTATGCTCACCAGCTAATACGTTGGACTGAAAGACCCAAAGATGAACACTTCCCAATCGGATATTGAGTAGGGATTTCTTGGCCCTTGTACTGCAGTAGAGGCCATGTAAATTTTTTGTATGGCTCTAACAGATATGTCGCGTCAAAATCAATATGATCAAGCTCAAGAGAGACTTGATTAGCAAATTGTAGACAAATTTAAAGTTAAAGGCCTCGATCGGAAAAAAGTGCACTAGTTTAGAGACAAAAGTAAAACTTTTGCTGTAAACGTGAAGGGAATACAATGGATTGCAGTGACAACTCGACACTAGGCGTGATCGGCGGTAGTCGTGGAGTCAAGCAGCGGCTGGGGGAAGAACAGGAGAAAAACATGTATTTAGGATTCAGACACTTCAATATAATTTAATAGGAATTCATAAGTTAGTATGTTGTTATTTCACTAAACGTTTAGGTGGTAAATTGTGATATTCTAACAAAATTTAAACTTCAACATCAAGTGATATTCCACATGAAGTATTCAGTTCATCTAAGTTCCATGAATGGAGTTTGCCTTGTGCAATTTCCTGCTTTCTTTCTGGATTCCCATGTACTCAAAACGGAACAAATGTCCATTCAATCCTAAACATATTGTTCAAATATTTGTTCAATGATAAGTTTTTAATTTTTTTTTTCAATTTAGTTGTAACTCTTTGTGGGAAATTCCAATTTAGAGATTCTAGTCAATTTCGTCGAAAATTGCTATTATGACGGTGTGTCACATAGGACAGTCAACAATATTGGATTGCCATGTCGGTGATTTACTAATGGAATTTTGCATAAAGGTTTATATCCAAATTGGTAAAGTTAAAAAATTTAGAATTGAATTGATATATGTACAATAAGTTTAGGACTAATTGAGTAATTTTCCTCACTCAAAGCTGATATATGTGGGACTGAAGCACCTATACACCACTACTATGCAACTAAAATTCAATTATACATAAAGAGAATTTTCACTTTAAAGTGAGCTCCCACAGAATAATTTTCCACCCCAATTCATTGCAAAACCTTAATTTTAATTCATTTATTTAGGGTCCCCTATGGAAGGATATGAGTTTGTTCCCCCATAATACTCATTATTAGTTGTAACTAAATTTATTGGGCAAAGATAATATTATTCTTGGATTGTGGTGAAGCAATTGTGGAGGGAATATAGTTACAGCTAATAAAGAAAAACTTTGCTTCTCTAGCGTAGGGTTTATGCCCAACTTTTTATTATAATAATGATGGGAAATCACATTGATGTAAGGAATAAAGTACTAGACATTGGGAATGTAGTGTGTATTCCCTAATGAATATTAGGATAACTAGGTGATAAAATTCCATGCTTGAATGAGAATGATAAGATCTTTACATATACAATTAACTAGATCAGAGGATGGAAAGCATGTGGTACGCAAAACTTACGTCGGGCAATCATTGATTTTATCATTTGAAATGGAACGAACAACTACGGAAAAGAAGAATGTCTTGTAGATGGAGGATCTAGAATTAAAACAATTTACGACAAGACATCATGGTTTTATTTTTTGATAATATAATTGTTACTTTTCCATTCAGAATATGTCTCACCTACTTTGGTAATGGAGGATTTATTCTGGGGTATAGCCCAAAAGGCTTCATCTTCACTATACTGTGAAAGCAGGGCCGTAAGTTAGTTGACACGTGTCGCTCACCTAGTCGCTGATATCCACTTTTCTTTTTCTCTTTTTCTACTAATTTGGTTTAATACTAGAACGAGACTCCCGCAATGAACAAGATACAATGAGTGAATGAAAAAAATTTTAGGATATTAATATCGTTCTTGTATTTGAAAATGGTAGTATTATTTAAACACATTTGATATATTCTATTGGTACAGCCACTTAAATATACCGACTCGATTATGCAGAGTTGAGATTCAATGACTGGCGGTACATGTCATATCACGAATTCACAAATCTATATTACGGATTCAGATTAGTTGATTTTGTCAAAGAAATGTGGAACTTAGTGAAGAATTGGTGTTACATATCTCCATAGATATGCCAACAGCATTCATGAAATACTTATTCAATGATTTTTATTTTGTGTAAAAACATGAATTCAAAATATTACACAGAGTAGAACAATCGAATCATGAACCTTTGGTATGATCATATTGGCGAAATAAATGAATGATTTATTAGCAACGGTAAAGTTCAAGTTTAAATATTCAAATGTATCTTTGTAATAATAAACATA
The DNA here is from genome assembly GCA_016432845.1 of Psidium guajava. Taxonomy (NCBI): domain Eukaryota; kingdom Viridiplantae; phylum Streptophyta; class Magnoliopsida; order Myrtales; family Myrtaceae; genus Psidium; species Psidium guajava. The sequence continues at coordinate 30,891,484 of CM028228.1, forward strand.
GAAAGAATGAATATTTAGTTTTTAATGTTGATAAAATATTACCATATAATTAAATATAAAAGTGAAATTTTTAGTACCTAACAGCTCCCTCAACTCCAAAAGAATAAGAAAATTCATGTTAAACTCCCAATCATCCCACATCACCACTTCACTATTTTCCACTCAAGAAGATTGAAAGCACTCTCAAGTTAAAGTCGCATGAAATCTTCCAATATGGAAAACACATAGCATTGAAACAAAAGATAACTTAAAGAAAAAATTTATTGACATCTTGCATAATTCAAAATTTACAATTATTCCTTAGAAGATCGTCTTATATAGTCAAATGACATTATAGGCAGCATGAAAATAAAATTGCAAAAAATAAGGATAATATCTTTGCCATTGTATGGCAACTTCTTATGACTGTAATATCACTCGAAAATTGACAGAAATTCATGGGCCTTTTTGGTAATCAGCTGATCATTAAGCCCCAGGTCAAGATTGTGGAAATGAACTTGCCATGAACCGCGCTGCAGCATAGAGAAAAGGGTGGGTCTAAGGTTTTGTTTATTTCATGAAAATTATGACATTTCTAAAAAAATTATTTTGATCTTTCTAAAGGAAATCACTTTCCTGAATTTAAACTTTGGTAGGAAAACATTCTCTGTTAACTCGTTTTCCTAAGCGATCCAAATGTCGAAAAATGAGAAAAATATTTGAGGCTAATGGTGCAAAGTAGAGTCAGATATTGTGGAGAGGCTAAATCTGACAGTCCTAGATTTTCGCCCACTTGGAGAGAGGTATCAGATATATGACACCAAAACGATCCATGAACACCCATTGCAGGATGGGATGAATAGACTAGAAATGGCGATCCTCTGGTGCGATTTCTCCTTTGAACGAGAACTGTCGTCACTTCGCTTTCTCACCTGCAGGATGGCAGAAAGGGAACGAATGGAGCTGCATGTGGAACTTACACTTGACAGTTGCCTCGAATGGCCGAGAAAGGTATCGTCGGAACTTGTACCGCCGTTGGTCTTTTTGTTGGCAACAAGAAGGCAAAAAAAATTTTAGCCCGAAGTTTCTCCGATCTCTCACTATATTTTCATGACAAACTTACATGATTTATGTAGGCAAAAAGGTTTGCCTCTTCGAATTCAAAAAATAGATAGAGACTCCTAATAAATAGTCTAGCCACCCTACCACACCTATTATTGGTTTTTCCAACTCATGCCTAAAACTATTAATGCTATTCTGGGAATACCAAATGACAATAGCAAAACAATCTTCCTAATTTAAGTTTATTTCATGACAAATCTCCCCCTTAAACTTAAATACTCTTCCCATCTCTCATTCCAATCAGCTTTTTACAACTCTCCAGCAATGTGGTTGGAAGTGCCTTGGTGAACATGTCTGCAGCTTGGGCTCGGCTCTCCACATGCTCCAGCTCGACTCTCCCTTCTCTGACTTGTTCTCGGATGAAATGAAATCGGACGTCGATGTGGTTACTTCTTCCGTGATTAACTGGGTTCTTTGCCAACTCGATCGCCGACTTGTTGTCAACCCGGATCACAGTCCCTTCTTTTCGGATCTCTCCCAGATGCCTTAGTAGATTTGAAAGCCAGACTGCATGTCACACGCTCTAAGAGGCCGCCACATACTCGGCCTCGCAGGTCGATAGAGTTACAATGGGCTGCTTCTTAGACAACCAAGTAAACGCCGTATTCCCGAGTAGGAACACATATCCCGACGTACTCTTCCGATCATCCACATCCCCACACCAATCGCTATCCGAGTAACCCACTAGTCGGTAGTCATCCGACCTTGTATAGAAAAGACCAAGTGATAGGGTTCCTCGAATATACCTCAAAATTCTCTTCAAGGCTTTCCAGTGTGTATAGCTCGGATCCTCCATGAATTTGCTTGCAATTCCAACACTTAGCATTAAGTCGGGTCTGGTACTTGTAAGATACCTCAGACTTCCAATTAAGCTTCGATATCTCTCGGGATTAGCTCGGTCTCCATCATCAAATTTTGAAAATTTTGTGCCTGGTTCCATTGGAGTTGAAACCGGGTTGCAATCTTCCATCTTGAATTTCTTTAAGATTTCCAGAGCATACCTTTCTTGAGATATGAAGATCCCATCCTCCGACTGCTTCACCTCTATGTCGAGAAAGTACTTCATTAGTCCCAAGTCTGTCATCTCGAACTCCTTCTGCATTACCTCCTTGAACTACTTGATTAGCCTTGCATTGCTCCCGGTGAATATGAGGTCGTCGACATAAAGAGCGACTATCATCATATCCTTTTCTGACTTCTTTGTGTACAACGCATGCTCGTATGGACACTGCTCGTACCCGTTCCGCTTGAAGTACCCATCAATTCTCTCATTCCAGGCACGAGGAGCTTGTTTTAGCCCGTAGAGGGGTTTTTTCAACCTCAGCACTTTCTTCTCATCCCCTCTTTTCATGTACCCGAGTGGCTGTTCGACGTACACCTCCTCTTTCAGCTCTCCATTTAAGAAAGCTGACTTCACATCCATCTGCAGGATCGGCCACTGGTTCTGAGCGGCCATTGAGATCAGAAGTCAGATTGACTCCATTTTTGTAACCGGGGCAAAAACTTCATCATAGTCAATCCCCTCCTTCTGCTTGTAACCTTTCACCATCAGTCGAGCTTTGTAACGCTCAACCTCTCCCTTAGCATTCATCTTCTTTTTGTACACCCATTTCACCCCAATGGGTCGAGCTCTTTCAGGAAGGTCGATCAGCCCCCATGTTTTGTTTCATTCAATCGCCCTGATCTCCTCATCCATGGCTGTTCTCCACTTCTCATCTTGGACAGCTTTCTCAAAACTCAAGTCTTCGGAGTCAGCCAAGAGACATACAACATGAATTTCATTTGTAGTGTCGTATATCTCCTGTAGACTTCTTGTCCTTGGCTGTTGGGGCTCGGCTTCTTCATCTGAGGACTCAGTGATTATTGATGTTGGTGGTACAACAACCTCTGAACTAGTTCCTTCCTCGATCAAGTTGCTCCATCTCCATGCCTTTGTTTCTTCCACATGAATGTCTTGACTCACCACTACTTTATTGTTAACAGGATCGAAAAGTTTGTAAGCTTTGGATTTCTCATCATACCCGACAAAGATGTATTTTCTGCTCCGATCCTCCAGCTTTGTTCTGTGCTGACTCGGCACTTGCCCATATACAACGCTACCGAATACCTTCAGATGAGAGACACTCGGCTTCTTGTCACTCCAGATCTCTTGTGGCGTCTTCTCACCTAGCTTCGCATGTGGACATCTATTTTGCACATAGACTGCGCACTGCACCGCTTCTGTTGGAAACATGGTGTGGGTGAATGAGAAATTGTTTCTCAATGAACACCCTTGAGTTGGTGTTAATGGATGATTTTGTAACGATGCTTTAATGCAAACTCAGAAGCAAAGTATGTTTCGGATGAGCTCAGAAGCAACGTTCAGAAGTAGCTCTCGCAGGGTCAGAACCAGCGTTCAGAAGCAGCTCACGCAGGTTCATAACGAGCGTTCAGAAGCAGCTCGAGCGGGGTTCAGATCCAGCGTTTAGAAGCAGCTCGCGCAGGTTCATAACCAGCGTTCAGAAGCAACTCGAGCGGGGTTCAGATCCAGCGTTCAGAAGCAGCTCGCGCGGGGTTCAGATCCAGCGTTCAGAAGCTGCTCGCGCAAGGTTCAGAAGCAGCTCGCGACGCTCAGAAGCTGACCATTTGTAACGTTTTGGAATGTCATTACATTACGACAGTTACAAATGGCAGAGTTAATCATCCATTATGACATAAACGGCATATGTAAATGTCCGTTACACCACAACAGTTATGAATGGCAAATTTAATCGGCCGTTATTAACCGTTACACCATATAATTCCGAAATAACCCCTCACTCATCTTATAAATAGACGATTCTCTTTCAGTTTTAAAATACACAGATACATAGATACACAGACACACACTCAGACGAAAACCATATCTCTCCCTTTGTTTGCTTGCATTGTTTTCGATAGTGTTCAAACACAAGTTCTTCAAGTTCACCGAAAGCTCTGAGGTACTGTGCTCACATCCTAGCTGTCAACCGTTGTATCCTGGGAGACAGACGCTCACGAAACCTCAAGCACAGAGTTGAGGGAGCGAATCTGTTTTAAGGAAACTATGTTCAACATAGGCCTCAGTTTATACTTGTGTCGATCCCACTTTTCTTATGTCGAAAGGCTATTTGCAAGTGAATCTGAAAGTTTTCACCAAACCTTTTAATTAGTAAGTGTTTTCTAGGAATTCAGATTCAGATGCGTTTTGCTTCTGAATGCCCTTTTTGAGCTGATCAGATTCAGATTCAGGCTCAACAGGTTTTCCCAACATTCCTTTTGAACTAGTGAATCTGAATCGTTTTGGAGATTGATTCTAAACAGGCTTTCCACCAACAATCTTAAAACAGATTCGTCTGTTTCTGAACTCTGTTTAATAGTTCCGAAGCAGAAACGTTTATTATCGACTCTCCTTTTGAACTCTTTCTCATACTTCAGAAGTAGGAAATTTGCTGTTAATTCTTCTTCTGAACTCATTCTGATAGTTCAGAGGCAGAAAGTTTTGCTGTTGATTCTTCTTCTGAACTCCTTCTGATAGTTCAGAAGCAGCATCTTTAGCTGACAAAACAGATTCTCATTGTTTTTCAAATGGCTACTGAGAAAGAAGTTGTTCAACTTGATTCTGAAAACTTTGGCCAATCTTCTGCTTCTGTTCCTGCTCCTGTTTCTGTTCACCAAGGTGAAAGGCCTGAAAAGTTCAACGGATCGAATTTTGAAAGGTTGCAACAGAAGATGTTGTTCTATTTAACAACGTTGAATCTTGCGAGATTCTTGACTGAGGATGCTCCTCAGATATCCGATGGTGAAACGGATAAACAAGCCTTCAATGCTCTTGAGGCTTGGAAGCATTCTGACTTCCTCTGTAGGAACTATGTCATGAATGGCTTGCACGACTCTATGTATAATGTCTATTGTACAATCAATACGGCAAAAGAGTTGTGGGAATCTTTGGACCGGAAATATAAAACAGAGGATGCCGGAGCAAAGAAATTTGTTGTTGGTCGATTCCTTGATTATAAGATGGTAGATTCTAAGACTGTGATCAATCAAGTGCAAGAAATCCAAGTGATTTTGCACGAGATTCAATCTGAAGGGATGAATCTGAGTGAAACCTTCAAGGTGGCTGCCATTATTGAGAAGCTACCTCCTGGGTGGAAGGATTTCAAGAATTACCTTAAGCACAAGCGAAAGGAAATGAACCTGGAGGAGTTGATTGTCAGACTTCGCATCGAAGAAGAAAACAGAAGCTCTGAACGCAAGAGGTTCAATCCCACCGCAACTAAGGCAAACGTTGTGGAGCACAAGCAAGCCCACAAGAATAAGAAGGCCATCAAACCGAAGCTGGGACCGAAAGGAGGAGTCTCCAAAACAAAGTTCCAAGGGAAATGCTTCAACTGTGGCAATATGAGTCATAGATTCGTGGAATGCAGATTTCCGAAGAAGAAGAAGCATGAGACGAACATGGTGAATGATGTCACTTTTGACTTCTCAGACATAAATCTCTCTGCGATGGTGTCTGAGGTGAACCTGGTCGAGTCCAATCCAAAGGAATGGTGGATTGACACTGGTGCCACGAGGCACGTATGCTCCAACAAGGACCTGTTCACAACTTTCGAACCAATTGATGAAGAGAAAGTCTTCATGGGAAACTCGGCCACGTCTGCCATTGAAGGCCAAGGGAAGGTGCTTCTGAAGATGACCTCTGGGAAGGAGCTGACTCTGAATAATGTTCTGTATGTGCCAGAAATCCGAAAGAACCTGGTCTCCGGGTCTCTATTGAACAAGCACGGATTTCGTATGGTGTTCGAGTCAGACAAAGTTACTTTGTCAAAATCTGGAATGTATGTAGGAAGGGGATATGTATCTGATGGGCTTTTTAAGCTCAATGTGTTGACAATTATCAATAAAGATAATAAGTCTTCCGTTTATATGCTTGAGTCTTCTAACTTATGGCATGGCAGACTTGGACATGTTAATTATGATACATTGCGTAGATTAATTAACTTGGAGCACATTCCCTCATTCCAAATTGATTGTAAACACAAATGTGAAATCTGTGTTGAGGCAAAGTTAACGAGATCATCGTTTCAAACAGTTGAAAGGAACACCGAACCCCTTGAGCTAATTCATAGTGATGTTTGTGATTTGAAATTCATACAAACAAGAGGTGGTAATATTTATCGATGATAGCACTAAATACTGCTATGTGTATTTGCTTAAAAGCAAAAGTGAAGCCTTAGAGAAATTTGTTCTCTATAAGAATGAAGTTGAAAATCAACTCAACAAGAAAATCAAAAGATTGAGAAGCGATAGAGGTGGTGAGTACAAAGAACCGATTGGTGAACTCTGTGTACAACACGGAATTATACATGAAGTAACTGCACCCTATTCGCGTCAATCAAATGGTGTGGCTAAACGGAAAAATCGCACATTGAAAGAAATGATGAACGCGATGTTACTAAGTTTAGGTTTACCCCAAAATATGTGGGGTGAAGCTATTTTGTCAAGCAATTACCTTTTAAATAAGGTACCTCGGAAAAAGGAGGATAAAACCCCTTATGAGTTATGGAAAGGTAGGAGACCATCCTATAAATACTTACGAGTGTGGGGGTGTCTTGCAAAAGTAGCTGTTCCAACACCAAAGAAAACAAAGATAGGTCCTAAAACGGTGGACTGTATTTTTATAGGCTATGCACATAACAGTAATGCATATCGTTTTCTTGTACATGAATCGAAAATTTCAGATATACACAAGAATACGATCATGGAATTTAGGAATGCATCATTCTTCGAAGGTGTATTTCCTTGCAAATCCAATAATGGATCTAGTTCGTCCAAGCGAACGATTGACACTATGAATGAAGGAAGTCATGATTCTGATCATGACATAGTTCAGATGCAGAGCGAGTCTGCTTCTAATCATGACAGTATTCAGAAGCAGAGCGAGTCTGCTTCTGACCTACTCCAAAGAAGAATTCAGAAGCAGAGCGATCCTGCTTCTGAACAACTCAGACGGAGCAAAAGAGCAAGAGTGGAGAAATCATTTGGAGATGATTTTCTAACTTATTTGTTAGAAAAGGAACCACTAAACTATTCAGAAGCAGTAAATTCTTCTGAGGGACTTCTATGGAAAGAAGCAATTAAAAGTGAAGTTGATTCTATATTGCAGAATCATACTTGGGAGTTAGTGGATCCCCCTCTTGGATGTAAACCTTTAGGATCAAAATGGATCTTTAAAAGGAAAATGAACGCAGATGGTTCTGTTGATAAGTATAAAGCCAGACTTGTAATCAAAGGATATAAGCAACGAGAAGACTTAGATTACTTTGATACTTATTCTCCTGTGACGAGAATAACCTCTATTAGGATGATACTTGCAATTGCAGCATTGCGAAATCTAGAAGTACATTAAATGGATGTAAAAACAGCTTTCCTAAATGGTGATTTAGATGAAGAAATCTACATGGAACAACCTGAGGGTTTTATAGTTCTAGGAAAAGAAAGGAAAGTCTGTAAATTGGTTAAATCATTGTATGGCTTAAAACAAGTGTCAAAACAGTGGCATGAAAAGTTTGATAATGCAATGGTTACCAATGGATTTAAGATTAGTGAATGTGATAAATGTGTCTACATTAAAGAAATAGAAAATGGCTATGTCATTTTGTGTCTTTATGTAGATGACATACTCATCGTCGGTAGTGATGATGAAATGATCAAATCCACTAAGAATATGTTGAATTCGAGATTTGCCATGAAAGATATGAGACTTGCTGATGTGATTTTAGGAATTAAAATCACAAGAACGTCAGAAGGTCTTATCTTAAATCAGTCACACTATGTGGACAAAATTCTTGAAAAGTTCAATGTGGATGATTCTGGTATTGCGAGAACACCACTCGACAATAGTTTTCATCTATCCAAGAATAGAGGAGAGAGTATTTCTCAAGTAGAATACTCTAGAGTTATTGGAAGTCTGATGTACTTAATGAGTTGTACTAGACCAGACATTGCGTACTCAGTTAGTAAATTGAGTAGATATACGAGTATTCCGAGTGCTGATCATTGGAAAGCAATTGTAAGAGTACTTAGGTACCTACGATATACTCGGAATCATGATCTGCACTATACCAGATACCCAGCTGTTTTAGAAGGATACAGTGATGCGAATTGGATATCTGATATGAAAGACTCAAAGTCTACTAGTGGATATATATTTACACTAGCGGGTGCAGCCGTATCATGGAAATCCTGTAAGCAAATGATTATAGCCAGATCCACAATGGAATCTGAATTCATTGCTTTGGATAAATGTGGAGAAGAGGCTGAATGGCTACGCCACTTACTAGAGGATATTCCAAAATGGCAAAAACCTGTGCCACCAATTTGCATATATTGTGATAGTCAATATGCAATTAGAAGAGCACAGAGTAAAATGTACAATGGTAAGTCTAGACATATACGTCGTAGACATAATACCATTAGACAACTGCTCTCAACTGGAATTATCTCTATTGACTACGTGATGTCAAAGGATAATATTGCGGATCCGCTAACCAAAGGGTTAAACAGAGAGTTAGTTGAGAAATCGGCAAGAGGAATGGGACTGAAGCTCATGAAAGAATGAGTTGATATAAAGGAAACCCAACCTAGTTGACTGGAGATCCCAAGATCTAGGTTCAAAGGGACAACCTAATTATATTGACTTAGTGATGTCACTGTGGGGGTTTATCCCTAAAACCATTCCTCAGAAATAACAGTGATATTGTAATGAAAAGGATAGCAATTTTGCTTTAATGATTCTTAAGTGGAGTAATCAAATTACTCAAAATTAAGTAATCACCTATGTGAGAGAGAAGTGGGGCCACTTCAAAGGAGAATTTTTGGGGGCTAAATTCTTTAGAAACTCTCGCAGAACCAGGTTGGTGTTCATGGCCAAAACGAACACAATCATGAGAACTGAAGAAACGTTTGATGATTCCTGTGTGGAGTATATGGTTCGTTTACATAAGAAAGCAGGACAGTTCAAGGACATCATGTCTACTGGACAGCTAGTAAAGTAAATATACTTTCACAAGGGAAGGTTCAAAGGGTAACACCTACCTATCTTATGCAGGTTTCATTTGTAGTGTCGTATATCTCCTGTAGACTTCTTGTCCTTGGCTGTTGGGGCTCGGCTTCTTCATCTGAGGACTCAGTGATTATTGATGTTGGTGGTACAACAACCTCCTCTGAACTAGTTCCTTCTTTGTTCAAGTTGCTCCATCTCCATGCCTTTGTTTCTTCCACATGAACGTCTCGACTCACCACTACTTTATTGTTAACAGGATCGAAAAGTTTGTAAGCTTTGGATTTCTCATCATACCCGACAAAGATGTATTTTCTGCTCCGATCCTCCAGCTTTGTTCTGTGCTGACTCGGCACTTGCCCATATACAACGCTACCGAATACCTTCAGATGAGAGACACTCGGCTTCTTGCCACTCCAGATCTCTTGTGGCGTCTTCTCACCTAGCTTCGCATGTGGACATCTATTTTGTACATAGACTGCGCACTGCACCGCTTCTGTTGGAAACATGGTGTGGGTGAATGAGAAATTGTTTCTCAATGAACACCCTTGAGTTGGTGTTAATGGATGATTTTGTAACGATGCTTTAATGCAAGCTCAGAAGCAGAGTATGTTTCGGATGAGCTCAGAAGCAACGTTCAGAAGTAGCTCTCGCAGGGTCAGAACCAGCGTTCAGAAGCAGCTCACGCAGGTTCATAACGAGCGTTCAGAAGCAGCTCGAGCGGGGTTCAGATCCAGCGTTTAGAAGCAGCTCGCGCAGGTTCATAACCAGCGTTCAGAAGCAACTCGAGCGGGGTTCAGATCCAGCGTTCAGAAGCAGCTCGCGCGGGGTTCAGATCCAGCGTTCAGAAGCTATTCGCGCAAGGTTCAGAAGCAGCTCGCGACGCTCAGAAGCTGACCATTTGTAACGTTTTGGAATGTCATTACATTACGACAGTTACAAATGGCAGAGTTAATCATCCATTATGACATAAACGGCATATTTAAATGTCCGTTACACCACAACAGTTATGAATGGCAAATTTAATCGGCCGTTATTAACCGTTACACCATATAATTCCGAAATAACCCCTCACTCATCTTATAAATAGATGATTCTCTTTCAGTTTTAAAATACACAGATACATAGATACACAGACACACACTTAGACGAAAACCATATCTCTCCCTTTGTTTGCTTGCATTGTTTTCGATAGTGTTCAAACACAAGTTCTTCAAGTTCGCCGAAAGCTCTGAGGTACTGTGCTCACCTCCTAGCTGTCAACCGTTGTATCCTGGGAGACAGACGCTCACGAAACCTCAAGCACAGAGTTGAGGGAGCGAATCTGTTTTAAGGAAACTGTGTTCAACATAGGCCTCGGTTTATACCTATGTTGATCCCACTTTTCTTATGTCGAAAAGCTATTTGCAAGTGAATCTGAAAGTTTTCACCAAACCTTTTAAATAGTAAGTGTTTTCCAGGAATTCAGATTCAGACACGTTCTGCTTCTGAATGCCCTTTTTGAGCTGATCAGATTCAGATTCAGGCTCAACAGGTTTTCCCAACATTCCTTCTGAACTAGTGAATCTGAATCGTTTTGGAGATTGATTCTAAACAGGCTTTCCACCAACAACTTCTGCCCAGAATCTTTTCGGCAGATTCTTCCCTTTTAGCATAGATCGAACCATGTCAAGAATAGTTCGGTTCTTCCGTTCCGCCACACCATTCTGCTGTGGAGAATATGGGGCAGTCAAGAATCGCCTGACCCCATGTTCCTCGTAGTATTTGTTGAACTTGGCAGAAGTAAACTCGCCTCCTCTGTTAGATCGGACTGCTTTGATTGCCCTACTCGTCTCCTTCTCCACCATCACTCTGAACTTCTTAAATATTTCAAAAACCTCGGACTTCTCTTTCAGGAAATAAACCCACATCTTCCTCGAGAAATCATCAATGAAAGAGACAAAGTATCTTTTACCACTGAATGATTCCGGAGTTATTGGTCCACACAAGTTGGTATGGATTAGTTCGAGTTGCTCCTTTGCTTGGTACTCGGAACCCCTTGGGAAAGAAGTCCTTGCCTGCTTTCCAATCACACAGTCTTCACAAAACTTTTTCTCGAACTCCATTTTAGGCAGTCCGAGCACCATCTCCTTTTTCACTAGCTTGGTCAACCCACCGAAATGAAGATGACCAAAACGAGAATGCCACTTCATGGCCTCATCCTCCACATCGAGTTGCATGCATTTGTCTTTAACTATCTTCAACTCAAGTTTGTACATGCGGTTCTTCTTCATCTCTACTCGGGCCATGAGCCTCCCGAGTTTATCCTTCAGCCGTAGTTCTCGGTCTTTCATCAGAACTGAGTACCCCTTCTCCATTAATTGTCCCATGCTCAGTATGTTGCTTTTGAGATCAGGTACGTAGTATACGTCCCTAATTTCTCCAACTCGCCCATTTCTCTGCTGATACCAGATCGTTCCTCGGCCTTTGACGGCTACTTTCGAAGCATCGCCGAAAGAGACGGATCTGGACTCTTCATTTGTAAGTATTTTGAAAAAACGCTCGTCACCACACATGTGGTTACTTGCGCTGATGTCCAAGTATCAAACTGAGTTATCGGAATAGCTTGGTTTGACCTCGGATTCTGGAATGTTGGTCACTATCAGCAATCCTTCATCTTCTTCCTTGGCGAGGAAGTTTGTTGGTTCCTCCTTTTTCTTCTCAAACCTACAATCTTTGGAAATGTGACCTAGTTTTCCACAGTTGTAGCATTTTATTAAATAACAATCCTTGGCAACATGCCCACACTTCCCACAGTTATAGCATTCAATATCGTTGTTTGTGTTTGTCTGACCTCCTCTTCCCTGAGCTCGACCTCGGCCTCACCAGTTCTGTTGGCTGGGTTGTTTGTTTCCATGTATTCCTCTTCCTCCTTGGCCTCTGCCTCTTCCTCACCCTCTGGTGTTCTGAGCATAGAACACCTTTTCATCTCTGATAGTTGCCTTAGCCTGGAGAGCTTGTTCCAGGGACTCCCCCTTCTTTTTTTTCCTTCTCTGCTCATGCGCCTCCAAAGACCCTGCAAGCTCTTCGACAGTGAGTGTTGAATTGCACACACAATGTTCTCAAAGTTATTTGTCAGTGACCTCAAGATCTTTTCAATAACTCAGTAGAGAGACTCTCGCCATTCTGACTTAGCTTGTTTACCACGGTCTCCACCCGAGTAATAAACTTGGATACGCCTTCAGATTCCTTCATCTACATATTTTCCAACTCGCCTCTGAGGGTTTGAAGTCGTACTTGCTTCACACGCTCATCTCCTTTGTTTGCTTTTTCTAGTATATCCCATGCCTCCTTTGAAGATTTGGCGTTGGCAATCTTCTCAAAGTCGGATTCGTTGACAGCTCGGTATAGTAAATACAGAGCCGCCTTGTCTTTTGCTCGAACGGCCTGCAATGCCTTTAGCTGGGCATTTGAACACCCATCGGTGTTTGCTGGTTCACTATACCCATTCTCGACCACGTCCTAGTTATCTTGGGAGCCAAAAAGGGCCTTCATTTGCACCTTCCAGTAGTCGTAGTTGACACCTTTCGTCAACTTGGGTAGTGGGATGCCATTAGTTAGAACTGCCATATCTCTCAAGTGTTTACACTCAACTCACACAGCTCTCAAAGCTCTCTCGGTTGTTCTTCTCTTGCTCTCGGTCTGTGCACACCGCAACACTCTCTCTCGTAGCAGGTCGGCTCTCACGCTCACCTTACACACATGCTCTGATACCAATTTGTTGGCAACAAGAAGGAAAAAAAAAATTTAGCCCGAAGTTTCTCCGATCTCTCACTATATTTTCATGACAAACTTACATGGTTTATGTAGGCAAAAAGGTTTGCCTCTTCGAATTCAAAAAATAGATAGAGACTCATAATAAATTGTCTAGCCACCCTACCACACCTATTATTGGTTTTTCCAACTCATGCCTAAAACTATTAATGCTATTCTGGGAATACCAAACGACAATAGCAAAATAATCTTCCTAATTTAAGTTTATTTTATGACACTTTTGACGAGCTCTTCAGTACCTGTAAACCAAGTCATCTAACTAAAGCAATGCATACCGAAAAGCAATGCACAAGATTAGCAAGAGCAAATTTTGGAGATAATACCCTTTGACTTGTTTAAGATAGCCAGATCCCATTGGCTCCTCTTCAACTGGTTTAAGATTCTGGATATATGATATAGAAGAATAAGCAATGCCTTGGCAACATATGCACTCTGGTTTCCAAATGCTTTACAAAGAGCAGGCAAGAAAGAAGGCAACTGAACCATCAATTCCTCCTAGGTGAGACACCCGCAAAGCTAAGGAGAGGGAGCACAACTCTTTAAACCCATGATAGTGCGAAGGATGACATGTCGAATTAAAGATTTTGCCCAAACGCAGACACTATTTTCTAGAACTTATATTCAAAAGTTAACGGTTTCTTCTTTTTAATAGGGTATTTGTGCAATTCAAGTTCGGCCCCTCACAAATGCATGGTTTGTCACCATTAGACCCAAGCCATCCTAGTCAAAGACCATATTCTCAAACATAAACATCGGTGAGCATGTGATGCTCATTTATGGGATAATACACGGACATAGCAAATTCAAATTTGAAACTAAATACATGGAGGCCGCGTTTTGCCTTTCTACTTTCTCTATGCTGTGGAAAAAACAGTGTCACAGGTGGTAAGCTACCAAAACAAAAAGCAAAAAGAAGCTCCGCTTACAGAGATACTCGTATGAAAAACTAAAGGCTTGTCCATCCAACAGAATGCCAACAATAAGTCACCTAGCTCTCTTCTTACAGCACAATGTTAATGCAAATCAACACCCTTTTACCTCTTTTCTCGGACACCCACACTCTTTTACCTCTTCTCTTATTGCTGATTGTAAATGTCAGACAACAGTCACTGAAGATGACAGCTGAATCACAATGGAGAATACGGATCGACGATGGTAGCAGAGTAATCCCCCCATTTGATTCATGTGGTGCTTAAATCCTAAATCAGAGACGAAAGATTGAAAAAAGAAGAAGAAGAAGAAAAAACACTTGATTTACGATGGAAACAGCCTGGGCCCATTCGCTTCTATCAAATGTCCGTACGTGCTCTCCTGCAACAGTTATGCGACCTTGGTCGGCTGCATAAACTAAAACAATTTCAAAAGTGTTTGGAAAAAGATAGGAAATGCTAAAAATTTATTAGCAAACCTCATAAAAGCAAGGAAGTAGCTGTACGATTGTATCTTTCCCCGCACCACTTGGTCCGACCACTGGAGGTTACCCTTTTCTTAGACATATCAACAAAAGAAGCAGAAGACTCGGCTTGTAAAGCACAACATACTCTAAACGCACATTTAAGAGGATTTATTTTTAATTAATATTTTTCCATTATAATAAATGATCGCTCAAGATAGTCTAGATGACTAACCTTTGATGATTTTACCACGATGTCATCAATGTATACTTTGACGAACTCACTAATTATATCATGGAAGATGAAGTTCGTCACCTTTTGATACATCACACCAACATTCTTTAGACAAAACAGCATTACGATCCACTCAAAAGTTCCTATGGCCCTGCGTATCTAAACGTTGTCTTCGGTACATCTTCTTTAGCAATGAAAATCTAGTTATATCTTGAGTGACCATCTATTAGGGATATCATCTCATTGCCCAAAGCTAAATTCACCAACGTGTCGGCCACATGCGTTTGATATTCGTCTTAGGGCATTACTTAATTCAAATTTCTGAAGTCAACAGATACCCTAAGCTTCCCATTTTTCTTTTTTGATTGGGACAATATTAGGAAGCCACTCTACGTGCCAAGCGATTTTAATAAAACTTGCTTTCAAGAGTCTTTCTGTCTCCTCTTTTACCTTGGACACTACATTGGTGGCAAATCGCTTGGGGGTTGCTTGTGTGGCTTAAACCCGTTTTTAATAGGCAATCTATGCTCCAAAATATCTCTCTGTAACCTAGGCATCTCGTAATAATCCCAAGTAAAGCATCCCTTGTGCTTTCTTATTAAGCTGATCAGTTTAGCTTTAAAATCACTTTCTTTTAACCCATTTTTATAAAGACTTGCTTGCTCTGTATGGAGTGCCTCGTGGTTCCTTGAGTGCCAGCCGTAGAAAGGAATGTCATCAACTAGGGTGCTATTGGCCACTAACCACTCGCGTAGGGCGCACATAATAACACTTCTGAAGCAGAAATCCATTTGGTAAAATAATTTCTGAAGCAAAAATCTTTTTAGTTTGCAATTATATATTTCTACTTCTGAAACAACTTTTTACTTCAGAAGCTGTTTTTGGGAAAGTTTCGAGAAGTAAAAAAAAGTTACTTCTCACCATCAAAAGTCATTTTTTTTCTTTTTAACCCTTTCTTTTCATATTTTTCGTCTCACTCGTCGCTCGTCTGTTTTAACTCGACTCGGTCCGGATAATTCTTTTAATAATAAAAAAATTCAAAAAATAATTAAAATATCGAGAATGATTAAAAAATAGAAAATTCATAAAAAAAATTCTAAAAACTCTAAAAATTTCCCAAAAAGTAAAAAAAATCAAGAAAATGGGTACATTCAACTGGCCTATCTTATTTTTGATGATTTTACCCTCTCTTTTTTCAAAAATGACGATTTTTTCCTTTATGGGTAAATTGTCTCGAATTTTTTAAAAAATGGGTAAATTGTCTTGAATTTTTTTAAAAAAATAAAAAATCACATAAAATGAAAAATAGTCAAATTTGACTGGGTAAACCAATATTTTATGATTTTCACTTTTGATCTTTCTCAAAACAATGATTTTTTCCCTCCCATGGGCAAATCGCTCCAAAAATCCATAAAACTTTTAGAAAATTTCGAAAATTGAAAAACAGACACATTCAACTGGTCAACCCTATTTCTAATGATTTTAATTGCAAATATTTTCAAAACGATAATTTTGCTCCTTTGGACAAATTGTCTCCAAATATCCCCAACTCCTTCCAAACATTCAAACACTCATTCTCTAAACCTTTTGGGCTTCATTGGGGATACGATATTTGATTTGATGTGTGTTCATTCACATGATCTTGTTCATTATTTGCACATCTATCTTTATTGACTGTGATTGATAGATTAGATATTTATATATACATGAACTCTTAGATTTTCTGTCTCTCTCTTCGCTTGTCTAATTTAGTCCAACAATGAGTGCGGCTGCACCAAAACACCCTTCTCTAATCTGATGGAGCTAGTGATCTTGTGCCTTCATTTTTTTTATAAAAAAATTCAAGGAAACCAAAGCTAGGTTGAAAAGATAAAGATGATGACTCCTTAGTTTTTGCCTTTTATCCTTTTGCCTAAAGATGCCTTTATGCCAAAACAAGCTCATTATTATTATAATTTTATGTCCCATGTTATCATTAATATCAAGGTAATCTCAAGGTACATACAACTACCGTAAATGGTTTACGCACGAAAAAAAATCCATATATTATACCTATTACAATGTAAACCATGCCAGAGACATAGGAGAGGAAATACCGAAACTACCCGTGCTTTTAGCATTGATATATGAGCTTAACCATCGTATTGATTAATACAATTTTTTTTTCATAATTTGGTCCACATTTACATAAATGCAAATAGTGATAAATTATACATAAATTCATTAGCATTTGCATTTAAATTTTCTTGAATAACATGCATTTTAGGCTAGGATCAATAATTTTTTGGAGAATATTTTGTGTTAATAATGTTCTAGAAGTAGAAATTTTCAATTGTTACAAAAAAAATTTATGTTCAAGAATCATAAATTTTATCCTGTTATCAAATGCTTTTTTTTTATATCAGAAACGAACTTTTAAAGTGGAAGTCGAAAAATCAACTCTTGCCTTTAAAGCGGAAGTAGAAAATTCAACTTCTACTTCTGAAATGATTTCTGAAGCAAAAATGTCATCAAGCATGCCCTTACTGGCCACTCAGGCTCTGCGTTTCAAGTTCGTTATCCTAACCATCTCCTCTGCTCCACCGAGAGCCTAGCCCCTTCTTCTATCTTATCTTTTGCCTTGTTCCTTACCTTCTCGTAGATGGTGTCAATGAGAGGAACTTGAGTCTACCATGTTGACCTTCTTTTGTGGATAGAATCTTTAATGAGTGCAAGCAAGCACCCAACTTAAGAAAGGTGCTTGTTGAGTAAGGTTGGCTTTTGAGCCCAAGCCCTTTTTATAGGTTGGATGCTTGAGCGCTTCTCATATCGATTAAGACTTTCCTTGAGTTTTCAAATTGGGGCGTGTTAGCTAAGCTAATAATAAGAATTCGTACAGTCAATCAACAGCAAATCCTTTAACAGCAGCAAACCAGAGCGATGAAGGGGAGACTGAAGTTGCTGTTTTTACCTTTAGTACGGGGATCGAACCTGTTAAAAGAAAA
The DNA here is from genome assembly GCA_016432845.1 of Psidium guajava. Lineage (NCBI taxonomy): Eukaryota > Viridiplantae > Streptophyta > Magnoliopsida > Myrtales > Myrtaceae > Psidium > Psidium guajava. The sequence goes on from CM028228.1 coordinate 30,909,072, forward strand.
AAAGATTTCATTTCGAATTCACTTTCAGAGCAGAATTCGGTTACTTCAGTACGGGCAGAAAGACAGACTGAAGTTCCTTAGTTCTATCACTAATATTCAAATAGCAAATCGTACAGCATGCAATCGCTACGGGTACAGGAAAGCGCTCCGATCTCTCGAATCTCTCAGCAGTCGCACAGTAGCAGTCGCAGTCGAGAAGAAGTTCCTTTTCTTTGCCCTTTGTAGATAGGTCCGTCGGGAAAGGCTATCAGCTCTTCTCCTTCCTTTCACTCTTCCAATGATAATTAGTATAAGTCTCTGTCTAACCAGAAAACTAGTGAGACTTATACCTCCTAAGGCTTTATATTTGTTGAAAGGTACCATCCATGGGTATCCGCTTCAACAAAAGTGCTAACCAATAATGGATGGTTTTCATAATCTCTGATTGATCTAGTTTCCAATGGTGAATATCCTCCTCTTTCCTCCTCCCTCAACAGAACAACCTAGTTTGCCTAGAATACGGCGAATGCCCATCTCTCAACAGAAGGTCAAATTGGACTAATAAAAATGGATTGTTTTGGCCCATCTTCATCGATGTCTATTTCCTCTAAAGGATTTTTTTTTTGTCTCTAAGACCTTATCATCTTCTTTTAAGGGTAGATCCTCAAAGTCTTCTATACAATCAGTTATAGCCAACTCCTCTTCGGTTTCACTTGCTAAAAAGCAAGAGTACCTTTCAACAAGTTCTAGTAATGAGCTGTCTTCTTCCATAAAGATCATTGATTTCTTCTTCCCGTAAGTTGAAATTCTGCCTTGGCTTTCTCCTCTACTTTAATCCCGTTGTCCTTGAGAGATGCGATTCTCATAGCCAATGCCCTAAAATTACGTGGGATGTACCATATTCGACGTTGCCAAGGAAGACAATGTTGTGGCATGGTCAAACTTTGACTCAACTTTTGGCCATCCTGACTTTTGTACTTCTTTGTTGGTAACTTACGGCTCTAGGCCAATCCCCTCAATTTCCTCATTTTTCCAAACAAAACTCTTTGGTTTATGTTTCTTCACAACATGCTCTTCTTACTGTCAACTCAATCATTCCAATTGGAGTTGTAATTCTTGAATCTTCTTCCTTCTTTGAATCCGATGCCTATGAGTTCTAGACATACCGTCCAGATTCTCACTGCTAGGTTGTCTTGGACTCTCCTGTTGTTATTGTATGGAGAACCATTGCTCTACCAGAGGATCGTGTGGAACTTTCAACACAGGTTTTGGTTACCTCTCTTTTTTGGTAACAGAGGAAAATCATCATCCTCGAATTCTAGACCTTGTCCCATCGAAACGACATCTTTCATGCTAATTCTAGAACTTGGTGATTTTGAATAACCGAAGCAAAAATCCATCTTCCCACTTGGTTCACCCAAAGTATCAATCTCGAAAACCCTCCAAATAAAGTTGTCTGAATGAATTTGTAGCGATTTTCTATGATCCTTCCGACTAGTTACCAAACCCACTCAGTTGAGGAGCTTGGGATGGAGGTTTCATGATAGGAGGTCATACCATGTGTGCATTATTCCTAGGACCTAATATCTTTGCATTTCCACCTCGATAAGGAGGTATGTAATGCTTTTGATGATACGAATGCATTTCCCTATATGGGTTCTCATCTTCTGATTCACATGGACTTGGTTGCCATTTATACCTTGGCTTCCATTTCACATATCTTGACGGGTAATTATAATTCATCTCTTGGGGATACCTTTGATGCAAAAGTACTGGTATAGGTTGACCCTTTTTGAAAGATGCTAACACCATTCCAATCATCCTAGGGAAAGGGTCCCGTTCTATCTCTGTCTTTTTATCTTGTTCCTCACTAAATTTAATCTTCCACCGGCATATAGCGTGACGTCCAGAAGTTTGCATAAGAAGCACAAAAAAAAAATGTGGACCCCACCTCTTTAATTTCCCACTCACTTTTTCTTTCTCCCTCTTTCCCTCTCTTTTTCTCCTGCAGCACGCCACTTCTGCCTCCATCACTTCTCTCTTCCTTCTTGTTATCCATTATCCTTATCTTTGACTTTTTCTCTCCCTCCACTGTTCACGTGAGGACCCTCTAGCCAAACTCTCCTCTTCTTCTTCTTCTTCCTCCCTTTTCTTTTCTTCTTCATTTGGCTAGTTTTGGCTATTGCAGCTCGCCCCTCTCACCGCCAACGCCAACTGAGCCTTCTTCTTCCTTCGGCTACTGCTGCCGGAAGCATCTTCAACTTGCCTTGCAGCCATCGTCGCACCATCAACCCCTCTACCTTAAGCCACTTCTACCCCCCTCTCTCATCCTTCCTTGTCCATTGTCGTCACGCGTGTTGTCGCGCTGCTACTTGCTCTTGCTCCGGCAGCCATTGTGGGCACGTCCACCATGAGCTCCAGCCAACTGCTTGAGCTCACCCATCCAGCCAGCTGCCTTTTTGCTCGTTGTGCTTCGTTGGGCTGTTCGAGGATCATTGCGTCACCGCTGACGCTCGCCGGAAACCGCTGCCGCTCATCGTCGTCGGACGATTTTGGGTGAATTAACCCATAATCTCCAATTAGGTCGTTGATTGCATTTTGGTTAGTTTAGATTAAATTAGTTAATCTCGATCAATTTAAGTTAGTAATCCCAATTAGGTTAAATAACCACGATTAGGGTAATTAGACTAAATTGACTCATCTATATTTGTGATTGGTCTATTTAATTGATGCGAGCCGAGAGTGTTAAATTTAATTAATTATTTCTGGACCGATTCAAAATTTAATTAATTATTTTGAACTTATAAAAATTTATTTAATTATTTCTTAGCTGATTAAGCAATTATTTATTTATTTTTGGGCTAATAGATAAAAATAATTATTATTCTTGAGTTTATTGTTATTACTAATTAATTGATTAATATTTGGTTAAATATTATGATGCTTTAATTATCCGTGACTTATTATTATTAAATTAATAATTTTTTACGATGATAGATGTATAAAAATTTAATTAATTATTTTTGGACTGATCAAAAATTTAATTAATTATTTTTGGGTTGATAAAAAATAATGATTATTATTCTTGGGTTAATTATTATTATTATTAATTAATTAATTTGGACGAAATTAATTAATTAATATTTGATTAATTAATTATAGTGTTTTAATTAATCGTGGTCCAAATTAGTAATTATTATTAAATTGATAATTATGTGTGACGAATTTGTTGGTTAATTTTATTAAATTATCGATGGATGAATATTTGTTGATTTTCTTATTCACGATTAATTAATTAATTATTTAACTTATTGTTATTGTTGATTCATTCTTGGGTGATTTAATGGATAGTTATATATGTAACCGTATGCAAAGTCAAAATTTCTTATTTGAGCATGAAAAAGAAAACGGCCTTGAGCCGGATTTTGAGCACGACCATGTGAGCATTTAATTAAATGCAAAGATAATAACTGATTTGGTTGTCTGGTGTGTGTCGCGACCCTAAGAATTTTTTTCGATTGGGTTAACGGATTATTAGGTTTATTAGATGAATTAACCTAATACGGACCCTCCCAAGTCCTATCGAATCGCAACTTTGGTTTTTGTTCACATGGTTTTAAAATTTAGAGTCACCACTAATCATTTTTGGTAGGTTGATTAGTTACCTAAGTAAATTAGCGAGGGGACTAAATTACTTCTACGAACCAGAGATTATGAGTTCGGGGACTTGGTTACACTAGTTAATTAAAACTAATGCCCTTTCGCTACCTTAATTTCATGGATCTCCTAATTTGGCAACTCAAGCTTGGTTTATTCCTAAGACTCTAGTGAGGTGTTCTCTTTTTGTATTTTCACTTTTTAGATAGGATGCATTGGTGGTATTTTTTTTTATTTTTAAAGCGTTAAAAATTCCCTGAAGCCGAAAGAGGGAGTGTGTTAACGACTTCTGTGCAGTGTTACAGTCTACTCACTTTGGAGTCTGGTGATTCAAAAATTAAACGGCAGGAAGTCAATGACCGTAAATAAAGACCTCCAATGGATGGCCCAGCCTTGGCTTGGCTCTCTCCTTTGGGGTTTAATGATACATGAATTAAATTGCGGGAATTTAAATAACGGTAAGTAAAAACCTCCAATGGGCGACCTAGCATTGGCTTGGCTCTTCCCTTTGAGGTTTGATGGTGCAGGAATTTAAATTGTAGTAAGTAAAAACCTCCAATGGGCGGCCTAGCATTGGCTTGGCTCTTCCCTTTGGGGTTTAATGGTGCATGAATTTAAATTGCAGTAAATAAAAACCTCTAATGGGTGGCCTAGAATTGGCTTGGCTCTTCCCTTTGGAGTTTGATGGTGTAGGAATTTAAATTGCAGGAAATAAACGACCTCCAGTGGATGCGCTTTGCCTCTCCATTCTGGGGTTTTAGTTCTTTAAAATAAAATACAATAAATTGCTTCAACAATTTAAACTAAAATCTGTTGACGGGTCGGCTGCAAATTTGATGGGTACCTTGGAATTTGTTTGGGCTCACTTTGCACCTTCATGGAATTTATCGTTGATACGGAGTTGTCCTTTTTTTTTAACCTACCATAAAATATGGGAGAAAGGGAGATGGAGAAAGTGTATACAATTTGTGCTAATTTGAGATTAAAGCCACAAATAAATGAATAAATAAAAACACTTAGCTCGAATTTGCTTACTCGTTGATAAGGATGAACTCTTGATTTATGTTGATCGATGAAGGAATTGGTGATGATAACTCATAACTTTAAACTCCCACCATCTTCAAAATTTTCTCTCTCTTTTTGGTATTTTCTTTTTCTGCAATTTTTCTTCAATCTCCCAAAACCCTCTCAAACATCCAAAATTTTCTCTCAAAAAAAAATTTCCCCTCCCAAACTCACTTCTTACTCCTTTTATAGCATATTCATCCGTCTCTCATTCTAATTTTTCCACTAAATCCATCTCTCATTCTAATTCCTCCACTAACTCTTCTTCATCTTCATCTTCCTTTCTCCACCTCTATCTCACATTCTAATTTCTCCACTAACTCTTTTTCATTTTCATCTTCCCTTCTCCATATCTATCTCCCATTCTACTAACTCTTCTTCATCTCCATCTTCCCTTCTCTATTCTCATCTTATTTTCTTTATCTTTTCTTTTCCATCTCCTCTTCTTCATTTTCCCATCTCCATCTTCCCTTCTCTATTCTAATTTCTCCACTAACTCTTCTTTTTGTTATTTACAAAATAATCCCTCAAGTGTTAGGTATTTTTATTCTAGTCCATTAGATTTTAAGTATTTGCAATTCAGTCCTTGGAGAAATATTTCTTTAAGTCCAAATCTCCTCACAATTTTCGACACACCTACCGCATGTTGAATTTAAACTCATTTCTTACTATTGAAAATAATGCAAAATTTAATTAAAGCCTTTTTTGTAAAATTAAGTCATTCTGGGTATAATTGGGCCAAGATGAAAATTTAGAATATTAGAGAACAATGTCACAACTCCTAAAAGGGAAAAAAGAAAATAAATTGACTTAAATTGAATTTTTTAAGGCCTGATTTGAGATTATACTCGTGAAGGAATACATGTCCCTAAATTGGATTTTTTAAATTTGTGATGGTCAACATGAAAAGGAATTTAAAATAAGAATATTGACTATTTTTATGTATTTTTGTGGCCTCAAATGCTATTATTTATTAAATATTTTCCTAATTTCTAACAAATATATTTAAAAAAATACAAAAAATATGAAAAATTATTTTTGCTCAACAATGGTTGCTTAAGCTTGGCCAAGGCTTCCAAAGTTGATTTTGCAATTTTCTCATTTTTTCTTGATTTGTTTTATGAATTTTCGAAAATAAAAATATCGAAAAATATTGAAAATATGAAAAATTATTTTTTGGTCAAAATTGGTTCTCTAGGCTTGGCCAAGGTCCCCAAAGTTGATTTTTTAATTTTATGAATTTTTATGAATTTTTTTTACTAATTTTAAAAAAGAAAAGATGATTAAAAATCAGGTGTCAACAGCTGCCCCTCTTTGAAAGGAAGCTCGATAGAGGTTTATTTCAAAGACGAGATGATACCTGAATCTTAATTGCCTCAACCTAAGAAAATGCAAAGAGTCGTGACATTTGATCTCCAATACCTCTTTAAGCAAGTTCTGATCCAAATTGGACTGGATGAGGTTTTTATAAAGTGAGGGAGAGATAAAGGAGCGAGCTTACTTAGCACTTACCTGCTCGTTATGTGGCAGTTGCCTAATATGGATACTCTACTGAAATTGGAATGAGAACCTAAGGATTCGTTATAAGAAAACGTTAGGGTGGTTGAGCTTGGACCCGTATGGTGGGTCAACCCATGATAGATTCCTAATGAAATGGTTCTAGTTATTAAAATTGGACTAAGATTTGACCCGCATGGTGGGTTGTCCCATGGACATACCTGTAAGAAGGACTTTGGGTGCCTGTAGAAAGGACTTGGTGCCTGTAAGAAGGACTTTTGCGTGCCTGTAGAAAGGACTTTGGATGCCTGTAGAAAGGGACTTTGGTGGCCTGTAGAAAGGACTTTGGTCGCCTGTAAAAAGGACTTTGGTCGCCTGTAAAAAGAACTTTGGGCTGCCTTTAAAAAGGACTTTAGGTGCTTGTAGAAAGGACTTAGTGCCTGTAAGAAGGACTTTGTGCCTGTAGAAAGGACTTTTGTGTTGCCTGTAAGAAGGACTTTGGGTTGCCTGTAGAGAGGACTTTGGTGCATGTAGGAAGGACTTTTGGGTGCCTGTAAGAAGGACTTTTTGATGTGCCTGTAAGAAGGACTTTGGGTTGCCTGTAAGAAGGACTTTTGTGTTGCCTGTAAGAAGGACTTTGGTGCCTGTAGGAAGGACTTTTGTGTTGCATGTAAGAAGGACTTTTGTGTTGCAAAGGGTGTCATTCTAGGATCTGGAAATACCAGGAATCCTATAGAAGCTCAAACCTAAATTAACTTACCATGAAGGGAGCCATTTCTAAGATCTGGAGAGATCAGGAATCCTGCAGAAGCTCAAACCCAATTTTGCTTACCTTGAAGGGTGCCATTCTGGGATCTGGGAAGACCAGGAATCCTGTAGAAACTCAAACCCGATTTAACTTACCTCAAAGGGTGCCATTCTGGGATTTAGGAAGACCAGGAATCCTGCAGAAGCTCAAACCCAATTTAACTTACCTTGAAGGGTGCCATTCTGGGATCTGGAAAGACCAGGAATCCTGCAGAAGCTCAAACCCGATTTAACTTACCTTGAAGGGTGACATTTTGGGGTGTGGGAAGACCAGGAATCCTGCAGAAGCTCAAACCCGATTTAACTTACCTTGAAGGGTGCCATTTTAGGATTTGGAAAAACCAGGAATCCTGTAGAAGCTCAAACCCGATTTAACTTACTTCAAAGGGTGCCATTCTGAGATTTGGGAAGACCAAGAATCCTGCAGAAGCTCAAACCCGATTTAGTTTATCATGAAGGGTTCAGGTTGAAGATATACCTATCCAATGATTTAGAAGACTGCCTAGTGATTTCTTGACGACTAGGCTTGTTCATTCAAAAATCGCAAACTGGATTTCGAGACTTTGAAAGGTAACTTGAACATCGAAAATGTGTCACCTGTCAGGCAGTGTCAGAGGTAACATATGCAAGCATTTTCATCAATGAGTTCATTAGTTCATGCAAAACTTATTCAGTTAGGTTTGCAATGATTAGAGGCAGTCTGTGTAATAACTCATGATGCGATCGATCAATATGTGGATCATGCAAAACTATTCTATCAAGTCTGTATTACCAATTCTGTTCAAGGAGGTTATTATCGAATGAATACCTCGAATGTGAACTGAATGGGAGACTTCAGTCCGAAAGGGCTTTCTCTCGCTCTCGAGAAAGGTTGTTTATCCTGATTGCAGGATTTGAAAAGGAATCACTCGATCTTACCGTCCTCGCATTCAGCAAGGGTTTGAGTAATCTCGCAATTGGTACAATCACATCGATCTAGAGGTCTTGATTAGGACCATAATGTAGGCTGGGTCAAAGGCTTACCAAAGGGGACTCTGTTGAGTCAAGGCCATTGACAAAAAGTGTTCATCATTTGTTCCAGGTTTACAAGTCAAGAACACTGCAAAAATGTGAGAGAAATAATCTTGCTCGTACTTTTTCGAGCGATGTTCAAAATCATTCAACTCTACGTTAACTCAAGCGCCTTAATCAGAAAAGACTTTCAAGGGTTGTAACGTAGGTTATGATTGGGAACCAAGGAAATAAAATGCTTATTTTGGCCTAGAAGATATATGAGGTGGGTTTGACATTGGTGATTATCGCATCTTTGTCATTAGTCTTAACCTTCAGAATAGTCTTCAAAGGACACCGTCGTTGTATGAGGAAGTTGTTGACTTTTGCTAATACCGTTGTCACTTCCGAACGGTATAAGCTTCATCTGAGTATATTTCACAATTTGACTCACTCGAAGAGTTTTCTTTTGCAATCAGATCCCATTGGGAATTTACAACAAAAGACAAGATGTTTTCACTGAGTGCACATGGATATTGATTTGAATGGACATTGGCCTTGCTTTTGACTGGCACTTTGCTTTTTATGCCCGGGATTAGCTCTTTTCGTCCTGCCTTTTCTTTTTCATTCTATCTAGGAAAATGAATTTTCAAAGATTGTGTCGCAGGCACATACATATCAAAGGTCTAGCATACTTGAAGAGTTGACTCAGGAACTCTGTGTAGACCTTACTTCTTTTGAGTTCTTTTGCTTTGAGATAATGTCATCTTCATCTTAGAATGAGCGATGATCACCAACGGGGTTTTAAGAAAAGAATACGTAAGCTCAATTGGGTGGTGCAAAGGATATGCGTGTATTGGATAGAGAAACGAATGCTTTTCGTCTTCCTAAGGCACTTGAATTACAGTATAAGGTTACAAGTAAAGAAACACTCGAAAATTGATGTTAGTCCGAGCAAGAAAATTTCTAACTATTTGCCTCCTGGTATTGTTGGAACTACCTCCGCTTGACCCCGATGTGGGGTGGTTCTTGACAGGGTTTATGGAATGAAATCGCCAATCAAGTGGGTTATCAATGGTTACCTATAGTGTTTATGATAGAGAAATGAATGCCTCCTTCCTTTTGGTATTGCACCTTTTGCGAGAAAACCCATTGCCTTGGGGAATGCGGAACCTATTTGGCTCTCAACTCACTGTGGATATGGGACGTGTATGGAAATGGGGTTGCCTTTCATCATCCTGTCATGCCCTATTCTAAATATTCGTCGCATCATGTGTAGATCATGCTTCAAGTCAGAATCGGCAAATTAAACATGCAGAAGAGTCACGCATGAATCATGGCATGTGCAAACGCAATGCAAATGTAGCAATTTTTTAGCATCATGCATGTTTACAAAATGTACAAGTATATCAAGAATTGGAGAATTTCTTGTGAAAGGGGAATTACGAATTGCCCATGGATTAAGAGTCTACTCTTTAAGTCGAGGAGTGGCCCGTATCTGTATTTGCCCCTATACAAAATCTGGGCCTTTTCAATGTTAACAACCGTGATGGTTGTCAGTCCAACGTCCTTTTCCGATTCAGGGTAGCCATCAATTTCCCCCATTTTCATTAGAATGGATATTATCGGATGATTCTAATTTTGCCCCATTAGGGCCGTTTTCTTCGACATGTTAAATGTTAGTATTAACATCTCCTATCAAAAGACAAAGAGATATGTTAGCCGATATTGGAGGGGATAAATTCGAAACGATACTGGTTTACCCTTTATCTTGAATGCCTTGCATGAGTCTCTTATCAGCTTCACCGAATCGAGTTTGTTTCCACTTTCGGTGGGCATTTCACCATTAGAGCCAAGGTTGTGGCAGAGTATTGACTTTGGTATCGCTCGTCGAGTATTCCTATTTCCTTCTACAAAAGAAATGTGCAAAAAGTTGTATTATTCATTTACAATACTTACAACATTTCCATCCACGAGGATCGAACTCGAGACGTCTCAAACCACTGTCATTCCCCATGCCATCTGGTCCACAAGGCCACAGGTGTTCATGGAGGTTCCTCTTAGGGGTTAAATTTCGGATGGCACAGTCTTGTCGTATTGGGCAATTTTACACCATGACGTTTTTTCAAGGCAATTTACGATCCCTGGGCCTTTCGTTTGCGTTTTTCTTCGTTTGAAGCCGTCCATTCAGTGATAATATCCGCAAATTGATTTGCCCCCAGTTTCATTCAACAAGAGAACTTCGTGTTTGAATATGATTGTATTCTTGGGGCCATTTGCAAATTCCTGAAAATGCAGGGGATTCGATTTAAAACTCGGAGCAATTTGAGGGTAAATTGAAACGATACAGGTTTACCCTTCAAGCCTACGCGGATTTTTTTACTCGCAATTAATGTTATCTCGAGTTTGGTGAAGCAACGGATCCATACATTTACTAAGAGGGAGAAGGATTACTACTTCCCACTTTTGTATAGATTACAGACATCAATAAAAGCAGAACAAATCCTACGCAAGGAAGTAAAACACATGCACCCATTCAGGATCTGCTCGGTTTCTTTTGTGGGTTTTCCGATGATCAGCTAGCTTCGTTCCAGATCTGGTACGCATTGGACATGTTAACGGTCCCGTGATCACTAGCTTTGAAATACAGGCTCCGTGTGCACATTACAGCCCTAGTGCTTCATCAACATTGAACTGATTGATCATGGCGGTGAATTCGTCGTCAATGCCACTTGCCTGGTGGTGATACATCTCTCCTTTCTCGGGAGGCTTCATTGCTGACCTCGTAGGCTCGGTCTTTTCGTGCTTTCCCCCAACAGAACTTGATCCTGTCATAAACTAGTCTAACTCACCTCTTAAAGGTGCATTTTCGATCCTCAGATAATGCATTTCATCGAGGGTGAGGAGGCTATTGCAGTTGGGGCAGGTGGCGGAGTCAAAAGCCTCTTTATATATCTTGTTCTCCACTCGGAGGTTTTCATTATCAACTCTTAGAAACTCGGCTTCGTTGTGCTCATGACGTGTCTTCATTCGGGTTCGCCTATTTTAAAACCAGAACTTGATTTGCGAAGGTTCAAGTCCTAGCTCTTGACTCAATTCCATTTTTTGTTTGTCGTCTGGCATAAGGCACGTTCTGAAGAAATCCTCAAGCCCCTGTACTTGCTCGTCAGTATGGCAACGGTAACGTTTCCTTTGAACCTTACTGTTGTTGTTCTTATCTTTACTGAGATCTTGGACGTCGTCAGTGGAAGGGCCAGGTTCCATGGGCTCGATCGCAAACATGGCTTCGAACTCTTCCTCTCCCATATTCAGCAAGTAACGATAACTCTCAAGGGTGTTAGGTTGAGACATCTTCGACTTTGTTAGTGATTTCTCGAGGTTCATTATTTCTTCTTGTATTTTTACTCTCCCTGAACTTTTTTGAGTGACTGGGTATGCTTCGAAACTCTCTTCAGAGCATAGATGAAGATTACCAGGAAGACGTCTCTTTTAAAACTTAGACGTGGGCTTAGCATCTGTATTGTTTCTCCCAAGAATTCTGTCTTTCTCAATCTTTCTTGCGTGTCTCCTGCATAGTTTGCTTTCTTTCGTCTTTTCATGGTAGGGGTCCCCGTCGTCATCTCTCCTGCTTATCTCCATCGTTGATTTTGCGGGTGCGTTCTCCCATAAAGACGGATCCCATATTCTTTTTCGCTGTAAGTTTTCTTTGTCCCGTACTTAGGTCGTCTTTTTCCTCTTCTTTTTCGAAGTGGTGGTATCACGTCAAACCTTTTCTGCAAAGATATCGGATTTGCTCGGCTCGAAATCGCCGTCTGACGGGGATTCGAGCCAACGGGAGTGGTGCCAATAGAGAATGGTAGATAGGGAAATCTTGATTGGTTGATACTGTCACTATGAAATCAATATTTATTTTAAAGCAGATTACTATCTTCGCATCCTTTTAATCTGCTTTACCTATCTCCTCCTTTCTTTTGTATCTCGCTCGTTTGCCTTATTTTCCTCCTTGATAATGGCCAATCTCCCTACCCACATCTTCCTAGCCAACGTTATGTTCAAATGGGAAAGGCTTTACCATTTTCTTGGCCGAGGCTATGTCTATATAGCCCATCATCCGAGTGTCGAAACTGAGATTCTTGGTTTGTTCAGGGAGATAAATGCTTCTTCGGTTGAAGACACCAGCTCAGAGAGGGAATACAGAGTATTTCCATATGTCTTCATCAACTTTCTGGAAACTTGCCGGAACACTCAGGAAATGGTCACCTTAGCCCGCATCGTGAGAGCTCGCTATGAAGATCGATCTAAACGCTTGGAGTATGCAGAACAAGCGGTTGCCCGGTATAAGAAGGCCGTCAAGTCTGCTGAAGAACATGCCTCGCTATTGGTTCACGAGAGAGAGAAACTGGTGGAGCGCGTAGCTTTGAACTAGACTTACTTTGAGCATGACCCGAGCGATATCGTGATGAAGTTCAGATGTGAGTGGCTGGAGGAAAGGCTCGTTGATCTAACAGCAGATATAGCTTTTGAGAGAGACTTGATTGAGAATCTGAGATTCGCCGTTGAACATCACGAGGTCAATGCAGCCATACAATAGGAGAAATGTATTCGCTTGTTCTTCAAGCTTGCAGATCTTGAATCCCAGCTCACTTAGTGTAGGCAGAATATTAGTTTCATAGAAAGCCAGTTGAGCTCTTTTGTAATGCTTATTAGGACTCAGTTTGGTTTTACTTTTCCTCCCCAATAAGTGGTTGTAAAACTCGTTGATGAATGGAATGAAAGGAAAGTTTCGCATCTCTTTTGCTGTGATCTTCTTGCCATATCTTCTTCCATATAGAATGATAGAACGGTTCAAAACCCTGGAGGCGCCGATGCTTAATATTTTTCTCGATGTTAGCTACTTCAGACAATAATATCAGGAGCATTGAATAAACTTTCGACAGCGCACCCCATTAGCCACCTTGAGCCCCGTGAGCTAACCACGTGAATTATTGCAAATACGACCATTCGATTAGTGCGCCAATAAATAAACCAGGCCACCTGTTGCGTGCTCCACTTTGCTCATGCTCATTTCTTTCAGCGTCCACTTGTTTGTGTCGGCAGCCTATAGTGTTAGCAGAATGTCCTGTAGCGTTGCAGAAATGCCTGTGGGCCATGCTCAGCAATAAAATACTAGTCCTTCAAAATCCTCCACGTCTTTCGAATCCGAGAAAGGTAAAAAGGCAAGCCTTTATTCAATTTAATCAGAAAGGCGTCGTAAGGCTGGGTTAATAAACTTGCTTCATGGGCTCTGATTACATGATTTATGCCTTCTCAATAAAAAGACAGGAACCCTTCTAATACATTAAAGATGCCCCCAGGCCTGATCTGAATAAATTTATGGCCTCATCGAAATATATAGCCCATACGTGCTCGCTGATCGATAAGATTTTGTCTTCGGAACTTCTTCCCTTGCCCCCAGGATTATCAGGTGTGGCATCGGCCATTTCCTATCATTTTCGCATTCTTCAAGATTATCTCTGATATAATATTGAACCCGATTTTGCCCATGCCTGGGGTACCTGTGATTCCCTACAAAGGTAGAGAAAATAATTAGTATGTGATCTAAAAGAGGTCGGTCCATGACTCCTACATTAGTCCAATTTTATTTTTTCGTTCTATGAGAAATTAGAGAGCATTCTCTTAGAAAGGCATAGGTGAATTTATTCAGGAAGAATTTTTTTACGGGTTTTTATAACTTGAAAGATGCAATAAAATCCCTTGACGTTTACCAAATTTTTCGAAGAAATTTTTCGTTTTTATCAAAATAAATTTTTAATGATAAATTTGTCAAGGAAATCTCGCGTCCATTGAAGATTTAAGGAAAACTGTGACAAAATCTTTCATTGGTCAACAAAATTCCCCTAAGAGATTTTTCACTTTCATTCATTTTTTCATCATTTTTCATTTGTTTTTCAAAAATGGGACACCAATTTGATTTTTCTTTTCTTTTGAAAAAATGATCACGATGTTAGGTTCAAAACTTGACTGAATCCTAACATCGACCTACCCAAAAATTAATACAATATGAATTTAGAAAACTTACTTTCACCGTGAAAAATACCATGTAGGTCACATAGACATGCACATGAATCGTGAGTTTAAATCTTAGCCTATCTACTCTAAAGGCTGACAAATTGAAGCGAAAGAGTTACGGCAAGGCGACAATCTCGCGCACATAATCAAGATTAGCCATGATCTCACGACGTAATCAAGATTAGCCGGGCCTTCCCACTTCAGCTGCTCGAGCTAACAATCAAAACCACTGCTTTGGTAATCTTACCAAGCATGAGGTATAACTTTCGACGTGATCTCACGCCAAACGCTAGAACCAAATCACAATACCATCCTAAAACTAGTGACCTAGGTTTGACCACGAGACGTGTGTAATGTAGTGCTAAAATAATTAAACATGCACAACAATTAAATGCAAACATCGCTTCAATATTTCAAAAATTAAATAGTAATTCTCACACATCAAACCTGCAAAACGAAGAAACACTCCACCCCTTATAACTTTCATCTGCAAAACCATTTAACACCTAAAGATGAGTTCCAAACAAGATTGCCAAAAGCGAGATATCCATGAAATTTTCATTGGCCTAAGTCCACTAAGGCTTTTAAAATTTTGAAAAAAATTCAAGTATTCCAATTGGTGTCTTTTTTTCAAAAATTAAAAAATCTCATCCCCAGCGGAGTCACCAAGCTATCGCGACCTTAAGAATTTTTCGACCGGGTTAACAGATTATTAGGTTTATTAGATGAATTTACCTAATACGGACCCTCCCAAGTCCTACCGAATTGCAACTTTGGTTTTTGTTCAAATGGTTTTAAAATTTGGAGTCGCCACTAATCATTTTTGGTAAGTTGATTAGATACCTAAGTAAATTAGCGGGAAGACTAAATTACTTCTACGAACCAGAGATTATGAGTTCGTGGACTTGGTTACACTAGTTAATTAAAAATAATGCCCTTTCGGTACCTTAATTTCATGGATATCTTAATTTAGCAACTCAAGCTTGGTTTATTCCTAAGACTCTAGTGAGGTGTTCTCTTTTTGTATTTTCACTTTTTAGATAGGATGCATGGGTGCTATTTTTTTTATTTTCAAAGTGTTAAAAATTCCCTAAAGCCGAAAGAGGAAGTGTGTTAATGACTTCTGTGTAGTGTTACAATCTACTCACTTTGTGGTCTGATGATTCAAAACTTAAACGGCAGGAAGTTAATGACAGTAAATAAAGGCCTCCAATGGATGGCCCAGCCTTGGCTTGGCTCTCCCTTTTGAAGTTTAATGGTGCAGGAATTAAATTGCGGGAATTTAAATAACGGTAAGTAAAAACCTCCAATGGGCGACCTAGCATTGGCTTGGCTTTTCCCTTTGGGGTTTGATGGTGCAGGAATTTAAATTGTAGTAAGTAAAAACTTCCAATGGGCAGCCTAGCATTGGCTTGGCTCTTCCCTTTGGGGTTTAATGGTGCATGAATTTAAATTGCAGTAAATAAAAACCTCCAATGGGGGGCCTAGCATTGGCTTGGCTCTTCCCTTTGGAGTTTGATGGTGTAGGAATTTAAATTGCAGGAAATAAACGACCTCCAGTGATGCACTTTGCGTCTCCATTCTGGGGTTTTAGTTCTTTAAAATAAAATACAACAAATTGTTTCAACAATTTAAACTAAAATCTGTTGACGGGTCGACTGCAAATTTGATGGGCACCTTGGAATTTGTTTGGGCTCACTTTGTACCTTCATGGAATTTATCGTTGATACGAAGTTGTCCCTTTTTTTTTACCTACCATAAAATATGGGAGAAAGGGAGATGGAGAAAGTGTATACAATTTGTGCTAATTTGAGACTAAAGCCACAAATAAATGAATAAATAAAAAGACTTAGCTCGAATTTGTTTACTCGTTGACGAGGATGAATTCTTGATTTATGTTGATCGATGAAGGAATTGGTGATGATAACTCCTAACTTTAAACTCCCACCATTTTCAAAATTTTCTCTCTCTTTTTGGTATTTTCTTTCTCTGCAATTTTTCTTCAATCTCTCAAAACCCTCTCAAACATCCAAAATTTTCTCCAAAAAAAAAAATTCCCCCTCCCAAACTCACTCCTTCCTCCTTTTATAGCCTATTCATCCGTCTCTCATTCTAATTTTTCCACTAACTCCATCTCCCATTCTAATTCCTCCGCTAACTCTTCTTCATCTTCATCTTCCTTTCTCCATCTCTATCTCACATTCTAATTTCTCCACTAACTCTTCTTCATCTTCATCTTCCCTTCTTTATATCTATCTCCCATTCTACTAACTTTTCTTCATCTCCATCTTCCCTTCTCTATTCTTATCTTATTTTCTTTATCTTATCTTCTCCATCTCCTCTTCTTCATCTTTCCATCTTCATCTCCTCTTCTCCATCTTCCCTTCTCTATTCTAATTTCTCCACTAACTCTTCTTTTTATTATTTACAAAATAATCCCTCAAGTGTTAGGTATTTGTATTCTAATCTATGAGATTTTAAGTATTTGCAATTCAGTCCCTGGAGAAATATTTCTTTAAGTCCAAATTTCCTCACAATTTTCGACACACCTACCGCATGTTGAATTTAAGCTCATTTCTTGCTATTGAAAATAATGCAAAATTTAATTAAAGCCCTTTTTGTAAAATTGAGTCATTCTTGATATAATTGGGCCAAGATGAAAATTTGGAATATTAGAGAACAATATCACAACTCCTAAAAGGGAAAAATGAAAATAAATTGACTTAAATTGAATTTTTTTAGGCCCGATTCGAGATTATGCTTGTGAAGGAATACATGACTCCGAATTGGATTTTTTAAATTTGCAATGGTCAACATGAAAAGGTATTTAAAATAAAAATATTGACTATTTTTATGTATTTTTGTGGCCTCAAATGCTATTATTTATTAAATATTTTCCTAATTTCTAAAAAATATATTTAAAAACATACAAAAAATACGAAAAATTATTTTTTTCTCAACAATGGTTGCTTAAGCTTGGCCAAGGCTTCTAAAGTTGATTTTGCAATTTTCTCATTTTTTCTTGATTTTGTTTTATGAATTTTCAAAAATAAAAATATCGAAAAATACTGAAAATATGAAAAATTATTTTTTTTTGTCAAAATTGGTTCTCTAGGCTTGGCTAAGGTCCCCAAAGTTAATTTTTTAATTTTATGAATTTTTATGGATTTGTTTACTAATTTTAAAAAAGAAAAGGTGATTAAAAATCAAGTGTCAACAGTGTGCTTGTGTGGTCACATATTGGATATCATCGCTTGGGGTGTCCCGGGGACGGCACCTGATAAGTTTGTGCCGTATCGATCGGAACCACACGACTTTTTGGAAGCACGATAGTCTGTAACGTCAAACTAATTGGATGCCGGTCGTAGCTTGCGACGAACCAAAGTCCTTATAGGAATGCCTGATATATCTGTGCTGTGTCCATCGAAATAACACGGATTATTGGTTGCCGTCGCCGACGGAGTGGGATGAAGCCCGGTTATTCCGAAAGAGCACCAACTGCCTAATGTGCTGGGCACCAACTGTCTAGTGTTCCAAGGCCAAGTGCCCGTTAATAACTGGAAATCGCATATTGCATTATGCCTGAGTGTTGTGCGCATGGTTTTGGTAATTGCTTTGATTTGGGATGCGATATAATTGTTAAGTAAATTATTATATTGTGTGAACCAAGATAAAATAAATTGCATGTGAGTGACAGTTGGATTGCTTTTGTGTTGACATGCCTATTGAGGTTACCTGAGTGAATCAATACCCTAATTGGATTTAGGCGTTGACTCACAGAGATATTTATATCTCACCCGTTGTTGATAAATATTTTTCAGGTCTGTAACTTTGGAGATATGCAGATGTGGATGACGAGGGTGCCGTAACCCTTTTTTGGAGTAGATATGAAGTTAACCCTGTCCTGACCCATTATCCTTTTTTGCTGGTCTTAGGAAGTTACCCCAAAGTATGTGGTTGTGTAAGCTGTAACTTCCGTAGGATTAACAATTATCTATTGATGAAAATGGTAATCTTTTGTGGAACTAGCTGTTATTGTTTGATCTGTGGTCCTACTTTTCTATCTCTGCTATTTTGGCGATTGTTTTGGGAGTTTCGCGTTCTGCATGCGTATAATTATAAGATAAAAATAAATGGGTCGATGACGTGCCTGGGACTTCACCCTTTTATGACCCGAGGATGTCACATATAGCCTATTGAACAATTTGCCTGAAGACAATGTAATGGATAGTATTATAGCTCCAAGAGTGGTGACATTTATAATATATTTTGTTGGCTAACTCTTCTTTGCTAGGTATTTTCTAATCTTGGATTAACTTGATTAGACCATCTTGCAAAAGAAGATCAAAGATCTCATCCAACTTTTTCATGTCGAATGAGTATTGTTGGACCTCCTTCGTTCTTGCCATAGTCGACTCTTTCACCCTGGCAAGCTTCAAAGCACAACATATATATAGCTTGTCTAATACTAACCTAGTCACAACAATCTCAGTTGGTTCATCTTGATCTGAATTTTCGTCAGAACTCTCCTCTTGATCTACCAAAGCAAAGTTTTATTTATAATCCTTATAGGACTTTTTTTTAAAATCTTTTTCTTTCTACAGATTCTCAAACCTAACCACAGTGGTGGTTAATGAAAATAGATATGCAAATTTATGATCTTCAAGGCGTTCTCTAAGGTTGAACTTCAAATCGGCTTTAGCTATGACGGTTACTTCTTTTTCAAGTAGAGTAAACGTGCAGCCATTTCTTAGTCTTTTAAATTATGCTATGTATTGCTCTACAGACTCATTGCTATATTGTTTTGTATTTGCTAATTCAAATAGTGTTACCTCCGATACTATCCGGTAAAACTGGGCATGGAACTTGTGCTCCATGTCTTCACAATTCTGCACAAAATTTGGTTGCAAACTTGCATATCAAGTGAAAGCCACTTTTGATAGAGATAACAAGAACAACCTCAACATAAAGCATCAGCCATTATTTGCTTCACCATATTGTCATGTAAACTTGCTTACGTATTCCATAGTAGATTAATCATCGTCATTGATGAACACTGCACAATCTGGTATATTATACGCTCGTGGGTATGCTACATTATCCACTCAATCGAGATTATAGCTTTCGGTAAATAGGCATTGGTACAATGCCTCCTTTAGTACGCATGCGTTGTATCACTATGCCTCCAGTGTTTTCAGCGATGTATTGGTCTCTTAAAGGATCAACCACTTGAACTACATTTCCTCCTTAGCCCCAATGTAGATATGGAGGTCGGCCCAAGTTCTCTTTCGGGGCACAACAGATGTGGAACAAACTGAGCAAGGTTAGGAGGCATACCCAAATCAACGTTCATCTGGTTCAAAGGGTTAACCACCTCTACTGGTTGATATGCAACATTATTGGATGGCTAATGTTGTCACCCATATTCGGTAACACGTTAACTCTCGAATTTTCAACCGCATTCGGTATCCAATTAAATCCTGTAGTGTTCCCATCCACAATGATTGGTGAAAATCCACCTACATTAATTGGGTTATTAAACTACCAACTCCAACCCCAGTCCGATTCTAGCGATTAGTGGTATCATCTCGTTAGAGTATTCTTACTCCCATAGAAGGGACTACCTGAGTCTATCCTCTGTTCCCATTTGGGGCCACAAGATTTGTCGACACTCCATCCATAAGCAAGCTCACTCTTTAGGTAAATGGTGGTTGATTGGATGAACTAGGCTTATTCACCAAATTTGTCACCATGTCACTAATCATAGGCTTAAGGACATTAGTAAGATGATTCACCACATGGTTAGCAAACTCATTTTAATTTTCCTCAAACACCCTTTTCATGGTGGCAACAACAATAGTATCTAGTGCCAACTCCTTCCTTTGCCCATTAGTAAGTTCTCAGGGTATATCACTCGGAACTCCACTGAGAGTTGCGTTGGCATTTTCCTAGCCATCATTCGATGACTGCTAAGGAGAATAACTCTCGCTAGTGACGCTAGCCTAATTCCTTGTCTTTGCCATAATACTTTCTCAAATCGAACCACAAATGGATCCATTGGGTGTGCCAAAAAGACGTTATGCTGGAAACCTCTGCAGCAAAAGAAGTTTCATTAACAAGCGTCGAGCTTTGGAATTTATTATTTTAAATAGGTCCATGTAGCGATTCAAGATAAGAAGTAAGTAAATGATAAAAAAAATTAAAAATAAAAAAGCAATAAACGTTTTTTTTGGTAAGGAAAAAGCAATAAACGTTGTGATAAGTAAAGTGCAAAAAAAGTAAATGTTTGATAAGATAAATTGCAGAGCAAAAGATAAGTTATTTGATTGATAATCCTTTACAAAGAGTAGTCTTCCATTGTTTATAGGCGAACAAAATAAAACTGTCTTAGTGATTTCTTCATGTGTACACTATCCTTAACTTTCGGATCTACTACGGTAACTACTCTCCTTATCTTCAAGATGGTTTAAATAGTTATCTAATTGCTCCACATAACTGTCAATGTCAAGTACCAACATAATTGTGTCTCCAATGTTTCCTTTGAACAGAGCTCTATCTACTCGACATTCCTTCTTAATCGAGAGTCGGTTTGTCGTGTTTCGGCTACCAATGTGGACATGCTAATGGGCTTAGTAACCTCCTATGAGCTCTATGACCAACCAAGACCCAAGCCGGTTTTAAGTGTCAACACTAGCTCTAATCACTTCCTCCGTTAAATTTCTTTTTTATCTAGGCTATATCCTCTTTTTATTCTATCTTGAACAGCTACTAAACACAAGGTAAGAGAAAACATATCCAATTTTAATTTTTATCCTGACGACTAAATGCAGCCTAAGATGATATATATAGTGGAATAGATGTTGAGTTTGATTCAAACCCACCTAGAAACTCGTGAGAGAGAAAAGCTAGATAATACTAGAAGCACTACCGTTAACGAGGTGTTTTACCTTTAAAAAAAAGTCGTTTAAAAAATGAACATTCGAACAAGTGAGACACATTCCAACACTTCCTAATAGTTCAGCACATTTTTTTGCAAACACAAATCTTTATGCCCTATCAAGGTACCATAGTAACTTTTCAGTATCATATGACAATAAAGGAAAGGCGAAGTATTGAATACAACGCTGGAATATGATGCCCTAACTGGAAAGGTAGGTGATTCTCCGGCCATTGAGAGAGTTAGGAGGAGGAAAGGCAGTGTCTCCTTTTCCACAAAAGTGTGAATGGTTGCCGGGAAAGATCATGTAACACAGTTTGGCACGAGGAGATGGACCAAATTGAAAGAGATTCTCTCAAATCTTGATCATTACAGAATACTAGTTATTTATGTACCAATGTCTGGCCACCCCAATGCCTGTTTTTGCCTAACTGTTGACTAATTTACACTCTATATATCATATAATATTGCTCCTTTTCATTGGTTTTTGTAGCAATCTTTAGCTGAAGTTTCTTTTTCTCTCCGGCATTTTCCTTTCACATTGATCTTGTAAGCGAAAAAGAGAAACACGTCTCTAGAAGTTATAACTCCGAAGAGACTGTCTAATGACAATTTTTTGTTAAAGAAAAAGAAAATAAAATATCCATGCATGATAATCTCAAAAAAAAATCTTATTCCAAAGGAAACTTGAGAAGAACCATTGGTCTCTCTCTATATATATATATATTATGGCTGGCTTGTAGTAATACCCTAGAAGAAGTGTAATTAGTTTACTTTGCTCTCGGTCGACTATTAGGACCTTTGCATACGTTGTTAAAAAGAAAGATGCCAATTGAAATTGATTGCCGGCATGTTTAAGATGCCCCTACCTTAAATAGAGAAAAAAACGAAAGTGAAAAGAACTGCAAACTATATATCCTGCCAAACCATTGACCTTATGAATCATCCTATAAGTGTGGGCCCAAAATGTGGTTTTACCAATTCTTGACTATAATATAATAAGAGTTACAGTTTTTTCCTTGAAAAGTCACGTTCGCAGATGTGCAAATAAAAAAATAATGGAAAAATAAAATAAATGGTCTATGAATTTTGATTAAATGTGCAATATAATTTCAGAATTTTAAATTTGACCAATGTGACTCCTAAATTTTAGCCCGACGTATAATAAAACTGCAACTCCTAAACGGATGAAAGGGCATGAGGAATTGAGCTCGAGATGTCCGACTCCAATACCATAGCGAAGTTTTGAGTGCTCTACCATTTTACCATTCCAAAATTTAAACTACTAGAGTATGGTATGTGTGCTCTCACTGACCCTCTTTAAGCCAGCATTGCCTCTTGCCTTGACAAGGATTTGTGAGCTTGGTTTTTGTGTGCAGTACGACCCATTTAAATTTGACACGTCCTAGATTCTTCTTGATCATTTTATAATTGGACCCCCTCGGAATTTTCTATCTAATGTTCACTTTTGGGGGGTTGGTCCGAAAAAAAAAAAGAAAAAAGAAATTCTGTAAGAAAGTCAATGAGGTTTCTTACTAGTTAGTTTTGTATGAAATGTAGCATTGATGGTTACTTATATGTTTTGAATATTGAGAGTAGTGCATAAATTCATAGATAATGGTTTGATGAATGAACTTAGAAGACAGATCTTGATCATCAAGACATCACTGCTTAAAGGAGTCTAATGCATTTTGCTGTAATGGAACGTGCAGACTCTAGAGGCACGAATGAGTTTAAATGTTAATTATTTTATCCAAACATATATAATCATAAGTTGAGTCTTAGGTTGACTATCAACCACTTTGCCATTCACTTATTCATAGAAAAATCCAAATAAGGATTTGAAATTCCATCATTTTCTCAAATAAGAGCCCGAAGTAGATCTTGTTTCATATAAGAGCATAAAATGCTTTCATTATTTCAAAAAATAGCTTGACCAAGGCCATTTTTGTTACTTACTTTTTTTTTTTCCTTTTTCTTTTCTTTTTTTACTTTTCTTTTGCCCTAGCTTCTCGCCAATGATTAGTCTCGATGGCGGGCCACTGGCGAGGGTTGGCAACGTTGCCCACGAGGTCGGTGACGCAAGGGCTGCCCTCATCGGCCTCGCTTGGGAGAGTACAGGGCAGCTCTCCTTGCCAATGACTAGTCTCCACTTGAGGCTAGCCACCGGCGAGGAGCTATGGCAAAAAAAAAAAGAAAAAAGGAAAAAAAAGGAATAAAGAAAGAAAAAGGAAAAAATATATAAAAATGACGAAAATGCCTTTGCCCTTGATCAAGCTTTTTTTCAAACAATAAGGGCATTTTAGGCCCTCATTTTAAACAAAGTGCACGTCAAATCCTTATTTAAAAAAAATGAGGACACTTCAGACCCTCATTCGAAATTTTTCCCTTAATCATTGACCTATTATTTGTTGAACTTGCCCAATTAGATGATTGCGTTCTAATAAACGACATAGATGTCTTCACATGAATACCAATCTTATCAACTCAAAATTTTAGTTTGTAAATCTTATTTTATGTGGTCTAACTTGTCGCGCAATACCTCATCATTTCAGATTTTATGTATGGATTAGAAAGATCATTTACAATATATGTAATTATGGAATTTGGAGTTCACTAGCTCAAAAAGTTGTTTGGCCGCAAAAGTGATCACAATGAGTATTAATCAATGGAAACCTATACTCTGAAATGAAGTGACCCTCTCTAGTTTCTAGATCGTTCCAAAACTAAAGGGACAAGAGCAACGACAATATTATTACTTTTGTGCAGCTCTCACTTGAATGCTATAACTTTTTTTTTCATTCACTTAAGCATCGTATCGAAGTAAAACCGATCATTTGAGTACCATTTTCAACCAATCGACCTATGTGGATTTTTATTGTTATTTAGAATTTTTGATTTGTTATTTGTGATTTTTCTTTTACCTTTTTGTCTTTGTTTTTTCTTTTTTTTGGTGCTTGCGAACCTCGCCATTAGCGAAGGCCTTGGACGAGGGTGAGGTGGCCGTGGCTAGATCTGGACGAGAGTGTAGCTGGAGACCCTCGTCGGCTAGAATGGAAAAAGAAAAAAAAGTGAAAAGAAAAATAAATTAAAAAGTTTTAAAAAATTATCTACATTGGCACGATCATGCCACTTCGTATTTTCCCACTAGATAAATTGCCGATGGCATTTAAGTGATCGAATTTTCAAATTTGTGGCGCTTAAGTGAGTACTGTACGAATATTATGACAGTCCTGATGTTTGCGTCCTCTCTGATTGCCGATAGCATTTAAGTGATTGAATTTTCAATTTTGTGGGGCTTAAGTGAACAAGAAAAAAGTTATGACACTCAAGTGAGTACCATACGAATATTATGGCAGTCCTGGTGTTCTTTGTCCCCAAAACTAAGGAATCACTATCTAGCTGTCATTATCGTTCCCCAGAACCCTAACCTCCACAAGCAAGAAAGCCCGACGATAATATCATGTAACATGAACTTCTCTGATTCATCTCCTTCAGCCAACTCCTTTTTGTTGGAATAGCGTCTTGCATCTTATGCACTAACCCTTACGGAAGGAATAAACAATAAAGACACAAACTTACCAGGATGAGGTGGCGCAAATCAAATCAGTTCCAAGACATGCCCACTTTTTTTTTTTTTTTTGGGGGGGGGGGGGGGGGGGGGGGGTTGTGGGTGGGGGGAATAAAAACGAGTTGTTGTATTCATTCTCTTTATTGGGATGAATTTACTTGTCCAAGGGAACAAAATTTAAAAGTACAAACCCAATCTACTCCAAAAAGATTTTAAAAAGTGGGTGAGAACAAGCCCACGTGATTGTCCCTTAGAAAAAGCCAAACTTGTAGTCCGATAAATTGACTAGGGCACGATACTGAGGTATCATACTTTTGGAGCGTATGCCTTTACATA
Organism: Psidium guajava; assembly: GCA_016432845.1. Lineage (NCBI taxonomy): Eukaryota > Viridiplantae > Streptophyta > Magnoliopsida > Myrtales > Myrtaceae > Psidium > Psidium guajava. The sequence continues at coordinate 30,933,980 of CM028228.1, forward strand.
TTGGCCTCTTCCTTTTCTCATCTAGGGGAAAAAAAAAAAAACAAGAAGCAATGATCCATCGCAGTCCTAAAAGATTTTTTGTTGGCTTCATGCTCAATGCTTGATTTCGACTTGCGAGCATGATTAGGGCTTTACGTACTAACGTGGTCAATGCCTCTCTTGATAATTTTGACTTTTCATGCATAATTACTTGTCGAATATCAACGTGAAAAGATGCGATTGATATCCTCTAAAATTAGAAATACAAATAAAGTTTACCATCTACGATTGGTACATTGACCAAACCGAAGTGGTTGGGATCCATATTCAATGACATCATCTAGTTACCTGACTTCACCAAAATACACACAAGTCCAAAAAGAAAAATCAATCCCCCCCCCCCCCCCCAAAAAAAACTCCTTCAAAAAAGAAAAGAAAAAATAATAAAATTGGTACATGAACTTTGTCCCAATTGAAATTTTTGTTCATAGACTTTTAATTTGTTTAATGTGATCCATGAATTTTAGCCCAATGTACATAGTGGTCCATGAACTTTAAACTTGTTCAATGTAACTCCCAAATTGTTGATACATATTCAATTTAGTTCCTATATAATATGAAAATGTTCAATATTATCTTTCCGTCAATTCAAGTTTAGGGATGTCATTGAACATTTTTATATAATTCAAGGATTATATTGAACATAAGCCAAAAGTTCATAAACTATATTGAACAAATTAAGATTTTAGGGACGATATTGCATATTGAGTCAAAATTCAAAAATCACATTAAATAAATTGAAATTTTAAAGACCATATTACACATTTGGTCAAAATTCAAGAATAATTTGTATCATTATCCAAAAAAAAGGAAAAAAGAAAAAGGAAAGAGTAATCATGACCACCATGCGATGACCTCTAATATGGGGTTTCCTATAAAGGATCTCCGAAGGTGGTGATGAGAGAGAGAGAGAGAGAGAGAGGGGGGGCGGGGGGAATACAAAGGAAGAATGGAAAAAAAGAAAACAAAATTAATGTATCTGAACAGATGAAATCATATGAGCTAATGTATCCACCTTCTGAAGAATAATTTTTACGGTGTAAATTTAGATCAAAGTCCATTTTGGCCACTGAACTCAGCAGATTTTTTCCAATCAAGTCCTCCAACGCATTTAATTTGTCTGATCATGTCCTAACTGAAGATGCATAACTTTTCTAATTGCATATCTCCGGCGTCAAATCCAATTAATTAAAGTTAACATGTCCCTCCAACCCTAAAAGAGGGCCAGACTACTTTTTGGCCGATGCTGACCAGCTAATACGTTGGACTAAAAACCCCAAAGATGAACACTTCCCAATCGGACATTTAGTAGGGATTTCTTGGCCTTTATACTGCACGAGAGGCCATAAATATTGTTTTGCGGCTCTAACAGATAGGTCGCCTCAAAAATCAATATGATCAAGCCCAAGAGAGACTCGATTAGAAAATTGTAAACAAATTTAGAGTTAAAGGCCTTGATCGGAAAAAAGTGCACAAGTTTAGAGACAAAAGTAAAACTTTTACTGTAAAAGTGAAGGGAATACAGTAAAAGTTAAAAGTGAACAGGGGAAAAAACATGTATTTAGGATTCAGACACTTCAATATAATTTAATAGGAATTCACAAGTTAGTATGCTGTTAATTCGGTAAACGTTTAGGTGGTAAATTGCGATACTCTAACAAAATTTAAACTTCAACATCAAGTGATATTCGACGTGAAGTATTCAATTCATCTAAGTTCCATGAATGGAGTTTCCCTTGTGCATTTTCCTGCTTCTTTAATGGTCTCAAAACGGCAGAATTATCTATTCAATCCTAAACATATTATACAAATATTTGTTTAATCATAAGCTTTTACTTTTCTTTTGGTTTTTTTTTTTCAATTTAGTTGCAACTTTTAGTGCGAAATTCCAATATAATCATTTCGGTTAATTTTTTTCGAAAATCGCTGATGTGGCAGTATGCCACATAGGATGGTCAACAATGTTGAACTGCCATTTTAGTGATTTTACCAATGGAATTTCACATAAAGGTTTAGATCCAAATTGGTAAAGTTAAAAAGTTTAGAATTGAATTGGCATATGTACAATAGGTTTAGGATTGATTGGGTAATTTTCCTCACTCAAAGCTTATATACGTGGGATTGAAGCACCTATACACCACTACTATGCAACTAAAATTCAATTATACATAAAGAGAATTTTCCCTTTAAAGTGAGCTCCCACATAATGATTTTCCACCACAATTCATTGCAAAACCCTAATTTTGATTCATTTATTTAGGGTCCCATATGGAAGGATATGAATTTGTTCCCCCATAATACTCATCATTAGTTGTAGCTAAGCCTTATTGGGCAAAGATAATAGTATTCTTGGATTGTGGAGAAGCATTTGTGGAGGGAATATGGTTACAGCTAAAAAAGAAACACTTTGCTTCTCTAGCGTAGGGTTTATGCCCAACTTTTTATTATAATAACGATGGGAAATCACATTGATGTAAGGAATAAAGTACTAGACATTGGGAATGTAGTATATATTCCCTAATGAATATTAGGATAACTTGGTGATAAAATTCCATGCTTGAACGAGAATGACAAGATCTTTACATTAGAGGACGGAAAGCATGGGGTACGCAAAACTTACATCAAGCGATCATTGATTTTATCATTTGAAGTGGAACAAACAAAAAACTTTATATAATTTGATTTTCACGGAAAAGAAGAATGTCTTGTAGATGGAGGATCTAGAATCAAAAGAACTTATGACAAGACATCACGGTTTTATTTTTTGATAATATAATTGTTACTTTTCCATGGAGAAGAGGTCTCACCTACTTTGGTAATGGAGGATGGAATATCTGGAAATGCTAGTTATTCTGGGCTATAGCCCAAAAGTCTTCATCTTCAATATACTCTGAGAGCAGGGTCGTAAGTAGTTGACACGTGTCGCTCACCTAGCCGCTGATATCCAATTTTCTTTTTCTCTTTTTCTACTAATTTGGTTTAATACTAGAACTAAAACGAGACTCGCGATGCACAAGATACAATGAGTGCATTGAAAAAAAAAAATTAGGATATTAATATCATTCTTGTATTTGAAGATGGTAGTATTGTCTAAACAAATCTGATATGTCATATTGGTACAGCCACTTAAATATACCTACTAGATTATGCAGACTTGAAATTCAATGACCAGCGGTACATGTCATGTCACGAATTCACCAATCCATATTATGAATTCATGTAAGTTGATTTTGCCAAAGAAATGTGGAGGAAAAAAAACACTTAGCGAAGAATTGGTGTTCATATCCTCATAGATATGCCAACAGCATTCATGAAATAATCACTTTCAACAATTTTTATTTTGAATAAAAACACGAATTCAAAATATTACAAAGAGTATAACAATTGAATCAAGAACCTATAATATGATCGTGTCTGTGAAATAAATGAATGATTTATTAGTGGCGGTAAAGTTCAAGTTTAAATATACAAACATAACTTTGTGATAATAAACACAGAAAGAGCGAATATTTAGTTTTTAATGTCGATAAAATATTACCATATAATTAAATATAAAAGTGAAATTTTTAGCACCTAACAGCTCCCACAACTCCAAAAGAATAAGAACGCGACATCAACACTTCACTATTTTCCAGTCAAGAAGATTGAAAGCACTCCCAAGTCAAAGTCGCATGAAATCTTTCAATATGGAAAAGACAGCATTGAAACAATAGATAACTTAAAGAAAAAATAAATTAATATCTTACATAATTCAAAATTTACAATTATTCCTTAGAAGATCGTCTTATATAGTCACATGAAATTATAGGCAGAATGAAAATAAAATCGCAAAAAACAATGATAATATATCTACCATTGTATGACAACTTCTGAAGAATCTAATTTCACTCGACAATCGAAAGATTTTCTTGGGCCTTTTTGGCAATCAGTTGACCATTATGGCCCAGGTCAAGATTGTGGACATGAACCTGCCATGAACCGCATTGCAGCATAGAAAAAGGAGTCCAAGGCTCTGCTTATTTGCCAAAAATTATGACATTTCTGAAAAAATGATTTAGATCCCTTTAAAAGAAATCACTTTCCTGAATTTGAACTTTGGTAGAAAAACATTCTCCATTAACTCATTTTCTGGCAGTTGGATCACTTAGAAAAATGAGTTGATTTCCTAAGTGATCCAACCGCTGGAAAATGAGAAAAATATTTGAGCCTAATAGTGCAAAGGAGAGTCAGATATTGTGGAGAGGCTAAATCTGAGTCTTAGATTTTCGCCCACTTGGAGAGAGGTGTAGGAAATATGACATCTAGACGACCCATGAACACCCATTGCACCATGGGATGAACAGACAAGAAATGGCGATCCTCTCGTGCGATATATCTCCTTGGAACGAGAACTATTGTCACTTTGCTTTCCCAACTGCAGGACGGCAGAAAGGGAACGAATGGAGCTGCATGCAGAACTTACACTTGACAGTTGCCCCAAATGGCCGAGACAGGTACCGTCAGAACTTATACCAATGCTGGTCTTTCAGCGAGCCCTTCAGTACCCGTAAACCAGGTCATCTAAGGAAATGCATCCTCCAAGCCTTCGAAAAGCAATGCACAGGATTAACAAGAGCAAATTCTGGAGATAATACCCTTTGACTGGTTTAAGATAGCCAGATCCCAATGGCTCCTCTTCAACTGGTTTAAGAAGCTGGATATATGATATGGAAGAATAAGCAATACCTTGCAAACATATGCACTCTGGTTTCCAAATGCTTTACAAAGAGCAGGCGAGAAAGAAGGTAACCGAACCATCAATTCCTCCTAGGTGAGACATCCGCAAAGCTAAGGAGAGGGAGCACAACTCTTGATACTCATGATAGTGCATAGGATGACATGTCGAATTAAAGATTTTGCCCAAACGCAGACACTAGTTTCTAGGACTTACATTCAAAAGTTAAGGATTTCTTCTTTTTAATAGGGCATTTGTGCAATTCAAGTTCGCCCCCTCACAAATGTGGGGTCCGTCACCATTAGACCCAAACCATCCCACTCAAAGACCATGTTCTCAAGCATAAACATCAGTGAGCATGTGATGCTCATTTATGGCATGGTACATGGACATAGCAAATTCAAATTTGAAACTAAATACATGGAGGCCGAGTTTCGCATTTCTACTTTGTTAATGTTGTTGGAAAAACAGTGACAGGTGGTAAGCTACCAAAACAAAAAAACAAAAAGAAGTCCCACTCACAGAGTTTCTTGTATTAAAAACTAAATGCTCGTCCATCCAACAGAACACCCACAATAAGTCACCCCGCTCTCTACTTACAGCACAATGTTAATGCAAATCAAAACCCTTTTACCTCTTTTCTTGGACACCCGCTCTTTTACCTCTTTTCTTATTGCTGATTGTAAATGTCAGACAACGGTCACTGCAGATGACAGCTAAATCACAATGGAGACGACAGATTGACGATGGTAGCTAGGTAATCCTCCCATTCGATTCATATGGTGCTTAAATCCTAAATCAGAGACGGAAGATTGAAAAAAAAAATACTTGATTTACGCTGGAAACAGCCTGGGCACATTCACTTTTATCAAATGTCCGTACATGCTCTCCTGCAACAGTTATGCTATCTTTGGTCAGCTGCAAAAATTAAAACGACGTCAAATAATACTCCAAGGATGACATAAGGATTCAGTGTAAGAAAAAAGATAGGAAATGCAAAAAATTTATTAGCAAACCTTGTAAAAGTTAGCCAGTAGCTGTATGATAGTATTTTTCCCGGCACCACTTGGTCCGACCACTGTAGGTTACCCTTTTCTTACACATATCAACAAAAGAAGCAGAAGACTCAGCTTGTAAAGCACAACATACTAAAGAAGCTGGCCAATTCATGTTTCATATGTCCACTTTTAGGCCAATCATGAACCACAATGCAGTGCAACCTTAAAACTGCTGAACTTTCCTTTGGAGAACTGTGGAGTTGTATTTTTCGAGGTACAAACCTTAACATGATAGCATGAGCTCTATCGACCATTTTTGGCAAAAGCTGAAAAGTTTGAATGGCCCAAAAGTATGATCTTCAACTTAAAAAGCTGAAAACAGGAGTTGGCTAACTCCATGGCACAGCGACATGACGAAAAAGATCTACCAGACTGGCATACCTCAGCATCCTAAACAATGTTCATGACAAAATACTCTCTCTAAAACCTCAGTCACTCCACAATATTGGAACAATATGTTTCTTTGAAGCATATCAAAGAAATTGACATGGTGCAAAACCAACAAAATAGCCACTCCATGAGGTTGGAAAGGGCAAAGATGAATTATAGAGAAATTGACATGGTGCAAAACCACAGAAATAGCCACTCCATGAGGTTGGAAAGGGCAAAAATGAATTACTGCATAATTCATCTCTTTGATATCTCAAGATCGTAATCATTCAATGCCGTTACAGTCCTCTTACAAAGATCTGAACAACAGTAGCAAAACAAACCAATGTATAAGCGAACCCACATTCAAAGTTCATCCTCCATCCTCAAGTACTCCCCAATATCTGCCTGATGTAGCACAACAAGCCCATTTGGATCTAACTTCCTGCAATCCTGAGTCGACCTTTGCGAAATCCCAAATCCCAAGGGCACATCAGACATTGAAAAAACCACCACTCCATCACCTGTTACAACATTTGTCTTCAATTATCAGATGTCTTTCAATTACCCACACAAGTAGATAAGGAAGACATATTGAAATGGGGACTTCTTGAGTATCGGTCTGGGTGGCCTAATCTCTTGTCCCTAATTTTACCAAGTTTAGAGAAATCTAAATACAGGCGGAAAACAAACATCATCAAAGCTACAATTAGTCATTCTTTAATAACAATAAACGGAAATATATATTGAACATCAAATTTCATAGTTGTACTTTTATGTTTTCATTTATCTTGACAAAAAAACATCTATCTCCTTTTGTCTAAGAACCAAGATATTTGACTAACCAAAACTAAGAGCAGAAAGAAAGAGTTAAATCAATTTAAACAGACTACAACCTTAATTTCTACAAAAAAAACAGAGATGAATCAATTTAAACAGACTAGAACCTTAATTTCTACATAAAGAAAATCTCAATCTTCACCTCTCACTTAATTAAGGGTGCTTACATTAAAAAATAAAACAACATTTCCCAAAACAAACCAATAAACTACATAGCAAGAAAATGTTACATGAAAAAGGGCCAAGAGTAAAGTAAAAAGAGGAGTAGGAGCTTATTTGGACGGAATCAAATGACCAAGATGGACAATGAGACAAAGCCAAGAGAAAGAGAGCCATGGAAAGAAAAGAGATCAATGACTGAAAATCCCAATTAGAGATAGCAACTTTAGTGAGAATTGAAGTTTCCTCCATCATCTCTGTCAAGTCTACATTTTACCAGCAAATTACAGTCGATCCATTGTATTGAAAGCTCAACGAATAGTGAGATTTCCTACGGTTCTATGTTGCAAATGTTCTCTTCAATAGGGTTCCCTTGACTGGGCTCTTCAACCTAACACAGTTACCCGAAAATACAGGGGACTCAAGCTGAATTTTCAATCTATCCAGATACTTCTCCACCACATAAAAAAGACCAGGAATACACAGTACATCACCAATTTAAACATTCACTACATACCCTATCAGCAGAAAGTGAAAATCCTAAGTTCAATTTATACGAAAGCAAATAAAACTTCAGATGAAGTTCCTTCATTTCGCCACCCCAATGACGTTCCTTTCGATCTGAGTTTCTACTCCCGCTGCTTTGCATCGCTCTCCCATTCCAAAACCCAGACACATCCCACAATACCTCAAGCCGAAACATTACATTTACCAAACAACACTTAAATTCGCAGAATCTCTTAGCTGAAATCGACGCATCACCTGGGTTGATGTTCTCGGTGATCCTTCCCAACCCGCCCTTCAACACGTGATTCCCATAGAGGAACGACATCTCCGAGGTGGGCTTGAGCCAGACCTTGTGCTTCGCGTTCGCGGCCAGGATGCCCAGAGCCTGGACCGTCAGATGGAAGCTCCCGCCCTTGGTGAACTTGCCGACGCAGGTGCCAAGGGAGGCCAGGTTGTGGCGGCCGATGTTGGTGGCACGCTTGACCAGCGACTCGCTGACGTAGTAGACCCGGTTCTTGCAGAGGCGGAAGCAGTAGCGGCCCGGGTCCGGGTCGGGGCCCTCGTGGGAGGGGCTGTCGACGATGTTCTTGAGGTTGTTGCCGGTGAACTTGAAGAGCTTCTCGAACACCTGGGTCGTCTCCTTCTCGTCCAGCGTCCTCATCGCGCCTTCTTGAATTTGAGCTTCTCCAGAGGTTTTGTTCCCTGCATGTTCCGTTCTTTGCTAGGGTTTTATGGAGGTTTCCTCGTTGAATGGAGGGAAATTCCAATTAAGTACCCCCATTTCTCGAACAAGGATTTGAAATGAGTTTTGTTTTAAATAAGAGCTTAAAATATCATTTTCTTTTTTAAAGAATTAATATCACAAAAAAATCTCAATGGTACACTTATGATAAATTTATTTCAAATTATTTTTTACCACAAAAAACTCTAAATTGATACACTTAGGACAAATTTACCATAAATTAGTACATTTGTGATAAATTTACTTTTTGTTAGTTTTCGTTAAATTTAATGTCAAATTACTGAGTTGGTTAGTACGCAACAGTTTATAGATATATTAATTTGGGAGTTTTATCCTGTGTTTTTCATAGATTTATCAATTTGAAATTTTTCGTGATATTAATCCAATTTAATAAAGGGTAAATTTATTATAGGGGTAATAGATTAGAATTAAATTTATTATAGGGATAATAGGTTAGGATTTTTCGTGGTAAAAAATTAATTTATGATAAAATTATCACAAATGTATCAGTTTAGGATTTTTGGTGGTCAAAATAATTTATAATTAATTTATCATAAGTGTATCAGTTTGGAATTTTTCATGGTCAGAAAAATAATTTAGAGTAAATTTATTACGTATATGGCAGTTTGAGGTTTTTTGCGGTATTAACCATTTTCGAAAAAGGCTTGACCAATGGAGTACTCCCATTTTTTGAATAAGGATTTGAAATAGATTTTGTTTTAAATAAATGATTAAAATGCCATTTTCTTTTTCAAAAAAGACTCGACGATCTAAGCGTTGTCGAAAAGCATTCACCCACAACCCCGCCCCCCTTCCCTTTTTCACTTTACTATTCATTTTCTTCTTCCTTCTACCAACTTCTTTTGAAGCGTGTCGCAGGTCTTCAAGTTCACCAAACTTAAAGAGGCCTGTAAGAGCTAAGCGAAGTGAGGCGAGGCTAGCGCTCTCTAGGTCTAGTTTTTTTTTTTCTTCCAATTTATTGTTCATCGTTTTCATCCTTTTTCCATCTTCTTTGTAGCAACATGTTGCAGGTCTTCAAGTCCACCGAGCTTTGAGATTTTGTCTTCGTTTGCAAACCTTCTTGCCTCACCCAAGGTTGTCCTCTTGCAGCCTCGCTTGGCCCTCGCCATGCCCAAGCGAGTCCCTCACCGATGGCTGGCCACCCACCAAGAGAGGAAAAAAATAAAATAAAAAAAAGAAAAAGGGCAAAAATAAAAAAGCAAATGGTCAAATGTCCTTGGTTAGGCCCTTCTTTGAAACAATTAGGATATTTGGGTCTCTTATTTGAAACAAATTCCACCTCAGAATCTTATTTGAAAAAATGATGTTACTTCGAGCTCTTATTTAGAATTTTTTCTTGGATAGACCGGTTCCCAATTAAATCTACTTTTTTTTCCTCCAGATAAAAAAATCTTTTCTTGCTTTGGGCTAAATGAGCAATATTTTCTTACTTACATAGTTTCCTCCAATTTAGTCAATTTCTTTTAACGGATTTCAGTCAAATTTAAATTATTAAAATATTAAAAATTAGGCTCGATTTGTTTTGCCAAAAATAGATGATTTTAAAAATATTTTTTTAAAAATAATTACTTGTATTGCTTACAAAGTAACGAATAAAAAGATTTCATCACTCATGAAAATATATAGGTAAAATAATTTTTTTATTAACTAATTATTTTAAGTGATATAAATAATTATTTTTAAAAAAATATTATTCAAATTATTTACTTTTCGCGAAACAACCGCATAAAACTTCTTCATGGTCATAACTCCGAGAGCAACGTACCCATTATTCGTTCCTCCTACATCGTAGACTTGTGCTGAATTTATTAATTGTAATTTTATTCGTCTGAAAAATATCAAGTCTCTCCTTACTATATCAAAGAGTTAGGGCCGAGATACTTTTTGACTGAACATGTAGGACAATTAGGAATATTTAATAATACTCTAAAGATTTATGCATGTTGAGACACCTCGACATTTCTTATGATAAACATCCCAAGAATAAAATTATCATTCCTCAATCTAAAACAATGAAGTTTAACTATAATTTAATACTTTTTTTAAAAAAATTTCATGCGACATTTGATTTAATCCTATTTTGCATGGGAAAATATAATCTTGTGCAAATCTTTAATTATGGGATTTTTTTTTCTATCCGATCATTTTGTTATATAATTTATTTCTGTTACAAATCTATTCCTGGCCACAGATCTATTCCAGGGAATAGAAAAATGAACTGACATGCACAAACACATTTATGTTCTTTTTCTGTTCCAGGAGAAGGAGTAAAAGATTGAGTATGATAAAGTAAACTAATACGGGTCGGTTAAAAAATGTAAAATGGCCTCGTTATTAAGCCCGGAAACAATAACCACATGAGCTAAATTCAAATCGAATCCTTTTTTTTGTCTCAAAAAATAAAAAGGTACATCCCTATATTATATGTATACTAACTAAAACGAAACTAGGTTCTAATGCTAAAATATAACCACCTAATCAAGACCTATTTTTCTAACAATGCTTCCAATTTTTTATTTTTCGGAATTTTTTGTTTTTAATTGAATTTATGTTATGGAAAATAATGACTCCGGCTGGGCCCCAAATATGAGAGCTAAATTCCGAACTCATAGATCTGGGATAGTGACATCAATTGGGCTTTCTTCTATTAAGCCCTCCTCAGTCATAAACTCTCTTCCCGATGATCCGTGGGTCATGCCCAAGACTTTGGATAACAAAATTAGGGACGTGGTCTTTGTGGAAAGAACAAATTTGCATATTCGTTTGAGGCATGGATAGACATTAGACATGTTCATTTTCTTACTCGAATTGGCAGAAATATAATAGGTACAATGACGCAAGCTGGTGGAGTGTTTTATATGCATTTGTAATAAATAACTGATTAAGTTGATAGGTGTAGACATATTGCGTCGTATAAAAAAGAAAAGAGGCAAGGCACACATCATTGTTGCATTAGATAATAGATGTTCTACAGAAAAGCTCAAGAATAGTGATTTGATTTTTCGACATACACAGTTAAAGAAGACCAATTCTCTCATTATAAAGTTAGTCTTGGCTAGATAGAACCGGAAAATATGCGATATCAAGACAATATTACATATAATAATTTTAATGTCGGCCGCCCCTATAGGATTGCAAAGCTAGCACCTCGGGATGCCAGATGGCTTTTGTTGCTTGCGCCTGTATTTTATTGATAATTTGAGTTTGAGTCTGTGAATAGCTATTATTATGTATAATCTATTTTTCTTATAATTGAGAATTGTAATCTAAAGATATGTGATGTTAATTATGGTGGAATTCTTTACTGAATGTAGCCCTAATTTAAGGATAAACTAGAATAAATCTTGTGTCTCAATTTTTCTTTCTCGCATTTACTCTCTATTTCGTTGTATTTGTTCGCCTAATCCTAACATGTTATTCGTTATCCTAATGGTGACGATCACGTTCCGATTGAACTACGGGTACCAAGAGAAGTACATTTCGAACTCAACGCCAAGGTGTCCACCGAGGACGTTGTCAAGATAGCATCCAGGTTGAGGATCTGCTAGATGTCGGTTCTCAAGGAGTTCTGCATGGAGCTCGCCCGCGGCATTTCCCCGACGTTTGCTCAATACGTCGCGAACGTACTGGCATGACATTCGGTGATCCTAATCAAGTTGTTGCTGAGAAGCAAAGTCACCCTCAAGGGACAGGTTTTGTTCCGCCGCACGTTCCCCCGCAAGCTGATCATCTACCGACGTGTGGTCGGGTACCGGGTACGAGGTCTTCGAGGAGATGTTGGTGAACCATTTGATGGAGTTTTATAGCGATGTGTGGTCAGGTACGGTTGTGGCCTTTGCCTCAGAGCGATCAAAATGAAGAGGTCGGATTAGTAAGGAAGTGGAAAAAAAGGCTGTATTTGTATACGTGACGGGTGAGAGCGAGACCGTGGATTTGAACCGGTCCAGCATGGCGAAGAAGGTGCTGATCAAATACTTGTTCAAGTGGATCCGGATGTTTGCGAGGCAGCCCGAATGTCAAGATCCTGCGGAAGATGCTCGAAAAAGTCGATCACTTACGTGATCGAGGGATCTCAAATTAGGTGTATAGCGTCGAATTGGCAAACAGATGAGAGTTTCTTTTGACCCAGGCCTAAAGGAAGGGTATGCTTAGAGAGTGATATCGTTAAGGAAACCTTGTGATTCAATGAATCGTTGCCCTTTTATTTAAGAAAGAGTCTATATCTTTTTATATGACTTAATAAAGGCATAAAGCTACGAATGGTCCCTGAATTTTTATTCATTCCTACAAATTTAATGGACTAACCGATATCTAATCCTGTGGTTATGTGGAATCATGTTTCTTATACTTCCACAAGTCAAAATGTTATTTATCACTTGAATCTTTTTTCCTCTTAATCATTTAAAACCTTACCATGCATAAGTGAGTTACGAAACTAATCAACTAACAACCATGATAGAACAATGCAAGTAAAAAAAGAGGAATTAGATGTGATGGGAACCAATCCCAATACATACACAGTGGATTACACAGAAATAATGAGTGCAAGATCTTATGATTGAAGAACTACTACATCACATAATAGACATACCTCGTTTTCATGGATTAAATATCGTTGATGCAGCCCTCGAGAGAATCCTTCATTTGTTTGACTGTCGGGAGAGTTCATTGTCATTTTTGTATTTGTTCTCTATTCTTCACTGAGGAAAAAGAATGTCTGATGAAAAATTGATGTGAAGGAAAAAACAACATGATACCATTTCACGTTAAAAAAAAATAACAACTGCCATTTGGCAGTTAACACATGTGGCTAATGGGGCTGTGGTAGCTCATATGGGTGGACCGTAGTTCTCCCATACACCCACATACATCTCAACATCTCCCACTTGTTCATGATAGGCTATCGATAACTCTCTTTTCTTTGTAAGTTCATGTCAACAAATAATCCGTACAGCCAGCATACTATGAGAGCTCATTGCCATACATCCGTTGGGAGTATATAGCACTTCAAACGAGCCCGTTAATTCAGAGTAGATCTAGTATGCAATATCATAGTGAAAGGACTCCTTAAGGAAGTAGCATAACTAAAGATAATATTATCAAATCCATATCTAATCAAATCAAGGAAATTCAAATCGAATAATGCTATTAAACGGAATATTCTAAATTGTCTAAATCAATGGACTTTCCCAAACTTCCGACGATCGTAATCTTCAAAATAATTAAGCGCCAGCTGTTCTACATCAGTCTCTTCCTCTTCAAGAGAACTCATCCTCGAGTTAGTATCAGGATAAAGAGGAGTATCCGGACAATATTCGAATAAATCTGCTACATTAAAAGTTGGAGAGATGTTCAAATCACTAGGAAGATCAACAACATAAGCATTGTCATTAATCTTCTTTAGGATCCGGCACAGACCAATTTTCTTATGCTTCAGCTTATTATAGGTACCAACTGGAAATCGCTCCTTGCGTAGAAAGACCATGACCTCATCACCTTCCTTGAAAATCTTGGAGCGGCGTTTCTTGTCAGCGTCATCCTTATACTTCGAATTAGAAGCAGTAAGTTGTCGAGCCACGTCAGCTTGAACCTCCATAATTTTCGTTGCCAAGTTTTCTGCTACGACATTATAACCAGGAATCTTTGGCAGAGGAACCAAATCAAGGGTATGTTGTGGAGTTCGCCCATAAATAACTTCAAACGGAGATTTACCTGTGGAACGATTAACAGTATTGTTGAAAGCGAACTCAGCAGGTGCTATGTATCGATCCCACTGCTTGAGCATGTCACTGCAGAGACATCGAATGATATCAGCCATAGTTCGGTTGACAACTTTTGTCTGATCATTAGTTTGTGGATGGAAGGAACTACTGTGCTGCAAATCAGTCCCAAATAAATGCCATAAAGTCTTCCAGAAGTAGCTTAGGAACTTAGTGTCGCGATCCAAAGTAATTGTCTTGGGCACACCATGTAAGCGGACAACTTCACGAAAGAATAAGCTCGCGACATGTGAAGCATCTGAAGTCTTCTTGCAGGGAATAAAGTGCGCCATATTTGAAAACCTGTCCACCACCACGAAAACAGAGTCTAATCCGCGTTGGGTTCGGGGAAGTCCCAACACAAAATCCATTGAAATATCTATCCATGGATCAGTGGGAATAGGTAGAGGAGTATATAAGCCAGTGTTCTGCGAGTGACCCTTAGCGACTTGGCAAATGTAACATTTGTTAACAAATCGTCCAACATCTCTCTTTAACTAAGGCCAATAGTACCGTTCTTCAACCAGTGCCACAGTTTTGTCACGAACTACGTGTCCGCCCAGAGTACCACCATGGAGTTCTCGAATAAGCTGTTCTCACAAAGAGCCGCGAGGAATGCATAATCTATTCCCGAAAAACAAGTACCTTTCATGAATTATCATATCTCCATGAGAACCAATTTCAGAACACTGTGCCCATATTTTCCTGAAATCTTCATCTTCAGCATATAGAGAACAAAGATGGTCAAACCCAACAACATCGCTGCGCATGGTCGTTAATATGGCTGCACATCGGCTAAGTGCGTTTGCAACTTTATTCAAATGTCCGGCCTTGTGACGAAGTACAAAGTTGAATTGTTCCAAAAATGAGACCCATCGCGCATGCATCCTGTTTAAGTGCTTCTGACTCTTGATATACTTAAGGGCTTGATGATCAGTATTCAAAATAAATTCATGCTGATAAAGATAAGGTTGCCAATGCTTAACAGCTCGCACTACAGCATAATATTCTTGCTCATAGGTAGACTAACGCTTATGAACATCATTAAGTTTCTCGCTAAAATAAGCAATTGGCTTACCTTCTTGGGAAAGAACAGCACCAATTCCTACGCCAGAGGCATTGCAATCCAACTCGAACACCTTCTCGAAGTCAGGAAGCATCAATACTGGCGCCGTGGAGAGCTTTTCTTTGATAAGATCAAAACTTGCTTTAGCTTCATCACCCCAATGAAACTTCCCTTTCTTCAAACAATCAGTGATTTGGGCCATAATAGTGCTGAAATCCTTGATGAAGCGCCGATAGAATGTCGCCAGTCCATGGAAACTACGAACATCACCAACATTCTGAGGTACCGGCCAGTTGCAGATTGCAGCCACCTTTTCTTTGTCAACACGAAGACCATCAGCTCCCACAACAAAGCCCAGAAAAAGAAGTTGTTCGGTCATGAAACTACACTTCTTCCGATTAATAAATAACCGATTCAGCTGCAAGACTTGCAAAACCTCTCTTAAGTGCTCCATGTGCTGCCGATTATCTGAACTATAAATAAGAATATCATCAAAGAAAACCACTACAAATCTGCCAATAAAAGGTTTGAGAACCTGAGTCATCAAACGCATGAAAGTGCTAGGTGCGTTAGTAAGCCCAAATGGCATAACAAGCCACTCATACAAACCGACACTTGTTTTAAAAGCGGTCTTCCACTCATCACCGGGCGAATGCGAACTTGGTGGTATCCGCTACGTAAATCGATCTTTGTAAAGACTCTCTACCCAGCCAGTCTGTCAAGCATATCATCAAGTCGAGGAATTGGAAACCTATATTTGACAGTAATTCTATTGATGGCGCGGCTATCCACGCACATTCGCATACTACCATCTTTCTTTGGTGTGAGAAGTGCAGGAACAGCGCAAGGGCTTTTGCTCTCACGCAGGAAACCCTTCCGAAGGAGCTCTCCCACTTGTTCTTGCAGAATCTGGTTCTCCTTTGAATTCATCCGGTAATGCGGTAAATTAGGAAGACTGGCTCCCGGAAGTAAAACAATTTCATGCTGAATATCCCTCAAAGGAGGTAATCCATCAGGTAATTCCTCTGGCATAACATCACTGAATGCTTTCAACAAGGGTTTAAGCACATCAGGTATGTGAACAACAGTTTAGTGATCCCCTTTCTCCACAATCATATACATTCCTTCACGTTTACGCACATTCAACATAATATCAGCACCCTGCTTCTTTGGAACTTGAGGATTATTATTCTTTGGTTTTAAAGTTATCTTAACCTTTTTCCAAATAAAAGAATACGTATTCTCTTTAGCCCGGTGAGTGATATCAACGTCATACTGCCATGGTCGCCCTAACAATACATGGCATGCATCCATCTCCACAACATCACACGTAATAACATCTTGATATGATTTTCCAATCGAAATAGGCAAATGACAAATCTGATTTACCTTTAACTCTGGCCCCTTACGAATCCAGACAATCGTATAGGGCGTGGGATGCGGTTCTGTCTTCAACTGCAAGTAGTCTACCAAGGCCCTCGAAACTATGTTTTCGCAACTACCTCTATCAATAATGAGATCACATACCTTGTTGTTGACGGTGCAGCGAGCACGGAAAAGTTGATTTCGCTGGGTGTCCTCGATCCGCGGGGCAAGTAGTAGGTGTCGGACGACACAGTTAACTTGCTCGCCCACTTCATCATCCACTTCTTCCTCTTCCACCCAATTTCTTCATAATCATCTCCATCATGCTCAACTACATTAGCCATCCTCCGCCGTGGACAATCGCTAGAACGATGGCCCAATTCGTTGCATTTGTAAAACTTAATTGGTTGGGGCTTAGCATAAGGATTCTGTGCATTCTGATTAGGAGTGCGACTGTTTGTCGCGGTTGGCTCCTTGGACCCTCCTGTAGTATTTCTTGATCTCCGGTTCATTTCATCAAATTGCTGTGTCAAGGAACTTGAAACTTCAGATTGCTTTCCTTTTCCGAACGATCCACGACCCAAGTAGCTATTACCTCGAGTATTAGATCCAGTCCTCTCCAATTGCATCTCAATCTTTCGAGCCATCTCCTGAGCATCCTCAACAGAAAACAACCGATGCAAGGAAACTCGATCTTGAATGTTAAGTCATAAACCATTGACATACCTAGTAGTCTGTTGTCCCTCCGATTCATCAAGGTTATTACGAGCAGATAATCGAAGAAACTCCTCTGTATAAGCCTGGACGGATCGATTCATTTGCCTGCAATTCTGAAATTGCTGGAATAACAATTGTTCATAATCAGTCGGAAGGAACCTAGTCTTCAACATCTGCTTCATTCGATCCCATGTTCGGATTGGTGTCTTTCCTTGACGGCGTCGGGTTAGTTGAGTCTGCTCCCACCAAGCCGAAGCGCCACCCTTCAACTTGTATGCCACGAACTTCACTTGGTGGTCCTCTTCGATCTCCATAGCATCGAAAAAGTTTTCGACCTCCCAAGGCCAATTCATAAATTCTTCAATATCTAAATTGCCATTAAAAGTAGGAAGATCTACCTTCAATTGATACTGCTCAGGATTTCGTTGATAACCTCCATGACGACGAGCCCCATGAACATGCTCATCCTGGAACCCCCTATTTTGGCGACCCCTACAAATTGGCATGTCCTGGAAGTCCTCTTCATCTTCGTCTTCAGTATCCTCGACATAGTCGGGACGCTGTCGCGACCTAAAATTCATTTTTAGGTTAACGGATTACCAGGTTAATTAATTAAATTAATTAACCTGGTTCGAGCTCTCCCAAGCTCTACCAAATCGCAACTTTGATTTTTTTCACATGATTTTAGAATTTGGAGTCGCCACTAATCATTTTTGGTAGGTTGATTAGAAACCTAAGTAACCTAGCGGGTGAACTAAATTACTCCTGCAAACCAGAGATTATGAGTTCGGGGACTTGGTTACACTAGTTAATTAAAATTAATGCCCTTTCGGTACCTTAATTCCATGGATATCCTATTTTGGCAACTCTCGCTTGATTTATTCCTAAGACCCTAGTAAGGTGTTCTTTTTATGTTTTCGCTTTAAATGAAATGCATAAAGGGTATGAACGCAAACGTTGACATACGAATACGACACACAAATACGGACATACGAATATGATATACGAATACATAGATATGCGAATACGAATACGTGCATGACGTGCGAATGACATACGTACATGACATGCGAATGACATACGTACGTGACATGTGTATGAATACAGTATACATACGGGATAGACAAATACATATACGTGCATTACATGCGAACGACATACTTACGTGGATATGCGAATGATATGCGTATGTGACATGCGTATGAATACAACATGCATGCGGGGATAGACGAATACGAATACGTATGTGACATGCGTATGAAGACGTACGAATACGATATGTAACATGCGTACATACATCATACAAATACGTGACATATATATGTGACATGCATAGTGACATGTGTATGTAAATACGTACATTTCGATTTTGCCTATAAAGGGCAAAGTCGTCATTTTGAAAAGAGGGGATGAAACTCTCATTTTTGAAAAAGATGGGATAAAACCCTCATTTTGAAATTTTTGATTTTTCTGAATGAATATGCATGGGTTAATAACATATCATAACAGACAAATGTGGATTTGCAAACGTCGCGTACGTGACGTGCATACGAGAACAAACAAATACGATATGTCTATACGAACATACAGATAACATGACAAACATACATGAGACATACTACATGAGATGCACATGAATGACATTTTTTGTATTTTCAGATTTTCCATTTTTTTGGGTTTTTTGGATTTTCTACATTTTTTTTGTATTTTGGATGTATTATAAAAGAATGCAAAATCACCCAAAGCAAACGAAGATGTGAAGAGAGAGCAGGTAAAGTAAAACTATCCTAAGGACAGTGAAAATAAAACCCGCAACTCGTCGAGTGAATAATTAGAGACCAATTAAATAAAACCAGAGACATGATCGGGAATACAACAAAAATGAACCGGAATGGACATCGGTCAAACACCCGTTGCCAAGCCTCGTGGGTCGAGAGTACAACAAAGCGGACCAGAATGTACATTGATCATTCTCCAGTCTTCAAAGCATTGGGCCGAAAGCCAAATGAAAATAATGAACAGATAATTGCACATGCTGATGCGCCTAGAGCTCGTTGGAGATGAATCCGTCGCGTCGCCAAGACTTGTTCCACGGCGGCAAATTTTTCTCTCTCAAAATTTTTTCTCTTGAAATCTCTCCAATTTTTTTTTTCCATTTCAAAATCTCTTCTCCTCCTTTTTTATAGACAACTCTTCCATCTCCCTTTCTTCATCTTCATCTTCCATTCTTATTTTTATCTTCCATTCTAATTCTACCATCTTCCATTCTCCATCTTCCATTCTAATTTCTCCATCTTCCCTTCTATATCTCCCCTTCTCCATCTTCCTTTCTAATTTCTATATCTCCCCTTCTCCATCTTCCTTTCTAATTTCTCCACTAACTCTTTTTTGCAAAATAATCCCTAAAATTTTATGTATTTACAATTCAGCCCTTGAAGTTTTATGTATTTACAATTTAGTCCCTGTGGAAAAATTTCTTTTAAGTCCAAATCTTCATAAGGCTTTCGGCATACCTCCCTCACGCTCAGTCTAATCGTCTGTCAATTTAAGCTCAAATCCTCTGTCGTTAGCTATAATAAAATGCATGACCGACAAAAAATTAAATATGCAATGCATGAAAAAATTAATTTTTGGTGAGAACTAATTCTCATTTTTTTTATGTACTTAAGTGAATAAAAGTCAAAATTTAGGTGTCAATAGCTGCCTCTCTTTGAGTGGAGGCTCGCAGAGGTTTTGCTCAAAGACCAAATTGAATCTAAATTTTGACAATGCAAATGATGAATAATTTTTTTTTTGCGGGAGTTTTAATCCCATTTTTTATGCAAGGGAATGTGATGCATGATATGTAAGCCCAGGAATAACATGTGTCAAGACTCCTCTCGTCCATGAAATGGATTAAAGAAATATGCACATGGGTGTCGCGACCCGAAAAGTATAATTCATTTCAGGGTGAACGGATTATCAGGTTAATTAGATTAACTAACCTAACGCGGACCCTCCCAAGCCCTACTGAATCGCGACTTTGGTTTTTATTTAAGTGATTTTTAATTTTGGAGTCGCCACTAATCGTTCTTGATAGGTCGATTACAAACCCCAATAAATTAGTGAGAGAACTAATTCATTTCTGCGAACCAGAGAAATTGAGTTCGGGGACTTGGTTACGCTAGATTACTCTAACGCCCTTTCAGTACTAATTTCATGAAAATTCATTTGGAGTGATTTGGAAATATTTGGGTCAAACTGACCAGAAATGTAAAATGGTCATTTTTCGAGTATCGGGAAGTGAAAACGTATCAAACTAGTTAAATGTGGTCATTCCTTATTTTCCACAATTTCTGAGAATTTTTTGGGATTTTTTGATTTTTTGATTTCTTTATCTTTTATTATTTATTTATTTATTTTTTTATTTAGAATTTTTTTCTTTATGTTTTACTATTATATATATTTTATTTAATTTTCGGGACCGGGTCAGGTTGACCCAGCCCATGAACCAAGAATCTGGCCCAACTTACTCGGGTTTGATACGGTTCTTAATGCGACACCACACTGATTTTTGTTTGTTTTCTATTTTTTTTATATTTTTATATGTTTTTTATTTTTATAATTATTTATTTATTATTATTATGATTATATATATTTTTCCACCGCCACTTCTTTTCTATTCTTCTTTGTCCGTTTCTGGTATGCCTTCGCCGACTTTAATCTAATTATATATATTTTTTTATTCCTTTCTTCTACCCAATTATTTTATTCCTTTTTTTTTGTTGTTCTACTTTAGGGTCTTCTTCTTCACGACAGATTTGCTGGGGTTTCCTTCGCACCTCATTTTGGGACTTCGCCAGAATCATTCTCTTCTACCATTTTCGCTTAAACGGGGCAAGACCACCGAGACTAACATCCTAGCCTAAAACCAGACCATAACGACGTTGCCGGAACTACTAATCGGACGGCCTTATTATGATTAAAAGATTTCGCCGAGCTTTAATTTCCACGTCTCGACGATCAAGTTTTCAGTTAAAGTAAACAGTAGCATCTAAAGAAGTTCGGAAGCTTACCTAGCAGCTTTAAACCGTTGGCCATCGCCCATTGGCGACCGCTGGTCCCATGAACCGTCGGATATTCGGTCGTGGCTCAGCCGAACCAAACTCGAGCGAACTGCTATTCGATGGCGATGGAGCTGCGATTGTTAGATTCATGCCCTAAAGCAACTATGTAATAGTTACATTTTAGGGATTTCGGTTGTATTTCAATTGATTATTCAATTAATGGCAATGACGTGCTTATTCATTTGTCCAATTATTTATCTATGAATAAATTCCATAAGATCAGTTGTAACTGGACCTATTTTTGAGACGTCAAGAATATGTGTGACGGGTTCACAGTTAGACTGAGTCTTTAAACTGTTCCCGATCAATGGATCATTAAGTGGATATTAATGATCCTGTTGAGATCGGTGTGTTCTTAACTTCACTATTGAGTATTTGATACTTAAAGGAATGACGAGTCACGAGTCATTGGGTATTGTGATACTCGAGTTAGAACACAGGTGCTTATACTAGACAAGTTCACTGAACGTGACACGCATTTAATGATTAGCAACATGGAAGCTTTTAGCATGGTCAATGTCTAATCGTTCTTGCTCTGGTCTTGTATAAATAATCTTTAGACCTGAGTCACAGTGTTGACTTGTACGTTGGATGGCTATGGTTCACAAGTGCGCATATTGACGGTTCGCTGATCCGTCTCTGTACTTGATGGTTATAGTTCATCCACATACGAAGTCACACGTGTGAGCAAAAATGGAATCTGTCTCCTTGCTACATGCAAGGTATGATGTCCTATGCGATCTAGTTATGACGATGTATTGAAATCCTCGGCCGGGGTTGTAATCGAGAATAAAATGTTTATGTCTAGTATAAATGCATGTTAATTAGATTTGTGCATATGATCGAATTGGTGGCTTGACAAAATATTCCATGGCCTTTGTTCGATCAGGACATAGTAAGACAGAGGGATTGAATTACACTGTAGCTAGAGCTGACATGTTCATTATGTTCTTAAAATATTCACACTGTCTGGGTAGTCATGACATATTGCTAGATGTCACTCATGACTTGTAAGACCTAGTGATTGGTCGGGATAATCAATTCGCTTGGTAGTACTAATGTGTTAGTGCTTGTCTTACTGCCAGCACAGTGATGAACCTAGGGATGTCACACACCTTAACCAATATGTGATAACGTTGAACGGAAAAATATAATACTGCAAATATGTTTGCAATCGCAACTATCGAATTAGTTGAACTGAAATTAGATTAAATGAGATTTAATTTAATTTTAATTTTGGTCATTGACATACGTGTATATGATGCACAAACACGTCTTAATACGGACACATAATGATGCGTCCAATTTGCGCACATACTATAGGTATCTCCTTTTATATTTATAATTAATTAATTAATTAATTAATTAATTAATTTATTATTTTTAAAGGATTATGCGCATGGTCAGCAAGACCATGCGCATGAATGAATGCCCACTATAATAGTGGGCATTCGTGGAATACACCACCAGCAAAGTGCTGGTGGTGGATTGTTTCTATAACCTATTAATATATTTACTTATATATATTTTATATTATAGTGCAATAGACGTGGTCAGCACAATATGTGCTGACCATGGGATTTCATTATAATATAATTATATGTATATAAAAAGGAAGAAACAAACAATAGAATAAGAGGTAGTGCTTTTGTGCTTATAATGCACTATGCGCACGATCTGATAGTGCGCGTAGTGTAGGGTGTCTTCGAGATTTTTTTTAATCTGCAAAACAATTGCAGAGTTGGAGAAGAAGAGTGCATAAATTGAGAGTGCAGGCTCGTGAGACGAGAGAGAGAGAATGAGAGAGAATGAGAGAATAAAACCAGAAAATTTTTCTCTCTACGTATTGTTCTTACGATGACCAAAATTAAAAAAGCGCAGAGTAGTTTCACGAGATTGCTAGCACAGTCAAGTGCGAAAATTTTCTGCGTCGTTTTTCTACCGTTCGTTATCCGATTGGTGGTATGTCTGAACTGGAGGTCCGACGCTTGTGGGACTTGAAGCGAAGAACATCTGAACCAATTCATTTTTCAAGCACGCTACAAGGGTAATCCCTTTAACCCTCTTTGTTTAATTTGATTTTTGATTGAAACGCACGAACAACGCCTCTGGAGATACATGTATAGTATTATTTCCGCTGCATTTATTATTTAACATTCGTTATACATGTTTAGAAAAATCCCAAGTTCAACTAATTCGATAGTTGCGATTGCAAACATATTTGCAGTATTATATTTTTCCGTTCAACGTTATCACATATTGGTTAAGGTGTGTGACATCCCTAGGTTCATCACTGTGCTGGCAGTAAGACAAGCACTAACACATTAGTACTACCAAGCGAATTGATTGTCCCGACCAATCACTAGGTCCTACAAGTCATGAGTGACATCTAGCAATATGTCATGACTGCCCAGACAGTGTGAATGTTTTAAGAACATAATGAACCTGTCAGCTCTAGCTACAATTTTCTAAACATGTATAACGAATGTTAAATAATAAATGCAGCGAAAATAATACTATACATGTATCTCCAGAGGCGTTGTTCGTGCGTTTCAATCAAAAATCAAATTAAACAAAGAGGGTTAAAGGGATTACCCTTGTAGCATGCTTGAAAAATGAATTGGTTCAGATGTTCTTCGCTTCAAGTCCCACAAGCGTCGGACCTCCAGTTCAGACACACCACCAATCGGATAACGAACGGTAGAAAAACGACGCAGAAAATTTCTGCACTTGACTGTGCTAGCAATCTCGTGAAACTACTCTCTGCACTTTTTTAATTTTGGTCATCGTAAGAACAATACGTAGAGAGAAAAATTTTCTGGTTTTATTCTCTCATTCTCTCTCATTTTCTCTCTCTCTTCTCACGAGCCTGCACTCTCAATTTATGCACTCTTCTTCTCCAACTCTGTAATTGTTTTGCAGATTAAAAAAAATCTTGAAGACACCCTACACTACGCGCACTATCAGATCGTGCGCATAGTGCATTATAAGCACAAAAGCACTACCTCTTATTCTATTGTTTGTTTCTTCCTTTTTATATACATATAATTATATTATAATGAAATCCCACGTCTATTGCACTATAATATAAAATATATATAAGTAAATATATTAATAGGTTATAGAAACAATCCACCACCAGCACTTTGCTGGTGGTGTATTCCACGAATGCCCACTATTATAGTGGGCATTCATTCATGCGCATGGTCTTGCTGACCATGCGCATAATCCTTTAAAAATAATAAATTAATTAATTAATTAATTAATTATAAATATAAAAGGAGACACCTATAGTATGTGCGCAAATTGGACGCATCATTATGTGTCCGTATTAAGACGTGTTTGTGCATCATATACACGTATGTCAATGACCAAAATTAAAATTAAATTAAATCTCATTTAATCTAATTTCAGTTCAACTAATTCGATAGTTGCGATTGCAAACATATTTGCAGTATTATATTTTTCCGTTCAACGTTATCACATATTGGTTAAGGTGTGTGACATCCCTAGGTTCATCACTGTGCTGGCAGTAAGACAAGCACTAACACATTAGTACTACCAAGCGAATTGATTGTCCCGACCAATCACTAGGTCCTACAAGTCATGAGTGACATCTAGCAATATGTCATGACTGCCCAGACAGTGTGAATGTTTTAAGAACATAATGAACCTGTCAGCTCTAGCAACAGTGTAATTCAATCCCTCTGTCTTACTATGTCCTGATCGAACAAAGACCATGGAATATTTTGTCAAGCCACCAATTTGATCATATGCACAAATCTAATTAACATGCATTTATACTAGACATAAACATTTTATTCTCGATTACAACCCCGGCCGAGGATTTCAATACATCGTCATAACTAGATCGCATAGGACATCATACCTTGCATGTAGCAAGGAGACAGATTCCATTTTTGCTCACACGTGTGACTTCGTATGTGGATGAACTATAACCATCAAGTACAGAGACGGATCAGCGAACCGTCAATATGCGCACTTGTGAACCATAGCCATCCAACGTACAAGTCAACACTGTGACTCAGGTCTAAGGATTATTTATACAAGACCAGAGCAAGAACGATTAGACATTGACCATGCTAAAAGCTTCCATGTTGCTAATCGTTAAATGCGTGTCACATTCAGTGAACTTGTCTAGTACAAGCACCTGTGTTCTAACCCGAGTATCACAATACCCAATGACTCGTGACTCGTCATTCCTTTAAGTATCAATTCCTGAGGGTGGGACCCAAGAGGAACGTGTCACTTATGATAAGTGGCATGATGATGACTTAAAGGTCAGGTCATATATGCTTGCTTCAATGAATAATGAATTTCAAAAGAAGTATGAAGCTATGGAAGATGTTAGGCCGATCATTTTGCACTTAAAGGAATTCTTTGATGAAAATGGTCGAACCTCTAGATATGAGATATCTAAGACATTGTACCGCATGAGGATGGCTGAAGGATCATCAGTTAATGATCATGTTTTAAAAATGATCTGGCCATGACTATCGGGCATCTTCTTGGAGCTTTGGGCGACGCTTGAGCGAAGTTCCGACGAGCTAAGAACGCTCGCGGACGGCTATGGCACTGGAAGAGAGGTGGGATCGCCCAACGTCGTGGATATCTCGGTCTTCCTTCCTTTCTATCGAACAGCTTCTATGTAAACTACATAACATTTCAATTTTGAGTTGAATATGACCCGCTTGTGGCAACTTTTCCATCAGACCAATAGTTCATATACATTTAATGTAATTAATTAACTTACCAAACATAGTCAAGCATTCAACAAACAGACCACTTGTCGTCCATATCAAGACTACTCTCATGATTTATTATATTTAAACAAGTAGTCACGTTCAACGCTTAATAAAATTCCACCACACAGATTCACTTGTTAAGGAATAGAACTTCCAACCAAGCAGCATACGTGTACTACCAAGAAAGCATTAAATTTTTAGCGAAAGAATAAGACCGCACAACAACACAAAATGACCAAACTTTCCTTGCGCCAGAAAATAGAGAATCGAAAACTTATCTGAAGATTGTGCTCCGTGATGTAGGACCGAATCCGCTTTTAAGAAGAAGTTTGAAACCTCCCGAGGCACCCTGATTAAGCTCAACGCCCCACCATCTCGACAGGGCGCAAATCGAAGCCTTTCCTCTGCAATCCCAGGTCGTTGTTGGTCTTTCTTTTGAATCCGTCCGCTCGCCGGTACACCTCGTCTCGATCCGTCGAATTCTCATTCGTCCCAACTATACTCCAAATTGGGACAAATGTTGGGGATATAAGCCTTTGGGAAGTCGAGTCACGAGGAAGGTTGGCACATGAGCCATTCAAGGTTTGGGATCTAGCAGCTTTGACACAATCCAACTGGAGAACTGAGACAACACTTGGAAATTGACAATCACACGAGGGGCGTAAACGACATTGCATTTGCTCTTCAACCACTTCGCCATTTTCATAGTGAACGCCGAGTTTTTTTATCATCTCTCGCACATGGTGACTCATCCCCTGTAACATGGTTCAGCAAAGTTCATGGAGTCCTCAGGATGATCTTCTTGTTTCGAAGACTGGTTTTGGGAAGCGTACTGCTTGGTTTGGGCGGTGAGGACAATCTTGCCATCAGGGAAGAGTTCGCTAGCGGAGGAAGGCTCGTGGCCGCCGAAAGCATAGAAGTTGTTGGAGAAGTTGAAGTCAAAACTGGGGCTGCTCCTGATGGCTGGAGCTTCCAACTGAATCCCCCCGTTGACGTCGTTGATGCAGCGTTTTGTTCAGCCTCTGGTGCCCCCAGCTGTCCTGCTTTTGACCGAGCCTCCTTTTCTTTATTTCCTTTCGGTGCGTTATGTCCTTCTCCATTTCAGCTCAGCTTCTGTTAAAATATGCTCTCTCTCTCTTTTTTTATTCCAGCTTTTGGTGCCCACTTCTCTCCCTGCTTTTTTCTTTTTTATCTTGCTCTCATCTTGCTCTCTCTTTTTTTAATCGTGTCTTCTTATGATGGCCTTCTTGAAATGATGCGCCACCGACTGGAAAAAATTATGAACTGCTGCGTCGCAAGTTTGTTTCCAGCGTATGAGACTCCGTTAATAACGTTGAGAGTAGGAACAGGCAACACCCTCCCTCCCAGGGCATTTGCATCCCATAGATTCGAAGAAATCTAGGACAAGTTTACATGGGCCCTGGTATGGTGATAAGACCTTGTTTTTCATTGTGAGGTAAGGGGACGCTTATACGATGAATATTCCCGCTCTGAATCATGGACCAGCAGAGACTCTGCTCGTGTCATGACGACGGGGCGTGACGGTGGCGCTCAGGGTCCACGGTGGTGAGTAGTTTGATCAATATTAAAAGCAGAAAATGATGCCAAGACAGAACTAGATGCAATCTGCTACCGGAACATTTGCATGAGCAAGAAAAGTCCGAGGCTTCATGAACCCCCTTTTTTTTGTTGACTTCCTGTCCATGTTTGACCGAGCCTATCTCCACCACTTGGACTTTAGCTTCTCACCCAAGATCTTCTACTTTGCAACCGATACCCCCTTGCCATTTCTTTTCGTCTTTTATTCCTCCATCAAGTGCCCATCTTTTGTCTGATGCCTTTCTCCTTTTTCTTCGAGCTTTAGTCCAAGTGGCCAACATCTTTATTTATCCCTGCATAAACAGCTAAAATATCCCAGGGTTTTGACAAGTCCTCTTATTTTTTCATGAAACGCCAATGTCCCTTTTTCTTTTGGTCGCCCACTCATTTTAACTCCATCATCTCTTCCACCGCAAGTCTTTTTGGACGTCCACTAACAAATATCTTCTTTTCTTCATCATTGTTCTAGCTGAGCGTTGTCTCCTCGTTGTCCACTTCTAGTTGTCCTTGCTTGCTTCATGGACCAATGCATTTGGTAGGTCGGACCAGCTAGCATTGACCTTGAAACTGGGGTGAGTGAGTTGGTGTCATTGGTCATCACCCCGAACTTTGGCCCTGGAAGCTGCCCGTTGATAAGTATGACCATGGAAGCGCTGACAGCAGTCAAACAGCCCAAAATCAAGCCGATCACGTCTTCTCTTGCCATGTCTATTTAATCAGGATTCGAGCCCTCTTTGAGATCTTGCAACAGGCAGCTTGGACTCGGCTGAGAATATGATGAATGAGGTTCGACATTTGTTTTCTTGACAAGGAGTAGAATCCATTGAATTTTCAACTTCTACCACCTCCTCCGTACTTGGCAATATAGATCCACTCCCGAGATTCGATATGCAATGGAATAATGCTGCATAAATTCTGGCCACCCTTTCCACAACCAAACCGCGTCGTCATTATATTTTTCTATTCCTATACCTCAAGTCGAATTGCCCGGGACCTTAAGTAGCACCAAGCTTGAGAGATCCTTCCCATTTCTTGCTAAATTTTTTTTTTGAATTTCGAGCTTCCCAGATTTGTCCCTGCCCACATCAAGAGGGTACTGAGCAACAAGAATCTCAGAGAAAGCACCTCCATCTCCAAAACCCTCAACTTTTTAAGGTACCACAGAATATTTTTATCGAACTCAAACAAACTCTTGGGCCAAGATAAAAGTTTGGATTATCAGGGGACAATGTCACGACTAAAAAGATGTAAAAATCGAAAATTATGTATTAAAATGAATTCTCTATAATTTTTACGATTATCTAAAAATGGGATTAACAAGGTAATTCCCAATTCAAAATTAATTTATGCGGATTTTCTTTGGCCAAAATGGAGGGAAAATAAAAAAGAAATACTAACTATTTTTTTGTGGCCTCAAATGCCATTTTATTTTCAAATATGCTCCTAATTTATGAAAAATATTTAAAAAGTGCAAAAAAATATGAAAAATTATTTTTTGTTCAAAAATGGTTCCCTAGGCTTGGCTAAGGCTTCCAAAGTTGATTTTGTAATTTTCTCATTTTTTTATGGATTTTCTATTAGTTTTCGAAAATAAAAAAATACTGAAAAATACTCAAAATATGGAAAATCATTTTTTGGTCAAAATTGGTTTCCTAGGCTTTACCAAAGTCTCCAAAGTTGATTTTTAAATTTTATGAATTTTTATAAATTTTTTATTAATTTTTATTTTAATTAATTTTTAAAAAAAAAGAAAAGATGATTAAAAATCAGGTGTCAACAATGGGTCGCATATAGAGATACCTGTTTTATTAAATACCTCATAATACTGATGATTCCCTTAAGCTCCAAGTTTCTTGTAGATGCATGAAACTTAAGGTACTGGTGCCTATCTGTTGCCAGAAGTTTCCCTCTGACGCGAGAAAGCGCAAGATCTATAAAGGTTTTCCTCCGAGATCACAAGAGCATGTCGATTGTGATTCGAAAGATATCAAAACCATAAGAGCATGTCGATTATGATTCTGATAAGGGATGTGTCCACTAAACCTCTTCGGGTGAAATCACATCAAGGAGATAGGTACCACCAACCCCACAGGGCAGTGACCGTATCAGGATATAAAGATGGGTACCGCTAACCCCACAGGGTGGTGACCACATCGGAAGGGTGTGCTACACGAGCCATGTCAGTGTAAACACAAGATATTAAAAAATGGGTTCAGAAAACTTACTTGGGTTTTCTGGGTAGTTGGGAGGTAGATTTCTCTCAAGATCATTAGAGCTGGTCTTTGATGATCTGAAAGGGACCGAGATCATTAGAGCTGCTCTTTGGACGATCCGGAAGAGTTTCGAGATCGCTAGAGCTGGTCTTGGACGACCCGAAAGGGAGATGTGCCGCTAATCTCACAGGGCGGTGACCACATCGAGAGGGTGTACTACACAAGCCATGTTAGTGTAAACACAAGATATTCAAAAATGGATTCAGAAAACTTACCTGGGTCTTCTGAACGAATGGTCAAGGAGTAGACAGGCTGACTGCATCATACCTGGTTATTCACTTGAAGCAAAATTATGCGCATAGACCAAACCAAATGCTAATGCGACATGTATTTCATAAGAATCACACTTCACTAAAGAAGGTGAATACTTGAATGACTGTATGTGCCGCAACGGATTTGAGTGCCTTAACAATCATCCAATTTTCATTCTTTTGAAAGGCTCAGGTTGAAAATATACTTACCTGAGAGCTTGGAAGATTGCCAAGTGGACACTGCCAGCATGGCTTGTTCATTCAATCATCCTTGGATGAATTTCAAGGCCTGATGAGGTAACTTGAATATTAGGAATGCATGTGCTTAGACAATGTTTAGATGTAATATGTACAGGTATGCATGCTGAAATTCATTCAGTGGATTTATGCAAAACTATTCTGTCAAGTTCGCGTCACCAATTCTGTTCAAGGAGGTAATTACATTGTGAACACCTCGAATGTACTCTGAATGGGGGACTTCAGTCCGAAAGGGCTTTCTCTTACTCTCGAGAAAAGCTGTTTCTCATGACTTGCAGGATTCAAGAGAAATCACTCAATTTTACCATCATCACTTTCAACAAGGGTCTGAGTAATCTCGCAATTGGTACGACCAAGCCGATCTAGAGGTCTTGATTGGGACCGTAATATAGGCTAGGTCAATGGTTTACCAAATGGGATTCCTGTGGAGTCAAGGCTTTTTTGAAAGAGATCTTTATCATCTGCTCCGAGTTTACAAGTCAAGAACCCTGCAAAAATGAGAGAGAAATAATCTTGCTCGAACTTCTTCGAGCGATGCTTAAAATCATTCAACTCTACGTTAATTCATGTGCCCTAATCAGAAGAGACTTTGAAGGGTTGTAACGTAGGTTAGGATTTGGGACTAAAAAACGAAAAGGCTCGCTTTGGCTCAGAAAATATATGAGAATGGCTTGATGCTAGTGATCATTGCTGTCTTGTCACCGATCTTGGCATTCTGAAATTGATTTCAAAATGTGCCATCACTGCTTGAGGATGGAGCTTCCACTGATGATTGCAATTTCCCATTTGACTCTCTTGGAGACTTTTTCTTTACAAGTCTGTCAAATGAACAAGGATTTGAATGGGCATTGGCCTTGCTTTTGATAGGCATTTTGCTTTTTACTACCCGGGATTCTGTGGGACTAACCTTTGCTTTTCTTAGTCCCGATTCTCATTTTCTTTCTTGAGAGAGAGCTATTTTTTGACACCTCTTCCTTTTCCTTTCTTTGTAAGGAATGATGCTAGACACTATATGAGAAATCTAACATACAAGATGAGTTCACTTGGGGATTCTTTACTGCCCCGGTCTCTTCAGTTCAGTTCCTTGGTGATAACGTTATCTTCAAATTGGAACGAGCAATGATCACCAACGGGGCTTGAGAAATGAATATATACAGGCTCAATTGGGCTGTACAATGGATGTAGTGAATAGGATAGAGAAATGGATGCTCTTCATCATCCTAAGGCACTTGAATTAAAGTTCGAGTTCAATGTAAAGAAACACCCGAAGATTGATGCTAATCTGAGCAAGAGAATTTCTAACCATTTACCTCATGCCGCTATTGAAATTACCTTGTCTTGCCCCAATGTGGGGTGGTTCTTGACAGGGTTGAGAAAATGAAACCTCCGCTTAAAGGGGTTCGCAATAGACACCTGTAGTATTTGGATATGAGGAACGAATGCCTCGTACCTCTTGCGAGAAAACCCATCGCCTTGAGGAATGCGAATAGCTAACGCTCATCTCACTGGGGATTAGATTGCAGGATGTATGTGGGAATGGCTTGCCTTTCATCATCCTGTCATGCCCCATTCTGTCCATTCGATGCATCATAAGTAATTTACGTTCCTTAATCATGAAGAACAATCATGTATGAACCACACAATGTGCAAGCATTTTCCAACCAGACAGATGTAGCAATTAATCAGAATTGTCATGCTTCTCAAAAACAGATAAGGGGGAATCTAAGTTGTCCCAAGACATGCGAGCGAATCAAACGAGTTTGAGTCGAGGAGGAGCTCATCCTCATGTTTGCCCCAGAATAAAAATATGCTCGCTCTAGTTGTGATATGGCGAAGGCCAACATGGTTGGTCAAATGCCCTTGTTTGCCTCATTTCCATTAGGATGGATCGCATCAGGCGATCATGGCTTTTGTCAAAATTGGGAATTGCCTCAGATGTAGTCATTGCTGGGATTTTGATTTTGAGTTTCGGCAAATGACTTGTTTCCAACATCGGATCCTTCACAAGGGAAATGTGCATGAAATAGGATCTTAAGATGATAGAGAAGCTTCGACTTTGATTTGCTTCAGTGGTAGCAATCAAAGACATGTGTTCTAGCTCGGCACCTGCAAGAAGAAAATCAGGTGTCACTTTGGAAGACATATGAGGAAGAGAAAGGATACTCCCTTTTTTTCCAAGTTGGAGTTTGCTATCAATTTGCCCCATTCTCAATTAGGTCAGGTTTTGGCAGAATCCAACATTGCCCAGTACATGCCCCAGCTAGGAGCTTGACTTTGGGAATTTAGTGGACAAGAACTTCTTCTATTTGCCCGGTATTCCTTTAGCTGACGTCGCATGGTCAAAGGGTCGGTGAAGCAAAGATTTTCTTTGATCGATCGATATCAAATGAGATTTTTATGAAAATCTTGATGAACAAGTCATGCAAGCATGCAAGAAGACTCTGGGGATCATGAGTTGTCTTTGTCCATGTGAATGAGTTGCAGAAACTTTGGTGTCTGCTTTGAGAATTTCAAGATTTTTTTTTTTGGATTTTATTGAGTTTTAAAGGGGAAGTGATACTTACCCATCCGGCACAGTGATGACCCCTGCAGAAATGAAAGGGAATGTGTTAGTATACGTTCTCATATTCTGGAAAAATTTGGAACGATACTGCTTTACCCCTGTATGTACTTTTATTGAACTTGGATTGAGGAAGTTCTTTTATTTGGGCTGGGCTGGATTGTATGTCTGCCAAGTGAGCGACATCTAGAATTGCCCCCTGATTTGGCCTGAGTCGAAAGTTGGACTTTTGGTCTTTGGATAGGTAAATCATTTTTGTGCTTGCTTAACTCGTGCATGGAGTAGGCAAGGCCATCCAATGATCGGTTGTGCCTTGATTCATCACCTGAGCTCATCGAAAATTTTTATTTTTATTTTCATTTCATTTTTTTCTTTCTTTTTTTTTTAAAAAAATCTCTTGTCAAAATGGAAAGAAGAAATGTCAAACATGAGATTAAAAAGGGTAAATTGGAATCGATACACAGTTACCCGTCACTTTGAGCTCGTCACATAAGCACTTCGCTTCGCTGGGCCTTGTTCTCTTTCGGGTTGCCTTGGACTATCATCGTTTCCTATGCCATCGGGCCCGTGGACCGGAGGGCTCTCTTAATTTAAAGGTTATCTTCAAGGTAAATGAGTCTTATCGCGTTCCATTGGGCGAATTCATCTCATAATGCTCTCAAGGCAATTTGCAATCCCCTGGGTGAGAATGGAACAAACCTGATTTAGAATTTTGAAACGATTGAGGGTAAATTGGAATGATACACAGTTACCCTTCAGGTTTACGTAGATTTTTACTCGCCATCAATTCGTCACGAGGTTGGTGAAGTGGCGGATTCGAGCATTTAATGGGGGGAAGTCGGATTATTACTCCTTACATTTACATATTACAAAAGCAGAAAAACACATTACGCAAGGAAATAAAACACATGCACTCATTCAGGATCGATTCTGCTTCCTCTGCAGGCTCTCCCATGATCAGCTGGCTTCATCCCAGATCAGGTATGTATCGGCCATATTGAAGGTCTGGTGGTCACTGGCTGAGCATGTGCATCACAGCCCCGATGCTTTACCGATATCAAACTGGCTGATTATGGCGAAAAGATCATCGTCAATGTCCGCTTGGTGGTGATCTGTCCCCTATTTCTTGAAAGGTATCGATGCTGATCCAGTAGCATTGGTCTTTTTGTACCCTGCTCCAACAGAACTCGATCCTGTTATAAACTGGTCTAAATCACTTCTTAAACGCGTATTTTCGATCTTCAGATTATGCATTTCATCGAAGGAGAGGAGGCTATTGTAGTTGGGGCAGGTGGCAAAGTCGAAAGCCTCTTTATACATCTTGTTTTCCGCTCGGAGATTTTCATTTTCAACTCTTAGAAACTCAGCTTCGTTGTGCTCATGACGAGTCTTCATTCGGGTTTGCCTATTTTGAAACCAGAACTTGATTTGCGAAGGTTCAAGTCCTAGCTCTTGACTCAGTTCCATTTTTTGTTTGTTGTCTGGCGTGGGGCAGGTCCTAAAGACCTCCTCAAGCCTTTGTACTTGCTCCTCAGTATGGCGACGGTAACGCTTCTTTTGACCCTTACTGTTGTTATCCTTATATTTACTGGGATCTTGGACGTCGTCGGTGGAAGGGACAGGCTCCATGGGCTCGATCCCAAACATGGCTTCGAACTCTTCCTCTCCTATATTCAGTAAGTAACGATAGCTCTCGAGAGGATTGGATTGAGACATCTTCGATAATTCCTCAAGATTTGCTAACTCTTCTGGTGTTTTCACTCTCTCTAAATTTTTCTGAGCGACCGTTTTTGAAACTCTTTTCAGGGCATAAACGAAGATTATTAAGTGAACGTTTCCTTTTAAAATTCGGGCATGGGTTTAGCAAACTATATTGCTTCTCTCGAGAGTTCAGTCTTTTTCGTATTTCTCACTCGGTTTGTCACCTTTCACCTTTGTCATAGTGGTGGGGCTCTCGCTACTATCTCCACCATCGATTTGCTGGCGAGTTCTCCCATAAAGACGAATCCCCTTTTCCTTGTCCCCCACTCAAGTCACCTTTCTTTCTTCTTTTTTAAAGTGGCGGGGTCTCCTCAAACTTTCTGCGGAGATTTCGGATTTGTTTGGCTCGAGGTCGCCGTCTGACAAGGATTCAGGCCAACGGGGATGGTGCCAATAGAGAATGGTAGATAGGGAAATCTTGACTGGTTGATACTGCACCTGTGAAGTCGATATTTAATCTTGAAGCAAATTATCACCTTCGCATTCCAATCATCTGCTTCATCTTTCTCCTCTTCCCTTTCGTAACCATACCTTCTCCGCCGAAATCCTGGCTAGGTGGGAGAGACTCTACAATCTTCTTGGTAGAGGTTACGCTCATATAGCCCAAAACTCTACCGTTGAGGCAGAAATCCTCGGTCTATTCAGGATCGTGGACGCTGCTTTTGTTGAGGGTACCCAACTGGGGAAGGAGTATCAAAACTTCCCGACCCTCTTCATCAATTTTCTGGCTGCCTATAACCGCGCCTATGAGACGGTCCTTGTGACTGTCGTCGTGAAAGCTCGTTACCAAGACCGGCACGAACGTCTGGAAACAGTCACATTTGTGGTTGATAATCACAAGAAAGCCCTCAAGTTTGCCAACGATCAGCTTTCATGGCTAGTTCGTGAGAGGGGAAAGTTGGTGGATCGTCTGGCCTTGGTTCGAACTTACGCCGAACAGGAGTCGAGCAGTATTGTGATGAGGTGCAAATGCGGTTGGTTGCAGGAGAGACTTGATGACATTACGGCAGATATTGCTTTCGAGAGGGCGGCGATTCCGGACCTGGAGTTTGCCGTCGAGCATTATGAGGCCAGTATGGCCCAAGCTAAGGAGAAGTGCGATCACCTCTTTTTTAGGCTCGCGGAGCTTGATCCCGAGAGCGCCCGGTGCACCCAGAGCATCAAATGTTTGGAGAGTTAGTTGAGCTCTTTCGTAATGGTTATCAGGGCCCAGTTTGGCTTTACCTTTCATCCCCAGTGATCTATTGTAAAACCTGTTGACGTATGGAATAAAAGGAATGTTTCGCATGTCGGTATTTTTATCTTCGCGCCATCTCTTTGTTTCCTCACGAAATCAGAGTCAATACAAATATCCGACTTGGTTAGGATCAGAGCACCTTCTGGGAGGACTTTCTTTACGCCATATGAACCGTCATAGTTCGGTACAATCTTCTCTTCTGGAAGAGGGACTGTTAGGCATAACCTTCGTGAGGTCATTCGCCTCTGCTAGATCTGATCCACCTCTATTAATCGTGTCTCTGAAAAAAATATACAGTGAACATGTCCCAGCCTCAACTGGCAGGATAGCCTTAATCATATCTTATCTTGACAGGTGGTGGCTGTAAAATGATGATACACAACCGATCACGGTAAAATCCGCAAATGGTCATTATTACCGTTCTGACCACTCGATTAGTGTGCCAATAAATAAATCGGACCATATGTTTCGTGCCCCATTTCACTCATGCTTGTCTCTTTCGGCACCCACTTGCCCGT
Organism: Psidium guajava; assembly: GCA_016432845.1. Classification (NCBI taxonomy): domain Eukaryota; kingdom Viridiplantae; phylum Streptophyta; class Magnoliopsida; order Myrtales; family Myrtaceae; genus Psidium; species Psidium guajava. Next base: position 30,970,665 of record CM028228.1, read on the forward strand.
GTCGATAGGATGGTGGTGGGCCATGCTCATCAGTAAAACACTGATCCTCGTTTACGCTTTTTCAAGAAAAATACAGGAGCCCCTCCAATACATTAAGAATGCCCCCACGCCTGATCTGGATAAATTTACAGCCCCATCAAAATACATAACTTATACATGCTGACTGATTGACACAATTCTGCCTCCGGGAGGTCGGATCTCTTCGCTTGCCCCTAGGGCTATCGGCTAGGACATCGGTAATTCTCTAAGGTCATTCTTGGCATGCCATCATCAACGAGCCAAATTTTATTCCTGCTTGGGGTACCTGTGATTCCCTGCAAAAGTAGAGGAAATAATTAGTATGTGATCTAAGGAGAGGTCGGTCCATGACTCCTATATTAGTCCAATTCTGTTTTTTAATTTTATGAGAAATTAGAGAAAATTTTCTTAGAAAAACATTGGGTGAATTTCTTCGGAAAGAGTTTTCTTACAGATTTTATGGCTTGAAAAATGTGGTAAAATCTTCCGACGTTTACCAAATTTTCTGAAGTAATTTTCTTCTTTTATCGAAATAAATTTTTAGGGGTAAATTTGTTGAGAAAATCTTGGATCCATTGAAGTATTAAGGAGAAATGTGACAAGATCCTTCATTAGTCAACAAAATTCCCCTAAGGGATTTTTCACATTCATTTTTTCAAAAATGGGTTACCAATTTGATTTTATTTTCTTTTGAAAAATGGCCATGATGTTAAGTTCAAAATTTAACCGATACCTAACATAGACCGACCAAAAATAAATACAAGATGAAGTTAGAAAACTTACTTTCACCGTGAAAAATACCATGTAGGTCACATAGACATGCACATGAATCGTGAGTTTAAATATGAGCCTATCTACTCTAAAGGCTGACAAATTGAAGTAAAAGACTTACGGCAAGGCGACAATCTCGCACACATAATCAAGATTAGCCGTGATCTCATGATGTGACCAGGATTAGCCGGGCCTTCCCACTTCGGCTGCTCGAGCTAAAAATTAAAACCACTGCTTTGGTAATCTTACCAAGCCTGAGGTCTAACTTTTAAAACTCATTTTTGAAAAGAGGTTCGGGATTGAATCTGGGCTAACTTTCGACGTGATCTCACGCCGAACGCTAAAACCAAATCACAATACCATCTTAAAACTAGTGGCCCAGGTCCGGCCACGGGATGTGTGTGATGTAGTGCTAAAATTGTAAACACATGCACAACATTTAAAGGCAAACACCACTTCAATAATGTGTAGAATTTAAACAAATAATTCCTACACCAACTTGCAAAACAAAGGGTTAGTCAAACACTTCACCCCTTATAACTCCCATCTGCAAGACCATTTAACACCTAAAGATTAAAATTCACCCAATTCAGATGAAATGAATTTCCATGAAATTTTCCTGGCCTAAGTCCTCTAAGTTCTTAAATTTTAAAAATTAAGAACAAGTCCCCAGCGGAATCGCTAAGCTGTCGCGACCTAAAATTCATTTTTAGGTTAACGGATTACCAGGTTAATTAATTAAATTAATTAACCTAGTTCGAGCTCTCCCAAGCTCTACCAAATAGTAACTTTGATTTTTTTCACATGATTTTAGAATTTGGAGTCGCCACTAATCATTTTTGGTAGGTTGATTAGAAACCTAAGTAACCTAGCGGGAGAACTAATCATTTCAGATTTTCCATTTTTTTTGGGTTTTTTGGATTTTCTACATTTTTTTGTATTTTGGATGTATTATAAAAGAATGCAAAATCACCCAAAGCAAACGAAGATGTGAAGAGAGAGCAGGTAAAGTAAAACTACCCTAAGGACAGTGGAAATAAAACCCCCAACTCGTCGGGCGAATAATTACAGACCAATTAAATAAAACTCGAGACATGATCGGGAATACAACAAAAATGGACCGGAATGGACATCGGTCAAACACCCGTCGCCAAGCCTCGTGGGTCGGGAGTACAACAAAGCGGACCGGAATGGACATCGGTCATCCTCTAGTTTTCAAAGTATCGGGCCGAAAGCCAAATGAAAATAATGAACAGATAATTGCATATGCTGATGCGCCTAGAGCTCGTTGGAGATGAATCTGTCGCGTCGCCAAGGCTTGTTCCACGGCTGCGAATTTTTCTCTCTCAAAATTTTTTCTCTTGAAATCTCTCCAAATTTTTTTTTCTCCATTTCAAAATCTCTTCTCCTCCTCTTTTATAGACAATTCTTCCATCTCCCTTTCTTCATCTTCATCTTCCATTCTTATTTTCATCTTCTATTCTAATTCTACCATCTTCCATTGTCCATCTCCCCTTCTAATTTCTCCATCTTTCCTTTTATATCTCCCCTTCTCCATCTTCCTTTCTAATTTCTCCACTAACTTTTTTTTGCAAAATAATTCCTAAAATTTTATGTATTTACAATTCAGTCCTTGAAGTTTTATGTATTTGCAATTCAGTCCATGTGGAAAAATTTCTTTTAAGTCCAAATCTTCATAAGGCTTTCGGCATACCTCCCTTACGTTCAGTCCAATCGTCTGTCAATTTAAGCTCAAATCCTCCGCCGTTAGCTATTATAAAATGCATGACCGACAAAAAATTAAATATGCAATGCATGAAAAAATTAATTTTTGGTGAGAACTAATTCTCATTTTTTTATTTACTTAAGTGAATAAAAGTCAAAATTTAGGTGTCAACAGACGCTTACGTCGGGGATTTCCTCCACGCTCCATGGCAACTTCGGGATCACGAATGACAGGAATTCGCTCGGCTGGAAGAATACCAGGTGTCTGGTTTGTGGTCAAGCGCTGTATAGCCTCAAGGATCTCTTGAAACTTCCGATCGGTTTGACTCACGAACTGATTGAATTTAACCCGCGTAATAGGCTCGTTTCCACGGCCCTCCGTTGCGGGAAGATTGACATTCACGTTATTCACCATCGTCACAAGAGAAACCTGCTCTGATACCAAATGACGTAGTGGAAAAAAAACAACTTCCAAGGGGAAATTTTGAATTTTGAATTGCCAGATAATCTGATTACAAAGATGGACATCCTTTTATAGTGAAAGGACTCCTTAAGGAAGTAGCATAACTAAAGATAATATTATCAAATCCATATCTAATCAAATCAAGGAAATTCAAATCGAATAATGCTATTAAACGGAATATTCTAAATTGTCTAAATCAATGGACTTTCCCAAACTTTCGCGATCGTAATCTTCAAGATAATTAATCGCCAGCTGTTCTACATCAAATTGATCTTCATCTTCTCTTAAACCTCTCAATCTCAGTTTAACTCACTTTTCTAGAAATATCCCATTAGATCGAATCAATTTCGTGACCATTAGCAACATCCTAAAATATTAAACATTGAATAAAAATCTTCAGAATAAGTAAGAGTTGTAAGTGGACTTAATTGAGGAACTCTTGTTCTTAAGAGTCTCACACAGTTTAAAAGTTCTCTTATTGGTTGTGTTATGCGTACGTAATATGAAATAAGTATTATGGTATTCTCTCCATTCCCATGAAGCATATATCTTTCCATTGAATACCGTACATGTGATAGTTCAGATATACCTAATATCTAACTTCTACTCTATTCAATATTGCCTATTAGAACTCACATTTGGTAATAAAGATTGATAAAATGAAAAATGTGGGCTGTTTCACTTTCAGACATAATAAATATTATGACCTTATCTTAACATTTTGTTAAGGCGTCATCTATACTTTAAACTCGAGCTCTCAATTATCACATAGATAATGAGCTTAAAATTGTCTCATCTCAATTTATCACACAATAAATAGAGTTGATTACCCATGTGAGTGGGCTAATCTCTTATCTGTTCGACTTACTTTCTCAATATAATGCACTAAACATTGTCTACATAAATGTCATACAAACTCATAGACATCAATAATGATAACAAATATCATTAACTGTGAACTCTGAGAAAAACAAATATTCAGTACATCACCTTCTACATAGTCCTAGGGATTTTAATGTAGGGAACCAATCTCTTTGTCTACACATGATCGAGGAAAAAAAATATCTCTAGAATTTGACTTCGTCATAGGATATGCTATCATTTTATGCGTAGACATGTACTATATATTCACATCTTTTCACACAACCATGTCTTTTACAAACAAACAAAAAACTTCATGCCTATTTGTTTGATCTTGCAATGGATTCTTAGTGTAAGCTATTGCTGCTTGTCTATCACAATTAATTAATAATTGAACCTGCAACATCCTTAACAATACCTTACTGATCCAAACATCTTCTTGTACTACTATTGATAACATCACGAGATCAGCTTCCACTGCAAATAAGGCTATACACATTTGCTTCGTGCTACTCCATGATATGACACCATTGTTAAGTAAGAACATAAATTGTCACACCCCGAATCTCAAGCACGTGCCATCCCTACTAAATGCCTCAGGTAAAAAAGAATAGCATCCCAGGCGTGCTAACGACTAAACTGAAATTTCTACGCAAGCGAAAATGAATAATACTCCCAAACAACAAGATAGATAGGGATAGTAGAGTAGGAATTTCTATAACCATTCATTAGCCAAATATTTTAATACAACAATGAAAGTAGAGGATTGCTAACCCTATAGAGCTATACAGTATAAATACAATCCCATTCTTTGAGACGGCTCCTTAAGACTAGCAAAAAGGTAGGTGGGTAGGGAAGAGTTAGCTACTCATCTACTCCAAAAGAGGGCCACTACTCCCTCCTCTTCATCATCAATTGAAGTCATAAAAACTCACAATGCTCCTACGATAAGGGAGACATGGGAACGTCATCAGAGGTCTCATATGGGTCGGTCTCAATCGACGGGTCGGTATCTATAAACGGGTCGACCTCGATGTCAAACTCAAGGTCCGCTATCTCCCCGTTAGGTGTGTCAAGTTCATAGGGTCCTAGGCAGGGATGTATCAGGTCAGGTTAGGGGACGTAAGGGGTCAGGTTAGGTGGCCCCTAAAATCCACGAAGTGAGCCGTGGAGAATGTCATCGACACACAAGAACCAGGCCTTGAAGAGATAAGCTACCAAGTAGTCAAATCCCTCGTCAATCAAGATTGTTATGATGTGCTGTTCCCAGACTCGATTCGTGCATGGAACGGGATGGGGTATGATATAAAATGATTGGTTAGTAGGGACTCTGAATCGGACGGGCCTTTGTATCAATTTGGATTTGAAAATGGTAACCACAATGGGGTGAGAAATAAATCATCTCATCGAGCCCATTCTGACCATGTATTTGAAAAATGTTTTTGATGAACAGTACATTATGAACGAACCGTGAACAGTATTTACATCAACGATTTAAAACCAAAATTGAGAATGTCTATGGCTCAGTTGGTACAATTAAAAGGTTTTGGATTGAATTGACAAAAGTAAAATAATTTAGGACTTTTGGACAAACTTTCTCCGCAAATAACATACAAATACACAAGCTCCCCATTGTACAAGCTATATTATACGACCAACTCCAAATTAATTATAAAACATGTTACAACCAATCTCTCTAAAGTAACACAGCTAATTACTTGGAAGCTTGGTGCAACCTTGTAGAGGAACAATTAGAAAACTTGCACTTGTGTTTTGAAATGGAGTACATTGCAATCTTGAGCCTATAGAAAACAACCCTGAACCCTTTCTCTCTTAGACAGATGGGCTTCAGTTATAACTCATGAATCTAGCCCATTTAACAAGCACATAATAACCTAATAGAAACTAAATATACACACACGTTTAACAAATGCACAATAGCCTAATAAAAACTATATATAATAGATTTCATTTTTTGTGGGATACTGCTGGGAAAACTTTAAATATTTATCAATGTCCCAATCTATATATGTTCATGTAACGTATTTCAATATCCCAATCCAATGAGAGCAAAGAGTGATAATTGGGGGGAGAGGGCTCGGACATAATATGGCTCTCAATAGTCTTATAGGATGGCATAGGGGGTGTAAGAATAGATTGGACCACGCATTGAGTAGGAGAGTAGTACAGCAATACGGGTGGATAGTGATAAGTATGTCGTGCTTCAAGTGTGGCATTTGTGAGTTGGGATTGTTGAAGTTGTTGTGGTCCTACATCGCCTTACAATAAGTCTCACATGTTTTTTATATTCATGTAGTCTCTCTCCTTCAAATAGCTCAAACTTTTGGGTTAGACTTTCTATCATGGTATTAGAGCCAATGGTTTTTTTTTTGTTTGCATATGTGGGCCTACTCCCAATTAGTCAATTTTCACGTGCCACTTGTAATCCGATTTGCAAGTGAGAAGGGGTGTTGAAGTTATTGTTGTCCCACATTGCCTTATAATAAATCTTATATATTTTTTATATTTATGTGGTCTTCCTCCACCTAATAGTTTAAATTTTTGAGTTTGACTTTCTATTAGGGACATCCCAAATTCCACATAAGATGGTTATGGCTTGTGATATTATTCAATGCAAATATCCACCTCCAATCAAAGTATTTCTTTCTAGGATTTGTGCCAAGTGGATTGGACCTTGTCATTGCAAAAATTTCTTGAATTGTAAAAGTTCAGATAAGAATCAATAGAAAACGAGAGAGACATGTGCCCATTTACGTGGGAAAAATTAGCAAATGGTTATTTTGCTAAATCTACATTATCTTTTAAACCACCTATATTAAGAGACTTGGGACAAGCACGATATTATCTACTTTGGTCGCATGCCTGCCAAAACACTCCACCAATGTGCCTTGTTATACCTAATTTGTTCTTGCCAATTTTTTGTTAAAAAATGAACATGTCTAATCTCTACGTAGGATTTCGACCATGCGAAATTGTTCTTTTCAGAAAGATATCATCCATGCGAAGCTCCAGTAGTAGCTAGCTAGCTAGGTTGGCACGTAATTTGAGACATGTTCCTGGTTTTGGCATCCACATTCATAGGCATGTGACAATGGATCATTAGGAAGAGAGCTAGCTAGGGTTTGTATTGGTTGTCCATATATCTTTCTTAGTTGATCAGGAGTCAGGACAACTGTTTCTTCCAACTAATAGAAAGAGTTTCATGGTACTCGAGTGAGTTGTGGTTGGTCGATGCTTTTTTGGGATTCCACCTTTTGTCCCACTCTCTTCTACAACATTAAACGGTTTCTTGTTGGATCTTCTCATGAGCTGAAAGCAGATCAAATACATAGGGAACGCATGGCAACACTTACGGCCATAAATTAATTTTTTTTGCTTTTACTCAAAAGGAGAAATTGACTTTTTTACTTTTACTCCAGAAATTGATTTCTGATAAGAAAAATTCGTTTAATAATAGTTGAAAATTTTTACTTTTGAAATATTATTAATACAAAATATTTTATGAAAAATTATTTTTGGGAGGCTGAAAAATTTCTATTTCTATTTCATTTTTAAATTTTTAAAATTTCTTTAAAAAATATTTTTCTTATTAAAAATATTATTTAATTTTTAAAAATAAAAAAAATATTATTTATTTTTTACTTCAGTGGTCAAAGACGGCGACTTGACAGTGGAAGAGGTTGGTGGTAGACTGTGGCGGCAACTGACGTGTTGGTTGACAATTGGCTATGGGGGGCAGCAGTGGTCGGCAATTGTGGCGACGATGGTGGGTGGCGGTTGGTGGCGGTTGCAGCCAGTTGAGGTTAGCGGAGCCGGCAATGGTCGGTGGTGGTCCTTGGTGACGACTGATGGAGGTCAATGATGGGCGGCGGCCGATGGTGGTTGGTGGGGGGCTGTGGGTGGTGGTGGTTGCAGGTAGTGGTGGGTGGTGGAGGTGAGCGTGATCGAAAAGAGAATGAGGGCGTAATGAAAAGAGAGTGATGCGAAGTACTTCAGGAATTTTTTTTTTGGGTCTAAGAATTACTTTTTGAGTTGAGAAGCAATTTTTTTTAATTTCTCAAATTGGGGTAAAAATAACTTCAGAAGTCAAAATTCACTTCAAAAGTAGAATTTTCTTTCATAAGTAAATTTTTTTAATAAACTGATTTCTGCTTCAGAAGTTACATTACCAAAGTTTTTGGAGCAGAAATCTTTTTCCAAAGTGTTGTCATGCATACCAATAGTGCCGCTAAAACCAGAAACCTTAAACAGTGCACATGATACAAAAAGGTTTGATATGACATGCTTTTTTTTTAAGAAACCCTAACCCTAATTTGCTACCGTTTGGTTTTCTCTGACCACCCCAAGAAGCATGTCTTGGTTCTTTCAGAATTTCCTCTTTTTTATAATGGCAATCATGAATAACTAGGCAGTAAGTCTATAGCCATTGGATACTCCAAAGATGCTGGTCCAAACCCTAACTCAAAAAGATTTAGTCAACAGTCTCTCTCTAGTCAATATCTAGTAACTAGAACAAAGGAATAGCACGTCATGACCCAAGTTTCAAAATAAACCCATCTATATGAACTCGGTATGCGCAAATTTAAAAATGTCATGACCCAAGTTTCAGACCAAGTCTGGTCCAACGGAGAGCGATTAACTTATAAAGCCAAATTCCCCAATTGAGATATATGTTACTGAAATGGCAGGACTCGATAAGTTGCTAAACTATAGTGCCATTCATTGGGAATTCAATTGAGATACATCAATGGAACATTAGTTATTTCTTTCGTTCTTGAATTCCATTGGGAAGGAAATGTGTGAGCTTATAAGTTGAGCATAATTACTTGTAACGATGTCCGAAGAATGAAATACACAAATTTCTCTCTTGATTGTCTATCTCTCCTCTCTTTTCTTCCCTTCTCTTCTCACCTAATTCTAATTATCATCTCGGTTCTCCTCTCATCATCAATTAGGATCATTTCACAATACTAGGTGGAAAGTAAGAAAAGGGAAATCTATGTCACACTAATTTAAGATAATTGATCACAGAAAATCTAGAATTTTACCTCTATTTTTTACCGCTATTAAGGAAAAGCTTTTCCGAGTTTCTATGACGCTCTTATATGTTTATCAAATAAAAGTGAGACATGAAAGCTGATTCGCTAACCTGGTCTTTCCTCTTCCGGCGAACTGTGAACCAGTAAATTCTCTCATCTCCCTGTGCTTTCCTCAGATTGAAATTAGGTAATCAAGAGTTCCATTTAGAATTTTGATTTCAAACCTGCTGAGATTCGTGACTTGATTGCGAAATAGTCCGGTGAATTAGGTGAATATCGCCCTAATGAACTCTTGGTTGAATCCTACGCAGATAACTCTGGAAAAGAAATGTACACTAAAGTGTCTGGAAATATAAAAAGCCCAGACATGTAAAATTACCTCCGTGAGTAAAGCTAGAAACTTGATATATATCGCTTGACCTAATACCTTCGGGGTAAGTACACTGCAAGTGCCATAACTTTTGTATGGCGTTCACTTGAGTGCCATAACTTTTAAAAATCGTTCACTTGATTGCCATTTCACCTTTTCCGGCCGCCACATCAGCTTTTCCGGCTGCCACGTCAACTTTTTCCGATGCCACGTCAGCTTTTTCGGTGTCCATGTAAGCAATAGCACTCAAGTGAACCATTTTTAAAAGTTATGGCACTCAAGTGAACGAAAAAAAAGTTATGGCACTCAAGTGAGTGCCGTACAAAAGTTATGGCACTTGTGGTGGACTTACCCCTAATACCTTCCCTTGTATCTTCGAAATGGCCTTGAGACTGTTCCTAAATTGTTGAGTATTTCTACATAACAAAGATTTCTCCATACCTTTGATTTGCTACTGTTGAGGGTTGCTCATTACCTTGTCTTGATTAGTTTTTTTCTTCTCCTTCTAATTCCCTATATCTATGGAAATACCTTCTTAGTGGACCAGCAGAATTGTTGAAACCCAGCGTCTCCATAGCGCAGCAAATATCATCGCCGTTCACGGTCTTCCTCCTCTCCTTCCGGCAGTTGTCAGACGCTTCGCTGGTCACAAAGCCGACAAACTCTAGGACACATTCTTGCATCGTTTCTTTCACTTCCTTTTGAGATTTTTGCGTTGGGAGGGAGGGTTTGCTTCATGATCCGCCCCACGTTGACTACTGGGAGCAGCCTGTCTTGCTCCTTGATGCTTCCTTTGTGAGCAACAATGTTATCTTCCATTTCTAGAGGCTTACTCACGAAAGTACAAGATCCCCGTTGAAATTAGACTCTTTCTTCCAATGTCAAAGGGCTACCTTCTAAGGTACACAAATGTACGAAGTTAGGCATCTGATTTAATATATACATGTAACTTATGATTTTATGTCTTGTCCAGATGACGGCTCGGCACAATATTGGCTAGATAAACTTGGATAGACACCATAGGGTCGGAAATCCTAATTATATAGTTGATTGTGATTCTTCAGTGTATTTTACACCTCTTAGTCCTTGAATTATAAGTGGAAGATGAGACAGAATGTGGAGTCAATTTCTCAAGTTTTGGTGAGTTTTGAGGTAGAGAAGTACCCTCAGCCTTCGTCCTTTTGTCTCTACAAATGAGCTTACTCCGAGCAAGTAATTTGATTAGCGATTAAATCTTAAGTTGGTGATGATTTGTAATCCACCCCAGTTTTAGAGTGCATTCAACCACTACAAATGAGCTTACTCCGAGTAAGTAATTTGATTAGTGATTAAAGCTTAAGAAGACATTTCTCAAGTTTTGGTGAGTTTTGAGGCAGACAAGTACCCTCAGCTTTCGTCCTTTTTTCTCTAGAAATCAGCTTACTCTGAGTAAGTAATTTGATTAGTGATTAAAGCTTAAGTAGGTGATTATTTGTAATCCACCCCAGTTTTAGAGTGCATTCAACCACTACGAGCGGTTACTAGCTGCGTGGCGTTTACTCTAGCTTGTGTCATTGACGTCAAAACCATAAGAACACTTTAATTTGAATGAAATGTGGAGGGTTTTGGGGTTTGAATCCTTGGGACTGTTTAATTAAATTCATTCACTTCAAGGCTGGTTCTGAACGCCGTGTTCAGGATCAAGTTCAACCGAAGTGTCTCCTTTATAATTGGGTGACCGCTTAATAGTTTGTGTTCATTTCTGAGTCGAAATCTTGTGATTTCTAGACAGAAAAAACTGTGGGGTGAAATTGAAGGTCACACAAATATTTGTACTTCTTGGCTCTCATGATTTGGGATGCTCTAATGCTTCTTTATCTGTTCTTAGTGGTTTTTTCACAGTAACATTGCCTTCTCATTTACAGCAAACCCTTATTGCTCCTGTTACGTATGAAGAGAATAACGAGGTTTTGTGGTCCAGGAATGGAGATAAGCACTAGGATAGGATGGCTTTTCGGTGTAATACTATACTTTTGCTTCGATTGTTAGTAGCAAAAATTTTCTGTGATGCAATGTCTTCTTTCTTTTCCTCTTTGAAGCTATTGAAGAAAATAAATGCAAATGCTATTTGTCATGTTAAACTCCACCTATGTATGCTTACATAGCCTGTTCCAAACCAGGGTAAAGGAGGAGGGTTGGCGTCATGCGTAATGAGTCGGCTGTAAAAAAAGAGAGCTATTTCCTATGAGATAAACCCTTTAGATTTTTTGTTGAAACATACCCTTCTTAGCGACGCATTGCATCGGCGCTCGGGTGTAGTGAAAAATGGGCAAGGGCCATTGGATCAAGATAGATGGGTGTGAGGAGTAAGGAAGCTAGTCTTGGACCATAATTCCTAGAGTCATGCACCACATCGGTGACCAGATGTGGTGAAAAGTGAGTTAGGGTCCTCACACTTTGATGAGCGAGTGTAGAGGGCAAGAAATGCCCAAGGATTATGAATTCGACTAGTGAGTTGGAATATAAGAACCTTAATGGGGGTAAGTTGAGAGAGTAAGAAGATACTTTTGCTAGAAGGAAAGTAAATATTGCTTGCCTACAAGAGATTAAATGGGTAGGAAAAAAGGCTAAGGAAGTGGAAGGCACTGGATTCAAGCTGTGGTACACAGGCACAAAAAAGAGTCAAAATGGAGTTAGGATTTTGATCAACAAAAATTTCAAAGATAAGAGTTATTGATATTAAAAGATCAGGCAATAGGATTATCTTAGTTAAGCTAGTAGTGGGAGATTTGATTTTGAACATTCTTAGTGGGTATGCCCCCCAAGTTGGACTGCCAGTAGTTGATAAGAACAGATTTTGGGAAGATCTGGAGGAGAATTTAAGGGGGATATCACGTGAAGAGAAAGTATTCATAGAGGTGATCTTAATAGACATGTTGATCAAAGTAGTGGAGGTTTTGATAGAGTTCATGGAGGTTTATGCTATGGGACTAGAAATGAGGGTGGCGAAGATATCTTGAGCATTGCATTAGCTTATGATTTGATGTTGGCAAATATATTCTTTAAGAAAAGAGAGTCACATCTAATCACTTTTTGCAGCAGTCAGAATTGTAGTTAGATTGATTTTTGTCTTGCTAGAAGAGAGGATAAAACTTTGTATATATATTGCAAAGTCTACCTTGGAGAATGTGTAGCTACGCAATATAAGTTAGTGGTCTTAGAGGTTCGGTATAAAATACAGAAAATGCAGTGAAGTCCTCAGAACCCCACAGTAAGATGGTGAAAATTAAAGGAGGAAAAACAGATCGATTTTAAGGAAAGGATACTTCAGGAAGGACCATGACAACTAGAGAGAGAAGTAAACAGAATATGAAACGAGATGTCTAACTACATATAGAGAGTAGTAAGAGGGGTGTTAAGGGAAAGTAAAGGGAACAGACATCAAACAAAGAAAACTTGGTGGTAGAATGAAGAGGTACAGGAGGTAATTAAACAAAAGGAGTGTTTCAGATGTCTGTATAAATGTCCTAATGAAAAGAATTTGTAAAAGTTTAGATTGACGTGAAAAAATGCCAAGAAAGCTGTGCGAGATGTTAGAGGCAAGGTTTTCTCCAATATATACAAAAAAACTTGAGAGCAAAGAGGGAGAAAAATGTATCTATAGGCTTGCAAAGATAAGGGACAAGAAAAGTAAAAACTTGACCCAGGTTAGATGTATAAAGGATGAAAATTAAAAACTGTTAGTAAGAGATGTAGAAGTGAAAGAAAGGTGGATGAGTTATTTTAATAAGCTTTTTAATGGGAAGAGCAGTAGAAGTGAGATGGATTTGGTGGAGTCCTTTGATGATTTAAACAGAAGGTTTGTGTGTATAATTAGAGCGCATAACATTAAAGAGGTATTAAACAAGATGAAGACTAGTAAAGCCTTGGGACTAAAGGGTGTCCCTATTGAAGTGTGGAGATGCTTAGGGAATGTGGCAACAAGTTGGTTGACTAAATTGTTTAACAAAATTCTATAAACTAATAAGATGCCTGATGAATGGAAGAAGTATGATTGTGCCTATCTACAAGAACAAGGGGGATATTCAGAACTGTTGTAATTATAGAGACATTAAGCTTATACGCCATACAATGAAATTGTGGGAAAAAGTTATTGAGCATTGTTTGAGAATAAAGATCAAGGTCTCTATAAATCAATTTAGATTTATGTCGGGAAGATCTACTATGGAGGCTATCTTCTTGATACGATAGTTAATGGAGAGATATCGAGAAAAGAAGAAGGACATACATATGGTATTTATTGATCTCGAGAAGGCGTATCATAGAGTTTTAAGAAAAGTTTTGCGGTAGGTTCTTAAGAAGAAAAAAGTACCGTTAAAGAATGTTAGGCAATCAAGGATATGCATAATGGTGTTACTACATGTGTGATGGCCTGGAATGACACATTAAGTTATTTTCCAATCACAGTAGATTTACAACAAAATTCGACTTTGAGTCCTTATCTTTTTGCACTAGTTATGGATGAGCTAACAAAAGATATCCAAGATTGTTGCGACCCGAAAAAATCGGTTTCCCAATTATTAAAGTTAATGGATTACCAGGTTAATTAAATTGAATTAACTAGCCTAACTCGAACCCTCCCAAGTTCTACCGAATCGTGACTTAGGTTCAATTTTATCAAAAGAAGGATTTATCTTGGAGTCGCCACTAATCATTTTGGGTAAGTTGATTAGACACCTAAATAAAGCATCGGGAGAAATACTTTATTCTTACGAACCAGAGATTAATGAGTTCGGGGACTTGATTACGCTAATATTTCTACTAGCGCCCTTTCGGTACCAATTTCATGAAAATGTTCAACTTGGCAATTTTGATGAATTTTCACTTGAGATTCAAAGGTGCAATTTTTTTTATTTTCTTTTTACGAAAAGGATAAAAAAAATTAAACTATATGCAATGCATGTCATGAATGAAGTTGTTTTAGAAGAAGATGCGGTATGATAAAGAAATTTATTTACAGGATAAGTTACACGTGCAATGATCTACATGATGCTAATTTTGAAAGATAAGATTTTGAAGTATGGAAGTGAAATGATATATCCAACAAGATTTAGAATGAATCCAAATCAATTAATTTAGGCAACGCAATTTTTCAACATTCCAAAAGGATGGAATCGTTATCTAATGTGGCGGATTTGATTGCCAAATTTGAACCTTGTATTACTCTACGGATCGGGACGTCGGATCTCAGCTCCAACAACAAGGAATGGTTATGATCAAGTACTAATGAAAGAAGCGGCGTGAGGGACTCGACTAGCAAATCTCTGGTGAAAGAAACGGCATAAGGGATTCAATCGGAAAATCTCTCGACCGAACTCTCTTCTCTCGTTTTCAAGCTCCCTTCTCTCATTAATTTTTTTTTTCTCTAAATTTTCTCTCTAAATTTTTTTTCTTTCAAGTCTCTTTCCCTTCTCCTTGAATTCTCTCCAAATTTTTTCTCTTCCCGTCAAAATCTCTTCTCCTCCTCTTTTATAGACAACTCTTCCATCTCCCTTTCTTCATCTTCATCTTCCACTCTTATTTTCATCTTCCATTCTCATCCTCCATTCTATCTCCATCCTCCATTCTTTACCTTCATCTTCCATTCTCATCCTCCATTCTATCTTCATCTTTCATTCTCTATTTTTACCATCCATTCTCTATCACCATCCTCCTTTCTCCATCTTCCTTTCTTCACCAACTCTTCTTTTAGTTATTTACAAACTAATCCCTCAAGTTTTAAGTATTTGCATTATAGTCATTGAGGTCTTAAGCATTTACAATTTAGTCCCCATAAAAAGTTTAATTTCATTTTGAACCAATTTAGGGGATAAACTACAAAATTTTTATGCGTATTGATCCTTTTCGCAAAATTGGGCTAATCTAGAGGGCTTTTCAGGCAAAATAAAATGTGGAGGACCTGAGTTTGATGTCTTTGACTCAAAAATGTAAAAATTCAAATTTTGGACGCTAAAACATTTTTTTTGAAAAAATTCGGGATTATGGTTTGCTAAGAAACACATAGTCCCGAACTTAATTTTTTTTTTTACTTTTCAAGAGGCCAATATGAAAAGGGAATTAAAATTGGCTATTTTTTTTGTATTTTTTGGCCTCAAAAGCTATTTTTTTTATGATTTTTTCTTTTTATTTTCCTATTTTCGAAAAAATATTAAAATATGCGAAAATTTCCAAAAAACATTTTTTTGTTGGAAATGGACCCCTGGGCTGGGCCAGGGCCTCCAAAGTCCATTTTGTAATTTTTTTCATTTTTTTTATAAGTTTTCTAGAATTTTCTAAAAATAAAATGGCTAAAAATCAAGTGTCAACACTCAGGCCATGTAATTCAATTAAGCTTAGAATCTTGAATTAAACCCATTCACCACCGATCCGATATAAATATGCAATGCATGAAAAAATTATTTTTTGTGAGAACTAAAGCCAATTCTCAATTTTTATGAAATATATAAAGTAAAATAAAATAAAAATAAAAATAAAATAAAAAAAATTAAATTTAGGTGTCAACAGCTGCCCCTCTTTGAGTGGAGGCTCGCAGAGGTTTCGCTCAAAGACAATTGAAACCTAAATTTTGATAATGCAAATGATGAATGCTGATATTTTTGTGGGAGTTTTAATCCCATTTTCTATGCAAGAGAAATGATGCATGATATACAAGACCGAAAATAACACGTGTCAAGGTTTCCTTTATCCACGAAATGGATTGAGGAAATCTGCACGTGGGTCGCATACAGAGATACCAGTTTTGCCAAATACCTCATAATGCTAATGATTCCCTCAAGCTCCAAGCTTCTTGTGGTTGCTAGGATTTTAAAGTACTGGGTGCCTATCCATTACCAGAGGTTTCCCCCTGATACGAGAAAGCGTAAAATCTGTAAGGGGATGTGTCCACCTCATTTCTTCGAGTGGAATCACATCAAGGAGATAGGTACTGCCAACCCCACAGGGCAGTGACCTTATCAGGATGTAAAGATAGGTACCGCCAACCCCACAGGGCGGTGACCATATCGGGAGGATATGTCGCCGAAGCGAAGTCATATCAAGGAGGGATATGCTGCCAATCTCACAGTGCAGAATCATATCAAGAGATGAATGAAGTACCGCCAACTTCACAGGGCGGTGACCACATTGAAATTGTGCTGCACGAATTACATCAGTACAAACACAAGATGTTGGAATTGTAATTTTGAGAAGAGATTCAAGAAACTTACCTGAGTTTTCCGGGTAGTTGAGAGGTAGATTTCTTTCACGATCATTAGAGCTGGTCTTTGATGATCTGAAAGGGACCGAAATCACAAGAGCTGGTATGAATCTTTTGAAACAATGATCAAGGAGTAGATAGGCTGAATGCATAATTACCTGCTTATTCACTTGAAGCAAAGTTATGCGCATAGATAAAATCAATGCTAATGCATGTATTTCATAAAAGTCACGCTTCACTGAAGAAGGTGAATACCTGAATGATTGTATGTGTTGCAACAGATTTGAGTGCTTTAACAATCATCAGTATTCGTTCTTTTGAAAGGTTCACGTCGAAGACATACGTACCTGAGAGCTTGGAAGATGGCCAGGTGGACACTTGACAGCATGGCCTTGTTCATTCAATCATCCTTGGATGGATTTCAAAACCTCATGAGGTAACTTGAATATTAGGGATGCATGTGCTTAAACAATGTTTAGATGTAACATGTATAGGCATGCATGCTGAAATTCATTCAGTGGATTTATGCAAAACTATTTTGTCAAGTTCGCATCACTAATTCTGTTCAAGGAGGTAATTACATTGTGAATACCTCGAATGTACTCTGCATGGGGGGATTTCAGTCCGAAAGGGCTTTCTCCTACTCTCGAGAAAAGCTGTTTCTCCGAACTTGCAGGATTCAAGAGAAATCACTCAATTTTACCATCATCGCTTTCAACAAGGGTCTGAGTAATCTCGCAATTAGTACGACCAAGCCGATCTGGAGATCTTGATTGGGACCGTAATGTAGGCTAAGTCAATGGTTTACCAAATGAGACTCCTGTGGAGTCAAGGCTTTTTTGAAAGAGATCTTCATCATCTGCTCCGGGTTTACAAGTTAAGAACCCTGCAAAAATGAGAGAGAAATAATCTTGCTCGAACTTCTTCGAGCGATACTTAAAATCATTCAACTCTACGTTAATTCATATACCCTAATCAGAAGAGACTTTGAGGGGTTACAACGTAGGTTAGGATTTGGGGACTGAGAAACGAAAAGGCTCGCTTTGGCTTAGAAAATATATGAGAATGGCTTGATGCTAGTGATTATTGTTGTCTTGTCACCGATCTTGGCCTTCTCAAATTGATTTCAAAATGTGCCATCACTGCTTGAGGATGGAGCTTCCGCTGATGATTGCAACTTCCTATTTGACTCTTTTGGAGACTTTTTCTTTACAAGTCAACCTGTCGGGATTTTCAGGGAGGATAAAATGCACATCCAAATTCCAACGTATTTTACAAATGAACGAGGATTGAATGGGCATTGGCCTTGCTCTTGGTAGGCACTTTGCTTTTTGACTGCCCGGGATTTTCTGTGGGATTAGCCTTTGCTTTTCTTAATCCTGATTCCCATTTTCTTTCTTGAGAGAGAGCTATTTTTCTGACACCTCCCTTTTTTTTCCTTTCTTTGTAAGGAATGATGAGAAATCTAACATACGATATGAGTTCACTTGGGGATTCTTTATTACCCCGGTCTCTTCAATTCTGTTCCTTGGTGATGACGTCATCTTCAAATTGGAACGAGCAATGATCACCAACGGGGTTTGAGAAATGAATATACAGGCTCAATTGGGCTGTACAATGGATGTAGTGTATAGGATAGAGAAATGAATGTTCTTCATCATCCTAAGGCACTTGAATTAAAGTTCGAGTAAAATGTAAAGAAACACCCGAAGATTGATGCTAGTCTGAGTAAGAGAATTTCTAACCATTTACCTCATGCTACTGATGGGATTACTTGTCTCGCCTCAATGTGGGGTGGTTCTTGACAGGGGTAAGAAAATGAAACCACCGCTCAAAGAGGTTTGCAATGGACGCCTGTAGTGTTTGGATAGAGAAATGGATGTCTCTGTCACTTCGGCTATCGTACCTTTTGCGAGAAAACCCATGGCCTCGAGGAATGCGGATCTTGACTACTGCTCGTCTCACTAGGGATTAGACCGCCGAACGTGTATGGGAATGGTTTGCCTTTCATCATCCCGTCATGCCCCATTCTATACATTCGATGCATCATATGTAATTTATGCTCCCTATTCAAAGTTGGTAAATTAAACATGAAGAACAATCATGTATAAATCACACAATTTGGAAGCATTTTTTTTAATCAGGCAGATGTAGCAATTAATCAGAATTGCCATGCTTTTCAAAAACAGATGAAGGGGAATTTAAGTTGCCCTAAGACATGCGAGCGGATTAAACGAGGATGAGCTCATTCTCATGTTTGCCCCAGAATATGCTCGCTCTAGTCGTGATATGGCGAAGACCAACATGGTTGGTCTAATGCCCTTGTTTACCTCATTTTCCTCAGGATGGATCGCGTCAGGCGATCATGGCTTTTGCCAAAATTGGGAATTGCCCCAGACATAGTCACTGCTGGGAATTTGACTTTGAACTCTGGTTGATTACTCGTTCCCACAATTGACCCTGCATAAAAAGAATGTGCATGAATAGGGTCTTAAAATGATGGAGTGAACGAATATTGGGAAGCTCTAGTTTTGACTTGCTTCAGCAGTAGCAATCAAAGGCATGTCCTCTAGCTTGGCACCTGCAAGACAAAAATTGGGTGTCACTTTGAAAGACATATGGTAAAGAGATAGGACACTTCCCCCCCTTTTTTTCAAGTTGGAGCTCGCTATTAGTTTGCCCTATTCTCAATCAGGCCAAGCTTTGGCAGAATCCAACATTGCCCCCATACATGCCCCAGCTGGGAGTTTGACTTTGGGAATTTGGTGGACAAGGACTTCTTCTATTTGCCCGGTGTTCCTTTAGCTGACGTCGCATGGTCAAAGGGTCGGTGAAGCAAAGATTTGCTTTGATCGATCGATATCAAATAACTCATGAGATTTTTGTGAAAATCTTGATGAACAAGTCATGCAAGCATGCAAGAAGACTCTAGGGATCATGAGTTGTCTTTGTCCATGTGAATGAGTTGTAGAAACTTTGGCATCTGCTTTGAGAATTCCAAGATTTTTTATTTTATTTTATTGAGTTTTAAAGGGAACTGATACTTACCTATCCGGCACAGTGATGACCCCTGCAAAAATGAAAGGGAATGTGTTAGTATATGCTCTCATATTCTGGAAAAATTGGAACGATACTGCTTTACTCTTGTATGTATTTCTTGTGAACTTGGATTGAAGAAGTTCCTACATTTGGATCGGATTGTATGTCCTTGCAAGAAATCGGAAGGGAATGCGTTAATGTATGTTCTCACGTTCTGGAGAAATTGGAACGATACCACCTTACCCTTGCATGTGTTTTTATCCAATCACAGGTGAATGGATTATGGGAACGTGTCACTCCAACAGTGTTGCAATAATTCATGTCGTTCTCTTCATCGATTGGTGCCTTCCTGTTGGGAGAAAAGTGAATTAAGTTAACAAATAATATCGGAAGTGGTAAATTGGAACTGATACAGTGTTATCCTTCATTTAAGTTCATGTTGACCGTTTTGAAATTTCGTTCTGGCATAGGCGATCTCTATCGGACCCCATACCACTTGAGCTTGAAGGTGTTGTTCCTTGGTCATATTAACAATCTACTTGCCCTAGTCAAGTGGTACTTGCCCTGGCTAAATAGTTCAGGGCATTTCCACGTTCTTTTGTGATCCCTTATCCAATTTGGAATATCTCCTGTTCCAAATTTCATGTGTCTCTTCACCTGCACGTGCAGAGATGAAAGTTAATTCTGATTTTGATTTGATTCGAATTTTTTAGGAACGAAATACCCCCTTTGAGATGTCGTCTTTGTGACGCTTGAGGATATTGTCCTCTTCGGGTATCTTGCTCCAGAAGGACATGTCTTGCTACTCCCATGATGGACTCGGTGGTTTTGCCCTAATATACTCTTTTAATTGAGTATGAGGGATTTGCCCCTACGAAACTTTCCTTGTTCATCTTCAACCGTTTATCCCAATGACTTGCGTCATTAACCACTTTCATCTTCATGAGGTATTGCTTTTCAAGTTGTTCTGTCGATCGGTAACTTGACAACCATCTTCTCGATCTTTTGAGAGTCATTTGGAACCTGCTACATGGCAACTTGGCAATTTCCTCAATTGTGTTCTTCTTTGAAGTATTTGATGTTTCCTCCTTGTTTTGTCATTGGAAGGTATTGTTCCTCGGGTGCTTTGTTCCCATTCATTACCAAGATGGATAGCTTGGCGTCATTTTCCTTCTAAATTGAAAGGTTGTTGCTACGACCAAATTTGTATTATATCGAGTGAATTCTACTCCATCATGCTTCATGGGTGACAACCACTACTTAGGCAACTTGCCCCACATATTACCTACATGATAAAAGGGATGAACAATCCAATTGTTGTACAAAAAGCTTTAACTGGAACGATCACAAATTTACTATCGTTTTTATATTTTCCGAGCTTTCGTCGTTTTGAACACCAGAGGTGGAGGAAATTTTTCTCCGGTGATTCCATTCATTTATTTTTTTGCATCACCTACAAATATGAATGACCATATTAATTTATAGACAAGTCAACTAAATTTGGAACGAATACGTCCTTTTCAATTTAGAGAAAGTTGCTCCAAAGTAGGTTGCTCCTTCTTGCATCATCTGTTTAAGGCTCATTCTACTTGTCATCACAGACCCAATGGGTAATGGAGACACGTTTCTTTTCATCTTGTGAGAAACGCAAGTTTCATCTCCTTAGCTTCCGACCATTTCATCCTAATAAAGAAGAAATGCAAGAACAAGTCAATTGTAATATCCAAAGTTTTTTATTGGAACGATTACAGTTTTACCGTCAATCCATCATCTTCTTTGCACAAAGTCAAATAAAAAAAATTTCTAGTGAATGATTGTTGCGTGCAATCCTGTCAAAGGAAGAGAACGTTAGAATTAAAATGAAAATATGATCTTTCAATGAGGTCGCCGCTTATAATGAAAGCGAGACGATTCTACATATCCCATAATTCCCATTTTTGAGCATTTGATATTCACCGAGGTTTCATAATAAGAGGTGACATCATTAAAAGCTTGACCCACGGTTATCTATCGAATGCCCATTCAATTCCAAAGGTTTTATAAGAAAACATGGGCATTAATTTTTGAAAAATTGCTTCGTGACATTTTTCTTGCAAAAATGAGGTGATTCTTGTTTAAGAAATCACTACACAAAGTGTGATTCAAATTTTATTGGAAACTTAATTCCAATTTTACGCCCCAGAATTTCATCTTGAATGAGAGAAATTTATGCCAAAAATGTGATCTTAAACCCATGATTGAAAATTTTGGGCACGCCCTCCGAACCATGATGGTGGATGAATGCAAACTTCCAATGATTTCCTACAAAAGAAAAGAAATAGAAATAATGAGTATGTGACTCGAGAAGCGATCGGTCCATGACTCCTACATTAGTTCAATTTTATTTTTGCAAAATTAGAGAAAATTTTCTTAGAAAAACATGGGTGAATTTCTCAAAAAGAAGTTTCTTACAAATTTTTACAATTTGAAAAATGTGATAAAATCTCTTAAAATCTAGCAAGTTTCCCGAAGGGATTTTCCTTTTATCAGAATGAATTTTTCGGGGTAAATTTGTCAAGAGATTCTCATTTCCATTGAAGTAGGAAAATGTGACAAAATCTTTTATTAGTCGAAAAAATTTTCCGAAAGGATTTTTTCACATTTATTTTTCAAAAATGGGATACTAATTTGATTTTTTTATTTTCTTTTAAAAAATGACCATGATGTTAAGTTCGAAATTTAACCGACACCTAATATGGACCGACCAAAAATAAATACAAGATAATGTTAGAAAACTTACTTCACCTTGAAAAAAAATACCATGCAAATCACATAGATATGCACATGAATTGTGAGTTCAAATCTTAGCCTATCTACACTAAAGGCTGACAAATTGAAGTGAAAGACTTACGGCAAGGCGACAATCTCGCGCACATAATTAAGATTAGCCGTGATCCAACGACGTAATCATGATTAGCCGGGCCTTCCCACTTCGGCTGCTCGAGCTAAAAATTAAAACCACTGCTTTGGTAATCTTACCAAGCCTGAGGCCTAACTTTTAAAACTCATTTTTGAAAAGAGGTTCGGGATTGAATCTGGACTAACTTTCGATGTGATCTCACACCGAACGCTAGAACCAAATCACAATACCATCCTAAAACTAGTGGCCCAAGTCCGACCACAAGACGTGTGTGATGTAATGCTAAAATAATTAAACATGCACAACAGTTAAATTCAAACAGCGCTTCCATAATGTGTAGAATTTAAACAACAATGCCAAATCTGCAAAGGGTTAGTCAAATACCCCACCCCTTATAACTCCCATCTGCAAAAACATTTAACACCTTAAGGTTAGAATCCAAACAATGCCAAATCAAATGAATTTTCATGGAATTTTACAGGTCTAAGTCCACTAGGTTCTTAAATTTTTCAAGAATTAAAAACAAGTCCCCAGCGGAGTCGCCAAGCTGTCGCGACCCGAAAAAATCGGTTTCCCAATTTTTAAAGTTAATGGATTACCAGGTTAATTAAATTGAATTAATTAGCCTAGCTCGAACCCTCCCAAGTTCTACCGAATCGTGACTTAGGTTCAATTTCATCAAAAGAAGGATTTATCTTGGAGTCGCCACTAATCATTTTGGGTAGGTTGATTAGACACCTAAATAAAGCATCGGAAGAAATACTTTATTCCTACAAACTAGAGATTAATGAGTTCGGGGACTTGGTTACGTTAATATTTCCACTAGCGCCCTTTCGGTACCAATTTCATGAAAATGTTCAACTTGGCAATTTTGATGAATTTTCACTTGAGATTCAAAGGTGTAATTTTTTTTATTTTCTTTTTACGAAAAGGATAAAAAAAAAATAAACTATATGCAATGCATGTCATGAATGAATTTGTTTTAGAAGAAGATGCGGTATGATAAAGAAGTTTATTTACAAGATAAGTTACACGTGCAATGATCTACATGATGCTAATTTTGAAAGATATGATTTTGAAGTATGGAAGTGAAATGATATATCCAACAAGATTTAGAATGGATCCAAATCAATTAATTTAGGCAACGCAATTTTTCAACATTTCAAAGGGATGGAATCGTTACCTAATGTGGCGAATTTGATTGCCAAATTTGAACCTTGTATTACTCTACGAATCGGGACGTCGGATCTCAGCTCCAACAACAAGGAATGGTTGCGATCAAGTGCTAATGAAAGAAGCGGCGTGAGGGACTCGACCGACAAATCTTTGGTGGAAGAAACGGTATAAGGGACTCAATCGAAAAATCTCTCGACCGAACTCTCTTCTCTCGTTTTCAAGCTCCCTTCTCTCATTGATTTTTTTTTCTCTAAATTTTTCTCTCTCAAATTTTTTTTTCTTTCAAGTCTCTTTCCCTTCTCCTTGAATTCTCTCCAAATTTTTTCTCTTCCCTTCAAAATCTCTTCTGCTCCTCTTTTATAGACAACTCTTCCATCTTCCTTTCTTCATTTTCATTTTCCATTCTTATTTTCATCTTCCATTCTCATCCTCCATTCTATCTCTATCCTCCATTCTTTACCTTCATCTTCCATTCTCATCCTCCATTCTATCTTCATCTTCCATTCTTTATCCCCATCTTCCATTCTCTATTTTTACCATCCATTCTCTATCACCATCCTCCTTTCTCCATCTTCCTTTCTTCACCAACTCTTCTTTTAGTTATTTGCAAACTAATCCCTCAAGTTTTAAGTATTTGCATTATAGTCCTTGAGGTCTTAAGCATTTACAATTTAGTCTCCATAAAAAGTTTAATTTCATTTTGAACCAATTTAGGGACTAAATTACAAAAATTTTGTGCGTATTGATCCTTTTCACAAAATTGGGCTAATCCATAGGGCTTTTCAGGCAAAATAAAATGTGGAGGACATGAGTTTGATGTCTTTGACTCAAAAATGTAAAAATTCAAATTTTGGACGCTAAAACATTTTTTTTGAAAAAATTCGGGATTATGGTTTGCTAAGAAACACATAGTCCCAAACTTAATTTTTTTTTATTTTTCAAGAGGCCAATATGAAAAGGGAATTAAAATTGGCTATTTTTGTTTTGTATTTTTCGGCCTCAAAAGCTATTTTTTATGATTTTTTCTTTTTATTTTCCTATTTTCGAAAAAATATTAAAAATATGCGAAAATTTCCAAAAACATTTTTTTGTTGGAAATGGACCCCTGGGCTGGGCTAGGGCCTCCAAAGTCCATTTTGTAATTTTTTCATTTTTTATAAGTTTTCTTGAATTTTCTAAAAATAAAATGGCCAAAAATCAAGTGTCAACACTGAGGTGTTGACACCTGATTTTTAATCATTTTTTCTATTGCTAAAGTAATAAAAAATCCATAAAAATTCATAAAATTGAAAAATCAACTTTGGGGACCTTAGCCAAGCCTCGGGAACCAATTTCGACCAAAAAACGATTTTTTCATATTTTCAGTATTTTTCGGTATTTTTATTTTCGAAAATTCATAAAACAAAAAATGAAGAAAAAATGAGAAAATTGAAAAATCAACTTTGGAAGCCTTGGCCAAGCCTAGGCAACCATTTTTGAACAAAAAAATAAAATTTCATATTATATATATATTTTTTAATTTTTTTTTAAAATACAAAAATACTTGAAAATTTTGGAAAAATAACATTTGAGGCCAAAAAAAATACACAAAGATAGTTAATATTTTTATTTTAAATCTATTTTCATATTGGCCATCGTAAATTCAGAAAAATCCAATTCGAATCACGTGTTCCTTCACGAGTATAATCTTGAATCGGGCCTAAAAAAATTTAATTTGAGTCAAGTTATTTTTAATTTTCACTTTTTATGAGTTGTGACATTGTCTTCTAATATTTTAAATTTTCATCTTGGCCCAATTATACCCAGAATGACTTAATTTTGCAAAAGGGCTTTAATTAAATTCTGCATTATTTTCAACGGCAAGAAATGAGCTTAAATTTGACATGTGGTAAATTTTGGTGTGTCAAAAATTGTGAGGAGATTTGGACTTAAAGAAATATATTTTTTCAGGGACTAAATTGTAAATACTTAAAATTCAAGGACTAGAGTGCAAATACTTAACTCTTGAAGGATTATTTTACAAATAACAAAAAGAAGAGTTAGTGGATAAATTAGAATAGAGAAGGGAAGATGGAGAAGAGGAGATGAAGAAGAAAAGTTGGAGAAGAAT
The DNA here is from genome assembly GCA_016432845.1 of Psidium guajava. NCBI lineage: Eukaryota > Viridiplantae > Streptophyta > Magnoliopsida > Myrtales > Myrtaceae > Psidium > Psidium guajava. The sequence goes on from CM028228.1 coordinate 30,996,391, forward strand.
GGATGGAGAAAATAAGATAAGAATAGAGAATGGAAGATGGAGAAGAGTTAGTAGAGAAATTAGAATGGAAGATAAGAATAGAGAAGGGAAGATGGAGATGAAGAAGAGTTAGTGGAGAAATTAGAATGGGAGATAAATATGGAGAAGGGAAGATGAAGATGAAGAAGAGTTAGTGGAGAGATTAGAATGTGAGATAGAGATGGAGAATAGAAGATGAAAATGAAGAAGAGTTAGTGGAGAAATTAGAATGGGAGATAGAGTTAGTGGAAAAATTAGAATGGGAGATAGATGAGTAGATTATAAAAGGAGGAAGAAGTGATCTTGAGGGGGGGATTCTTGAGAAAGAAAATTTGAAGTGTTTGGGAGAATTTTTTGGAGAGAAAATTTTGGATGTTTGAGAGAGTTTTGGGAGATTGAAGAAAATTTTGAGAGAAAGAAAATACCAAAAGAGAGAGAATTTTGAAGATGATGGGAGTTTAAAGCTAGGGGTTATCATCACAAATTCCTTCATCGATCAATATAAATCAAGAGTTCATCCTCGTCAACGAGCAAACAAATTCAAGCTAAGTGTTTTTATTTATTCATTTATTTATGATTTTACTCGCAAATTAGCACAAATTGTATACACTTTCTCCATCTCCTTTTTCTTCCATATTTTATGTCAGGAGAAGGATATCTTTACGTCAACAGCAAAAATCTCGTCGAGATGCAAAAATCGGCCCAGACAAGCTCCTAAGCTGTCCACCGATTTCTCAACTGATCTGTGACTAAAAGTCCCTCTTAATTCAAAAGAAACTCTCTATATTGGGAACATAGAGAGCGAAAATCAATTATAGAAATCCCTCCCAAAAAAATGGGAGATAAGTACTCTTTCTACTCTTCTGGTTTTAGGTGCAGATTAGCACATATTTTGTATACTAACACTTCACTCTATTTTATGTCAGGAAGCCGCAGCTCTATATCAATGGTCAATCCTATGGAAGCACAAAATCGGCTTGGAGGAGTCCTCAAGCGCGCACAAATTTCAAATTGTTGAATCAATTCGTTGTATTTCATTTTAAAAAATTCATACCCCAAAATGGAGAGGACAAAGTCCATCCGCAATTTAAATACCTGCACCATAAATCCCAAAGGGAAGAGCCAAGCCAATGCTTAGCCTCCCATTGGAGGTTTTTACTTATAGTAGTTAAATACCTGCAACTTAAATACCTGCACCTTAAATCCCAAAGGGAAGAGCCAAGCCAATGCTTAGCCTCCCATTGGAGGTTTTTACTTACAGTAGTTAAATACCTGCACCTTAAATCCCAAAGGGAAGAGCCAAGCCAATGCTTAGCCTCCCATTGGAGGTTTTTACTTACAGTAGTTAAATACCTGCAACTTAAATACCTGTACCTTAAATCCCAAAGGGAAGAGCCAAGCCAATGCTTAGCCTCCCATTGGAGGTTTTTACTTACAGTAGTTAAATACCTGCAACTTAAATACCTGTACCTTAAATCCCAAAGGGAAGAGCCAAGCCAATGCTTAGCCTCCCATTGGAGGTTTTTACTTACAGTAGTTTAAATACTTGCAACTTAAATACCTGTACCTTAAATCCCAAAGGGAAGAGCCAAGCCAATGCTAGGCCTCCCATTGGAGGTGTTTATTCACTGTCATGTACTTCCTATAATTTAATTTTTGAATCATCAGACCCAAAAGATGAGTAGGTCGTAATACTGCACAGAAGTCGTTAACACACTCCCTCTTTCGGCTTCAGGGAATCTTTAACACTTAAAAAAATATAACAAATAAAAATATATACCATCCATGCATCCTATTTAAAAAGTGAAAACACAAAAGAGAATACCCTACTAGAGCTTTAGGAATAAACCAAGCCTGAGTTGCCGGATTAGGATATCCATGAAATTAAGGTACCGAAAGGGCATTAGTTTTAATTAACTAGTGTAACCAAGTCCCCGAGCTCATAATCTCTGGTTCGCAGGAATAAATTAGTTCTCCCGCTAATTTATTTAGGTTTCTAATCGACCTACCAAGAACGATTAGTGGCGACTCCAAATTTCAAAATCATTTAAACAAAAACCAAAGTTGCGATTCGGTAGGGCTTGGGAGGGTCCGCATTAGGTTAGTCAAATCTAATTAACCTAATAATCCGTTAACCCCTAGAATTAATAAAAATATTTTTAGAGGGTCGCGACAGCTTGGCGACTCCACTGGGGAATAGAGATTTTTAAATTTTCGAAAAAAGATACCAATTGGAATACTTAAATTTTTTCGAAATTTTAAAAGTCTTAGTGGACTTAGGCCAATGAAAATTTCATGGATATCTCGCTTCTGGCGATCTTGCTTGGGACTCATTCTATAGGTGTTATATGTTTTTGCAGGATGGGAGTTATAAGGGGCGGAGTGTTTGGCTAACCCATTTGTTTTGCAGGCTCGGTGTTGGGATTATGTTTAATTTCACAAATTTTTAGAAGCGCTGTTTTGATATCAATTGTTGTGCATGTCTTACATATTCTGAGTATCACAACACCTGCACACACAAGCGTCTAAACCCAAGTCGCGAAATTTTTCCTAGGTAACCATAGATAGGGATCGAATATGCAAAGCTCTTGCGTCGATTGCGCTTGGGTTGACCATATTTTATCCCGCTCATTATCTGAATTGACAATTCTTCCCATTGTGATTTGATTGCGCGGAGGGTAAGGTTGTCAATTCAGATAGTGGGGGCCTTTTAGGTCCATACCCTGTCTCTCCTTCTTTTATTTTCTAGAGTCCACTCCTCACTTGAGTCATGCGCATGACTATGTGATTTGCATTTCTCCAAGGTAAAAGTAAGTTCTCTAATTTTATCTTGTATTTATTTTCGGTCGGTCCATGCTAGGTGTTAGTCAGTTTTTGAGCTTGATATTACGACCATTCTTTTAAAAGAAAATAAAAATTAAATTTGTCCCTCATTTCTTTTTAGAAAATTTTTTTTTTGAAAAAATGATGTGAAAAAATCCCTTCATGAGAATTTTATTAACCAATAAGGGATTTTTGTCATGTTTTTATTACTTTAATAAAAATGAAATTTTCCTGAAAAAATTTTCCTCTGAAAATTTATTTCAATAAAAAGAAAAATTCCTTCAAAAAAAACTCTAGTAGACATCAAGTGATTTTATCACATTTTTCAAATTATAAAAACTTGCAAGAAAATTCTTCTCGAGAAATTTGCTCATGTTTTTCTAAGAAAATTTTCTCTAAATAAAATTAGACTAATGTCTCGGGGGAATTGTATTGACCAATAAGAGATTTTTGTCATGTTTTTCTTGCTTCAATAAAAATGAAATTTTCCTGACAAATTTTCTTCTGAAAATTTATTTCGATAAAAAGAAAAATTCCTGCAAAAAAAACTTTGGTAAACATCAAGTGATTTTATCACATTCTTTCAAATTATAAAAACTTGCAACAAAAATTCTTTTCGAGAAATTCGCTCATGTTTTTCTAAGAAAATTTTCTCTAAATAAAATTAGACTAATGTCTCGGGGGAATTTTGTTAACCAATAAAGGATTTCTATTATGTCTTTACTGCTTCAATAAAAATAAAATTTTCCTGATAAATTTACCTCGGAAAATTTATTTTGATAAAAAGGAAATTCCTTCAAAAATTTTAGTAAACATCAAGAGATTTTGTCACATTCCTTTAAAAAAATATAAAAAAGAGTAATAAATCTGCAAAAAAAAAATTCTGTATCAGAAATTAACCCATTTCTTCCTAAGGAAATTTTTTTTTTCTGATTTCTCTATAAAATAGAAAAAATAAAATTGGACTAATATAGGAGTCATGGACCGACATTCCTTGTGTCGCATACTAATTATATCATTTTCTTTTGCAGGGAGATCCTAGATACCCCAGACGGGTGTAAAAATTAAGTTCAATAATATATCAAGAATCATCTTCAGAAATACCAAAAGACGAAAAACACCAAGGCTTCAACCGTTAATTCAGGGGGGCAAACGAACACTGTCCATCTTTGACAGACAGAGTTGTGTCAATCCGTAAACTTGTATGGGCAGTGTATTCTGATATGACGGTGGACTTATACTGATTAAACACGGGGGCATATTTAATGTATTGCAGAGGATCCCGCGTCTTTTGAAAGACAATATGGATTATATAATCAGAAACCATGAAATAAGTACCTTAACCTGATTAAATCAACCAGAGACCGGTCTTAAAATTTCCTCGGATCCGAAACACGCGGAGGGTTTTAGAGGACCGAGGTTCTATTAATGAATGTGACCCACAAGTATTTCTCCCAATGCTACAGGCGCCCGACAAGAGCAAATGGGCACCGAAAGAAACAAAACACGGTTGAAGTGGGGCACGCAACAAATGGCCGAATTTATTGGCACACTAATTAAGTGGTGGTAGCTTTATTAATTTACATGATTGAACGCGGGTCTCTAGGCGGCTGGTGGAAAGCCACACTAAATGTCTCTCTAATGTTCTTGATATCATCGTCTACCGCAACCCGCGAGAGCATCATGAAGAAGATTAAACCTAGACGAATACGTCTACTTAGTTTCATCGCACGTTCTCGCCTTTTGTCGATGTCCAAAATTAATGCACAAGCTAGAAGTAATCATTTCCCTTTCCCCCCTATTAAATGCTCGGAGCCGTTAACCGCACCAAACTCGAAAAAATTAATATCGAGACGAAATCTGCGTAAATTTGAAGGGTAAATCCGTATCGTTCCAATTTACCCTTAAATTGCTCCAGTTTTAAATTTGATCCCTTCTATTTTCAGGAATTTGCAAAAGCGACTCGAGAATACAGTTGTATCCAAAAACCAAATTTCCTGGTCGGGCTAAATTGGGGGCAAATCAACTCATGGACATTACCACGGGATGGGCAGCTTCGGTTAAAGAAAAATACAACGAAAGATCCGAACAATCTCAGACATGGGTAATTCTGTATCGTTCTAATTTGCACATAATCATCTCGAGTCCTGAATTTTTTTATTCCATTCTTAACAGGGATTGCAAATTACCTCGAGAAATATCGTAACAAGGCCCAAGGTGATACAACAGGGCCGCGTTATCCCAAAGGATTAACCTTTGAAAAGAAAACCCCATGGACACCTATGGTCCAATGGACCGAATGGAATACTCGACGAGTAATACCGAAGTCAATATTTTGCCACATTCTCGGCTTAATGGTGAAGCATCCAACAAAAGTCGAAGAAAACTCAACCCAGCAAAATTGGTAAAAGACTTGTCCAAGGCATTCAAGATGAAGGGTAAATCAGTATCGTTTCCAATTTATCCCTTTTAATACCGGTTGACATGTCTCCTTTTCTTGTTACAGGAAATATTTATACTAACATGTAACATGTTGGAGGAGACAAATCCAAAAGAAAATGATGATCATTTGACAAGATCTATTCTGGTGAAAAATGGGGGGCATTTAACTGCTAAACCATGGCGGTCGCTGTCACTAAACAAACCAAAATGCTCCCTCACCCATATGCCTCATCGTGCAGGGGCAAAACTTGAGACAAACCGCTCCTCGACATAAGGAGTGGGCTTCCCAATTTGTTCAATCCACCCACATACCAGGGGCAATTCAAATCCGCCCATGTTTGCACATTATATAAATACACATGATGCTAAAAATTGTCACATCGGCATTGTGTTTACACATTTCACGAATTATGTATGATTATTCCGCATGTTTAATTTACCAACTCCAACTTAGAGCATAAACTGCATAGGAGACATCAAATGTGCAAAATGGGGCATAACAGGATGAGGAAAGTTAAACCATTTCTACACACGGGTCTAACATTTTAATCTACAGATAAACAGCCTTTCTCTAGAGTGAGAGAAAGCCCTTCCGGACTAAAGTCCCCCATTCAGATTACATTCGAGGCGTTCATATTATGAGAACCTCCTTAAATAGAATTGGTAATGCAAACTTGACAGAATAGTTTTGCATGATCCACATTTTGATTGATTGCATCATGAGTTATCACACAGACTACTTCTAATCATTGCCAACTTAGCTGAACAATTTTGTATGAACCAATGAACGCATTGATGAAAATGCTTGCACATGTTAGCTCTGACATTGCCTGACAGGCAACACATTCCCGGTGTTTGAGTTACCTTCCAAAGTCTTGAAATCCATTCGGCGATTATTGAATGAACAAGCCTGGTTGTCGAGAAGCCACCAAGCATTTCTTCCAAATTCTCAGGTAAGTATATCTTCAACCTGAACTTTTCAAGAGAATGAATTCTGACGGTTGTTGGGGTACTCGAATCCATTGCGGTATATATAGGTATCCACCTTCTTCAATAAAGCATGATTTGTCTCAAGGACAGAAATGTTCGAGACCTTTTGATCTCTGCCTCTTTGGTTTATTCCTAAAGCGATAGGAGAATATAATTTGGGTTTGAGCTTCGTAGGATTCCTGGTCTCCCCAGATTTCAAAATGGCACCCTTTGAGGTACACCAAGCCCTTCTTACAGGCAAACTAAGTCCTTCTTACAGGCAAACCAAGTCCTTCTTACAGGCAAACCATGTCCTTCTTACAGGCATAAAGTCTTTCTTACAGGCAAACTAAGTCCTTCTTACAGGCAAACCAAGTCCTTCTTACAGGCATAAAGTCCTTCTTACAGGCAAACTAAGTCCTTCTTACAGGCAAACCAAGTCCTTCTTACAGGCAAACCAAGTCCTTCTTACAGGCAAACAAAGTCCTTCTTACAGGCAAAACAAGTCCTTCTTACAGGCAAATCAAGTCCTTCTTACAGGTACAAAGTCCTTCTTATAGGCACAAAGTCCTTCTTACAGGCAAATCAAGTCCTTCTTACAGGCAAACCAAGTCCTTCTTACAGGCACAAAGTCCTTCTTATAGGCAAACTAAGTCCTTCTTACAGGCAAACTAAGTCCTTCTTACAGGCAAACCAAGTCTTTCTTACAGGCACCAAGTCCTTCTTACAGGAAAATCAAGTCCTTCTTACAGGCACAAAGTCCTTCTTACAGGCACAAAGTCCTTCTTACAGGCAAATCAAATCCTTCTTACCGGCATAAAGTCCTTCTTACAGGCAAATCAAGTCCTTCTTACAGGCAAACAAAGTTCTTCTTACAGGCAAACAAAGTCCTTCTTACAAGTAACACAAGTCCTTCTTACAGGCACAAAGTCCTTCTTACAGGCAAAGTAAGTCCTTCTTACAGGCAAATCAAGTCCTTCTTACAGGCAAATTAAGTCCTTTTTACAGGCAAATCAAGTCCTTCTTACAGGCACAAGTCCTTTTTACAAACACCAAGTCCTTTCTACAGGTACCAAGTCCTTCTTATAGGTATCTCCATGGGGTGACCTACCATACGGGTCAAATCTCAATCAAAATTTAATCAGTAGAATCCTTTTATTAGGAATCTACCATGGTACGACCCACCATACGGGTCAAATGGTATGACCCACCATACGGGTCAAATGGTATGACTCCCCATTCTATACATTCGATGCATCATATGTAATTTATGCTCCCTATTCAAAGTTGGTAAATTAAACATGAAGAACAATCATGTATAAATCACACAATTTGGAAGCATTTTTTTTAATCAGGCAGATGTAGCAATTAATCAGAATTGCCATGCTTTTCAAAAACAGATGAAGGGGAATTTAAGTTGCCCTAAGACATGCGAGCGGATTAAACGAGGATGAGCTCATTCTCATGTTTGCCCCAGAATATGCTCGCTCTAGTCGTGATATGGCGAAGACCAACATGGTTGGTCTAATGCCCTTGTTTACCTCATTTTCCTCAGGATGGATCGCGTCAGGCGATCATGGCTTTTGCCAAAATTGGGAATTGCCCCAGACATAGTCACTGCTGGGAATTTGACTTTGAACTCTGGTTGATTACTCGTTCCCACAATTGACCCTGCATAAAAAGAATGTGCATGAATAGGGTCTTAAAATGATGGAGTGAACGAATATTGGGAAGCTCTAGTTTTGACTTGCTTCAGCAGTAGCAATCAAAGGCATGTCCTCTAGCTTGGCACCTGCAAGACAAAAATTGGGTGTCACTTTGAAAGACATATGGTAAAGAGATAGGACACTTCCCCCCCTTTTTTTCAAGTTGGAGCTCGCTATCAGTTTGCCCTGTTCTCAATCAGGCCAGGCTTTGGCAGAATCCAAAATTGCCCCCGTACATGCCCCAGCTGGGAGTTTGACTTTGAGAATTTGGTGGACCAGGACTTCTTCTATTTGCCCGGTGTTCCTTTAGCTGACGTCGCATGGTCAAAGGGTCGGTGAAGCAAAGATTTGCTTTGATCAATCGATATCAAATAACTTATGAGATTTTTGTGAAAATCTTGATGAACAAGTCATGCAAGCATGCAAGAAGACTCTAGGGATTATGAGTTATCTTTGTCCATGTGAATGAGTTGTAGAAACTTTGGCGTCTGCTTTGAGAATTCCAAGATTTTTTATTTTATTTTATTGAGTTTTAAAGGGAAGTGATACTTACCTATCCGGCACAGTGATGACCCCTGCAAAAATGAAAGGGAATGTGTTAGTATATGCTCTCATATTCTGGAAAAATTGGAATGATACTGCTTTACCCTTGTATGTATTTCTTATGGACTTGGATTGAAGAAGTTCCTACATTTGGATCGGATTGTATGTCCTTGCAAGAAATCGGAAGGGAATGCGTTAATGTATGTTCTCACGTTCTGGAGAAATTGGAACGATACCACCTTACCCTTGCATGTGTTTTTATCCAATCACAGGTGAATGGATTATGGGAACGTGTCACTCCAACAGTGTTGCAATAATTCATGTCGTTCTCTTCATCGATTGGTGCCTTCCTGTTGGGAGAAAAGTGAATTAAGTTAACAAATAATATCGGAAGTGGTAAATTGGAACTGATACAGTGTTATCCTTCATTTAAGTTCATGTTGACCGTTTTGAAATTTCGTTCTGGCATAGGCGATCTCTATCGGACCCCATACCACTTGAGCTTGAAGGTGTTGTTCCTTGGTCATATTAACAATCTACTTGCCCTAGTCAAGTGGTACTTGCCCTGGCTAAATAGTTCAGGGCATTTCCACGTTCTTTTGTGATCCCTTATCCAATTTGGAATATCTCCTGTTCCAAATTTCATGTGTCTCTTCACCTGCACGTGCAGAGATGAAAGTTAATTCTGATTTTGATTTGATTCGAATTTTTTAGGAACGAAATACCCCCTTTGAGATGTCGTCTTTGTGACGCTTGAGGATATTGTCCTCTTCGGGTATCTTGCTCCAGAAGGACATGTCTTGCTACTCCCATGATGGACTCGGTGGTTTTGCCCTAATATACTCTTTTAATTGAGTATGAGGGATTTGCCCCTACGAAACTTTCCTTGTTCATCTTCAACCGTTTATCCCAATGACTTGCGTCATTAACCACTTTCATCTTCATGAGGTATTGCTTTTCAAGTTGTTCTGTCGATCGGTAACTTGACAACCATCTTCTCGATCTTTTGAGAGTCATTTGGAACCTGCTACATGGCAACTTGGCAATTTCCTCAATTGTGTTCTTCTTTGAAGTATTTGATGTTTCCTCCTTGTTTTGTCATTGGAAGGTATTGTTCCTCGGGTGCTTTGTTCCCATTCATTACCAAGATGGATAGCTTGGCGTCATTTTCCTTCTAAATTGAAAGGTTGTTGCTACGACCAAATTTGTATTATATCGAGTGAATTCTACTCCATCATGCTTCATGGGTGACAACCACTACTTAGGCAACTTGCCCCACATATTACCTACATGATAAAAGGGATGAACAATCCAATTGTTGTACAAAAAGCTTTAACTGGAACGATCACAAATTTACTATCGTTTTTATATTTTCCGAGCTTTCGTCGTTTTGAACACCAGAGGTGGAGGAAATTTTTCTCCGGTGATTCCATTCATTTATTTTTTTGCATCACCTACAAATATGAATGACCATATTAATTTATAGACAAGTCAACTAAATTTGGAACGAATACGTCCTTTTCAATTTAGAGAAAGTTGCTCCAAAGTAGGTTGCTCCTTCTTGCATCATCTGTTTAAGGCTCATTCTACTTGTCATCACAGACCCAATGGGTAATGGAGACACGTTTCTTTTCATCTTGTGAGAAACGCAAGTTTCATCTCCTTAGCTTCCGACCATTTCATCCTAATAAAGAAGAAATGCAAGAACAAGTCAATTGTAATATCCAAAGTTTTTTATTGGAACGATTACAGTTTTACCGTCAATCCATCATCTTCTTTGCACAAAGTCAAATAAAAAAAATTTCTAGTGAATGATTGTTGCGTGCAATCCTGTCAAAGGAAGAGAACGTTAGAATTAAAATGAAAATATGATCTTTCAATGAGGTCGCCGCTTATAATGAAAGCGAGACGATTCTACATATCCCATAATTCCCATTTTTGAGCATTTGATATTCACCGAGGTTTCATAATAAGAGGTGACATCATTAAAAGCTTGACCCACGGTTATCTATCGAATGCCCATTCAATTCCAAAGGTTTTATAAGAAAACATGGGCATTAATTTTTGAAAAATTGCTTCGTGACATTTTTCTTGCAAAAATGAGGTGATTCTTGTTTAAGAAATCACTACACAAAGTGTGATTCAAATTTTATTGGAAACTTAATTCCAATTTTACGCCCCAGAATTTCATCTTGAATGAGAGAAATTTATGCCAAAAATGTGATCTTAAACCCATGATTGAAAATTTTGGGCACGCCCTCCGAACCATGATGGTGGATGAATGCAAACTTCCAATGATTTCCTACAAAAGAAAAGAAATAGAAATAATGAGTATGTGACTCGAGAAGCGATCGGTCCATGACTCCTACATTAGTTCAATTTTATTTTTGCAAAATTAGAGAAAATTTTCTTAGAAAAACATGGGTGAATTTCTCAAAAAGAAGTTTCTTACAAATTTTTACAATTTGAAAAATGTGATAAAATCTCTTAAAATCTAGCAAGTTTCCCGAAGGGATTTTCCTTTTATCAGAATGAATTTTTCGGGGTAAATTTGTCAAGAGATTCTCATTTCCATTGAAGTAGGAAAATGTGACAAAATCTTTTATTAGTCGAAAAAATTTTCCGAAAGGATTTTTTCACATTTATTTTTCAAAAATGGGATACTAATTTGATTTTTTTATTTTCTTTTAAAAAATGACCATGATGTTAAGTTCGAAATTTAACCGACACCTAATATGGACCGACCAAAAATAAATACAAGATAATGTTAGAAAACTTACTTCACCTTGAAAAAAAATACCATGCAAATCACATAGATATGCACATGAATTGTGAGTTCAAATCTTAGCCTATCTACACTAAAGGCTGACAAATTGAAGTGAAAGACTTACGGCAAGGCGACAATCTCGCGCACATAATTAAGATTAGCCGTGATCCAACGACGTAATCATGATTAGCCGGGCCTTCCCACTTCGGCTGCTCGAGCTAAAAATTAAAACCACTGCTTTGGTAATCTTACCAAGCCTGAGGCCTAACTTTTAAAACTCATTTTTGAAAAGAGGTTCGGGATTGAATCTGGACTAACTTTCGATGTGATCTCACACCGAACGCTAGAACCAAATCACAATACCATCCTAAAACTAGTGGCCCAAGTCCGACCACAAGACGTGTGTGATGTAATGCTAAAATAATTAAACATGCACAACAGTTAAATTCAAACAGCGCTTCCATAATGTGTAGAATTTAAACAACAATGCCAAATCTGCAAAGGGTTAGTCAAATACCCCACCCCTTATAACTCCCATCTGCAAAAACATTTAACACCTTAAGGTTAGAATCCAAACAATGCCAAATCAAATGAATTTTCATGGAATTTTACAGGTCTAAGTCCACTAGGTTCTTAAATTTTTCAAGAATTAAAAACAAGTCCCCAGCGGAGTCGCCAAGCTGTCGCGACCCGAAAAAATCGGTTTCCCAATTTTTAAAGTTAATGGATTACCAGGTTAATTAAATTGAATTAATTAGCCTAGCTCGAACCCTCCCAAGTTCTACCGAATCGTGACTTAGGTTCAATTTCATCAAAAGAAGGATTTATCTTGGAGTCGCCACTAATCATTTTGGGTAGGTTGATTAGACACCTAAATAAAGCATCGGAAGAAATACTTTATTCCTACAAACTAGAGATTAATGAGTTCGGGGACTTGGTTACGTTAATATTTCCACTAGCGCCCTTTCGGTACCAATTTCATGAAAATGTTCAACTTGGCAATTTTGATGAATTTTCACTTGAGATTCAAAGGTGTAATTTTTTTTATTTTCTTTTTACGAAAAGGATAAAAAAAAAATAAACTATATGCAATGCATGTCATGAATGAATTTGTTTTAGAAGAAGATGCGGTATGATAAAGAAGTTTATTTACAAGATAAGTTACACGTGCAATGATCTACATGATGCTAATTTTGAAAGATATGATTTTGAAGTATGGAAGTGAAATGATATATCCAACAAGATTTAGAATGGATCCAAATCAATTAATTTAGGCAACGCAATTTTTCAACATTTCAAAGGGATGGAATCGTTACCTAATGTGGCGAATTTGATTGCCAAATTTGAACCTTGTATTACTCTACGAATCGGGACGTCGGATCTCAGCTCCAACAACAAGGAATGGTTGCGATCAAGTGCTAATGAAAGAAGCGGCGTGAGGGACTCGACCGACAAATCTTTGGTGGAAGAAACGGTATAAGGGACTCAATCGAAAAATCTCTCGACCGAACTCTCTTCTCTCGTTTTCAAGCTCCCTTCTCTCATTGATTTTTTTTTCTCTAAATTTTTCTCTCTCAAATTTTTTTTTCTTTCAAGTCTCTTTCCCTTCTCCTTGAATTCTCTCCAAATTTTTTCTCTTCCCTTCAAAATCTCTTCTGCTCCTCTTTTATAGACAACTCTTCCATCTTCCTTTCTTCATTTTCATTTTCCATTCTTATTTTCATCTTCCATTCTCATCCTCCATTCTATCTCTATCCTCCATTCTTTACCTTCATCTTCCATTCTCATCCTCCATTCTATCTTCATCTTCCATTCTTTATCCCCATCTTCCATTCTCTATTTTTACCATCCATTCTCTATCACCATCCTCCTTTCTCCATCTTCCTTTCTTCACCAACTCTTCTTTTAGTTATTTGCAAACTAATCCCTCAAGTTTTAAGTATTTGCATTATAGTCCTTGAGGTCTTAAGCATTTACAATTTAGTCTCCATAAAAAGTTTAATTTCATTTTGAACCAATTTAGGGACTAAATTACAAAAATTTTGTGCGTATTGATCCTTTTCACAAAATTGGGCTAATCCATAGGGCTTTTCAGGCAAAATAAAATGTGGAGGACATGAGTTTGATGTCTTTGACTCAAAAATGTAAAAATTCAAATTTTGGACGCTAAAACATTTTTTTTGAAAAAATTCGGGATTATGGTTTGCTAAGAAACACATAGTCCCAAACTTAATTTTTTTTTATTTTTCAAGAGGCCAATATGAAAAGGGAATTAAAATTGGCTATTTTTGTTTTGTATTTTTCGGCCTCAAAAGCTATTTTTTATGATTTTTTCTTTTTATTTTCCTATTTTCGAAAAAATATTAAAAATATGCGAAAATTTCCAAAAACATTTTTTTGTTGGAAATGGACCCCTGGGCTGGGCTAGGGCCTCCAAAGTCCATTTTGTAATTTTTTCATTTTTTATAAGTTTTCTTGAATTTTCTAAAAATAAAATGGCCAAAAATCAAGTGTCAACACTGAGGTGTTGACACCTGATTTTTAATCATTTTTTTCTATTGCTAAAGTAATAAAAAATCCATAAAAATTCATAAAATTGAAAAATCAACTTTGGGGACCTTAGCCAAGCCTCGGGAACCAATTTCGACCAAAAAACGATTTTTTCATATTTTCAGTATTTTTCGGTATTTTTATTTTCGAAAATTCATAAAACAAAAAATGAAGAAAAAATGAGAAAATTGAAAAATCAACTTTGGAAGCCTTGGCCAAGCCTAGGCAACCATTTTTGAACAAAAAAATAAAATTTCATATTATATATATATTTTTTAATTTTTTTTTAAAATACAAAAATACTTGAAAATTTTGGAAAAATAACATTTGAGGCCAAAAAAAATACACAAAGATAGTTAATATTTTTATTTTAAATCTATTTTCATATTGGCCATCGTAAATTCAGAAAAATCCAATTCGAATCACGTGTTCCTTCACGAGTATAATCTTGAATCGGGCCTAAAAAAATTTAATTTGAGTCAAGTTATTTTTAATTTTCACTTTTTATGAGTTGTGACATTGTCTTCTAATATTTTAAATTTTCATCTTGGCCCAATTATACCCAGAATGACTTAATTTTGCAAAAGGGCTTTAATTAAATTCTGCATTATTTTCAACGGCAAGAAATGAGCTTAAATTTGACATGTGGTAAATTTTGGTGTGTCAAAAATTGTGAGGAGATTTGGACTTAAAGAAATATATTTTTTCAGGGACTAAATTGTAAATACTTAAAATTCAAGGACTAGAGTGCAAATACTTAACTCTTGAAGGATTATTTTACAAATAACAAAAAGAAGAGTTAGTGGATAAATTAGAATAGAGAAGGGAAGATGGAGAAGAGGAGATGAAGAAGAAAAGTTGGAGAAGAATGGATGGAGAAAATAAGATAAGAATAGAGAATGGAAGATGGAGAAGAGTTAGTAGAGAAATTAGAATGGAAGATAAGAATAGAGAAGGGAAGATGGAGATGAAGAAGAGTTAGTGGAGAAATTAGAATGGGAGATAAATATGGAGAAGGGAAGATGAAGATGAAGAAGAGTTAGTGGAGAGATTAGAATGTGAGATAGAGATGGAGAATAGAAGATGAAAATGAAGAAGAGTTAGTGGAGAAATTAGAATGGGAGATAGAGTTAGTGGAAAAATTAGAATGGGAGATAGATGAGTAGATTATAAAAGGAGGAAGAAGTGATCTTGAGGGGGGGATTCTTGAGAAAGAAAATTTGAAGTGTTTGGGAGAATTTTTTGGAGAGAAAATTTTGGATGTTTGAGAGAGTTTTGGGAGATTGAAGAAAATTTTGAGAGAAAGAAAATACCAAAAGAGAGAGAATTTTGAAGATGATGGGAGTTTAAAGCTAGGGGTTATCATCACAAATTCCTTCATCGATCAATATAAATCAAGAGTTCATCCTCGTCAACGAGCAAACAAATTCAAGCTAAGTGTTTTTATTTATTCATTTATTTATGATTTTACTCGCAAATTAGCACAAATTGTATACACTTTCTCCATCTCCTTTTTCTTCCATATTTTATGTCAGGAGAAGGATATCTTTACGTCAACAGCAAAAATCTCGTCGAGATGCAAAAATCGGCCCAGACAAGCTCCTAAGCTGTCCACCGATTTCTCAACTGATCTGTGACTAAAAGTCCCTCTTAATTCAAAAGAAACTCTCTATATTGGGAACATAGAGAGCGAAAATCAATTATAGAAATCCCTCCCAAAAAAATGGGAGATAAGTACTCTTTCTACTCTTCTGGTTTTAGGTGCAGATTAGCACATATTTTGTATACTAACACTTCACTCTATTTTATGTCAGGAAGCCGCAGCTCTATATCAATGGTCAATCCTATGGAAGCACAAAATCGGCTTGGAGGAGTCCTCAAGCGCGCACAAATTTCAAATTGTTGAATCAATTCGTTGTATTTCATTTTAAAAAATTCATACCCCAAAATGGAGAGGACAAAGTCCATCCGCAATTTAAATACCTGCACCATAAATCCCAAAGGGAAGAGCCAAGCCAATGCTTAGCCTCCCATTGGAGGTTTTTACTTATAGTAGTTAAATACCTGCAACTTAAATACCTGCACCTTAAATCCCAAAGGGAAGAGCCAAGCCAATGCTTAGCCTCCCATTGGAGGTTTTTACTTACAGTAGTTAAATACCTGCACCTTAAATCCCAAAGGGAAGAGCCAAGCCAATGCTTAGCCTCCCATTGGAGGTTTTTACTTACAGTAGTTAAATACCTGCAACTTAAATACCTGTACCTTAAATCCCAAAGGGAAGAGCCAAGCCAATGCTTAGCCTCCCATTGGAGGTTTTTACTTACAGTAGTTAAATACCTGCAACTTAAATACCTGTACCTTAAATCCCAAAGGGAAGAGCCAAGCCAATGCTTAGCCTCCCATTGGAGGTTTTTACTTACAGTAGTTTAAATACTTGCAACTTAAATACCTGTACCTTAAATCCCAAAGGGAAGAGCCAAGCCAATGCTAGGCCTCCCATTGGAGGTGTTTATTCACTGTCATGTACTTCCTATAATTTAATTTTTGAATCATCAGACCCAAAAGATGAGTAGGTCGTAATACTGCACAGAAGTCGTTAACACACTCCCTCTTTCGGCTTCAGGGAATCTTTAACACTTAAAAAAATATAACAAATAAAAATATATACCATCCATGCATCCTATTTAAAAAGTGAAAACACAAAAGAGAATACCCTACTAGAGCTTTAGGAATAAACCAAGCCTGAGTTGCCGGATTAGGATATCCATGAAATTAAGGTACCGAAAGGGCATTAGTTTTAATTAACTAGTGTAACCAAGTCCCCGAGCTCATAATCTCTGGTTCGCAGGAATAAATTAGTTCTCCCGCTAATTTATTTAGGTTTCTAATCGACCTACCAAGAACGATTAGTGGCGACTCCAAATTTCAAAATCATTTAAACAAAAACCAAAGTTGCGATTCGGTAGGGCTTGGGAGGGTCCGCATTAGGTTAGTCAAATCTAATTAACCTAATAATCCGTTAACCCCTAGAATTAATAAAAATATTTTTAGAGGGTCGCGACAGCTTGGCGACTCCACTGGGGAATAGAGATTTTTAAATTTTCGAAAAAAGATACCAATTGGAATACTTAAATTTTTTCGAAATTTTAAAAGTCTTAGTGGACTTAGGCCAATGAAAATTTCATGGATATCTCGCTTCTGGCGATCTTGCTTGGGACTCATTCTATAGGTGTTATATGTTTTTGCAGGATGGGAGTTATAAGGGGCGGAGTGTTTGGCTAACCCATTTGTTTTGCAGGCTCGGTGTTGGGATTATGTTTAATTTCACAAATTTTTAGAAGCGCTGTTTTGATATCAATTGTTGTGCATGTCTTACATATTCTGAGTATCACAACACCTGCACACACAAGCGTCTAAACCCAAGTCGCGAAATTTTTCCTAGGTAACCATAGATAGGGATCGAATATGCAAAGCTCTTGCGTCGATTGCGCTTGGGTTGACCATATTTTATCCCGCTCATTATCTGAATTGACAATTCTTCCCATTGTGATTTGATTGCGCGGAGGGTAAGGTTGTCAATTCAGATAGTGGGGGCCTTTTAGGTCCATACCCTGTCTCTCCTTCTTTTATTTTCTAGAGTCCACTCCTCACTTGAGTCATGCGCATGACTATGTGATTTGCATTTCTCCAAGGTAAAAGTAAGTTCTCTAATTTTATCTTGTATTTATTTTCGGTCGGTCCATGCTAGGTGTTAGTCAGTTTTTGAGCTTGATATTACGACCATTCTTTTAAAAGAAAATAAAAATTAAATTTGTCCCTCATTTCTTTTTAGAAAATTTTTTTTTTTGAAAAAATGATGTGAAAAAATCCCTTCATGAGAATTTTATTAACCAATAAGGGATTTTTGTCATGTTTTTATTACTTTAATAAAAATGAAATTTTCCTGAAAAAATTTTCCTCTGAAAATTTATTTCAATAAAAAGAAAAATTCCTTCAAAAAAAACTCTAGTAGACATCAAGTGATTTTATCACATTTTTCAAATTATAAAAACTTGCAAGAAAATTCTTCTCGAGAAATTTGCTCATGTTTTTCTAAGAAAATTTTCTCTAAATAAAATTAGACTAATGTCTCGGGGGAATTGTATTGACCAATAAGAGATTTTTGTCATGTTTTTCTTGCTTCAATAAAAATGAAATTTTCCTGACAAATTTTCTTCTGAAAATTTATTTCGATAAAAAGAAAAATTCCTGCAAAAAAAACTTTGGTAAACATCAAGTGATTTTATCACATTCTTTCAAATTATAAAAACTTGCAACAAAAATTCTTTTCGAGAAATTCGCTCATGTTTTTCTAAGAAAATTTTCTCTAAATAAAATTAGACTAATGTCTCGGGGGAATTTTGTTAACCAATAAAGGATTTCTATTATGTCTTTACTGCTTCAATAAAAATAAAATTTTCCTGATAAATTTACCTCGGAAAATTTATTTTGATAAAAAGGAAATTCCTTCAAAAATTTTAGTAAACATCAAGAGATTTTGTCACATTCCTTTAAAAAAATATAAAAAAGAGTAATAAATCTGCAAAAAAAAAAATTCTGTATCAGAAATTAACCCATTTCTTCCTAAGGAAATTTTTTTTTTTCTGATTTCTCTATAAAATAGAAAAAATAAAATTGGACTAATATAGGAGTCATGGACCGACATTCCTTGTGTCGCATACTAATTATATCATTTTCTTTTGCAGGGAGATCCTAGATACCCCAGACGGGTGTAAAAATTAAGTTCAATAATATATCAAGAATCATCTTCAGAAATACCAAAAGACGAAAAACACCAAGGCTTCAACCGTTAATTCAGGGGGGCAAACGAACACTGTCCATCTTTGACAGACAGAGTTGTGTCAATCCGTAAACTTGTATGGGCAGTGTATTCTGATATGACGGTGGACTTATACTGATTAAACACGGGGGCATATTTAATGTATTGCAGAGGATCCCGCGTCTTTTGAAAGACAATATGGATTATATAATCAGAAACCATGAAATAAGTACCTTAACCTGATTAAATCAACCAGAGACCGGTCTTAAAATTTCCTCGGATCCGAAACACGCGGAGGGTTTTAGAGGACCGAGGTTCTATTAATGAATGTGACCCACAAGTATTTCTCCCAATGCTACAGGCGCCCGACAAGAGCAAATGGGCACCGAAAGAAACAAAACACGGTTGAAGTGGGGCACGCAACAAATGGCCGAATTTATTGGCACACTAATTAAGTGGTGGTAGCTTTATTAATTTACATGATTGAACGCGGGTCTCTAGGCGGCTGGTGGAAAGCCACACTAAATGTCTCTCTAATGTTCTTGATATCATCGTCTACCGCAACCCGCGAGAGCATCATGAAGAAGATTAAACCTAGACGAATACGTCTACTTAGTTTCATCGCACGTTCTCGCCTTTTGTCGATGTCCAAAATTAATGCACAAGCTAGAAGTAATCATTTCCCTTTCCCCCCTATTAAATGCTCGGAGCCGTTAACCGCACCAAACTCGAAAAAATTAATATCGAGACGAAATCTGCGTAAATTTGAAGGGTAAATCCGTATCGTTCCAATTTACCCTTAAATTGCTCCAGTTTTAAATTTGATCCCTTCTATTTTCAGGAATTTGCAAAAGCGACTCGAGAATACAGTTGTATCCAAAAACCAAATTTCCTGGTCGGGCTAAATTGGGGGCAAATCAACTCATGGACATTACCACGGGATGGGCAGCTTCGGTTAAAGAAAAATACAACGAAAGATCCGAACAATCTCAGACATGGGTAATTCTGTATCGTTCTAATTTGCACATAATCATCTCGAGTCCTGAATTTTTTTATTCCATTCTTAACAGGGATTGCAAATTACCTCGAGAAATATCGTAACAAGGCCCAAGGTGATACAACAGGGCCGCGTTATCCCAAAGGATTAACCTTTGAAAAGAAAACCCCATGGACACCTATGGTCCAATGGACCGAATGGAATACTCGACGAGTAATACCGAAGTCAATATTTTGCCACATTCTCGGCTTAATGGTGAAGCATCCAACAAAAGTCGAAGAAAACTCAACCCAGCAAAATTGGTAAAAGACTTGTCCAAGGCATTCAAGATGAAGGGTAAATCAGTATCGTTTCCAATTTATCCCTTTTAATACCGGTTGACATGTCTCCTTTTCTTGTTACAGGAAATATTTATACTAACATGTAACATGTTGGAGGAGACAAATCCAAAAGAAAATGATGATCATTTGACAAGATCTATTCTGGTGAAAAATGGGGGGCATTTAACTGCTAAACCATGGCGGTCGCTGTCACTAAACAAACCAAAATGCTCCCTCACCCATATGCCTCATCGTGCAGGGGCAAAACTTGAGACAAACCGCTCCTCGACATAAGGAGTGGGCTTCCCAATTTGTTCAATCCACCCACATACCAGGGGCAATTCAAATCCGCCCATGTTTGCACATTATATAAATACACATGATGCTAAAAATTGTCACATCGGCATTGTGTTTACACATTTCACGAATTATGTATGATTATTCCGCATGTTTAATTTACCAACTCCAACTTAGAGCATAAACTGCATAGGAGACATCAAATGTGCAAAATGGGGCATAACAGGATGAGGAAAGTTAAACCATTTCTACACACGGGTCTAACATTTTAATCTACAGATAAACAGCCTTTCTCTAGAGTGAGAGAAAGCCCTTCCGGACTAAAGTCCCCCATTCAGATTACATTCGAGGCGTTCATATTATGAGAACCTCCTTAAATAGAATTGGTAATGCAAACTTGACAGAATAGTTTTGCATGATCCACATTTTGATTGATTGCATCATGAGTTATCACACAGACTACTTCTAATCATTGCCAACTTAGCTGAACAATTTTGTATGAACCAATGAACGCATTGATGAAAATGCTTGCACATGTTAGCTCTGACATTGCCTGACAGGCAACACATTCCCGGTGTTTGAGTTACCTTCCAAAGTCTTGAAATCCATTCGGCGATTATTGAATGAACAAGCCTGGTTGTCGAGAAGCCACCAAGCATTTCTTCCAAATTCTCAGGTAAGTATATCTTCAACCTGAACTTTTCAAGAGAATGAATTCTGACGGTTGTTGGGGTACTCGAATCCATTGCGGTATATATAGGTATCCACCTTCTTCAATAAAGCATGATTTGTCTCAAGGACAGAAATGTTCGAGACCTTTTGATCTCTGCCTCTTTGGTTTATTCCTAAAGCGATAGGAGAATATAATTTGGGTTTGAGCTTCGTAGGATTCCTGGTCTCCCCAGATTTCAAAATGGCACCCTTTGAGGTACACCAAGCCCTTCTTACAGGCAAACTAAGTCCTTCTTACAGGCAAACCAAGTCCTTCTTACAGGCAAACCATGTCCTTCTTACAGGCATAAAGTCTTTCTTACAGGCAAACTAAGTCCTTCTTACAGGCAAACCAAGTCCTTCTTACAGGCATAAAGTCCTTCTTACAGGCAAACTAAGTCCTTCTTACAGGCAAACCAAGTCCTTCTTACAGGCAAACCAAGTCCTTCTTACAGGCAAACAAAGTCCTTCTTACAGGCAAAACAAGTCCTTCTTACAGGCAAATCAAGTCCTTCTTACAGGTACAAAGTCCTTCTTATAGGCACAAAGTCCTTCTTACAGGCAAATCAAGTCCTTCTTACAGGCAAACCAAGTCCTTCTTACAGGCACAAAGTCCTTCTTATAGGCAAACTAAGTCCTTCTTACAGGCAAACTAAGTCCTTCTTACAGGCAAACCAAGTCTTTCTTACAGGCACCAAGTCCTTCTTACAGGAAAATCAAGTCCTTCTTACAGGCACAAAGTCCTTCTTACAGGCACAAAGTCCTTCTTACAGGCAAATCAAATCCTTCTTACCGGCATAAAGTCCTTCTTACAGGCAAATCAAGTCCTTCTTACAGGCAAACAAAGTTCTTCTTACAGGCAAACAAAGTCCTTCTTACAAGTAACACAAGTCCTTCTTACAGGCACAAAGTCCTTCTTACAGGCAAAGTAAGTCCTTCTTACAGGCAAATCAAGTCCTTCTTACAGGCAAATTAAGTCCTTTTTACAGGCAAATCAAGTCCTTCTTACAGGCACAAGTCCTTTTTACAAACACCAAGTCCTTTCTACAGGTACCAAGTCCTTCTTATAGGTATCTCCATGGGGTGACCTACCATACGGGTCAAATCTCAATCAAAATTTAATCAGTAGAATCCTTTTATTAGGAATCTACCATGGTACGACCCACCATACGGGTCAAATGGTATGACCCACCATACGGGTCAAATGGTATGACTCCCCATTCTATACATTCGATGCATCATATGTAATTTATGCTCCCTATTCAAAGTTGGTAAATTAAACATGAAGAACAATCATGTATAAATCACACAATTTGGAAGCATTTTTTTTAATCAGGCAGATGTAGCAATTAATCAGAATTGCCATGCTTTTCAAAAACAGATGAAGGGGAATTTAAGTTGCCCTAAGACATGCGAGCGGATTAAACGAGGATGAGCTCATTCTCATGTTTGCCCCAGAATATGCTCGCTCTAGTCGTGATATGGCGAAGACCAACATGGTTGGTCTAATGCCCTTGTTTACCTCATTTTCCTCAGGATGGATCGCGTCAGGCGATCATGGCTTTTGCCAAAATTGGGAATTGCCCCAGACATAGTCACTGCTGGGAATTTGACTTTGAACTCTGGTTGATTACTCGTTCCCACAATTGACCCTGCATAAAAAGAATGTGCATGAATAGGGTCTTAAAATGATGGAGTGAACGAATATTGGGAAGCTCTAGTTTTGACTTGCTTCAGCAGTAGCAATCAAAGGCATGTCCTCTAGCTTGGCACCTGCAAGACAAAAATTGGGTGTCACTTTGAAAGACATATGGTAAAGAGATAGGACACTTCCCCCCCTTTTTTTCAAGTTGGAGCTCGCTATTAGTTTGCCCTATTCTCAATCAGGTCAAGCTTTGGCAGAATCTAAAATTGCCCCCGTACATGCCCCAGCTAGGAGTTTGACTTTGGAAATTTGGTGGACAAGGACTTCTTCTATTTGCCCGGTGTTCCTTTAGCTGACGTCGCACGGTCAAAGGGTCGGTGAAGCAAAGATTTGCTTTAATCGATCGATATCAAATAACTCATGAGATTTTTGTGAAAATCTTGATGAACAAGTCATGCAAGCATGCAAGAAGACTCTAGGGATCATGAGTTGTCTTTGTCCATGTGAATGAGTTGCAGAAACTTTGGCGTCTGCTTTGAGAATTCCAAGACTTTTTTTATTTTATTTTATTGAGTTTTAAGGGGAAGTGATACTTATCTTTTCGGCACAGTGATGACCCCTGCAAAAATGAAAGGGAATGTGTTGGTATATGCTCTCATATTCTGGAAAAATTGGAACGATACTGCTTTACTCTTGTATGTATTTCTTGTGAACTTGGATTGAAGAAGTTCCTACATTTGGATCGGATTGTATGTCCTTGCAAGAAATCGGAAGGGAATGCGTTAATGTATGTTCTCACGTTCTGGAGAAATTGGAACGATACCACCTTACCCTTGCATGTGTTTTTATCCAATCACAGGTGAATGGATTATGGGAACGTGTCACTCCAACAGTGTTGCAATAATTCATGTCGTTCTCTTCATCGATTGGTGCCTTCCTGTTGGGAGAAAAGTGAATTAAGTTAACAAATAATATCGGAAGTGGTAAATTGGAACTGATACAGTGTTATCCTTCATTTAAGTTCATGTTGACCGTTTTGAAATTTCGTTCTGGCATAGGCGATCTCTATCGGACCCCATACCACTTGAGCTTGAAGGTGTTGTTCCTTGGTCATATTAACAATCTACTTGCCCTAGTCAAGTGGTACTTGCCCTGGCTAAATAGTTCAGGGCATTTCCACGTTCTTTTGTGATCCCTTATCCAATTTGGAATATCTCCTGTTCCAAATTTCATGTGTCTCTTCACCTGCACGTGCAGAGATGAAAGTTAATTCTGATTTTGATTTGATTCGAATTTTTTAGGAACGAAATACCCCCTTTGAGATGTCGTCTTTGTGACGCTTGAGGATATTGTCCTCTTCGGGTATCTTGCTCCAGAAGGACATGTCTTGCTACTCCCATGATGGACTCGGTGGTTTTGCCCTAATATACTCTTTTAATTGAGTATGAGGGATTTGCCCCTACGAAACTTTCCTTGTTCATCTTCAACCGTTTATCCCAATGACTTGCGTCATTAACCACTTTCATCTTCATGAGGTATTGCTTTTCAAGTTGTTCTGTCGATCGGTAACTTGACAACCATCTTCTCGATCTTTTGAGAGTCATTTGGAACCTGCTACATGGCAACTTGGCAATTTCCTCAATTGTGTTCTTCTTTGAAGTATTTGATGTTTCCTCCTTGTTTTGTCATTGGAAGGTATTGTTCCTCGGGTGCTTTGTTCCCATTCATTACCAAGATGGATAGCTTGGCGTCATTTTCCTTCTAAATTGAAAGGTTGTTGCTACGACCAAATTTGTATTATATCGAGTGAATTCTACTCCATCATGCTTCATGGGTGACAACCACTACTTAGGCAACTTGCCCCACATATTACCTACATGATAAAAGGGATGAACAATCCAATTGTTGTACAAAAAGCTTTAACTGGAACGATCACAAATTTACTATCGTTTTTATATTTTCCGAGCTTTCGTCGTTTTGAACACCAGAGGTGGAGGAAATTTTTCTCCGGTGATTCCATTCATTTATTTTTTTGCATCACCTACAAATATGAATGACCATATTAATTTATAGACAAGTCAACTAAATTTGGAACGAATACGTCCTTTTCAATTTAGAGAAAGTTGCTCCAAAGTAGGTTGCTCCTTCTTGCATCATCTGTTTAAGGCTCATTCTACTTGTCATCACAGACCCAATGGGTAATGGAGACACGTTTCTTTTCATCTTGTGAGAAACGCAAGTTTCATCTCCTTAGCTTCCGACCATTTCATCCTAATAAAGAAGAAATGCAAGAACAAGTCAATTGTAATATCCAAAGTTTTTTATTGGAACGATTACAGTTTTACCGTCAATCCATCATCTTCTTTGCACAAAGTCAAATAAAAAAAATTTCTAGTGAATGATTGTTGCGTGCAATCCTGTCAAAGGAAGAGAACGTTAGAATTAAAATGAAAATATGATCTTTCAATGAGGTCGCCGCTTATAATGAAAGCGAGACGATTCTACATATCCCATAATTCCCATTTTTGAGCATTTGATATTCACCGAGGTTTCATAATAAGAGGTGACATCATTAAAAGCTTGACCCACGGTTATCTATCGAATGCCCATTCAATTCCAAAGGTTTTATAAGAAAACATGGGCATTAATTTTTGAAAAATTGCTTCGTGACATTTTTCTTGCAAAAATGAGGTGATTCTTGTTTAAGAAATCACTACACAAAGTGTGATTCAAATTTTATTGGAAACTTAATTCCAATTTTACGCCCCAGAATTTCATCTTGAATGAGAGAAATTTATGCCAAAAATGTGATCTTAAACCCATGATTGAAAATTTTGGGCACGCCCTCCGAACCATGATGGTGGATGAATGCAAACTTCCAATGATTTCCTACAAAAGAAAAGAAATAGAAATAATGAGTATGTGACTCGAGAAGCGATCGGTCCATGACTCCTACATTAGTTCAATTTTATTTTTGCAAAATTAGAGAAAATTTTCTTAGAAAAACATGGGTGAATTTCTCAAAAAGAAGTTTCTTACAAATTTTTACAATTTGAAAAATGTGATAAAATCTCTTAAAATCTAGCAAGTTTCCCGAAGGGATTTTCCTTTTATCAGAATGAATTTTTCGGGGTAAATTTGTCAAGAGATTCTCATTTCCATTGAAGTAGGAAAATGTGACAAAATCTTTTATTAGTCGAAAAAATTTTCCGAAAGGATTTTTTCACATTTATTTTTCAAAAATGGGATACTAATTTGATTTTTTTATTTTCTTTTAAAAAATGACCATGATGTTAAGTTCGAAATTTAACCGACACCTAATATGGACCGACCAAAAATAAATACAAGATAATGTTAGAAAACTTACTTCACCTTGAAAAAAAATACCATGCAAATCACATAGATATGCACATGAATTGTGAGTTCAAATCTTAGCCTATCTACACTAAAGGCTGACAAATTGAAGTGAAAGACTTACGGCAAGGCGACAATCTCGCGCACATAATTAAGATTAGCCGTGATCCAACGACGTAATCATGATTAGCCGGGCCTTCCCACTTCGGCTGCTCGAGCTAAAAATTAAAACCACTGCTTTGGTAATCTTACCAAGCCTGAGGCCTAACTTTTAAAACTCATTTTTGAAAAGAGGTTCGGGATTGAATCTGGACTAACTTTCGATGTGATCTCACACCGAACGCTAGAACCAAATCACAATACCATCCTAAAACTAGTGGCCCAAGTCCGACCACAAGACGTGTGTGATGTAATGCTAAAATAATTAAACATGCACAACAGTTAAATTCAAACAGCGCTTCCATAATGTGTAGAATTTAAACAACAATGCCAAATCTGCAAAGGGTTAGTCAAATACCCCACCCCTTATAACTCCCATCTGCAAAAACATTTAACACCTTAAGGTTAGAATCCAAACAATGCCAAATCAAATGAATTTTCATGGAATTTTACAGGTCTAAGTCCACTAGGTTCTTAAATTTTTCAAGAATTAAAAACAAGTCCCCAGCGGAGTCGCCAAGCTGTCGCGACCCGAAAAAATCGGTTTCCCAATTTTTAAAGTTAATGGATTACCAGGTTAATTAAATTGAATTAATTAGCCTAGCTCGAACCCTCCCAAGTTCTACCGAATCGTGACTTAGGTTCAATTTCATCAAAAGAAGGATTTATCTTGGAGTCGCCACTAATCATTTTGGGTAGGTTGATTAGACACCTAAATAAAGCATCGGAAGAAATACTTTATTCCTACAAACTAGAGATTAATGAGTTCGGGGACTTGGTTACGTTAATATTTCCACTAGCGCCCTTTCGGTACCAATTTCATGAAAATGTTCAACTTGGCAATTTTGATGAATTTTCACTTGAGATTCAAAGGTGTAATTTTTTTTATTTTCTTTTTACGAAAAGGATAAAAAAAAAATAAACTATATGCAATGCATGTCATGAATGAATTTGTTTTAGAAGAAGATGCGGTATGATAAAGAAGTTTATTTACAAGATAAGTTACACGTGCAATGATCTACATGATGCTAATTTTGAAAGATATGATTTTGAAGTATGGAAGTGAAATGATATATCCAACAAGATTTAGAATGGATCCAAATCAATTAATTTAGGCAACGCAATTTTTCAACATTTCAAAGGGATGGAATCGTTACCTAATGTGGCGAATTTGATTGCCAAATTTGAACCTTGTATTACTCTACGAATCGGGACGTCGGATCTCAGCTCCAACAACAAGGAATGGTTGCGATCAAGTGCTAATGAAAGAAGCGGCGTGAGGGACTCGACCGACAAATCTTTGGTGGAAGAAACGGTATAAGGGACTCAATCGAAAAATCTCTCGACCGAACTCTCTTCTCTCGTTTTCAAGCTCCCTTCTCTCATTGATTTTTTTTTCTCTAAATTTTTCTCTCTCAAATTTTTTTTTCTTTCAAGTCTCTTTCCCTTCTCCTTGAATTCTCTCCAAATTTTTTCTCTTCCCTTCAAAATCTCTTCTGCTCCTCTTTTATAGACAACTCTTCCATCTTCCTTTCTTCATTTTCATTTTCCATTCTTATTTTCATCTTCCATTCTCATCCTCCATTCTATCTCTATCCTCCATTCTTTACCTTCATCTTCCATTCTCATCCTCCATTCTATCTTCATCTTCCATTCTTTATCCCCATCTTCCATTCTCTATTTTTACCATCCATTCTCTATCACCATCCTCCTTTCTCCATCTTCCTTTCTTCACCAACTCTTCTTTTAGTTATTTGCAAACTAATCCCTCAAGTTTTAAGTATTTGCATTATAGTCCTTGAGGTCTTAAGCATTTACAATTTAGTCTCCATAAAAAGTTTAATTTCATTTTGAACCAATTTAGGGACTAAATTACAAAAATTTTGTGCGTATTGATCCTTTTCACAAAATTGGGCTAATCCATAGGGCTTTTCAGGCAAAATAAAATGTGGAGGACATGAGTTTGATGTCTTTGACTCAAAAATGTAAAAATTCAAATTTTGGACGCTAAAACATTTTTTTTGAAAAAATTCGGGATTATGGTTTGCTAAGAAACACATAGTCCCAAACTTAATTTTTTTTTATTTTTCAAGAGGCCAATATGAAAAGGGAATTAAAATTGGCTATTTTTGTTTTGTATTTTTCGGCCTCAAAAGCTATTTTTTATGATTTTTTCTTTTTATTTTCCTATTTTCGAAAAAATATTAAAAATATGCGAAAATTTCCAAAAACATTTTTTTGTTGGAAATGGACCCCTGGGCTGGGCTAGGGCCTCCAAAGTCCATTTTGTAATTTTTTCATTTTTTATAAGTTTTCTTGAATTTTCTAAAAATAAAATGGCCAAAAATCAAGTGTCAACACTGAGGTGTTGACACCTGATTTTTAATCATTTTTTTTCTATTGCTAAAGTAATAAAAAATCCATAAAAATTCATAAAATTGAAAAATCAACTTTGGGGACCTTAGCCAAGCCTCGGGAACCAATTTCGACCAAAAAACGATTTTTTCATATTTTCAGTATTTTTCGGTATTTTTATTTTCGAAAATTCATAAAACAAAAAATGAAGAAAAAATGAGAAAATTGAAAAATCAACTTTGGAAGCCTTGGCCAAGCCTAGGCAACCATTTTTGAACAAAAAAATAAAATTTCATATTATATATATATTTTTTAATTTTTTTTTAAAATACAAAAATACTTGAAAATTTTGGAAAAATAACATTTGAGGCCAAAAAAAATACACAAAGATAGTTAATATTTTTATTTTAAATCTATTTTCATATTGGCCATCGTAAATTCAGAAAAATCCAATTCGAATCACGTGTTCCTTCACGAGTATAATCTTGAATCGGGCCTAAAAAAATTTAATTTGAGTCAAGTTATTTTTAATTTTCACTTTTTATGAGTTGTGACATTGTCTTCTAATATTTTAAATTTTCATCTTGGCCCAATTATACCCAGAATGACTTAATTTTGCAAAAGGGCTTTAATTAAATTCTGCATTATTTTCAACGGCAAGAAATGAGCTTAAATTTGACATGTGGTAAATTTTGGTGTGTCAAAAATTGTGAGGAGATTTGGACTTAAAGAAATATATTTTTTCAGGGACTAAATTGTAAATACTTAAAATTCAAGGACTAGAGTGCAAATACTTAACTCTTGAAGGATTATTTTACAAATAACAAAAAGAAGAGTTAGTGGATAAATTAGAATAGAGAAGGGAAGATGGAGAAGAGGAGATGAAGAAGAAAAGTTGGAGAAGAATGGATGGAGAAAATAAGATAAGAATAGAGAATGGAAGATGGAGAAGAGTTAGTAGAGAAATTAGAATGGAAGATAAGAATAGAGAAGGGAAGATGGAGATGAAGAAGAGTTAGTGGAGAAATTAGAATGGGAGATAAATATGGAGAAGGGAAGATGAAGATGAAGAAGAGTTAGTGGAGAGATTAGAATGTGAGATAGAGATGGAGAATAGAAGATGAAAATGAAGAAGAGTTAGTGGAGAAATTAGAATGGGAGATAGAGTTAGTGGAAAAATTAGAATGGGAGATAGATGAGTAGATTATAAAAGGAGGAAGAAGTGATCTTGAGGGGGGGATTCTTGAGAAAGAAAATTTGAAGTGTTTGGGAGAATTTTTTGGAGAGAAAATTTTGGATGTTTGAGAGAGTTTTGGGAGATTGAAGAAAATTTTGAGAGAAAGAAAATACCAAAAGAGAGAGAATTTTGAAGATGATGGGAGTTTAAAGCTAGGGGTTATCATCACAAATTCCTTCATCGATCAATATAAATCAAGAGTTCATCCTCGTCAACGAGCAAACAAATTCAAGCTAAGTGTTTTTATTTATTCATTTATTTATGATTTTACTCGCAAATTAGCACAAATTGTATACACTTTCTCCATTTCCTTTTTCTTCCATATTTTATGTCAGGAGAAGGATATCTTTACGTCAACAGCAAAAATCTCGTCGAGATGCAAAAATCGGCCCAGACAAGCTCCTAAGCTGTCCACCGATTTCTCAACTGATCTGTGACTAAAAGTCCCTCTTAATTCAAAAGAAACTCTCTATATTGGGAACATAGAGAGCGAAAATCAATTATAGAAATCCCTCCCAAAAAAATGGGAGATAAGTACTCTTTCTACTCTTCTGGTTTTAGGTGCAGATTAGCACATATTTTGTATACTAACACTTCACTCTATTTTATGTCAGGAAGCCGCAGCTCTATATCAATGGTCAATCCTATGGAAGCACAAAATCGGCTTGGAGGAGTCCTCAAGCGCGCACAAATTTCAAATTGTTGAATCAATTCGTTGTATTTCATTTTAAAAAATTCATACCCCAAAATGGAGAGGACAAAGTCCATCCGCAATTTAAATACCTGCACCATAAATCCCAAAGGGAAGAGCCAAGCCAATGCTTAGCCTCCCATTGGAGGTTTTTACTTATAGTAGTTAAATACCTGCAACTTAAATACCTGCACCTTAAATCCCAAAGGGAAGAGCCAAGCCAATGCTTAGCCTCCCATTGGAGGTTTTTACTTACAGTAGTTAAATACCTGCACCTTAAATCCCAAAGGGAAGAGCCAAGCCAATGCTTAGCCTCCCATTGGAGGTTTTTACTTACAGTAGTTAAATACCTGCAACTTAAATACCTGTACCTTAAATCCCAAAGGGAAGAGCCAAGCCAATGCTTAGCCTCCCATTGGAGGTTTTTACTTACAGTAGTTAAATACCTGCAACTTAAATACCTGTACCTTAAATCCCAAAGGGAAGAGCCAAGCCAATGCTTAGCCTCCCATTGGAGGTTTTTACTTACAGTAGTTTAAATACTTGCAACTTAAATACCTGTACCTTAAATCCCAAAGGGAAGAGCCAAGCCAATGCTAGGCCTCCCATTGGAGGTGTTTATTCACTGTCATGTACTTCCTATAATTTAATTTTTGAATCATCAGACCCAAAAGATGAGTAGGTCGTAATACTGCACAGAAGTCGTTAACACACTCCCTCTTTCGGCTTCAGGGAATCTTTAACACTTAAAAAAATATAACAAATAAAAATATATACCATCCATGCATCCTATTTAAAAAGTGAAAACACAAAAGAGAATACCCTACTAGAGCTTTAGGAATAAACCAAGCCTGAGTTGCCGGATTAGGATATCCATGAAATTAAGGTACCGAAAGGGCATTAGTTTTAATTAACTAGTGTAACCAAGTCCCCGAGCTCATAATCTCTGGTTCGCAGGAATAAATTAGTTCTCCCGCTAATTTATTTAGGTTTCTAATCGACCTACCAAGAACGATTAGTGGCGACTCCAAATTTCAAAATCATTTAAACAAAAACCAAAGTTGCGATTCGGTAGGGCTTGGGAGGGTCCGCATTAGGTTAGTCAAATCTAATTAACCTAATAATCCGTTAACCCCTAGAATTAATAAAAATATTTTTAGAGGGTCGCGACATGAGGCCATGTAATTCAATTAAGCTTAGAATCTTGAATTAAACCCATTCACCACCGATCCGATATAAATATGCAATGCATTAAAAATTATTTTTTGTGAGAACTAAAGACAATTCTCAATTTTTATGAAATATATAAAGTAAAATAAAATAAAAATAAAACTAAAATAAAAAAATGAAAATTTAGGTGTCAACAAAGATGGGGTACCGTCGTATATGCTATTCGCAGATAATATTGTGCTCATTGATGTGACCAGAATTGGGGTTGGCGCTAAATTAGAATGATGGAGAAATACGTTATTTTTTTTTGTGTGATCGCAAAATTCCTTTTAGGCTAAAAGGAAAATTTTATAGAATAACAATAAAACCTGCAATGCTATATGGAGCTAAATGTTGGCCAACACAGAAACAACATGAGCATAAAATGTGGGTAGCGGAAATAAGAAAGTTAAGATGGATGTGAGGTCATACAAAGACGGATAAGATAAGAAATGAAGATATTTGACGAAAATTTGAAATAGTACCGAAGGCAAATAAGATGAAAGAACATAAATTGAGTTGGTTTGGACATATTCTCCACGGATCTCTAGATGCCCTGTTAAGAATAGAAGTTTATTACCGAGAATATAATATGAATAAATGATGATGTTGGCCGAAACTTACTTGGGATGATGTTGGCCGAAACGTACTTGGGGGAAAGTAGTAAAATAATATTTAATGAAGTGAAAAATAGATTGACGTACGGTCTATCTTAAAATAGAGTGGAGGAAAGCTATTCGCATTGTAGAGAGGGAATTTTCTATGTTCCAGATTGTCGTTTTTAGTCCTTTTTTCCTCTCTTTTTTTTGTATCCCTATCTTTATTTTTATTTTAGTATATTTTATGTTTTTCTATTCGGGTTCATTGACCGCCGTCCCTAACTGGTTTGGGATAAAGGTGATGTTGATGTTGATGCTAGGGGTGTCAAAAAAGCCTGCGCCGGCCCGACCCGACCCGACCCGGCCCGACCCGACCCGACCCGACCCTTAAATTTAGAGTATTTTAGGGTCGGGCCTTGGTACTGTTCACTTAAGGGCCGGTGCCATTTCGCGTATGGGCCGGTGCTGGTGTAATTTCCCGTAAGCCAGTGTCCACGACAAGTTAACGACACTCACTACTCTGAGTCTTACTCCAGTCTCCCACCCTCCCAAAACCCTAGATCGAGAGAGAGAACGGAATGGAGATCACTCAGATCGGACTGCGAGTGTGAGCGTGACATCGACGAAGAGATCTCAGTTTTGCTTCGGCTTCACCCACTTCTTCTCGTTCTCGTTGATTCCCGTCTTCCTTTTGACGACAGTCTTCGTCTTCTTCATCTTCTTCGCAGGTATGGTCTCATTCGCTCTCTTGTTTTGCTTTCTTGCTTCGAGTCCTCAATCAAAACTCTTCTTCGATTTGATTTTATCATCATTTGTTCAATGATTGTATTTTTCAGCGACTCTTGGAGAAGTTCAATCCGTTCGTCTTCAGAGGGTTCCAATCGTCCGATTCTTAATGGATGAGGTAATTTCTTGCATAACCATTCTTTCTGGTCAATATGGTTGAATCGATGTGATAGTAGACACTTCAAGCAAGTAAGAAATAGGGTTTTTCATGGAAGTTTGAAATCTCAAATCTTGAGGCTTTTCTGTTTTTAACTGAGAGAATCAACTTGGGAACCATGTTTTTGCCATGTTTGATATCAAAAGGTCTTTAAAAAGGTCTTTGAAAAGTTATTCAAATAAGGCTACTATTACAATTGCAGCATAGGTGTGCTACCTTCTGATGTTCCAATGCAGGTTTTCTTTGTAATAGGTTTATGTGATGTTAGAAATGCAGTGTCTTTCAACAGAGGAGCATGATCTGTCTTCACGTTTTATGATAGTTCGATCTAGCTCATCTTTAATCTGTAGGTGGAGAAATCTGGAGATCTGAGTTATTTGAATATTATTTTAATTTTTATATTGAAAGCACTTTTTGGGGTTTACTTTCAGTCTTCTACTACACGGTGTTGAATTCAAGAATCTTTTGCGGGGATTTTGTTTTTCTCAGCTTTCGCTGTAATAGGAATTAGTGCAACTTGGGTTTTATTACTTAACTGAGACATGATGGATGAAGATAAAATGTTGAAGTTCAAAATGGTTAGGTCCGTGATTACATTTTGTTTTTTATTCAGAATATGCTGACTTAAAACTTATGAGATTCGTATTCTTGGGGGGATGCAACCATACGGGATAGACAGTCTCTTAACCCTGTTGAGATGTTCATCTGTCTCTATCAATGCAAATGCGATACTAAGTTTCTAATCATACCAGTAGCTAGTAGCCTTTAGCCCTCCCCTTGTTCAAAACCATGACATAATTCATTGAGTTCTCTCAACTTCCTTGCTGTTGGCTTAAGAAGTGTGAGGGTGGGCATACTTGGTCTGGACAATTTTAGCAGCTTCACTTCTTATTCGATTATCCAGATGAATGATCCATTTCAGAAACCCTCATCACTTCCAAGATTAAATTTGTCTGGTATGTCCTATCAGTGAAAATGACAATTGCATTGAAGGTAATAATTAGATTTATGTCATATTTAGATATAACCAATGGGTATTACTTTTTCTCTCTCTTGCATGCATAGGTTCTGTCTCCTGCCTAAATACTTAAGTATCAAGCAAATCAGTGTCATATTTCATTGAAAAGTTTGTCTCCTAACAATAGAACATAAGCACTTGAAGGACAAAATGTACTACTTCCTTTTATGACAATCTTTTGGATTCTCACTCTATAAGATATTAACAATTCAAACTTCATCAATTGCAAATTTAATATAGCTTGTCACGTAGGCCAGAGTAATAACAACAATTTTTTAATAGGTAAAGCTTGCATGTATTGTTATTACCACATGTTTTTAATACCGTACACAAAAACAGCTTTGATTATGTCTCATGTATGGCTTGTTGAATTTTGTTTTGACTTGGCAAAATACTAGAACGATTGCTTGGCTTAAACTATTTCTGAATTGGGTTTGTCTTTCCTTTTTTATCCATTTGGAAGCTGGAGTTGGAAGTGGAATATGAAGCTAGATCATTTGTTTAACAATGATTGACATAGTTGCAGAATCCTTTTCAAGTAGTAGTTTAACAGCATTGTTTCACTGTTTGTTTGTGACTTGAGAGCTTTTAGTAATTAATGTTGAATGTTTAATTTGTTAGATGTCTAAAATGAGTGCTTCAAGTACCACGGACAAAAAGAGGAGATCCAGCGTGTGGGAACGCTTTAAAAAGATTCCTGATAAAGAAAAGGCTGAATGTTTGTATTGTGGGGCTAATATAGGTTGCGCTAGTGGTCAAGGCACTAGTTCGATGCTTCATCACTTGTCAAGATGTAAGGAATACCCTTATGCAAATGTCGATAAAATGCAAAGGAGTGACATGGGTCGATTTGGTGGGGATGGTAGTTCATCTGGTCCTTGGAAATTTGACCAAGAAGTTAGTCAAAGGGACCTAGCAATCATGTTTATTATTGGTGAGTGCCCTTTCAAGTTCGTAGAAAATGAGGGATTTCATATATTTTTACATAGACTCCAGCCGAAGTTTGTAATTCCGAGTCGTAACACATTGAGGCATGACTGTTACAAGTTGTACTTGGAAGAAAAAAGTAAATTGAGGAAATATTTCTCCGAGACATCTCCAAGAGTCTATCTTACGACCGACACATGGACGTCATGTCAGAATTTGAGTTATATGTGTCTCACTGCTCATTTCATTGATGCCGATTGGAAGTTGCAAAAGAAAATATTAAATTTTTGTCAAATCTCGGGTCATTCTGCCAAGATTATAGGAAAATCGATTGAGAAATGCTTGATTGAGTGGGGGATTCAAAATGTATTTTCTATCACCGTGGATAATGCGAGCTCAAATGACTTAGGGATTGAACATTTAAGAAACAAACTTAGCTCTTGGAATTCTCTAGTGTTAAGAGGTGAGTTACTTCACATGAGGTGTTGTGCTCATATACTAAGTTTGATTGTGAGAGATGGGCTGAAAGACATGAATGACTCCATCGTTAGAATACGTTCAGCTGTGCGTTATGTGAGGTCTTCTCCTGGGAGATTGAGACGGTTTAAGGATTGTATTGAATTTGAGAATATTGAGTCCAAGAGTCTTGTATGCTTGGATGTGGAAACTCATTGGAACTCAACATACATGATGTTGGAAGCCGCTCTAAAGTTTCAAACTGCTTTTAGCTCATTGGCATTTCGAGATCACAAATTTACGCAAGAGCTTTCCAAGGTGAAAGGGTTACCCACTAGTGATGATTGGGAGTATGCCCGTAACTTTCTTCCTTTCCTAAAGTTATTCTATGATACGACTTTAAAAGTTTCGGGTTCTTCTTATGTCACTAGTAATGATATGGGGAAGAATGTGTATGGGATATATGGAATTATTGACAAGTATTGTCAAAATGAGGACCCGAGTTTGGAGGAAATGGCTAAGAGAATGAAGTTGAAGTTCAATAAGTATTTTGGCAATGTGAACAACATC
This sequence comes from Psidium guajava, assembly GCA_016432845.1. Taxonomy (NCBI): domain Eukaryota; kingdom Viridiplantae; phylum Streptophyta; class Magnoliopsida; order Myrtales; family Myrtaceae; genus Psidium; species Psidium guajava. Next base: position 31,032,516 of record CM028228.1, read on the forward strand.
AATCTCACATTGTTTATTGCATGCATACTTGACCCCCGACATAAGTGGGGATATGTGAAGTGGATGATTAATGATGTGTATGAAAGTAAGGATGCGGCAACTTTACGAGATAGAGTATTCTCATCTCTAACATCATTGTTCGAGCAATATCGTACTAGTGTATGCCCCCAAAGCGTCTCAAGGCAAAAGAGCATGAGGATGGAAAGCACATCGACATCTCCTGTGGTTGATGCTGATTTTATGACTGCAAAGTATCTTAGCCAAACTGGACAAGAATATTTGGAAGAAAAATTTGAATTGGACCTATATTTGGAGGAAAGATGTGAACGTTATAGTGCTACCTTTGATATCTTAAGTTGGTGGAAAGGAAATTCTTCGAGATATCCTATTCTCTCTTCCATTGCTCGAGATATCTTGGCCGTGCCCGTCTCGACTGTAGCATCAGAGGCTGCATTTAGCACTGGAGGTCGTGTGCTTGATGTGTTTCGTAGCTCCTTGACCCCTAGCATAGTTGAGGCACTTATATGTTCTCAAGATTGGTTACGAAGCACGCCACTTTCTTGTTCAATTGAGGAAGACTTAGAAGAACTCGAAAAGTTTGAGTCAGGTAAAAAAATATAGTTGTCGTTATAGCTTTCTATATTTCAATTGATATCTTAGTTCTCATTTTCATTGTAAACTTAACGCAGAGTTGCCACCTACGACCATCGAGCCAAACTTGACATCGATGTCTCTTGATGATTGACATATTCCCATGGATGTGGAGGCTGCTGGTAGGCTTAGAAACATGTACAAAGAAAAGGTATTTTGGGATCTCTCAACATATTATGATAGCTCTAGGACATTTTAACTTCGAAAAGTAATGTAAAATACAGTGCATATCCTGCTTCTTGTGTGCACAGCTTCATTACTCTAGGCTTTTAATCGTCTGATGTTCTTATGCGCACTGCTCATCTAGTTTCAATTGGATCTGAGTTTTTAACTGCTGTGAGGATGGGTAATTCTTTTAAGTAGTTTTAGAGACGAATGCTATCACTTGCCTATCTTTATCTTCCTTTCAGGAACTCTGTGGATCTAAGAAGAAGCTTGTAACATTCTACAATGTTGTGAAGACAAGCTGAATGCAGCTTAGCTCCAAGGATGCAACCTCCACTTTTTATCGTTGCCTTCTGTTTTGTGGCTGGGAGTTTCATTGCCTTCTGTTTTGTGGCTGGGAGTTTCATGTTGTTGCCATCCATGGAGAGATGATGCTCAAACGTTTTCTTTTCATTTTTTAAACATGTTTATCTGCTTCAACGAAGAAGAAGCACCATTGACAACAGGAACTATTTACAATTTGGATTGAGGGAAACTTGTTTTGTATATGCTTTAATTTCCTGAGCCACCTTCATGCTGTTTCAACATCGCAAGTAGCTGAAGTTTCATATATTTTCAAGTACTCTGAAACTACATAGGTGGCCAAGTTGGGTTATCGTTTTGGTTCTTTTGTAGTTTAAACTCTTCAGACGTAAGTGTGGCCGGCTCTTTTTCGGATCCTTGGTTCATTAATATATCATGGGTGATCACTTCGCATCTCGGTTTCATACTTTGATTTGCATGGGAGCTGATTTGAATGCTGGAGCTTCAATTAAAAAAAAAAGGCCCGACCCGACCCGACCCGACCCGAATTTCTTTATATGATTCGGGTTTCGGGTCGGCCCGGGCCGGGCCGAGCTTGGTGTTGTTTGATTTCGGGCCGGGTCGGGCCTACATGAGACCCGGCCCGACCCGGCCCATTGACACCCCTAGTTGATGCTATTTGTCATGTTAAATCTGCAATTGCCTCTTCAATTTGCTGATTTTAGGTCTGTGTCTCGATGTAGATTAAGTTTTACCTCGCTTCATTAGCATGAATCATTTTGACCAACATGAATCATTGAAATGGTACATCTCCAAGGTGCTTAATTGAAGCTGATTAAAGCTTTTGACTTATTGAATTGGGATTTCCTTCTAAAGATTCTGCAAGCAATCGGTGTGCCGGTTTCTTTCCTCACTTGGATCAAGCTGTGCATTATTTCTCCCTCTTTCTCCATTAATGTCAATGGTTCTCAAGGTTTTGTTGCTGGTAAAAGAGGGCAACACGGGGTGATCCTCCTTCCCATCAATTTGTGCTCACTATGGAGGTTCTTCCAAGAATGCTTAATGCTGCTGCTAGAAGGTAGACGATTAAATACCACCCATCACCTTTGTTTTGCTGATGATTTGATGATCTTCTTTCAAAGGTGATGCTGCATTTTTAAGAGAGATTTTTTCTACTTTACAAGGCTTCAGGAATATGTCTAGCCTTCAAGTTTACCCCACCAAAACCGAAGTTTTTACTCCCGGATGTTCTGACGAACAGGTTCCATATTTACTTCAAATTTGTGCTATTAGCAGGAAGCATCTTCTAGTTAGATACCTCGGGGTACATTCATATCCGACAGGCTTACAGATATAGATTTTAAGCATTCGATGGACGAAATTAGAGCCAGATTCACATCATGGACGGTGAAAAAGTTGACATATGCTTGCAGGCTTCAACTCATTAAAAGTGTTGTCTATCGTCTTGTTACGTATTGGTGCCGGATTTTCTTCTTCAAAAGATGGTCATTAAAGTAGTTGAGCAGAAATGTAGGTCTTTTCTTTGGAAAGGGCAACAAGGTGGTGCTAAAGGTGCCAATCTGAATTGGAAGCAAGTTTGTCTTCCTAAACATGAAAGAGGAATTGTGCTAAGGAGAATGGACCTTTGGAACACTACTTGCATCATTGAACATTCTTGAAAATTATCTCAAGTAAGGCTCTCTATGCATAGCTTGGCTTTACAATTATCCTTTAGGCAAAGGTAGTATTTGGTCTGCTTCTCCTGATGCGAATTCTGCTTAAGCTTGGAGGAAAATGGTAAAGGGTAGTTTAATTCTCAAGCCTTCCAATGGCAAATCGACAGATCTTTACAATTACCCCAGTCTTTTCGGCATATTCTTCACAAACTTGCTTGGAATTGATGCATCAATTAAGTTTGGAAAGCTAGGAACGAGCTGCTGGATAACCAGATCAATCCTTCCATAGATCGTGTCACTAAAGAGGTGTCTTTTGCTGTTAAGTGTAGCTCTGAAGGTTCTACGGCATTGAAGCACAAAGTGAATTCCCCTCAATTTCTGGCTCTTTGTTCTGACTGGCATGGTGCAGCTTTAGACGATTTACTTCTGTTCGTTGCATTGTTCTGCTTTTGTAGCTTGAGTCTCTCTCTCTCTCTCTCTCTCTCTCTCTCTCTTTAAGCTTTAGCTAGGAAAGGGACATTAAGGGCCTGCATGGTAACCATTCTGATTCTCTGATTCTGTTCCCAGGAATAGTAAAGAATGAGAATCATGTTTGGTAACGTAAATAATTCTGATTCTGATTCTGTTCCCAAAATCAGTTTTGGAGAATCAGAATCACTTTTAGAGCAAAATCCAGAACAAAAAAAAAGTTGGTTCTGGAAAAGAATCACTTTTGAGAATCACAAAACATAATGAAATCCCATATCTCTCACTTTCCCTTTCAATCCTCTAGTCACTTTTCTCTCAATCTAATAAAAATAAAAATTTAAAATTTAAAAACAATTGGAAAATTTTTTAAAAATCCAAAAAATTTAGAAAATTCCTAAAACTAGAAGAAGCTTATATTTTGCTAGTTTGACCTCATTTTCATAATTTTGGGCCTAAATTTCCTAAATTTCATAGATTTCACTCTTCTACAAAAAATGTCGCAGAAGATAAGGGCATCCAATGTGCGGATGGTAGCATATATACTTATAGCCGTGCGTTACAAAATATGATCATATGCACGTGGAGCTGGAGCCAAACACCCACTTGGATTTAGGACAGAAGTTGCAAAATGATAGTGAAAGACTTATACTTCGTATCAAGGAGGATAATTTTTTTCTTTTCAGTGGATAGTTTGGTTATTCGGCTGTTATGTTTGTATGTATTTGAACAACGCAATATTTTTAAAAAAATGAGTCCTTAATATTAAAACTTGTCCCATATTTCAATCGAACTTTAAACGTCATATATTAAAATTTGTGTTTCATTTATGAGATGCTAAAAGAATAAATTTATTTCAAATAATTTTAGTTTGCATGGGAAATTAGTTTTTAATTTAGAATGAAATTTTACAAAGTAACTACATAATTATTTGACTTAAATGAAAAAATTAGGAAGAGTAATAGTTTTTTGAAACAGAAATTTTGTGCAGTTATCAAACGTTTTTCTGGTTTTCTAAAACTCATTCAAGAAAAGAATCAGAAAAAGTCATTTTAATCAAAATCAGTTTTTTGGAACAGAATGGTTACCATGCAAGCCCTAAATCTTTTTGGTTCAGCTAGCCCAACGTTAGTTGAAAGGAGAGAGGACAGGGAAATATCTTTTTTAAAAGAGAAAGCAAAGTCGGAACCGGGGATGCTACATTGTTCTCCTGTTATGACTGAGGGGTGTTTTTCCAGTCATTCTTGCTGATGAAATACAGCTTAACCCAACCAAAGGAAAACTATGGTGTAGTTCAAACTTAGCCAATTGATCAAAGATCAAATTTTTGCATCCTAGTTCTTGTCGTTTCATGCTGGCATTTGATTGGCAAAACTCGAAGGATGCAACATGACCAAAGATTCTTTTGTTCCTAGCGCCAATTGTATTTACTTGATTCTTGTCCGAAGAAGCTAGTTCTTCTATCGACCTCTCATTCTTGGTAGGGATAATGACACAAATAGTAGCTAAACTTTGGCTTAACGTGTAATGTAATCCGTGAACTTTTAATTAGTTCAACGTGGTCCTAAACTTTTAATTTGTTCAATGTAATCCTGAACTTTTAGTACATGTTCAATTTATTCCTTGAACTATATTAAAGTGTTTAATGCCGTCATTCTGTTAATTCAAGTTTAGAAATTACATTGAATAGTTTTATATAATTCAGGGATTAAATTGAAAAAGTAACAAAAGTCCAGGACCACATTGAATAATTTAAAAGTTCAAGGACGGCATTATATATTGGGCAGAAGTTCAAGAAAAACATCAAATAAATTAAAAGTTCACGAATCACTTTGTACATTTGTCCAAATTTTAGAGCTATTTGTGTTATTTTTCCTATTTGGTACAAAGTATAGACGCAGAACATATTCACTCCTACCAAGAAAATTTACTGTAAGATAACTACTACAAAAATATATTAATATATCAATATTTTCATAAGCATGAAGTTATGTGCTATGTAGCACCGACACCTCTCTTAGGTATGCGTGTCGGTGTCGGACACGCGTCGGACACCGACACTTGTCCGACACGCGGGGGACACGCATCCAACACTCGTTGACCGCGTGTTGGGATTTTGACACTTAGTCAACGTGTGGGACACGCGGCCGACACATGTGTCCATCGTGTCGGACACGACCATTAAAAAAAAGAAAAACTTTTGGAACCTTGCCGGTTTTGAAGTGGTCACGGAAGTGTGTGCAATGAAGGAGAAGTTCATTAGATAGAGCTTGAAATTCATAGAAAAAAGGAAAAATAAGAAGATCTCATAGACTTCTTGGTTTCTATTGCACTCGGGAGCTCTAAAAATATACGTCGATGGAGCGTTCATGGAGGGAGAAGCTGATGCGCGGTGGCATAGATATGCAGAGACTCCTCTAGGCTGTTGATTGAAGGAGTAGCAAGGTCTGTGAATATCCGATTTCCCCTTCATGCCGAAACCCTAGCTCTGTTGGATGCTTTAAAGTGTTTGCACTCACGTGGGTTTGCAGACAGAGTGATCGAAGAGATAGATTTGGAGTCAAACAGTATCTAATTGGTCAAAATGCTCCAAGGCATAGATATAGTCTCATGGGAAGTACAAGCATTGATCAAGGAGTGCTTAGACTTGTTTTCAAAAGTGAAAAGTTACGGCTAACCCATTGTGCACAGACCCAAAATAAGATTGCAGATTGGGTTGTTAAAGCGCAATTTCATAATACTCTCCCACCTGACTAGGTTTTTAACCCACCTCAAGCCCTTTGAAATTTGTTATGCTCAGAAGCACATATGATATTCTATGCCTTTTGACTTTATAATACGAATGAAATGACTTTTTCGACAAAAAAAAAGCTCCTGAGTTTATCAAACTTGACATAAATAGAAACTTGCCCTCTTCGGTTCGAAATAATGTATATGACACATGTTTTGACTTCATTTATTATTGGATTAATACCACGAAAAACTCTAAACTGGTACACCCGTGACAAATTTACCCCAAACTATTTTTTTTACCACAAAAACCCCAAACTGGTACACCTGCGACAAATTTACCCCAAACTATTTTTTTGACCATAAGAAACCCCAAACTGGTACATTTATGACAAATTTATCCCAAACTAATTTTTTTTACCATAAAAAACCCCAAACTATTACACCTATGACAAATTTACCATTTATTAAATTGGATCAGTACCATAAAAAATCCTAAATTGATAAACCTTAAAAATCATAATCTGGTATACCCGTGAAGTGCCATATGCCATCCAACTAAGCAATTTAATGTTAAATTTAACGAAAATTAACGGAGGGTAAATTTATCTCAAATATTTCAGTTTGGGGTAAAATTGTCACAAATGTACCGGTTTGGGGTTTTTCGTGGCAAAAAAATAGTTTGGGGGTAAATTGTCACAGGCGTACCAGTTTGGGGTTTTTCGTGGTATTAACCCTATAAAATTTTGACAAATATATATATATATATATATAAATATCAACGGTGAATTTCTTTTTTTTTTTGTTAGGGATTCATGATTATGTTTTTTTTACTGACTGGATATATTAATTTTGGGATAGCTAGATATATGACTTAAGTGTATATAATTTTGATAAAATTACATTTTGACCCTTAATTTATTGAAAATGTTTAAAATTGATCTCGTGTATCAAAATGTCGTGTTGAGATGTTGGAATCGAGTCTTGCTGGCGTGTTTGGAGCATTGACCACGTGTCGGTCACGTGTTGAAGAGTGTTGAATATGACAAGAAGGCCCCTAAATAGTGTCGGTGCTTCCTAGCCTCCAAGCCCCTAGAGAGTGTCGGTACTTTCTAGCCTCCACCCTTTCTTCATAGCATATATAACTGTTAGATGAAAATCATTTCACCTTTTGCTCCAAGGTGAAGGACACGAAAAAATATCAAACTATGTTCACTATAATGTTTTTATCCCGAACTTATTTTGTGATACCAAAAATTCTGAACTTGTGTCGGCTAACACAATTATCCTAAATTCGTCCTTGCGTAACACAATTACTAAGCAACCTCGACGTTCTAATTTTCATGTTTGTCGTCTACATAGACCGAAGATTACATACGTTCTCCATTAGATTGTCTAGGTACACACGATCTTGTATCCTCTTGTGTCTTATTTAGTCAACCATCACTGGAACACGTAGTCGCATATCCAAGAAATATGAAGCTTTTTCTTATCACTAAGCAGCGGTGTCGATCGAGGCTCACTGTGTGATGCCCGAGAACGTCACATACGACATGTATCCATTAGATTCTTTATGTTATTACCATGTGAAAGCGTAAACAAACATTCAAAACATCTCCTACCAGAAAACCGCGCAGATTAATTAACATATGCATATTTATTTACATTGATATTTTATTTTTACAACTTTGCAACCAAAGTACAAAACATCAAAGTTCTGGGAAAGTCGAGGTCGTCCATCTCTGATACTACATATAATCCAAAAGCTAGCCTGTACAATAGACAAAATCGGCACTAGAGACTGGTAACCCCAACCTCTGAAGTCTCGCTAACACCAGTTGAAACCTCGTAGCAAGTCGACCAGCTTGCCATTAATGTCCACTCACCAGGCTACGAACCGGTGAGGAATCCACTCTCCAAACCTCACATCAATCCACATAGTCAAACTACTCTTAGCATATAGTACTTCAAAACCGGGTACATAAACATCCTCATACATAGCTTCATAATACGTAGTAACCTCAAAAGGCCCTGGCAATGGAGTAACCATCCTACATGTCTGAAAAAACTACAAAGTCAGTCGAAGCCCAGCAAATGAAATATCTAGTTTTAAGTTAGAAAATTAGCTTACCACTCAGCCTGGAGCAAAACAATGTCAGAACATAACAAGCAGTATATCTTTCGAGTGCATGAGTAAACATTTTACATTCCCTTTTATGGTATGCCAAGGTCATCCAATATCATTACGACACAACAATATTTACTCACATACACGCATTTGATTCGTTACTTTTCCTCTCGAAACTCTCTCTGGGGTATCTCGACACTGTGGCATCCCTAATCATATAGCAGGGGCATCTTGACTCCCTAGGCATTCCAAAACTCTCCCCGCGGCTTCCCGACACATGGGGAATCGTCTCCAATAATTTGGATGATGCATCTACATTATTCTCATGCACTCAAGAATAGACAAATATTCAAATGCATTTTAACACATACGCGCACTTCCTCATCTCTTCACATGTTTCGTAATATCATAAAATGTAGTAGTACAACAATCAGACAACATATTGAATCCCAAAAATACCTCAGACTTTATAAACAATTCAGTTCAGACTCAGAAGGTACCTCAGACTTTGAAAATTGTTTAGTTCAACTCAGAAAATGCTTCAGACTTTGAAAACAGTTTAGCTCAGAAGCTGAGGATACATCAGACGTTGAAAACAGTTTAGCATAGAAGCTAAAAATATCTCAGACTTTGAAAACGGTTTAGTTGAGAGGTAGAATTTGCCTCAGACTTTAAAAACTCATTACATGAAGTAGGTTCTAACAACCTGCTAAACATTGAAAGCGACTCAAACTTTGCAAAGCTCGGATGCAATAAGTTTTGAAGACTATGAAGATGCAGAAAACATATCAGACTTTGCAAACACATCAGATTCAGTAAGCTTTGAGGACTTATTAGACATTAACAACAACTCAGAATTTGAAACCACTTGTCAAATATGCGAACCTCATCAAAATAGCAACAACCACAGCCACGTATCAACATACTACAATTGATCAGTGTCATACATGTCATCAAATCACTACAACTATGGTCAGGTACACCAATCAACCAAGTCCAAAGTGCTAAGTAGATTCGGCTAACTTAATGCCTAGACATTCACTTACCTTGAACATGATTTGGACAACCGAAACTCTAATCATCTTGAAACATCCAACAAGAACAAAAATTAACCTCTTTAAATTTCATAACCAACTAGTTTTAAGAATACGAAGATAAATTTCTACCAATCACCATGGTTTCCGCTTGAAGAATGTAGCCCTTTACTCCCAGAATCGGAGGATAACAATTAGTTTTCCTTTGGAATTGTAAGTGAAAAAGGTGTGGCAATGGTAGAGGTGCTTCTGAGATTACCAAGCTTATTATGTTGATTAGGAAATTAAGGGCTAGGGGTAACCTTGCATGTTTGGGGTTGATACTTGTAATAGCCCCACAAAATTTTACCTTGACATTGCCAAGTGTTGTAAAATAGCATATAAGAGTGGGCATGCTATGGTTAGAGGTAATGATGCCTAAATTATAGGTATATGTGTTTTCACCTTAAGGAAACAAGTGTGTACTCACGCAATTAGACATGTGGTCTTTCATGCACGTGAAGCACCAAGATTTACAAGTGCCATTTGAAAAGAGACTTATCAGGGAAAAAAAAACACTCCATCTTTGACCACGTAAATGAGTGAGGTTTATCAATATTAATCAAATAAATAAGATAATTAGCATAACCTATGATATCATTTGCAACTAAATTTCATGACTCAAATATGTGAACAAGAAAATTGTCGCCCATTGCCGATAACGAAAATAATTTAAATTCACTGAAATTATTATAAATAGCATCGAATGCTAAAAAAACATCGATTTAGTAAACTTAAAGCTTGAAAATCATTAAACGAATAATTGGAGGAGCATCCGCCACCATCAATAGTTCGAAAGACGGTAGTTAATTATCAGCACACTAACTATCAACGTATAGTTAACGTTCATTAATAATTATAACATGTAAGACTCACAACGATTACGATTGCAAAAAATCATCATCCACGTTTTTCGTACTTCACAAGATTTTGTTGGAGAAACATCTCATAAAATATTTTAATGATTTTCAAACTATCATTTAGTATTTCTTTGGTGTACAGATGTTTGTTATCTATGGCTAGATCTGACAAAGGTGACCCTCGCCTCGACCTCATGTAAGGATTTCGAGGGGGGCCTCGAATGTGGTTGGCAATGGTGGCCCCACCAGATTGGATGAGGGTGACCCTCGTCCAACCCTCCCTAAGTATCATTGATGACCGACCACTGGCAAAAAAAAAAAAAAGAAAGAAAGAAAGAAAGAAAAGGAACACGAAAGGAAGGAAGAAAGAAAAAAAGGAAAAAAAAAAATTCAAGCCCTTATTTGAAGGTCAGATCCTTCTTTGAGATTGACATAGGAACTTCAAGTCATTATTTGAAATAAAATCTACTTCAAACTGTTATTTGAGAAAATGAAGGCATTTTCGGTCTTTATTTGAAGCAAGGCCCACTTCAGGCCCTTATTTGATAAAAAAAGAGAATTTCATGTCCTTATTTGAAATTTTTCCAAAAGACAATTTAATTTGTCTAATAATTCAGAAGCACGAGCGTGAAAATCAAGAGCATAGGCATGAAGACTCGGCTACCTGAAGGCACATTGGATACCTTGCAAATTCCATGGACCGGTTAAGTTTAAGACTTTAGAACTGTGGAAGCGGCCTTGACGTGGAGGAGTTTACATAGTTGGTGGAATTCAAACAGATGACCTCCAATTTTTGAGCAAGAAATCACCCAACATTGCCACCGATTGTGCCAACCCTTCTAAAGTCAGTAAAACGATATATATGCATATGCGTGTGGAGAAATCCAAATCCGTATACCATTTTATGTTGATAGCAGCTATTAACATGTCTGATGTTAATGACTTGAAATGGCTTAGGTGCAACGCAAATGATATTCCGTTTGAAGATTTGAAGGGATAGGTCTAAGTGGGGCGCTTCGGCTGTCACATGGTGGTGGTATTCGCAAATTGCCAAGACGGTTTAGCATGCAAATTGTTAACCGGCGAGTACTCGCTAGTTGCGCACTTCAGCTTTTAGCTGATCTTGCATCTCAGTAAGAGAAGATAAGTCATTTGTGTCCCTTGTCCCTTATACTAGTTCCGCAGGTAGTATGGCTTGAAATTGTCCCATTTGATTTGGAATCAACAAAAGCTCGGGATTTAAGGACACTTGGAGTATTTGTGGGGCGCATTCAGACGTAGACAGGCGATTGGTTATGTAGAATGATAGTCTGCATGGCTTCTTGTCATCTCAAACCATTGCAATTGGACGAATAACAGGAGAAATATTCTTACAATTTCGTTCATCCTATTTTCGATAAGCTTCATTTTATCCATGACATTCCTCTAAAGAAGTTAAACAAAATCAACAGAAAATTCACCCAAAAAAGTTGTCGGCGCAATAAGATGGGCATGCCAGAATTTTTTCCATCTCAAACTCATTGCAATTGGATGAATAATAGGAGACACGCTCTAACAACATGGTTCCTCCTATTTTCGAGAAGTTTCGTGTTATCCATGACATTCCTCTCAAAAATTTGCATAGAATAAAAAGAAAAGTTGGCCAAAAAAGTTGGAGTGACGGGATAGGCACGTTGAAGTTTTGCTATCTCAAACTTATTGCAACAGGACGAATAAGAGGAGCAGTGCTCTAGCAGCATGGTTCATCCTATTTTTGATAAGATTAGTGTTATCCAGGACATTACTCTAAAAAAATTATGCAAAATCAACAGAAAAATCCCAAAGCCACTAGGCAGGCTGTTGGCCAAGGAGTGGTTGGGATGCTAGATAGGGCCATATAGCTATGCTCTTTTTAGCATGCGTCTGGCCCTCGGCGCAACCTCAATTCATTTTCAAAGCTTATTTCGTATCATAGACTTGTGACTACTCTAAAGAGTTTTTTAGAGCCGTCATCCAAAAGAGAGAAGCATGTGAGACTCTTTTGTGATAATTCTTGTGGGTTCTAGTGCGTTTTAGGATTGGACAACAATTGAGTGTGAGCGTTTCGAGCAATTATTGTGATCTTTGGCAAATTATAGCAAACGAACTCTCAGATCTCTCCCCATGGGTATGCACACTACCAAACTATGTAAATCCGTTGTGTCTAGATTTTTCTTTTTCTGTAATTTATTTCTTACTTGAATGGAATCATTTGTTCACGATTTATGTTAGTCGTAACAGCCTCCATTGATCTTGATGGCTCCTAAATGACTGTCGAGACTTTGGCATCAGCTGTGTCCCATTGCCATATAGGAGTCACCGCTTCTAAATCTGGAGGAGTTGATGTTGAGGAAACTATCCCACTAAGAATTTTGATTCTGACAAAACTCGTTTTAAGAAGTCTAGTTAATGGAAGTATATCTTCCTTGCAGAAATCACGATGTGAAAAGAGTTGTGAATATCCCGCAACTGACGTTCAAACTCAAGGAAGAGTCGTCACCATAGTGCTTCTGAATGGTCAGAAGGAAGGTCTATGCCTGTGCCCCTAAAGGAATCAGAAGGAGGAGTCTGCGCTTGAGTAATTTAGATGAAGTGTTTGATTGCCTCAAATGGATTCAGATGGAGGACAGCATTGCCTAAGAACACCTCAAGAAGACTCGTGTGAGACGTCGACAGCAGGATCTTTAAGAGCTCAGATTCACAGTGAAATATCGAATCAAATTCAGAGACTTCACATGGTTTGAAAGCTATTTTTGAACGGATTCAGATTCTACAGCTGGACTAAGAAGACCCACGGTTGACATGAGCTCGATTGATTTTGGAAATTATGGGAAGTAAAAGGATTCGATCTACAGGATGATTGTCCATCTTTATTAGGACAAAATCCTTGATTGGATATTACCTTTCTTTCCTTATTTCTAGAAGATTCAACATCTCACGAAAATGAAAACTGAAGATTTAGTTGTATGGGCGACTGAATCAGAAGTTACCAGATTGCTTCTTCAATGGCTACCTAGCATCTTTCCAAGTTTATCTCGCTCAATCAAGGTTGATTGAAGATTGACGAGTGATCCCGTGGAGCACCTTGACAACGGCTAGTGGAAGGGGTATAAAAGGAGGGTGCTAGTATTCGTTCAAAGAAGATGCATAAAAAGAGAAATACGACGTGTAAGTGAGATATAGAAAAGACAAGCAAAACTGTTGAGAGAGTTACTTTTAACTTCTCGTGGAAATACTCTTGGGTGTGAGTTGAGAGAAGCTTATTGTAACCTTGCGATCATTATAGTGAAATCCAGCCAATCGGCTGTCATCGTGGGAGAGTGGACGTAGGCTTTCTATAGCCGAACCACTATAAATCTATATGCATATTTCTCCTTCTGAACTCCCTTACTTCGTGCATATTTGATTTGTTACTTAGCTTCTGCGCTTATTTGCAATTATAACTCAGAAATATTCAGAAGCACCTATTTACCCCCCCTCTAGGTGTTGTTGCTAGCCACATCAATTGGTATCAGAGCATGTTGCTCACTTTTGTGAAGTATTCTACTTCAGAGCTAACGATCTATCATGTCTAGCAACAACTTCTCAAGTTCTGGTGATTCATCGTTCCACAACAAACCACCGTACTTCGACGGAAAAGATTACAACATTTGGTGTAACAAGATGAAGTGGTTCATCAAAGCACTAGATGATCAAATGTGGGATGTAGTAACCAAAGGAGTGGTCCCTATCATTTCCGCAAATACGGAATCAGAAGAAAATCCAGCAACTCTTACAGACGCTGAAAGAGTCAAGAGACAAGGACTCGACTCTAAAGCTGTCCATTCACTTTTCTGTGCTCTATCCTCACCAATCTATAATCGTGTAGCAGAAGAAGTATCTGCGAAGGCGATATGGGACAGACTACATGTCACATATCAGGGCACTAATCGGGTTAAAGAGACTAAACTCAGTATACTACTGAGTGACTATGAAGCCTTTAAAATGAAACTTGACGAAACGATTGCTGAGATGATTGACAGGTTTCAAATTCTGGCTAGTGGTCTCGCACAACAAGGCGCTCCTGTGGCTGAACCAATGCAAGTCAGAAAGATCCTCCGAGGATTAAATAAAGAATGGAATTACATCAAGCCTTCCATTCAAGAATGCCAAACTATAAAACCACTATCCATCGACAAGTTAGTTGGAACTCTGCAATCATATGAGACAGAAAGGAACAACAACAAACCAGAGATTTCAAAAGGTAAGAAGTCTATTGCTCTTTCATCTAACTTTGATGATGAAATTTCAGATTCAGATGATGAAGATGAAGACAATGAAAAGCTCGCATTAATGGTTAAAAAGTTTAGAAAGATGGTCAAGAAAGGTAGATTCTTCAATGGAAAAGAAGACATTCAGAAGGAATGACCACAAACAATCTGGTCATGATAAACAGGAAAGCAAAGACATCATATGCTTTCGTTGCAAGAGAGTGGGACATATTAAACCCAAGTGTCCACTGCTGAAGAAGGACAAAGCCAAATTTGAAAAATACAAGAAGGCTTTGAAGGTAGAAACACTAAGTGATTCCGAAAAAAGCGACGAGGACTATGCAAACATATGTCTCATGGCAAATTCAGATTCAGACTCAGAATCAGATATGGAGGTAAATCTTTCTGAGCTACCTGATGATGTTTCTGAATATATATATATATATATATATATATGAGCTGTGCAAAAATTATAAAGAAGTTCTCAAAAAGATTTCGGTTTTGAAAAAGAAAAATCAATCTTTGAAACAGGAAAATATTTTACAAAAGGATAAAACAGTTATTTTTTAAAAAGATGCCATAATTTTGAAACAGCAAGATCTTTCTCAAAAAGATAAGATCGAATTTTTACAAAAGGAATTCCACCTTTTAAAGGAAAGTCACGATCATACTTTAAAAGAAAACGATTCTTTAAAGATCAAGATTGAAAACATTACTAAGAGATTTTCTTAAGGTTCTAGAAATCTGGAAAATATCATTTCCACTCAAATACCTTTTGGCAAAAAATCTAGTCTTGGTTTTGAAAAACAAGATAGTTTTGAAAACAATTTTTCAGATTCTGAAAACAGGTTAAAACATCGACCTACCAAATATGCATATCAACAACATTTTTCAAAGAAATTTACTAAATCATCACATCAGCCTTACAAGCAAAATTATTCACACAATCATTTCCAAAATCAGGTTGCAAAACCATATCAAACGCAGCATTCATATAGGAAATATACTAGACCTTCACAGAATTATTACAAGCCATATCATTCACAAAATCATTATAGATCATATCATAATTATGTTAGACGTCTTCATAACATGCCTAGAACTAACTATTCTCAGAGTGTTTACCAACCTTATTATCCGCAAAACTTCTATAGAAGGCATACAAGTCTACAATATCCTAACAAGCAATCAACAGAAAAATATTACTCTAGAAGTTGCTTAAACTGTGGTGGTAGAAATCATAGTAAAAATGAATGCATGTTTATATGGAAGCCTGTGAATAGATCTGCTTATACTAACTTCCATGGACCCCAGTAAATGAGGGTACCAAAACAAAGGTAAGATTATTTTTTCTTGCAGGTACCTCGAAAGGGAAATAAGAAATGGTTTCTGGATAGCGGGTGCTCAAGTCATATGACTGGTAATCCAGAAAACTTTTCTAAGTTATCCATGATTAGTGGCAGAAGTGTATCGTTTGGAGGTAAGAACAAAGGTAAGGTAATGGGTCAAGGAACAGTTAAGATTGGAAACCTCATTATTAACGATGTATCTTTCGTTAAAGGTTTAAAGTACAATTTGATATTGGTAAGTCAACTATGTGATTCTGGTTATAAAATCTGTTTTCAAGATATGAAATGTACAGGTATTAGCAGTGATAATAAACAGAGCTTTTTTGGATATCGGTATGGAAACATCTATCTTCTGGATGTTACATCTGAAGAAATTAAATGCCTCATCTCGGTCAAAAATGAATCTGATCTATGGCACAGAAAGCTTGGCCACATAAGTGTTAAGCATATTTCGAAATTATCATCCAAGAATCTGGTACGAGGGCTACCTCAAACAAAATTTGAAAAGCCAGATCTTTGCACTGCATGCACTCTGAGAAAATAGGTCAGAAGCACATTTAAGCCCATAAATCATGTTTCAACTAATCGTGTATTACAGTTGCTTCACATGGACCTCTTTGGACCAAACAAGATACTAAGTCTTAGAGGTAAGAAATATTGTATGGTTATTGTTGATGATTTCTCCAGATTTACATGGGTTATTTTCTTAGCTCACAAGAGTGATACATTTGCTACATTTGCAAAATTTTCAAAAAGGATTCAGAATGAAAAAAGTTTTATGATTTCTTGCATTAAAACCGATCACGGTGGAGAATTTGTAAACTAGGATTTCTCTAATTTCTGTGATGACGCTGGAATCAAACATACCTTTTCTACTCCTTACACACCTCAACAGAATGGGGTTGTTGAAAGGAAAAATCGTTCTTTACAAGAAATGGGTCGAACTCTTCTTATTGAAAGTAAAATTACATCTCATTTTTGGGCAGAAGCAGTTTTAACAGCTTGTTACATTCTGAATCGAGTTTCCTTAAGACCCTTCCTTGAAAAGACTCCTTATGAAATTTTCAAGGAAAGGAAACCCAATCTTTCATATTTTCATATATTTGGCAGTAAATGCTTTATATTGAAAAATGCTAATGATCGTGTTGGCAAGTTTGATGATAAGTCAGATGAAGGAATTTTCCTAGAATACTCAACAACCAGCAAAGCCTTTCGAGTCTACAACAAATCCTCTCGAACGGTAGAAGAATCAATGAATGTCAAATTCGCAGAATGCAGTCAGAAGGAAAGAGATAAGGAAGAAGCTATTCAAACGTCATCTATATATCTCAACCCAAAAGAAGTTAATGGTTTAGGAGATATTCAGATTCATGAACCCGAAGCAACCACTTCTTCAGATCAAGGAAAAAGGCAGAACGACCCTATCACTTCGCAAGAAGATGAAAGATTCAACACAAACTGGAAGCATAATTCAAGTCATCCAAAGGATCTCATTATAGGTAACTTGAATGAAGGTATAAGAACCAGATCGAAAATAAGAGAGCTATCAGGGAACTTCGCACTAGTATTTGAATTGGAGCCAAAAAGTGTCGAAGAAGCTTTAATTGATGAAAGCTGGATAAATGCAATCCAAGAAGAGCTCCAGCAATTCAAGATCAACAACGTTTGGAAATTAGTGTCAAGACCCAAAGACAGACCTGTCATCGGCACAAAATGGGTTTTTAGAAACAAACTGGACGATAACGGAAAAGTAATTAGAAACAAGGCAAGACTAGTTGCAAAAGGGTACTCCCAAGAAGAAGGGATAGATTACGATGAGACATATGCACCGGTTGCCAGATTAGAAGCCATCAGACTACTTCTCGCGCATGCTTGTTACAACGATTTTAAGTTGTTTCATATGGACGTAAAGAGTGCCTTCTTAAATGGCTACATCAAGGAAGAAGTTTACGTTAAACAACCACCAGGGTTCGAAGAACCAAGAGGAAAAGATCTAGTTTATATACTGAACAAAGCACTATATGGATTAAAACAAGCTCCTCGTGCCTGGTATGAAAGGTTAAGTAACTTTCTTTATCAAAAGAAGTTCACAAAAGGCACAGTTGACACTACTCTGTTTATTCAGAAGTAGGGTAAAGACTTTCTGATTGTTCAGATTTATGTTGATGACATAATATTTGGTTCATCTAATGAATCTCTGTGTAAGAATTTCTCCAAAGCTATGCAGGATGAATTCGAAATGAGCATGATTGGGAGAATTAAAGTTCTTTCTCGGACTTTAGATTCATCAATCTGAGAAAGGGATTTTTATCCATCAAAAGAAATATGCTCTTGAAATAGTAAAGAAGTTTTGATTTCAGAATAGCAAAAAGATGGAAACTCCCATGGCCCATTCATCAAAATTGGACAAGGATGAAGATGGAAAGGAAGTGGATCAGAAGCTATATCGCAGCATGATTGGCTCGCTTCTATATGTTACGGCATCAAGGCTTGATATTTTGTATAGTATATGTTTATGTGTAAGATTTCAATCCAGTCCCAGGGAATCGCATCTCTCGGCTCTGAAAAGAATCATCAAATACATTGGAACTTATCCAAATCTCGGACTATTGTACTCAAAAGAATCAACTTTTGTGCTAAAAGGATATTCAGATGCAGACTTAGCAGGTTGCAAAGTTGATAGAAAAAGCACTTCTGGAACGTGTCAATTAATGGGAGATATGTTAATCTCATGGTTTTCTAAGAAGCAAAGCACCGTGGCTCTATCAACAGCAGAGGCAGAATATGTATCTCTTGGAAGCTGTTATGCTCAGATTCTATGGTTGAAGCAGCAACTAAGGGATTATGGAATTGAAGCTTCAAATGTTGCAATTCTTTGTGACAACACAAGCGCAATCAATCTCACCAAGAATCCAATACTCCACTCGAGAGCGAAGCACATTGAGATAAAGCATCACTTCATACGAGATCATGTTTAGAACCAGGAGGTTCATATTCATCATGTGGACACGAAGAATCAACTCGCAGACATTTTTACCAAACCACTTGATAAGTTAAGTTTTAATTTTATTCGTGATAGATTATCAATCACTAACCCCTTTTGTTGAGATCTATAAGAAACAGGAAACTATCAAGACCAAGTTATCTCAGGGACTAGGTCTTCAGACGCAACTTGAAAGGTTAGCTAAATTTTTCAGATTCAGAAGCAGATTATATGAAACTTCGGGAGCAAGGTTTCAAATTACTCAAAATTTCAAGTAAGTAATTTTATTTGATTGACAGAATCTAAGACAAAAGGTACGTTCTCTAATTTCATTCTATTTATACGACCTTGATTGATATAATATATTCATTCAAATATTTTCGCAACATTTCTGATTCTGTTGCCAAAAATACCGTTATTATATGTTGCCTTATAAATATTGAATTCTCTTCTTTTGAAAAACCCTAAACCCTTCCGAGTTTTTCACAAGTTCTTTCGCTCTCAAAAGACCTCATCTTTTCTTCATCACATTCCTCTTTCTAAATGGCTCTAAAATCATCCTCGACGGCGAAAAAGACATCAGGTCCACTATCTAAACAGGCTGAAGGATCACGGAGAGTTGGGAAGCGACCACGAGTTTCAGAATCATCTATGACAATGAAGACAAGAGAGTATTTCGATGAGAAAGTCGAGACGGCTCATCGTATCAAGCACCTCTACGACAATCTGAAAGCAAGAGATGGTGCGTACACCAGTGTCAGTAAGTTTCTGGACACTTACCGTTTTTCTAGTGAAGAAGAATACTTAGAATGCTTGAATAAGCCTTTGAGAACTGTCATTCCGGGCGATGATGACACCCTGTTTATGGCAATGAAAAAGGGAAAAAGGGAAGTGGTCCCTGAAAGATCAGTCACGAAAATGACATCTCCTAAAGGGAATGTGCCTAAGGAATCGGCTGAGAAAGGAAACGAAGAAGAGTCAAAAGATAATGATGAGTATTTGTATAAAAACTTTGCGAAATTTAAAACTGTTTTGGTCAGGAGAGAAGGATATACTGATCAATTCTTTGTGAATTCGGATCACAAGGACAGATTTGAGACTCTTAAAGAGAGAGGTATTATGCCTCACAGGGTTTTTGACCTTGGTTATTTGGAGTCTGTCGGAATCCCTCTGAAGGTGCATCTGAAAAAATGTAAACTGGATTATTTCGTGGAGAGAAAGGCTCCTGTTTATCCTGACTTGGTTGCCTACTTCTACTCTACATTGTACTTCTTTAATGCAAATTCTCTGTATTACAAGATAGGTGATAAACTTTGTTATCTGAGGGATAATGAATTGGCTCATATAATAGGGGTCAAATACATAGAGTTTACTCCTATCAATATCCAGCCAAAGGAGGCTTTTGCATATCTGACAGGGAAAGAAAACTTCTCCAAAGATTCCAAGGCACATATTGCCTATGATGATTTTCCCTTGAAGTACATCATGATGCACAAGATTGTGATCGAGTCACTTCGACCTAAAGCATCATCAAAGACTAACACCTCAAGATTCGAGGCTAAGTTGATGTGGGCACTGTTGACAGGATACAAGTTTAGTCTTGCACATGTAGTCATACTGCATATGTATAGGACTGTGCAAAAGACAAAAGGTCAACTGCCGTATGCAGCTCTCATCCATGACATCTTCAGATACCACAATCAAATCCTGCCTAAACCTCTTACAGAGTCAAAAGTTCCAGTAAAAACTAGTGGAGCTGAAATGCTTCAGAAGATGGGTTTCAGGCTGAAAGATGGGAAGTGGTACAACAAGTAAAGAGTAGTACCAGTGGATTTTGAGCAGGATGAGAGATCAGCCAAGAGGAGGAAAGTTATGGCAACAAAGGGAAAGGAGAAGACAATTCAGAGCAGCAGCTCTGAATTTGACAAAGAGGAAACACCCCCTGCATCACCAAAGAAGACGAGGAAGTTGACCCTTCCGAAGGAATCAGGGTCTACTAAGACAAGAACAAAATCTTAGAAGGAGAAGAAGAAGAAACTTGCAGCAGAGGAACCTTCAACTGCTGAGGAACGAATTCATATGGAGGTTGAACAAGAGGAACCTCGTTCAGAAGCTACCCCTGTACCTCGTGCACAACCTCAGGGGGAGGTTCTGGAAATAACTGAAGGAGTGCCTGAAGAAGATGAAGAAGCACTCTTTGAAAGGCAGATAGAAGCTGCAAGAGTTCTAAGTCTTCTCGATGCACGACCAGAAGAGGACTTACCAATTATTCTTCAGGAAGAGGTTCTTGTCAAGAGTATTTTCTCAAGGCTCTTCAGAGACTTAGAGCCAGAAAAAATTAAGGCGACGTCATCATCTCAACCTTCAGAACTAACGGCTGAAGCACAGCATTCTGAACCTTTAGCTGAAGCACAGCCTTCAGATCAAACTATTGGAGGACAGACAGCTGGAGAACAGATTTCAGAAGAAACAGCTAAAGAACAACCAGCTGAGGAACAATCAGTTGAAGAACATGATTCAGAACCAC
Source organism: Psidium guajava (assembly GCA_016432845.1). NCBI lineage: Eukaryota > Viridiplantae > Streptophyta > Magnoliopsida > Myrtales > Myrtaceae > Psidium > Psidium guajava. The sequence continues at coordinate 31,053,694 of CM028228.1, forward strand.
CAATTGAGAAATAGTCTTCCGATCCAACAGTTGAGGAACAACCAGGTGAAGAATAGGCTTCAGAACATTCAGTTGACGAACAGGCCTCAGAACCACCAACAGCTGATGTACAGCCTTCAGAATCAACAGCTTAAGAACAGTCACAGCCATCTGAATCTCAACCAGAAAATGCTTCAGAACCTGTCATTACTCATCCAGAATCTGACAGTCTCTTACTTCAAATTCAGCAAGATGTTCAGAATCTGCGAACAGAGGTTAGGGATGAAGCTAGATTCAGACAGGAGAACAGAGAACAGATACAGGCATTCGAGGCTAAGGTCGAGGCTAAACTGGCTACATTGGAAGATTTGGTCAAGAAAACTTGTAGTTTGCTTTGCGCCAAGATAGATGATCTGGACAGTTTCACTATTATCAGATCCAAGAAAAGCAGACCTCAAGATGAAGCCAAAGAGCATGATGACGAGCCAACTCATTCTTAATTCATTTTCTTTAAACATTGTTCATGTCTATTGATTTTGATATATCAACATCATTTATTCAGCATATTGTTTTTATATTTCTCCTTTTGTTGATGACAAAAAGGGGGAGAAAGTATGAATTGTTTGCAGGTGGTACTATAAACGTGTGCAGGTGGCTAAACTTATAATAATGTACAACCGCAGCTGATACGGTGATATCTTTTTCAGAAGCATAATACAGTGATATCTTTTCAGAAGCATATATATCACTCACCGTGTTGCACTTACTCGAAAAGTTTTTTTTATCCACCTTTATCATTAAAAGATTCTTATAATTTAATTGTTTCATTTCAAAGAATCTTTCGTGCTTAAACTAAATTATTTTACTTTACCATTGCTTTAAATCGAAGGAGTTTTGTCTTCATCAAAAAGGGGGAGATTGTTGAGGAAACTATCCCACTAAGAATTTTGATTTTGACAAAACTCGTTTTAAGAAGTCTAGTTAATGGAAGTATATCTTCCTTCCCGCAACAGGCGTTTAGACTCAAGGAAGAGTCGTCACCATAGTTTCTGAATGGTCAGAAGGAAGGTCTATGCTTGTGCCCCTAAAGGAATCAGAAGGAGGAGTCTGCGTCTGAGTAATTCAGATGAAGTGTTTGACTGCCTCAAATGGATTCAGATGGAGGACAGCATTGCCTTGGAAGACCTCAAGAAGACTCGTGTGAGACGTTGACAGCAGGATCTTTAAGAGCTCAGATTCACTGTGAAATATCGAATCAGATTTAGAGACTTCACATGGTTTGAAAGCTGTTTCTGAACGGATTCAAATTTTGCAGCTGGACTAAGAAGACCCATGATTGACATGAGCTCGATTGATTTCGGAAATTACGGGAAGTAAAAGGATTTGATCTACAGGATGATTGTCCATCTTTATTAGGATAAAATCCTTGATTGGATATTACCTTTCTTTCCTTTATTCTAGAAGATTCAACATCTCACGAAAATGAAAACTGAAGATTTAGTTGTATGGGCGACTGAATTAGAAGTTACCAGATTGCTTCTTCAATGGCTACCTAGCATCTTTCCAAGTTTATCTCGCTCAATCAAGGTTGATTGAAGATTGACGAGTGATCCCGTGGAGCACCTTGACAACGGCTAGTTCGAGATGGAAGGGGTATAACAGGAGGGTGCTAGTATTCGTTCAAAGAAGATGCATAAAAAGAGAAATACGACGTGTAAGTGAGATATAGAAAAGACGAGCAAAACTGTTGAGAGAGTTACTTTTAACTTCTCGTGGAAATACTCTTGGGTGTGAGTTGAGAGAAGCTTATTGTAACCTTGCGATCATTATAGTGAAATCTAGCCAATCGGCTATCATCGTGGGAGAGTGGACGTAGGCTTTCTATAGCCGAACCACTATAAATCTGTGTGCACATTTCTCTTTCTGAAGTCCTTTACTTCGTGCATATTTGATTTGTTACTTAGCTTCTGCACTTATTTGCAATTATCTCAGAAATATTCAGAAGCACCTACTCACCCTCCCTCTAGGTGTCGTTGCTAGCCACATCAGTTGACACCTCTATGGAGGCATCTCCTCCAGAGATGGTGTCCCATTGTTGGCGGCGGAGAAGCTCAACATTTCATTGACTTCCGATGAGCTCTATGCCAGAGATGATTTGAGAGAGAGAGAGAGAGAGAGAGAGAGAGAGAGAGAGAGAGAGAGAGAGAGAGAGAGAAGGGTGACAATACGAGGGGATGTGGGGTAGTAGAGAAGGATCGTAAAAGAAGGATTGTAAAAGCTATGCTTATCCAAATGGACTGCTGAGACGTAACTCAAAAGAAGGATTGTAAAAGCCATGCTTATCCAAATGGATGTTTCAAAAAACAATCTTAATTTTCTCTTCTTGGTGTATGTTGGCATGATAATGGACAATTGGTACGTTTCAAGCGTCTGTTAACATGGATGAAGTCAAACAAAAGTTCCCATAAATTAAGGAAGAAAAGAAAGGCATGCAAATAAAGTCCTTTGGAAAAGTAACCAAGGTACCTCCAACCTTGCATTCAGTTAAAATCCTTTGGAGAGTTTTGAAGATGCAATTGCATCTCCTTGAGTAGAAAAAGTAACAAACATCATTTGCATTTGGCCAAACCCCTTCTAGATTCTGATGCAAATGGGGATCATATATTGAGCCCTCAATATGCCTGCATGGAGGGTAAGTATGACAAGACAAGGCTTTGTTCTTGATGGCAATTAAAGTCAAAACTACGTAAAATTTTGGGGAGGGGGGGAGGGGGAGAGAGAGAGAGAGAGAGAATGAGAGAATCTTGTGCCCCATTCTCTATGTTGGAGCTAGCTTTATCACCTAAAGGGGTGAATAGTTGATTATTAAGAATTTTAATAACTAATGCGAAATTTAAATAGATAAGCTCAGAATTTCGTTCAGATGATGCTAATAGTAATATCTCAAATACCCTCAAATGTACCCTGTGCACTGATCTACTTTCATAGATATATATATACAGAGAGATTAAGAGAAGAAGAATGTGCATAGAGAATTTATAGTGATTTAGCTTTGTTTGAGCCTACGTCCATTTCTTCACGCTGGCAGCCAATCAGTTGGATTTGACTAGTAAATAACTTAGAGGTTACAACTTGGTGAATAGACTTCTCCTATAACACTCTTACATTTGTATCTTCTCCTCTAAGTATCATAGTGTTGGATCAAAAGTATATGAAGGATAGGAAGCTTTCTTGTTCTTGAAATTTTGAATTCTTTTCTCTCGTGTTGGCTCTTTAGTCTTGAGGTCTCCTTTTATACTCCTCCATCCCAATTTCCAGTTGCAAGATCTCTAGAAGATCGCTCTCCAAACTTCCTTGCTTGGATGAGATTATATACAAAGAATTTCGTAATTGTTGAGGTTGACAAAAGAAAGAATCCCATTTGGATCAAATCGCATATACAATCGGGGATCTTGGATTTCCATAAACAGATTACTTCATTAGATGAGTCATCCTTGTCTCCTTTAATCCATGTCATTGATTGATCTTCATGATTGAGAGTCTCCAAGCATGAATCCATTTTGATTGCTAGCTGTTGTGACAATGTAATATGTTAATTAAATCATCTTGAAATAGATCTCTTGATAATTTAGTCATTGCTCGGGAAATACTTCCTTAGAGCTTGACCTACGTAACAACGTTTGAGCTTCCTACCCAATTGTCTGAGCTTCTCACACAATGCCTTAGCTTCTTGCTCAACATATGAGCTTCAAGTAGCGTATGAGTCCCTCAAGACATCGTCTGAGCCTATCTTGCTAGATTCAATCCTATGTATCCCACACCTCTAGATTATTTGTAAGATAATTATTTCAATACATTAACTCAAATATAAGAGATCATAGATTGCTTTGTCAACTTCAAAACAACTTAAGGGTTTTTCTCAACAATCTCTACCTTTTTTATTATGACAAAACCATCCAAACAAATATACCAATTGTTGTATAAAAATTGTGAGCAACATAATGATTTGTCACTCAAGGAAATTTTGCTAAAAAATGACATATCATGTAATACCCTCATACCCTTCGCATTTATGCACAAAGGACAAGAAATTTGAATGGGATTTGACCCCTTTTCTTTTGATTTTCCCTCCCTCATTTTTTTCGGCCAAATAGGCCCTGCTCCCCCTCCCCTCTTGTCCTTTTTGGTGGGATAAACCCCACTTTTCTTCTCTTTGACTTTTCCCTCCCTTCCTCTCTCTCTCTCTCTCTCTCTCTCTCTCTCTCTCTCTATTTTTCCCCCTCATTTTGCCATGCGCACCCCCCCAAAATAGCTCTTTGCCCTCCCATCATTTCCTCTCTCTTTCCAAGGGTACTTCCCTCATTTTACTGTAGTTTGGGGAAAAGTTTTTTCCTTTTTCATTTTTTTACAGCTAGTTTTCTTCCTCTTCTTTTACATTTTTTTTCTTTTCTCCTTCGCCAACCTCTTTCACCATTGCCTCCTCCTCTTCCACCTCGCTGCACTACTGCCAGCTCGCCTCTGCCAACGTCGTGTGCATTGTTACTGTGTCTTTTGCCTCACACCAACTTTGCCGTTGCTACTGCATCGTCCGCCTCGCACCAACTTCGTCGTCGCTTGGTCAAGCTCATTGGCCATTCAAGCTCGCGAGCCTGCGGCTTAGCTCGCTTGACCTCTTCTTCTTTCCTTTTCCTTCTCGGCTCCAACTTTGCCACGCTAAGCTGTCGGCTCCAACTTTGCCGTCGCTTGCTCCAGCTTGCATCGCATCATCACTGTAACATCCCGAATTTCATATGTTTATGTTGAAATAATATTAGATTTTTGAAGATTAAGAGACAAAAATTGTGACATCCTGAGTTTCAATCCCTTTTTCCGTAACTTGAATACAGAATGGTTATTTCATGGAGGTACTATAAATGAATCTCATTCAGAGATGGCCACTATGAAATGACCAACCAAAGGGGAAAAGCTAGCTAGGAATATAAGCACGTGGACTAAATGGTCGATATGCGTAACTCCTAAAAGCCGCCCGATAGTTTGAAAATTGATTTAAAACTGTCGTCTTATGAATGAGGCCGCAAATTGAGTTTGGAAATAGAACAATCGATCTCAAGAGTGTTACGGAGGTTGAAATTGGATATCGCCTCGAAAGGTGTGAATTGGCAGTTTGGCATTGGAATGCCTAGAGAAAAGGAAAAAATTGAAAATTGCCATCTTGCCTCTGGTTTGTGCTAGAATTCATGGCTAGAGAGTGTTAGTAATTTTAGCGAGACTAGAAAAATTGTTCGGTGGTATTTCGAGTTATTTCCAGACCACGGTTAAGCCAAATCAGCACCGATTGAGCCCTTACCAGTCTTGAAATTTCACGAATTCTGAGAAATGTCTCGTCGGTCATCTTTTTGATCAATTTGACTAGTTTGATCGAAAATAATTGATGCCCAAGCTTTATCAGTCTAAATTTTACTGAAAGTCCAAAAATCAATCCATTCGTTCAGCTTTATATCGCTTTCGATGAACAGTCACCGGCAATAATTATCCTTAAGATATTAATTGGTCAAAACACTCTTTCTCCCCCATAATTACCATCAGATTCTCTCTCCTCTCTCTCTAAATTTTCGGATCTTTCTCTCTCGGCTCCAGATTTTTGCTGCTAACTTCAACCAAGGTGATTTTTTGTGATTATACGATCGTTGGATTTTTGTGATTTTTTAATATATCGTAGTCCTATCCAAGGTGAGTTCATGGAACTTTGAATCACTTCGATCCGAGGTCATTTGACCTTTCAAATATGCTTTTCTATTTTAGTCGACGAACTTGTTTTTTGTTTCCCGAATTTGACATATAGCTCATGTTGATATATGTTTACCCCAACGACCCCTAGAGTTCATTTTCATGTGAAAATATTGATTTTCAGCTTGTGAACCACCCCGTTCAGCCCTTGAACAGCTTTGATTTCCTTGGGTTTTGCCGCATTCCGCCGCTACCGTCGTGCTCCACTGATCGCCGTCGGGCCGGAATCAACCTCATCAAGGTAAGCCAACCCCCTAAACCTCGAGTAGGATGTTAGATGATTCTTGGATAGACTCTAGGGTGCGATCCGAGGTAGATCGGTATAGAAAAATTAACTGATTTGACGATTTTTGTGGAAACCGATTCTGTGTACATACTCTGTGCATTGATCACACCCGATGTAGTACTGTTATTGTCGAGTATAGGCTGTCCATGGGTGTTGATGATGGTCCGGTGAGGTTTGAATACTGAAAAATGAGATTTTGGAATGTTTTGGGCGAAATCGATTTTATGTACATGCTCTGTGCACTATTCACGCCTGATGTGATACTATTCATGTCGATTTTAGGCTGTCCATCGGTGTCGATGATGGTCCGGTGAGGTTTGAAAATCGAAAAATGAGATTTTGGAACGTTTTGGGTGAAATCGGGCACTAGCGATTTTCTGTGGTATGGTTCACGACACCTTAAGTACTGTTTACGAGCCTAGAATACTATTCACATGCTGTCTATTTGTATTTAGGGTCAATTATCGAAATATCGTTGACCTAAAATGCATATTTTAGTACGAAAAGGGCACGGACCTGATGCGTACGATACGCTGGCCGGACCTGATGCGTTTAACGTGGGTTAAGTTGGCTAGAAAGCCGAGACTGGAATTTGAGCATGGAATGTGCACACATTTGCATTGTTGATCTCTATGTAGATATGAATTATTGACGTGCTTGATTATTTCGATGATGAGCCATTTCTCGTTTGCCTTTGTTTCTGTTTCCTTGACCCGAGCATCTAGGAGAGCATATTAGAGTTGGATCTGAGGGTATGTAATATCTTAAGTGAGATTAGAGGTGAGCTTACTGAGACGTATTCTCGTGGTGATTTTCCTCATCTTTCAGACCCTAGGACATAAGCATGGTAGGGATATCACAAGATTTGATACCCAGGTGGCGGAGTACCTAGTTGGCAAGGATAATTGATGTTTAATCGGTGGTTACTGATGAATGTGGTCGCTCTGGGTTGTTCGTTGTTGTTAATCTTTGCAAAGCTGATATTTATGTGTAATATGGAGCTGAGATTATGTATATATATATGAGGTGTTATGGTTGTGCTGGTCCTTGCTCATTCGTTTTCAGGGGTAATGTATTGCTTCCGCTAGCATTTATTTAGATATTAAGATTTCTGGGTCGGTGACAGTCTTGGAATGTTGCATGTATCGACCGTCGTCGTGTAGATGTTGCGCGCTTGTGGAGGTTTGGGGCATGATAATCACCTCCAGTTATCCTAGCCATGCTCATCGCCATTTTCACCGCGCTGAGCTATTGCTGCCCCTGCTTGCTGTAGTCTAGCTGCCGTCGCCGCTCCTCCGGCTCTACCCAATGCCTTATTGTCGAGCTACTCACCATTAGTTCGCCACCTCCAGTTTGCGTCGTTGTCGTTGTCCGTCGCTTGCCAACTGTCGGACACCGCTACCGTCAGCAATCATCACCGTTGTCCTCAACTGAGCCATCTCGACAAGCCATCGGAGCTCCGCTGCAACCAACCACTGTCGCAACTCGTGAACCACCTCCGTCGAGTCCCCTCTTCATCCTCATCGCAAGTCGTTCAGCCCTCCAAGAGTCGCCATGCTGTCACTACCATTTGCCGCAGCCCATCACCATCGCTTCCCGCTGGCGGCCGCCGTTCCCCGCTACCGCCGTCACCGTCCGCTGCCTCCACCGGTTAGATTATTCTGCGTTCGTACGTCGTTGCCAATGTCATTGTGAGTTAGCCTCTAACTCTCGACTAAGATGATAATTACGTTCGGGACTTAATTAATTAGTTAATTAGTTTTAATTAGACATTCAAGTAGTCTAATTGTGGCCGGATTAGCTAGCGACAGGGTTTAAGTTAAATGGCCATGATTAAATAAGTTAGACCGAGTAGCAAGGTGGTTTGTGGCTAGCTAGAAGTTAGATTGACTGAAATTTGTGATCGTGAGCAAGTGATTAGCTAGAGCTGAGTGACCAATGAATGTTTGACTGATTGGTTGGTAGTTAGAGTAGCCATTGATGTTTAGCTCAAATCATCGAGCATATTATATTATTATTATTACTAATGCTTGAGGTCGTGATTGAGATTTGATCGTTGAATGTTGGAATGGTTTATGTTTGATCGAATAAGGGTTTGGTTATTCATCTCCAGATATAAAATGTGAATTGGGGGGGTTATATAAATTCGTGTGTGTGGTTATATAATGGGTTTTTAAATTCGTGCCAGTCGTACAATCCGTCCTAGTTGTACGATTTCCCCCCAGTAGTTCCATGTTGTGCCAGTCGTACGAATCTTACGGACTATCAGAGATCGTTATCGAAAATAAAGGACGACACTTGGCCATGCCAGAAGATACTGCCAGATGTAGTGTTTATTCACACCAGTTGTGTGAAATAAACCCTATGACCGTTAATAATTGGATTGTAAGAGGAGCTTGAGATTTGCTATCATTTTATGAGATTCTAGTTGTTATCTAGACTATGTCAATGTTATTTTCGGCCAAACTTGTTTGTAAGTGATCGCCTGATATTTTTGTGAGGTATTGCTATTTGAAATGCGTAGGTGAATTATCGCATTAACCGAGCTTAGGTGCCGATTCACTAAAATTTATTTTTCACCTCGTTGTAGTTACCATTTTCAGGTCCGAAGTGATGCAAAGGCCCGTTCGATTTGAAGTACCTACCGACCAGTAATTTTATATCGTATGCCATTCGATTCCAGGCACGAATGGGGTTTGGGAACAGCACGACACGATAATCTGGGTCGACGAGGTATTTGACTACTTGGTAGCTCATCTCTTCAAGGCCTAGTTCATGCGTGTCGATGACGTTCTCCACGGCCCAGTTTGTGGATTTGAGGGGCCACCCAACCCAACCCCTTACATCCCTTACTAGGACCCGACAGACCTCAACACACCTGATGGGGAGATAGTAGGCCCCAAGTTTGACATCGAGGTTGATCCCTCCGTAAAGTCCGATATGTCCATTAAGACTAACCCCTTTGAGGCCTCGATGACGTCCTCATGTCTCCCTAGTTATAGGAGTATGGTAGTCCCTTTTGATTTTGTTGAAGATGATGGACGAGGATGGAGTAGCCCCTCTTTTGGAGTAGATGAGCAGCTAACCTTTCCCAACCCACCTATCTTTTACTAGTCTTAGGGAGCTGTCCCGAATAATGGGTTATAGTTATGCCGTATAGCTCTGTAGAATTAACGATCCTATACTTTTATTGTTATATTTCATTGGGTCATTATTTTTTCTGACCTAAGACGTTTTGGTAGGGATGGCACGTGCTTGAGATTCAGGGCGTGATAACTTCCTTGTGGAATCTGCAGAGATATAAGTTTTTGAGGAATTTCTATATGTAGATACTCAAAGATCTTGGTGATCAACGAGCCATATGGTAGCTATCTCTTATTCTTCTTGACAGTTCTGCGCATATGTAGGAAGATCATGTATAGGAGAGAGAAATATTTTCCATTGAGAATGGTCCATATGATTTTGGCCTCATAATGAGAGACATCAGTTTTGGGGAAACCTTTGGTCCTAAGGTAGTTGATGACTACCTTATGTAGAATGATTTCTTAGAGAGGAAAGTGGTGGTGTTCAAATGAGCTTTGTTTGCTCTAGAGAGGTTTGGATTTTTAGAGAGTTCTCTATAGATAACATTTTCTAAGGTGGGAATAGGAGTGAAAGTGGACATCTTAGAACTTAGAATTTTTGCAAGTGCTACAGAACTCAGAGTGATGTTTTATCCAAAGAATGAGAACTAAATGGTATCTCTAGAGATCATGGAGAAGTTGGACTAAAAGTAGACAGTCAACTAATGTAACATATAGTATTTAGAGAATAGAGAGTTTGCAAGTGCAAATTAAAAAGCAAATTTAGGATCTACAAATCATTTTTTTGAAAGTACTTAAAGCCAACTAGTCTATTAGCCATAGAATTTTTGGTAAGCAGAGAATTGAAATATTTTTTATGCTCCTTGAATCTGAAAATCCTATCTGCCTTACCCTTTTTTCACTAAGATCTTTATCACCATACCCTTAAAGTGAGTATAGATCACCTCATCATCATCCTTCCTCAGATGATCACTAATCACTATAGACTTCTCTTTCACCATTATCTCCTTCATATTGTGCTTTCTTTGCCCTTGAAGGTTCACCAACCTTCTCCTTTCCCTTTCTAGAGGGCTTAGATGATTTGGGCATAGTTTTTTCAAATTTTGTCCCCACTTTTACTGCCTTCCTAATCTCCTTATGAGTCAACAAAGAATCAAATCCCTGCATTTTCCCTTCATCTCGAAATCCATGCATTGTCACGAGCTCCTTAATATCCTTCTCAGATCTACTGTATATCATCACACCATGAATTAAATTGGTGATTCTTCTTGCTAGTTTAATCCTGGTATCTACAAGAAAGGCAGCCATTTCGACAGCAGTATGTGCCTCTTTAGAGAGTTGATCCTTGATCTCCTACATCTTTTTGGCTTTGACCATTGTATAAGTCTCAACTTCTAAGGCTTCAACAATAGAGATTGCACCAATAGGTACAATCTGAGGGCACTGCTCATCTCCTTAGGTCTCTAATCTCCCCTTTCTTCGTCTAAAGAGATTATACTTGATGGGAGTGCCAGTTGGAGCCCTAGGTCCTCACATCTTCAATCTACTTGATTGTCGAGAACTACTAGAGGGTTTCTTCACGGTGGAGGAGTTCTTGTGGTGCCATTGAAGAGTTGAGGGATTTGAGAGATTGGAAGTTTGGAAGTGAAATCGTAGAGAGAATTTTGGGAATTTTTTTTTTCGAGAGAGGATTTCTAAGTGAGGAGTAAGAATTGAATCTTCGTGCGAGTGTTTTTAAATCATGGGTGACGTTTTAGTGGCAAAATTTTATTTTAACCAAAATAAGAAATTGCTCTTGATAGTTAAGAGATTTGAGATGTGATTTCGAAAAATAAAATATTTGAAAAGATGTGAAAAGTTATTTTCGAAAACATAATATTCAATCAATTCAATTAGGATAGACACAACAATCATAATATTTCATGGATTATTAAAAAGATTGAGAATGTGCATACCTCAATTGTTGCAAAAAATAACTACTTACACGCTAAAAGTTTGAATGATCAAACTATGTGAGTATTGTTCAGATGATAACCTCCTGAAATGATGCTTTTACTTCAAAGGTTCTATTTAAGCATTTGTACTTCTCAAATGATGTCTATTCAGATGATACTTTGGCCTTTCGAAGTTAATGTCGTCCTTAGATGTTGAGCAAGTTCTGAGCCTTTCCTTTGAACTTTCTCAAATGTTACATTTTGCTCAGAAACATATTTAACTTGTCTTGAGGACAACTCAAGTATGCATAATAACAATACACAATTCTTGTTAAATATATTCAAAAGTATTCCTATTAAGGGGCTTTGTGAATATATCAGCTAATTGATGCTTCGAATCAACAAATTGAATATTAGCATGGCTATTATGTACATGTTTACGATTGACATGGTGCTTAATTTTAATATGCTTAGCTAAAAAGTGCAAAATTGGATTCTTAGTGAGATTGATTGCATTGGTGTTATCACACTTGATTTTCACGTTTGAGGCTTCAACACCAAAGTCCCTCGGTTGTTACTTTATCCACAAGATTTGAGCACAGTAACTCCCTAAGATGACATATCCAATTTCTGCGGTTGATAGTGTGTTGACACCTAAATTTTGACTTTTTAAAATTCATTCACTTAAGTACATAAAAAAATGAGAATTTGTTCTCACCAAAAATTAATTTTTTCATGCATTGCATATTTAATTTTTTGTCAGTCATGCATTTTATTATGGCTAACGACGGAGGATTTGAGCTTAAATTGACAAACGATTGGACTGAGTGTGAGGGAGGTGTGCCGAAAGGCTTATGAAGTTTTGAACTTAAAATAAAGTTTTCCACAGGGACTGAATTGCAAATACATAAAACTTTAGGGACTGAATTGCAAATACAAAAAACTTCAGGGGCTGAATTGTAAATACATAAAATTTTAGGGATTGTTCTGCAAAGAAGAGTTAGTGGAGAAATTAGAAAGGAAGATGGAGAATGAGAGATATAGAAGGGAAGATGGAGAAATTAGAAGAGGAGATGGAGAATGGAAGATGGTGGATTTAGAAGGGAAGATGAAGAATTAGAATGGAAGATAAAAATAAAAATGGAAGATGAAGATGAAGAAAGGGAGATGGAAGAATTGTCTATAAAAGAGGAGGAGAAGAGATTTTGAGAGGAGGAGAAAAAAAGTTCGGAGAGATTTCAAGAAGAATGGAGAGAAACTTGAAAGAGAAAACATTTTGCGAGAGAAAAATTTAGGAAAACAATTTGGAGAGAAAAAAGGAGAGTTCAAGAATGGGGCAATCCTTCTCAGCCGCGGGAGGATCATCATCTGCGCTCGAATCGGTGCTCAAATTCGCCGCCGTGGAAAAAGCCTTGGCGACGCGACGAATTCATCTCCAATAAGCTCTAGGCGCATCAGCATGTGCAATTATTTGGTAACTCAATTTTTCATGTTTAGATGATGAAATCTCGAAAACAAATATATCGAACATTCGTACATGACTTCGAGATCTTCGATTTGATATATTATGGCGTGAAAATGGAGAGCAGAAATCTGGAAATATGGTGATCAGAACCTGAGATGGAATTTTTCTGATCTGACCTTTCACGCTAAATGATTTTCCATGGGTTATTCTAGACTTCGTTTCATAAAGACCTCTCATGACATTTGTTCATAAGATCTTAATGCGTAACATATAAAAAATACAAAAATATTCATGCCTATTTCATATTTTTAATGCATTTAATGAAATCATGCAATTCTGTTGACGTCCTTGAGTCTGAGTGTTTTTCTGTGCGTGGTCATATTGATTTATAGTTATCTCATATTTAGAGTCTTCTTTTGAAACTTCACAAAAAATAAAAGTTGTTCATTGGGGTCTTGTTTAGTAGAATGGAAAGTTTGATACATTAATTTTGAGATTTGAGTGTCTATTTGAGCTTAATCCCGAAGTATGTCTGTTCTGTGAAATTTGTTTGTTTGCTGCTGAGCTCTCATGAAAGACCATTTTCTACACGAAAACGAGTGTCTCTTCAATAAGAATGTAAAACATGAAAGTTGTCAACGACACATTTTTCCATCCACATAAAAAATCTTAGAATTTTTTCATACATTTCATTATTTCTTTTGTATTTTATGGTTACTGCTTTCTCCCTAAGAATGTTCATGGACAGTATGGTTTAATTCGTATTTTTTGTGTTAATACATTGGAAAATGTAAAAAATGGTCTCACTGAAGTTTAATCAGCACGTGTTAAACTTTCTTTGAGCGTTTAAATTGTCTTTACTCATTGGTGATTGTGCATGTCCGATTGGATAAGTTCATTATTTTCATTTGGCTTTCGGCCCGATGCTTTGAAGACTGGAGGATGACCGATGTCCATTCCGGTCCGTTTTGTTGTACTCTCGACCCACAAGGCTTGGTGACGGGTGTTTGACCGATGTCCATTCCGGTCCATTTTTGTTGTATTCCCGATCATGTCTTGGGTTTTATTTAATTGGTCTGTAGTTATTCACCCGACGAGTTGCGGGTTTTATTTTCACTGTCCTTAGGGTAGTTTTACTTTACCAGCCTCTCTTCATATCTTTGTTTGCGTTGGGTGATTTTGCATTCTTTTATAATACATCCAAAATCTAAAAAAAAAGAATCATAAAAAATACCAAGAAAAAAGTCATTCATTTTGCATAGTATGTAATATAAACATCATGCATATATTGCCATGTCATATCTGCTACGTCATGCATATAGCATAGTCCTTGCCACGTCATTACATTTCACATATCATATAGTTAGATTGTATTTGCATCACATTTAACAAAAGAAAACCCAAAAAAATTTGCACATTTGAACCTCAAGCGAAAATTCATCAAAATTGCCAAGTGGAACATTTTCATGAAATTGGTACCGAAAGGGCGTTAATTGAAAAAATTAGCGTAATCAAGTCCCCGAACCCAAATCTCTAGTTAGCAGAAAATAAAGTATTCTCTCGTACTTTATTTCAGGTTTCTAATCTACCTACCAAGAAAAGATTAGTGGCGGCTCCAAAATTTAAATCATTTGAACTTAAACCTAAGTTGCGAATTGGTAGAGCTTTGGAGAGCTCGGGCTAGGTTAGTTAATTCACTTAATTAATCTGGTAATCCATTAACCCGGAATTTTCCAAAATTTTAGGTCGCGACAGCTTGGCGACTCCACTGGGATTTGTTCTTAATTTTTTTGAAAACATAGAGGACTTAGGCCAGGAAATTTCATGAAAATTCATTTGGTTTGACTTGGTTGGATTCTGATCTTTTAGGTGTTAAATGGTTTTGCAGAATGGGAGTTATAAGGGGTGGAGTGTTTGGCTAACCCTTTGTTTTGCAGGTTTGGCGTTGGAATTATTTGTTTTATTTCGCACATTTTTGAAGCTGTGTTTGTATTTAACTGTTATGCATGTTTAATTGCTTTAGCACTACATCACACACGTCCCGTGGTCGAACCTGGGCCACTAGTTTTAGGATGGTATTGTGATTTGGTTTTAGCGTTCGGCGTGAAATCACGTCGAAAGTTACCCCAGATTCAATCCCAAACCTCTTTTCAAAAATGAGTTTAAAAGTTAGGCCTCAGGCTTGGTAAGATTACCAAAGCAGTGGTTTTAATTTTTAGCTCGAGCAGCCGAAGTGGGGAGACCCGGCTAATCCTGATTACGTCGTGGGATCACGGCTAATCTTGATTATGTGTGCGAGATTGTCGCATTGCCGTAAGTCTTTCGCTTCAATTTGTCAGCCTTTAGAGTGGACAAGCTAAGATTTAAACTCACGATTCATGTGCATGTCTTTGTGACCTACATGATATTTTTCACGATGAAGGTAAGTTCTCTAACTTCATCTTGCATTTATTCTTTTTTGGGTCGGTCCATGATATTGTTAGATTGGTCGAATTTTTCAAGGAAATGCAATCCAATGAACTTCTCCCCATATTCTGATTTACCTTTCTGTGTTGCACGATTTTTGTAAAATTCTATGGTCAAATTTTTGGCAAACACCCTTAATGAAAGTCGTAGCCAACATAATTATTTTCAACATATAAAAAAATCAGAACCAATGGACTTCATTTGCTTGGGATGAAGTTGGGCCAAACTCACATTTTTCTAAATGGATGAAAACTACAAAGCATTCTGACTGATCGACTCTCCTCCTCGTGAGATTTTTTCGAGCCTCTTCGATTCAACTCTGGATCCCGACCAAAGAATGAAAAATGTCTAATGGACTCTGATCTTACATGTCAAACATTTTCAGATAAATCCAATCAGTTTTCCATTTAATACAGAATTTGTGATCCATTGCAAATCAGTCTGAAACTTTGACAGTTTTCTGACCCCATGTCATTTTGTTAATAACTCCCACTAAACAAGCTTTTCTACAAGAACTCGAAACATGAAAGTTGGAGAATGGCCTCTAAACTATTGGCCTACAAAATTTCAGACCTTAAATCACCTTTTTGGTAGGCCTTTAGTTCTTTAAACAAGAACCGGACAGAACAGTTTTCCAAACAATTTTCTCCAAAAGATGCATTAAACTGTACTGATCCAGAAGTTATTTGCAAGAGATCAAAACATGAAAGTTGTTCATCATTGTCTTGGATACAATACTGCAAAATTTGGCATCATTCTAGTCATGTTTCGAATTAATATGAATTTCTTCGTAAAGACCGACGAAATTGGAAATTGCAGTAATCAACCATTTGATCATGGTTGCCTTCGTTTTTTGAGTCTAGAGGATGTCATGGATCGGCTCACTATTCTTGATGCTCATACTCATTTTCATCATTGCCTTTTACAGGGTAACTTGCCATAGTCTTTCAGATGGATTCCGCGGAGAAGTCAGAGCCATTATCACTTCAATTCAGCCTTGCCGGTTTCCCCTAAAAAGTCTTGCTTTTAGTCTTGCAATATCACAAATTTTAGACCAAACCAGCCGCTGTTCGTGTCAATATTCATTGCCGTTTGGAACTCGTTTTCATCACTGCTCAAAGCTTGCATAGGAGATTGTACACTACTTTGAGAGAATTGCAAGATGAAATTGCCCAATGGAACCCAATAGGACTTGTTGCCCTAAAGTCAATCTTTAAATTGAAACAATGGACCTCCATGGACGCCTGCGGTCTTGCGAGCCCGATGGCATGAAAAATGACAGTGCCAGGCGAAACACTTATGTGGAAAGCTCAAAGTGAAGGATAACTCGGTATCGATTCTAATCTACCCTTTTTAATCTCATGTTTGACATGTCTTCTTTCCCTTTTGACAGGAGATGTTCTAAAAAAACAACAAAACAAAAAATAAATCATCACAAGTAGCTGAGAAGAGCTGATGCTTGACGTTAAAAAATAACTTGAAAAAATCATCAAATGAGCTCAAGTGAGGAATCAAGTTATAATCGATCCTTGGACGGCCTTGCCTACTTTATCCATGAGTTACTCAGGCGTAGAAATGATTTACCTACCCAAGGCTAGAAATTCAACCTTCGACTCAGGCCAAATCTTAGGGGTAATTCCAAATGTCGCTCACTCGGCGGACATACAATTCGATCTAAATGGAGAAACTTCTTCAATTCAAATTCACAAGAAGTACATGCAAGGGGACATACAATTCGATCTAAATGGAGAAACTTCTTCAATTCAAATTCACAAGAAGTACATGCAAGGGTAAAGCGGTATCGTTCCAATTTCTCCAGAATGTGAGAACATACATTAACGCATTCCCTTCCAATTTCTTGCAAGGACATACAATCCGATCCAAATGAAGGAACTTCTTCAATCCAAGTCCACAAGAAGTACATACAAGGGTAAAGCAGTATCGTTCCAATTTTTTCAGAATATGAGAACGTATACTAACACATTCCCTTTCATTTTTGCAGGGGTCATCACTGTGCCGGATTGGTAAGAATCCCTTCGCCTTAAAACTCAATAAAATCCAAAAAAATCTTGGAATTCTCAAAAAAGGCGCCAAGGTTTCTACAACTCATTCACATGGACAAAGACAACTCATGATCCTCATAGTCTTCTTACATGCTTACATGACTTGTTCATCAAGATTTTCACAAAAAATCTCATGAGTTATTTGATATCGATCGATCAAGGCAAATCTTTACTTCACCGACCCTTTGACCATGCGACATCAGCTAAAGGGACACTGGACAAATAGAAGAAATCCTTGTCCATCAAATTCCCAAAGTCAAACTCCCAGCTGGGGCATGTACGGGGGGGGGGGGGGGGCAATTTTGGATTCTGCCAAAGCCTGACCTGATTGAGAATGGGGCAAATTAATAGCGAGATCCAAAATTGGAAAAATGGAGTACCCTCTCTCTCTGTCTCATATGTCTTTCAAAGTGACACCCAATTTTTGCAAGTGCCAAACTAGAAGACATGCTTTTGATTGCTACTACTGAAGCAAATCAAAACCAGAGTTTCCCAATATTCGTTCACTCCATCATTTTAAGACCCTATTCATGCACATTCTTTTTATGTAGGGTCAATTGTGGGAACGAGTAATCAACCAGAGTTCAAAATCAAATCCCCAGCAGTAACTATGTCTAGGGCAATTCCCAATTTTGGCTAAAGCCATGATCGCCTGATGCGATCCATCCTGATGGAAATGAGGCAAACAAGGGCATTCGACCAACCATGTTGGTCTTCGCCATATCATGACTAGAGCGAGCATATTTTTATTCGGGGGCAAACATGAGAATGAGCTCGTCCTGGTTTGATCCGCTCGCATGTCTTGGGGCAACTTAGATTCCCCTTCATCTGTTTTTGAGAAGCATGGCAATTCTGATTAATTGCTACATCTGCCTGATTGAAAAAATGCTTTCACATTGTGTGATTTATACATGATTATTCTTCATGTTTAATTTACCAACTTTGGATAAGGAACATAATTGCATATGATACATTGAATGTACAGAATGGGGCATGACAGGATGATGAAAGGTAAGCCATTCCCATACACGTCTTGCAATTTAATCCCCAGTGAAATGAGCGGTAGTCAGGATCTGCATTCCTCGAGGCGATGAGTTTTCTCGCAAAAGATACGATAGCCGAAGTGACAGAGGCATCCATTTCTCTATCCAAACACTACAGGCGTCCATTGCAAACCTCTTGAGCGGCGGTTCCATTTTCTTACCCCTGTCAAGAACCACCCCACATTGAGGCAATACGAGGTAATTCCAGCAGCAACATGAGGTAAATGGTTAGAAATTCTCTTGCTCAGACTAGCATCAATCTTCGGGTGTTTCTTTACATTGAACTCGAACTTTAATTTAAGTGCCTTAGGATGATGAAGAGCATTCATTTCTCTATCCCATACACTACATCTATTGTACAGCCCAATTGAGCCTGTATATTCATTTCTCAAGCCCCGTTAGTGATCATTGCTCGTTCCGATTTGAAGACAACATCATCACTAAGGAACAGAACTGAAGAGGTCGGATCAACGGAGAATTCCCAAAATCTTGCATTTTACATCATGTGGTTGTTTGACACAGCTTTTGTCTGTGAATATTCAGACTGTTTTAACCTCTCACTCAAAATCATGGGATTTTAAAAGAAGAACAAATTCCGCTTGAAAGAAAAGGGCCTGCTCCCAAAAAAGAGAAAAACAAAAAAACCGCTTCCGAAAAAAAAAAGAGAGAAAGAGAGATAGCTCTCTCTCAAAAAAGAAAATGGGAGTCGGGAGTAAGAAAAAGCAAAGGCTAGTCACACAGAAAATCCCAGGCAGTAAAAGCAAAATGCCTATAAAAAACGAGGCCAATGCCCATTCAAATCCTTGTTCATTTGTTTTAAAAATCCCAAATGACAGACTTGTAAAGAAAAAGTCTCCAAGAGAGTCAAATGGAAATTGCAATCATCAACGGAAGCTCCACCCTCAAGCAGTGATGGCACATTTTGAAATAAATTTCAGAAGGCCAAGATCGGTGATAAGACAGCAATGATCACTAGTATCAAGCCATTCTCATATATTTTCTGAGCCAAAGCGAGCCTTTTTCTCAGTCCTAAATCCTAACTTACGTTACAACCCTTCAAAGTCTCTTCTGATTAGGGCACATGAACTAATATAGAGTTGAATGATTTTAAGCATCGCTCGAAGAAGTTCGAGCAAGATTATTTCTCTCTCATTTTTGCAGAGTTCTTGACTTGTTAACCTGGAGCATATGATGAAGATCTCTTTCAAAAAAGCCTTGACTCCACAGGAGTCCCATTTGGTAAATCATTAACCTAGCCTATATTACGGTTTCAATCAAGACCTCCAGATCGGCTTGGTCGTACCAATTGCGAGATTACTCAGACCCTTGTTGAAAGCGATGATGGTAAGATTGAGTGATTTTTCTTGAATCCTGCGAATCAGGAGAAACAGCTTTTCTCGAGAGTAGGAGAAAGCCCTTTCGGACTGAAGTCCCCCATTCAGAGTACATTCGAGGTATTCACAATGTAATTACCTCCTTGAACAGAATCGGTAATGCAAACTTGACAGAATAGTTTTGCATAATTTCACTAAATGAATTCCCGCATGCATGCCTGTACATGCTACATCTAAACATTGTTTGAGCACATGCTTTCCTGATATTCAAGCTACCTCAAGAGGTCTTGAAAATTCACCCAAGGGATATTGAATGAACAAGCCATACTGGCAAGTGCCCACTGATAATTTTCCAAGCTCTCATATAAGTATGTTTTCAACCTGAGCCTTTCAAAAGAACGAATTCTTATGATTATTAGAGCACTCAAATCTATTGCGACATATACAATCATTCAAGCATTCACCTGTCGCGACCTAAAAAATCAGTTTCCCAATTTTTAAAGTTAATGGATTACCAGGTTAATTAAATTGAATTAACTAGCCTAGTTCGAACCTTCCCAAGTTTTACCGAATCGTGACTTAGGTTCAATTTCATCAAAAGAAGGATTTATCTTGGAATCACCACTAATCATTTTGGGTAGGTTGATTAGATACCTAAATAAAGCATCGGGAGAAATACTTTATTCATACGAACCAGAGATTAATGAGTTCGGGGACTTGGTTACGCTAATATTTCTACTAGCGCCATTTCGGTACCAATTTCATGAAAATGTTCAACTTGGCAATTTTGATGAATTTTTACTTGAGATTCAAATGTGCAATTTTTTTTTGGTTTTCTTTTTTAAACGCATGCAATGCAAATGCAATTACATAAATGCAATTAAGACATGAAACTACATGATTTATGCATTCTAGATTACATGACAAGTATGATGAACATGCATGATGGCTTTTAAAAAATTGGGTTTTGATGCAAATAAGTATGAATCCTATTTTAGATGACATGCAATATGAAATCTAATTTATATGACATGCGAATACGAAGACATATAAATACAACATGCAAATGTAGACATACGAATGCGACATGAGAACGTAGACGTACAAATACGGCATGCGTATGTAGATATACGAATGACATACGTACGTGGACGAACGAATATGACATACGTACATGGATATATGAATACAACATGCATACGTGACATACGTATGCGACATGAATACACGAATACGGCATACGTACGTAACATGCGTACGTAGACATGCATACGCGACATGCGACATGAATATATGAATACGACATACGTACGTGACAAACGAACATGGACATGCATACGTGAATATGCGTACATGACATGGCAAAATATGCATAAGCTATACTATATGAAATGCACATGAAAGACATTTTTTTTGTATTTTTATATTTTCCACATTTTTTTGTATTTTTTGGATTTTCTACATTTTTTTTAAGATTTTGGATGTATTATAAAAGATTGCAAAATCACCCAAAGCAAACAAAGATGTGAAGAGAGAGTAGGTAAAATAAAACTACCCTAAGGACAATGAAAATAAAACCCGCAACTCGTCGGGTGAAAAATTACAGACCAATTAAATAAAACCCGAGACATGATCGGGAATACAAAAATGGACTGGAATGGACATCGGTCAAACACCCGTCACCAAGCCTCATGGGTCGGGAGTACAAAAAAACGAACCGGAATGGACATCGGTCATACTACAGTCTTCAAAGCATCGGGCCGAAAGCCAAATGAAAATAATGAACTATCCAATCGGACATGCACAATTACCAATGAGTTAAGACAATTCAAACGCTCAAAGAAAGTTTAACACGTGCTGATTAAACTTCATTGAGACCATTTTTTACATTTTCCAATGTATTAACACAAAAAATACGAATTAAACCATACTGTCCATGAACATTCTTAGGGAGAAAGCAGTAACCATAAAATACAAAAGAAAGAATGAAATGTATGGAAAAATTCTGAGATTTTTTTATGGGAAAATGTGTCGTTGACAACTTTCATGTTTTACATTCTTATTGAAAAGACACTCATTTTCGTGTAGAAAATGGTCTTTCATGAGAGCTCAGCAGCAAACAAACAAATTTCACAGAATAGACATACTTCAGGATTAAGCTCAAATGGACACTCACATCTCAAAATTAATGCACCAAACTTTCCAGTCTACTAAACAAGGCCCCAATGAACAACTTTCATTTTTTGTGAAGTTTCAAAAGAAGACTCTAAATATGAGATAACTACGAATCAATATGATCACGCATAGAAAAACACTCAAACACAAGGACACCAACAGAATTGCATGATTTCATTAAATGCATTACAAATACGAAACGTGCATGAATATTTTTGTATTTTTTATATGTTATGCATTAAGATCTTATGAACAAATGTCATGAAGAGGTCTTTATGAAAGGAAGTCTAGAATAACCCATGAAAAATCATTTAGCGTGAAAGGTCAGATCACAAAAATTCCATCTCAGGTTTTGATCACCATATTTCCAGATTTTTGCTTTCAATTTCGGGACCCTTTTGACATAACAAACGACGTCCATTTTCGCGCCATAATATATCAAATCGAAGATCTCGAACTCATCTACGAATGTTCAGTATATTTCTTTTCGAGATTTCATCATTTAAATACGAAAAATTGAGTTACCAGATAATTGCACATGCTGATGCGCCTAGAGTTCATTGGAGATGAATCCGTCGCGTCGCCAAGGCTTGTTCCACGGCGGTGAATTTGTCTCTCTCAAAATTTTTTCTCTTGAAATCTCTCCAAATTTTTTTCTCCTCCTCTTTTATAGATAACTCTTCCATCTCCATTTCTTCATCTTCATCTTCCATTCTAATTTTTCATTTTCCCTTCTAAATCCACCATCTTCCATTCTCCATCTCCCCTTCTAATTTCTCCATCTTCCTTCCTAATTTCTCCACTAACTTTTTTTTGCAAAATAATCCCTAAAAATTTATGTATTTACAATTTAGTCCCTGAAGTTTTATGTATTTGCAATTCAGTCCCTGTGGAAAAATTTCTTTTATGTCCAAATCTTCATAAGGCTTTCGGCATACCTCCCTCACGCTCAGTCCAATCGTCTGTCAATTTGAGCTCAAATCCTCTGTCGTTAGCTATAATAAAATGCATTACTGACAAAAAATTAAATATGCAATGCATGAAAATATTAATTTTTGGTGAGAACTAATTCTCATTTATTTTTATGTACTTAAGTGAATAAAATTCAAAATTTAGGTGTCAACAGCTGCCCCTCTTTAAGTGGAAGCTCGCAGAGGTTTCGCTCAAAGACCAAATTGAACCTAAATTTTGACAATGCAAATGATGAATGAATTTTTTTTTTGCGGGAGTTTTAATCCCATTTTTTATGCAAGGGAATGTGATGCATGATATGCGAGACTGAAAATAACACGTGTCAAGGTTTCCTTTCTCCACGAAATGGATTGAGGAAATCTGCACGTGGGTCGCATACAGAGATACCTGTTTTGCCAAATACCTCATAATGCTGATGATTCCCTCAAGCTCTAAGCTTCTTGTGGTTGCTAGGATCTTAAAGTACTGGGTGCCTATCCATTACCAGAGGTTTCCCCTTGATGCGAGAAAGCACAAGATCTGTAAAGGGGATGTGTCCACCGCATTTCTTCGAGTGGAATCACATCAAGGAGATAGGTACTACCAACCCCACAGGGCAGTGACCTTATTAGGATGTAAAGATAGGTACCGTCAACCCCACAGGGCGGTGACCATATCGAAAGGATATGTCGCCGAAGCGAAGTCATATCAAGGAGGGATATGCTGCCAATCTGACAGGGCAGAATCATATCAAGAGATGAATGAGGTACCGCCAACCCCATAGGGCGGTGACCACATTGAAATTGTGCTGCACGAATTGCATCAGTACAAACACAAGATGTTGGAATTGTAATTTTGAGAAGAGGTCCAGGAAACTTACCTGGGTCTTCTGGGTAGTTGAGAGGTAGATTTTCTTTCAAGATCATTAGAGCTGGTCTTTGATGATCTGAAAGGGAACGAGATCACTAGAGCTGGTCTTTGATGATACGGAAGAGTTTTGAGATCGCTAGAGCTGGTCTTGGACGATCCGAGAGGGGGATGTGCCGCCAATGTCACAGGGCGGTGATTATATCGAGAGGGTGTGCTATATGAGCCATGTCAGTGTAAACACAAGATATTCAAAAATGGGTTCAGAAAACTTACCTGGGTCTTCAGAATGAATAGTCAAGGAGTAGCCAGGCTGATTGCATCATACCTGCTTATTCTCTTGAAGCAAAATTATGCGCATAGACCATATCAATGCTAATGCGACATGTATTTCATAAAAATCACGCTTCACTGAAAAAGGTGAATGCTTAAATGACTACATGTGTCGCAATAGATTAGAGTGCCTTAACAATCATCAGATTTCATTCTTTTGAAAGGCTTAGGTTGGAGATATACTTACCTGAGAGCTTGGAAGATGGCCAGCATGGCTTGTTCTTTCAATCATCCTTGGATGAATTTCAAGACCTTATGAGGTAACTTGAATATTAGGAATGCATGTGCACGGACAATGTTAGATGTAACATGTACAGGCATGTATGCTAGAATTCATTTGGTGAGATTCATGCAAAACTATTCTGTCAAGTTTGCATCACCAATTCTGTTCAAGGAGGTAATTACATTGTGAATACCTCGAATGTACCTTGAATGGGGGACTTCAGTCTGAAAGGGCTTTCTCTTACTCTCGAGAAAAGCTATTTATCATAACTGTAGGATTCAAGAGAAATCACTCTATCGTTTTCAACAAGGGTTTGAGTAATCTCGCAATTGGTACGACCAAGCCGATTTGGAGGTCTTGATTGGGACGGTAATATAGGCTAGGTCAATGGTTTACCAAATGAGACTCCTGTGGAGTCAAGGCTTTTTTGGAAAGAGATCTTCATCATCTACTTCGGGTTTACAAGTCAAGAATCCTGCAAAAATGAGAGAGAAATAATCTTGCTCGAACTTTTTCAAGCGATGCTTAAAATCATTAAACTCTACGTTAATTCATGTGCCCTAATCAGAAGAGACTTTGAAGGGTTGTAACGTAGGTTAGGATTTGGGACTGAGAAAAAGGCTCACTTTGGCTCAAAAAATATATGAGAATAGCTTGATGCTAGTGATTATTGCTATCTTATCACCGATCTTGTCCTTCTGAAATTGATTTCAAAATGTGCCATCACTGCTTGAGGATGGAGCTTCCGCTGATGATTGCAATTTTCATTTGACTCTCTTGGAGACTTTTTCTTTACAAGTCTGTCATTTGGGATTTTTAAAACAAACGAACAAGGATTTGAATGGGCATTGGCCTTGCTTTTGATAGGCATTTTGCTTTTTACTGCCCGGGATTCTGTGGGACTAACCTTTGCTTTTCTTACTCCCGACTCCCATTTTCTTTCTTGAGAGAGAGCTATTTTTTGACACCTCTCTTCCTTTTTCTTTCTTTGTAAGGAGTGATGCTAGACACTACATGAGAAATCTAACATACGAGATGAGTTCACTTGGGGATTCTTTATTGCCCCGGTCTCTTCAGTTCAGTTCCTTGGTGATAACGTCATCTTCAAATTGGAACGAGTAATGATCACCAACGAGGCTTGAGAAATGAATATATACAGGCTCAATTGGGCTGTACAATGGATGTAGTGTATAGGATAGAGAAATGAATGTTCTTATCATCCTAAGGCACTTGAATTAAAGTTCGAGTTCAATGTAAAGAAACACTCGAAGATTGATGCTAGTCTGAGCAAGAGAATTTCTAACCATTTACTTCATGCCACTGCTGGAATTACCTCGTCTTGCCCCAGTGTGGGGTGGTTCTTGACAGGGATTATGAAATGAAATCACCGCTCAAATGGGTTGTCAATGGTCACCTGTAGTGTTTGGATAGAGAAATGGATGCCTCTGTCACTTCGGCTATCGTATCTTTTGCGAGAAAACTCATCGCCTCTAGGAATGCGGATCCTGATTACCGCTCATTTCACTGGGGATTAAATTGCAGGACGTGTATGGGAATGACTTGCCTTTCATCATCCTGTCATACCCCATTCCGTACATTCAATGCATCATATGGAATTTATGTTCCTTATCCAAAGTTGGTAAATTAAACATGAAGAATAATCATGTATAAATCACACAATGTGAAAGTACTTTTTCAATCAGGCAGATGTAGCAAGTAATCAGAATTGCTATGCTTCTCAAAAATAGATGAAGGGGAATCTAAGTTGCCCCAAGACATGCGAGCGGATCAAACGAGGACGAGCTCATTCTCATGTTTGCTCCAGAATTAAAATATGCTCGCTCTAGTCGTGATATGGCGAAGACCAACATGGTTGGTCAAATGCCCTTGTTTGCCTCATTTCCATCAGGATGGATCGCATCAGGCGATTATGGCTTTTGCCAAAATTGGGAATTGCCCCAGACATAGTCACTGCTGGGGATTTGATTTTGAACTCTGGTTGATTACTCGTTCCCACAATTGACCCTGCATAAAAAGAATGTGCATGAATAGGGTCTTAAAATGATGGAGTGAACGAATATTGGGAAACTCTGGTTTTGACTTGCTTCAGTAGTAGTAATCAAAAGCATGTCTTCTAGTTTGGCACTTGCAAAAATTGGGTGTCACTTTGAAAGACATATGAGACAGAGAGAGAGGGTACTTCCTTTTTCCAATTTTGGATCTCACTATTAATTTGCCCCATTCTCAATCAGGTCAGGCTTTGGCAGAATCCAAAATTGCCCCCCCCGTACATGCCCCAGCTGGGAGTTTGACTTTGGGAATTTGATGGACAAGGACTTCTTCTATTTGCTCGGTGTCCCTTTAGCTGATGTCGTATGGTCAAAGGGTCGGTGAAGTAAAGATTTGCCTTGATCGATCGATATCAAATAACTCATGAGATTTTTTGTGAAAATCTTGATGAACAAGCCATGTAAGCATGCAAGAAGACTCTAGGGATCATGAGTTGTCTTTGTCCATGTGAATGAGTTGTAGAAACTTTGGCGCCTGATTTGAGAATTCTAAGATTTTTTTTGGATTTTATTGAGTTTTAAGGGGAAATGATACTTACCTATCCGGCACAGTGATGACCCCTGCAAAAAATGAAAGGGAATATTTTAGTATACGTTCTCATATTCTGGAAAAATTGGAACGAAACTGCTTTACCCTTGTATGTACTTCTTGTGGACTTGGATTGAAGAAGTTCCTTCATTTGGATCGGATTGTATGTCCTTGCAAGAAATTGGAAGGGAATGCGTTAGTGTATGTTCTCACGTTCTGGAGAAATTGGAACGATACCGCTTTACCCTTGCATGTACTTCTTGTGAATTTGAATTGAAGAAGTTTCTCCATTTAGATCGAATTATATGTCCCCTTACATGTACTTCTTGTGAATTTGAATTGAAGAAGTTTCTCCATTTAGATTGAATTGTATGTCCCTGCAAGAAGAAGAGTTGAGTGTTATTTTAAGAATATCATGATATAGATAGGACACACTCGCTTTTGTCAAGTTGGGGTTGGCCATCGATTTGCCCCATTTTCAATCAAGATGGTTTACGCCGAGTGAGCAACATTTGGAATTGCCTCCAAGATTTGGCCTAAGTCGAAGGTTGAATTTCTGGCCTTGGGTAGGTAAATCATTTCTACGCCTGAGTAACTCATGGATAAGGTAGGCAAGGCCGTCCAAGGATCGATTATGACTTGATTCCTCACTTGAGCTCATTGGAGGATTTTTTCCAAGTTATTTTTGAACGTCAAGCATCAGCTCTTCTCAGCTACTTGTGATGATTTTTTTTGTTTTGTTGTTTTTTTAGAATATCTCCTATCAAAAGGGAAAGAAGACATGTCAAACATGAGATTAAAAAGGGTAAATTGGAATCGATACCGAGTTATCATTCACTTTGAGCTTGCCACATAAGTGTTTGGCCTGGCACTGTCATTTTTCATGCCATCGGGCTCACAAGACCGCAGGCGTCCATGGAGGTCCATTGTTTCAATTTAAGGATTGTCTTTAGGGCAACAAGTCCTATTGCGTTCCATTGGGTAATTTGATCTTGCAATTCTCTCAAAGTAGTGTACAATCTCCTATACAAGCTTTAAGCAGTAATGAAAACGAGTTCCAAACGGCAATGAAGATTGACACGGACAGCGGCTGGTTTGGTATGAAATTTGTGATATTGCAAGACCAAAAGCAAGACTTTTTGGGGGAAACCGGCAAGGCTGAATTGAAGTGATGATGGCTCTGACTTCACCGCGGAATCCATCTGAAAGACTTTGGCAAGTTACCCTGTAAAAGGCAATGATGAAAATGAGTATAAGCATCAAGAATAGTGAGCCGATCCATGACATCCTCTAGACTAAAAAATGAAGGCAACAATGATCAAAGGGTTGATTACTGTAATTTCCAATTTCGTCAGTCTTTACGAAAAAATTCATATTAATTCAAAACATGACTAAAATGATGCTAAATTTTGTAGTATTATATCCAAGACAATGGTGAACAACTTTCATGTTTTGAGCTCTTGCAAAAAAGGTCCAGATCAATATAGTTTAATGCATCTTTGGAGAAAATTTGTTCAGAAAGCTGATTTGTCCGGTTTCTGTCTAATGAACAAAAGGCCCATAAAAAATGTGAGTTAAGGTCCAAACTTTTTCAGGCCAATATTTTAAAGTCCATTCTCCAACTTTCATGTTTTGATCTCTAGCAAAAAATCTTGTTTAGCAGTGCTTATTAATGAAACAAGATGAGGTCAGAAAACTGCCAAAATTTCAGACTACTTTGCATTGGATCACAAATTCCGTATTAAATGGAAAAATGATTGGATTTATCTGAACATTTTTGACGTGCAAGATCAGAGTCCATTAGAAATTTTTCATTGTTTGGTCGGGATCCAGAATTGAGTCAAAGAGGCTCGCAAAATTCTCATGAGGAGGAGAGTCGATCAGTCAGAATGCTTTGCATTTTTCACCCATTTAGAAAAAACGTGAGTTTGGCCCAACTTCATCCCAAGTGAATGAAGTCCATTAGTTCTGATTTTTTTATATGTGGAAAATCATTATGTTGGCTACGACTTTTATTAAGGGTGTTTGCCCAAAATTTGACCATAGAATTTTACAAAAATCGCGCAACACAGAAAGGTAAATCAGAACATGGGGAGAAATTCATTGGATTGCATTTCCTTGAAAAATTCGACCAATCTAACAATGTCATGGACCGACCCAAAATAGAATAAATGCAAGATGAAGTTAGAGAACTTACTTTCACCGTGAAAAATACCATGTAAGTCACATAGACATGGACATGAATCGTGAGTTTAAATCTTAGCCTATCTACTCTAAAGGCTGACAAATTGAAGCGAAAGACTTACAGCAAGGCGACAATCTCGCGCACATAATCAAGATTAGTCGCTATCCCGCGACGTAACCAAGATTAGCCGGGCCTTTCCACTTCGGCTACTCGAGTCAAAAATTAAAACCACCGCTTTGGTAATCTTACCAAGCCTGATGCATAACTTTTAAAACTCATTTTTGAAAAGAGGTTCGGGATTGAATCTGGACTAACTTTCGACGTGATCTCACGGCGAACGTTAGAACCAAATCACAATACCATCCTAAAACTAGTGGCCCAGGTCCGACCACGGGATGTGTGTGATGTAATGCTAAAGCGATTAATCATGCACAACAATTAAATGCAAACACCGCTTCAATAATTCAAAAATTAAATGACAATTTTCACACACCAAACCTGCAAAACAAAGGGTTAGCCAAACACTCCACCCCTTATAACTCCCATTCTGCAAAACCATTTAACACCTAAAAATTAGAATCCAACCAATTCTAAAACCAAATGGATTTTCATGAAATTTTTCTGGCCTAAGTCCACTAAGGCTTTTAAAATTTTGAAAAAAAAAATTCAAGTACTCCAATTAATGCTTTATTCTTTCCAAAAAACCAGTCCCCAACAGAGTCGCTAAGCTGTCGCAACCTAAAAAATTAGTTTCCTAATTTTTAAAGTTAATTGATTACCAGGTTAATTAAATTGAATTAACTAGCCTAGTTCGAACCCTCCCAAATTCTACCGAATCGTGACTTAGGTTCAATTTCATCAAAAGAAAGATTTATCTTGGAGTCGCCACTAATCATTTTGGGTAGGTTGATTAGATACCTAAATAAAGCATCGGGAGAAATACTTTATTCCTACGAACCAGAGATTAATGAGTTCGGGGACTTGGTTACGCTAATATTTCTACCAGCGCCCTTTCGATACCAATTTCATGAAAATGTTCAACTTGGCAATTTTGATGAATTTTCACTTGAGATTCAAATGTGCAATTTTTTTTTGGTTTTCTTTTTTAAATGCATGCAATGCAAATGCAATTACATAAATGCAATTAAGACATGAAACTACATGATTTATGCATTCTAGATTACATGACAAGTATGATGAACATGCATGATGGCTTTTAAAAAATTGGGTTTTGATGCAAATAAGTATGAATCCTATTTTAGATGACATGCAATATGAAATCTAATTTATATGACATGCGAATACGAAGACATATGAATACAACATGCAAATGTAGACATACGAATGCGACATGAGAACGTAGACGTACAAATACGGCATGCGTATGTAGATATACGAATGACATACGTACGTGGACGAACGAATATGACATACGTACATGGATATATGAATACAACATGCAAACGTGACATACGTACGCGACATGAATACACGAATACGGCATACGTACGTAACATGCGTACGTAGACATGCATACGCGACATGCGACATGAATATATGAATACGACATACGTACGTGACATACGAACATGGACATGCGTACGTGAATATGGGTACATGACATGGCAAAATATGCATAAGCTATACTATATGAAATGCACATGAAAGACATTTTTTTGTATTTTTATATTTTCCACATTTTTTTGTATTTTTTGGATTTTCTACATTTTTTTAAGATTTTGGATGTATTATAAAAGATTGCAAAAGCACCCAAAGCAAACAAAGATGTGAAGAGAGAGCAGGTAAAATAAAACTACCCTAAGGACAATGAAAATAAAACCCGCAACTCGTCGGGTGAATAATTACAGACCAATTAAATAAAACCCGAGACATGATCGGGAATACAAAAATGGACCGGAATGGACATCGGTCAAACACCCGTCGCCAAGTCTCGTGGGTCGGGAGTACAACAAAACGGACCGGAATGGACATCGGTCATACTCCAGTCTTCAAAGCATCGGGCCGAAAGCCAAATGAAAATAATGAACTATCCAATCAGACATGCACAATCACCAATGAGTTAAGACAATTCAAACGCTTAAAGAAAGTTTAACACGTGCTGATTAAACTTCATTGAGACCATTTTTTACATTTTCCAATGTATTAACACAAAAAATACGAATTAAACCATACTGTCCATGAACATTCTTAGGGAGAAAGCAGTAACCATAAAATATAAAAGAAATAATGAAATGTATGCAAAAATTCTAAGATTTTTTATGTGGATGGAAAAATGTGTCGTTGACAACTTTCATGTTTTACATTCTTATTGAAGAGACACTCGTTTTCGTGTAGAAAATGGTCTTTCATGAGAGCTCAGCAGCAAACAAACAAATTTCACAGAACAGACATACTTCAGGATTAAGCTCAAATGGACACTCAAATCTCAAAAGAGGACTCCAATAAACAACTTTCATTTGTTGTGAAGTTTCAAAATAAGACTCTAAATATGAGATAACTACGAATCAATATGACCACGCACAGAAAAACACTCAAACTCAAGGACGCCAACAGAATTGCATGATTTCATTAAATGCATTACAAATACGAAACGTGCATGAATATTTTTGTATTTTTTATATGTTATGCATTAAGATCTTATGAACAAATGTCATGAAGAGGTCTTTATGAAACGAAGTCTAGAATAACCCATGGAAAATCATTTAGCGTGAAAGGTCAGATCACAAAAATTCCATCTCAGGTTCTGATCACCATATTTCCAGATTTCTGCTCTCAATTTCGGGACACTTTTGACATAGCAAACGACGTCCATTTTCGCGCCATAATATATCAAATCGAAGATCTCGAAGTCATCTACGAATGTTCAGTATATTTGTTTTCGAGATTTCATCATCTAAATACAAAAAATTGAGTTACCAGATAATTGCACATGCTGATGCGCCTAGAGTTCGTTAGAGATGAATCCGTCGCGTCGTCAAGGCTTGTTCCACGGCGGCGAATTTTTCTCTCTCAAAATTTTTTCTCTTAAAATCTCTCCAAAATTTTTTTCTCCTCCTCTTTTATAGACAACTCTTCCATCTCCCTTTTTTCATCTTTATCTTCCATTCTAATTTTTCATCTTCCCTTCTAAATCCACCATCTTCTATTCTCCATCTCCCCTTCTAATTTCTCCATCTTCCCTTCTATATCTTCCCTTCTCCATCTTCCTTTCTAATTTCTCCACTAACTTTTTTTTGCAAAATAATCCCTAAAATTTTATGTATTTACAATTCAGTCCCTCAAGTTTTATGTATTTGCAATTCAGCCCCTGTGGAAAAATTTCTTTTAAGTCCAAATCTTCATAAGGCTTTCGGCATACCTCCCTCATGCTCAGTCCAATCGTCTGTCAATTTAAGCTCAAATCCTCCGTCGTTAGCTATAATAAAATGCATTACTGACAAAAAATTAAATATGTAATGCATGAAAATATTAATTTTTGGTGAGAATTAATTCTCATTTTTTTATGTACTTAAGTGAATAAAAGTCAAAATTTAGGTGTCAACATCACCTTCTTCATTGAAGCGTGATTTTTATGAAATACATGTCGCATTAGCATTGATTTTATCTATGCGCATAGCTTTGCTTCAAGTGGATAAGCAGGTAATGATGTAGTCAGCCTGTCTACTCCTTGACCATTCGTTTAGAAGATCCAGGTAAGTTTTCTGAACCCATTTCAAAATCACCATTTTTTAATATCTTGTGTTTACACTAACATGGCTCGTGTAGCACACCCTCTCGATGTGATTACCGCCCTGTGAGATTGGCGGCACATCTCCCTTTCATATCGCCCAAGACCAGCTCTAGCGATCTCGAAACTCTTCCGGATCATCAAAGACCAGCTCGAGTGATCTCGGTCCCTTTCAGATCATCAAAGACCAGCTCTAATGATTTTGAAAGAAATCTACCTCTCAACTACCCAGAAGACCCAGGTAAGCTTCCTGGACCTCTTCTCAAAATTACAATTCCAACATCCTATGTTTGCACTGATGCAATTCGTGTAGAACAATTTCAATCTGGTCACCGCCCTGTGGGGTTGGCGGTACCTCTGTAAACAATTCAATATGGTCATCGCCCTGTGGGGTTGGCGATACCTCCCTTGTACAATCTAATGTGGTCACCGCCCTGTAGGGTTGGCAGTACCTCTTTCATTTCTTAATATGATTCTGCCCTGTGAGATTGGCAGCATATCCTTCCTTGATATGACTTCGCTTCGGCGACATGTCCTTTTTGATATGGTCACCGCCCTGTGGGGTTGGCAGTACCTATATTCTTGATGTGATTTCACCCGAAAATTTGGTGGACACGTCCCTCGTCAAAATCATAATCGACATGCTCTTATGGTTCTGATACCTTCCGTATTACAATCGACATGCTCTTGTGATCTCGGAGGAAAACCTTTACAGATCTTGCGCTTTCTCGCATCAGGGGGAAACCTCTAGTAACGGATAGGCACCAGTACCTTAAGATTCTTGCATCCACAAAATGCCTGGAGCTTAAGGGAATCACCAGCATTATGAAGTGTCTGGTAAGACCGACATTCTATATGCGATCCATGTGCAAGTTTCTTTAATCCGTTACCTCGGAGCAGAGAAATCATAACACATGTTATTTACAGTCTTGCATATCATACATCATTGCACTTGCATATAAAATGGGATTAAAACTCCCCCACAAAAAAATCATCATCATTCATTTGCATTGTCAAAATTTAGGTTCAATTTTGTCTTTGAGCGAAACTTCTACGAGTCTCCGCTCAAAGAGGGGCAGCTGTTGACACCTAAATTTTGACTTTTTAAAATTCATTCACTTAAGTACATAAAAAAATGAGAATTTGTTCTCACCAAAAATTAATTTTTTCATGCATTGCATATTTAATTTTTTGTCGGTCATGCATTTTATTATGGCTAATGACGGAGGATTTGAGCTTAAATTGACAAACGATTGGACTGAGCGTGAAGGAGGTGTGCCGAAAGGCTTATGAAGTTTTGAACTTAAAAGAAAGTTTTCCACAGGGATTGAATTGCAAATACATAAAACTTCAGGGGTTGAATTGCAAATACATAAAATTTGAGGGATTGTTTTGCAAAGAAGAGTTAGTGGAGAAATTAGAAAGGAAGATGGAGAATGGGATATATAGAAGGAAAGATGAAGAAATTAGAAGGGGAGATGGAGAATGGAAGATGGTGGATTTAGAAGGGAAGATGAAAATAAAAATGGAAGGTGACGATGAAGAAAGGGAGATGGAAGAGTTGTCTATAAAAGAGGAGGAGAAGAGATTTTGAGGGGAGGAGAAAAAAAATTTGGAGAGATTTCAAGAAGAATGGAGAGAAACTTGAAAGAGAAAAAATTTTGAGAGAGAAAAATTTAGGAAAACAATTTGGAGAGAAAAAAGGAGAGTTGAAGAATGGGGCAATCCTTCTCAGCCGCGGGAGGATCATCATCTGCGCTCGAATCGGTGCTCAAATTCACCGCCGTGGAATAAGCCTTGGCGACGCGACAGATTCATCTCCAATAAGCTCTAGGCGCATCAACATGTGCAATTATCTGGTAACTCAATTTTTCATGTTTAGATGATGAAATCTCGAAAACAAATATACTGAACATTCGTAGATGACTTCGAGATCTTCGATTTGATATATTATGGCGTGAAAATGGACGTCCTTTGCTATGTCAAAAGGGTCCCGAAATTGAGAGCAGAAATCTGGAAATGTGGTGATCAGAACCTGAGATGGAATTTTTCTAATCTGACCTTTCACGCTAAATGATTTTCCATGGGTTATTCTAGACTTCGTTTCATAAATACCTCTCATGACATTTGTTCATAAGATCTTAATGCACAACATATAAAAAATACAAAAATATTCATGCCTATTTCATATTTTTAATGCATTTAATGAAATCATGCAATTCTGTTGACGTCCTCGAGTCTGAGTGTTTTTCTATGCGTGGTCATATTGATTCATAGTTATCTCATGTTTAGAGTCTTCTTTTGAAACTTCACAAAAAATAAAAGTTGTTCATTGGGGTCTTGTTTAGTAGAATGGAAAGTTTGGTGCATTAATTTTGAGATTTGAGTGTCCATTTGAGCTTAATCCTGAAGTATGTCTGTTCTGTGAAATTTGTTTGTTTGCTGCTGAGCTCTCATGAAAGACCATTTTCTACATGAAAACGAGTGTCTCTTCAATAAGAATGTAAAACATGAAAGTTGTCAACAACACATTTTTCCATCCACATAAAAAATCTCAGAATTTTTGCATACATTTCATTATTTCTTTTGTATTTTATGGTTACTGCTTTCTCCCTAAGAATGTTCATGAACAGTATGGTTTAATTAGTATTTTTTGTGTTAATACATTGGAAAATGTAAAAAATGGTCTCAATGAAGTTTAATCAGCACGTGTTAAACTTTTTTTGAGCATTTAAATTGTCTTTACTCATTGGTGATTGTGCATGTCCGATTGGATAAGTTCATTATTTTTATTTGGCTTTCGGCTCGATGCTTTGAAGACTGGAGGATGACCGATGTCCATTCCGGTCCGTTTTGTTGTACTCCCCACCTATGAGGCTTGGTGACGGGTATTTGACTGATGTCCATTCCGGTCCATTTTTGTTGTATTCCCGATCATGTCTCGGGTTTTATTTAATTGGTCTGTAATTATTCACCCGACGAGTTGCGGGTTTTATTTTCACTGTCCTTAGGGTAGTTTTACTTTACCAGCTCTCTCTTTATATCTTTGTTTGCGTTTGGTGATTTTGCATTCTTTTATAATACATCCAAAATCTAAAAAAAAAAAGAATCATAAAAAATACCAAAAAAAAGTCATTCATTTTGCATAGTATGTAATATAAACATCATGCATATATTGCCATGTCATATCTGCTACGTCATGCATATAGCATAGTCCTTGCCACGTCATTACATTTCACATGTCATATAGTTAGATTGCATTTGCATCACATTTAACAAAAGAAAACCCAAAAAAATTTGCATATTTGAACCTCAAGCGAAAATTCATCAAAATTGCCAAGTGGAATATTTTCATGAAATTGGTACCGAAAGGGCGTTAATTGAAAAAATTAGCGTAATCAAGTCCCCGAACCCAAATATCTGGTTAGCAGAAAATAAAGTATTCTCCCATACTTTATTTCAGGTTTCTAATCTACCTACCAAGAAAAGATTAGTGGCGGCTCCAAAATTTAAATCATTTGAACTTAAACCTAAGTTGCAAATTGGTAGAGCTTGGGAGAGCTCGGGCTAGGTTAGTTAATTCACTTAATTAATCTGGTAATCCATTAACCCGGAATTTTTCAAAATTTTAGGTCGCGACATAGTGTCATAGTGTTTTGTTTCTTTGAATACTAAGATACTAGCATGGATCACAAAAATTGAATGTTCCTTATGTGCTTTTCCTGTCTAATTTGCAACTTGCAAGATCAATATCTGAGTACCCATGTAAAGTAAGGTTTGAAGTTTTTGGATACCACAATCCCAAATTAGCATTGGTTCTAACATATTTTATGATCCTCTTTGCTGTAGAGAGATGTGATTCTTTAGGATTTAATTGAAATATGGCGCACATACACACACTAAAAATGATGTTAGGTCTAGAAGCAGTAAGATATAATAGAGAATCGATCAGGCTTCTATATATCTTCTAATCAACCCATTTATCCTATTCACCCTTGTCTAGCTTGATGAAGAAGACATTAGTGATTTAGTTTTCTTACAGTTTTCTTGACCAAATTTCTTCACAATTTCCTTTGCATACTTCTCTTGATGTATCATGATTCCTGGTTCTGTTTGATTTACTTGAAGTCCAAGGAAGTATGTGAGCTCTGCTATCATACTCATTTCAAACTTGCTTTGCATGATCTAAGAGAAATTCTTGCAAAGTTTTTCGTTAAAAGAAGCAACTATAATATCATCAATATATATTTGTATAAGTAAGATATCTTTACCTTTTATTTTGATAAATAAAGTTGTGTCTACTTTACCTTTTTTAAAACCTTTACTAATAAGGAAATTACCTCTCATACCAAGCTCGTGGTGCTTATTTGAGTCCATGAAGGTCCTTGTTTAGTTTGTGGACATGATCTAAGCTCTTTAGATCTTCAAACCTTAGTGGTTGTTCCACCTACACCTCTTCCTTGATGTAGGCATTCAAGAATGCATTCTTGACATCCATCTGGTATAGCTTGAAGTCATTGTAGTAGGCAAATGCTAGGAGTAACCTAAGAGATTCTAGTTTTGTTATGGAAGCATATTTTTCATCGTAGTCAATCCCCTCTTCTTGAGAGTATCTCTTAACTATGAGTCTTGCCTTGCTCTTAATAACCTTGCTTTTATCATCCAACTTGTTTCTGAATACCCATTGATTCCAAAAATTGGATGATCCTTGAGTTTGGGCTCAAGTTCCCAAACTTCACCGAGTTTGAATTAATGTGGCTCTTGTTGCATTGCTTCAATATAACTTTCATCTGCAAGAGCCTCTTTAATTTCTTTGAGTTCTACTTCAAATATAAGTGGAAATGCATTTATGGCATTCTTGAGTTTGGATCTGATCTTGATTCCATCTTCTATTTCCTCTTTGCAAAGATGTATAGGACAACTGGATTTGTATTTTCAATTCTAGTTGTATCTTATGTCTTGTTCATCTTCTAGAGAGGGATCTTGGTTTACGTCCTCAAATGAAGGAGTTTGCTCAGATGATGGATTCTTCTCAAATGATGTGTTGATTTCAGTGTGTATATTCTGAGTATCATATCCATATTCAAAACTCACATTCATTGATTCTTCAACTATTTTGAGCTCTTGTTAAAGACTTTGTATGCCTTGCTCGAAGTGGAATATCCAAGGAATACTCCTCATCTGCTCTTTCATTAAACTTTCTCAGAAAATCATTTAAGGATAAAACATTTAGAGCAAAATACATGAAAGTATGCTATGCTTAGTTTATTGCCTTTGTAAAGTTCATAGGCGTTTTCTCAAGCAATGGCTTTAGAAAAACACGATTTATAATGTAACGTGTAGTAGAATTAGTTCTGCCCAAAAATAGGAAGGAGCTTTGTTTTCTATCAAAAGAGTTCGTGCCATTTCTTGTAATGATCGATTTTTCCTTTTGACTACTCTATCTTGTTGAGGAGTATAAGATGATGAAAAATTATGCTAGAAACCATTTTATCACAAAAAAATTTGTATAGATTTGATTTTCAAATTTCCCCATGATCTGTTTTGAAACTAGAGATCGAATAGCCTTTTTCGTTTTGAACTTTCTTTGAAAAGTTTTCAAAATATGAGAATGCATCATTCTTGTGTGCAAGGAAGAAAACTCAAGTCAATCTAGTATAGTCATCTACTATTACCAAACAATACTTTTTACCCCCCAATACTTTGGGTTCGAATAGGTCCAAAAACATCGATGTGTAGCACCTTGTTCTCTCTACCCACTGGTAAGGCTCTAGGCTCTAATGGTTATACGGTTGAATTCTTCAAATCCACTTGGAACATTGTTGGTCCATTAGTGTTACTGGCTATCAAGGACTTTTTTGATTATGGTCTTCTGCTTCGGGAGATCAGTACCACCATTCCTTCATTAGTACCTAAAATCCCCAATTCAACTATCATGAACGACTTTAGACCTATCGCCTATTGCAACATGATTTACAAGTGTATCACAAAGATTTTGACAAATACACTTGCCTATATTCTTCCTCCTCTTATGAGTGCCCCATAGAATGCCTTTGTCAAGGGCTGTTGCATTAGCGATAACATTCTTCTTGCTCGGGAATTGTTTTGTGGGTTTCATCACGAGCCCTACTTGCCTAAATGCGCTATCAAAGTGGATTTCCAAAAGGCTTATGACACAATGGATTGGGAATTTTTGGAATTGGTTCTACAAGCTTTTGCCTTTCCCCTATGTTCACCAAACTCATTATGATGTCCGTTAGAACTCTAAAGTTCTCAATCTCCATTAATGGGGAACTACATAGATTCTTATCCAGTGGTAGAGGCATCTGCCAAGGTGATCTTATCTCTCCCTATTTATTCACTCTTGTTATGGAGATTCTCACAGGCATTCTTAATATTCAAACTCGGTTGCCGAGCTTCAATTTTTTCGGGAGATGCAAAGCTACCTAACTTTCCAATTTATTCTTTGTAGAGGCGAATGTGCTTTCTATTTATTTGTTGAAGGTGGGCCTTGATACCTTTTTTCATTGGTCTGATCTGTCCCCCAAGGCAACCAATAGTGAGATCTTTCTTTCATGAGGCTCTGAAGTTCTTCAGGGCCAGCTAATATCATCTCTTGGGTTCTAACCAGGTGCTCAACCCTTTTGATACCTTGGTGTTTCAATCATTGTAGCTAGGCTCAGCAAGATGGATTGTGTTTCTTTGGTCGCCTGCAGCTTATTAAAGTAGTCCTCCATGCAATCCAGGTACTCTACCCTTTTGATACCTTGCTATTACCGCTAGAGCCCAATGCCGATCTCAAAGATTCCTATCCTTTGCTGGTCGCCTGCAGCTTATTACAGCAATCCTTCATGCAATCCATGTGTTTTGGGCAAGTTTTTTTACCCTCCCCGAAAGGCTATGCTTTCTTGTATTGAACAAATCCGTAGAAAGTTTCTTTAGAAGGGCAAGAATTTAGGGGTTAGCAGCATGAAAGTCCTTGGATTGATGTTTGCCTCCTTGAAGAAGGGAGGTGGTCTTGGCATTTGTAGGCTCCTCGACTGCAATCGGGTGGCCATGCTAAAAAACATTTGGATTTTCTTTACCGACAAAGAATCATTGTGGTGCAAATGGATCCACTTAAACTTGCTGAAGAATAAGAACTTCTAGTTAGTCTCAAAACCAACCTTTTGATCCTGGTCTTGGAAGAAAATACTTAACCTCCACTTAGATTCTCAGTATTTATTTCGTTGGAGGGTTGGTAATGGTCAAAGCATCTCCTTTTGGTTCGACCCTTGGCATCAGAGAGGGCATCTCTACAAATCCTTCTCTAATAGGGATATTTATAGATTTGGTATCCCTCTGAAGGCCACTCTTTTCGAGTACCTTTCCACTCCCGTTCATCCTTCCCATATCATGACTTTGTTTGCTGTGTTGTTAGAGGTGTTTCCCTCTCTTATTCCTGAGTCTTTGGATCATGTTATATAGATTGCCAACACTTCCAAAGTGTTTTCTATTGCCTTTGCTTGGGAACTCATTCATCATAGTGCGTAGATTGTGCCATGGCACTCTTTTGTTTGGGATCAGGCACTTGCTGTCGTGACCCTCCCGAGATTTTCACATAGGGTCTCGAGGGAGTTAATGAATTGCTCGGCCCATTTTTAAAATCTGGGCTTCGCTCGAGCCCTCCCAAGCCCATACCAAATCGCGTCAGGAAATTTTAAATCGAGGTCGACCTTAGTGTGGTTGGGTGACATGTATATCGGTGTGCATGCCATTAGAGTTGCCATCAATCATTTCTTAGAGGGTATGATTGGAAACCCTATCGAGCAATTGGGAGGGATCGCTCGATTCTGCGAATACCAGAGATTTTGGGTTCGGGGACTTAGTTACGCCGATATTGCTATCGACGCCCTTTCGGTACCTAAGTTGAGTGATTTTCCTAATCTAAGGAGTTTATGAAGGCGAGATTGGTTAAGGTAGGCTCTGGAAGTCTAAGGGGTTCATGCAAATGGGAGTGTCTATCCCATCAATCACAATCATAAAAATAAATGCGCGATCAAGAAATCAATTAAAAAAAGAATTCACGTCAAAACAATTCAACACAAACAAAAGGGGGCTCTAGAAGTCGGGAAAATACATCAATTAAGTTCGAGGGTGATTTGGGATGGTTTGGAATGATTTGGGTCAAATTGACCAGAAGGGCAAAATGGTCATTTTGGAAGGTTCGGGAAGTTCAAAATTGTGAAATTAGATCAAACGAGTGGGATGTGGTTTTTCCTTAATTTTACAAATTTCGAGAATTTTTCTGGATTTTTCTTGGTATTTTTTAGAATTTTCTAAGACTTTCTAAGGGTTTTCCTATTTTCTAGAACGTTTTCTATATATATATATGTTTTGGGATTTTTATTTTGATTATCTAGACCTTCCTATCTTTTAGAATATTTTTTTATATTTTCCTGATGAATTTCCCAATTCTTCTAATTTTTATTTTTATTTTATTTTATTTTTTAGTTTTTTAGTTTATTTTTATTTATTTACCATTTATTTTCATTTATATTTATTTATTATTTACTATTATTTATTATCCTACATATTTTCTTTCTGTTTTTTATTTTCATTTATTGTTATTATGTTTTCTTGTTTACATTTCTATTTTGTTTTATTTTATCTTGTTTCATTCCTATTTTATTCTATATATGTTTTTATTATTTTTATTATTTATTATTTATTTTATCTATATATTTTTAGTTTATTATATTTTCTATTTATTATCATTTTATTCTATTTTTTTGGAATTTTATTTATTTTTTAACATTTTATGAAAC
Organism: Psidium guajava; assembly: GCA_016432845.1. Classification (NCBI taxonomy): domain Eukaryota; kingdom Viridiplantae; phylum Streptophyta; class Magnoliopsida; order Myrtales; family Myrtaceae; genus Psidium; species Psidium guajava. The sequence continues at coordinate 31,095,021 of CM028228.1, forward strand.
TTTATTATTATTATTATCTATATTTTATTATTACTACTATTTATTTTTATTATCTACCCTTTTTAGAATTTTTATTAATATTTTTTATTTTTTGGGATTTTATTTTATTTTTTATTCTATTTTTGTATTTTTATTCGATTATCTATTTATTGATTATTTTTTATTGTTTATTTTTATTATTTTCTAATTTTTTTAATATTCTGGACTGGGTCGGGTCAACCCGGCTCGTCCAAGAATCCGTCCCGAAGGCCTAAACCTAAATCCTAGATCCGATTTAAAATGACACCGTATTAGGCATTGTTAGTTTTCTACTTTTATATATTTTTTATTTATTTTCCTGTAATTTTCTAATAATTCTTTTTTTGATTTTTTAGTATTATTTTTTATTATTTTTTATTTATTATACGGACCGGGTCAAAGGGACCCGGCCCACTAACCTAGGTCCGGCCCAAAATCAAGTTAACTACCCATCCTTGAAACGACGTAGTTTTAGGGTTTCAATTCGAATTTTCAGAGTTTTTATTCTATATCTATTTTTCCTGCCTATTTTTAATCCTACAGCTATGAATGTGACACGTGTCTCTATCTCACCCGCTCATCTCCCATGCTAATTCTACGGTTAAGATTTAGCCCTAAGATTATATCCCGACTGTCCATCTCATAAATCCAATCTACGGTCCCGATCAACCCCTTGACTCGATCGCCACCGTCCGTCATTTTTAATTTCTAGAATGATTATTAAATTCGAATTAAAATTTTATTTTCAGAATTTTCAGATCGCGCCACGTGGCACAACGATTACTGTTGGATCAAGGTTTGTTATTCAGTTATATATTTTAACCACTTAGACTGACGTGGCATCCGACGTGGCTGTCCACGTCGGCGCCACGTCAACGCCATTCCCAAAGACCTGGTCAAAGTTCACTGGAGAAGACGTTGAACAGTGCCGCCGATGACACTGTTCATCGTCTTCTCCAGCGAACCTCGCCGAAAAAGACATGAAATTTGCGCCTAATAACCATGAGGACCTAGCAACTAACTTCCCGATTCCAATCTGTGCCCAAACCAGCTCAGTAACAGAACGTATATCAATTTCTAAGCCAAAGAACAAACCTAAAGCAAACTATCTTTCTCTGGCTGGAGCTATTTTCCGGCGAGATCCCGCCCTAGCCGATTCTAGCGTCACAATACAAATCTAATCAGTCACAAAGCATCGCAAGCTCACAAGAGAACTCACCTGGTCGTCAACGAAACCCCAGCAATGGTGAGAACAACTAGTAGAGCTCGTGGAATACGTTCGGGTGCAAGGTTGACTCGGCGGTTTCACACAAGGAAATGCAAAATGAAGGCACAGGGAGGAATCAGGAAGAACACAGGAGCTCGTGAAATCAAAAATCACAAAAGAAAATCGAATGGATCGAGATTCGCCATGGATGGAGTTCTGAAAACTCATCAATGGAGCTCGTGGTACATTTTAGGGTTTAAGATCGATTCGGTGATTCGATGCGAGGAAAATAGGAACCAAGCACTGGAATGAAATCAGGAGACGCGCCAAATTCATTTCGGAGTAATAACAGGCAAAATCGCATGTGAACGAAGATTATGCCATTAGAGATGAGCTCGGCTGGCCTTTAACGGCGTTACCTGTTTGAATGGTTTCCAGCGAAAAAGACCAGTTGCTACTGGTTCACCGAGTGAAGACAAGGCTAATGGGAGCGATTGCGTCCTTCGGTGCGATCAAGATCTTCCAATATTGCAGCTTGAACCTCTCGGTTTCTTAAGCTCCAATGGCGACGGCGATGCAGAGGTTCTAGAGAGATATTCTCTCTCTCTCTCTCTCTCTCTCTCTCTCTCTCTCTCTCTCTCTCTCTCTCTCTCTCTCTCTCTCTCTCCGGGCCTCCGAGAAGAATCCCCCCTTTTAAACTTGGTTTGGGTAACGTAATTCCCCCCGAGATCAACTCGATAAATCTAAGTTCAAATTAACCAAGAATCTCGTTTGATTTTTATTTCAAAAATACCCTGTTTCTGTGAGCATTTTCGCGCCAGAGGAAGAAGAGAAACAGGGGTGGTCCTGGGTTTGAAGTTCAAATGGGTTGACCGGGTCGGGTCAATCCGACCCGGTCGACCCGATTAAGTTTGAAAATCCAAATTAGCCCCAAATTCGCCAAAAGTTTCCAAAATTAATGTCAAAATTGAATTTTGGGGGATGGATTCTACTAAGAAATGGGTTTTCTCTTAAAATTTTCAAACAAATTGCATGAAAACCCCAAATTTTAGGTTTGACCCGAGGACCTATTTTGCAAAATCCAAAATCTTAGGGTCCTTTTTTGCAAAAATTGACACCACCAATGGATTCGGGAGATCAAAATCTAGGGGGTGACGTCGCTCTGTTTTCAATTTAGTCCCTAGAAAATTTTTAATTTCATTTTTAGTGATTTTAGGGACTAATTTGAAAAATCAGAAATTGCATTTTGGTCCCTTTTAGTGAAATTGGACAATTCCAAGGGCTTTTGGACTCGATTTTAATTTTTAAAAATAGAGGAGGATGACATGACTCTAAAAATGTAAAAATTAAAAATTAAAAATCTAAAATGGAATTTCTAGAATTATTTGAATATTCTAAAAAATCAAATTAACAAAAAAAATCTAGATTCTAGATTGACTTTCTTAAAATTTATTCATCAAAAATGAAGAATAAATTAAATTAAAAATATCGACTATTTTTTGGTAATTTTCTGACTTGAAATGCTATTTTTTATTAATTTTTTTTATTATTTTCCTAATTTCTGAAAAGATCAAAAATGCGAAAAAAAAGGAAAATTATTTTTTGCTCAAAATTGGTTCCCTAGGCTAGGAAGAGGTCCCCAAAGTTGATTTTACCATTTTCTCACTTTTTATTTATTTTTATGAATTTTTGAAAATAAAATACAGAAAAATACAAAAAATAAGGAAAATTAATTTTTGCTCAAAATTTGTTCCCTAGGCTAGGCTGAGGTCCCCAAAGCTGATTTTTCAATTTTCTCACTTTTTATTTATTTTTTATGAAGTTTTGAAAATAAAATGCAGAAAAATACAAAAAATAAGGAAAATTATTTTTTTGCTCAAAATTGGTTCCTCAGGCCAAACCAAGGTCCCCAATGTTGATTTTTCAATTTTATGAATTTTAATGGATTTTCTAAAGTTTTTTGAAAAATAAAATTGGCTAAAAATCAAGTGTCAACAGCTGCCCCTTTTTGAGAGGGGTCTCGTGAGAGATCACTCTCAAAGACAAGATGACACTTGAGATCTAACCGACTCTACTGGGAAAAATGGGAAGTCGTGACATCCAACTCTATTTTCCTCCCTGAAAGCTTAAGTACAAATTTCATACTGCTTGCTTTGATGGGGAGAGATGGAGAAGAGCTAGTCAGGGGATTTACCTGGAACTTTTCTGTTTGCCTCGCGTCGCCAGTGACTGCTCTGGAATGAAGGTCTAAGGATTCGTTATAACAAAACCCTAGGGTGATTGGACTTGGATCCGTACGGTAGGTCACCCCATGGGAGATTCCTAGTGAAAGGATTCTACTAATTAAAACTTGATTAAGGTTCGACCCGTATGGTAGGTCACCCCATTGAAAATGCCTGTAAGAAGGACTTTTGTGTCTGTAGGAAAGACTTATGCGTCTGTAAGAAGGACTTAGTGGTGCATGTAGGAAGGACTTGTGTGCCTGTAAGAAGGACTTAGTGGTGCCTGTAGGAAGGACTTATGCGCCTGTAGGAAGGACTTAGTGGTGCCTGTAAGAAGGACTTATGTGCCTATAAGAAGGACTTAGTGGTGCCTGTAAGAAGGACTTTGTGATGCCTGTAGGAAGGACTTATGTGTCTGTAAAAAGGACTTATGTGCCTGTAAGAAAGACTTCAGAAGTGTTATCTTTTTCGAGGCTATTGGCTGCTATCCATTCCGGAGGGTGAAAGCTCTAAGGCTACTAACCGACGCGCGCTCGCGGAAAAGGCGATCACCGTATCTCTCAGTAGCAGGTCGCGAGCGCTTTGGGCCCCGACTCGAACTGTGCTTCAAGATGCCTTGAAGGTATACCCTATCATGGAGGGTTTCTGAGAAAATTAAATCTTTTTCGAAGCTATCGGCTGCTATCTCTACCGGAAGGTGAAAGCCCCGAGGCTACTGACCGATGCGTGCTCGCGGAAAAGGTGGTGACCGTATCTCTAAGCGGTAAGTCGCGAGCGCTTTGGGCTCCGACTCGAACTGTGCTTCGAGATACCTTGGAGGCATATCCGTATCATGGAGAGTTTGGGGGGGGAAACTAAATCTTCTGAAGCTGAAGGTTGGCGATCCAGTCCGGAGGATGACAGCTCCGCGGCTACTAACCTGTGAACACTTACAGAAAGATTTATCAAAGTCATCATGCTTTTTGAGTCATGAACTGTTCAGCTCCGAACTCGAATTAGACGCCTCTTTGTGATTCCTTTTAAAAAGGAGACCCATGTGACAATGCTTTCACGAATCAGAGGGGTGTTTAGACTTTGGAAAAGACTTTGAATATGAAAATATTGTCTTGATATCATTCTGAGATTATGAAATCTATAAAAGTAGAAAACTAACAATGCCTAATATGGTGTCGTTTTAAATCGGATCTAGGATTTAGGTTTGGGCCTTCGAGCCGGAGTCTTGGACGGGCCGGGTCGACCCGACCCGATCCAGAATATTAAAAAATTAGAAAATAATAAAAATAAACAATAAAAAATAATCAATAAATAGATAATCGAATAAAAATACAAAAATAGAATAAAAAATAAAATAAAATCCCAAAAAAATAACAAATAATAATAAAAATTCTGAAAAAGGGTAGATAATAAAAATAAATAGTAGTAAGAACAAAAAATAGATAATAATAATAAATTTTCATAAAATGTTAAAAAAATAAATAAAATTAAAAAAAATAGAATAAAATGATAATAGAATAGAAAATATAATAAACTAAAAAATATAGATAAAATAAATAATAAAAAATAAAAATAATAAAAACATAAATAGAATAAAATAGAAATGAAACAAGATAAAATAAAACAAAATAGAAATGTAAACAAGAAAACATAATAACAATAAATGAAAATAAAAAACAGAAAGAAAATATGTAGGATAATAAATAATAGTAAATAATAAATGAAAATAAATGGTAAATAAAAATAAACTAAAAAACTAAAAAATAAAATAAAATAAAAATAAAACTTAGAAGAATTGGGAAATTCATCAGGAAAATATAAAAAAAATATTCTAAAAGATAGGAAGGTCTAGATAATCAAAATAAAAATCCCAAAACATATATATATAGAAAACGTTCTAGAAAATAGGAAAACCATTAGAAAGTCTTAGAAAATTCTAAAAAATACCAAGAAAAATCCAGAAAAATTCTCGAAACTTGTAAAATTAAGGAAAAACCACATCCAACTCGTTTGATCTAATTTCACAATTTTGAACTTTCCGAACCTTCCAAAATGACCATTCTGCCCTTCTGGTCAATTTGACCCAAATCATTCCAAACCATCCCAAATCACCCTCGAACTTAATTGATGTATTTTCCTAACTTCTATGGCCCCCTTTTGTTTGTGTTGACTTGTTTTGACGTGAATTCTTTTTTTAATTGATTCCTTGATTGCGCATTTATTTTTATGATTGTGATTAATGGGATAGACACTCCCATTTGCATGAACCCCTTAGACTTCCAAAGCCTACCTTAACCAATCTTGCCTGCATAAACTCCTTAGATTAGGAAAATCACTCAACTTAGGTATCGAAAGGGCGTCGATAGCAATATCGGCGTAACTAAGTCCCCGAACCCAAAATCTCTGGTTTCCAATCATACCCTCCAAGAAATGATTGGTGGCGACTCCAATGGCATGCACACCGATGTACATGTCACCCGACCATACTAAGATCGACCTCGATTTAAAATTTCCTGACGCGATTTGGTATGGGCTTGGGAGGGCTCGAGCGAAGCCCATATTTTAAAAATGGGCCGAGAAATTCATTAACTCCCTCGAGACCCTATGTGAAAATCTCGGGAGGGTCGCGACAGACTGGTTACTCCGCTGGGGACTTGGTTTTAACCCATTAGAGGACTTAAGCCGATTTAAAAGTTAGGTGCTTTCTAAGGCATTTTTCTGCAGGCGCTCTTAAAGGTGAGGTAAGTCCACTAACCTAATGTGTTAAATGTTCTTGCAGATTGGAGTTATAAGGGGAGAAGTAGTTGCTGACATGTTTTATGCAGGGTTGGAGTTTGGGGTTGTTTGTTTATTTTCTGCAAATTAGAAGCGCTGTCTGATATCAATTGCTGTGCATGCCTTGCATTCTTTGAAGATCACGATACCTGCACACACAAGCACCTAAACCCAAGCCGCGAAACACTCTTAGGTCACCGTAGATAGGGATCGGTATGCAAAGCCCTAGTGTTTGATTGCGCCCGGGTTAACCATATTCGATCTCGCTCGCTATCTGAATTGATGATTCTCCCCTGTTGACGTTTGATTACGCTTGTGGATAAAGTCGTTGAATCAGATAGTGGGAGCCTTTTAGGTCCACACCTTGTCCTCTCTTTTATTTTCTAGAGTCAATTCCTCACTTGTCTCATGCGCATGTGAATTGGTCGGTTGATATACCTAAAACCAAATAAAAAAGAGTCTGGTTGGTAAGGCTTTCCTACCTTTAACCTGTAATTTATTCACATACCATGCACATCGTGCATCATCTCACAAAAATCATCATTTGAGTGATTGGTCTGAAAGCCATCTTTAGGATAGAATGATGACTTCCCCAAGTCATGTCATAGTTCTCGAGCCAACCACCAGGGGACAAAGAAGCATTCCACGCCACGACATCAACATGGAGTCCTTTGAAGCATGCCGATTCACCTGTAGGAGGGAGCTCCAAGATGGATGGACACATATGCTAGTTTGAAGAAATCCGATTTCAACCAGACGACTTGTGATCTGACTTGGGGCGTCTTTAGTGGTTATCACATCCATTTAGTGCAAATTTCATTTCTGAACTTCGTACTTCGAATTTTTTTCATGTGAGAATCATTTCTATCTCATCCCATTAGATTTGATGTACTAGGGATCTTTTGAGGTGTATCTACAATATTCTGTCTACACTAGAGATTTTAGCAGATGGGTGTGACAGTGGCTTTCATTCTAATCACTCGAATGATCCCAATCGATTGCATGATTCCCTTTAGGAGAAATTTGGTTTAAGACTTTCTATTAGACCTCCTTTTGTTAAATAAGAACGCTTAACCCTTATTTCACCAAAAGGAAATGTGAAATTGAATGACTCATGCATATACTCTTCTATGTAATCCATGATAACTAGTCAAAGTCGTTCATGCTTCATAACTTCAATAAAATATGGAACACTCGAATTGTTCCCGTTTCCAGTAAACGGCTTTAATCTGGATGTCCCATAATTTATTAGATTTAGGACACATTGAAATTGCACTTTGCATTTTCTTCTTAACCATTTTATTAAAATCGATCAAAAGCAGTTATCCTGGATTACATTCCTTTCAATTATATGTTTTCTTATGAAAAATGCTGATAAGAGCTTTTCACGCAAGACTACGACTTGTGTAAATATCTTATCGTTATTAATCATAAGAAAATATAAAATTGAAAGAATTTATGTTTCATTTTTCATTTCTCTATTTTGATGATGTTATTTCATTAGGACAGGTGATAAAAATTTGGAAAAGCATACCCTTAACCAAATGGATAGTCAAAATATTCCTGCTCGGCTAACTTGTGTGGAATTCCATCTCTTTCAAGTAATGTCCACGCTGGAGGAAATGTCCCAACAACTAAGAGCCCCTATTATTCCACAAATTGTGGGTAACATGCCACCTTCAGGTCTTCAGACAGATGTCGAAAAGCACAACCATCAACTTGCTGATTTAGAGAGACAGTTTGAAGAAATGATCACCACACTTGCAGACTTCAAAGCATCCATAACTCCCTTACTTCCAAATAAGGCTACACCTAATTCTGGAGACCTTCAGAACCAGATTAATGAGATGCGTGGAGTGTTGATGCGCCTTCTGGATCGCGTAAATCAAATCACCATGGAATCGCCATCCAATTCTGTGTTAGCAACCAACAATGATAATGTAGAAGGCAAAGGGAAAAGACCATATGAGGAGCCCCCATGCGAAGCCAACCAATCCTTCACTAGCAAAGGACACGGCCAAAGATATATCAAGGGACCTAACTCTGCCTTTACCCAGCCACCTCACGATCCTCAAAAGAAGATTTGCAAATAGAATCCACCTAATCAGAACCGTAAATGCCAAGCAGAGTCTTTTGTCGGTACAACATTGGTACCAAATCGGAAATCTTTTCCTGAAGTAGCCCCAAGGCCGACTAAATCTGTTCAGATTGCGCCGAAGTTCGTTGGGCCAAAGAAGAAACCTAAACAATTCACCCCACTTCCTCGCCCTCTTTCAAAACTTCTTCCATCGCTTTTAGAAGCGCGCGTGATCGCTAAGAAAGTACCAAGACGTAACCCTCCCAAGACTAAAGGTTATGATGAAACTAAATATTGCGCCTATCATATGGGAGAAAAGGGGCATAGCACAGATGACTGTGTCATACTCAAGATCAAAGTTCAAAAGCTTATTGACAATAACCATTTGGATTTCAAGGAAGAAGAATCGAACATACAACAGAATCCTTCATCTAGGCATCAAGCAGTAAACCTCATATATGGTGAAGAAGAGGAAGACATATCGGACTTCATGAGAGAATACCATGTTAGTATATGAAGAAGCTTGGTCATTCGCAGCCGTTTCGAATCTTGCGATCAATGCTAATTGTTTGCATCGTGTCATTTCCATTTTGTCTTTCAATTCATATTGTGAGTAGAACTCAATGACACCTTGGATCTTGAGCCGTTGATCCGGGGTAGTCTCATTTGTAAAACGGCCTTATCATTTCATTCTAGTGAATGCATATGCACGTTTTATTAAGGACATGCGGGAATATTCCAAACCGGCCCTATGATGACACTTATCTTCGATCTGCGAAGACTTGAGGCCCGGGTTCCCACATGTTTCCTAGTTTTCAAATGAATTTTACAGGAACGAGAATGTCCGATGATATGAGGACTAGTTCCCCCATTTCCTAATTCTTTTTTTGAAAATGTTTTTTTTTTAAATTCAAAATATTCATGCATGAATTTTGATGTTGCTCACACATTGATTAGTGCAGATGTCCCCAGGAATGGTGCTCCAAGAAGGTTGAAGATGGTTAATTACTCAAGATGATAAGAAACAATGATGATAAAAGATGAACGAAGAGAGTTTACTTGAAGCAAGTCTCCCTAATTCTACCAAAGAAGCATATCAAGGCAACAAATGAGGAAAGTCGTCCAAATGCGATTGCATGACCAACCAACAAAAGGACGGGACCAAGTCGTCATTTTCGATGAAGAGACGTATCGTTCCTAAGTAACTTTCAATCAATCATGAAAATACTGTTACTTGTCTTTTTCTTCGCAGGCAAAAAATGGAAGCAAAGCACTTGAAGAACAATGCTACCAAATGACAAAACAGGGAGAAAATATCAAACACTTCAAAAGGAAATATGGTTGAGAAAGTCGTCTAATCATCATATGATAGGGTTATCAAGCCATCAAGGGGCAAAACATTTTGAAGAACGATACCCCATGAACAAAAAACCTCTTCTGAAAAAGAAAAAGAAAACAGAGAAAGAGAGATAGCTCTCTCTCAAAAAAAAAAAGAAAAAAAGAAAATGGGAGTCAAGAGTAAGAAAAAGCAAAGGCTAGTCCCACATAAAATCCCGGGTAGTAAAAGCAAAATGCCTATCAAAAGCAAGGCCTATGCCCATTCAATCCTCGTTCATTTGTAAAATATGTTGAAATTTGGATGTGCATTTTATCCTTCCTATAAATCCCAACCGGTTGACTTGTAAAGAAAAAGTCTCTAAGAGAGTCAAATGGGAAATTGCAATCATCAGCGGAAGCTCTATCCTCAAGCAGTGATGGCACATTTTGAAATCAATTTCAGAAGGCCAAGATTGGTGGCAAGACAGTAATGATCACTAGCATCAAGTCATTCTCATATATTTTCTGAACCAAAGCGAGCATTTTCGTTTCTCAGTCCCAAATCCTAACATACGTTACAACCCTTCAAAGTCTCTTCTGATTAGGGCACATGAATTAACGTAGAGTTGAATGATCTTAAGCATCACTCGAAGAAGTTCGAGCAAGATTATTTCTCTCTCATTTTTGTATGGTTCTTGACTTGTAAACCCAGAGCAGATGATAAAGATCTTCTTAAAAAAAGGCCTTGACTCCACAGGAGTCCCATTTGGTAAACCATTGACCTATCCTATATTACGCTCCTAATCAAGACGTCCAGATCGGCTCGGTAGTACCAATTACGAGATTACTTAGACCTTTGTTGAATGCGATGATGGCAAGATTGAGTGATTTCTCTTGAATCTTGCAAGTCAGAAGAAACAGCTTTTCTCGAGAGTAGGAGAAAGCCCTTTCGGACTGAAGTCCCTCATTCAGAGTACATTCGAGGTGTTCACAATGTAACTACCTCCTTGAACAGAATTGGTAATGCAAACTTGATAGAATAGTTTTGCATAATTCCACTGAATGAATTTCAGCATTCATGCCTGTACATGTTTCATCTAAATATTGTTTGAGCACGTGCTTTCCTGATATTCAAGCTACCTCAAGAGGTCTTGAAAATTCATCTAAGGGATATTGAATGAACAAGCCATTTTCCAAGCTCTCAAGTAAGTATGTTTTCAATCCGAGCCTTTCAAAAGAACGAATTCTGATGATTGTTAGAGCACTCAAATCTATTGCGACATATACAATCATTCAAGCATTCACCTTCTTCAATGAAGCGTGATTTTTATGAAATACATGTCGCATTAGCATTGATTTTGTCTATGCGCACAACTTTGCTTCAAGTGAATAAGCAGGTAATGATGCAGTCAGCCTGTCTACTCCTTGACCATTCGTTCAGAAGATCCAAGTAAGTTTTCTGAACCCATTTCAAAATCACCCTTTTTGAGTATCTTGTGTTTACATTGACATAGCTCGTATAACACACCCTCTCGATGTGATTACCGCCCTTTGAGATTGGCGGCACATCTCCCTTTCGGATTGTCCAAGACCAGCTCTAGCAATCTCGAAACTCTTCCGGATCATCAAAGACCAGCTCTTGTGATCTTGGTCCCTTTCAGATCATCAAAGACCAGCTCTAATGATCGTGAAAGAAATCTACCTCTCAACTACCCGAAAAACTCAAGTAAGTTTCCTAGATCTCTTTTCAAAATTACAATATCAACATCCTGTGTTTGTACTGATGCAATTCGTGCAGCACAATTTCAATGTGGTCGCCGCCCTGTGGGGTTGGCGGTACCTCATCTATATGAGTTGATTTGGTCATCGCCCTATGGGGCTGGCGGTACTTCATTCATCTATTGCTATAATTCTGCCCTGTGAGATTGGCAGCATATCCCTCCTTGATATGACTTCGCTTCAGCGACATATCCTTCCGATATGGTCACCGCCCTGTGGGGTTGGCGGTACCTATCTTTACATCATGATAAGGTCACTGCCCTGTGGGGTTGGCAGTACCTATCTCCTTGATGTGATTCCACTCGAAGAAATGCGGTGGACACATCCCCTTACAGATTTTGGGCTTTCTCGCATCAGGGGGAAACCTTTGGTAACAGATAGGCACCTAGTACTTTAAGATCCTAGCAACCACAAGAAGCTTGGAGTTGAGGGAATCATCAGCATTATGAGGTATTTGGCAAAACGGGTATCTCTGTATGCGACCCACGTGCAGATTTCCTCAATCCATTTCGTGGAGAAAGGAAACCTTGGCACGTGTTATTTTCGGTCTTGTATATCATGCATCATTTCTCTTGCATAGAAAATGAATTTAAAACTCCCACAAAAATATCAGCATTCATCATTTGCATTGTCAAAATTTAGGTTTCAATTGTCTTTGAGCGAAACCTCTGCGAGCCTCCACTCAAAGAGGGGCAGCTGTTGACGCCTAAATTTTAAGTTTTTTATTTTTATTTTTATTTTTATTTTTATTTTTATTTTACTTTATTTTACTTTATATATTTCATAAAAATTGAGAATTGGCATTAGTTCTCACAAAAAATAATTTTTCATGTATTGCATATTTATATCGGATCGGTGGTGAATGGGTTTAATTCAAGATTATAAGCTTAATTGAATTACATGGCCTGAGTGTTGACACTTGATTTTTAGCCATTTTATTTTTAGAAAATTCTAGAAAACTTATAAAAAAAATAAAAAAATTACAAAATGGACTTTGGAGGCCCTGGCCCAGCCTAGGGGTCCATTTCCAACAAAAAAAATGTTTTTTTGGAAATTTTCGCATATTTTTAATATTTTTTCGAAAATAGGAAAATAAAAAGAAAAAATCATAAAAAATAGCTTTTGAGGCTAAAAAAAAAGCTAATAATTTTATTTTAATTCCCTTTTCATAAGTTCGGGACTATGTATTTTTTAGCAAACCATAATCCTGAAGTTTTTCAAAAAAAAATGTTTTAGCGTCCAAAATTTGAATTTTTACATTTTTGAGTTAAAGACATCAAACTCAGGTCCTCCACATTTTATTTTGCCTGAAAAGCCCTCTGGATTAGCCCAATTTTGCAAAAAGGATCAATACGCACAAAAATTTTGTAATTTAGTCCCTAAATTGGTTCAAAATGAAATTAAACTTGTTATGGGGACTAAATTGTAAATGCTTAAGACCTCAAGGACTATAATGCAAATACTTAAAACTTGAGGGATTAGTTTGCAAATAACTAAAAGAAGAGTTGGTGAAGAAAAGAAGATAGAGAAAGGATGATGGTGATAGAGAATGGATGGTAAAAATAGAGAATGGAAGATGGGGATAAAGAATGGAAGATGAAGATAGAATGGAGGATGAGAATGGAAGATGAAAGTAAAGAATGGAGGATGGAGATAGAATGGAGGATGAGAATGGAAGATGAAGATGAAGAAACGGAGATGGAAGAGTTGTCTATAAAAGAGGAGGAGAAGAGATTTTGAAGGAGGAAGAAAAAATTTGGAGAGATTTCAAGGAGAAGGGAGAGAAACTTGAAAGAGAAAAAAAATTTGAGAAAGAAAAATTTAGAGAGAAAAAAAAAATCAATGAGAGAAGGGAGCTTGAAAACGAGAGAAGAGAGTTCGGTCGAGAGATTTTCCGATTGAGTCTCTTATGCCGTTTCTTCCACCAGAGATTTGCCGGTCGAGTCCCTCACGTCGCTTCTTTCATTAGCACTTGATCGCAACCATTCCTTGTTATTGGAGCTGAGATCTGACGTCCCGATCCGTAGAGTAATACAAGATTCAAATTTGGCAATCAAATCCGACATATTAGGTAACGATTCCATCCCTTTGGAATGTTGAAAAATTGCGTTACCTAAATTGATTAATTTGGATCCATTTTAAATCTTGTTGGATATATCATTTCACTTCCATACTTCAAAATCATATTTTTCAAAATTAGCATCATGTAGATCATTGCACGTGTAACTTATCCTGTAAATAAATTTCTTTATCATACCGCATCTTCTTCTAAAACAAATTCATTCATGACATGCATTGCATATAGTTTAATTTTTTTTTATCCTTTTCATAAAAAGAAAATAAAAAAAATTGCACCTTTGAATCTCAAGTGAAAATTCATCAAAATTGCCAAATTGAACATTTTCATGAAATTGGTACCGAAAGGGCGCTAGTAGAAATATTAGCGTAACCAAGTCTTCGAACTCATTAATCTCTAGTTCGTAGGAATAAAGTATTTCTCCCGATGCTTTATTTAGGTGTCTAATCAACCTACCCAAAATGATTAGTGGTGACTCCAAGATAAATCATTCTTTTGATGAAATTGAACCTAAGTCACGATCCGGTAGAACTTGGGAGAGTTCGAGCTAGGCTAGTTAATTTAATTTAATTAACCTAGTAATCCATTAACTTTAAAAATTGAGAAACCGATTTTTTTAGGTCGCGACAAAATGCAACTTCCCAAACTACCTCAAGAGCTACTTTAGGCTAAAGGCCTTTGGAGAGCATTTGAGATACAATTGTATCTCTCCAAAGTGAGTCAAAAAAATTACCAAACACTATTTGCTTTTGGCCAAGGGACTTTAAAGCCCCAAAGCTCATTTCAAATGCTGAACCAAACATGGCCTTTGTCTGCCATTGAAGACGAATGCCCAAAGCTTCGAGCTCGGATTCAGAGCAATTGAGGTGACGTTAAGTTGCACCGATCGATTGACAAGCTGCGTGAGGATAAGACAAAGAGCCTGAATTACTCGAATCGACATTTCGTTGAGAAAAAAGGTAAGCGCCATTTTTTGAGTTTCAAGCTCGGTTTCCATTGCTACTTCTCGATTCAACCCCTTTCTTCGAAATTTTTGGTTGGCTCGCACATATAGGATATCCTAAGCACATCCTCATATTCATTTAGCATTAAATCTCGGTGAAACTCCATGGCCGACCTCGAACCCCCCTTGAATCTATCTCGAGCTCATGCACTCATTTTCAACATTGATTGGAGCAATCGGGACATGAGGTAAGTACTTATGAACTCCTTACATGCTTGTGGTGTGTTTAGTTTTGGTTGATATTGCACGAAATGTGATATCGGTTTCCACCATGGCTGAACTTTTCGAGCTCCATAACTTTTGATCCTACCGTTAGATCAAGCTATATTTCGAATATGTTTAGCCTGCGTTGAGACAATTCCAACGAGCTCAAAATTGTTCAAATCGGAGGAAATCTCACTGTTGGATGTCGTCGGGAAGCTCTCGGCCGTCCATGGTCATCTTCAACCTTGGGCCTTTGACTAGTCAACGGATGTTGACTGGTCAATAGCTGAGATGGTGCTGATATGGATGCCACATGTCATGCCACGTCAGCTACCCATTTTTCAAAATAAAAAATAATTTTCAAAATAAAAAAATCATTTTTCGAAAATAAAAAAGTCTTTCTAATCTGGTGGCCAAGAATTTGCCACATGTCACCTCTGTAGCCTTCGGTTTAGAAATAGGTGGTAAATTATAAAAATGAATAAAAAAAATCAAAAAAATACCAAAACTATGTCGTTTTTGAATTCGGTCAAAGCTTGCGTGGGTTCGGGTCGGGCCTTCGGGTTCATGGGCCGGGTCAACCCGACCCGATCCAAAAAAAAAATAATAAATAAAAATTCGAAAAAATGCAATAAAAAATCAAGAAAAATGAAAAAATTCATAAAAATCATAAAAAAAATTCCAGAGAAATTAGAACAAATTCCAAAAAATTGTCAAAAGTCTCAAAAAATCAGGAAATAGATCATTTTAGCTGATGAATGCTATTTTTGATAATTTTTTCCTTCCAAACTTTTTAAAATGATGATTTTACCCCTCATGGGCAAATCATCTCGAGAAAATTTCAAAAAATCTCCAAAAATAACAAAAAATGGGAAGTGGTCAACCTTGATTGGCCAAACTCATGTTTCATGATTTTTGCTCCCATTTATTTTTCAAATGATGATTTTACCCCTCATAGGCAACCTGTCTCTAAAAAAAAATGAAATCAGAAAAATTTCAGGAAAATCTCAAAAAAATTGGGAAAATAGGAAATGACCACATTCAACTGGTTTTACATATTTTCACCTCTCGATCTTTAAAAAATGATCATTTTTCTCTTCTGGTTAATTTGACCCAAATCTTTCCAAATCACCTCAAAAGCTTTTTTTTTTGTTTTTCATGAAATTGGTACCGAAAGGGTATTAATTGAAAAAATTAACGTAACCAAGTCCTTGTTGACACCTGGTTTTAATCATCTTTTCTCTTTTAAAATTAATATAAAATCCATAAAAATTTATAAAATTAAAAAAATCAACCTTGGGGACCTTGGCCAAGCCTAGAGAACCAATTTTGACCAAAAACTGATTTCCATATTTTTAGTGTTTTTCGGTATTTTTATTTTCGAAAATTCACAAAAAATCAAGAAAAAAATAAATAAAAAATTGAAAAATCAACTTTGGAAGCCTTGGCGAAGCCTAGGGAACCAATTTTGAACAAAAAAAATAAATTTCATATTTTTGGCATTTTTTAATATTTTCCAAAAATTAGGAAAATATTTGAAAATAAAATTGCATTTGAGGCCATAAAAAT
This sequence comes from Psidium guajava, assembly GCA_016432845.1. Classification (NCBI taxonomy): domain Eukaryota; kingdom Viridiplantae; phylum Streptophyta; class Magnoliopsida; order Myrtales; family Myrtaceae; genus Psidium; species Psidium guajava. The sequence goes on from CM028228.1 coordinate 31,111,263, forward strand.
GTGAATAAATAGCCAAAATTTTTCCTTTAATCTTCTTCTCATTTCGGTTAAAGAAAATCCATAAGAATTAATCTGAAATCAAGAATTATTTTGTTAATCTCATTTTCAGATTAATAAAAAAATTGTAGAAATTTTTTTTTGCTTTATAATTTTCAATTTTTGGCAGTTCTGGAGTCGTGACATTATCCTCTAATTGTCCAAATTTCTCAATGGCCCATGTGCGTTCAAAGAAACTCAAAGCGACATTTATGGGGAAACAAAAGATGTTGATAGCATTGACTTGATATGGGCTGATCCTGGATCCTGCCGTTATACTTTGTATTCTGAAATTAAATTCCAATAGAGTTATCCTGAAGCAAGCTCCTTTGGCCCTTGCAAAAGCGTTGAAGAATCCAACTAAGTTAGAGGGGTTAGGGAAGGCAAACACCAGAGATGGTGCAATATCTTGTTTGCTTGGATAAATAGAAACAAGAAAATTATGGTGCTCCTTTGTTTCAATGAGTTCTTGTTTATGCTACGAGCTGTTCTCTCTAGAGACCCATTGACTACAATAAAGTTGGCGGTCTTGTTTTTCTTTTCGTTTTGGCCGAATGCGAAAGCTACATGACACGTGGGGATGATGGTCAAACTTGGAGCTTTTGGTGCTTTCATTGTACCAAAACTCTACTACGCATATTCTGGGCATTCGAATGCACAAGGAAAATTTTTGATTCAATTGTTTCAAGATCCTTGAGGGCGTGTGCTCTCACAAATTCAAAAAAAGAGAGAGAGCCATAGCTGCTGCTGCATTTTTTTTTTATCTCTTGGGGGTTTTCTTCTTTTGTTGGAAGAGCTTGGGGAGTGTTTTCGCATATATTTGCCTTCAGACATCGTGATAATAGACAAGGCCTAGTGGGATAAAGAAAAAAAAAGCTTGAAAATTCAAAAAGGAACCCATCATACCGAGGGACAAAATGTTCAGTGATTAAGAAAAGAAAAAGCAGCAAAATCATGTGGAACTTGATCCACGTTCTTTCGAGGCTCACATGGGGAAGTTCCCCCATTATTTTAGTTTGGACACTTATTCTCTTAGGGGAGGTTCCACCAAGAGGAGAGTAAAAAAATGGAGACTAACGAGAGGGAGAGTAAAAAAGAGCACGGGGATGGCACCAAGTTTTGGTCCTCCAAGAGATGATTCTTGCGAGCTCACCCACCTGCCCCAGTTATTTTGGACGACCTCGAGCTCTTCTCCGATACATCGTCTTCTATAGATGGCGATGCCAGGGCTCCAGCAGAGAAATTAATGGGTCAGCTGCAACAAAGCCAAGGTAAAATCGAGAGCTTTCCGAGAGCAAACGGCCGAGTTCTCGAGGACGTTGATGTTTTGATGAACAAAGATTTGCCTCCCATGAAGTACTAGAGTTCGAGGGCATTCGAGGAAGAAGAGGACGGATTGGTCACTGTATCCACTTTACTCTTGCGGAATGTGCCACGGTCCAACTTATTGTCAACATTTGACAACCTCAACTTGTTAAGCGATGGTCTCTCTGGAGCCCTTGTAATTTCACTAATTTTGAGGGCCTATGAACTCAGCCATATTTAGTGGCAAAGAACAGTGAAGTCAAGCTTGGAATGCCATACTTTATTCCTAGTTGGCAGGATGATCGACGGAATCTTGGTAAGTGGAAAAGAAAAAAAAAACAAAACAGAGGAAATGAAACAGAGGAAGTAAATATAGTTTATTCCAGCTTTGATGAGTGCGTGTGGGACGGATGTTCGGGATTTAACAAAAATGAGAAAGGTTGGGCGGCCATTATGAGGGAGAGCAAGAAAAAGGAAAGAAAAGAGAGGTATCATGATGAATTTTTCTCGGTGGGCACCGAAAGAGGACAGCTCTTGATTGGCATGGGAGGAGAGGATGCTCTCTCTTACGCTCTCTCGCTGGAGGGGAGTCCAACCTTTGACAAAAGAGGGGGGGGCTCGTCGATGGATCCGAGCCTCGCTCGGCACTCCACCTTCAGCGGCCTTAATTCTCCTCTCCATTTCACTGCCGCTTAGGGCCACAACGAGATCGTGGCTCTGTTGCCTGAGAATAGAGCTGATGTGAAATTCCAGAAACTATTGGGGGCAGACGGCACTTATGTAAGCGTGTCGACATGGGCATTGGGAAGTTATTCGGACGCTTCTGCTTTTTAGATGCAACGTCACAAGTGCAGATTATCTTAGTGGGAGGGTTCCACGAGTGGAGGTCCATCTTCACGCGCAATAAAGAGAGGAGGACGGAGACTAAAAAAAAACAGCGCACCAAAAGGAGGACGGAGTCAAAAGATCATCATTAAAGGAGAGGTTCTCCAACGGATGAAGACGAGCTATCGGCCATGGCTTTTGAAAAAAGAAGGAAACAGAGCATGGGGACCGAGTCTGTTACATGTGCGCATCTTTACATTATTTGAAAAAAAAAATTCCACATACTGGCAGACGGGGGTCCTATGCCTGGGGGGGAGGAATAGCTACTACGGCCCAATGAAAGAGCGTCACCAAGGGAACAGAAGATCTTTTCTCCATGATTCTGGGGAGGGGGCTTGACGAGAAAACGCGAGAACATAAGCAGAAACTCGACGGGGAGAATTTCCAAATGAGAAGCTCCATTCCTGAAGGTTCTCTAGCGCCAACGAAGATAGCTGCTGCAACATTCTCGATAAATTGGACTGAGTAGCCAACGTTGAGCCATGCCGATGCCGCGAGCCATCTTTTCTCGCGACGTCCTTCACACTTCCAGTAACTTCTGTGTTGCCACTTCCGATTACAGTTCAGACAAGGAAGAACCCGATGCTGATGGGATGAAGCTGCAGTTGAGCATGTACGGTCTCGCTTCAAGTTATGAACGTTCTATGAAAATAACAAAACGAACTATTCTTGCAAAACTTTGCGGAAACCCTGGATCGATTATACACGAACTTACGGTCACCGAGAAAAATTATGGAATAGAACACGTACCTGTTGACGTCTTCTTGGGAATCCTATTGACAGCGACGAGATTCTGATTCGGCAAAGTCTTCTTCCCCTTTTCCTTCCCGTATGGCTGCTCGATGGAGAGAGCGTAAAAGGAAACCCTAACTTGTCATAAGACATCACAGAAAACTGACGTTTTATGTCCCTTTTCTTTTACCTTCCTTTCAAAAAGTAAAAGGTCGGTTTCGCCCCCTTTTAATTAAAAGGGTCTGAAAGATAGGGGAAGGGACCTAGCCGTAAATGCACATAAACCGTAACCTATGGTCATATCCATCAACGGACCATGGGACATAAAATAGCCTACACCCAGCTGCAAGCCACATTAAAATAAACAAGATGCGCATATCCCAAATAACTTTTCTGATCACTTAACTTTAGTGGGATTTCATGCACTGTTTTACGTTATAGCCCGTTTTATAAAAAGAAATGAGTAATATTAAAATATGACAATTAATGGAAGCCCAAATAAGAAAAATATCTAACATTCTCCCACTTGGGCAACATTAATTGTGTCCGCTAAGTAAAAAAAAAAATTTCAAAACGACTCTCAGGCTGTAACAACTGTATGGCCAACACAAAGACAACATGTGACATCCCATGGAGGGGGTGTGACAACTTCTTGTCCCACATCGCTTAGGGGGGAGTCCTGGGCTAGTTTATAAGGCTTGGGCTTGCCTTTAACGCAAGAGGCCTTTTTTGGGGGTTGTATGGGCGACCCTCGGAGGAACAAAACCGTGAGGACTGTGTGTCCAAAGCGGACAATATCTTGCGAGTGGTGGACCCAGGTCGTTATAATTGGTATTAGAGCCGACTCGCCTATGGGGTGTGGGGGGGCGCACAGCGGGGACGCTTTGTGTCCTTAGGGGGGGATGTGTAACATCCCAGTCCCACATCGCTTAGGGAGGGAGTTTCTGGGCTATTGATAAGTGGGGGGAGTCCTTAACTTGTATGAGGCCTTTTCCCGTGGCGAGCTTTAAGCTGCCGGGAGGAACAAAACCGTGAGGGTCTATGCCCAGAGCGGACAATATCGTGCAAGTGGGATCTCGGCCCTTACATTGGTATCAGAGCCGACTCCCGACAGCATGTGTGGACCGCAGCGGGCGCTCGTTGGTGCACGTAGTGCACAGCGGAGACGCTGTGCCGCTGAGGGGGGAAGTATGTGACATCCCATGGAGGGGGTGTGACAACTTCTTGTCCCACATCGCTTAGGGGGGGAGTCCTGGGCTAGTTTATAAGGCTTGGGCTTGCCTTTAACGCAAGAGGCCTTTTCCCGTGGCGAGCTTTAAGCTGCCGGGAGGAACAAAACCGTGAGGGTCTATGCCCAGAGCGGACAATATCGTGCAAGTGGGATCTCGGCCCTTACAGTGGTATCAGAGCTGACTCGCCTATGGGGTGTGGGGGGCGCACAGCGGGGACGCTGTGTGTCCTTAGGGGGGGATGTGTAACATCCCAGTCCCACATCACTTAGGGAGGGAGTTTCTAGGCTATTGATAAGTGGGGGGAGTCCTTAACTTGTATGAGGCCTTTTCTGGGGGTTGTATGGGCGACCCTCGGAGGAACAAAACCGTGAGGACTGTGTGTCCAAAGCGGACAATATCTTGCGAGTGGTGGACCCAGGTCGTTATAATACGTGCACCAACGAGCGCCCGCTGCGGTCCACACATGCTATCGGGAGTCGACTCTGATACCAATGTAAGGGCCGAGATCCCACTTGAACGATATTGTCCGCTCTGGGCATAGACCCTCACGGTTTTGTTCCTCCCGGCAGCTTAAAGCTCGCCACGGGAAAAGGCCTCATACAAGTTAAGGACTCCCCCCACTTATCAATAGCCCAGAAACTCCCTCCCTAAGCGATGTGGGACTGGGATGTTACACATCCCCCCCTAAGGACACACAGCGTCCCCGCTGTGCGCCCCCCACACCCCATAGGCGAGTCAGCTCTGATACCAATTATAACGACCTAGGTCCACCACTCGCAAGATATTGTCCGCTTTGGACACACAGTCCTCACGGTTTTGTTCCTCCGAGGGTCGCCCATACAACCCCTAGAAAAGGCCTCTTGCGTTAAAGGCAAGCCTATACCTTATAAACTAGCCTAGGACTCCCCCCCTAAGCGATGTGGGACAAGAAGTTGTCACACCCCTCCATGGGATGTCACACAACATCTCAAGCAACCTCGACCAACTAAATCACCAAACATCGAACTATGATCGTCAGAGCATTTGTCAATGATACAAGACAACCATAATCACGACACCAAGTAATCTAGTCGTCACATGTCAATATGGCGGTATAGCCGAAACAGCATCCTTTACGTGATCAAATTTGATGCTATTTCAGTCGGTCCTCATCTTTCTATAACTTTACACCCATAATGAGTCAGAAAGATTAATCTTTCTATGTCTCACAAACCTTAATACGCACAAACTTTACAATGCTTTATTTGAGACAAACTTAGTGACAAAACCGTCCTACTCAAGACTAAACACCAAGTCTCAAGATTTTCTTTAGTTCCTGTCATGTGCACATGATATATATAAAAGCAACCGCATGCATGCAAATATAAAACCAACATATTTATCTCAATGATCATCATAATAATTGATACTCAATATCCTACATAAATCAATAGTCATAAGAAACCAAATGTCGGATACAACATAAAGAGTATCTAAAAACTCCCACTAACCAAAAACATCAAAGGACTCTAGTACACCCATGTCCATAACATGTTTCTTAAAGGTCACAGGCCTAAGTCCTTTGGTCAGTGGATTCGCAAGCATCAACTCTGTACTGATATGCTCAACAACTATTTCACCTTGCTTTACAAGCTCACGAACTTTGAGATACTTAATCTATATATGCTTAGAACCACATGTAGTCCGGTTGTTCCTGGAGTAGAACACCGCAGCGTTGTTATCACAATAAATAACCAATGGTCTAGCAATAGAATCAACAACTTTGAGGCCTAAAATGAAATTTCTCAGCCATACGGCATGGGAAGATGCCCCATAACATGCAACGAACTCTGCCTGCATAGTCGAGGAAGCTATGAGTGTCTGTTTAACACTCTTCCAGGAAATAGCTCCTCCAGCCAATATGAATATATAACCTGAGGTAGACTTCATATCATCAGAACAACCGGCAAAATCAGAATCTGTATACCCTACAACCTCAAGATTACCATCTCTCCTGTAAACCAACATGTGGCCTTTAGTTCGCTACAAATACCTCATTACTTTCTTAACAGCAATCCAGTGCTCCCTTCCCGGATTTGATAAATATCTACCAAGAACACTAACGGAAAAGGAGAGATCTGGTCTAGCACATACTTGAGCATACATCAAACTGCCAACAGCACTGCTATAAGGTACATCTTTCATTGACTCTCTCTCAATGTCATTCTTGGGACATTGATTTTTATTGAATTTATCACCCTTCACTATCGGTACTTCACCAGGTTTGCAAGTTTGCATAGAAAATCTCTTAAGTATCTTTTCAATATAAGTCTCTTGGCATAAACCAAGCAAACCTCAAGATCTATCTCGGCGAATCTCAATGCCAAGCATATAAGCAGCTTTACCCAAATCCTTCATATCAAAAGATCTGAACAACATCTTCTTTGTTTCGTACAGTAGTGCTAAATCATTACTTGATAGTAGAATATCATCCACATAGAGTATAAGAAAAATAAAACTGCTCCCACTGATCCTCATGTAAACGCATTGATCAACTTGATTTTCAACGAAACCAAAGGATGAAATTACCTCATCAAATTTCAAGTACCATTGTCGTGAAGCCTGCTTCAATACATAAATGGACCTTTTTAATTTACAAACCATGTGCTCCGATCCTTCCTGTACAAATCCCTTCGGCTTCTCCATATAAACGTTCTCTGAGAGATTACCATTCAGAAAAGCCGTTTTCACATCCATATGATGTAACTCTAAATCAAAATGTACAACAAGCGCCATCATAATTCTGAATGCGTCTTTGGAGGAAACAGGAGAAAAAGTCTCGGTGTAGTCAACACCAGCTTGCTGAGTGAAACCCTTGGCCACTAATCTTGCTTTATAACGCTCAATGTTGCCTTTAACATCCTTCTTGGTCTTGAAGACCCATTTACATCTCATTGCCTTTTATCCAGTAGGCAATTCAGCGAGCTCCCACACTCCATTGTACGCCATAGACTCCATCTTATCTCTCATAGCAGCCAACCATTCCTCGCCTCGAGATCCATTCACCGCTTCTTCAAAAGTTATCGGATCATCTATCGACTCGGTGCAATCTTCTCCAATGAAAACAATGTAATCATCAGATATAACAGATCTCCTCACTCTTGTTGACCTCCTCATAAGAACATTCTCCTGAACAACTGGAGGATTTTCATCAATATCAACACCCATATCCTTTTCTTCTCCGAACACATCCACTAGTGAATCAGCATTTTCTATAGGGACCACAACATCTATAGTACTCGTCATCGGTGGTATAGGTATCATAACAAAATTTCGCTCATCAGATGAGGTAGTAGGAAAATCTTGTACATCTGCAATGTCATTCTCAAGAAACTTCGCGGTCTTTGACTCCACTACTTTATTACCCTTTGAAAGACAATAAAATCTATATCCTTTAGACCTTTATGGATACCCAATAAAGAAAGCACGAACTGTTCTAGGATCTGTCTTCTTCTCAGTAGGATTAAATAATCTCACCTCAGCAGGACAACCCCAAACCCGGAAATGATTAAGGCTCGGCTTCCTTCCAATCCATAACTCAAAAGGAGTTTTCTGTACAGACTTACTGGGTACTCTATTAAGAATGTATGCAGCTGTCTTAAGTGCCTCACCCCATAGATAATTGGGTAAATTGCACTTATCCATCATACTCCTCACCATATCCATCAGAGTTCGGTTCCTTCTTTCTGCCACGCCATTTTGCTCAGGAGTATAAGGCATAGTATATTGTCGAACAATACCACATTCCTGCAGAAATTTAGCAAACGGTCCTATCTGCTATCCAGAATTTGAATGTTTGCCATAGTACTCACCACCTCTATCTAATCTTACAATCTTAATTGTTTTCTCCAACTGGTTTTCAACTTCCAACTTGAAGACCTTGAATTTCTCAAAAGCCTCTGATTTCTCTTTAATCAAATAGACATAGCCATAACGAGAGAAATCATCAATGAAGGTGATAAAATACTTGCTGCCACACAAAGTAGTCTGGAGATGTCCACTGATATCTATATGAATAATTTCTAGCAAACTAGAACTACGTGTAGCTCCCTTCTTCCAAGTTTTTGTCAGCTTTCCTTGGATACAATCAACACAAGTTCCCATATCACTAAAGTCGAGAGACGGAAGCAAATTTTCCTTTATAAGACGCTCAACACGCTCTCTCGATATATGACCCAAACGTCTGTGCCACAACATTGAAGACTTCTCATTTGTCAAAACTCTCTTGAAAGTAGAAGATTCAGCACATAAAGACTCAATACCATAAGAGGAAACCAGATTCAATTTATATAAGCCATCAGATAATATTGCATCACCAACAACTTTAGAATTCAAAGATAATTACATTAAGCCGCTCTAGAACAAACAACAATATCCACATTTGTCCAAAATAGGAACTGAAATCAAGTTTCTCCTAAAAGTGGGTACATAGAAAACATTCTCTAAAACAAGTTCAAAAATAGAATCTAAAGGAAGACTAACAACTCCTATAAATTTAACAGCAGCTTCCACATTAGTCCCCACTTTCAGTTTACCTTCAAACTTATTTGGCATCCTTTGCTTCTGAAACCCCTGCAAGGTCATAGCAATATGAACAGATGCCCCACTATCTATCCACCAAGTATTCGAAGAAACATCAGCTAGATTAGATTCAAAACAAACCAAAGCTGATTGATTACCTCCCACTTTCTTCTTCTTTTGCTTTTCAAGCCAATTCTTATACCTGTAACAGTCTTTCTTCATATGTCCCATTTTCTCATAAAAGAAACACTTCACATTGCTTTTAGGTGTATTCTTCTGATCTGATTTACTGTGTCTTTGAGTAGCACCAAACTTCTTAAAAGTATGAGGCCTCTGAGTGTTACGAGGCTTGAACCCCTTCTGAAATCCTTTTCCTTTACTGGAGCCGATCACGACAAAATCACTCTGATCTATATCCTTCTTGATCTTCTCCTCCTCAGCAACACGAGTAATTAACTCGTTCACAGTCCAACTCTCTCCATGAGTATTAAAAGCAGTCTTAATCATTCCAAACTCAATAGGCAAAGAGCTGAGAATGCGAGGCACTATATAATTCTCTGGCAGATCAATCTTGTGGGCACTCAGCTTTGATTGCACATGCACCCACTTCATAATATACTCCTGTACATTTGCAAAATCCTTGTAGTGCAACGCATTCATCATCTCCAGTAGGTGTGTAATCTCCACATTATCAGAGACCTGGTATCGCTCTCCAATAGTAGCAAGAAGGACCTTTGCACTATCAGTATCCGGTAAACCACTAAGAAGATATTCTGGAATCGACCTTTTCATAGCTAGCATACACATCTTGTTTGCCTGTGCCCATTTCTCATAATTCTCCTTCTCATGGGTTGACCTTTCAGTAGTGGGCACAATAGGCTTATCAGCAGTAAGACCCATATCCTGATTAATGCAGCCCATAGCGAATTCGAGATCTTGCTTCCACCTCTTATAGTTCGAACCACTCAACACCTCAATGGTAGCAGCGTTGTTGCACATAACAAAAGAAACTGTTGAAAACAGAAGCGATGCAACTATTAAATGTTATGAGCCATATAATAACTGATCAAAGAAGATCATATAATCACGAAGAATTCTCACACTCCAATGTTTACTCTCCTTTGGGTAGAAGAAACACGAAGCAGAGAAACCTTCCCATGAGTATCCATGAAAACACAACAGCTTTCGACAAGTTCATCCCCTTTGGGGTGACAAACCGCCTAGACTATTATGTTCCAAGCTCAAAACTCCCACCACCGATCACGTGTCACTATGCATGAATCACTTTGGTGAAAACATACATAGCACAATGTGCTATAATAAAGTTGTGGGAAACCATCACATGCGACTTCTGAAGAACAATCACCTGTCACGTATAAGTGAGCCACTTTGACAGCGAAGCACTCATAGCACATTATGATATTCTCCCAATAAATATTAATGCATGTTAAAGATAGAGAAAGTCCAACTGTCAGCATAAACGGGGTCACTTTAGCAACCAAACATTCACAGCACAACATGGTCCTTCCTCTCTAGGCTCATAACAATAAGAATTTTTAGCTTCTCTAGTTCTTTATTCGCTTATAAACTCACCAATAAATTAGAAATAAAAAAAATATTTCTGATCCCCGAAACAGAAAAGATGCAGCAAATCAAGATGAAGTTTTGAGATTTTTTTAAAAATAATAATAATTATTATTATTTTATTATTATTATATTATAAAATAATAATAAATAAAAAAAATGCCTCACGTGGGGAAACATCCCACTACCCAAGTGCACTGCCGTGCAGCGGCCCTTTCTTTTCCCTTCTTAATTAATTTTTTTTAAAAGAAAAATTACCCAACGTGGGCTCGTGCAAAGGCAGCCCCATGAGCGCGTGCCATGCACATGCCCCCTTTCTTCCCCAAAAGAAGCAAAAGCACGAGCAGAACACAACCCAGAAAATTTCCCGTCGGACTCCGCCGATGGTTTTACCGCTGATTCTCCTCCAATAGCCCACCATGGACCAAAATGAGTAGTGGGTTTTGAAGATCACATCAGTGCGAACACATAGGTCCAAGAATCTATGAAAACGGTGAAGAGATTTTCCCGAAAACGAGCAAAAATTGGGTCGGATGCAAACCCTAACCTGTGAACTTCCTCCATAAAATTCGTCTCCGGCGAGCAACCAAATGCCGAGACACCTTAGAGCTTTTGTTCCCCATGGTGGTGCGACCCTACCGGTCCGAAGCCGGGCCGTAACTTACCGGAATTTGGTCGGAATCGGCAAAGCATCCCGCCGGCCGAAAAACTCCCAAAACAATTTCCGATTCATACAACAATTATACTTCTCAGGATCGTAAATTCATGTAACCTGGCTCTGATACCAAATGTGAAAATAACAAAACGAACTATTCTTGCAAAACTTTGCGGAAACCCTAGATCGATTATACACAAACTTACGGTCACCGAGAAAAATTATGGAATAGAACACGTACCTATTGACGTCATCTTGGGAATCCTATCGACAGCGACGAGATTCTGATTCGGCAAAGTCTTCTTCCCCTTTTCCTTCCCGTACGGTTGCTCGATGGAGAGAGCGTAAAAGGAAACCCTAACTTGTCACAAGACGTCACACAAAACTGACGTTTTATGTCCCTTTTCTTTTACTTTCCTTTCAAAAAGTAAAAGGTTGGTTTCACCCCTTTTTAATTAAAAGGGACTGAAGGACAAGGGAAGGGACCTAGCCGTAAATGCACATAAACCTTAACCTATGGTCCTATCCATCAACGGACCATAGGACATAAAATAGCTTACACCCAGCTGCAAGCCACATTAAAATAAACAAGATGCGCATATCCCAAATAACTTTTCTGATCACTTAACTTTAGTGGGATTTCATGCACTGTCTTACGTTATAGCCCGTTTTATAAAAAGAAATGAGTAATATTAAAATACGACAATTAATGGAAGCCCAAATAAGAAAAATATCTATCACGTTCCGCTACCTGCATCTGTAGATGACTTATCTTTCACGTGTGCATGTGCCTGTAGTATGTTCATATAACCACGATGCTGCTCTAGCTGCGTCATAGTGTCAACAGAACAACACCGAGTGTGGGTAGTAGTACCGATCCTGGAGGGTGCTTGTTCTACCCATTTCTCCCTCCGCACGGGCATGCATGCTCATGCAGGCGTGTGTATGTGCTAGTTCAGTTTGAATCAAGTATGTTCCTATGGAAGAAAGATGGGGGGATCTACCAACTGCCGACTGGATCCTAAAGTCGAAAAGATAAGGGGTCGGCGTAGAGGCCGAGGGAGAATCCAAGCAACTGCCCTAAGCTCTTGTGGCAGATGATGGATGCGGGAAATTGAGTCGGTATCAATGAAGTACATGGACGAGGAGCTCCTGCTCGAGGTCAAAGACTTGATGGCCATGGTAGCAAACAGAGAGGAGAATCCGCGGGAAGCGTGAGACTGCAAGTCCAACTGGATCGGCTACATAGCCTTGACCACCAACGAGGTTAGTAAGCAGCTGGGCCGCTACACGTCGCGTGGCGATGCATGATGCGGAACTATGATTGGATCAACGTTCTCGACGTAAAGAGCAAGTCCATTGAGGCGCTCTCAGCACGAACAACGACGACGGCAGACGAGGATCATGGGTTCAAAGTGATGACGGGGACGAAGAGAATTTCTTCGCCGCAAGAGAACGAGTTTGAATGAGGCCATCCACGACGGTTTTATGTGCATAGGCGGTACCTCCAATGAAAGTCGTATAGGTGGTAGAGAAGCTTTATGATATGGGTTGCTCTAGCTCTTTCAAATATTTTAGCGTCAGCCGATATTTCTATTGGTGAAATGAACATGAAGATCTTCAGCCGCACTACATTGGCTCGAAGAAGACCGTGGATATGGTCGAGTCTTTGCGAAGGAAGAATGCTATGCTGCAAATTTCGGACTTGAAATCAACCCCTCACGACCCTTCCACCCTCATTGAGATCTACTGTGGGCACAAGTTCCATGAGGAACATTACGAGATCGTTCGGGTCTCACGCGTGGAGCAAGAGAGAGAGCAGACTTCTAGGGGAGTTTCACGTGCGCTTCTGGGAGCAACTAGAAGAGCTTAAGGAGCACATTTACTTGTGCATGGTCGCTATCAACAGGTCAAAAAGGTTGGTCATGGAAGAGATCTGGATCTCTCGTTCCATGAGTTGCTGGAGTTTGACGAGTCCAAGACCTTCGTATCGTGCGCCTAATGAAGAGAGAAGGATGGGGAGGAAGATTTGGCACGGGAACGGCTGGATTTCTTCAGCGAGGGTGGAGGGGAGGATCTGAGTCTTCATGGAGAGATCCAAGGTGTTTTGGCCAGGAGGTCCATTGGGTTTTGGGTGTGGGTGATGGTTGGATCAATTAAATTTTTTTTTCTTTAACCCATGCAATTCGTGATCCTACGATGGGAATCTGAAGCTGAAGCCCTTTGGATGTGGAGGTTGAAGTGGGAATTCTTTGGTTCTTCTAGTAGGGCATGCCAATCACCGAGAAAGGAGGAACGAAGAAGATGTGAGTGAAGACGTGTGTTCTCAAAGTGAACATACACGGGGAGGGATGTGAGCATAAGCTAGAAAACTGCTGAAGAAGTCCTAAGGGAGTTCGCAATTTACCTACTGCTGGTGAACGTGATTGCTAGCAAGGCTACATCGCTCAATGTGAAGGAGATGAAGTTTCAAGGAGAAGATGAAGACGGCAAGATCATCAGCTAGGTCAAAGTTGTGTTGAACGGTCTCAGGAGCTACATGTTTCGCCTGTGCTATTGCCTCGCCAACTATTGGGGTAAAAGGACTCTGCTGTCCCTTTGTCTAGCCATAAACTCATCTATATGGAATGAAGGTGTCCCACTCGTTCATCCTACACGTGGAACTGCAATGACATCACTAAAAACCTTCAAAGTTTCTCCCGTGTGTCGGACCAATTCACTTACATAGGTGGAGGCCTGCCGGTATTTGATTTGCACAACTGGAATGTATCTCTGCATGCAGGACCAGAGTTAACCATAGATCAACCTAAACCACGTGAAAATGCACCAGAGGCTGCAGAATCAGAAGGTTCGAGAACAGGAACACTGAGCGACTGATGGAAAGAATGTCCAAGGAAGAGAAGAGAATATTTAGATTCGACGTTGGAAGCATGGGCTAGAAACGTTATATCATTAACATCCACATTCTAGGTCTGAGACAGCAAGGCAACGTTTCGCCATCAGTCATATCTAGTCACAGCATGCACCTTGGTGTCCTTGCTAAGGTATGGCGTGTCATTTCTACAGGAACTATGTTCGCTGTTTACTACAAATCTAGGCTATGGAGGTATCGCTTAAAGGGCGTTATCATGGAAAGAAGAAGGTCCCTTCGAACTTGTAGATGTCATGAACGTCTTTAAGTGCAAGAGCAAGATAAAAAAAAATAAAGTAAAGAAGACCATATGTGAATCATACGAGGGCGAACTTGTCATCCCTCGAAACGACCCATCATCTCTCGCCACCGCCTCCATTTATGAGTTTGACTCAGCAAGTACGTGAAACGCGTGAAGTGCAAGTCCTTGCCCGATGTTCCAGAGGAGAATCTGGGGTCTCTCGAGGGGTGCTGGTCATTCTCACGGTCCAAAAGTTGGGGAAGGGTCTTGCGAAGTGCTCTGGCGATGATGACTCTCAGAAAGGTGAGTTTGATGTTCGGACGGTCTAGAGCTGTGACAAGGAGGTAAGGAAAATTGTGAGTAATGCTTGTGGTAGCGACGGGGGTAACGATGGCCTTCCAACTTCTCCTCATTCGAGTTTGGCGTAATGCGTCGAAAAACCGTGAAACGCACACTCCATGTTTGCCCCCTTTGGTGGATTTATGTTGCCAGAAGTTGATCAACTTTGGAGGATAGAATTTGCCTCCTCGTGGATACAAGTCAATGAAGGAAGCCGCATTATCATGAGGAATGCCTAAGTGAAGATCGTCGACCGGAAGATCGACGCCTCACTTCCGCGAAACTAACCCGACGAAGTCCGCATCAGGGATAACCAGATCATGAAAGGTTATTTAAATGATCCTGAGGCAATCGCGGGAACTATAGACAAAGAAAGGTGGCTGCTCACTGGTGGTATCGATCACATCGACGACACGGACGAGCTTGTCGTCATCGACCGGTTGAAGGAGCTTACCCAGTATAAGGGATCATAATACATTCCGACTTAGGTAGGGGCAACGCTGATAGCACACCCGATTATTTCGGATGCCGCTATTGTCCTTGTTGCATTCGTGGTGGAATCAAATGGCTCCATAACCACCAGGATGAGATCAAGCAATACGTCTCAAAGCAGGGTTATTTTTCCGTTATGCTGGGCATAGGGAAGATTTGCTGACTTCCACTGGAACACGTTTGATCCCTGGGCAATTGTTAAGATGTTTCTAATGATGGTGAGGCATTAGCGGAGAAGGGTCCAAGAAACTGAGGCTGGTTCGGGGTTAATGGGAGGCCTGAAGCACTCTCTCTCTTGTGCTCTCGCGTTTTGCTCAGACCTGTTTCTCTCTCCTCGGCGATGGCTCGTTCTTTCGCACAAAACAATGATGGTCTCTGGTGAAGCTGTCAATGTACGAAGAATTGGCCTTGAGGAATATTGCAGACCTACTCATCTTTGAAGAGGACGACGAACAGGTAAGTCTTCTCCCTTGTCGTAGCCAAGTTTCGTTTCCTCGCGAGTTAAGCCTGTTTTGTTTTAGGCCATTAGGTTTTGTGAGGATAGCCCTAGCCGACTGGATGTGGGTTTATATTTGTGAACGCAGAGTTGTTATTGCTATTTGGAGAAGTGAGACCCGAATCGGGCTTAGTAGTGAGGTTGGGCCCTAGGCTAGACCGTTTATTCTTTGATGAGAATGGGCCTTTTCTCACTTTAGATTTACTTGGGTTTTAGGCTTCTTTCCAGGCTCATAGCTTTAGAAGGGTTGGGCTTAGAAGCCCAGCCCATATTATAATTTTCGGAATAAAAAAAATAATAATAAATTTAAAAAAAAATCTCAAAAATTAGAAAATTGGTTGTTTCAACCGACCAATCTTATTTTCGGCGATTTTGCCCCTCCAATTTTTAGAAATGACGATTTTGCCCCTCAAGAGTAAATTGTCTCGGAAAAATTCAGAAAAATCTCAGAAATTAGGAATCGGGCCATTTCGACTAACCGATCCTATTTTTGGTGAATTTCCACCCCGATCTTTCCAAAATGACTATTTTGCCTCTTATAGGTAAATTGTCTCGAGAAATTCAGAAAATTCAGAAAAACCTCAAGAATTAGGAATCGGGCCATTTCGACTGGCCAATTCTATTTTTGATGATTTGGCTTCCTGATATTTTCAAAATGACGATTTTTCCCTTGATGAGCAAATTGTCCTGAAAATTTTCAGAAAACTCAGAAAGATCTCAAGAACTAGGAAACATGCCATTTCGACTAGTCAATCCTGTTTTTGGATGATTTCCCTTCTAAATCTTTTCAAAATGACGATTCTGCCCCTATAGGTAAATTATCTCAGAAGATTTCGAAAAATTGTTAGAAATCGTGGGAAATAAGGAATGACCACATTCAACTGGTTTAATCTATTTTCACTTCCCGATCATTGGAAAATGACCATTTTACCCTTCTAGTTAGTTTGATCCAAACCTTACCTTCTCAAATGAGTTTTCATGAAATTGGTACCGAAAGGGCGTTACAGTAATCTAACGTAACCAAGTCCCCGAACTCATAATCTCTGGTTCGCAGAAATAAATTAGTTCTCCCGCTGATTTATTTAGATTTCTAATCGACCTACCAAGAACGATTAGTGGCGACTCCAAAATCAAAAATCATTCAAACAAAAACCAAAGTTGCAATTAGGTAGGGCTTGGGAGGGTCCGCATTATGTTAGTTAATCTAATTTACCTGATAATCCGTTAACTCTAAAAATTATTTCAAAGGGTTGCGACAGCTTGGCGACTCTTCTGGGGACTGGTTTTTTTGTAATTTTCGAAAGAATTAAGCACTAATTAGAGTACTTGAATTTTTTTCTAAATTTTAAAAGCCTTAGTGGACTTAAGCCGTTGAAAATTTCATGGATATCTCGCTTCTGGCGATCTTGCTTGAAACTCATTCTATAGGTATTAAATGGTCTTACAGGATGGGAGTTATAAGGGGTAAAGTGTTTAACTAACCCTTTGTTTTGCAGATTGGCATTGGAATTGTTTGTTTAAATTTTGCATATTTTTGAAGCGGTGTTTGAATTCAACTGCTGTGCATGATTAATCGTTTTAGCACTACATCACACACGTCCCGTGGCCGGACCTGGGCCACTAGTTTTAGGATGGTATTGTGATTTGGTTATAGCGTTCGGCGTGAGATCACGTCGAAAGTTAATCCATATTCAATCTCGAATCTCTTTTTAAAAATGAGTTTAAAAGTTAGACCTCAGGCTTGGTAAGATTACCAAAGCAGTGGTTTTAATTTTTAGCTTGAGCAGCCGAAGTGAGAAGGCCCGGCTAATTCTCATTACGTCGTGGGATCACGGCTAATCTTGATTATGTGCGCGAGATTGTGGCCTTGCCGTAAATCTTTTGCTTCAATTTTTCAGTCTTTAAAGTAGATAGGCTAAGATTTAAACTCACAATTCATGTGCATGTCTATGTGACCTACATGGTATTTTTCACGGTAAAAGTAAATTTTCTAACTTCATCTTATATTTATTTTTGGTCAGTCCATGTTAGGTGTGAGATAAATTTCGAACTTAACATCATGGCTATGTTTCAAAAGAAAAATCAAATTGGTATCCCATTTTTGAAAATAATGAATGCGGAAAAATCCCTTAAGGGAATTTTGTTGATCAATGAAAGATTTTGTCATATTTTTTCTTGATATTTCAACGGATCCAAGATTTTCTCAACAAATTTACCTTGAAAATTCATTCTAATAAAAAAAGAAATTCTTTCGAGAAATTTGATAAATATCAAAGGAATTTGTCACATTTTTCCTAAGTTATAAAATCTACAAGAAAATTTTTTCTGAAGAAATTCATCCATGTTTTTCTTTAAAAAAAAATCTCTAATTTCTCATAAAATTGAAAAACAAAATTGGACTAACCTAGGTGTCATAGACCGCCTTCTCTAAGATCATATGCCCATTATCTCCTTTACTTTTTGCAGGGAATTATAGGTACCCTGGGCGGGAGCGAAATTGGATTCAGCAATACGCCAGAGATAATCATGGGGAATATGAAAGGATGGGTAGTCATCGATACCTCGACCGATAATCCTGAGGGCAAGCGAAGAAGTCCTGGAGACGGAATTGTGTCAATTAGCGAGCGCGTATGGGTTGTGTATTTTGATACGGTAATGAATTTATCCGGATCAGGCATGGGGCATTCTTAATGTATTGAGGGAATCCCTGTACTTTTTTGAGAGAAGCATAGACTGTGTAGTCAAAATCTATGTAGCAAGTACGTTGATCCAACCCCGCAACGTCTTTCTGGTTAAATCCGTCAAAGATTTGCCTTTTAGCTTCCTTGGATTCGAACCACACAAAGGACCTTAGAGAATCGGTGTTTTATTAATGAAGTATGGCCCACAATCATTTCTTCCAACGCTATAGGCGACCAACACGAACAAGTGGACGCCGAAAGAAACAAGCATGAGTGAGGTGGGGCACGTGACAGATAGCCTGATTTGTTTATTGGTGCACTTATTGAGTTATAACAGCTGTATTGATCGCGGCCTCAAGGCGGTCAATGGGGGCCACCGCCAAACCCTTCATCAATGTTTTTGATATCATTGTCTAGAGCAACTAACTAGAGCATGAAGAAGAATGTTAAGCCTCGGCACTTCTAGTGCCTCGAACCGCTCTATCATGCTTCACGAGAGAAGGGATAGCAAGAAAATTAAAGCACAAATATGCGGAGATTTTCCTTAATTTCATTCATCAACGAGTTTTACAGTAGCTCATTGGAGAGGGAAAGTAAAGCCAAAATGAGCTCTAATAAGCATCACAAAGGAGCTCAATTGGCTCTCCATGAAGTTAATGCTCTGCATACACTGAGCGATCTGAGAGTCGAGATCTGCAAGTTTAAAGAATAAGCGGGTACATTTCTCCTTGTGCCTGACCACACTAGCCTCATGATGTTCAACGGCGAATTTCAGATTATCAACCAAGTCTCTCTCGAAAGCTATGTCCGCCGTTAAATCATCAAGCCTCTCTTCCAGCCATTGACATCTGAACTTCATCACGATATCACTCGGATTATGCTCAAAGTAGGTCTGGTTCAAGGCTAAACGCTCCACCAACTTCTCCCTCACATGAACCAACAGCGAGACCCGCTCTTCAGCAGACTTGACGGTCTTCTTGTGTCGAGCAACCAAGCATTCTGCAAACTCCAGGCACTCAGATCGATCTTGGTAGCGCGCCTTCACGACGCGAGTTAAGGTGACCGTCTCCTGGGTATTTCGGCATGCCTCTAGAAAGTTGATGAAGACGTGTGGGAACACCCTGTATTCCCTCTCCAAATTGGTGCTTTCGACTGAAGAAGCATTTATCTCCCCGAACAGATCGAGGATCTCAGCTTCGACACTTGGATGATGAGATATGTAAATATAGCCTCGGCCAAGAAGATGGTAAAGTCTTTCCCATTTGAACATAACTTCAGCTGGGAAGATCTGTATGGGAAGACTAGCCATTATCGAGGAGAAAAATCAAGGCAGACGGGCGAAACACAAGAGTATTGGAGGAGAGAGTCAGGGAAGAATAACGGAATGCGAAGATGGTAATCTGCGTTGAAGTAAATATTGAGTTCGTAGCGATAGTATCAACTAGTCAAGGTTTTCCTATCTATCATTCTCTATTGGCAACACCCCCATTGGCTCAAATTCCAGTCAAGCGGCAACCTCGAGCCGAGCAAACCCGACGTCTCTGCGGAAAAGTTGGACGGGACGCCACCATTTTGAAAAAGAAAGAATGAAAAGGCGAGCTGAGTGGGAGACAAAGACGTTTTCGGAAGAAAAGGAGATTCGACTCATCTTTATCGGACAACTCACCAGCAAATCGACGGAGGAGATAACGACAGGAGCCCTACCACTATGAAAAGATGAGAAAGGAAGTGCCAAGCAAGAGACACGCAAGAAAGATTGAGAAAGGCAGAATTCTTGGGAGAAGCAATACAGATGTTAAGCTCACACCTAAGTTTTAAAAGAGACGTCTTCTTGGTAATTTTCATCTATACTCTGAAGAGAGTTTCAAAGCATACACAGTCGCACAGAAAAATTCAGAGAGAGTGAAAGCACCAGAACAGTTAGCAAATCTTAAGGAGTTATTGAAGATGTCTCAATCCAATTCTCTAGAGAGCTATCGTTACTTGCTGAATATGGAAGAGGAAGAGTTCGAAGCCAAGTTTGGGATCGAGCCCATGGAGCCTGACCCTTCCGCCGACGACGTCCAAGATCTCAGTAAAGATAAGGACAACAACAGTAAGGTTCAAAGGAAGCGTTACCGTCACTATACTGAGGAGCAAGTACAAAGGCTTGAGCATTTCTTCAGAACGTGCCTTATGCCAGATGGCAAACAAAAAATAGAACTGAGTCAAGAGCTAGGACTTGAACCTTTGCAAATCAAGTTCTGGTTTCAAAATAGGCGAACCCGAATGAAGACTCGTCATGAGCACAACGAAGCCGAGTTTCTAAGAGTTGAAAATGAAAACCTCCGAACAGAAAACAAGATGTATAAAGAAGCTTTCAACTTCGCCACCTGCTCTAACTGCAATAGCCTCCTCACCCTCGATGAAATGCATTATCTGAGGATCGAAAATGCACGTTTAAGAGGTGAGTTAGACCAGTTTATGACAGGATCAATTTCTATTGGGGAAAAGCATGAAAAGACCGAGCCCATAGGGTCAACATTGATGCCTCTCCAGGAAGGGAAGAGGTATCACCACCAGGCAAGTGGCATTGACGACGAACTCATCGCCATGATCAACCAGTTCAATGTTGATGAAGCACTAGGACTGTAATATGCACACGGAGCCTATATTTCAAAGCTAGTGATCACGGGACCTTCAACGTGGCCGATGCATACCTGATCCGGAATGAAGCCAGCAGATCATGGGAGAGCCTACAGAGGAAGCAGAACCAATCCTGAATGAGCGCACATGTTTTATTTCCTTGTGTACGATTTTTTTCTACTTTTATTGATGTCTGTAATTTATGTAAAAGCGAGAAGTAGTACCCCTTCTCTCTCTTATTAAATGCATGGATCCGTCGCTGCACCAACTCACAACGAATTGATAGCGAGTAAAAA
The DNA here is from genome assembly GCA_016432845.1 of Psidium guajava. NCBI lineage: Eukaryota > Viridiplantae > Streptophyta > Magnoliopsida > Myrtales > Myrtaceae > Psidium > Psidium guajava. Next base: position 31,132,333 of record CM028228.1, read on the forward strand.
TATGCATAAACCTAAAGGGTAACTCCGTATCGTTTCAATTTACCCTCAATTGCTCCAGTTTTAAATTGGATTCCTGTTATTTTCAGGAATTGGTAAACCGACCCAATAATACGGTTGTACCCAAATATGAAATTTCCTGGTTGAACAAAACTAGGGGCAAATTGATTGGTGGACATCACCTCTGGATGGACGACTTCAAACAAGAAAGAGGCGAACAAAAGGCCCGAGCAGCCTCAAAGATGGGTAGTTTTGTATCTTTTCAATTTGCCCATGATCGTCTCGAATTCTGAATTATTTCCTCACATTCTTAACAGGGATTGTAAATAGCCTTGAAAAGCACCGTAACGAGAAATGGCCCAAGACCATGTCATCTCGAAGATCAACCCCTAAAAGAGAACTTTCATGGACGTTTAAGGCCCCATAGGCCTGATGCCGTGGGAAATGATAGTGGGCCGAAGCAATCCAAGTTCGATCCCTAAGCCTTGGTCCAAATGATCAAGTGTCCAACGGAAATTTGAGACAAACTCGACCCAGTGAACCTGATAAAGGGATCATGCAAGGCATTCAAGATGAAGGGTAAACCAGTATCGTTTCCAATTTATCCCCTCCAATATCGACTAACATGTCTCTTTTTCTTTTGACAGGAAATGCTAATACTAACATTTAACATATCGAAAAAGACACCCTCAAGCGGCAATTCAAAACTATATTGCTTGATCTGCTCACACGTCCAGGGGCAATCTAAATCTTCCCATTCATGATATGCTTGCACATTTCGCAAACATGCATAACACTTAAAAATCACCACATCTGTATCGTGTTTATACATGCCATGATTCATGCATGACTCTTTTGCATGTTTAATTTGCCAATTCTGACTTAGAGCATAAACTGCATATGATGCATCAAATGTGTAGAATGGGGGCATGATAGGATGATGAAAGGCAATTCATTCCCATACACGTTCAACATCCATAGTGAGTCGTGTGCAAAATAGGTTTCGCATTCCCCAAGGCAATGGGTTTTCTCGCAAAAGGTACGATAGCTGAAGGGAAAGAGGCATTCATTTCTCTATCCTAAACACTATAAGTAACCATTGACAACCCATTTGGGCGGCGACTTTATTTCATAACCCCTATCAAGAACTACCCCACATCGGGAACAAATGGAGGTAGTTTCGACAACAGCAGAAGGTAAATGGTTAGAAATTTTCTTGCTCGGACTAACATCTTTCGAGTATGTCTTGGTTTTCAAACTCGTGCGATAACTCAAGTGCCTTGGGATGACGAAAAGCATTCGTTTCTCTATCTGATACACTCACACCCTTTGCATCGCCCAATTGAGCCGACACATTCATTCCTTAAAGCCCCGTTGGTGATCACCGCTAATTCCAAGATGGAGATGGCACCACTTTAAAGCATAAGAACTCAGAAGAAGTGGGTCTACATCGAGTTCCCGAGTCAGCTCTTCAAGTGCGCTAAATCTTTGATATACATGTATATATAGCACAATTTTTGGAAATTTCCTTTTCTAAACAGAACAGAAAAGACAAAAAGGCAAAAATGGGACCAAAAGAAGAAAAGCCAGTCCCTGGGCATGAAAAAGCAAAGCGCTAGTCAAAAACAAGACCAATGCCCATTCAAACCAATGTAAATTCCCAATGGGATTTGGTTGTAAAAGGAAACTCCTTCAATGAGTCAAATTGCAAAACATACACAGTTGAAGTTTACACCGTTCGGGAGCAACGACGGTATCAGTAGAAATTGATACCATCCCTATACATCGATGGTGTTCTTTTGAGGACTATTCTAGTGGACCGAGACTAGTGACAAAGATGCGATGATCACCAATGTCAAACCCACCTCATATATCTTCTGAGCCAAAAGAAGCCTTTTAATTCCTTGATTCCCAATCCTAACTTACGTTACAACCCTTGAAAGTCTTTTCTGATTAAGGCACTTGAGTTATCGTAGAGTTGAATGATTCAAAGCATCGCTCGAAAAGGTACAAGCAAGATTATTTCTCTCTCATTTTTGCAGGGTTCTTGACTTGTAAACCCGGAGCAGATGATGAAAACTTTTTTGTCAAATGGCCTTGACTCAAAAGAGTCCCCTTTATTAAGACTTTGACCCAGCCTACATTACGATCCTAATCAAGACCTCCAGATCGGCTCGATCGTACCAATTGTGAGATCACTCAGACCTTTGCTGAATGCGATGATAGTGAGAATGAGTGATTTCTTTCCGATCCTGCAATCAGGATGAACATCCTTTCTCAAGAGTGAGAGAAAGCCCTTTCGGACTAAAGTTCCCCCATTCAGATTACATTCGAGGCATTTGTACTATGATAACTTCCTTGAACAGAATTGGTAATGCAAACTTGACAGAATAGTTATGGATGATTCACATTTTGATTGAATGCATCATGAGTTATCACACATATTGTTTCTGATCATTACAAACTCAGTTAAACAGTTTTTCACGAACCAATGAACTCATTGATGAGAATGCTCGCGCATGTTACCTCTAACACTGCCTGACAGGTAACAAATTCCTGATGTTCGAGTTACCTTCCAAGATCTTGAAATCCATGTGACAATTGTTGAGTAAACAAGTCTAGTTGTCAAGAAACCACCAAGAGTTTCTTCTAAATTTTCAGGTAAGTATACTTTCAACCTGAACCTTTCCAGAGAATGAATTCTGATGATGGTCAAGATGCTCGAATCCATTGCGGTACATACAGGTATCCACCTTCGTCAATGAAGCATGATTTATCGCAAAAATAGAAATGTTCAAGGTATTTTGATCTCTACCTCTCTAGCTTATTCTTAAAGCGGCAGGAGAATATAATTTGGGTTTGAGATTCTGCAGGATTCCTGGTCTCCCCAGATCCCAGAATGGCACCCTTTGAGGTAAGTTAAAACGGGCTTGAGCTTTTGCAGGATTCTTAGTCTCCCTAGATCCCAGAATGGCACCCTTTGAGGTAAGTTAAAACGGGTTTGAGCTTCTGCAAGATTCCTGGTCTTCCCAGATCCTAGAATGGCACCCTTCGAGGTAAGATAAATTGGGTTTGAGCTTCTGCAGAATTCCTGGTCTCTCCAGATCCCAGAATGGCACCCAAAAATTATTTTTTCAGTCAATACGTCTTCTTTCTACCCGAGAAATGTGACATTTAGGTAAACATTGGTGACTTCTAACATAGAATGATCCATTCCCAAGTCCTGAGTTGCAGACACCACATGAACAAGCCCTCTTTCTAAGGTATGTTATCTCTGGAGCCCTCCCATTGGAAATCTCCATACGGAACGGTCCATTTTCAAAGTCCTGAGTTGTAGGCACCACATGAACAAGCCCTTCTTTTAGGGTATGTTATCTTTGGAGCCCTTCCATTAGAAATCCCAATACGGAACGGTCCATTTTTGAAGTCCTGAGTTGCAGGCACCACACGAACGAGCCCTTTTTCTAGGGCATATTATCTCTGGAGTCCTTCCATTGGAAACCCCAATACGGAACGGTCCATTTTCAAAGTCTTGAGTTCCAGGCACCACACGAACGAGCCCTTTTTTCTAAGGTATGTCTTTGGAGCCCTTCCATTGGAAACCTCAATACGGAATGGTCCGTTTCCAAAAGTCCTTATAGGCACCAAGTCCTTTCTACAAGCACCCAAAGTCTTTCTTACAGGTAATCCAAAGTCCTTCTTACAGGCATCAAAGTCCTTTCTACAAGCACCTAAAGTCCTTCCTACAAGCACACAAAAGTCCTTCTTATATGCACCAAAGTCCTTCCTACAGGCACCCAAAGTCCTTCCTACAGGCACACCCAAGTCCCTTCTATAGGCACACAAAAGTCCTTCTTACAGGCATCAAAGTCCTTTCTATAGGCACCCAAAGTCCTTTCTATAGGCATACAAAAGTCCTTCTTACAGGCACCAAGTCCTTCTTACAGGCGCAAAGTCCTTCCTATAGGCATTTTCTTCGGTAAACCCGACATTGGGTAAACCGCTCAGTAGAATCCTTTAACTAGGAATTCTACCATAGGTTGACCTACCATACAGGTCCAAGTTTAGCCACCCTAAGATTTTCTTATAACGAATCCTTAGGTTCTCATTCCATCTTCAGTAGAACATACGTGTCAGGCAGCCACCATACAACGAGCAATTAAGTGCCACGTAAACTCTCATCTTTGTCTCTCCCTTACTGCATGAAAGCCTCCTCAAAACGGGCATGGATTGGAACTTGCTAAGAGGAGTATTGGAGATCAAATGTCACGACTCTTTTTATTTCATTGTGTTGAGTCAATTTGGATTTAAGTGTCACCTCGTCTTTGAAATGAACCTCGACCGAGCCTCTTTTCAAAGAGGGGCAGCTGTTGACACCTGGTTTTAATCATCTTTTCTCTTTTAAAATTAATAGAAAATCCATAAAAATTTATAAAATTAACAAAATCAACCTTGGAGACCTTGGCCAAGCCTAGAGAACCAATTTTGACCAATTTTCGAAAATTCACAGAAAATCAAGAAAAAAATGAAAAAAATTGAAAAATCAACTTTAGAAGCCTTAACCAAGCTTAGGGTACCAATTTTGAACAAAAAAATAATTTTTCATATTTTTAACATTTTTTAATATTTTTCAAAAATTTGGAAAATATTTGAAAATAAAATTGTATTTGAGGCCATAAAAATGTGAATAAATAGCCAATATTTTTCCTTTAATCTTCTCCTCATTTCGGTTAAAGAAAATCCATAAAAATTAATCTGAAATTAGGAATTACTTTGTTAATCTCATTTTCATATTAATAAAAAATTTGTAGAAAATTCATTTTTTTTGCTTTATAATTTTCAATTTTTGGCAGTTCTGGAGTCGTGACATTATCCACTAATAGTCCAAATTTCTCAATGACCCATGTGCGTTCAAAGAGACTCAAAGCGACATTTATGGGGAAAAAATGTTGATAGCATTGACTTGATATGGGCTGATCCTGGATCCTGCCATTATGCTTTGTATTCTGAAATTAAATTCCAATAGAGTTCTCCTGAAGCAAGCTCCTTTGGCCCTTGCAAAAGCGTTGAAGAATCGAACTAAGTTAGAGGGGTTAGGGAAGGCAAACACCAGAGATGGTGCAATATCTTATTATGATGCTCCTTTGTTTCAATGAGTTCTTGTTTATGCTACGAGTTGTTCTCTCTGGAGACCCATTGACTACAATAAAGTTGGCGGTCTTGTTTTTCTTTTCTCTTTGGCCGAATGCGAAAGCTACATGACATGTGGGGACGATGGTCAAACTTGGAGCTTTTGGAGCTTTCATTGTACCAAAACTCTGCTACGCATATTCTGGGCATTCGACTGCACAAGGTAAATTTTTGATTCAATTGTTTCAAGATCCTTGAGGGCGTGTGCTCTCACAAATTCAAAAAGAGAGAGAGAGAGAGCCATAGCTACTGCTGAATTTTTTTTTTATCTCTTGGGGGTTTTCTTCTTTTGTTGGAAGAGCTTGGGGAGTGTTTTCGCATATATTGCCTTCAGACATCATGATAATAGACAAGGCCTAGTGGATAAAGAAAAAAAAAAGCTTCAAAAGTCAAAAAGGAACCTATCATACCGAGGGACAAAATGTTCAGTGATTAAGAAAAGAAAAAGCAGCAGAATCATATGGAACTTGATCCACGTTCTTTCGAGGCTCACATGGAGAAGTTCCCCCATTATTTTAGTTTGGACATTTATTCTCTTAGGGGGGGTTCCACCAAGAGGAGAGTAAAAAAATGGAGAATAACGAGAGGGAGAGTAAAAAAGAGCACGGGGATGGTACCAAGTCTTGGTCCTCCAAGAGATGATTCTTGCGAGCTCACCCACCTGCCCCAGTTATTTTGGACGACCTCGAGCTCTTCTTCGATACGTCGTCTTCTATAGATGGTGATGCCAGGGCTCCAGCAGAGAAATTAATGGGTCAGCTGCAACAAAGCCAAGGTAAAATCGAGAGCTTTTCGAGAGCAAACGGGCGAGTTCTCGAGGACATTGATGTTTGATGAACAAAGATTTGCCTCCCATGATGTACCAGAGTTCGAGGGCATTCGAGGAAGAAGAGGACGGATTGGTCACTGTATCCACTTTACTCTTGCGGAATGTGCCACGGTCCAACTTATTGTAAACATTTGACAACCTCAACTTGTTAAGCGATGGTCTGTCTGGAGCCCTTGTAATTTCACTAATTCTCAGGGCCTATTAACTTAGCCATATTTAGTGGCAAAGAACAGTGAAGTCAAGCTTGGAATGCCATACTTTGTTCCTAGCTGGCAGGATAATCGACGAAATCTTGGTAAGTGGAAAAGAAAAAAAAACAAAACAGAGGAAATGAAACAGAGGAAGTAAATATAGTTTATTCCAGCTTTGATGAGTGCATGTGGGACGGATGTTCGGGATTTAACAAAAATGAGAAAGGGTGGGCACCGAAAGAGGAAAGCTCTTGATCGGCATGGGAGGAGAGGACGCTCTCTCTTACGCTCTCTCGCTGGAGGGGAGTCCAACCTTTGACAAAAGAGGGGGGGGCTCTTCGATGGATCCGGGCCTCGCTCGGTACTCCACCTTCAGCGGCCTTAATTCTCCTCTCCATTTCACCGCCGCTTAGGGCCACAACGAGATCGTGGCTCTGTTGCCTGAGAATAGAGCTGATGTGAAATTCCAGAAACTATTGGGGGCAGACGGCACTTATGTAAGCATGTCGACATGGGCATTGGGAAGTTATTCGGACGCTTCTGCTTTTTAGATGCAACGTCACAAGTGCAGATTATCTTAGTGGGAGGGTTCCACGAGTGGAGGTCCATCTTCACGCGCAATAAAGACAGGAGGACGGAGACTAAAAAAAATACAGCGCACCGAAAGGAGGACGGAGTCAAAAGATCATCATTAAAGGAGAGGTTCTCCAACGGATGAAGACGAGCTATCGGCCATCGCTTTTGAAAAAAAGAAGGAAACAGAGCATGGGGACCGAGTCTGTTACATGTGCGCATCTTTACATTATTTGAAAAAAAAATTCCACATACTGGCAGACGGGAGTCCTATGCCTCAGGGGGGAGGAATAGCTACTACGTGTTGAGGAAACTATCCCGCGAAGAATTTTGATTCTGACAAAACTTGTTTCTAAGAAGTTTAGTTAATGGAAGTATATCTTCCTTGCAGAAATCTCGATGTGAAAAGAGCTTTGAATATCCTACAACTAGCGCTCAAATTCAGGGAAGAATCGTCACCATAGTGCTTCTGAATGATCAGAAGGAAGGTCTTTGCTTGTATCCCTAAAGGAATCAAAAGGAGGAGTCTGCGTCTGAGTATTTCCGATGAAGTGTTTTACTGCCTCAAATGGATTCAGATGGAGGACAGCATTACCTTGGAAGACCTCAAGAAGACTCGTGTGAGACGTCACTAGCGGGAGCTTTAAGAGCTCAGATTCACAGTGTAATATCGAATTAGATTCAGAGACCTCACATGGATTGAAAGCTATTTCTGAATGGATTCAGATTCTGCAGCTGGACTAAGAAGACCCACGATTGACAAAGAGTCCGATTGATTTCGAAAAATACGGGAAATGAAAGGATTCGATCTATAGGATGATTGTCCATCTTTATTAGGACAAAATCCTTGGTTGGATATTATCTTTTCCCTCTTTCAAGAAGATTCAACATCTCACGTAAATGGAAACTGAAGATTTAGTTGTATCAGCAACCAAATCTAAAGATTACCAGAATCTTTCTTCGACGACTACCTAGCATCTTTCTAAGTTTACCTCGCTCAATCAAGGCTGATTGAAGATTGACGAGTAATCCCATGGAGTACTTTGACAACGGCTAGTTCAAGGTGAAAGGGGTATAAAAGGAGGGTGTTGGTATTCGAAGAAAAAAGAGAATGTGAGATATAGAAAAGACGAGCAAAACTGTTGAGCAAACAATTTTTAACTTCTCGTGAAAATACTCTTGTCAATGAGTTGAGAGAAGTTCATTGTAACTTTGCGATCATTATAGTGAAATCCAGCCAATCGGCTGTCATCGTGGGAGAGTGGACGTAGGCTTACTATAGCCGAACCACTATAAATCTGTGTGCACAATTCTCCTTCTGAACTCCTTTATTTCGTGCATATTTATTCCGTTACGTTCAATACATCGCTTCTGCGCCTGCTTGCATTTGAATCTCAAAATTTTCAGAAGCACCTATTCACTCCCCTTCTAGGTGTCGTTGCTAGCCACATCAATTGGTATTAGAGCCAGGTTGCTCACTTTTGTGAAGTGTTCTACTTCAGAGCTAACTATCTATCATGTCTAGCAACAACTTCTCAGGTTCTGGTGATTCATCGTTCCACAACAAACCACCGTATTTCGACGGAAAGGATTACAACATTTGGTGCAACAAGATGAAATGGTTCATCAAAGCACTAGATGATCAAATGTGGGATGTAGTAACCAGAGGAGTGGTCCCTATCATTTCCGCAAATACAGAATCAGAAGAAAATCCAGCAACACTTATAGATGCTGAGAGAATCAAGAGACAAGGACTCGACTCTAAAGCTGTCCACTCACTCTTCTGTGCACTATCCTCACCGATCTACAATCGTGTAGCAGAAGAAGTATATGCGAAGGCAATATGGGACAGACTACACGTCATATATCAGGGCACTAATCGGGTTAAAGAGACTAAACTCAATATACTACTGAGTGACTTTGAAGCCTTTAAAATGAAACCTGATGAAACAATTGCTGAGATGATTGACAGGTTTCAGATTCTGGCTAGTGGTCTTGCACAACAAGGTGCACCTGTGGCTGAACCAATGCAGGTCAAAAAAATCCTCCGAGGATTAACCGAAGAATGGAACTACATCAAGCCTTTCATTCAAGAATGCCAAACTATAAGTCCACTATCCATCGACGAGTTAGTTGGAACTCTGCAATCATATGAGACAGAGAGAAACAACAATAAACCAGAGATCTCAAAAGGTAAGAAGTCTATTGCTCTTTCATCTAACTTTGATGATGAAATTTCAGATTCAGATGATGAGGATGAAGACGATGAAGAGCTCGCATTAATGGTGAAGAAGTTTAGAAAGATGGTCAAAAAAGGTAGATTCATCAAGGGAAAGAAGACATTCAGAAGGAACGACCACAAACAATCTGGTCATGACAAACAGGAAAGCAAGGACATTGTATGCTTTCATTGCAAGAAAGTGGGACATATGAAACCCAAATGTCCACTGCTGAAAAAGGATAAAGCCAAATTCGAAAAATACAATAAGGCTTTGAAGGCAGAAACACTAAGCGATTCTGAAGAAAGCGACGAGGACTATGCAAACATATGTCTTATGGCAAATTCAGATTCAGACTCAGAATCAAATACGGAGGTAAACCTTTATGAGCTACATGATAATGTTTTTGAATACATAACAGAGCTGTGCAAAAATTATAAAGAAGTTCTCAAAAAGATTTCATGTTTGAAAAAGGAAATTCAATCTTTGAAACAGCAAGATCTTTCTCAAAAGGATAGGATCGAGTTTTTACAAAAAGAATTTCACTCTTTAAAGGAAAGTCATGATCTTACTTTAAAAGAAAACGATACTTAAAAGACCAAAGTTGAAAACATAAATAAGAAGTTTTCTCAAAGTTCTAGAGATCTAGAAAATATCATTTCCACCCAAATTCCTTTTGGCAAAAAATCTGGTCTTGGTTTTGAAAAACAAGATAGTCTTAAAAATAGTTTTTCAGATTCTGAAAACAGATTGAAACATCGTCCTACCAAGTCTGCTTATCAACAACACTTTTCCAAGAAATTTACTAAATCATCACATCAACCTCACAAGTGTTTTTATCCACTCAATCATTTCCAAAATCAGGTTACAAAACCATATCAAACGCATCATTCATATAGGCATTATACTAGACCTTCACAGAATTATTACAAGCCATATCATTTACAAAATCATTATAGATCATATCATAATTCTGTTAGACAATTTCAGAACATGCTCAGAACTAACTACTCTCAGAGTGTTTACCAACCTAATTATCCGCAGAACTTCTATAGAAAGCATACAGGTCTACAATATCCTAACAAGCAATCAATAAAATGATATTACTCTAGAAGTTGCTCAAATTGTAGTGGTAGATATCATAGTAAAAATGAATGTATGTTTGTTTGGAAGCCTGTGAATAGATCTGCTTATACTAACTTCCATGGACCCTAGTAAATGAGGGTACCAAAACAAAGGTAAGATTATTTTTTCTTATAGGTACCTCGAAAGGGAAATAAGAAATGGTTTCTGGACAGTGGATGCTCAAGTCATATGACTGGTAATCCAGAAAACTTTTGTAATTTATCCATGATTAGTGGCAGAAGTGTATCATTTGGAGGTAAGAATAAAGGTAAGGTAATAGGACAAGGAACAGTTAAGATTGGAAACCTCATTATTGATGATGTATCTCTCGTTAAAGGTTTGAAGTACAATCTGATATCGGTAAGTCAGTTATGTAATTCTAGATATAAAATTTGTTTCAAGATATGAAATGTACAGGTGTCAGTAGTGATAATAAACAGAGCTTTTCTGGATATCGGCATGGAAATATCTATCTTCTGGATGTTGCATATGAAGAAATCAAGTGCCTCATATCAATAAAAAATGAATCTGATCTCTGGCACAGGAAGCTTGGTCACATCAGTATTAAGCATATTTTGAAATTATCATCCAATAACCTGGTTCGAGGATTACCTCAATCAAAATTTGAACAACCAGAACTTTGCACTGCATGCACTCTGGGAAAACAGGTCAGAAGCACATTTTAGCCTATAAATCATGTTTCAACTAATCGTGTATTACAGTTGCTTCACATGGACCTCTTTGGACCAAACAAGGTACTAAGTCTTGGAGGTAAGAAATACTGTATGGTCATTGTTGATGATTTCTCCAGATTTACATGGGTTATTTTCTTAGCTCACAAGAGTGATGCATTGCTGCATTTGCAAAATTTTCAAAAAGGATTCAGAATGAAAAAGGTTTTATGATTTCTTGCATTAAAACCGATCACGGTGGAGAATTTGAAAACCAGGATTTCTCTAGTTTCTGTGATGATGCTGGAATCAAACATACCTTTTCTACTCCTTAAACACCTCAACAGAATGGGGTTGTTGAAAGGAAAAATCATTCTTTACAAGAAATGGGTTGAACTCTTCTTATTGAAAGCAAAATTGCATCTCATTTTTGGGCAGAAGCAGTTTCTACAGCTTGTTACATTCTGAATCGAGTTTCCTTAAGACCCATCCTTGAAAAGACTCCTTACGAAATTTTTAAAGAAAGAAAACCAAATCTTTCATACTTTCATATATTTGGCAGTAAATGCTTTATATTGAAAAATGCTAATGATCGTGTTGGCAAGTTTGATGACAAGTCAGATGAAGGGATTTTCCTTGGATACTCAACAACCAGCAAAGCCTTTCGAGTCTACAACAAATCCTCTCGAACGATAGAAGAATCTATGAATGTCAAATTCGCAGAATGCAGTCAGAAGGAAAGAGACAAGGAAGAAGCTATTCAAATGCCAACTATACATCTCAACTCAGAAGAAGATAATGGTTTAGGAGATATTCAGATTCATGAACCTGAAGCAACTACTTCTTCAGATCAAGGAAAAAGGCAGAACAACTCTACCACTTCATAAGAAGATGAAAGATTCAACACAAATTGGAAGCATAAATCTAGTCATCCAAAGGATCTCATTATAGGAAACTTGGATGAAGGTATAAGAACCAGATCGAAGATACGAGAGCTATCAAGGAACTTCGCACTAGTATCTGAATTGGAGCCAAAAAGCATCGAAGAAGCTCTAATTGATGAAAGCTGGATAAATGCAATGCAAGAAGAGCTCCAACAATTCAAGATCAACAACGTCTGGAAATTAGTATCAAGACCCAAAGACAGACCTGTCATCGGCACAAAATGGGTTTTCAGAAACAAACTGGACGATAAGGGAAAAGTAATCAGAAACAAGGCAAGACTGATTGCAAAAGGGTACTCCCAAGAAGAAGGGATAGATTATGATGAGACATATGCACCAGTTGCCAGATTAGAAGCCATCAGGCTACTTCTCGCTTATGCTTATTACAATGATTTCAAGTTATTTCAGATGGACGTAAAGAGTGCCTTCTTAAATGGCTACATCAAGGAAATAGTTTACGTTGAACAACCACCAGCGTTCGAAGAACCAAGAGGAAAGGATCTAGTTTATCTATTGAACAAAGCTCTATATGGTTTAAAACAAGCTCCTCGTGCCTGGTATGAAAGGTTAAGTAACTTTCTTTCTCAAAAGAAGTTCACAAAAGGCACAGTAGACACTACTCTGTTTATTCAGAAGCAGGGTAAAGACTTTTTGATCATTCAGATTTATGTTGATGATATTATATTTGGCTCATCTAACGAATCACTGTGTAAGAATTTCTCCAAAGCTATGCAGGATGAATTCGAAATGAGCATGAAGGGAGAATTAAAATTCTTTCTTGGACTTCAGATTCATCAATCTGAGAAATGAACTTTTATCTATCAAGAGAAATATGCTCTTGAAATAGTAAACAAGTTTGGTTTGCAGAATAGCAAAAAGATGGAAACTCCCATGGCTCATTCATCAAAATTGGACAATGATGAAGATGGAAAGGAAGTTGATCAGAAGCTATATCGCAGCATGATTGGCTCGCTTCTATATCTTACGGCATCAAGGCCTGATATTTTGTATAGTGTTTGTTTATGCGCAAGATTTCAATCCAGTCCCAGGGAATCACATCTCTCGGCTCTAAAGAGAATAATCAAATACGTTGGAACTTATCCAAATCTCGAACTATGGTACTCAAAAGAATCAACTTTTGTGCTAAAAGGATATTCAGATGCAGACTTAGCAGGTTGCAAAGTTGATAGAAAAAGCACTTCTGGAACGTGTCAATTAATGGGAGATATGTTTTTTTTTTGTAACCGGGGTGTCCAGCCGTGCCGGCAAACTGGCCGACGGCGACCGACTAATCCCCGGGGAGACACCGCAGTAGAAGCATGGTTCTCTAATCATGGTTCTCTAATAAGCAAAGCACCGTGGCTCTATCAATAGCAGAAGCAGAATATGTATCTCTTGGAAGCTGTTGTGCTCAGATTCTATGGTTGAAGCAGCAACTAAGGGATTATGGAATTGAAGCTTCAAATGTTGAAATTCTTTGCGACAACACAAGTGTAATCAATCTCACCAAGAATCCAATACTCCACTCGAGAGCAAAGCACATTGAGATAAAGCATCACTTCATACGAGATCATGTTCAGAACCAGGAGATTCAGATTCATCATGTTGACACGAAGAATCAACTTGCAGACATTTTTACCAAGCCTCTTGATAAGTTAAGTTTTAATTTTATTCGTGATAGATTATCAATCACTAACCCTTTTTGTTAAGATCTATAAGAAACAGGAAACTATCAAGACCAAGTTATCTCAGGAACTAGGTATTCAGACGCAACTTGAAAGGTCAGCTTAAAGTTTCAGATTCAGAAGCAGATTATATGAAACTATGGGAGCGAGATTTCAAATTACTCAGAATCTCTTGTAAGTAATTTTATTTGATTGACAGAATCTAAGACAAAAGGTACGTTCTCTATCTTAATTCTATTTATACGATCTTGATTGGTAAAATATATTCGTTCAAATATTTTCACAATATTTCTGATTCAGTTGCCAAAAATACCGTTACTTTGTGTTATCTTATAAATATTGAATTCTCTTCTTTTGAAAAACCCTAAACCCTTTCGAGTTTTTTTTTCACAAGCTCTTTCACTCTCAAAAGACCTCATCTTTTCTTCATCACATTCCTCTTTCTAAATGGCTCCTAAATCATCCTCGACGGCAAAGAAGACATCTGGTCCTCTATCTGAACAGGCTGAAGGATCACAGAGAGTCGGGAAGCGACCTCGAGTTTCAGAATCATCTCCGACAATGAAGACCAAGGAGTATTTTGATGAGAAAGTCGAGACGGCTCATCGTATCAAGCACATCTATGACAATATGAAAGCAAGAGATGGTGCGTACACTAGTTAAGAACTGTCATTCCGGGCGATGATGACACCCTGTTTATGGCGATGAAAAAGGGAAGTGGTCCCTGAAAAATCTATTTCGAAAAGTACATCTCCCAAAGGGAATGTGTCTAAGGAATCGGCTGAGAAAGGAAAGGGAGAAGAGTCAAAGGATGTTGATGAGTATCTGTGCAAAAACTTCGCGAAGTTTAAAACTGTTTTGGTCAGAAGAGAAGGTTATACCGATCAATTCTTTGTGAACTCCGATCACAATGACAGATTTGAAATTCTTAAAGAGAGAGGTATTATGCCTCACAGGGTTTTTGACCTTAATTACTTGGAGTCTGTCGGAATTCCTCTGAAGGTGCATTTGAAAAAATGCAAACTGGATTATTTCGTGGAGAGAAAGGCTCCTATTTATCCTGACTTGGTTGCCTACTTCTACTCTACTTTGTCCTTCTTTAATGCCAATTCTCTGTATTACAAGATAGGTGATAAAGTCTGCTATCTGAGGGATAATGAATTGGCTCATATAATGGGGGTCAAATACAGAGAGTTTACTCCTATCAATATCCAGCCGAAGGAGGCTTTTACATATCTGATAGGGAAAGATAATTTCTCCAGAGATTCCAAGGCACATATTACCTATGATGATTTTCCCCTGAAGCACATCATGATGCACAAAATTGTGATTGAGTCTCTACGACCCAAAGCATCATCCAAGACTGACACCTCAAGATTCGAGGCTAAGTTGATGTGGGCATTGTTGATAGGATACAAGTTTAGTCTTGCACATGTAGTCATACTGCATATGTATAGAACTGTGCAAAAGACAAAAGGTCAACTTCCATATGCAACTCTCATCCATGATATCGTCGGATACCATAATCAAATCATGCCTAAACCTCTTACAGAGACAAAGGTTCCAGTCAAAACCAGTGGAGCTGAAATGCTTCAGAAAATGGGGTTCAGGCTGAAAGATGGGAAGTGGTACAACAAGTCAAGAGCAGTACCAGTGGATTTTGATCAGGATGAGAGATCAGCCAAAAGAAGAAAGGTTATGGCAGCAAAGGGAAAGGAGCAGACAATTCAGAGCAGCAGCTCTGAATCTGACAATGAGGAAACACCCCCTGCATCACCTAAGAAGACAAAGAAGTTGACTCTTCAGAAGAAATCAGGGTCTACTACGGCTAGAACAAAATCTCAGAAGGAGAAGAAGAAGAAACTTGCAGCAGAGGAACCTTCAGCTGCTGAAGAACAAGTTCATATGGAGGTTGAACAAGAGATACCTCGTGCACAACCTCAGGGGGAGGTTCTGGGAACAACTGAAGGAGTGCCTGAGGAAGATGAAGAAGCACTCTTCGAACGGTAGATGGAAGTTGCGAGAGTTTTAAGTCTTCTCGATGCACGACCAGAAAAGGAACTTCCTATTATTCTTCAGGAAGAAGTTCCTGTAAAGATTGTCTTCTCAATGCTCTCCAAATATCTAGAGCCACAGAAGTTTACAGCACAGTCATCATCTAAATCTGAAGAACAGATTACTGCTCCTCCAGCTGACAAACAGCTTTCAGAACCAACGGCTGAAGCACAGCCTTCTGAACTTTTAACTAAAGCACAGACTTCAGAAGGAACTGCTGTGGAATAGCAGCAAGCTGGAGAACAGGCTTCAGAATCACCAATTGAGAAACAGTCTTCCGATTTAATAGTTGAGGACCAGCCAGATGAAGAACCGGTTTCAGCACAAACAGCTGAAGATCAACTAGCTGAAAACCAGTCTTCAGATCCTTCTGTTGAAAAACAGGTTTCAGAAGCAACGGCTGAAGAACAACCCTCAGAATCTTCAGTTAAGGAACAGCCTTCAGCACCACTAGCAGCAGACCAGCCTTTAGAATTAACTGCTGAAGAGCAGCCTCAGCCATCTGAATCTCAACCGACTAATGCAGCTAATGCTTCAGCACCTGACCATCTGTTACTTCAAATTCAGCAAGATGTTCGGAATCTGCGAACAGAGGTTAGAGATGAAGCTCGATTCAGAGAGGAGAACAGAGAACAAATGCAGGCATTTGAGGCAAAAGTGGAGGCTAAACTGGCTGCGTTGAAAGATTTGATCAAGAAGACTTGTAGTTTGCTTTGCGCCAAAATAGATGATTTGGACATTTTCACTATTGTCAGATCCAAGAAAAGCAGACCTCAAGATAAAGCCAAAGAGAATGATGACGAGCTAACTCATTCCTAATTCATTTTTTTAAACATTGTTCATTACTATTGATTTTGAAATATCAACATCATTTATTCAGCATATTGTTTTTACCAACTTCTTTTTTTGTTGATGACAAAAAGGGGGAGAGCGTATGATTTGTTTGCAGATATACAACAATGTTGGGAGAAAGTATGAACTGTTGTTTGCAGGTGATATTGCAGGTGGCTAAACTTATAACAATGTGCAACCGCAGCTGATACGGTGATATTTTTTCAGAAGCATATATATCGCTCACCGTGTTGCATTTCCTCGAAAGTTTTTCTATCCACCTCCATCTTTAAAAAGATTCTTATAATCTTTCGTGCTTATTTTTATTTTACCATTACTTTAAATCGAAGGAGTTTTGTCATCATCAAAAAGGGGGAGATTGTTGAGGAAACTATCCCGCCAAGAATTTTGATTCTGACAAAACTCGTTTCTAAGAAGTCTAGTTAATGGAAGTATATCTTTCTTGCAGAAATCTCGATGTGAAAAGAGCTTTGAATATCTTGCAACTGGCGCTCAGATTCAAGGAAGAATAATCACCACAGTGCTTCTGAATGGTCAGAAGGAAGGTCTTTGCTTGTGTCCCTAAAGGTATCAGAAGGAGGAGTCTGCGTCTGAGTATTTCAGATGAAGTGTTTTACTACCTCAAATGGATTCAGATGGAGGACAGCATTACCTTGGAAGACCTCAAGAAGACTCGTGTAAGACGTTACCAGCGGGAGCTTTAAGAGCTCAGATTCACAGTGTAATATCGAATCAGATTCAGGACCTCACATGGTTTGAAAGCTGTTTCTGAATGGATTCAGATTCTGCAGCTGGACTAAGAAGACCCACGATTGACAAAGAGTCCGATTGATTTCGGAAAATACGGGAAATGAAAGGATTCGATCTACAGGATGATTGTCCATCTTTATTAGGACAAAATCCTTGATTAGATATTATCTTTCTTTCCCTCTTTCAAGAAGATTCAACATCTCACGTAAATGGAAACTGAAGATTTAGTTGTATGGGCGATCAAATCTGAAGATTACCAGAATCTTTCTTCAACGACTACCTAGCATATTTCCAAGTTTATCTCGCTCAATCAAGGCTGATTGAAGATTGACGAGTAATCCCATGGAGTACCTTGACAACGGCAGTTCAAGGTGAAAGGGGTATAAAAGGAGGGTGTTGGTATTCGAAGAAAAAAGAGAATGTGAGATATAGAAAAAACGAGCAAAATTGTTGAGAAAACAATTTTTAACTTCTCGTGAAAATACTTTTGTCAGTGAGTTGAGAGAAGTTCATTGTAACTTTACGATCATTATAATGAAATCCAGCCAATCGGCTGTCATCGTGGGAGAGTGGACGTAGGCTTACTATAGCCGAACCACTATAAATCTGTGTGCATAATTCTCCTTCTGAACTCCTTTATTTTGTGCATATTTATTCTGTTACGTTCAATACATCGCTTTTGCGTCTGCTTGCATTTGAATCTCAAAATTTTCAGAAGCACTTATTCACCCCTCCTCTAGGTGTCGTTGCTAGCCACATCACTACGGCCCAACGAAAGAGCGTCACCAAGGGAACGAAAGATCTTTTCTCCATGATTCTGAGGATGGGGCTTGAGGAGAAAACGTGAGAACATAAGCAGAAACTCGACAGGGAGAATGTCCAGATGAGAAGCTCCATTCCTAAAGGTTCTCTAGCGGCAACGAAGATGGCTGTTGCAACATTCCCGACAAATTGGACTGAGTAGCCAACGTTGAGCCATGCCGATGCCGCGAGCCATCTTTTCTTGCGACATCCTTCACACTTCCAGTAACTTCCGCGTCGCCGCTTCCGATTACAGTTCAGACAAGGAAGAACCCGATGTTGATAGGATGAAGCTGCAGTCGAGCATGCGCGGTCTCGCTTCAAGTTATGAACGTTCCGCTACCTGCATCTATAGATGACTTATCTTTCACGTGTGCATGTGCCTGTAGTATGTTCATATAACCATGATGCTGCTCTAGATGCGTCATAGTGTCAACAGAGCAACACCGAGTGGGGGTAGTAGTACTGGTCCTGGAGGGTGCTTGTTCTACCCATTTCTCCCTCCGCACGGGCATGCATGCTCATGCAGGCGTGTATATGTGCTAGTTCAGTTTGAATCAATTATGTTCCTATGGAAGAAAGATGGGGGGATCTACCAACCGCCGACTGGATCCAAAAGTCGACAAGATAAGGGGTCGGCGTAGAGGTCGAGGGAGAATCCAAGCAACTGCCCTAAGCTCTTGTGGCAGATGATGGAGGCAGAAAATTGAGTCGATATCAATGAAGTACGTGGACGAGGAGCTCCTGCTCGAGGTCAAAGACTTGATAGCCATGGTAGCAAACAGAGAGGAGAATCTGCGGGAAGCGTAAGACTGCAAGTCCAACGGGATCGGCTACATAGCCGTGACCACCAACGAGGTTAGCAAGCGGCTGGGCCACTACACGTCGCGTGGCGATGTATGATGCGGAACTACGATTGGATCAACGTTCTCGATGTAAAGAGCAAGTCAATCGAGGCGCTCTCAGCACGAACAACGACTACGGCAGACGAGGATCACGGGTTCACAAGCGATGATGGGGACGAAGAGAATTTCTTCGCCGCAAGAGAACGAGTTTGAGTGAGGCCATCCACAACGGTTTTATGTGCATAAGTGGTACCTCTAATGAAAGTCGCATACGTAGCAGAGAAGTTTATGATATGGGTTGCTCTAGCTCTTTCAAATATTTTAGCGTCAGCCGATATTTCTATTGGTGAAATGAACATGAAGATCTTCAGCCGCACTACATTGGCTCGAAGAAGACCGTGGATATGGTTGAGTCTCTGCGAAGGAAGAATGCTATGCTGCAAATTTCGGACTTGAAACCAACCCCTCATGACCCTTCCACCCTCATTGAGATCTACCGTGGGCGCAAGTTCCATGAGGAACATTACGAGATCGTTCAGGTCTCACGCGTCGAGCAAGAGAGAGAGCAGACTTCTGGGGGAGTTTCACGTGCACGCTGCCTATTTCTGGGAGCAGCTAGAAGAGCTTGAGGAGCACATTTACTTGTGCATGGTCGCTATCAACAGGTCAAAAAGGTTGGTCATGGAAGAAATCTGGATCTCTCGTTCCATGAGTTGCTGGAGTTTGACGAGTCCAAGACCTCCGTATCATGCGCCTAATGAAGAGAGAAGGATGGGGAGGAAGATTTGGCATGGGAACGGCTGGATTTCTTCAGCGAGGGTGGAGGGGAGGATCTGAGTCTTCATGGAGAGATCCAAGGTGTTTTGGCCAGGAGGTCCATCGGGTTTTGGGCGTGGGTGATGGTTGGATCAATTAAATTTTTTTTTCTTTAACCCATGCAATTCGTGATCCTCCGATGGGAATCTGAAGCTGAAGCCCTTTGGTTGTGGAGGTTGTAGTGGGAATTCTTTGGTTCTTCTAGTAGGGTATGCCAATCACCGAGAAAGGAGGAACGAATAAGATGTGAGTGAAGACGTGTGTTCTCAAAGTGAACACACACGGGGAGGGATGTGAGCATAAGCTAGAAAACTACTGAAGAAGTCCTAAGGGAGTTCGCAATTTACCAACTGCTGGTGAACGTGATTGCTAGCAAGGCTACATCGCTCAATGTGAAGGAGATGAAGTTTCAAGGAGAAGATAAAGACGGCAAGATCATCAGCCAGGTCAAAGTTGTGTTGAACGGTCTCAGGAGCTACATGTTTCGCCTGTGCTATTGCCTTACCAACTTTTGGGGTAAAAGGACTCTACTGTCCCTTTGTCTAGCCATAAACTCATCTATATGGAATAAAGGTCTCCCACTCATTCATCCTACACGTGGAACTGCAATGACATCACTAAAAACCATCAAAGTTTCTCCCGTGTGTCGGACCAATTCACTTGCATAGGTGGAGGCCTGCCGGTATTTGATTTGCACAACTGGAATGTATCTCTGCATGCAGGACCAGAGTTAACCATAGATCAACCTAAACCACGTGAAAATGCACCAGAGGCTGTAGGATCAGAAGGTTCGAGAACAGGAACACTGAGCGACTAATGGAAAGAATGTCCAAGGAAGAGAAGAGAATATTTAGATTCGACGTTGGAAGCATAGGCTAGAAACGTTATATCATTAACATCCACATTCTAGGTCTGAGACAGCAAGGCAACGTTTCGCCATCAGTCATATCTAGTCACAGCATGCACCTTGGTGTCCTTGCTAAGGTATGGCGTGTCATTTCTACAGGAACTATGTTCGTTGTTTACTACAAATCTAGGCTATGGAGGTATCGCTTAAAGGGCGTTATCATGGAAAGAAGAAGGTCCCTTCGAACTTGTAGATGTCATGAACGTCTTTAAGTGCAAGAGCAAGATAAAAAAAAATAAAGTAAAGAAGACCATATGTGCATCATACGAGGGCGGACTTGTCATCCCTCGAAACGACCCATCATCTCTCGCCACCGCCTTCATTTATGAGTTTGACTCGGCAAGTACGTGAAACGCGTGAAGTGCAAGTCCTTGCCCGATGTTCCAGAGGAGAATCTGGGGTCTCTCGAGGGGTGCTGGTCATTCTCACAGTCCAAAAGTTGGGGAAGGGTCTTGCGAAGTGCTCTGGCGATGATGACTCTCAAAAAGGTGAGTTTGATGTTCGGACGATCTAGAGCTGCGACAAGGAGGAAAGGAAAATTGTGAGTAATGCTTGTGGTAGCGACGGGGGTAACGATGGCCTTCCAACTTCGGGTTTCTTTCTAATTTAGGTTTTCTTTTTTACCATTTAGGGTTTAAAATTTTTTTTACGCTTTTGGGTCCCACGCGGGCAAATTTCTTTTTTTTTAGTTTTTTTCCGTTTTTTTATTTTAAATCTTCTTTTTTTTCGTTTTTTTATTTTAAATCTTATTTTTTATTTTATTTTAAATCTTCATTGTATATACATTTTGTAATTTTTGATGAGTTTCTAATAATTTCAAATTTATATAAATTTGTATATATAATTTTTTTCCTTTTGAAGCTTTTTTTAACATAATTATCAATAGTTAATTAAAAATTTTATTAATATGTATGTAATTAATACTGAAAAATTAATTAAAAACTTTTTAAGAAATATGTAATTAGTTTATTTAGTATGTAAATAAAAAATCATAAAATAAAATTAATAAGATATTCAAATTACAAAAACATGGATAACACGCTTAATAAATTAGTACCATTGCATTTTTTTCCCGTGCAATTGCATTTTTTTATAATTTCATAATTCAATGTGTGTGTTTATGATAATTTTATATTTATATAACTTTGTAAATATAAATATTTTTCTTTTGAACCTTATTTTTATAACATAATTATTAATAATTAAATAAAAAATTCATTTATGCAAATAAATAATAAAAAAATATTTAGGAGGCCAGTGCAGCAGTTTTGTTTTAAATTAAGTTTTTATTTACGTAATTTTAATAATTTTTAATTTTTATAACTTTGAAAATATAAAATTTTTCTTTTGGAAGTTTATTTTTATAACATTATTATCAATAATTAATTGAAAAATTTATTAATATGTATGTAATTAATTTATTACTATGTAAATAATTAATAAATAATATTGAGGAGGCTGGTGCGGTATTTTTTTTTATAATTTCATATTTTTTCACTTGTTTTTATAAATTTATATTTATTAAACTTATATATTTATATAAGTTTTTAAATTTATAATTTATATATTTATAAATATGAATATATAAATTATATATTATAAAATATATAATTTATATATTCATATTTATAAATATATAAATTATTTATATAACTTATATATTTGTATAATTTTTTAAATTTATAAAACATATATATTAAAAATTTATATATTTATATAAACTTATTAATTTTATTTTATGATTTTTTTATTAATTAATTATTGATAATTAAGTTATAAAAATAAGCCTCGAAGTAAAAAAATAATATTTGAAAAGAAATATTAATAAATTAATTATATACATATTAATTGAAAAGAAAAATTTATATAGTCAATAAATTAATTACATACATATTAATAAATTTTTTAATTAACTATTGATAATTATGTTAAACAAAGCTTCAAAAGGAAACAAATTATATATACAAATTCATATAAGTTTGAAATTATTAGAAAATCATCAAAAATTACAAAATTTATATACAATGAAGATTTAAAATAAAATAAAAAAATAAGATTTAAAATAAAAAAAAATGAAAAAAAAGAAGATTTAAAATAAAAAACGAAAAAAATGAAAAAAAAAAAAGAAATGGGCCCGCGCGGCACTTTGAGTGCCCCGCGGGACCTAAAAGCGTAAAAAAAAAAATTTAAACCCTAAATGGTAAAAAAAATAATAATAACCTAAATTAGAAAAAAACCCTCCAACTTCTCCTCATTCGAGTTTGGCGTAATGCGTCGAAAAATCGTGAAACGCACACTCCATGTTTGCCCCCTTTGGTTGATTTATGTTGCCAGAAGTTGATCAACTTTGGAGGATAGAATTTGCCTCGTCGTGGAAGCTCTATCCATTCTCAGTGCGGATACAAGTCAATGAAGGAAGTCGCATTATCATGAGGAATGCCTAAGTGAAGATCGTCGACCCGAAGATCAACGCCTCACTTCCGCGAAACTAGCTCGACGAAGTCCGCATCAGGGATAGCCAGATCATGAAAGGTTATTTAAATGATCCCGAGGCAATCACGGGAACCATAGAAAAAGAAAGGTGGCTGCTCACTGGTGGTATCGATCACATCGACGACATGGACGAGCTTGTCGTCGTCGACCGGTTGAAGGAGCTTACCCAGTATAAGGGATCCTAATCCATTCCGACTTAGCAAGAGGCAACGCTGGTAGCACACCCGATTATTTCGGATGCCGCTATTGTACCGATGAAGGACAAGGTTGCCAATGAAGTCCTTGTTGCATTCGTGGTGGAATCAAATGGCTCCATAACCACCAGGATGAGATCAAGCAATACGTCTCAAAGCAGGGTTATTTTTCCGTTATGCTGGGCATAGGGAAGATTTGCTGACTTCCACTGGAACACGTTTGATCCCTGGGCAATTGTTAAGATGTTTCTAATGATGGTGAGGCATTAGCGGAGAAGGGTCCAAGAAACTGAGGCTGGTTCGGGGTTAATGGGAGGCCTGAAGCACTCTCTCTCTTGTGCTCTCGCGTTTTGCTCAGACCTGTTTCTCTCTCCTCGGCGATGGCTCGTTCTTTCGCACAAAACGATGATGGTCTCTGGTGAAGCTGTCAATGTACGAAGAATTGGCCTTGAGGAATATTGCAGACCTACTCATCTTTGAAGAGGACGACCAACAAGTAAGTCTTCTCGTCTTCTCCCTTGTCGCAGCCAAGTTTCGTTTCCTCGCGAGTTAAGCCTGTTTTGTTTTAGGCCATTAGGTTTTGTGAGGACAACCCTAGCTGACTAGATGTAGGTTTATATTTGTGAACGCAGAGTTGTCATTGCTTTTTGGAGAAGTGAGACCCGAATCGGGCTTAGTAGTGAGGTTGGGCCCTAGGCTAGACCGTTTATTCTTTGATAAGAATGGGCCTTTTCTCACTTTAGATTTACTTGGGTTTTAGGCTTCTTTCCCGGCTCGTAGCTTTAGAAGGGTTGGGCTTAAAAAAATAATAATAACAACAACAATAATAATAATAATAATAATAATAATAAATTTCAAAACAAAATTTCTCAAAAATTAGAAAATTGGTCGTTTCAACCGACCAATTCTATTTTCGGCGATTTTGCCCCTCCAATTTTTAGAAATGATGATTTTGCCCCTCATGAGTAAATTGTCTCGGAAAAATTCAGAAAAATCTCAGAAATTAAGAATCGGGCCATTTCGATCGACCGATCCTATTTTTGGTGAATTTCCACCCCCATCTTTCCAAAATGACTATTTTGCCTCTTATGGGTAAATTGTTTCGAGAAATTCAGAAAATTCAGAAAAATCTCAAGAATTAGGAAACGGGCCATTTCGACTGGCCAATTCTATTTTTGATGATTTGCCTTCCTGATATTTTCAAAATGACGATTTTGCCCTTGATGGGCAAATTATCCTGAAAAATTTCAGAAAACTCAGAAAGATCTCAAGAACTAGGAAACGAGCCATTTCGACTGGCCAATCCTGTTTTTGGATGATTTCCCTTCTAAATCTTTTCAAAATGACGATTTTGCCCCTATGGGTAAATTGTCTCAGAAGATTTCGGAAAATTGTTAGAAATCGTGGGAAATAAGGAATGGCCACATTCAACTGCTTTAACCTATTTTCACTTCCCGATCATTGGAAAATGACCATTTTACCCTTCTAGTTAGTTTGATCCAAACCTTACATTCTCAAATGAGTTTTCATGAAATTGGTATCGAAAGGGCGTTAGAGTAATCTAACGTAACCAAGTCCCCGAACTCATAATCTCTGGTTCGTTGAAATAAATTAGTTTTCCCGCTAATTTATTCAGGTTTCTAATCAACCTACCAAGAATGATTAGTGGCGACTCCAAAATAAAAAATTATTTAAACAAAAACCAAAGTTGCGATTCGGTAGGGCTTGGGAGGGTCCGCGTTAGGTTAGTTAATCTAATTAACCTGATAATCCGTTAACTCTAAAAATTATTTCAAAGGGTCGCGACAGTCCCCGAACTCATTGATCTCTGGTTCTTAGGAATAAAGTATTCCTCCCAATACTTTATTTAAGTGTCTAATCAACCTACCCAAAATGATTAGTGGCGACTCCATTTGAAAATCTTTGCATGTTAAATTTTGAACCATAAGTTGCGTTTCAGTAGGACTTGGGAGGGTCTGAATTAGGTTAGTCAATTAATTTGATAATCCGTTAACCTGAAATTTCAGTCGCATGATTTTTTAGGTCGTGACACACATCAACCTCATTTGTTTTGTCCGCTTTTTTTTTTCCCTCCTACCTCTTTTTTTCCCACTATAGATTGCAAACACACTTCTGAACTCTTGTGTTGCGGCTAATGCTGTGACCTCCGACGACCACCAACACCACCTCCCTAGCCACCATTGTTGTCATTGTTCCCTCCCTCCCCCCTCCAGCGAATGCAACCCAGATTAAGATATCTATGGCATGAGAGAGAGAGAGATCGATTGAGAGAGATGATGGTAAGACGTGAGCAATGAGTAACATTGATGGTGAACTCCCAAGGTGCGATTGAGAGTGATGAGCAAGGGAGGCAAAGGGAGAAAAAGAGAGGGAGAAAAGTATATAGGATAGTTTGGTCATTGGAAATGGTCTATATATGCATATCTCCCAACTGTAGGGATTCTCCTCTTTTATTCTACACGTAGATTATTGACATTCCCATTAAAAGCAAAAAAAGTTGGGTGAACCCAATTTATATAGGCTAAACTAAATAAGGGAGACCCAAAGGAGGGAGGGTTTTAGTTGGAACCAAAGGATAGAGTTTATTTTGTGAGTAATAAGTCTCCTCGTAGATAAACCATTTAGAAATTTCACTCTACAAAGAAGTCAATGCCAACATCAAATTCATTCCATTTGTTAACCTACTAAATATCTAGATTTCTAGTTAGGATAGGAATGGATAAGATAGGATATGAAATTTAAGAATTGTATCATATCCTATGTACTGTTTGGTAAACTACGAATATAATGTCGAATAAGTAGGCAAAGCACAGCCAAAATCAACTCTGTTTTACTAAAACATCATAATGCTTTAAAAATTATTCAGTGATGAGTTCTGATGAGTGAGTTATTATTGAGCAGACATTTATGCCATCTAAATTCTAGCACGACATCAATTGTGCAAACACAATAGAATTAGGGTCTTGATTTGGAGTTGAATCATTTGCAAATGACTTGCTGGCTTTGCTCGTTATCATGTTGAGCGAGTAAACAAGTGCTGAATAATTAAATTCCTCAGGCCCTTTTCATTAGTTGAAAATGCATTCATTCAAGTTGTCCATGAGAGCTACCTTGACTCAATGTTCATCCTCAAGTTTTTCATAACATGTTGAGAACCCTTTTAAGTGTTGAAAAAGTCCAAGCGATTAAAGAACGAGGGATGTGATCTCATATCACACCAAACTAGCAACTAAAGAACTAGATTGTGGAGATACCTGGCTTTACAGCCGAAGACCCTAACATGGCAACGCTGGAGAGGCGACCACACTTGATTGTCACCACCACCACCAAAGAGGTGGCCCCCCCACTAGAGAGGCACTATGCCTAGTTGCTGGAGAGAAGAAACACTGTCTATGTATCTTCCTTCATACGGAGCTTAGTTTATGTATCATGTTTGGACATGTGTGGTTACTCTTTTGAAATAAAGAACAGTGTGGTTCCTATGTTCTATAATTCAAATAAGGTTGGGTGCTGCAACATGTCCAATGGATTGTACAGATTGTGTTTAACTTCCAATGACATATACGTAGCTTATACACCTGGGAAAGTTACCTCCAAAAGGCCTCTACCTAAAGAACAGTCTTACGTATTATAGTATAAACATCTTGGTCACATTTTTAGGGAAAGAGTGGAAAGGCTTGTAAAGACCGATATTCTACCTACTCTTAAAGATGACTTGGAAACTTGTGTGGACTGTTGTAGAGGCAAGATGACCAAAATAAAGAAAAAGTCTGTAGTCCGTACTTCTAACCTATTGGAGGTCGTACACACTGACATAAGTGGACCCTATACTCCCACATTGTGTAGAAATTATTATTTCATCACATTTATTGATGACTTTTCCCGATATGGTTATATGTACTTGATTAAAGGAAAGTCCGAGTCTCTTGATAAATTCAAGATATTTCGGACTGAAGTCGAGAAACAGTTGGGAAAAGTCAGTAAGGTTGTCAGATCTGACCGTGGTGGTGAGTATTATGGCATTCTCTGATTATTTAAATAATTTCTAGAAATTTCATTTTAGCTCTGTAATTTTCCAAATTCGCATTTTTAGAGTCGTGTCATCCTCCTCTATTTTTCAAAATTAAAATCCAGTCCAAAAGCCCTTAGAATCGTCCAATTTTGCTAAAAAGGACCAGAATGCAATTTTTGATTTTTCAAATTAGTCCCTAAAATCACTAAAAATGCAATTAAAAATTTTCTAGGGACTAAATCGAAAATAGGGTGACGTCACCCCCTAGATTTTGACCTCCTGAATCCATTGGTGGTGTTAATTTTTGAAAAAAAAAGGCCATTAAGACTTTGGATTTTGCAAAATGGGTTCTCGGGTAAAACTTAAATTTTGGGGTTTTTTGTGTGTAAATTCATTGAAAATTTCAAAAAAAATCATTTCCTAATGGAACTCGTGACCCTAAATTCTATTTTGGCCTTAATTTAAAAAAAATTGACAAAATTAGGGTCAATTTTTGGATTTTTTATTGATCGGGTCAACCGGGTCGAGTCGCCCGACCCGGTCAACCCACTCGACCCTATAAAGTCAGAACCATCTCTGGTTCTCTTTCTCTCTCGCGCAGGACTTTTCAAATAGGTTTGAGGGATAGGGATTTGAAATGAATTAGCTCTCCTTTTGGTGTGTTGTCCCCCCGAACAATAGAGATGATTGTCCTCTCTTCTCGCCACCGAGAGCACTTCCCTTTTTTCTTTTCATCATAACCGACAATCCTGTGAATCTCGATCATTTCCCCCTCTTTTCTTTTTCTTTTTGAACATCCGCCGCTCTTGAGTGCCAAGATGATGTCTAGAATTTTTCTTTTTCCTTTCGTTGAAAGCACACCGCATGTTTTGGCCCACCTTGTCTGCCATTTCCTCCTCTTTTCATCGAAATTGTCGTTGTCCTTTGGCTTGGATG
This sequence comes from Psidium guajava, assembly GCA_016432845.1. Taxonomy (NCBI): domain Eukaryota; kingdom Viridiplantae; phylum Streptophyta; class Magnoliopsida; order Myrtales; family Myrtaceae; genus Psidium; species Psidium guajava. The sequence continues at coordinate 31,160,439 of CM028228.1, forward strand.
ATGAGGCCATCTGGCATGGCAATTCTTTAGCGCGAAACCTTCTCAGTATTAGGTCCATTGATGTACTCTCTGAAAACTTTGGGCCGAGAATTCCAACTGCTAGTGATCCCAACAGTGGGGTTACTTGAAGAGGCGGGCCAAACTTTGTTTGCGACAGGGCATGACCAACTCCACTTTCATCTATTTCTTAATCGATGGATTCAAGGTTGCCAACAAATTGTTCAACATGGATTGGTGGAGCTACAGTTTCAGTTTCAACATACTCGTTCAGTATGCCTCTTTCATTGTGTCAACGTCTTGCCATTTAATGCTGACTTGTGTGAAAGTCTTCTTACACCATGAAAAATCATTCGGTATGCTTGCTTTGGCGTTTTTTAGATGATTAGGTTGTACCAAGATATCAAGTAACTGCACCATAAACTAGAGATAAATTATGGTTGGGCCATTAATGCGATGCTTTGGCTTGGACAATCGTTGTATATTAATTGTAGCTAATGATTGCGACCGTTGGATTTCATTTAGTCGGCTCATCTCAAGGTCAAGAACTTGGTATATCTCTATATATAAGTCCGCTTGACTACGCTTCATAGACTCAAGAAGTTAAGGAAGTGCCTTCACGCAGCTGCAATACTAACAATCTTTCGGGTTGGATCTAACCAACAGTCTGTTGAGGAAACTATCCCGCCAAGAATTTTGATTCTGACAAAAGTCGTTTCTAAGAAGTCTAGTTAATAGAAGTATATCTTCCTTGCAGAAATCTCGATGTGAAAAGAGTTTTGAATATCCTGCAACTAGCGTTCAGATTCAGGGAAGAATCGTCACCATAGTGCTTCTGAATGGTCAAAAGGAAGGTCTTTGCTTGTACCTCTAAAGGAATCAGAAGGAGGAGTCTGCGTCTGAGTATTTCAGATGAAGTGTTTGACTGCCTCAAATGGATTTAGATAGAGGACAGCATTACCTTGGAAGACCTCAAGAAGACTCGTGTGAGACGTCACCAGCGGGAGCTTTAAGAGCTCAGATTCACAGTAAAATATCGAATCAAATTCAGAGACTTCACATGGTTTGAAAGCTGTTTCTGAATGGATTCAGATTCTGCAGCTGGACTAAGAAGACCCACGATTGACAAAGAGTCCGATTGATTTAGGAAAATACGGAAAATGAAAGGATTCGATCTACAGGATGATTGTCCATCTTTATTAGGACAAAATCCTTGATTGGATATTATCTTTCTTTCCCTCTTTCAAGAAGATTCAACATCTCACGTAAATAGAAACTGAAGATTTAGTTGTATGGGCGATCAAATTTGAAGATTACTAGAATCTCTCTTCAACGACTACCTAGCATCTTTCCGAGTTTATCTCGCTCAATCAAGGCTGATTGAATATTGACGAGTGATCCCATGGAGTACCTTGACAACGGCTAGTTCAAGGTGAAAGGGGTATAAAAGGAGGATGTTGGTATTAAAAAAAAAGAAAAGAGGAAGAGAAAGTGAGATATAGAAAAGACGAGCAAAACTGTTGAGAGAGCAATTTTAACTTCTCGTGAAAATACTCTTGTCAGTGAGTTGAAAGAAGTTCATTGTAACTTTGCGATCATTATAGTGAAATTCAGCCAATCGGCTGTCATCGTGAAAGAGTGGACGTAGACTTACTATAGCTGAACTACTATAAATCTGTGTGCACAATTCTCATTCTGAACTCTTTTATTTTGTGCATATTTGTTCTGTTACGTTCAATACATAGCGTCTGCGCCTGCTTGCATTTGAATCTCAAAATTTTCAGAAGCACCTATTCACCCCCCTCTAGGTGTCGTTGCTAGCCACATCAATTGGTATCAGAGCCAGGTTGCTCACTTTTGTGAAGTGTTCTACTTCAAAGCTAACAATCTATCATGTCTAGTAACAACTTCTCAGGTTCTGGTGATTCATCGTTCCACAACAAACCACCGTATTTCGATGGAAAGGATTACAACGTTTGGTGCAACAAGATGAAATAGTTCATCAAAGCACTAGATAATCAAATGTGGGATGTAGTAACCAAAAGAGTGGTCCCTATCATTTCCGCAAATACGGGATCAGAAGAAAATCCAACAACTCTTATAGATGCTGAGAGAATCAAGAGACAATGACTCGACTCTAAAGCTGTCCACTTACTCTTCTGTGCACTATCCTCACCAATCTATAATCGTGTAGCAGAAGAAGTATCTACGAAGGCAATATGTGACAGACTACATGTCACATATCAGGGCACTAATCGGTTAAAGAGACTAAACTCAGTATATTACTGAGAGACTATGAAGCCTTTAAAATGAAACCTGATGAAACAATTGCTGAGATGATTGACAGGTTTCAGATTCTGGCTAGTGGTCTCGCACAACAAGGTGCTCCTGTGGTTGAACCAATGCAGGTCAGAAAAATCCTCCGAGGATTAACCGAAGAATGGAACTACATCAAGCCTTCCATTCAAGAATGCCAAACTATAAGACCACTATCCATCGACGAGTTAGTTGGAACTCTGCAATCATATGAGACAGAGAGAAACAATAATAAACCAGAGATCTCAAAAGGTAAGAAGTCTATTGCTTTTTCATCTAACTTTGATGATGAAATTTCAGATTCAGATGATGAGGATGAAGACGATGAAGAGCTCGCATTAATGGTGAAGAAGTTTAGAAATATGGTCAAGAAAGGTAGATTCTTCAAGGGAAAGAAGACATTCAGAAGGAACGACCACAAACAATCTGGTCATGACAAACAGGAAAGCAAGGACATCGTATGCTTTCATTGCAAGAAAGTGGGACATATTAAACCCAAATGTCCACTGCTGAAGAAGGATAAAGCTAAATTTGAAAAATACAAGAAGGCCTTGAAGGCAGAAACACTAAGCGATTCTGAAGAAAGCGACGAGGACTATGCAAACATATGTCTTATGGCAAATTCAGATTCAGACTCAGAATCAGATACGGAGGTAAACCTTTCTAAGCTACCTGATAATGTTTCTGAATACATAACAGAGCTGTGCAAAAATTATAAAGAAGTTCTCAAAAAGATTTTATGTTTGAAAAAGGAAAATCAATCTTTGAAACAGCAAGATCTTTCTCAAAAAGATAGGATCGAGTTTTTACAAAAAGAATTTCACTCTTTGAAGGAAAGTCACGATCTTACTTTAAAAGAAAATGATGCTTTAAAAACCAAAGTTGAAAACATAAATAAGAAGTTTTCTCAAAGTTCTAGAGATCTAGAAAATATCATTTCCACCCAAATTCCTTTTGGCAAAAAATCTGGTCTTGGTTTTGAAAAACAAGATTGTCTTAAAAATAGTTTTTCAGATTCTGAAAATAGATTGAAACATCGTCCTACCAAGTCTGCTTATCAACAACACTTTTCCAAGAAATTTACTAAATCATCACATCAATCTCACAAATGTTTTTATCCACTCAATCATTTCCAAAATCAAGTTACAAAACCATATCAAACGCATCATTCATATAGGCATTATACTAGACATTCACAGAATTATTACAAGCCATATCATTTACAAAATCATTATAGATCATATCATAATTCTGTTAGACGATTTCAGAACATGCCCAGAACTAACTACTCTCAGAGTGTTTACCAACCTCATTATCCGCAGAACTTCTATAGAAAGAATACAGGTCTACAATATCCTAACAAGCAATCAATAGAAGGATATTACTTTAGAAGTTGCTCAAATTGTGGTGGTAGATATCATAGTAAAAATGAATGTATGTTTTTTTGGAAGCCTGTGAATAGATCTGCTTATACTAACTTCCATGAACCCCAGTAAATGAGGGTACCAAAACAAAGGTAAGATTATTTTTTCTTGCAGGTACCTCGAAAGAGAAATAAAAAATGGTTTCTGGACAGTGGATGCTCAAGTCATATGATTGGTAATCCAAAAAACATTACTAAGTTATCCATGATTAGTGGCAGAAGTGTATCATTTGGAGGTAAGAATAAAGGTAAGGTAATAGGACAAGGAACTGTTAAGATTGGAAACCTCATTATTAACGATGTATCTCTCGTTAAAGGTTTGAAGTACAATTTGATATCGGTAAGTCAGTTATGTGATTCTGGATATAAAATTTGTTTTCAAGATATGAAATGTACAGGTGTCAGTAGTGATAATAAACAGAGCTTTTCTGGATATCGGCATGGAAACATCTATCTTCTAGATGTTGCATCTAAAGGAATCAAGGGCCTCATATTAGTCAAAGATGAATCTGATCTCTGGCACAGGAAGCTTGGTTACATCAGTATTAAGCATATTTCGAAATTATCATCCAAGAACCTGGTTCGAGGATTACCTCAATCAAAATTTGAACAGCCAAAACTTTGCACTGCATGCACTCTGGGAAAACAGGTCAGAAGCACATTTAAGCCTATAAATCATGTTTCAACTAACCGTGTATTACAGTTGCTTCACATGGACCTTTTTGGACCAAACAAGGTACTAAGTCTTAGAAGTAAGAAATACTGTATGGTTATTGTTGATTATTTCTCCAAATTTACATGGGTTATTTTCTTAGCTCACAAGAGTGATGCATTTGCTGCATTTGCAAAATTTTCAAAAAGGATTCAGAATGAAAAAAGGTTTTATGATTTCTTACATTAAAACCGATCACGGTGGAGAATTTGATAACCAGGATTTCTCTAGTTTCTGTGATGATGCTGGAATCAAACATACATTTTCTACTTCTTATACACCTCAACAGAATGGGGTTGTTGAAAGGAAAAATCGTTCTTTACAAGAAATGGGTCGAACTCTTCTTATTGAAAGTAAAATTGCATCACATTTTTGGGCAGAAGCAATTTCTACAGCTTGTTACATTTTGAATCGAGTTTCCTTAAGACCCATCCTTGAAAAGACTCCTTACGAAATTTTTAAAGAGAGAAAACTAAATCTTTCATACTTTCACATATTTGGCAATAAATGCTTTATATTGAAAAATGCTAATGATCGTGTTGGCAAGTTTGATGACAAGTCAGATGAAGGGATTTTCCTGGGATACTCAACAACCAGCAAAGCCTTTCGAGTCTACAACAAATCCTCTCGAACGGAAGAAGAATCTATGAATGTCAAATTCGCAGAATGCAGTCAAAAGGAAAGAGACAAGAAGAAGCTATTCAAATGCCAACTATACATCTCAACTCAGAAGAAGATAATGGTTTAGGAGATATTCAGATTCATAAACCTGAAGCAACCACTTCTTCAGATCAAGGAAAAAAGCAGAACAACTCTACCACTTCGCAAGAAGATAAAAGATTCAACACAAACTGGAAGGATAAATCTTGTCATCTAAAGGATCTCATTATAGGAAACTTGGATAAAGGTATAAGAACCAGATCGAAGATACGAGAGCTATCAGGGAACTTCGCACTAGTATCTGAATTGGAGCCAAAAAGTATCGAAGAAGCTCTAATTGATGAAAGCTGGATAAATGCCATGCAAGAAGAGCTCCAGCAATTCAAGATCAACAACGTCTGGAAATTAGTATCAAGACCCAAAGACAGACCTGTCATCGGCACAAAATGGGTTTTTAGAAACATATTAGACGATAAGGGAAAAGTAATCAGAAACAAGGCAAGACTGGTTGCAAAAGGGTATTCCCAAGAAGAAGGGATAGATTATGATGAGACATATGCACCAGTTGCCAGATTAGAAGCCATCAGGCTACTTTTCGCGTATGCTTGTTACAATGACTTCAAGTTATTTCAGATGGACGTAAAGAGTGCCTTCTTAAATGGCTACATCATGGAAGAAGTTTACGTTGAACAACCACCAGAGTTCGAAGAACCAAGAGGAAAGGATCTAGTTTTTCTACTGAACAAAGCTCTATATGGTTTAAAACAAGCTCCTCGTGCCTGGTATGAAAGGTTAAGTAACTTTCTTTCTCAAAAAAAGTTCACAAAAGGCACAGTAGACACTACTCTGTTTATTCAGAAGCAGGGTAAAGACTTCTTGATCATTCAGATTTATGTTGATGATATTATATTTGGCTCATCTAACGAATCACTGTGTAAGAATTTCTCCAAAGCTATGCAGGATGAATTCGAAATGAGCATGATGGGAGAATTAAAATTCTTTCTTGGACTTCAGATTCATCAATCTGAGAAAGGAACTTTTATCTATCAAGAGAAATATGCTCTTGAAATAGTAAAGAAGTTTGGTTTGCATAATAGCAAAAAGATGGAAACTCCCATGGTCCATTCATCAAAATTGGACAAGGATGAAGATGGAAAGGAAGTTGATCAGAAGCTATATCGCAGCATGATTGGCTCGCTTCTATATCTTACGGTATCAAGGCCTGATATTTTGTATAGTGTTTGTTTATGCGCAAGATTTCAATCCAGTCCCAGGGAATCACATCTCTCGGCTCTAAAGAGAATAATCAAATACGTTAGAAATTATCCAAATCTCGGACTATGGTACTCAAAAGAATCAACTTTTATGCTAAAAGGATATCAGATGCAGACTTAACGGGTTTCAAAGTTGATAGAAAAAGCACTTCTGGAACGTGTCAATTAATGGGAGATATGTTAAGCTCATGGTTCTCTAAGAAGCAAAGCACCGTGGCTCTATCAACAGCAGAAGCAGAATATGTATCTCTTGGAAGCTGTTGTGCTCAGATTCTATGGTTGAAGCAGCAACTAAGGGATTATGGAATTGAAGCTTCAAATGTTGAAATTCTTTGCGACAACACAAGTGCAATCAATCTTACCAAGAATCCAATACTCCACTCGAGAGCAAAGCACATTGAGATAAAACATCACTTCATACGAGATCATGTTCAGAACCAGGAGGTTCAGATTCATCATGTGGACACGGAGAATCAACTTGCAGACATTTTTTCCAAGCCTCTTGATAAGTTAAGTTTTAATTTTATTCGTGATAGATTATCAATCACCAACCCTTTTTGTTAAGATCTATAAGAAACAGGAAACTATCAAAACCAAGTTATCTCAGGAACTAGGTATTCAGACACAACTTGAAAGGTCAGCTTAAAGTTTCAGATTCAGAAGCAGATTATATGAAACTTCGGGAGCAAGATTTCAAATTACTCAGAATCTCTTGTAAGTAATTTTATTTGATTGACAGAATCTAAGACAAAAGGTACGTTCTCTATTTTAATTCTATTTATACGATCTTGATTGGTAAAATATATTCGTTCAAATATTTTTTGTAATATTTCTGATTCTGTTGCCAAAAATATCGTTACTTTGTGTTATCTTATAAATATTGAATTCTCTTCTTTTGAAAAACCCTAAACCCTTTCAAGTTTTTCACAAGCTCTTTCACTCTCAAAAGACCTTATCTTTTCTTCATCACATTCCTCTTTCTAAATGGCTCCTAAATCATCCTCGACGGCGAAGAAGACATCTGGTCCTCTATCTGAACAAGCTGAAGGATCACAGAGAGTCGGGAAGCGACCTCGAGTTTCAAAATCATCTCCGACAATGAAGACCAGGGAATATTTTGATGAGAAAGTCGAGACGGCTCATCGTATCAAGCACATCTATGACAATCTGAAAGTAAGAGATGGTGCGTACACTAGTGTCAGTAAGTTTCTGAACACTTATCGTTTTTCTAGTGAAGAAGAATACTTAGATTATCTGAATAAGCCGTTAAGAACTGTCATTCCGGGCGATGATGACACCCTGTTTATGGTGATGAAAAAGGGAAAAAGGGAAGTGGTCCCTAAAAAATCTGTTTCGAAAAGGAATCTCCCAAAGGGAATGTACCTAAGGAATCGGCTGAGAAAGGAAAAGGAGAAGAGTCAAAAGATGATGATGAGTATCTGTACAACAACTTTGCGAAGTTTAAAACTGTTTTGGTCAGAAGAGAAGGTTATATCGTTCAATTCTTTGTGAACTCCGATCACAAGGACAGATTTGAAATTCTTAAAGAGAGAGGTATTATGCCTCACTGGGTTTTTGACCTTACTTACTTGGAGTCTGTCGGAATTCCTCTGAAGGTGCATCTGAAAAAATGCAAACTGGATTATTTCGTGGAGAGAAAGGCTTCTATTTATCCTGACTTGGTTGCCTACTTCTACTCTACTTTGTCCTTCTTTTATGCCAATTCTCTGTATTACAAGATAGGTGATAAAGTCTGCTATCTGAGGGATAATGAATTGGCTCATATAATGGGGGTCAAATACAGAGAGTTTACTCCTATCAATATCCAGCCAAAGGAAGCTTTTGCATATCTGACAGGGAAAGATAATTTCTCCAGAGATTCCAAGGCACATATTGCCTATGATGATTTTCCCCTGAAACACATCATGATGCACAAAATTGTGATTGAGTCTCTACGACCCAAAACATCATCGAAGACTGACACCTCAAGATTCGAGGCTAAGTTGATGTGGGCATTGTTGACAGGATACAAGTTTAGTCTTGCACATGTAGTCATACTGCATATGTATAGAACTGTGCAAAAGACAAAAGGTCAACTGCCACAATCAAATCCTGCCTAAACCTCTTACAGAGACAAAGGTTCCAGTCAAAATTGGTGGAGCTGAAATGCTTCAGAAAATGAGGTTCAAGCTGAAAGATGGGAAGTGGTACAACAAGTCAAGAGCAGTTCCAGTGGATTTTGATCAGGATGAGAGATTAGCCAAAAGAAGAAAGGTTATGGCAACAAAGGGAAAGGAGCAGACAATTTAGAGCAGCAGCTCTAAATCTGACAATGAGGAAACACCCCCTGCATCACCTAAGAAGACAAAGAAGTTGACTCTTCAGAAGAAATCAGGGTCTACTTCGGCTAGAACAAAATCTCAGAAGGAGAAGAAGAAGAAACTTGCAGCAGAGGAACCTTCAGTTGCTGAGGAACAAGTTCATATAGAGGTTGAACAAGAGATACCTCGTGCACAACCTCAGGGGGAGGTTCTGGGAACAACTGAAGGAGTGCCTGAGGAAGATGAAGAAGCACTCTTCGAACGGCAGATAAAAGCTGCGAGAGTTTTAAGTCTTCTCGATGCACGACCAGAAGAGGAACTTCCTATTATTCTTCAGGAAGAAGTTCCTGTAAAGATTGTCTTCTCAAGGCTCTCCAAATATCTAGAGCCACAGAAGTTTACAGCACAGTCATCATCTAAATCTGAAGAACAGATTACTGCTCCTCCAGCTGACAAACATCTTTCGGAACCAACGGCTGAAGCACAGCCTTCAGAACATTTAGCTGAAGCACAGACTTCAGAAGAAACAGCTGTGAAACAGCAGCAAGCTGGAGAATAGGCTTCAGAATCACCAATTGAGAAACCGTCTTCCGATCTAATAGTTGAGGACCAGCCAGATGAAGAACCGGTTTCAGCACAAACAGCTGAAGATCAAACAGCTGAAAACCAGTCTTCAGATCCTTCTGTTGAAAAACAGGTTTCAGAAGCAACGGCTGAATAACAACCCTCAGAACTTTCAGTTAAGGAACAGCCTTGAACACCACCAGCAGAAGACTAGCCTTCAGAATCAACTGCTGAAGAGCAGCCTCAGCCATCTGAATTTCAACCAGCTAATGCAGATAATGCTTCAGCACCTGACAATCTGTTACTTCAAATTCAGCAAGATGTTCAGAATCTGCGAACAGAGGTTAGGGATGAAACTCGATTCAGAGAGGAGAACAGAGAACAGATGCAGGCATTTGAGGCAAAAGTGGAGGCTAAACTGGCTACATTAGAAGATTTGATGAAGAAGACTTGTAGTTTGCTTTGCGCCAAAATAGATGATCTGGACAGTTTCACTATTGTCAGATCCAAGAAAAGCAAACCTCAAGATGAAGCCAAAGAGGATGATGACGAGCCAACTCACTCTTAATTCATTTTAAAAAAATGTTCATTACTATTGATTTTGAAATATCAACATCGTTTATTCAGCATATTGTTTTTCCTACTTCTCTTTTTGTTGATGACAAAAAGGGGGAGAGTGTATGATTTGTTTGCAGATATACAACAATGTTGGGAGAAAGTATGAACTGTTGTTTGCAGGTGATATTGCAGGTGGCTAAACTTATAACAATGTGCAACCGCAGCTGATACAGTGATATCTTTTCAGAAGCATAATACAGTGATATCTTTTTCAGAAGCATATATATCGCTCACCGTGTTGCACTTTCTCAAAAGTTTTTCTATCCACCTTTATCATTAAAAAGATTCTTATAATCTTTCGTGCTTATTTTTATTTTACCATCACTTTAAATCGAAGGAGTTTTGTCATCATCAAAAAGGGGGAGATTGTTGAGGAAACTATCCCGCCAAGAATTTTGATTCTGACAAAACTCGTTTCTAAGAAGTCTAGTTAATGGAAGTATATCTTCCTTGCAGAAATCTCGATGTGAAAAGAGCTTTGAATATCCTGCAACTGGCGTTCAGATTCAGGGAAGAATCGTTACCATAGTGCTTTTGAATGGTTAGAATGAAGGTCTTTGCTTGTGCCTCTAAAGGAATCAGAAGGAGGAGTCTGTATCTGAGTATTTCAGATGAAGTGTTTGACTGCCTCAAATGGATTCAGATGGAGGACAGCATTACCTTGGAAGACCTCAAGAAAACTCGTGTGAGACGTCACCAGCGGGAGCTTTAAGAGCTCAGATTCACAGTGAAAATATGGAATTAGATTCAGAGACTTCACATGGTTTGAAAGTTGTTTCTGAATGGATTCAGATTCTGCAGCTGAACTAAGAAGACCCACGATTGACAAAGAGTCCGATTGATTTCGGAAATTACGGGAAATGAAAGAATTCAATCTACAGGATGATTGTCCATCTTTATTAGGACAAAAACCTTGATTGGATATTATCTTTCTTTCCCTCTTTCAAGAAGATTCAACATCTCACATAAATGGAAACTAAAGATTTAGTTGTATGGGCGACCAAATCTGAAGATTACCAGAATCTTTCTTCAACGACTACTTAGCATCTTTCCGAGTTTATCTCGCTCAATCTAGGTTGATTGAAGATTGATGAGTGATCCCGTGGAGTACCTTGACAACGGCTAGTTCAAGGTGAAAGGGGTATAAAAGGAGAGTGTTGGTATTCAAAAAAAAAAAGAAAAGAGGAAGAGAAAGTGATATATAGAAAAGATGAGCAAAACTGTTGAGAGAGCAATTTTAACTTCTCGTGAAAATACTCTTGTCAGTGAGTTGAGAGAAGTTCATTGTAACTTTGCGATCATTATAGTGAAATTCAACCAATCGGCTGTCATCGTGGGAGAGTGGACGTAGGCTTACTATAGCCGAACCACTATAAATCTGTGTGCACAATTCTCCTTCTGAACTCTTTTATTTCGTGCATATTTGTTCTGTTACGTTCAATACATCGCTTTCGCGCCTGCTTGCATTTGAATCTCAAAATTTTCAAAAGAACCTATTCACCCCCCCTCTAGGTGTCGTTGCTAGCCACATCACAGTCCTCGCCTTATAGGGGTAGATGTTTTCTTCCTTGACTTGCTGGCTTGAGACCAAGTAAAAGCGGTTCCTTGAGGCCATTCATCAGTTGTCCCAGCTCCCACTTCAACCTTAGGTGCCCTCTTGATTTTCCTTGAGAGTCGCTGTCCGCCCATGAATCCATAAACCAAGGAGGATAGGAAGGGCAATCCCCAGACATACAGGATTGATGCTTAAAAAAATCAACAGCTTTAACGACCTTTATTGTAGAAGATGTTTTTATATGGTTGCTGGTCCATTTCAAAGATAATGGTGTCCATGTGGTCAAAATTTCCAGCTTGCAAGAATTTGTTGACAGCAAAAATATAGGGAAAGGTAGCTTGAGTAGAAGTTGGCATTGACTCATTGTTGGAACCACGATGATCAAAGGGAGGGTGAACGCTAGCCTTGATGGCAATCATGTTGACCTCTGAATTTCCAACAACTTCGTCTCTCCTGCTGACCCTTTTAAAGTGCCTTGTCCACGATCTCTCTCCAACACCTCCTTTTCTTTTTCTTTTTGAAAGCTCCATTAGTATCCCACTTCCTCGTGTCTCCCACTGAAATGATGATCCCAATGGTTGATTATTTGCTTCTGCTCCATTTATAGACAAACTTTGAAATAACGGAGAATGCAAAATCCGTCGTCCACTTGATCTGATGAGCTAATTCTGGTCAAGAGGAGCGCTTGATGTTCCATTGTCTTCATTGGCTGGTGGTTTCGATTGCCTCCCCCACCGCTTCCTCTCCAATCTCTGCAATGTCTCCATGAACTGGGATGACTTGTTAATATTATCAATTATATTTCTGGAAATGGCAACCTTTCACTTTTTGAAAACCTCTAGAGTAACACAGCGATATGATGCATCTTGACAAGTTAAAGGTCTGTCTTCTTTGACAATTAGCAACTTGCTGACTCCAACATCTATAGCTTTTAGATGTCCAGCATGGTCCCTCGGTATATTTGAAGGTTCAAGGTCTCGAAGAATTATTGCTGGTTTGTTCTCATGTAAATAGTTTGCTCCCCTTGCAATATCAAGAGCAAATCTAATTGCTTTTGAGGCCTTTAATGCTCCTCTCCTCGTCAAGATTCACGCAGATCTCCCTTCGGTAGATATTCCATCGTTGAAGTCAGGGGCTTTTTACTTGCTGGGATTATGCAACATCCGATATCAATCACACGACTTAAGATCTCTTGTAGTCTCTTGAAGCTGCTGAACTTTGACAAAGAAGAACCATCCCCTTTCACCAGTATTTCGAGAACGAGCACAAATGATAAATTTGATTTTGGAAATCGAATGGAACAATGGAAAGTGCACCCTTAGGCCATAAAAAAATGAACTATTAGAGAATAATATGACGACTCCAAAAATGCGGAAATTGAAAATTACAGGGCTAAAATGAATCTTCTACAATTTTTTTTCAATTAATCTGAAAATAAGATTAACAAAGTAATACCCAATTCTAAATTAATTTTTCTAGATTTTCTTAAGCTAAAATAAGATTTTTCTAGATTTTCTTTGGCATCTGACAATGCCTTGAAGAAACTGTGCCCTCGACTTGCAGCTAGCTCCACTTCCCTTTTTATACGCATGCAAGCAGTCCTGCTTTTCTTCTTCGTCTTCACTTATGGCATCAACTTCCTCACGATCGTCCATAATGAAGACACGGCGGACGTAGAGCTTAATGTTGTTGGGTTTCTCGCTGGTGTAGAAGACGAAAAACCTCGCGACGACTATTCTCGAGGGTTATTTTGCCATCGCCAAGGGTTGAAGCAGTGAAGGCTCTAAAAGAGAGAGGGACGTTCGAGGCACACGAATGACGAGGCAGCGACAATATGTGGAGCAAGACAATGGCGCCCTTGCGCAGGCTCATGGGAAAAAAAAAAGAAACGCAGTTGAAGTCGAGCACTCACTGAACACCATCGAAGCCATTTCTCAGAATCGAACTACGTTGTTGCGTATCGTCCCTACGACTTGGCTTCGCTTCGCCGCTGGAAGATTTTTCAGTTCAAGAAGGTTTCCACGACACCATCCATTTGGATGCCGTTGAAGTCCGCGAAAGAAGAAGAAAGCCCCCCTCGCGAGTTGCATGCACTTCCCAGCTCGTCCCCCACCAATATGTTTCTAACATGGAACAGAAGTCAAGCGGCTAGTGTTTGATGAACTTCATGAACCTTTGTGTAGAGCAGATCATGCATGAGACTTAGCTCGACTTCGACCAATTTGAATACTTCTTCGGCCGGCTTTTGTAAATGACGCTGTAGCTATATTCAGCTTCCTCAGTATTAAGAATGTCACCAGTGAACGGATGCTTGAACATGCTGAATAGGTAAAACACTCCATGAAAGTACTTCTCATCAGGCCTTAGATTCATGGCTAGTAACTGAGTAGGTGGGAATGCTTCAGGGGCTTGAAAGTGTTCGGAGCTCGCAGACCTAAGCACCCAGGTCATCTCTCCATACTCGGCCATAACTCGTTGCCGTCAGTTGAGTAAGCGATGATTGGGCCTCCAAGCTGTCAAAGGAGGAACGGAGACCAAAGCACCAGCAGCCCACTGTGTCCGAGGGATCTCCTCCACTGCTGCTCATGATTTTTTTTGGTGTCCTTTTCCCAGCAGGAGAAAAAAAAAAGAAGAAGAAGACCAAGTCCAGCCAGCTTCCATCTCCCCCTTGACTGACTTTTCCAACTGTTGTTGCCCCATCCCTTTTTGTATACCAGCTGATCCACCTAAGACCTGTGGGTAAGGGGAGTCATCACCTCCTCGACAAAGCGATGAAATGGTTTTTCAGGAGGACGCCGGTGAAGCAGGACGAGTGTGTGGACTCCTTAGAGGCAGAGGAGGAGAAGGAGAAGACGAAGAGCGAGGGCTTCGGATTCGCCAGATCTCCCCGCCTGGTCCTCCGAAGGATGATGACCATCGTTATCGTCTTGAAAAGGAGGAGCGATCGTCACGACCCACACCATCTCCTATCGCCCCCACTCTCATCATTGCCTTTTCTTTTTATGATGCTGCCCTTCGCCATGAGTGTTCTCTTTCGGTGCTCCATCACTCATTGTCCTCCTCCAACCGCTTCAATTCTCTCGGGCCATGGTAGAGAAGTATGGGCAATGGAGTAGCACGTGTCATAGCTTCTTTTCACTTTCTCATTTGCCTTTCAAAGTCCTTGAATGTGGAAGCCAGCCACTAAGACATCCATGATGGACTATTTTGTCAAACAATTGTCCACCTGTAATAGACTCCAAAATTATGTGGATCTTGGTTTAGCTAGCAAGGACCTCATGGAGACGAACCAACGCAGGGATGCCGCACGAGTCTCATTATCGATATCTCCCTTTTAATCTGGTCCACCATTTTATGCTTGATGATGGTGCTACGATCGAGGGTTTTCACAGCTATATTCTCACCCGTTTCGGTGTTCTATGCGAACTTCAACTTCGCGAACATCCCTATGGACGATGCCTTGACCTCACCTCATATTTAATACTCAACCCATTGCTATTGTGGAATTTCGCACCAAGAAAGGGAGATGTAACAAGTGAGTGAATGACTGAAAACTTTTCTCCGGTTAACCACCACTCGCAAAATATAGGCAACGGTATGCCACCATCTCGAAACAGCTGTCAATATCATCATCATTTCGTTCATTTTTTTAAGATAATCTCTGTCACAATTGCATTTTCTGAGGTAATAGAGTCCATGACTCAAAAGCAAACTTCGAGGTCATCAAATAAGCTTCTGGGCTGAGGATCATTAAAAAGTTTGCCTCAAAAAATGCAAAA
Source organism: Psidium guajava (assembly GCA_016432845.1). Classification (NCBI taxonomy): domain Eukaryota; kingdom Viridiplantae; phylum Streptophyta; class Magnoliopsida; order Myrtales; family Myrtaceae; genus Psidium; species Psidium guajava. Next base: position 31,175,658 of record CM028228.1, read on the forward strand.
TTCAACAAGACCCTTTAACAAAATTGAGTTGTTTCCGGTACAATGGGGCCAAGATGAAAATTTGAATTATTAGAGGATAATGCCAAGACTCCAGAAATGCAAAAATTAAAAATTATAGAGCTAAAATGAATTTTCTATAATTTATTCAATTAATCTAAAAATGAGATTAACAAAGTAATTCCCGATTTCAGATTAATTTTTGCAGATTTTCTTTGGTTAGAATGAAGATAAAATATAAATAAAAATACTGACTATTTTTTGTAATTTTGTGGCCACAAATGTTATTATTTATTAAATATCTTCCTAATTTCTGAAAAATATTAAAAAATGCAAAAAAATGAAATATTATTTTCTGTTCAAAAATGGTAGCCTAAGCTTGGAGAAGGCTTCCAAAGTTGATTTTTCAATTTTCTCGTTTTCTCTTAATTTTCTATGAATTTTTGAAAATAAAAATATTGAAAAATACTAAAAATATGGAAAATCATTTTTTGGTCAAAATTAGTTCTCTAGGCTTGTCCAAGGTCTCCAAAGTTGATTTTTTGATTTTATGAATTTTTATGGATATTTTAATTTTCGAAAATAAAAATAAAAAATGCTGAAAAATACCGAAAATATGAAAACTCTTTTGTTGGCCAAAATTAGTTCCCTAGGCTTGGCTAAGGTCTCTAAAGTTGATTTTCTAATTTTATGAATTTTTATGGATTTTTATTAATTTTAGAAGAAAAAAAGATGATTAAAAATCAGGTGTCAACATTGGGCATCAATTACTTTTGGTCAAAGCTGGTGAAATTGGTCAAAAAGATGACCAACGAGATATTTCTCGAAAATCGTGAAATTTCAGGATCGGTAAGGGCTCAATCTGTGCTGATTTCGCTCAACCACGATCAAAAAATAATTCAGAATGCCACCGAATAATTTTTCTAGCCTCACTAAAATTACTAACACCCTTTATCCGTGAATTCTAGCACAAACCAAAGGCAAGATGGCAATTTTCAAATTTTCCCTTTTTCTAGGCATTCTAATGCCAAACTGCCAATTCACGCCTTTCGAGGCAACATCCAATTTCAACCTCCGTAACACTCTTGAGAGTCAATTGTCCTATTCCGAAACTCAACTCGTGACCTCATTCATAAGACGATAGCTTTAAATAAATTCTCAAGCTAATTGGTAGTTTTTAGGAGTCACGCGTATCGACCATTTGGTCCACATGCTTATATTCCTTGCTAGCCTTTTCCCTTTGGTTAGTCATCTCAGAGTGGCCAGCTCCGAGTGAGATTCATTTATAATGCCTCCATGAAATAACCATTCTATATTCAAATTCTGGAACAAGGGCTTGAAACTAAGGATTTCACAATACATGTACACCTATTATAGCATGGGATGAACAGACTGGAACTAGCGATCCTCTTACGCAATATCTCCTTTGAACGAGACACTTTGCTTTCTCACTTGCAGGACGGCAGGAGGGGAACGAATGGAGCTGCATGCAAAACTTACACTTGACAGTTGCCCCGAATGGCTGAGAAAGGTATCGTCGGAACCTATACCAATGTTGGTCTTTCGACGAGCTCTTCAGCACCTGTAAACCAAGTTATCTAACTAAAGCAATGCATTCTCCAAGCCTTCGAAAAGTGAAGCACAAGATTAACAAGAGAAAATTCTGGAGATAATACCCTTTTGATTGGTTTAAGATAGCTAGATCCTATTGGTTCCTCTTCAACTGGTTTAAGATGCTGGATATATGATATAGAAGAATAAGCAATACCTTCCAAACATATGCACTCTAGTTTCCAAATGCTTTACAAAGAGCAGGCAAGAAAGAAAGCAATTGAACCATCAATTCCTCCTAGGTGAGATACCCGCAAAGCTAAGGAGAGGGAGCACGACTCTTTCTAACCCATGATAGTGCGTAGGATGACATGTCGAATTAAAGATTTTGCCCAAATGCAGACACTAGTTTCTAGAACTTATATTCAAAAGTTAAGGATTTCTTCTTTTTATTAAGGTATTTGTACAATTCAATCTCCTCCCCCCCCCCAAAATAAATATAGGGTCTGTCACCATTAGAACCAAGCCATCCTACTCAAAGATCATGTTCTCAAACATAAACATCAGTGGGCATGTGATGCTTATCTAAGGGATATTACATGGACATGGCAAATTCAACTTTGAAACTAAATACATGGAGGCCAAGTTTCACCTTCCTACTTTCTTTATGTTGTTGAAAGAACAAAGTTACAAGTGGTAAGACACCAAAAACAAAAAAAACAAAACAAAAGGAAGCTCTACTTACAGAGATACTTGTATGAAAAACTAAAGGCTCGTCCATCCAACAGAACACCCATAATAAGTTACCTAGCTCTCTTCTTACAGCACAATGTTATTGTAAATCAACACCCTTTTACCTCTTTTCTTGGACACCCACACTCTTTTACCTCTTTTCTTATTGCTGATTGTAAATGTCAAACAATGGCCACTTCAAATAACAATTCGATGATCTAGAGGCCGAAGTCATGATTGGGCCAAAGTCATGCACCGACCCATATTATCATCATTGGGCCTAAGTCATGTAGATGACAATTCAATGATTGTAAATGTCAGATAGGTGAGACTCTCATGATTTATAGGCCGAAGTCATGATTAGGACTCGCATATGATGCGTTGGTTATGTAAACACTCATCAAGTTCATGGTACGCTAATACTGTTAAGTGAGGTGGACTATGAGCTGATAGGACTCCAATCCTCGCTAGTGATCCTACCCAACAATGATTACCATCTCTCATTTGAGAAGTGTGATATTCAATAAATTTAGTGGGAGCATCTATTTCATTCAAATGCCATAATGAAATAGTCTTTTTGAAAGTACGACACTTGACATTTAGTTTTCTAGACTGATATTTTATTACTCTATCAAAATGGTGAGCACAAACCCTATAACCTCAATTCTTAACAAGAACTGCTTGACTGACCCAAATTTCAATGATTGGCAGAGGAATTTGAGAATAGTTCTCAACCTAGAGAAGCTTAACTATGTGCTTGATGAGAAAATATCATCTTCGTTCGTTGAGGGTGCGACCCAAGAGGAATGTGACACTTATGAGAAGTAGAAGGATGATGACTTAAAAGTTAAGTCATATATGCTTGCTTCTATAAACAATAAGTTCCAAAAAAAAGTATGAGAATATGGATAGTGCTAGATCAATTATTCTACATCTGAAAGAATTCTTCAATGAGAATAGTCATACCTCAAGATATGAGATAACTAAAGCACTATACTGTATGAAGATGGCAGAAGGATCATCTATGAATGTTCACGTTCTCAAGATGATCTGGCACATTGAAGAGCTGGTAAGATTGGATCTCATTATGGATAATGAGCTAGCTATGAATTTGATCCTCCAATCTTTGCTTGAGTCCTCTAGATTTGTCCAGAATTTCCACATGCATAATATGAAGAAAACCCTAGCTGAGTTGCATAGTATGCTTTTGGTGTATAAGAAGGAAATGCACAACTCAAGGCCGAATATAATGGCTGTGGCTGAAGCTTCATCTTCAAGAAGTAGGACTTCTTTGAAGAAACGCAAAAGAAAGCCTAAGAAGGGAGTTGTGCAGCTAAAGCCAATAATTGAAAAAAGCAGATGTCATCATTACGATTAGATAGGGCATTAGAAGAGGAACTGTAAGAAGTACCTTACGAGCTTGAAAGTCAAGTCGAAAGACCAACCTTATGAAGGTATGGTGTTCATGCTTATTGAGCCTAATTTGATTAGTGTTGAATCCAGCTACTGGAATGTCTCACGTTTGCATGTTATTGCAGAATTTGAAAATAAGTGGGATACTAGGAAGAAATGAAATTATCCTGATGTTTGTAAATGGAGCAAGATTTGCTACCTTAGCAATAGAGACATTTCATTTGCGTTTGCCCTCAAGACATGTAATGATTTTAGAGAATTGTCTGCATTATGAAAATGCTGTAAGGAACATTATCTTTCTACCATGCTTGGTGAAAGAGAATTATGAATTTTCTTTTGCTAGAGATAAATGTTTGATTTTTCATAATAGAAAATGTGTTGGCTCTAATACATTAACCAACAATCTTTACACCATTATGATGTCTGATAATATGATTACCAATATCAATATGCAGAAAATATGCCCTCCAAATCGCTGCATATGCACTGAATAGAGTGTTGTCCAAGTCTGTGGCTACCACGCCCTATGAGATATGGCATGGTAGGAGACCAAGTCTTAATCATGTGAAGATTTGGAGCTATCTAGCTTTTGTTAAAAAGTTGAAGATAGATAAATTGGAGGTAAGGTGTAAACAAATTTGTTTCATTGGATATCCAAAAGCAAGTCTTGGATATTATTTCTATTTTTACTTTGACCAAAGAGTTTGGGTCAGTAGGCACGCCACTTTTTTGGAGAACCAATTCATCCAAGAATGTGGCGTTGGACACAAAATAGTTTTGCAAGAAGAAATCAATGAACCACTGCCTATTACATAGGTTCAGACACCAATCTCTAGTTCAGTGAAAGCTTTTGATATACAACCTCTTAGGAGGAGTACGAGAGAGTCTCGTCCTCCTATACGTTATGATTACTTGCTTAAGGATATTCAATCATTATTTATTGTAAATGATGGTGATAAGTCAAGTGATCCTAACACCTATAAGGAAGCGATGTCAGACATCAATTCTAAAAAATGGCTTGATGCCATGAAATTTGAAATGGACTCAATGTATTCCAACAATGTATGGATATTGCTTGACTTGCCTGATGGTATTGTACCAATTAAGTGTAACTGGATCTTTGGAAGAAAGATCAACGCTGATGGTCAAGTTGGAACATACAAAGCAAGACTAGTAGTGAAAGGTTATCATAAAAAAAAAAGGTATCGACTATGACGAAACCTTCCCATTCATAGCCATGCTAAAGTCCATTAGGATTTTATTAGCTATAGCTGCACATGTATATTATGAGATACTTCAAATGGACATAAAGACGACGTTCCTAAATGGATTCCTTAAAGAGGATATCTATATGGAATAACCTCGAGGTTTTGAATCTCCTAGTGAAACCCATAAAGTGTGCAAGTTTAAAAGGTCCATTTATGGACTCAAACAAGCCTCCAGAAGTTGGAACATCCGTTTTGGCGAAGTGATTAAATTGCTTGGCTTCGTCAAGAATCCGAATGAACCTTGTGTATATAAGAAACTCAGTGGGAGCACCATTGCATTTCTAGTATTGTACATTGATGACATACTATTGATTGATAATGATGTACCAATGCTAATATCTATTAAGCTGTTCTTGTCCCAAAAATTCTTTATGAAGGACTTGGGAGAGGCGGCCTATGTATTAGGTATCAAGATCTATAGTAATAGATCGAGACAGTTCATTGGCCTCTCAAAGTCCGTGTATATAGATAAAGTGCTAAAACAATTTAACATGAAAAATTCCAAGAGAGGACTACCACCTTTCAGGCATGGAACCCGTCTTTCCAAGGAGATATGTCCAAAGACTTTAGAGGAAATGGAGGAGATGGTGAAAATCCCCTACGCGTCCACCATTAGAAGTATAATGTATGCAATGTTATGTACGAGGCCTGATATCGCCCATGCTGTAAATGTTACAAGTAGATATTAGTCTGATCCAAGCAAGGAGCACTGGATGGCTATTAAAAATATCCTTAAATACTTGCGAAGAACTAAGGATCTATTCTTCATATACGACAAGGGAGAATTCAAAGTTGAGGCGTATACGGATTTCAATTTCCAATTGGATCCTGATGACTTTAAGTCAATATCTGAATTTGTATTCACACTCAATAGTGGAGCAGTTTATTGGAAAAGTTCCAAATAAAGCATAATTGCTGATTCCACTACTAAGGCAGAGTATGTGGCCACTTCTGAAGTTGCAAAGGAGGTGGCCTAGACAAAGAAGTTTATCTTAGATCTTGTAGTCATTCCGTCAATTGAGTAGCCAATTGCATTGTTTTACAACAACAATGGGGTGATCGCTCAAGCAAAGGAACCGAGGTCTTATCAAAAGTCCAAGCATATTGAAAGGCACTTCTATCTCATTCGAGAGCTGGTTGGGAGAAGCGACATCGCCGTACAAAAGGTTGCATCAGTAGAAAACATCGCAGATCCCTTCACCAAGGCCTTACCTCAATCTGTATTTGAAAGGCACATTGATAGAATGGGTATAAGATATCAGCATAGTTAGCTTTAGTGCAAGTGAGAGATTTGTTAAGTGTATGTCTTAAAGCAACCGTATGATGGTAGTATTTAGACACTTTATTATACTTTCAATCATATTAATGGCAAGATATGTTCATTCATTATGTCCTATTTTTCTAATGAATGAAGTCCATAAAATCAGTTGTGCAGAACCTATGTTGACACCTAAATTTTAATTTCGATTTATTTATTACACAAAATTGAGAATTAATTCTCACCAAAAATATTTCTCCATGCATTGCATATTTATTTTTCTGCATTGCATTTTTTGCGTCAACGATGCGGTAGAGAGCTTCAAGACGTCCTGAGAGAGAGCCAAATCAAGCGACGCCTGTGGTTTGAGTCCGTTGAGTATCAGTTGTGACATGCGAGCTAAAAGGAGAGTTTATCCCTCGAAAATATGCGAAAGTCAAAGAAGAGCAAGTTTGTTTCGAAAGATGCTGGTGAGTCTCGAAATTCATGTGATGACAAGCAAAACCAATTTGGTCAGGGTGCTCATAGTTAAAGGCCTACCAACATTCATAAATTTCAGTATCACCCAATGGGTAATTTGGATGTAGACTCAGAATCTACTTATGGAACAAATCATTTTTCACTTTCAAGGCCCGTGGTTCAGCAGGTCTGTTGGGAAATTAGAAGTCCAGTTCCTAGGCAAGTTGGACATTCAAACTTCATGGGTCGGTGTTGGTGGAGGTACAGGTCATGCCATCTGTACATCTTCTGATAGGTTTCCTTTGCATCGAAAAGGGATGGTCACCTCTAGGAATGGAGCTTTATTTAGTCAATATGATCTTCCTTCAGATCCATTTTTCGGCGAGTGCTTCAAAAACCAACAATGCTTTTACTGCTGAGGGAGGCCGACTTTATGCTGCAAAACAAGCTCATGGTGGATTATCTCAGCAGTTTAATCCATTCGAGGCAATGTCATCATCTCAGTCTACTGTTAACTTTGGCTTCCTTCAATAGGTTCCATCTTCAAAAGTGCTGCCCAACCTCTGGAATGGCGGCTCAAAAATCAGCAGCAGTTACTAAGCTCTATACTTGGAAATGATGATCTACGTTGGTTGGAGTCCCATCTTAAATGAATTAGTAAGATAGAGTTAAACTTCTCGGGCACGTCTTCTGGAAGGTTGGGAGGCCTAGTTCCAGAGGAGCAGGCTAGGAAAGAATGTTCATCTGAGGTTCTTGATCGTGTTCAGAGTTCATTGCAGGCTATAAGAAGCATAGAGGCTGATTTTGATCATGATGAGCGGAGCACAAAAAGATTAAAGGGTCCAGAGAATAGTCTGGATTCTCTGCTAGTCAATTTGAAGGTAGAGAACATTGTTTCCCATGGATATGGTCCTCTGGAGAAATTCAGTTGGTCACACCCCATTTCTCAATGGGAATATTGCGATGTTAAGCTTTTCAGTAAAGCTAGGGGATAATCGAGGTCTTGCAAATGTATGATGCGAGGAAGATGGCTTCCTTTGGTGCAAGTCCACTTGGTAGTGTCTGTAATAGTATTGTTCCCTCTTCATCCCGTGAACATCATTCACTACCACCAGAAGGTCCAAGATCTCACTCTCTCTCCAACCTCTCTCTCTCCCCCTTTCCACAGAAAGAAAAAAAAATGAAAAAAGGGCATTACAATGATCATAAAAAGGAAAAAGAAAGGAAGCCATGATGATCCTTTATCAGAGACAGACCACTGTGGGAGGGGGGTCTGGTAAAAAAACGGTGCTAATGATCACTCTGTGGGGACCCAATCTTGGAGTAGATACATCTTGTTTTTGCTCTAAGGCCAAAAAAAGGGGGATTAGAAAACGGGAGCTCTTTCTCTCTCTTGCAACATAAACTACGTATATACTCCATGCATATTGATCATCCCTACAAAAAATCTTACATATAGATCCCTCGTCACCAACCACCACGACAAGAACTTCAAGCATTATCATCAGAAAGAAAGATGATAGGGTGGGACGACGTGTACAAGGTGGTCGTATTGATAGTCCCACTGTACGTGGCGCTCATGCTCAGCTAGGGCTCCGTCAAGTGGTGACGCCTCTTCACCCACGAGTAGTGTAAGGACCTTGGGTCCCACTTGCACGATATTGTCCGCTTTGGACACACAGTCCTCACGATTTTATTTTCTTCAGGACATCCCCGGAAAAAGGCCTCATGCAAGTTTAAGGAGAGCTCAATCCTTATATGCCAGCCCAGGACTCCCCCCTAAGCGATGTGGGACTCGGGGGTGTGACAATCCCTTCCCCTTGGGACACAGCGTCCCCACTGTGCACCATCACGGGACACCCCCGCGTGCACCAGCGAGCGCCCACTGTGGTCCCACACGCGGTCGGGAGTCGGGTCTGATACCAATTGTAAGGACCTTGGGTCCCACTTGCACGATATTGTCCGCTTTGGACACACAGTCCTCACGGTTTTATTTTCTCCGGACATCCCCAGAAAAAGGCCTCATGCAAGTTTAAGGAGAGCTCAATCCTTAAATATTAGCCTAGGACTCCCCCCTAAGCGATGTGGGACTCGGGGATATGACAAGTAGTGCGACGGCATCAACCGCTTCATCCCCCTCTAAGGGAAGTTCAGCAGCCAGGCGAGCCACAGCTAGTGCATCACCACGTTCTCGTTGTGCACCCTGATCAACCTGCTTGTCGTCAACGTGTCGGTGATGCGGGCCATGTACGGCCAGTTGGGGGTCGACCTGATGGTCCAGTTGTGCATACTGTAGTCCTTGGTTTGGATCCCTCTGCTTCTCCTGTTTCTTGAGTTCCGAAAGATGAGGCTGACAGATTTGCCCGCTTCTTCATCTCGTCCTCCTGAACAATGGTGTCGATCACGAAGAGAGGGAAGTAGAGACGAGTGTTGTGGATATAAGTGAAGGCGGTGACGATCATTCTGAAAAGAGGAGCTACTGGTCATTCACAAGAGTAATGTGGATGAAGATGGCCATGAATCCTAACGTGTATACCAATGTTCTTGGCCTTTATTGGGCTCTCATGGCTAGCAGAAATGGGCTCCAGAAGTTGCAGACAAGCCGTCCTCCCTGTTCTTTAGACGATCGTGATCTTCGGGGTCAGTTTGAAGGTTATTACGGGAACACATTATCCACTCACGGTCAAAATAAAAAAAAGGGTGAGTTTTTTAGGTACTCTCAAGCTCCTTCTCTCGGGGATCTTTGGAGAGCCAAAAAAAAAACGTGAAGAAGAAGCTAAAAATAAATGGGGATTTTCTTCTAAAAAAAGAGAACCAATTAGAAGTAGTTGCTGCCTGGAAAATCTTTCAGCACCTTTGGACTCGGGACTATGCAGCTGTTCACGAGGCTATTCGTGGGTTTGATTAGAGTCTGGAGTCTGAGGTCAACGAGACAAAGGCCATGGTGAAGTTCCAACTAAAGAAGGTCCTTTGCGTGGTGTTGCCATTGTCAACGTCAGCATGGAAGAAAAACAGTTTTTTTCCAAAATGTTCAGCTAGACGTGAATTTCCTTGTCTCCTTGCTAAAGAAAAATTGGCAAAATGTCAAGTGTCTGCACTTGAAAAGCACAATGGGAAAACCAACGAAGTCATGGCCGCCAATGCGGTGGCGGCAACGGCAACCTCAACAGAAGCAGCTTGATAAATCGCTGGAATGGGAGGGCCTACTCGCAACGGTATTACGAGATACTAGAAAAGAGGTGGGCTTTGCCCGTTTGGCACCAGAAAGAGGAGTTCTTGGAGGCACTGAAGAATAACCAGACTTTGATCCTGGTCGGGGAGACTAGTAGCGGCGCAACGTGCCGAGACTCCACGGCACCGGATTCATGGACGACAATCGACAGCGAAGGAGGGGCAACCATGACCATAAGAAAGGTCGTTGTGGTGTTTCTCCACGGCGGTCCTCGATGAACCAGTGCGCGATGAAGAACATGGGAAAGCTGGCATTCTCAACTGACCTAGGTGAGTAGGCTCCTCAAGTGTGGTTTGACCTAATTTAAGGGTTGGCTTGAGTTTAATTGAGCTTTGGGCTTTGGTTAGACAAAAATAGGCTCGAGTGGGCTTACTAGATAGATAGTGGGCTGCTGCTGGAGAGTGGGCCAGAATAGGCTAATGGGGCTTTAGGTTTGATTGGGGCTTTAGAATAAAAATTTACCCCTCATAAGCCAACTGTCTCTAAAAAATAAAAAAAAATCAGAAAAATGATGAAAAATAGGAAATGACCACATTTAACTGGTTTGATCTATTTTCACTTCTCAGGCCTTGAAAAATGACCATTTTTCCCTTATGGTCAGTTTGACTTAAACCTTTTCGAATCACCCCAAAAGCTTCGTCATAAAATTGGTACCGAAAGGACGTTAGAGTAATCTAGCATAACCAAGTCCTCGGACTTTGAATCTCCGGTTCGTAGAAGTAATTTAGTTCTCCCGCTAATTTACTTAGGTTTCTAATCGACCTATCAAAAAACGATTAGTGGCGACTCTAAAAATTAAAATCTTTTGTAAAATAATCATTTGAACCATAATTTACGATTTGATAGAACTTGGGAGGGTTCGATCTAAATTAATTAATTTGGTAATCCATTAACATAAAATTTGAAAAGCTTGAAAAATCGTATTTTTTAGGGTCGCGACAACCTATTCTCGAGATGTCAAGAATATATGTGCCAGATCTTAGTTAAGCATAATCTTTAAACCGTTCCTGGTCAACGAATTGTTGAGTGGATGTTAATGATTCTATTGAAACCAATGTATTCTGAACTTTTATCATTGAGTATTGGATACTCAAGGGGATGATTAGTCACAATTCATTAGACATTAGATGTCCAAGTTAGAATGTAGGTGTTTGTATTAGATGAGTTCACTGAACGTGAGACACTTTGAATGATTAGCAAGTATGGAAGCTTTACGCAGGGTCAACACCTAATTGTTCATGTGTTGGTCAAGTGTAAGGATCCTTAGACCTGAGGCACGATACTAGCTTGTATATCAAGTGGCTATGGTTCACAAGTGCACATATTGGCGAGTCGTTGATTCGCTTTTGTACTTAATGGTTATGGTTCATTCGCATTTGAAATCACAGGCATGCATGACAGTGGGATCTATCTCCTTATTTAAGTACAAGGTTGACGTCCTATACTATCTAATCATGACAATTCATGAAAAATCCTCAGCTAGGGTTGACGAGAATGTCTCGTGAATATGCACGTCAGATAGATTGAAGCATATGATCGAATTGGCAGCTTGATTAATAATCCACAACCTTTGTTTAATCGAGACATAATAAAACAGAATGACCAAATTGCACTGTAGCCAAAACTGATAGGTTCATTATGTTCTTGTGACTTTCACACTATCTGAGTAGCTATGATATATTGTTAGATGTCACTCATGGCTTGTGAGACCTAGAGATTGATTAGGGATAGTCAATTCTTTTAGTGATACTAACTAGCTAGTATACGTCTTACTGCTAGCTTAGTGATGAACCTAAGAATGTCATACATCATAACCAATGTGTGACGACATCGATAAGGAAGATAGAATTACAAAGGTGTTTACAATCGTGGCTATAGAAATAGTCAAACGAAATTAGATCAAATAGGATTTGATTTTAATTTGAACGGATAAGTATGTGATACAAGCACGACTTCAGCATGATGTCATAATAATGTGACATCTACATGAATCACGAGATGATAAGGTTTACCATCTAAAAGGATAAGAGATGAGATTTATTATCAAAGAAAAGTCAAAAGGAAAAGGTTTGTCATCTGTTAGACAAAATAATAAGATCACACAACGCGAGGTGAACACGGACGACAAAGGGCTATTTTTTGGGACACGGATTAGCCGACCACCGACCAGCTTTGGCCAATGGCACCATCTCCTTTGACCAAGTCAAAGGTGGTGGCCAACTAGCCATTGCCTTATTAGGGCGGATTAAGGGGTGCCCCAACCCCTATAAAGGGTTGGGGGCTAAGGAAAAGATAGATTTTTCCCATGGTTTTCTCATCCCGTTCCCTCGTTCGTTTAAGTAAGTTTCATGTCGTGTTTCTTCATGTGCGTGTGAGATTGTTCTCACAAGAAACACTTGAGGTTCGTGAGTTATTCATGATCAAAGATCAAGCTTGGTTCGTCGCCTCTCAAGGGTTGCTAACACAATCGCGGAGAAATCATCCGCAAGCCTCATCTTTCCATTGCCACACGATTGGTAGTGTGTCTGAACTAAAGACTCAACGTTTGTGGAGCTCGAGAACATAAAAAATCAAGTTGGCTAAGGCGCGCTTCTTGGGGTAAGCCTTGAACCCCAATAGCGTGCGGTTTTAATTTTCAATTGAAATGAACGGATATCCCATGAGGAAGATCCATGTATGGGTATGTTTATTTCTATTGCGCATGTGATGGTTTTGATGAAATTTTTTTGAAATTTCCCGTACGAAACCCAATAGACTCTTGGGGTAAGTTTCGCGTTTCAATCACAGACCAATTTCGCGTGAGACTAATTTCACATATTCTATACAATCAAACATAAGTGGTACGTCTAATAATATTGCACTTGACTATACCATTAAACTAATCAAATCCACCACACAAAATAATTAAACCCCAAATCTATAGCATCCTGAAAAATAGCGATTAGCGAAACAAATTGTAATTGAGGTTAGTATTGAATCCTTAAATAAACGTCCTCCGAGACTAGCTGTTCGAGATCATTGAAGGGAAGTCTATAGACGTAGAGGCGGTTCACCATTTAATGAGTTCTAAACAATTTGGAAATAGACAAAATGAATTAGAAAGCTGACTTATCATCGGGTGGACTCACAATGAGTTACAAAGGAAGGAGATGACAGGTACGAAGTTCACGAGACTATCGAATGGAACGGCGACTTAGAAATAGGGTTTACCTTCGATGGTCTCGAGGAGTTTGATTAATTAGAAATCTTATCACCTTATATGAGACACCTCATGAGAATCGAAATTTTTGTTGATTTCCAAAAGATTAAAAGAGAGGGAGACGAGAGGACGAGCCTTCGACATAACATCATTGAAGTTCGTGTCATGCTACACACGTGAACAATGCCTGAAAGAGTCCCAAGTGGTATTGAGATAGAAATAGCAAATAAAAATGAGGACGTGCGGGTGGAAATAGTGATATCGAAACACGAGCGCATGCGGGAGACGAATAATGACTTGACGACACCCCTCACCTTGCAGACTCGGATTACTTTATAAGTATTTAAGTGCCGAGCAGATGAAGTAAATAAAAAATATGATCACGTGACCATGGACGAGATGAATTAGGGAGACCCTCTGATATATTGAACCTAGGACATGCAAGAATGAAATCCTAGATACGTGTTAACATCGATAAAATGTAGAAAGGGATTATCTCCTACCTTGGATGTCTAGAAATGGTAGTGACAGAATGGGTGGCGAAATGAGATTATCTCCACAAGTCCTCACACGAAGCCGTGCACGGAAACAATGCTGAGATGGATAAAAGGAAGGATAACACCTAGCATTCAACCTCTCCCAAGGAAAGACATCTAAATCCTGGAAAAGAGAACCTCATGATGAGAAATTTTCTTCGTGCATTCTGCTAGATTGAAATAGAGGAGCTAACGCTTCAACCCCATTTTTCTGCTTCGATTGTGGAAAGCTTATGGGAGATTTTGGTTGAGCTCTTAGCCAGTTCACCCTTCAAAGTCAGCAACCATAGAGGATTTCATCGGCAAGCCAAGCCACAACCTCGTTGAAAACAGCCAAGGCAAGTTAAACCTACCTCTCTCACCTTCTCTTGCTTCAGTATACGTGATTACAAAGTTGTGTTCTATGTGGTGTTTGCTGCTCGAGTTGGTGAAATGAAAAATTGGCCATCAGTTAAGGATAGCGAGAAAATTTCCTTTTGCTTACCCTCTTACACTCTAACAGACCTGTCCAACTAGGGAATTTCGTGCAAGTACTAGCTAGACCATCAAGTCACGGGTGAGGTAGTTCGAGGGCTGTACCAGTCGAAATAGTCATGTTAAAAATTTAGACAACAGGGGTTAGATGGCGACTAACTTCCAACTTGAATAGCTTCTAGAGTTTTATGTTGACGTTCATGTGGTCGGCTCACCTTGCACATAGTCATGGATGGTTTAATGGCCATTGGCTGCAAAAGACTAATGAGTACATCGTGCAACCTAAAAAGCTAAGTCACGCATTGAAGTCGTTGGTTCTAATTAGGTTCAATTTAGATGCGAGATGAGGCCAAATGGTTCTACTCGTGATTAATTACGGACAGAACAGGTTCTTCGAGGTCAGGATTAAGAAAATGAAGGATAGGTAGCAATGGTATGGGGTCAGCGAGATGATCGATGAGAATAGTGCTAGGTCTTGAGGTGATAGACGGGCAAAAGATTTAAGAGGTGTTATATTTTGTAGGCAAATTGGCACGAACGAAGACAGAGTAGTACCTTGCTTTAGTGTGAATCATTGCCTTGTTATATGTTTAGCTTGGACAAGCAGTAAGTTTTCATTATTATATAACCAATATTCGACGTATGGAATTAGGGAGCTCGAATAATTGAAACGTGACATGCATGACCAGCTGTGATGTTCTCCTTGTGTTACTAGTTGTGAGGTTAGTCCACGTCGTAAAATGCGTACCTCTACATTAGAGCCAACCGCACGATAATTGCATCTGGCATTGCATAGCATTGCATTTAAACAGTGGGAAAAAGGGGTCAAAGGCCACAAAAGAAATGTGAATAAAATTGCACGAGGGGAGTTGGGATGCCTTGCATGTGGCACCAGGAGGACCGCGTGGTAATTACACAAAGCCTCAAAGTGAAGGACTCATGGCAGGAATTGCCAGGAGGGTCAGCAATAGTTATCGAAAAAGTACTAGCTGATGAACTGGAAATTAGTTCAGGAAAGAAATGGTATGGGGCTCCTGCGAAACATAAAATAAGATAGGAACTCATTCTTTTACACCATTCATGTCATAACATGTTCCTTTTACGTGATTGCATGGTATGTCAAATATAATCCATTGAAAACATTTGCTATGTTATTTGTGGAATCGAATAATATACTAGACCGAGTGAACATTAGAGTAGCTGGCTTTCCTCGCTAAGTTTACTTACACTTACGGTGTTCATGGTTTTAGATTGACATGTATGAGTTCGATCCCGATACTACTTAGGTCCCGCAACGGCCTCCCTATCTCCATTGAGTTCGAGTCGCAGGACTACGTTCTGTCCGACATTCCTAGTATGACCTTCACTCGCGTCGTCGCAACAGTGATCGTCAACGTAGCCATGGGCATGGCTGACCAGGTGACCTAGTTTGTGTCAATATTTATTAATATCAACGGACATCATGAGGGCTTGCTACCTTGCGAGCTCTTTGACGAGGATGATGGAGACGATGGTGGGGATGCGCTAAGTGATGGGGCAGCTAGAGGTGGGCCGAATGGAGCAGCGACTTAGGTGGGATCGGACGAACTGATGACGTGACATTTTTGGAAGTCCGTAGACCTTAGCGAAGGTTGCGACATTTTGGACAACTTTTGTCATGAAAACGCTTAGCGGTGTATATAGATGGGCTAGGCTCTATGTTAGTCCCTAGTGTTTATCTCCTCATGTTCCTACCCAGGCTATCCGATGTAAATAAATAAAATTATAGTGGGTAGCTATCTCTTATAGTCTTATTCATGTATGTTTGCCGAGATTGACGTGTCTAATTAAATCCCCTAAAAATCACTATAACTTCCCTCTCTTATGTCGAACGAGACTACCCACTACGTGAAAATAATTGCATATATTAAGAATGGATAGACGTGACGACCTGGGCGTCAAGGTTCTAATGGTGGCATCTGGAGTAGGGGTGCTACAAAATCACTATCTCTAATCCAAGCTCGACATTAACTAATTCACCTACGAAAATTCAACCCGATCCTCCCCTTCTTATGAAATTTCGTCCTCAAAATTTCTGTTCTTGTCCCTTCCTTAACAATCATTAAACTCTTCAGAGTTAACATCTCACCCAAAGTTCATAATCGTACTACGTTTTCACTACATCACTCTAATCACCTATTTTCTGTGAATCACCACATCCTGCATTCTTAACCATTATCATGGGTCATCTCCGATCTTAATGTTCACAGACCTATCTGGCAACATCACTAGTCTATTTACTCAAAAATCACTCTACAATATCTCAAGTTCATTTCTCACACTTGCCAACCCAAATGGTGTCAATTAGGACCACACTAACCATCATATATAACCAAGCAAATCATCCATCATCACTCAAGATATATCACATTCTGCCAATCTTCGATGCCAATTTCACATGCTATGCCTGTGGCCTGTGGCTCCATTGGCTACAATCTTTACACATTCACACCCACCACGACGCTGTCAGGTCGCTGGCCAGCTAGCTTATATTGGTCTCATTTCATTTCAAGGCTATCTTGATCATACAGCAAGGGCCCTCTCTAATCAGACAATAGAGGCACAAACAATTGACTTTCACTAATTCTCCACAAGGCATCTCAAGCATTTCTCATTCATGGTATCTCATCCATTCACTCATTCCTTCATCAAATTGCAATGCAATGCCATGCACTTTTCGAAAAAAAAAATCAAATGTTTAAAGTAATGCACCTCTCAAAATGAGTTAGACTTAGTACAACACATATACCCATATTTTTCAATGTATGACTTGGTTCATTCTTGCCCTTATCACTATCTTAGAGACCTACTAAGAATTGTGCCATGTCTAGACCTCTCTTCCACAGTGTCACTCCCCACCCTCATTAAATCGGGTTGGTATAGTCCCATCGATTTTCGCTTGGTTCTTCCCCAAGCTATACATCTATGAAGGGAGTCTTGTTCAACTAGTCCTATTCAACTAGTCCCATACCAAGTCTCACGGTTGTTAGATATCCTATATCACTTGTCCCATACCCAGCTAATGGTTTATCAAGTCCGACAAAACATGTTACGTTCATACATGCACGTTTCCTAAAACTCAATTGTTTTAATGCAACAAATCTATGCAATGCATGAATAATCCTCAAACTCATACTCATGTATCACCACCCACTATAATATCAATTAAATTGAGCATTCTAATCCATAGGCAACCATCACATCAAGGATCAAGTATCTAGAATTCTCTACAACTCTCTTTTCGTCATTGTCCACAACAAGATCAAAATCGTTCAATCAAACTAGCCCATAATCCAAAATCATTGTTCGCTTCCTAGTGAACCTTATATAATCATTCAAGGCTTTTCATACGATCTATATGTAAAACCATCAAAGTACAACACATACTCAAGTCTAAAATCCACAAATATCAATCTATCACAATTCCACACCCACAATTAGTCATATAGGTTTGTTCATCAAACACCAACGATTCAAGCCTATCGATAAGTCATTACCATTTTAACTTATCGTCCAATCCACCTGTTGATCATCATATTATATCCTCAAAGCTTAGAGATCATCAAGCCTAAGCAGAGATCGAAAACTTCTTACCTAACAAGTAGCTAAGCTGCTATCAATCCCCCATCAAACACAATCACATGCACTTGTATGTTTTAATGCGTACGTACGTACCAAACATTTTATCCACTAGTGAAGCTTATCACTCCATCAACCTGCTCTAATACTAACAATGTAACAGTGTCCCATTCCGCCACTTTCTTACGCTAATTGTCCTACTTGCTTTAATCTCATAATATGTATAATATAGAGGATGCATACAAAAATCTATAACAAAATAGGCGAGGCCAACATACAAGTGCATGCATAAGGTAGGCACGCCTAAGTGGTACGGCCTCTTAGGGTTCACTATGACTTACAATAGATAGCAAAATCACTTAGCAAATGGGAAATTACATAGTTTTTATATAAATAGGCGTTCAGGTTTATCATTCATTTAAAATGAAAAAGTGCACTAGAGGATTTCAAAAAGGCACAACTGATTACTACTATTCACTATCTCCTTTGGCACGCTCTGACACCATCACTATCACTTTGATTCACGGAAACCTATGTATCTAAAAAGGGTTCAACAATGAAGAAGTGAGCCGAAGCTTAGTAATCATGACATCTAGCCGAATGACTAAACTATTCATTCACCATTCATTCAAGCATAATTGACAAGCAAGAATTCAATAGAATACCAACTTAGTCATGGCCACGATTCATGAACTAGTAGTTTTGGTTCATTCTTAAGGTGGAACCGAAATCGAGCCCGTAAGTGGCGATTTCGATTCTGATTCCAAAATGTCGGTTCCTAGTCGATTTCAGTTCTAAAAATGGAACCACTGGTTTCGATTTCAGTTTCGGTTTCAATTTTGATTTTGATTTCGGTTACGATTCTTGAGTTAAAAATTAAATTGTAATGAATTTGTAATAAAATTAAAGTCAAATTATCAAATAATGAATTATGAAATAAAAAAATAAATTATCAAATACAAATTGTAAATTGTTATTAAATTTAGGGGAAAAAGGGAAGGGGAGGAAACTTGAACTTGATAAATTATCATTAAGTGTCTGCATATCTTCTTAGGGATAGAAAAATTAAAACAAATGTAGTTCTCTTACTTTCGATAACCACATACTTACCTCATCCTTAACCGTCATTACCCATTTTGGTACCAATGGCGGTGATATCTCTATCATCAAAGAATTCGACTTCATTATTGCAATTTATCTCTTATTATCTATATTAAACCTTTATCCAATCATCAACATAAGCTTGAGCCTCTATCGAATTGGGAGCTAATCTTGAAGGTCGTTCATCTAAAATATTATCTCCAATGCTAAATGCTTGTTTTACGGCAACTATCAAACAAGGGTTGCTAAAATTTATTTTGCAATTAAAGAAAGAATTGGATATTGGGTGGAAAGCCTCTTCCACCAATCTAATATTGTGAAATATGTGCTATCTTTAGACTCATCAAACGCAAAAGAAATGGCTAGATAACTATTTATTTCAGAATTACTTCCTATTACTCCATTTTGCTTTTTTAGCCTATGCAGCAGAAGTTAGTACTTTCTACTAATTTTTCTTATGTTCCCACTTTATAAGTCATTAGATTGAGAAGATCCATTATCACCTAGATTATATGTAATAAAAAATTCATCATATAATTTTATTATTACATTTTAACCCATGTTTATATAGTTCTAATATTTACCTTATCAATTAAATGTAAACACTCATAATACATATTCAAATAATCACCTAAACCATCTAATTTACAATGTGGATCAAAAACACAAGCAACTAAATAAATAATAGGAATTTTCTTATAATAATGTAGCTATTTTATTTGCATTGTTCTAATAGTGTCACTTAATAATTCATCATTTTCATTTTCTTCAAAAAAAAATCCAACAATATTAATACATTCTATTAAAAATAAATGTGTATAGGACAATAAACATTCAATAAAGTATAAGTTGTATCATTAAAAACTTTTAAAATATCTTCAATTTTTTTTGCAAATATCTCATTATTATGGGTATAAATTAATTTGAGTTATATTATCTAAAATAAATGCACATAATAAATTTTTATATGCAAAAGATTCATTAAGCAACTTGTAAGTAGAATTTCAACAATTTGGAACATTTCTTGGAAATCTTTTTCGTTTTTTTTTTCATTTGCTCTACAAAATTTTAACCATTCTTTCATTATATAGGAATATTTCCATAAAAATTAAATTGTCATTTTTATTGAGTTGAGAAAAATATCAAGAGTTTTTAAATCATCTTGCACACATAAATTTAAAACATTAAAATCACATCTAAAGTGAAAAAATTATCCACCAAAAATGGATTTATAAATTTTTTCTAGTTCAACAATTGAAGTGATATTTGCTGTGGTATTATCAAAACCAATTGAAAAAATTTTATTAAGTAAATAATATTTTTCTAAAATTTCCTAATTAATCTATAAATATTATTTGCCGTATGCTTATCATCAAAAACTTTAAATGCAATAACTCTGTTTTGAATATTCCAATCATTATCTATCCAATGACATGTTATATCCATATAAGAATGAACTTGGCAATGATCACTTCAAATATCGCTACCTATATATACACATCCATGAAAATTCAAAAAAAAGTTTTATAGTTCATCTTTTTCCTTTTTTATAAAGATCTTCGATTGCACATTTAAATGTATTTCTAAGAATACTTTTTGCTTATGGAGCACATACTTTTTTGTATAACTTGATTAAAATCAAATCTTTCATCAAAACTAAATGATAAATGTTCAACGGAAACAAATTTACCTGAATCTTCTTATAAATTTTTTCACTATGAAAAAATAAAGGAGGAATTTTAAGATGGTGTACCTGAAAATTTGTTGTTGTTTGGTGTCAATTCTCGCTTCAGTTGGATGTTTCGCCTTGAGATGCTGATTAAATGTTTTATATCCGGCTCCATCGGTATGTTTGTATCTTACCCCCACAATGTTTAGAAACTATTTCATACTTTGTTGGAGCTATATAGAATCTTTCAATCTTCTTGAAGTGGTCTCATACGTCGGATGTTAACTCTTGCTCCTTTGTTATTGACATTTCTTCAATACCAGTGGCAATAGGAGCATGAAGACTCTCCTACATTTGGTCTTGCTCCATATTGGGAATAATTTTGATTTCATCATCTACATCAACTCCCCAAGCTTCATAATTACGAGGACCAAGAGGATAATCAGATTCCCTCTGCTTGCTCTTGCCTCTGCTACCAGTTTTACTTCCACTTGTCTTTTTTTGGATGTAGAAAAAAATGTATCGTATAATGAAACAAAAATATAGGATATGAAAAAATAATTTGAAATAAAAAAAAATATTAAATGAGATAATAAACAAATAAAATAAGGAATTAGAGAACATAATTGAGAGTTATAAAGAATTTGAGAGAATTGAGAGCTAAAGAGAATTTGCATGAATTGAGATAAAAAAAAAAAGAGAATTTGTGTGAAAAAATAAGATATACAAGGGGTATTTATAATTATCTATCATAGGTTAGGTTAGAAAGAAAAGAGAAAAAGAAGAAGAAGATGATGACCGTTACAACCAACAATCACCATTGGGTGGCTCTTTATTTTTATTTTTTTCCTGTTCGAAACTAGTCCGGAGCCACCAGCTCTAGGCCTGATTCACGATTTGAGGAACCAAAATTGGTCCATTATGCCACGGGTCGATTCTGGTTTTGAACTGTGGAGCCGGTCTACAAGCTGATTCCAAATTTGACCTGGGCTAGTTTCTGTTTTGACTCAGGCCTGTTCTAGGCCCAACCTAGCTCATGGCTATGCGTATACCAACTAGATACCATGATAACACATAAGCATGGATAGGTCATTAGACATTCAAATATATATCGGCTAAGATGACATGAGAAGGACTTGCAAAACCACATTTAACTTCCCCTTCACATCCTAAGGCTGAATGCACATATGAGTCTCAATTCCAATTCATGTCCCTCCAGTGACCTATCTAGCAAACCAACTCTAATTTCGGTTTATCCTAAGCTAGATAGCAGAGATTCAACCAGCAAAATCAACGTACAATTACCGAAACTTGTGGGTCTTTTCGCAAACTCCAGGGCCGAACCACCCTCCATTGTCCAACTTCGATTTCTCACAAACTGACCCAAATCAATATTAGGTGTATGCCCTAAAACAACCATGCGATAATTGTATTTGAACATTTTATTGTACTTTCAATCATATTAATAGCAAGACTTGTTCATTTATTATGTCATGTTTTTCTAATGAATGAAGTCCATAAGATCAATTGTGACTGAATCTATTCTCAAGACATCGATAATATGTATTACATGTTTTAGTTAAACACAATCTTTAAATTGTTCCTAGTCAATGGATCATCGAGTGAACATCAATGATTTTATCGAGACTGGTGCGTCCTGAACTTCGCCATTGAGTATTGGTTGCCCAAGGAGATGATGAATCACAAGTCATTGGACATTAGATGTCTGAGTCAAAACGTAGGTGCTCGTATTGGACGAATTCACTGAATGTGACACACGTTGAACAATTAGCAAGCATGAAAGTTTCTTGCAGAGTCAACGTCTAATCGTTCATGCTTTGGTTAAGTGTAAAGATCTTTAGACCAAAGGCTCGAAGCTAGCTTGTATGTTGAGTGACTATGGTTCACAAGTGCACATATTAGTGAGTCGTCGATCTGCCTCTGTATTTGATGGTCATGGTTCAATCACATACGAAGTTACGAGCATGTGCAATAGTGGGATTTATCTCCTCGTTTAAGTATAAGGTTGATATCCTATGTTATCTATTCATGACGGTGCATAAAAAAATCCTAGGTCGAGGTTGACGAAAATTTCTCGCGTGTATGCACATCAGATGGATTGATGCATATTATCAAATTGGTGGCTTAACCGTAATCCATGGCCTTTGTTCAATCAGGACATAGTTAAGACAGAAGGATCAAATTACACTATAGCTAAAGCCGACAAGTTCATTATGTTCTTACAACATTCACACTATTTGAGTAGCCATAATATATTGCTAGATGTCACTCATGGCTTGTGGGACCTAGAGATTGATTAGAGATAGTCAATTCCTTTGGTGATACAAATTAGTTAATATATGTCCTACTGCTAGCTTAGTGGTGAACTTAGGGATGTCACACACCATAATCTATGCATGACAACATTGAAATGGAAGACTGAATTGCAAAGATGTTTGTTGTTATAACTATAGAGATAGTCAATTGAAATCAGATCACATAGGATTTGATACTAATTTCTAAATCATGAATGGATAAGCATTCGATGCAATTACGACCTCAGTGTGATGTCACACTGATATAACATTTGCACGAATCATGAGATGATAAGGATCATCATCTAAAGGATAAAAGATAAGATTTCTTATCCAATAAAATTCAAAAATAAGGTTGTTTTATAAACACGTAAGATGGACAACGAGACAACACGGCGCAGTTGGGCAGCGGTAGGCTAGTTTTGGCTGGCGGTGGACCAGCCACCTACCAAAATCGCCCTAAAATAGGGTAGTTTGTGGTTTAAAGGTTTGGGTGACTTTTCCCTTTGTTTCCTTAGCCCGTTCGCATGTGTCTTCGTGTGTTTTTGTTCTTGCACGTGTGAGAATTGTTCTCACATGAAACACTTGACAGTCGTGAGTAGTTCATGATCAAAGATCAAGCTTGGTTCATCGCGCCTCAAGGGTTGCTAGCATGACTGAGGAGCAATCGTTCACAAGCCTCATCTTCTGTCGCCGCATGACTGATGGTTTATCGGATCTAGAAGCTTAACACTTGTGGAGCTCAAGAATATAAGAAATCAAGTCAGCTCAATCTTCACTCCTTGAGGTTAGCCTCAAACCCTCTTGATGCATGTTTTAGTTTTTGATTGAAATGCACGAATGATCCCTAAGGAAAATCCACGTACGGGTTATATTTTATTTCGCTACGTTACTTTGTTCTGATGAAAAAGTTTCGAAATTTCCTATACAAAACCCAACAATCAGGATGATTAACTCATACATTTTGCTTACCCAAGACCTTGAGATGCCAACACAAGTAATGGATCACACGTGGAACACCATTTTCCCCACCATGCTCAATCGTCCATAAGCATACCCATTCTCGGAACCAACGTTCCGCACTAAAATGAACAATGAATGAGCAAACTAGTGGTAAGGATAGATATCTACTTACCTTAGGTCAAAGCATGAAGAAGAACGAAGCTCGAATCTAGTCAAGACAAATCATGGGTCTCCTCTTCATCCTCCTTTGGTGCCATGCGGTCAAGAAGGGAAGGGAGAGTGTGGACACACGGCGAGATGACGACAGCAAGAGGAAGGTGGTGTCGAGAGCTTTGAGAGCTCTAGAGCCACCGACATTAGGCTAAGGAAGACGTGCGGTGGTCGGCGAGGTGCACAGTAGAAGTGAGACTGAGAGAAGGATAGAGAAGGGTGGGGTTCTTTGGGTGGTCTTCCAAAAATGAGAGGAGAGAGAGTGAGGGGATATTTATGGAGGGCTAGGTCGGTGGAGGCTTTGGGGCAAGCTTTGCGTTTTGATTGCGAACCAATTTCGTATCCGATCAATTTCACTAACCTATACAATCAAACATAAGTGATCTATCTAATAATATTGCGCCTAACTATACTCTTAAACGGATCAAATCCACTGCACGAAATAATTAAACCCAAAAATCACCATCTCTAATCCAAGTTTAACATTAGCTAATCGGCTTATGAAAATTTAGGCTATCACAATAGCATATAGTTTAGTATCACAAATTGACATGTCATGCATTTGCCCGTCATGACTTTGCATGTGATTATTTTGCACGTCATTTAGGTTGGTGTAAATTTTTGCATATACTATAGTCTTTACTTATTTAGATTAATCCATTGCATTTTACAAATCATGTAGTTTCATTAGCATTTCACCTAATAAAAGAAAACTCAAAAATCACCAAATCAAGGATTCTTCATGAAATTGGTACCAAAAGGGCATTCATTGAAAAATAATTAATGTAACCAAGTCCCGAATTCATAATCTCAAATCGTATGAATAAAATAATTCTTCCGCTATTTTGTTTAGGTTTCTAATCAACATACCATAAATGATTAATAGCGACTCCAAGATAAATCTTTGCATGAAATTGAACCTAAGTTGCGAATTGGTACTGCTTGGGAGAGCTCGAACTAGGTTAGTTAACCTAATTAATTAATCCGGTAATCCATTAACTTGGAAGCCTTAATTTTTAGGTTACGACAACTTGGCGACTCCTCCGTGGATAGAACATACTTAAATTTTCAAAAAAATGAGGCTTAATTTGGAAATTTTGATTTTTCAAGAAAAATAAAAGACTTAATTAAGAATTTTAATTTTTCAAAAAATTTCGGTCAATTTGCTTCTAATTTTCGGAAATCTAAGAAGTGGACCTAGGGCTATGTTTTTCATGATGAATTTCTTTGACTGGTGATCGAGTTTGTCTCTAACTTCTTTTAGGTGTTGAATGTTTTTGCAGGTTATGTAAATATTATGTTTTCTAACCTTTGTTTTGTAGGGTCGTTAGTTTTTATCGATTGATTTGTTTTATTGCAGCACGATTTCAAAGCCATCCGGAAAAGGATTGAGTACTTGATCGCTCGAGACTATTTGGAGAGAGACGAAGACAACCCCAATTTGTTCCGATATTTGAACACGACCGAGCGTGGACATGTAGAGTGTGTTTTTGCCATGTTGGTAAGAAAATTTCAAAAGACAAGTGCATCAAAAGTCCTAAAACTTATCGAGAAAGCGCAATTTAGTTTTAAAACTTTCAAAAGTGCAATCAAGTTGAACTTATTAAGCTGAGGCAATCAAGTCCCTCCATTGAATATATGCAATTTAGCGAGGCATTGTCCAGTCAGTCTTAAACCTATTGTACGGATATCAATTCAGTCATAATCTTTCCAATTTTGCTTTAGAGATTTGCCAAAAATTTCAATGTTGTCCTGGTCATTTTGTTTTAGAGATTTGCGAGATGGACCACACCACTCGTTGAAACTGATCATATGGACTACGTTTGAATTCCGTGCAAGCGTTTAGGAATAAATTAACAAAATTGAATAGTTTAGGATTGATTGTGTAATTTTCCTTTGCAAATTGTCTAATGAAAAATATTGATATTAATGTTTTTTCGAAGAGAGAAGCGCTAATGTGACATATTTCTTCCTTAATCCAACATTTTTGTTCTTATCTTGAGCTCTTCCATGAGCTCAAGCTTCGAGCTCGAGAAGCCATGGTGGCATCCTCTCGAGCTCGAAGCTCGCGGCCTGAGAGCTCCAAGCTCAAACGACAGCCGGTGGCTGTTGGCCTCTCGAGCTCGAAAACTACCATATGTGGACAGTCCAGGAGCACAGACGGGCCAAGATACAAATGCTGGGATCAGCTTGTTATTTTACTCGCGTCTTTCTATTTTGTTGTGCTCATTTGTGTTGAGCCATGGGCATTCCCTACTTCCAATTGAGCTCAAAACTAAATGCCTGTTGGCGTCGGTACAATCCGAAGACTTCGCATTTGCAAAGAGTGCGTTTGAGAGGCAATAACATTGTCTTACACATCGTGACCATAATTCAATGTGGATTTGGCTTGACCACAATTGATTGAAGAGTGCTTGTGCGAAATTGATTTTGGTCACAAGAACACATGCACTTGTGGATGTACGAAATTGATTTTGGGTCACAATAACCATTATTCATAATCTAAAAATAAATCCCCTTGAGTGTTTGTCATTACTAGTGGCCGGGATGACCTCAAACACTGGAAAAGTACCAAAAAGTTACCAAACTCATTGAATTGGTACCAATTTAGTCCTAAATCTTTCAATTAAACGAATTTAGTTCTAAATCTATTCACATTGATACTAGTTCAGTCCATCCAGCTAATTTAGGTAAAAAATTGCTAATGTGGATGTTGGTGGTTCTATATGGTATGATTGACGCTGACGTGAACATTTTCTTATAATTTTTATAAAAAAATCTGAATTTTTTTTCTTTTTTCCTCCTCTTTTTCTTTCCCTTCTTTTTCTACTAGTGGACCCTCACCCACCACAAGCGAGCATAGACCCCACAAGATTCGACAAGGCCCTCACCTATGCTACGGTGGCTTCGCTGGGGCGAGGGCAAGGCCAGGTGAAGCAACCGCCTTAGCCTCCACAAGGGGCCAGCCTCGCCAAATCTAACAAGGAGGGCCTATGTGACGCTTGTCCTCACCGGCCATGGCATGCGTCACCAACCAATAGCAAAAAGAAAAGGGAAAGAAAAAAAATGTTCACACTAGCACTACCGTGCATAATCAAAATAGGTCGGATTGGCTAGATTGATTGAATTAGTGTCAATGTGAAAAAGTTTAAGACTAAATTAATCAATGCAGTAGATTTAAAACTTTTTTGATATTTTTCTTGCTCAAACACCCACAGGCGCCGTCTTCGAGCTCGAGCTTGCCGCCATGGCAGCCACATGATTCGAAGCCTGATCTGGTTATATCCAGCTTCTAGATGAAGTGACAATTGTCGCACATTTTGAAGGCTAATCTGGCCACGAGCCACGCAGCGGGCAAGCTCCATGGCGTCGCTCGAGCTCGGCTCAGCTTGTGGCTTTGAGGTCAAACTCATGTCTAGGGTTGAGCTTCCCTTGTGGTGGGAGCTTGAACTTAGATTTGGGAGTCGAGCTCCATCACACGTCAAGCTTAACCCTAAATCCGAGCTTGAGCTTGAGCTCGAACTTGGATTCGCAATGGAGCTTTGATCAAACTCCGCCATGGCGTTGAGCTCAAAGATTGCAGAAATTTAGGCTGAGTTGGGCTTTTTTTTTTTTTTTGAAAAATATTTTTTTTAATAATGACTGCTTCTTTTGCTTACCAAAATGAACAAAAAAGAAATACTTTAATTTGGATAGAATAAAATAAGAAATCCAGAGATTTGATCATATTTTATCTGCCATTTGATGAACTCCCGATTTAAAAGTAGATATTTTTATATTATATTATATCCATTGTTTGATAGATATTGGATATCAATATAACAATTCTTGACTTATGCCATCTAGAGGCTCTTTTCCAAAGCCAAAGTGGTGGATCTCCGATCACTCGCCGGGGCTACTAGGTCAAAGTTTGATGGGATGACCGCTAGGAGCTACTGCGGCAAGGATGAGGCGGCGACAAGCCAACGCGTTGTTGAGGAACGTCATGTACTTGAATTGCTGGGGCCAGAGCTAAAATGTTGAAAATTTTCCATAGAAGTAATCTGATATTTTTATGGAAATGCGATAATGAAAAGAGAAGCCCAAAAGCATACTACATGCTTGAATTTACGAGCAAAGGAACTTTGTAACTTTGTGGCGTGCCTACTCAATGAACCCTCTTGTTTAGCTTTCGGAAGTTTTTCCTGCGAGCGATCGGACCTCTTAACCATCTCCATTTGCACTCTCAGTATGTGATAGTTCACAAATTCTCTCCTAACTACAGTAACACCAGAGAGGTATGATAAACTTTCCCGAAGTTATTGGCAATGGCTGCATCTATAATAACTTTATTAAGCTAAGGACAAAAACTATAGGCAATCTAATATTTGTGATGTTGCAGCACTATAAAATAGGAAGAAAAAACATCAGTTGGTCAAGGCATTGAGAGAAGAGAAACCTTGTCATCTATGTAGCACGGACACCGACACCGACACGCGACACGACACGACACGGTGACACGGCATTTCTCAAAAATAGAAAATTCCGACACGTCGAGGACACGTTGTATTAAATGTATTTTTAAATATAAAAATAATAAATGAAGCCAAAACATGTGTCATATACATTAATTTGAACCGAAGAGGGCAAGCTTCTATTTATGTGAAGTTTGAGTGTGAAGTTTGATAAATGCAGGAACTTTTTTTTGTTGAAAAGGTCATTTCATTCGTATTATAAAGTCAAAAAGAATATCATATGTGCTTCTGAGTATAACAAATTTCAAAAAGCTTGAGATGGGTTAAAAACCTAGTCAGGTGGGAGAGTATTATGAAATTGCGCTTTAACAACCCAATCCGTAATCTTGTTTTGGGTCCGCGCACAATGGGTTAGCCGTAGCTTTTCACTTTTGAAAACAAGTCTGAGCACTCATTGATCAACGTTTGTATTTCCCATGAGACTATATCTATGCCTTGGAGCATTTTGACCAAATAGATACTGTCTGACTATGTAGCACCGACACTTCTATTAGGTGTGCGTGTCGTGTCGGACACCGTGTCCGACACTGACACTCATCCGACACTCGTCCGACACCCGTCCGACACTCGTTCGACACTCGGTCAACACGTGTCGGATGCGTGTCCCTCGTGTGTTTAGCTTGTCTAGCGTGTCGGACACGATTCTTAAAAAAAGAAAAACTTTTGGAACCTTGCCGGTTTTGAAGTGATCACGGAAATGTGTGCAATGAAGGAGAAGTTCATTAGATAGAGCTCGAAATCCATAGAAAAAAAGGAAAAATAAGGAGATCTCATAGACTTCTTGGTTTCCATTGCGCTCGGGAGCTCTGAAAATTAACGTCGATGGAGCGTTCATGGAGAGAGAGGCTAATGGCGCGGTGACATAGGTATGCAGAGACTCCTCTAGGCTATTGGTTGAAGGAGCAGCGAGGTCTGTGAATGTTCGATTTTCCCTTCATGCCAAAACCCTAGCTCTGTTGGATGCTTTGAAGTGCTTGAACTCACGTGGGTTTGCAGACAAAGTGCTTGAAGAGATAGATTTGGAGTCAGACAGTATCTATTTAGTCAAAATGCTCCAAGGCATAGATATAGTCTCATGGGAAATACAAGCGTTGATCAAGGAGTGCTCAGACTTGTTTTCAAAAGTGAAAAGCTACGGCTAACCCATTGTGCGCGAACCCAAAACAAGATTACGGATTGGGTTGTTAAAGCGCAATTTCATAATACTCTCTCACCTGACTAGGTTTTTAACCAATCTCAAGCCCTTTGAAATTTGTTACACTCAGAAGCACATATGATATTCTTTTTGACTTTATAATGCGAATCAAATGACCTTTTCGACAAAAAAAAGCTCCTGAATTTATCAAACTTCACACTCAAACTTCACATAAATAGAAGCTTGCCCTCTTCGGTTCAAATTAATGTATATGACACATGTTTTGGCTTCATTTATTATTTTTATATTTAAAAATATATTTAATACAACGTGTCCTCGACGTGTCGGAATTTTCCCTTTTTGAGAAATGCTGTGTCGCCGTGTCGTGTCGTGTCGCGTGTCGGTGTCGGTGTCGGTGTCCGTGCTACATAGCTGTCTGACTCCAAATCTATCTCTTCAAGCACTCTGTCTGCAAACCCACATGAGTTCAAGCACTTCAAAGCATCCAACAGAGCTAGGGTTTTGGCATGAAGGGAAAATCGAACATTCACAGACCTCACTACTCTTCAATAAATAGCCTAGAGGAGTCTCTGCATACCCATGTCACCGCGCCATTAGCTTCTCTCTCCATGAACGCTCCATCGACGTTAATTTTCAGAGCTCCCGAGCGCAATGGAAACCAAGAAGTCTATGAGATCTCCTTATTTTTCCTTTTTTTCTATGGATTTCGAGCTCAAAATAATGAACTTCTCCTTCATTGCACACATTTCCGTGATCACTTCAAAACCGGCAAGGTTCCAAAAGTTTTTCTTTTTTTAATAATCGTGTCCGACACGCTAGACACGCTAGACACACGAGGGACACGCGTCCGACATGTGTTGATCGAGTGTCGAAATCCCGACATGCGGTCAACGAGTGTCGGACGGGTGTCGGACGAGTGTCGGATGAGTGTCGATGTTGGACACGGCGTCCGACACGACACACACACCTAGTAGAAGTGTCGGTGCTACATAGCTTGTCATGCTTATCGTCTCATCCCTGGGGTTAGAGCTAAAATCCGACTCCACCAGAGAAGTTGCCTGCCGCCACCGAAGAGGCGGCTAGGCATGGCAGAGAGAGATAGCTTGAGCATGCAATTTATGGTGTTATGAATTAAAGAAATCCTATCCGACTCTATTTTACCCCTCCTTCTAGGATACTTTTGTCCCTTCTATATCCTCTTTTATCCTGTCATGGGCAAAAACCAAACATAGGACAAGATAAAATATATCATATCCTGAATTTTATCTAGACGACCAAACATAACCTAATTGTTTACGAACGTAGTTACATATCAATCGTTATCAATAATAAAATTATTTATTATTAACTAATGATTTCAAACTATACAAGTGATTGTTTTAACAGTTTTTTCTTTAAATCATTTATTTTTCATAAAATAAATGGACCCTAAATTTGACCGTAACTGAGGTTCATATCTGTAAACTATCGGAGTAAATCGCAGCCTTTAGTAAGGCCATGCAGGTCAACTACAAGCATGCCCGTTTCTTGAAACCTTGCACGTTAAACAACATTTTTTTTTTCCTCCGAAATTTAGTTTTCCCCGAAAATTTTCCAAAGCTGGTTTTTTCTTTCTTTTTCCGTCAACAATTTTCCCGACCCCACTCCGAACCTAAATATCGATCGCGGCACCAATGACTTTCGAGCCTTCTTGAACTATGAGATCCAAGATGCAAGCGTGAGCACGAACATGGAAGAATTTTCCCGCAGGTAGCAAAGTAATGGAAATTTTATCTCGAGGGTTGCCATTTTAAACTAGCATAACCTAAGAAGAAAACATTTTGTGAGTGATTTAATATTTTTTATTAAGGTAACCATAGGCTTCCCTAAGTTGTTCTTGCTCCACGATGTTGAATGTCGAATTATTGCAAGACAATGTTTCGCCGGCGCCCAAATGTTAGAAATTTGATAACTATTGATAGCCGACAAAATAATTTGATTGTACTGGAGGACTCCACCTGAAATTCGAAAGAGAGATTAGGATCTCATAATAATTCTTACGCTTTATCTATTTTATGAAAAATGAATAATCTAATAAATAATTTTTAATTAATTATTGTTAGTATTGCTTGTAATAATTAGTGAATAATAATTATTTTTATTATCGCAATAAGTTACATTTAAAAAATTTCATGAAAGATATAAATATTTTCCAATGAGTTTCGCTATTCTCTCTCTCTCTGGTTTTCTAGTTTTGCTGGATTCTTTCTTCGCAATCTCGTTTCGAGACTCACGATCACTTGTGGGCGGCATCATTTCGACAATGGATTCCGACGGTTAACGTCGAGTTAATCGACCTCGGATCTGTTTGTGCTCTTCTCGGAGGGATTGCGCCTTGGTTGTTGGCTTTTCGCTGCTTGAGGTCAAACCGTGAGGTTTTACTCTGTTTACCGTGAAGTTGGTAGAAACAGTTTGGAAATGGGGGATTATTTCTGCTCTGGAAGCTTGTTGATATGCTCTTTTCAGAGTTTAGTTGTAGAATTAGAATCATTTGGGGTTAGAATTCCAGGTGCGGGTAGATACAGCTGGATTGGTGATTGTCCTAATACGATCATGCTTCCATACAATACCTTTGGCCTTGCGGAAGAGAGTTTTTCCTAGGCTTTATTGCATTTTTGCAGTTAGTTTAGAGTCATAATTTTCCGCCACTATTGACTTAATCGGCTTCTATGTGCAGATATTACAGTTGGTGTTGAGAACTAGATTGTGGAGATATGGCGGCGAATGAGAGGAAAACGATTGATTTAGAACAAGGATGGGAGTTCATGCAAAAGGTTATAATAAAGCTCATGAATATCCTTGAAGGGCTTCCTGAGACTCAGTTCAGCTCTGAAGAGTACATGATGCTCTACACGTAAGCCTCAATTCTGCTTTGCGACTTCAGGTGTTGCGATACTTAGAATTATTATCCTAATGTGATGTTTTGTTTATTAATGGTTGATTTCTTTTCCTCAATCCTACTGGCAGTACAAATCACAGTATGTGTACTCAAAAGCCTCCGCATGATTACTCCCAACAACCATATGACAAGTATCGAGAATCTTTTGAAGAGTATATCATTTCAACGGTGAGGGAATATTTACTGTCCACGACTCCCTTTTTCTGTTATATTGGTCGATTATTTTCGCTTGAGTTTGCTTCATTAGCTTTGGATGTCTGGAAAACTTGAAGGTGTGATATGGAATTAAAGAAGCTTTATCTGGCGCTGTTGTTGGAGTTACATTTTTTTTTATATATACCATTGACTTTCTTAATAGCTGGTGTAATGGTTGGATGTTTTTCTTCTTTCCTTTTTCTTGCACTGCCTATGTATCACTTTTGGATGGTATGGATGTGTCTTCATTTAAAAATTCACGACAGTGTCCTTCAATTCTGTGGGAATTTTGGGGGTGTTTTTCCTCATTAGAGCCTATTACTTTGTGTTTATGTATCTCCTGATTGCTTTTGTGAATTTTAAATGGATCGACAAAAAGTAGGTTGTCAGAAGAAATCTGGTACAAGAACAGCAGAAAAACAAAGAATGCTAAATAGATATAAAAAAAAAAATTGTGAAGGACTCCGTTACAACTTTAGGGAGTCAATTTCTTTATCAGCAAAGAGTTCTTTTATTGCTCTAACTCCGATGTAACCTGGGGGGAGATAACTCATCGCTCTGGTCTACTTCCAAGCTAATGTAATACGGCCAAACCTATGGCCATTTAATTTGATGGCAATAAAATAATGGTTGAAGTTTGCTGTTTTATGGGGGGTAGTCTTATGTAAGTTAACTTTGTCCAATATGTTAATATGCCTTATCTACGACTCTGCATGGTCATTCCTGTTTTCATAATCAATCAAAGCCTCCAGGGTTTTATTGATTTTTATTCGCGGCCCATGATTCTAGGGTATTTACCATTTTATACTTAGGTATATCAGGAGTTGTTGAGGAATCATACATTCTCTCCCTGTCCTCCTTGTTTGTTACCTGTATCTAGCTTATTCGTGAGGATAAAATTTATATTTAGTTCTGTCATCTATGTAGTTCTGTCATTTATGCAGCTGCTGTCATTTTATTTTATTTTATTTTTACTTTCCGCATCAACTGGAAAATCTGTTTTTGCTTACACCTTAGGTATTGCCATCATTAAGACAGAAGCATGATGAGTTTATGTTGAGAGAGTTTGTCAAAAGGTGGGCGAATCATAAGGTTATGGTCGGATGGCTTTCTCAATTCTTCTATTATCTAGATTGCTACTTCATTGCAAGGAGATCGCTGCCACCCCTTAATGAAGTTGGCCTGACCTGTTTCCGTGAACTGTTATGAAACCTCTACAATCTTTCGATTTGCCGTTCTCTTTACTTTTTTTTTGGTTGCTGGGTTTAACTTAGATCGCATCCTATGATTTTTGTGGCCTTTAGACAGTTCATAATTGATCTCTTGGTTGACTTTGATATAGTCATTTTCAGTTTCCTGCATAGATGCCACACTAATATTAGACTATTGTATATTCTTTGCCTTTTTAAAGGTGTATCAAGAGTTGAAGGTGAAAGTAAGGGATGCTGTGATCTCATTGGTATGTGTTCATTTAACTACAGTCCCTTTCTGTCTTCAATGTTTATGTTTAATTAGCTAACAGAAATCGTTTACATTAGATTGATCAAGAACGTGAAGGCGAGCAAATTGATCAATCTTTGTTGAAGAATGTATTGGATATATTTGTAAAAATTGGCATGGGACAGATGAATTATTACAAAAATGATTTTGAAGCAGCTGTGCTGAAAGGTACTGCTGGTTATTATTCCCGTAAAGCTTCAAGTTGGATTCTAGAGGACTCTGTCCTGATTATATGTTGAAGGTGAATAAGAATTTATTACCTGTCTAATCATTGACATCTTGCTGATGATGATATTTCGTAAGGTTTGATGTTTGATATTTGGATTCCCAGGCCGAGGAGTGCCTAAAACGAGAGAGAGAGATAGGATTTCTCATTACTTGCATTCTAGCAGTGAGCCCAAGCTACTAGAGGTTTGTCCCTTCACTTGTGTTAACTTTTGGATTTTATGGTCAGTATGGCGGAACAACCTTGGCAATTGACTATGAGTATGGTTTATATCTTTGATTCTTGTTTGGATTTTGAAAATTCCAAGATCCGGGTGGAATTTGACATAAATATTGTTTTGGTTTTACTATTATAATCTTTTTGCTACTGTGGTCTTTTTGCACTTTCTTCAGAAAGTTCAACATGAGTTGTGGTCTGTATATGCAAGCCAATTACTTGAAAACGAGTATTCAGGATATCATGCATTACTTAGAGATCATAATGTATAGTGGCTTCGCTTTTGTCCCATTTTTGAGCATCTGATCCTATATATTTTTAAGTTGTATTTACCTTCCAAGTATTCAGATGCTGTCTAGGTTGAAAATTTGTCAAGGTCGGTCAGGGTTTTCTCAAGAATACCAAAAGCCTTGGATCCTCTCACTAAATTATTTAAGCAGGTCCATTATCTATCATCCATATTGCATCCACATTAAATGACACTTGTCTTTGTCATCGTTTACCTTGTTCTCATACCTGATATTTCAGCATGTCACTGACGAGGGCATTGCTTTGGTCAAACAAGTAGAAGATGCAGCTGGCAGCAAGAAGGTTGGTATATTTGTCTCTCAATTTATCAGTTCATGGGTTTTGGCTTTTTCTTATGAATTTGCAGAATTTCTTCTCTAGTTCAGTCAAATGAGCATAGACTCCTTCCATTCTTCTGTGTAGTTGGATCGTTGTTGGACACTGAATTTGCTTGCTTTACTCGCAGTTTCTGCTCGTCTCAAAATTATTTGCATCCTTCAGTGGTGTCTCTATGATACATAATAAAAGTCTTAAAGATGATGTAAGGCATATCTATGATGATAATGGTATGAGAGATATTATTTACAGATATCTGCATGGTCGTGATATTTATCTGCATGTGAATACGATGGTGGTGAAAATTAGGAAACTGTGTTTGAAATTGGTATTGAAAGACAAAGCGAAGTAGCTGATGATGCATTTCATGGAGATTCGAGAGGACAGGAAGCTGAAGCTATTAACACAGCTCGTGCCTTAGAGTTATGTGTGCAAGCTAAGAGAAATAGTGGCATAGCTAACGGTGAAGACTTAATACTTGATGAAGAGTCCAGAAGAAACCTGTCATCCTAGGATGTTCAACATGAAGATGAGGAAACACTTGTGCATACACTTTGCACAAGTGATGCTGATGA
This sequence comes from Psidium guajava, assembly GCA_016432845.1. Lineage (NCBI taxonomy): Eukaryota > Viridiplantae > Streptophyta > Magnoliopsida > Myrtales > Myrtaceae > Psidium > Psidium guajava. Next base: position 31,211,597 of record CM028228.1, read on the forward strand.
TGAGGATATTACACAAGCAAAGGAAGAAGTGAGAGAATATCAACATAGGAGAAAACTACCATTTGGGATAGTCGATGAGGGAACTTCAGTACGCAGGGATAACAGAGCTTCTATAACTGACAGTGATAAAATAGAATATGATGAAAGTAGTGATGATGACGGCGGTAGCTTAAAAGATAAGGATAATGTTGTTGCAATTCAGCGTAAAAGGAAAAGTAAGTTTCCCTTTTATGATTCAACTAGTGCAAGTTCAACATTTTGTCTATCAATGAAATTCGATGATGCAAAGCAATTTAGAGATGCTATTTTGAGGTACTCAATCACTAAATAGAGAAATGTTAAATTCACTAGAAATACCAAGAATTATATTTGAGCAAAGTGTACACAAGATAATTGTCCTTGGAAGATATATATGGTGCATTAAACAAGAGGTCACATTCATTCCAAATCCATTCATTACAGGAGGAGCATACTTGTGGTATTGCATTTGATAATAAAAAAGTCACTAGTGTTTAGTTGGCCAAGCATTTTTTTCCATAGCATTAATGCCACGCCAGAAATTAGGGCTCCTTAATTGAAACAGCTAGTGATAGAGGAAGTAGGTGTCAATGTTTTCAGAAGTCAATGGAAAAAGGCTAAGTACAAGGTGATGAGTACATTAATAGGTACCTACAAAGAAGAATATGTACAAATATGAGATTATACTAGGGAATGTAAGCTCTAGAATCCTCCTAGTAGAATTCATGTAGAGGTTGTGGAGAGTGCATTGGCTACTCATGGGACATAGTTTGCTAGGATGTATATATGTTTCGATGCATGTTGAAAAGGATTCTTAACTGGCTGTAGAAAAGCAATGGGATTAGATAGGTGTTTTCTGAAGGGGTTATATAAAGACAAGTTATTGGTTGTTATTGGTAGAGATGGAAACAACAAAATGTTTTCAATAGCCTAGACTATTGTGAAGGTAGAGAACAAGGACAATTGATCCTGATTTTTAAAAAATCTAATGGCTAATATTGGTATAACTGATGGAAGAGGTTGTGCATTCATGAGTGACCAATAAAAGGTACTGTCCTTTGACTTTTCAATTTCTGTTATCATTTAGTCATTATGCCTTACAAATTTTATTCAATTGCAGGGACTTATGCTAGCAATTTCTGAATTGATGCAATATGCTAAGCATAAAATATGTGCTCGGCACATATATGCTAGTTGGGCTAAGAAGTATATAGAAGAGCAATTGCAGAGGCAATTTTGGTTGATTACAAAGAGCACAAATATGACAGATTTGAGAATTCAGAAGAAAAAAAAACTCTATTTGCCTTGTCACTTGAAGCTTTTCAAGCATTACTCTAAAATGAAGTAAAGCATTGATGTAGAGCCTTCTTTAATGAGGAATTTAAGTGTGATACCATGGACAACAACCTTGTGAGGCATTCAATGCGAGAATTATAGGAGCTAGGTGCAAGTCCATCATTAATATGTTAGAAGATATTAAGCTAATGGTTATGACTAGATTGTAAAGGCTCGAAGATGAATGTTCAAAGTGGCCTAGATAATGTGGGCCTAGTATTGCGATATTATTAGAACAGAGCATTGCTAACAGTAAGTTTTGTCATCCAACTTGGAATGGGGATGATGGGTTTGAGATGATAAATAATGGTGACAAGTATGTGGTCCAAATAGAGAGAAGAAAATGTTCCTATCAAGTATGACAACTGGAATACCTTGCTGTCACACCATTTCTGCCATCCAGATGAAGCAATTCAATCTAGAGGATTATGTAGATGATTGTTACAAGAAAGTGAAGTATCATGTTTGATACCAATTTATGATGCAGCCCATGAGAAGTTAAAAATTCTAGGACAAAACAAATCATCAACCCCCAGAACTTCACCATTGAAGAAACAAGTTGGTAGGCTTAAAATGAAAAGGTGAATGGAGCATAGTGAGATTTCTAGTAACATAATGAGTAGGGCTGGTGGAACAATTCGACGCTCAATATGCCATGGAGAAGAGCATAATAAGACTGATTGTCCAAGAAAGAAGCACCAATAAGAACAACAGGACAAAGCACATATGAGCAATGAGGCAGGGGCAATTGAGGGCACCATAGCAAGCAACGTTGTAGGACAAGGTGCAGGGACAACTCAGCCGACACAAAGGAGCAAACTTCAGGTAACAAATTTATGATTGGTTCATTGCCTTTTATGTACTTGTTGCATTACATTAGTTATGTGAACTTTTGACAGGTTAAAAAATGACAAAGTCAAGCTACAAGGGCAGGTGAGGGCACCATAGGAAGTAATGTTGCAAGACAAAGCGCAAGGATAACTCAATCGACACAAAGGAGTGAACTTCATGTAACAATTTATGATTGGTTCATTATTTCTTATGTACTTGTCGTATTACATTAGTTATGTGAATTTTTGGCAAGTTAAAAAATGACAAACTCAAACTATAGGGGTAGGTGAGGGCATCGTAGAAAGTAATGCTGCAAGACAAAGTACAGGGACTACTGAGTCAACACAAACCAGTAAAGTTTAGGTAAGTTATTTGAATGGTTTATTGCTTTTTTTATGTACTTGTTCTTGTATTAGATTAATTGTGTTATGTCATTTTGCAAGCTATAAAAAGACAAACTCAAGCCCAGGCTACAAGGGCATGTGAGGGCAACCTAAAAAGCAATAATGCAGAACCAAGTGCAAAGCCAATAGAGTCAAATAGTGACCAATAGACGAGGAGCAAAGATTAGGTGCAATAAACTTTAAATTGAACACACTGCATTGTATGTACTTGGTCTATTAAGTAATTAAGTATTCTATTATGTCATTATGCAGGTTACCATACCTCAACCTCGACAAACACATGGTGTAATTGGGACAAGGATAAGAGAACATGGCTATGGGTTATTTATAGACATAAATAGTGGCATGGTTATTTTCCATGTAAGTTTTTTGTAGTTGTTATATAGTTGTAAGTTATTTCACTCATATGGTAACTAATAACAGCTTATATGCTTATACTATAGCCTAGGAGACGTTTAGAGGTCTTGATATCTTAAGGATGCCCAACTTAAGAATCTATTGCACCTAAAACAAGAAACCAAACACTGATAAACAAATCAATGATAACTCGTGCACAAGCAAAAAAGCTCCCAATGGCAGCTCCAAAATAGATGGTATCAAGGCCACCTCGAAAGCAAGCACAAAAAAAGGCCTTAAACTCAGTTCTATCTGCTTCAAATGATCCTCCAATTGTCACTACACTTGGGTCTCAGTCTCTTACCACAGTACCATGTTAGGAGTATGCTCTAAAGTAACCATGTGATGGTCACATGTATAACATAAATATTGTACTATCGATATCATATTAATGGCAAGACACTTGTTTATTCATCTTGTCCATTTATTTTAGATGAATAAAGTCCATTAGATTAGTTAGAATTGATACTCATTCTTAAGGCGTCAAGAATATGTGTGATGGGTTATCAGTTGGTCTCTGATCTTCAAATTGGTTCCTGGTTGAAGGATCTTGGATTGGGCTTCCACGAGCCGATTAAGACCAGTGTATTCATAGTCTCGCTATTGAGCATTGGATACCCAATAGGGATGACGAGTCACAAGTTATTGGACGTTAAACGTCTAAGCTGGAACATAGGTGTACGTATCAAAATGAGTTTGATCGAATCCACTGAACCTGACAAAATAACGATTAACTAACATGAAGGTTTCGTGCTTGATCAATGTCTCAATTGCTCTTAGCTTTGGTGTGTTAATGGTCCTCAAACCTGAGCCGCGATGCTAGCTTGTATATTGGATGGCTGTGGTTCACAGGTACGATATTGGCCGATCATTGATCCGCCTCTATGCATGATAGTTACAGTCCTCCAAATACAAAATCACAGGCGTGGGCAACAGTTGGGATCTGTCTCCTCATTAGATGAGATTGATATCCTATGCGATCTATGCATGACGGTGCATTAAAAAGTCCTTAGCCAAGGCAAAAGTCGAGAGGAGTCTTGCCGAATGCACATCAGATAGATTTGTGCATATAATCGAATCTGTGAGTTTGACTTGGATATCCATGGCCCTCATTTGATCGGGACATGGTAAAATAGAAGGACTGAATAACACTGAACCAAGGCTAACAGGTTTACTTTGTCCTCTTACTTCATTCTGACTGGGTAACCATGATATGTCGCTATGCATCACTCACGGTTTGTGGGATCTAAGGATTGATTTAGAACGATCAATTCCTTGAGGAATCTCACTACTAGTTCAGGGGTGAACCTAGAGATGTCACACGCCTTAATCGACATTTGGTAAGGCGACGTCCATAGCGAAGACGGGATCGCAAGAATGCGATAGGACTATTTGGATAGTCAAAAGGAGTTAAAACAAATTGGATTCGTTTCCTTTTTCAAAGCTTACTAAAGGACAAAAAAGCTTACTAAAGGACGAAATAGATGACACAGCCATGACATCATGATAATGTCATGGATGATGTAATGGTTAACGTCATGTCTGCATCATCATTGGATAAGGTTTGTTATCCAAAGAGAAAGGATAAGAAAAGTTATTCTTGAAAGTCAAAAGTAGGATAGGATTTTCTATCTGGTTGACAGAGACGTTTGAAACTTCAAATGATGTGATTTGATCACGAAACTTGAGGAGCATTAAGCTTAGAATGTCTAGAGCCCATGGACGAGGATTGCCGCCGAAAACGATAGTGTTTGGGCCGCTCAATTGGACAGCCACGACCAGCCGACGAGCTGGTCAAAGGTGGCAACTTGCCGCTTTTAACTAGCTGGCAGCCCACGTGGCGGCCTCCTATTAGCCGCTACGTGAGGCGGTTTTGGGGGGTGGTCTCCCCCTTTATTCTCTCCCTACCTCACCCTCTATAAATAGAGGTAAGGGGTCTAAGGTTATAAGGTTAGAAACCTGAGAGAGTCACACATACATGTGCCAGATTTTGTAAGCTCGAGAATCAATCAATTCGGATACACAAAAGTTGTGTTTCCGTTGGTTGAAAAACGAAAGGTTTGGATCAAGACGCCACGAGGACGCCGCGAGGATTACTAGCATAATCCGAGGGCCGTTTTTCTGAATATCTATCTTCCAAGTCAAACAGATGTCGGGATGTGTCTAAACTAGAGACCCGACACCTCTTGGGCTCGAGAACAAAGAAGCAGAGCTGGATTCAACTTCTATTATTCTAGGTACGTTTCTAAACTTGCTTTAGAAAGTTCGATTTTTGATTAAAGTATACAGGGACTTCTAAGACGATTTGGGGCGCCGTTGGAATTTATTTTATTTTCTTCCACTGCGTGCATGACATGTTTTCATGAGTGTGACGAGCGCTCGAGTTCGCTGGTAACCCAACATGCCAAAGAAGAAAATGGCTTCTCCTCCAACAGATGAGATAGTAGAAGAAGAAACAAGAGCAAGTGATCCGGCGCCAAGAGTACCACTTTGGAAGAGTACAAGGCTCTTGAATAATTGGAAGACAGTTCAATCTGATCGGGTTCTTGAAATTGATTAATCCCGAGATGATTTTGATGGGAGGGGCTAGGAGCTAGATATTGTCCGTCTATCTATGTTTATGTTGTTGTTACTATAGAATGTATGCCCCACATTTTTGTTGTTAAGGGGATGCTTCTTTATCTACAATTTGGATTACAACTGGTTGTTAGAGGGGAAGTATTACTTAGGTGTGAAAGTGTGTACTAGATTTTGGTGTCAAGACGGCTGTATGTACGTTAATTACTGCATTTTGGCTGGTCATATGTGAGTTGCAATAATTTTGTTCATGGATGTAAGAATATGATGGTGATTTTAATTTTTGGGAACACGATTTTGCTGTTGCAAGTATATGCAATTGATGAGTTTCATGCAAATGTAATGTCATTTAGTGTGAAACCAGGTCAAGATTGGATGTTACAGGATAATGTTAATGAAATGCATATCATTTGGTGAATCTATCACAGGATGTGTTTGACAAAGTGACATAAACATGGCACTTATTAACAAGTTCGCGAACGTAAGTGTTCGCTTTCAAAAAATTGATGCATTTAAGTGTTCACTTAAAAAAAAATTATAACTCAAATGACTATTCGCAAAGTTATTGGAACTTGTACTATACTTTAATGACCATAGCAACATGGCCCAAACTAGCAAAATCACTCAAAACGGGATAAGTTCACTACAAGTGTCATAATTTTTTTTATAGTGTTCACTTGAGTACCATAACTTTTAAAAATTAACCACTTGAGTGCTATTGCTTACGTGAATGCTGGAAAAGTTAACGTGGCATCTAGAAAAACTGATGTGAATGCCAAAAAAAGCTGACATGACAGCCAAAAAAGTTGATGTGGCAGCCGAAAAAGCTGAAATGATACTAAAGTGAACGAAAATAAAGTTATGGCACTCAACTGAGCATCGTACAAAAGTTATGACACTTACGGTGTACTTATCCCCACCAAAACAAATGTAGTTTTTTCATCTGTTCTTGCTAGAGAAATGTTACAGAGATGATGCAAGTCGTTTACCCTTTATAAGCCAAAATAATCTACAAATTATATTACAATTATAAAAAAAAAACAACAACCATTGGTCATTCAATAAAATTATCAACAATATCATTTTCACAAAATCGACTACATATGGCTAGTCAACCCCTCAACCAACACTGCAAAATAGGCCTTTAACGGGTCTAACAATCATTGCTTAGTTTGGAAAAAAAATATTCCAACGACTAACACTCATTGCTTCAAATGATATGCATTTCATTAAACTAACAGTCATTGCTCGATTTGGAAACCCATTCATTATTCTTAAACTATGGAAAACTGACTTGGTTCTTCTGAGAATCGATCTTACATATGAATACAAACCAGACCACGCCCGAGAACAACAATACGAGCAATACTCCAAAAATATTCCTTTGAATTTTCATCCTTGAAACTTATTTCTTTAGATGTTTGACCAATGATTTTAGACCCTTGATTTTTTCTTGCATTGAGTCAGCATCGTCCAACTCATCTGTCAGTATGGGTCAAGGTTCGTAGCATCCTTTTAATAGCTACAAGATCATCTTCATTGCTCGGTTTAGAAATTTTCTGCCAACCCACCTAAAATATCCACAATTGAAACCTTCTCTACAACTAGCACATCCAATGAAAATTCTCCTGGAATTATCTCGATTCCAAGCTATTCTCATTGGACTTCACAGCCAACAATAGCAACAATTTTGACTTCCATCTTCGCATTGCTCTTCAAATCTTGACCCGTTGCTCTTGCTTCTACTCCCCATTGCGAATACTAGAGGTGAAAAGCACCTAATTGGAAGAATTTCAAATTGGGGGTGGAGTTAGGGGTAGGGTTCTTCACTAATTTGTTCACGATTTGCCCCAGTTTGTTAAGAAGGTAAGTTCTTCTTTAATACGACGTCGTTTTGCATCTTTAATGCTGATTTTAGTTTCCTAATGAGCAATGTAGGATGGTTTAATATTAAAATAATTCCACGTCAACTTTTCGGTATGCGAAATCAACGATTGGCACTTCAATGAACGTTTTGCGAATTTTTGGCACTTAAGTAAGCGAAAAAAGTTTATGGTATTCAAGTGAACGCTGTACAAAAGTTATGGCACTCACAGCATACTTAAACCTTATATTGAATGAGAAACCTCAAAACGATGAAAGGAAAACCCTAGTATGGGTCAAGTGAAAAATTCCATGCTAACATGGTAAAGGATTCTTTTACAAAAAATATGGCGACCAAAGTGATGAAAGACGTTCATTTTCTCTATCTAAACACTATAGGTTAACCTTTATTTAAACCCTTTGAGCGGAATTTTCATCCTTACCCTTGTTAAGAAAAACACCTCACTAAGGCAATTTCTCGAAAAAATTAGAAATTGTTAGGATTTTCTTACTTTCACTTGCATCAAGCTTCAAGTATATTTATTGTGAAAGAATTCTATGTTAGCTTAAATGTCTTAGATATAACGAAGAGCATTTCTTTCTGTCCCTACACACTATACTTTTTCTTATCCAATTTGAGTGGTGGATTCATTTTATGACCCAATTGGTGATCATTCTCATGGTGAGTTAAACAAATCATCTCAAAGCATCGGGATGAATGAAGTCTAAAGTGACTTGGGGCAAATAAATTTTCGGCAGTCCATATGTAAAAAGGTTCGATGGATGATGCCCTCTCTTTCTAAAAAAACAAAACTCGAGGAAAAAAAAGGAGAAATTTTGAAAAAGAGAGAGGCCCAATGAAATTGCAAGGGTTTTCTCTCAAAAGAAGTCATTCAGAAGTTCTTCAAAAGATAAAGAATCCATGGAGCATTTGTCAAGAGACATCAGTAATTCTCAGATTGTCAATAAAAGTGATCAGAGCAAAAATCTGTGGTAGAAGAAAGAAGAAAGGATGATCACCAATTCATATTATTAGATGATACCCCTTTTGTTATAAATAGGTCATTCATTTCAAGTCTACCCAAGTCTACGTTACAACCCCTACTGAAGTCTCTCTAGATTATGGCGCTTGAGTTAACGTAGAGTTTTATATGCTTATATATGTTACTCGAAAAATGGGAGCAAGGATTTTCTATCCCATTTTACAGGATTTTTGAATTGTAAATCTGATGCAGCAAATATCAATTCTTTCAAACCTTGACTCTCATGAGTCTCCATTACTTAACCTTCGACCAAGCCTGAATTATAACCCTCATAAAGACCTCTTAGATTGGTCAGATTATACTAATTTTGAGAATATCCAGACCCTTATCAAGCACGACGAAGTAAGTTTGAGTGATTCTCAAATCCACATCAATAACCGGGTGAAATAGCCTTTTAATGAGAGATTCAGTGGAAGTCCTTTTTGACTAAAAATTTCTCATTTAATGTCATCATATTGTTAAAAGGGCAAGATAGGTTTCCTTGATTGACATTTTTTCCTCAGTAAAATTTGTTAGCATGAGCTAATTTTGTCAAGAAAGCATAACGCATGAATTTATTTTGCACATGAAATGAAAGGTTGAGTACAATACAATTAGCCTAGCTATTCTTGACTAATGGAGAAGAGTTCAAGTATGTTTCCTGATTTCCTTTCAAAATCTTACCTTACATCGACACTTAATTGGCTCAAGTTGTCCCTAAGATTTTATTTTGATAGTTGATCAACTCAAATTATCATCCCTCTACGTGTTCACACTTATTAGCTCAGGTGGTACACCCCTTTTGTGTTCTTTCTGATTAGCTCAGGCGTTGCACCCATTTGTGGCATCACATCCTTTTGTGTTTATACCGATTAGTTCAGGTGTCACGTTCCTTTAGATTCACTATGATTAGTTTGGGTGGTACCTCCCCTTTGTGTTCATATTGTTTAGCTTGGGAGTCACATCTTTTCTCAAATTAAGATTTTACCAACTCACGATTGATAGTACACAAGCTGACTTGCCAAGAGGCAAATATTGAATTACCGTGGAAACCCATTTTTCTCTAAAATGAAAAATAGAGGACCTAAGGATTCAGTCTTGAAAATCTAATTCTTCACCACAATGAAGCATTAGGGACTAAGAGTTTCAAATTCTGAGAAGCTAAGTCTTTACCAGGATGGGGGATCAAGAATCCCTCATTTCTGAGAACCCAATTCTTCTCCAAGATGAAGGATAGGAGATCAAGGAACCGTGCGTCTTTGAGAACATAATTTTTGGCCATAACGAAAAATGGGGGATTAAGATAACTCCTTAGCATTACGAGGTATTTAGGATAAAAGCCCAATATTCTGTATGTGACCCATATGTGAGTTGTCTTGGCACCCCACAAGAATGGAGGAAGAGGTCATTACACATGTTAAATATTGTTTGCATTTTGCATGTCATCATCGTTTTATTTGCACAGAAAATGGGATTAAAATCCCCACAAAAATCTTTACTATTCATCATTTGCATTATAAATATTTAGGAGAATAAGTACACTACAAGTGTCATAACTTTTGTACGGTACTCATTTGAGTGCCATAATTTTTTTTTCATTCACTTCAATACCACAACTTTTAAAAATCGATCACTTGAGTGCCACTTCAGCTTTTTCGACTGCCACGTCAGCTTTTTTTGGCATCCACGTTAGCTTTTTCGACCACTACATTAGTTTTTCTGACATCCACATAAGCGATGGCACTTAAGTGGTCGATTTTTAAAAGTTATGATACTCAAGTGAACGCCGTACAAAAGTTATGACACTTGCAATGTATTTATCCCAAATTTAGGGTTCAATTTTTTATTTGAAGGAAACCTTTTCAATTCTCCACTCAAAGAGAGGCAGTTGTTCATATCTAAATTTTGATTTTCTTTTTCATTTCATTCTACGTAAAAAAAATGAGAATTGGTTTTAGTTCCACCAAAAATTAATTCATTAATTTTTCATGCATTGCATTTTGCATTTTTATTTTTTAGGACAATGGCAGAGGATTTAAGCTTAATTTGGCAAGCGATGGACTCAAGCATGCTTGAGAAGTTTGGCTAAGGCTAGCAATGGGTGTGTCAAAAATTATGAAAGGTTTTGGACTTATTTTTAAATTTAATTCAACCCATTTTTGCTCAATTTAATGTTAACGCTTTAATTAATTAAGGCCTAATTCGAACCCAAAAATGTGCAATAAGCCCACAAAAACATGAAGAAATTCGACTAGTCCAGTGAACCCCCTCCATGGATAAAAATATTAATATATTTTGATTCTTCAAAGATTAGATTTTTAAATCTAATCATCAAAGTCAATCATAGTCTAAATATGATTCCTAATCAAATGATTGATAATCAATCCTATATTTACTAGGTTAGAAAAGCTAATGTCTATAAAATAAACATTATAACCTACGTTTGAAGGGATACTTAGAATTTTCAGAGCTAAAGGAGAAGAAGGCAAGAGGATCACGGCAAGCATACAAACTTTAGCCAAGCCCCCCACCTCCTGTGTGCCACCCAATGCCATCCACCACTGCACCGTTGTCCACGATCAGTTCAGTATTGGCCAACCAGTACTGCCTGCCATTGCCTTCGTCTGGCTCTAGTCAAGGTAGCTCAATTGTTGCCTAGCTCATCAGAGCATGCTTGGTCCAACGCCACCTACTCCACTACCCATCCGAAGTTCTCGAGTTTCCCCAAGCCGAGGATCAACCTTTACTCTCGAGTTTGATGTCGGAGAGGATGGAGGATTTAGGGGTGATTTCTGAAGTCAATGAATTAGATGCGATCTTTAGATTGGCTTGGACTCTCCCAAGTCCTCACTAGGCTTGATGGTGGGATTGAAGAATCAATTTTCGGCCTTAGGTATGGTCGAGTGATATGTACATAGGTGTACATGCTTTTAGAGTTGCCACCAATCTTTGGAAAAGGTGTCGCGACCTAAAAAATTGATGAAATTCCAGATTAACGGATTATCAGGTTAATCAAATTAACTAACCTAATTTGGACTCTCCCTCGTCCTACTAAATCACAACTTTAGTTCCGCATTTAACATGCGAAGATTTTCAATATGAGTCGCCACAATCATTTTATGGTAGGTCGATTAGAAACGTAAGTAAATTAGCGGGAGAAGTAAATTACTTCTACGAACTAGAGATTTAAAATCCGGGGACTTGATTACGCTAGATTACTCTAATGCTCTTTCGAAACCAATTTATTTAATGAAAAATCATTTAAGAAGGCAACATTAATCGATTTTAACCTAAGTCGCTTATAGAGGTTATCATACGAGTTGCACAAACAATTAATTGAACATCCAACAACCAAGTAAGCTTAGGGAGCACGCGCCACACAAAATGTTATTATTATTTTTTGTTATTTTTCGTTCTTTCTTTTATGAATGAATGAAAAGTTGTACTATATGCAATGAATAAGATTTCTCTAAAATGCAATGGCAAAAATTAAATGCAAATCTAAAAAATTCAAATGACGTGGCAAAAAATGACATGATGACATGGCATATGAGAATATGACATACGGATGCGAACATGACATGCAAATACAGCATGCGAATATAGACAAACGAATATGACATGCGTACGTGTTCAGTAACAGATATATCACAAAAACAGTCAAAGAAATTTATGATTTCACAAACAAACTCGATAATATAATGTAATGAAAAAATGCAATATAAAAAGTAGTAAATAAAGATAGGCATTAAAATTCCCTGAAGCCGAAAAGAGGGAGTGAGTTAACAACTTCTGTGCAGTGTTATGACCTCCAGCAAGTGGCTCGGCCTTTCGATTCTGAGGTTTGATAATGTGGAAATCAAAATACAAAAGATGGAATACAAGAGATCTTTACATCATCAAGCAGGAGCCTATCTGGGATTCGGATCTTTTAAGCGAAAAATGCAAAAAATTGCAATAAATAAATATAAGCTTTAAAATTTTCTGAAGCCAGAAAGAGGGAGTGAGTTAACAACTTCTATGCAGTGTTATAACCTCTAGCAGGTGGCTCGGCCTACCGATTCTGGGGTTTGATAATGTGGAAATCAAAATATAAAAGATGAAATACATGAGATCTTTACACCATAAAGTAGGAGGCAGAGCCTACATAATTTGGGGCTCGGATCTTTTAAGCGAAAAATGCAGAAAATTACAATAGGAATACGACATGGCATAATCGAAATTTAAATCAATCCATTCAGGCAACGAGATTTTTAAATATTATAAAGATAAGAACCATTACCAAGTTTGACAAATTCGATCACCAAATTTGAACTTCGGGCTACCTCGTGTATAAAATTTGCTTGGTTTAGTGGGGCTTCTGGGATGTCTCACAGCCTCAAATTACCCTTTTCCTTCTAAAGACCTTCACTCAGAATCAGATTTTGATCCAGGCACTTTCGAAAAAACCACGAGTTTGTCCTTAGCATGTATCCTCTCACCTGCAAACACAAACTCAGTTATTACAGTGATATCCATAGAAGATGAGAGGACCTGCCACGGTTGAATTATGCTAGGCGTGGTCATCAAGAATGGCAACGGACGAGCCTGGCTTTGAAAATACTCTGCCATCGTTGAATCATGAGTCCTACACATATTCGTGTCGAGCACATCGAAGATTAAGAGAAATTAAAGCGGTGATATGCACAATTCCTGAGATCATCCATGAAAGAATGCAGGGAATAAAGAAAGCGACAAAAAGTATATATTTAGTAAAAAAAAAAATATCTCCCCTGTATACTCTGCTTTTGAGCTTCCTTGATGTCATCCCTAGCTTCATCCACGAGATCAAAAGTCCAAAGTGTCAAGTTGTCTCGAAGAAGTTGCATGATCAACGTACTATCCTTGTATGATTCCTCACCCAATGTATCCAACTCAGAGATGGCCTCATCAAATGCCTGATGTCCCACAGAGCTCGATTCCGTGCGAAATGAGTTTACAAGCTCAAGCAATGACCGATGAAGCTTGAAATCACCGGGAATTCAGTAGCGAAGCTTTAAGGCATCTCGTGGTCGCAGGAGACAATGGGCCCTACACGTAGCTTGTTCTTCGCCCCTACACGTCGTCCTGCTTCGAAATATACTAGAACCTGATTATTCGGAGACTCCGCTGATTCTAGTTCACAATCTCCTCACATCCAAGGGCCCAATTAAAATCATCTACATGAAGAAATGTGGCTTCTCCTTCCTCCACCATCATGGACAAGGGATGTGTTATTTCTTGAACTGGGAAAAGTGGAGTGTCGCCGCATAGGCTATAGGACGAACTGGTAATCCATGGGGGCGAGCTTGGCGAATTAAGGAGTTGAGGAGCCAAGGACTCAATACTAAGTGGATATTGATGTAGTTCGGTGAAGATGTTTTGGTCTGGATAGGGTGTAGGAGGATAGAGCAATTGTTCTTGTGAGGAACGATAATTTGGAAAAATGGGAGGGTAGAGATGGAATCTAGTAATCCTCAAAGAAATGAAAACTCCAATTGCTTGAGAAGCGCTCATTCAAAGAAATTAATGTTTCATTGAAGGAAACTCTCTCCTTCCATCTGGAGGAAGAAGACTGCGACTGCGACTGCTCAGGGTGGAAGTTGAAGCTGCACGAATCGTGTGGTTGGAAGTCATAAGCATCGACGTCGCTGTCGTCGGAGAAGTCCATGACTGGCTTGTCCTTATACTTCGATGTCCTTGTTGTAATATTAACGCGGAATAACAGGATCTTGCAAATTAAGTCAATGTAAAAGCTCACAAAATTAACGAGGAACGATAAAGGACACCAAAGATTTACGTGGTTCGGTCCGAATATCGGTACCTACATCCACGAGGAGAGCCAGCAAGAATAATCCACTATAATCGGAGAATCAGAATTACAATCGCTCAATGCTCGTGTTTCCCGCACCTAAATAATACCCGAAACCCAAAGTGTTTACAAGTAAAACAACTCTTCAATCGGATAAAATAAGTAAATAAAACTCACGAAGCACAAATAAGACTTCTTCGTACGATCCAAAAGTCTTTTTTTTTCTTCTTCGTGCGGCACTGTTTGCTGATGGTTCTTCGCAGTGCGGCTCGTTCTCTGGAGAAAAAAAAAGAATTCGCTTTTATATGGCTGTTGCAGGGCTTACGTTTAAACCCCACGCCCTAGTCCTTTCATGGATAGAAGTCAACGAAAAGATTTCTTTCTTTTGACTTGGGCCCACCATATATTCATGTTTCCTTTTACGCTGAGACTTCTTCAAGAGCCTATATGTGAACCAATCTCCTTTCATATACGGTAAAAGATGTCTCCACCTCCGGATTGTTCTATAAAAAATTAAATCCTTCATAATACGGCTTAAACTCGGGCCACAATTTAACAATTCTCCACCTTGGCTCGATGTTTAAAACCAAGTTAATAGTGCTCATCATTCATGCTGCTCTCCCAAAGCCCCGAAGGGTGCTTACTCTCCACAGACGCCAATTGTGCTCAAGCAGAGCTTGAGCTTCGCTAAAGGAACAGGCTTAGTCATCATGTCCGCAGGGTTCTTTGCTGTAGTAATCTTTTTCACAACAATCTTACCCTTCGCTAAGACATCTCGGATGAAGTGGTACCTGATATTGATATGTTTCGTTCGCTCGTGATAAACTGGATTATATGCCGGATATATCGCACCTTGGTTATCACAGTGTATATCAACACTTTTCTGTTCTAACCCAAAGTCCAAGAGTAAACCCTGTAACCATATCGCTTCCTTCGCTATAAAGGTAAGTGCCATGTACTCTGCCTCAGTCGAAGACAAGGCCACGTGATCCTGTAAGGATGCCTTCCAACTAACTGCACCACCTGCAAGCGTAAACAAGTACCCTGCTAAAGACCCGCATTCATCCAAGTCCCTTGCATGATCAGAATCCACATAACCAGTGGTCTCACTGCCATTACTATTCCTCCGGTATACTATACCAACGTCTGATGTCCCCTTTAAATATCTGAGGATCCATTTCACTGCTTCCCAATGAGCTTTACCAGGATGCTTCATACAACGACTAACTACGCTCACAGCCTATGAAATATCAGGTCTAGTGCATACCATAGCATACATAATACTACCCATTGCACTAGAATAAGGAACACGAGACATATGCTCCTCCTCCTCCTTAGTCTGCGGTGATAACTTATCTGAAAGTTTAAAGTGCTTCGCTAATGGTGTACTCACAGATTTTGATGACTGCATATTAAAACGTGCTATAATCTTTTCAATATATTTCTTTTGAGACAAACGTAATACTCCTGCAGTCCTATCACGCAAAATCTCCATTCCCAAAATTTTCTTTGCAGCACCTAAATCTTTCATCTCAAATTCAGCACTCAACTGCCTCTTTAGCACATCAATATCAGACATATTCTTAGCTGCTATCAACATATCATCAACATATAATAGCAGATATATCAAAGACCCATCATCCAATCTCCTAAAGTAAACACAGCTATCCATCTGACTTTTTGAATAATCCTGACTAGCCATGAATGCGTCAAAACGCTTATACCACTGCCTAGGAGACTGTTTTAGCCCATACAAAGATTTCTTTAATAAGCAAACATGGTCTTCCTTACCTGGAATAGCAAATCCCTCTGGCTGCCTCATATAAATCTGCTCCTCCAACTAACCGTAAAGAAACGCCGTTTTCACATCAAGCTGCTCTAACTCGAGATCATGTGCAGTAACTAAGGCAAGTAATACACGTATAGAAGTATGTCTTACCACAGGAGAAAACACTTCATTATAGTCAATGCCTTCCCTCTGTGTATATCCCTTCGCAACAAGTCTCGCCTTATACCTCGCTGCCTCGACACCGGGAATGCCCTCTTTCCGTTTGTAGACCCATTTACTTCCAACAATCTTCTGGCTCTTGGGTACTTTAACTAACTCCCATGTCTAATTTCGATGGAGTGATTCCATCTCTTCACTCATAGCCCCTAGCCACTGCGATGACTCACTACTGGCCATCGCCTCAGAGTAAGACGAAGGCTCATCTATCTCCACCTCATCACCTACAGTCAAAGCAAAAGCAATATCTGTATAAGCATAACGTACCGGTGGTTTAATTTGCCTTTTCTGTCTATCTGTGGCTATACTATGCTGCGGCTATGCTGGTTGTTCAGTATCACCAACTTCAGGAATTGCGGCCTCATCTGCAGTATCAACCTCTGTTACCTCCGAGGTCTCTGGAGTCTCCACCTGAAGCTCCATCTCGCTACTAACACCATGATCTTTCTGCTCTGCTGGTAGTGTCTCAGGACTCCTCTGTCGAAGCATTGCAGTCTCGTCGAAGATCACATCTCTGCTGATTAGAAAACCGGGTGATCTGGGATCAGTGCACCACAGCCGGTAGCCTTTCACCCCATGTGCATAACCCAGAAATATGCACTTCTTCGACCTCGGCTCAAGCTTACCATCACTCGCATGAGCATACGTAGGACATCCGAATACTCGTAATCCGGAGTAATCAACAGGTTTCCCCGACCATACTTCCTTTGGAGTCTTCCACTCGATAGCAGATGATGGAGATCGATTAATCAGGTAACAGGCCATATTCGCTACTTCGGCCCAAAATTCCTTACCTATTCTAGCATGTGAAAGCATACTCCGAGCCCGCTCAAGTAAAGTTCTGTTCTTCCGTTCTGCCACGTCATTCTGCTGTGGTGTCCCAGGTACTGTGCGGTGTCTCACAATTCCTTCTCTCTCGCAGAACTCGGTAAAATCTTTACCACAGAACTCCATGCCGTTATCGGTTCTCAGGCACTTGATCTGTCTATCTGACTGCTTCTCAATCAATGCCTTAAATTTCTTGAACCGATCGAACACATCAGATTTGTGCTTCATAAAGTATACACATACCTTTCTAGAGTAGTCGTCGATAAAAGTCAGCATATATCGAGCACCTCCTTTTGAAGGAACGGGAGACGGGCCCCAGACGTCTGAATGAATATATTCAACTGGTTGCTTAGTCGAATGAATACCTGTAGTAAACTTAATCCGCCGCTGCTTCCCAAAGATACAGTGCTCACATAAGTCTAACTTACTGGTTTTCTGACCCTTCAACAACCCCCTATCACTCAGCATCGTCATACCTGCCTCACTCATGTGCCCTAAACGCATATGCCATAACTGAGTTAAATTAGAATCTGACTCATCTGATGAAACTGCAGCAGCTCCTGTCACGGTCTCTCCTAGTAGATGATAGAGAGAACTCACTTTCTTCCCTTTCATCACTGTCATGGCACCTCGAGAGATCTTCAGCACCCCACCTTCAGCGGTGTACTTACACCCGATATCATCAAGTGTCCCCAGAGAAATAAGATTCTTCTTAAGCTCCGGTACATGCCTCACGTCTGTCAATGTGCGCACCACATTATCGTGCATCCGAATCTGAACTGTCCCTATCCCTACAACCTTGCAGGCTGCATTATTCCCCATCAGAACTCTACCACCATCTGTAGTCTAGTAAGTAGTAAACCAGTCCCTATGAGGAGTCATATGATAAGAACACCCTGAATCTAGCACCCATTCGTCTCCTGACGAACCTGTCGTCACACATAGAACAGGCTCTGCATCACTAGTGCTCTCCTCAGCAACATTTGCCACACTACTTGTGGCTTTCTGCTTATCACCCCTATTTCTCAACTTAGGACAATCTCTTCTGATGTGCCCCTTCTCGTGACACTCAAAGCACTTCACGCGTCCCTTGGACTTTCTATGGCATGATTTAGACCTGCTTTTACCTCTGCTGCTACTGGACCCTCGATATTGCTCTCTACCTCGAATCATCAGTCCCTGCGCTACACCCTGCGCTAGACTGTCATCTCGCAACTTTCTCTGCCATTCCTTAGAAAACAAAGCGGACTTTACCTCTTCCGAAGTAATTGTAGTACGCCCCTGCAGTAATGAATCAGTAAAGTGCTCCCATGACTCTGGTAAAGAAGCTAACAGCATCATGCCCTGTTCTTCATCATCAAGTGTTTTACGAACGTTCTTCAAATCCATAATGAGTTTATTAAATTCATCTAGGTGGGATCTGATAGACGTACCTTAAGTATATCTGAACTGAAACATCCTCTTCAGCATATACAAGCGATTGTTCAAACCTTTCGTTACATAGAGGGCTTGAAGTTTTGCCCACAAGGATGCAGCATCTTTCTCCCCGACTATCTCTATTAACACCTCATCCGATAAATTCAATAGTATTATGCTCTTTGCTTTCTCCAATAACTCTGCCTTATCAGCATCTTTCATCGAAATTGGCAACTCATCTTTGCCATCCAATGCTTTGGCTAAACCTTGAGTTGTCAATAGTGCACGCATCTTAACACTCCACAACCCAAAGTTGTTCCTCCCATTAAACTTCTCAATTTCTGCTTTTACTCCAGACATAATTGCAATAAACAGAATATTCAGAAAATAATTTGACAAGCAACAAGCCCCAAATCACAATCCAGAAATCCAAACCTGGCTCTGATACCAATTGTTGTAATATTAATGCGGAATAACAGGATCTTGCAAATTAAGTCAATGTAAAAGCTCACAAAATTAACGAGGAACGATAAAGGACACCAGAGATTTACGTGGTTTGGTCCGAATATCAGTACCTACATCCACGGGGAGAGCCAGTAAGAATAATCCACTATAATCGGAGAATCAGAATTACAATCGCTCAATGCTCGTGTTTCCCGCACCTAAATAATACCCGAAACCCAAAGTGTTTACAAGTAAAACAACTCTTCAATCGGATAAAATAAGTAAATAAAACTCACGAAGCACAAATAAGACTTCTTCGTACGATCCAAAAGTCTTTTCTTTCCTTCTTCGTGCGGCACTGTTCGCTGATGGTTCTTCGCGGTGCGGCTCGTTCTCTGGAGAAAAAAAAAGAATTCGCTTTTATATGGCTGTTGCAAGGCTTACGTTTAAACCCCACGCCCAGTCCTTTCATGGATAGAAGTCAACGAAAAGATTTCTTTCTTTTGACTTGGGCCCACCATATATTCATGTTTCCTTTTACGCTGAGACTTCTTCAAGAGCCTATATGTGAACCAATCTCCTTTCATATATGGTAAAAGATGTCTCCACCTCCAGATTGTTCTATAAAAAATTAAATCCTTCATAATACGGCTTAAACTCGGGCCACAATTTAACAGTCCTCCTCGACGTGGGTCTTCACCAATCTATATAGCGAGCACAGGATGAGGAGGGGGGGATCGAGACAATAACCATGATCTAGCGTCAACTCCTCTGCTCCATTTTGACTTTGCATGGAACTTGAGTATCCAATCCCCCCTCTCAGGCTCCCTGGCTTCAAACTTGTAGGGCCCCCCTCACTTTTCTTTTTCAATCTGCCTCTTTCACCGAAAGTGTCCCCTCCCAAATGTCCTTCACTCACCCTTGTTTAACTTTTTTTTGGCGTCTCTTCTTTCTCTTTCGGTCAGTGGGGAAGAGAGAATGAGTGGACTTTTCTCTCTTTTCATGATGCTGCCCTCCACCTTTCTGTGTAACCTCACCTCAATTTCCTCTTTGGTAAGCAAACTATCGTCCCAGTCATCATGATGACCTGCTTCAGAAGCTTGGCTCCATTTGCCGAATTGGCTCTCCACTTCCTTGTAACTCCTATACTGAGCCTGATGAAGCACTTGGTTCTCTAGCATGTGAATTCTCCGTGATTGAATCTGCAACTGAACTCGCACAAGAAGCTGCATGTACTTCAAGGTATTCGCCGTCTGGCACTTTACATTGTGCACGCTTATGACTCCTTGAAGCCTTACTAAACCTCTAAGTGCTTTGAAGCTCCTCCTTGCCATGTATCCTCTAAATGCTGCTTGAATCTTGGTAGTTGAAGCATGTTGATTCCGCAAAGTCGGTTTTGGCTGGTGCCAAATAATTTCTCTCTGATGAATCCATTGCTGCTACACATGTACGTAGCCTGCCTTTTCTATCCATTTCAGTTCATTGAAGTACATGGCTCGAGGGCGTGCTTGTAGCTCTTGAGCTTGCCAAGTCCTCTGACGATGCGAGTCGAGCTCCCACGTGCGCACCGCACCTTCTTCCTCTTCCCACTTTGTGAATAGTGTTGCGACCCTTTCCCAAGCAGATTTTCCAGCACGCGCGCCAACTTCAATGGGGCTAGACAGTGTCGGTTTATGGCTAGACAGAGGGCTGATCCATGATGGTGATTCAATAGGGATGGCTAGTCATGGTTTGGTTCGCAGGATTAGTGACAGTAGGAAGAAAGATGTCGCAGATTCATGTCGCTATTGTTAACTTTCGAAGCTTGTGAAAGATCCAAAGTGCACCACTTCATTCACGTAGCACACCCTGTCTTGCAAATATCACCTTTCCTAAATCAAATTCTGCGCAAGACTTGGACACTAAGATCCGAGAGGTGAACCAATCAGCTAGGGAAACACATGCACGATAGGGCTTTGGAAAGGCGGTCTTATGGGTTGTCAAGATTTGTTTTGCAACAACGATTTCAAGTGTCGGTCCACCTAAAAGAAACAACTCAAAATAGCGAAGAAAAACTGCTGAAACAGTAGAGTAATCAACCCCAAACAGCCCGCAAAAACCTCTGGGCTCGCCTAAACAGAGGGTATTTTTTACACCAATTTGCAGCAGAAGAGAGCCCCTAATAGCAAGGTTTTTTCAGCACCAATCAACAGTGAAAAACGTCCCTAAATAGAAATGGGTACGTCTAGAGCAGAATCAACTTGGAACGGTGGGGAAGTGCGGGCTACGACGGGCAGAGTAGAGGTGCAGAAAATTCAGGGCAGTTGCGACATCAGACAAGCTGAAGTGGATGACACCGAGGCTATTGTATAAGCGTCAGGGCTACTACAACATGGGAAGGGAAGTGTGCATGAAGAAGGGGACGACATACGGGGAGGAAGAGGTCAAAAACCTTGTACTCCTTTGATTTTCCCCTAGAATGTTCAGAAAATTCTAAATGAGAATTGTCAACCTCCTTCTTCCTCCTTCTCCTTTGAAGCTTCCTCGTCTCAGGCTCAATATGACCAAAGCTCTCTTCAACTAAGTCTTCCACTGTATATCACCCAATGAATAGCATAGAAAGATTGCTGCCACAAGAGTTCGATCCTACACAGATACTTATACATAACTTGTTTTCTGTCAAACCAAGGAATGATGAGCCAATGAAAACCTAGCAAGGCTTGGGAGGATTACTCAAAGGTTCTGTAAGGGGCTTGGGAGTAATCAAAGGTTTACTCTTTTGTTGAACGATAAATTCTTATTTTTCAGCAAGGGGCCAAGATGAAAATTTGGACTATTAGAAGACAATGTCACAACTCCTAAAAGTGAAAAATGAAAAATGAATTGACTCAAATTGGATTTTTTTACGCTCGATTCGAGATTATGATCATGAAGGAACACATGACCCCGAATTGGATTTTTCGAATTTGCGATGGCCAACATGAAAAGGGATTTAAAAGAAAAAATATTGACTATTTTTGCGTATTTTTGTGGCCTCAAATGTTATTTTTCCCAAATTTTCAAATATTTTTGTATTTTTTCGAAAAATATTAAAAAAAGGAAAAATATAAAAAAATCACTTTTTATTCAAAATTGATTCCTTAGACTTAGCCAAGGCTTCCAAAGTTGATTTTGTAATTTTATGAATTTTCATGAAATTTTTTATTAATTTTTTCTACAAAAGTGATTAAAAATCAGGTGTCAATAGAAGGCAAATCAAAAATCTCGTATGGTGGTGAGAGAAGCCGTACAACACAAACGAAATCAGATATTTGGGATCGGGGACCTAGTTATCCATTAATGCTCTTTCCATGCCTAAGTTGAATAATTTTTCTAACTAAGATTTTCATGAAGATGAATTAGAAAGAGGAAAGCTTTAGAATCTAGGAGTTCATGCCGGTAAGAATATCTAACCTATGGATAACAATCAATAAAAATAGGTGAGCAAATCAAGAAGCTATGAACATGCTGATATAGCGCATCAAATTAATACATGGCATCTCACAAATATATACATGGCCTTGTTATGAGCTCTCCCATCGATGGGGAAGTCTTCATTCGAAAAGGATACTTGATCTTTCAATAGAATCGAGCCAATGAAGTCTTCCAACTGCATTTCATTAATGGTCTCAAGTACGTGGACCTCATTCAATACCTTCAGTAAGGCATTCTTATGCTTTTCTGAGTTAATGAAGAGATCCAACAATGATATTTGAGCTGGGATTTTCCCTAACTGCTGTATTACTCGCTAGTCTTGATGATAGACAATAGCTTTTTTGCATCCTCTTTTGTCACCTCTCTTTTCGGGTTCGCCTTTTCTAGGCATGTAGCATCTCCCTAATCACATTATAGTGTCTAACTCACATGTTCTGTAGTCCCAGTGGACCATTTTAGGGTTATACTCTCCACAGGGGGAATACTTATTACAACCGGCTTAATCTCTTCTATTTGCCTCTTCAAGTCATCACTTGTTTCGTCCTTTGGGATTTTGATTACAACTAGTTTAATCACATAGTCACCATCTCCTTCCTAATTATCGATCTTGTCTAGATTAATCACAAAAGGCATCATTGTTCCAACTATTCCGATAAGATCATTTAGATCTTGAGTTATACCCACATCTGGGTTTTGCATAGAGCATATCATCAGACTCACTTGCAAGTGACACATTCGGCTATCTTGAGGAATTATCACCCTTGCTTTTAAACTTTCCATTTGTAATCCCCATTCCATTCTCTCACCCATTCATAGCAGATACGAAAATGACTCATAAGTGGTCGCGAACATATTCTCAAAGAACTCGGATACGAGGGTCTTCAAGAAATACCCCCACCGATTCCTCATGAGTCATTAGTGGATGAACTTGCGAGGCTCATACCCTCCACTTGTGTGCATAAGGCTTGAACCTTTCATTCTTCTCCTCAGTTATATGGACAAGATCTGCTCTGGTACAAATGTTCTTCCCATAAGAGTCATCCAAATATTCTCAAAGAACTCATATAAGAGGGTCTTCAAGAAATACCCCCACTGATTCCTCTTCAGTCATTAGTGGATGAACTTGCGAGGCTCATACCCTCCACCTGTGTGCATAAGGCTTGAACTTTTCATTCTTCTCCTCAGTCATATGGACAAGATCTGCTCTGGTACAAATATTCTTCCCATAACAGTCATCCAAATAAGTTGTGGGGCGAGTTCACAAACTCCCTATACCATCATGCCTCTGTGGGAATGCCATCTCCATAAGTGGATCCATAACCAGTACAGCCTTATTAAAAATCAAGAAACCCATTTGCACTTTTAAATCTAAGACCATTGTAGTCAACTCATTGAACTGCTCCTCCATAATAGTCAACCTATGGTTTTGCCTGTCGACCATCGTTTACAGCTCTAAGGATTGCATGTCGCTAGTGATCTACAATTGATCAAGAGTTGTCAGCTATTACGATAGCTCTACCAACTCAGCTAGGAAGTACCCTAATTGTCCTTTAAAGTCGCAGCCAATCAGAAGCATTTATCCCATCCGTTTGGCTCAGACTATTGACTCGGTTTGAATCAACCTCTGATTGTATGATTTCATCAATTGTCTTGAACGAACCCCCTTTTGAGAGATCATCCATGCCTCTAAGGTTCACAATTAAGCCTGAGTTGATAATCTATTGAGAGACCTCGTAGATAGTAATGCTAACTAATAGACTTAATTTTCTCGAAAAACCGATGATGAAAATATTGATTCTTATTTTAAACTAAAGCTTCCCTTTGATCAGGGTTCATTTCACTGGTGATTGTCATATCGTCATATCCCTCTTCCTCATTATCCATGCCTTCCCATCCATCAGGCACTATGTCCTTGGTATTTATGAATAAAATGAGAGGGGCGGAATACATGACATTATAGTTGTACTTCCCATTATCTTGCCCCAGGGTATCCACAATTTCGCCTCTATCATGGGCTTCACGAACAAAGCTCTCATTACCTTAGCGAGTCCTTGTGAACTCGAGCTCATATTTGTCTAACTCATCTTCCAATTCCAGAATCATCTCAACATTACCCATTAAATCTCCATGTCGAATCCTCCATGCATCACCTTGTTTGGTTTTGATGATAAACTGATCTGAATATAGATCAATGGAGGTAAAAACCTCTTCCAACGTAGAATTGTCAGTCTTGCTAATTACGCCTAAACTTATCAATTTTACCAAACAAGCTATCTTGCTTTCCCTCATAATATCCCCTCCTTTCAGATATGATGACGCGATAGCCAGAATATTTTGAAGCTTATCTATATCAACCATAAACTTTAGATGATCCTCCTCCTCCTCATCGAAAATCATTCCCACTACTTGTAATCTAGAAATGAGTTTTGTTGTATGTTTGATTTCAATTTATCAAATTCCAAAATCCCATTATCAATAAGTGCTTGTAGTTTGTATTTGAATGTCACACAATTGTCAACGTTGTGTCCTTTTTTCCTCATGTGATAGACACTGGATTGACTCTTGTGAAACTTCATGGGGATTGGTCTCAGTGGCTCCTTAGCAACCACCCTTCCCTCTAATAGCATCGAGAGCAACTTAGATAATGGTCGAGGGAGTAGTGTGAATTGCTCAGGAGGCAGCTTCTTATTCTTCGGCTCATATGAATTCCGCGTCAACCATGATGTACTACCTTGCTCCAAGGTAGAGTTAGAGAACCGCTTTGGCCAAGGTGGATTGGACACAAAAGCCACGTCAACGGGTATTGCCTGTTATCTAGCCATGGCCTCCTGTGCTTTCCTCTCTCTTATTGGCCATTCGAATCTCTTAACAACCTTTATGAGGAGTGTGAACGTCTAGCATCTAGAGGTATTTAATTTGTCAAAATACTCGTAGGGCAGCACCTTCAAAAAGAGGTCAACGAGTTCGTCCTCTAGGATTTATGGTTTGACTTGAGTCGCTAAAGCCCACCACCTTTAAGCATAAGTACAAATGGCCTCCCATTTTCCTTTCACTATCCTCAGCAAATCATTCCCAATGGGAGCTCTTGCAATGTTAAACTTATATTGATGCAAAATGTCCTCAGCCAAATCCTCACAGCTATCATAATCCTCTAGGTCCAACTCAATGAAACAGGCCAAAGTGACGCTCACTAAACTTTTTTGAAATGTATTCATTAGCAATGGAATGTAATCAGAGTAGTGTGCCATCTTGCATAGATAATACTTCAGGTGAGCTTGAGGACATCCCATTCCATTGTACTTTTTGACAAACTTTGGCTCTTTAAAGTCAGCGAGACTTTGATTTTCACGAAGGGAGATGTCTTGTCCAAGTAAGCCAACTCATAACCTTGGTTAAATGATCAGCTTTTAGGGTGTTAGTCTCATCCAAGATTTGGGCCGTGTCCAAAAGTTTTAGATAAAGATGGATGAGTGGACTAATTAAGATCAGGCAACTAGGTGTTCTTCTCTTGGGCCGCCATCATCATGGCTTTCATCTCGGCAAACGTTAAAGCCATTGAAGTCATTTGGCTTCAAGGTTGCTAACTCTCAAGCTTAGCTCTTCGTGCTCCATTCTTGTCCGCAAGCGAGTCCTAATACGATTTCATGTAGATTCCATGATTAATGAGTACCTATTTATGGTAAAGATAAGTTATAACCACAAAAAAGAGTAAGAAAGGACTGAATCCTTTCAATTCCATAGCTTCTTGTGATTAATGAGGAAAAGGACTTCCGTGTGAGCCTTAGCCTTATATAGGAAATTCTTTTCATCATTTTTCATGGGAAATCATGTTATTAAGAGAAACATAATCCATGATAGCTTTTGATATATTTGAAAAATGAAGTAATATGCATGAACGAAATCTGAATGAATCTTTTGCAAAGAAAGGCTCATGGGGAGCATTTAACAAAAAATACAGAATATCATGCTCATATATCCTAAACTTGACAAGGATCTCTCTATCTAAGTCTGGGGCATTTGGTGTCTAAGGCCACCTCAACAACCCTGGTAAAGTCTTATTCCTAGATCTAAAACTCCCCATCTCCATAGGAAGTAGTCGATTCGATGTCTTCTAGCACATATGGCTCTATCCTAGGAACGTATGGCATAATGTACTCAAGTACATTAGGCTCCACAAAGTTATGCCTGGCCATCTTGAAAAAGTGGATGTAATTTGTCTAGGCACGATGAACCTCCATCTCGCCTTCTAGGATGTTAAGCCACTTAATGTCTTGGGGTGGAGAATCCTTCAAATTATCCTTAATAGGCTTAACCTTGGTTTCAACCAACTCCTTAGTCTTGCCAAAAATAACCTCTTGTGGTAGATTGAAAGAGAAAATCTTCGATCGCAATGGTAGCGAAATCTCTTTCAATACCCCAAATTGCCTCACCATTCATAATGGATAGTAGACCGTCCCTCCAATAACCCCAAATGATTTACCAAGCGGGCCTTTGACAGCTTGACCACCTAAGCTGCCATTGGATCTGTTTCGGTTCTAGGATTTTATGAAAATTTTTCCACTTGACAAAGGAGTATTTGGGAACGTTCATTTGGGTCTGGACAAAAGTTTTAAAAGGGTGTGTATGCTAACTAATTTCATGAAAACCCATAGAAAGGTTGAATTCGTTAATGTGGGAGGTAAATCACATGTAAAGAAACCTAGTGAAGGCTCTAAAAATTCCCTTCCCTTTGGCTTTGAAGTAGTTTAGGGAGAGGAAAGTCTCAGTAAGTATAAGATTGAAATAATCTCACCCACAGCAAACTTGTCTAATAACTATAAAGATGATAGGGTCAAAGGTGGTACATGAAATGGGGAATAGCACGAACCCGCAAAAAGCTAGGATGAAAGCCCTACCAAACTTAGTACCTTCTTTCAGTAGGAAGATTTGAGAACCTATCTATAAGGAATTATAGTGGAACCTACTAGAGTTGCTCTTCATGAGCGATATGATCTCAGAGATAGCAGTGTCCAAGAATTCAGTGAAGGAGCTACATGGGTCAAAACCTATAGGGGGTTATATTAGACGAGGGTCAAAATCTACCCCGATGGCAGCACTATACTCCTCTAGTGTTAGGGTGATCTCCAATCCTTCCATGTTGAAGGTGATGGTGTTAAGATCCTAATGAAATGCCAGGGCTTAGATGATGTTTGTTTGGCATTCCACCTTAATGAGGTACGACAGGTATCCAAACGCTTCTTAACTTACTCTTGGTTGGCCTTGTTCATGTTATCCCACCAGGCCAAGAGCTCGTCTTGGGGAACAATAAACACTTGGATGTCGAATTTCCCCATCGAGTCTAAAATATAGAAATGGTATTTGAAAATCAATTGCCATGGATTACTTTAAAATGCATGATGCAATGTCATGTATATGCATGAATTGATTTAATTCCATACCTCTTTTAGTGAAATAAGAGTTAGATCCTCTTATTTGGGTTTAAAAGCACTAAATAAGAGATCTAATCAAAATTTCATCTAAAGAAATTATGTAATTGACTAGAGACATTCAAGCGATTAAAGGAAATGCCAACGTCACACTTTATTGATGAAATATAAAAGGGTATACAACTAACATATATCCCTAATACATGTATATCTAAGGGAAAGGATAGGACTGGGATCCCAAAGGGGAAATCCCATACATGAGTTCTAAAAGAAAATAATAATAAAGCGATCAAATGGAATATGACCATATCTATCAAAGAAGACTCCACTAAGTTAAGCCTTCATGCTTTTGAGTTCCAAGGTCTTCGAGGTCTTCTACTCCACTTTTGGGTTCTCATCAAATGATAGCCAATAGAAATCAGGAAAGGATTGAACCAACTCATTTATCAGGTTTCTTTCGCCAATAGGTGACACCTCCATAACCTTAAGTTTTTTCAAGGTTATGTGCTTTGGGCAAGTCTTGATGGCAGGATGATGCTTCTTCTCCCAAGGTGCTAACATTGGCCGATTCTCCTTGGCTACGCATTCCCTCTTCAGTCGAGTGGGCCTCTTTCTAGCCTGCTGGTTATGAATTTGTCCCTTGATTTTGAGGCGGGACTCGTAGATCTCATCCAATTCTTGCTTCTGTTGGAGTTTATACACATGGTAGTTGATGTAACAATCTTCAAGCTGCCCCAAGTTTCGTCCAGTTAATTCCCATCCATGCATGAATCTTATGAAATGAACATGGTATTGTAAGTGGGCCACACCACCTTCTTTTCGCAGTAAAAAGGCTCCAATTCAACCAAACTCGTGGGGTACATAGCTATTCTATCCTAGCATTGGCAGTCATTTTAATCACTTGAATGATTTAACAAATTGTGAATGACATGCTTAACTATCAAAAATATGGATGTTATGAGCAATTTATCATTTAAAAGACAAGTTTAGAGATAGAAAGATCTTACCAACCATACATATTTCGTTATGACTTCTTCTTCTTTTTTGTATACCAACCATCCACAGACATGCACATGATGATATGGCTAGCAACGACACCTAGAGGGGGGGTGAATAGGTGCTTCTGCAAGTTTTGATATTCAAATGCAAGCAGGCGCAGAAGCGATGTATTGAATGTAACAGAACAAATATGCACGAAATAAAAGAGTTCAGAATGAGAATTGTGCACACAGATTTATAGTGGTTCGGCTATAGTAAGCCTACGTCCACTCTCCCACGATGACAGCCGATTGGCTAGATTTCACTATAATGATCACAGAGTTACAATGAACTTCTCTCAACTTACTGACAAGAGTATTTCCACAAGAAGTTAAAAATTGTTTTCTCAACAGTTTGCTTGACTTTTCTATATCTCACGCTATCTCTCTTTCTTCGAATACCAACACCCTCCTTTTATTCCCCTTTCACCTTGAACTAGCCGTTGTCAAGGAACTCCACAGGATCACTCGTCAATCTTCAATCAGCCTTGATTGAGCGAGATAAACTTGGAAAGATGCTAGGTAGTCGTTGAAGAAAGATTCTGGTAATCTTCAGATTTGGTCGCCCATACAACTAAATCCTCAGTTTCCATTTACGTGAGATGTTGAAAGAGGGAAAGAAAGATAATATCCAATCAAGGATTTTGTCCCAATAAAGATGAACAATCATCTTGTAGATCGAATCCTTTCATTTCCCGTATTTTCCTAAATCAATCGGACTCTTTGTCAATCGTGGGTCTTCTTAGTCTAGCTGCAGAATCTGAATCCATTCAGAACCAGCTTTCAAACCATGTGATGTCTCTGAATCTGATTCGATATTACACTGTGAATCTGAGCTCTTAAAGCTCCCGCTGGTGACGTCTCACACGAGTCTTCTTGAGGTCTTCCAAGGTAATGCTGTCCTCCATCTGAATCCATTTGAGGCAGTAAAACACTTCATCTGAATTACTCAGACGCAGACTCCTCCTTCTGATTCTTTTAGAGGCACAAGCATAGTTCCCCCTTCTGACCATTCAGAAGCACTATGGTGACAACTCTTCCTTGAGTCTGAACGCCAGTTGTGGGATACTCAATGCTCTCTTCACATCGTGATTTTCTGCAAGGAAGATATACTCCCATTAACTAGACTTCTTAAAAACGAGTTTTGTCAGAATCAAAATTCTTGGCGGGATAGTTTCCTCAACAATCTCCCCCTTTTTGATGATGACAAAACTCCTTCGATTTGAAGTAATAGTAAAATAAAAATAAGCACGAAAGATTAGAATCCTTTTTTTTTAATGGAGG
This sequence comes from Psidium guajava, assembly GCA_016432845.1. Lineage (NCBI taxonomy): Eukaryota > Viridiplantae > Streptophyta > Magnoliopsida > Myrtales > Myrtaceae > Psidium > Psidium guajava. The sequence goes on from CM028228.1 coordinate 31,241,766, forward strand.
TGGATAGAAAAACTTTTGAGAAGATGCAACACGGTGAGCAAAATATATGCTTCTGAAACAATATCACCGTATCAGCTGCGGTTGCACATTGTTATAAGTTTAGCCACCTGCAATACACTTGCAAACAACAATTCATACTTTCTCCCAACATAGTTGTATAACTGCAAACAAATCATACGCTCTCCCCCTTTTTGTCATCAACAAAAGGAGAAGTAGGTAAAACAATATGCTAAATAAACGTTGTTGAAATTTCAAAAGCAATAGTAATGAACAATGTGTAAGAAACAAATTAATTAGGAATGAGTTGGCTCGTCATCATCCTCTTTGCCTTCATCTTGAGGTCTGCTTTTCTTGGATCTGACAATAGTGAAACTGTCGAGATCATCTATTTTGGCGCAAAGCAAACTACAAGTCTTCTTAATCAAATCTTCCAACGCAGCCAGTTTAGCCTCCACTTTGGCCTCAAATGCCTGCATCTATTCTCTGTTCTCCTCTCTGAAACGAGCTTCATCTCTAACCTCTGTGCGCAGATTCTAAACATCTTGCTGAATGTGAAATAACAGATGGTCAGGTGCTGAAGCATTAGCTGCATTAGCTGGTTGAGATCCAGATGGCTGAGGCTGCTCTTCAGCAGGTAAGTTTGAAGGCTGGTCCGTTGCTGTTGGTGTTGAAGGCTGTTCCTGAACAGAGGGTTCTGAGGGCTGTTCATCAGCCGTTGCTTCTGAAAGCTGTTTGTCAACAGAAGGATCTGAAGACTGGTTTGCAGCTGGTTGATCTTCAGCTGTTTGTGCTGAAACCGGTTCTTCATCTGGCTGGTCCGCAACTATTGAATCGGAAGACTGTTTCTTAATCGGTGATTCTGAAGACTGTTCTCCAGCTTGTTGCTGTTCCACAACAGTTTCTTCTGAAGTCTGTGCTTCAGTGAAAGATTTAGAAGGCTGTGCTTCAACCGTTGGTTCTGAAAGCTATTTGTCAGTTGGAGGAGCAGTAATTTGTTCTTCAGATTTGGATGATGACTGTGCTATAACATTCTGTGGCTCTAGATATTTGGAGAGTCTTGAAAAGACAATCTTTACAGGAACTTCTTCCTGAAGAATAATAGGAAGTTCCTCTTCTGGTCGTGCATCAAGAAGACTTAAAACTTTCGCAACTTCCATCTGCCGTTCAAAAAGTGCTTCTTCATCTTCCGCAGGTACTCCTTTAGTTGTTTCCTGAACCTCCCCCTGAGGTTGTGCACGAGGTGTCTCTTGTTCAACCTCCATATGAACTTGTTCCTCAGCAGCGGAAGGTTCCTCTGCTGCAAGTTTCTTCTTCTTCTCCCTCTGAGATTTTGTTCTAGCCGTAGTAGACCCTGATTTCTTCTGAGGAGTCAACTTCTTTGTCTTCGTAGGTGATGCAGGGGGTGTTTCCTCATTGTCAGATTCGGAGCTGCTGCTCTGAATTGTCTTCTCCTTTCCCTTTGTTGCCATAACCTTTCTTCTTTTGGCTGATCTCTCACCCTGATCAAAAGCCACTAGTACTGCTCTTGACTTGTTATACCACTTCCCATCTTTCAGCCTAAACCCCATTTTCTGAAGCATTTCAGCTCCATCGGTTTTGACTGGAGCCTTTGTCTCTGTAAGAGGTTTAGGCAGGATTTGATCGTGGTATCTGACGATGTCATGGATAAGAGCTGCATATGGCAGTTGACCTTTTGTCTTTTGCACAGTTCTATACATATGCAGTATGACCACATGTGCAAGACTAAACTTGTATCCTGTCAACAATGCCCACATCAACTTAGCCTCGAATCTTGAGGTGTCAGTCTTGGATGATGCTTTGGGTCGTAGAGACTCAATCACAATTTTTTGCATCATGATGTGCTTCAGGGGAAAATGATCATAGGCAATATGTGCCTTGGAATCTCTGGAGAAATTATCTTTCCCTGTCCGATATCTAAAAGCCTCCTTCGGCTGGATATTGATAGGAGTAAACTCTCTGTATTTGACCCCATTATATGAGCCAATTCATTATCCCTCAGATAGCAGACTTTATCACCTATCTTGTAATACAGAGAATTGGCATTAAACAAGGACAAGGTAGAGTAGAAGTACGCAACCAAGTCAAGATAAATAGAAGCCTTTCACTCCACGAAATACTCCAGTTTGCATTTTTTCAGATGCACCTTTAGAGGAATTCCGACAGACTCGAAGTAATTAAGGTCAAAAACCCTGTGAGGCATAATACCTCTCTCTTTAAGAATTTCAAATCTGTCCTTATGATCGGAGTTCACAAAGAATTTATCGGTATAACCTTCTCTTCTGACCAAAATAGTTTTAAACTTCTCGAAGGTTTTGTACAGATACTCATCATCATCCTTTGACTCTTCTCACTTTCCTTTCTCAGCCGATTCCTTAGGCACATTCCCTTTGGGAGATGTCCTTTCCGAAACAAATTTTTCAGGGACCACTTCCTTTTTTCCCTTTTTCATCGCCATAAACAGGGTGTCATCATCGCCCGAAATGACAGTTCTTAACGGCTTATTCAGATAATCTAAGTATTCTTCTTCACTAGAAAAACGATAAGTGGTCAGAAACTTACTGACACTAGTGTACGCACCATCTCTTGTAACGCCCTGAATTTTCGACCCTTTTATCAGATGTCTAATAGAATGGATTTACTTCGTTGCTTGCACTATAGGCAGATCTCAGTCCAGATTGATCACCTCGGGATGGCCGACCAAGTGGGAATGGCGATTTAGGATTTAAAGTACATGGACTTAACGGTCGATACGCGTATCTCCTAACCGCCACCCGTTGGCCTGAGTTATTTGCTAAATTGCGAGTCGATAGAATTGACCACGATACGGATTTCTGATTTAGGACAATCGAAGGTCTTAGGGTGTTGCAAAAGCTAAATTGAGCACCACAGTGAGATTCAGAAGGTTGGAATTAGTAAGGGGCGCCACGAAAGGGGCGACAAGTGCAATTATCAGTTTTGCCCCCGGTTCGCTCCAGTCTTCTCAATTTGGGTTCAGTGTGTTTTTAGTGAGATTAAACTTTAGATTTGAGGTCACCTCGTCTTTGTGAGTGTTTTGAGTGTACTCTTGAAATTTTCAAAAGTTCGCTCTCCCGATCGAACCGCCGGGTCTCGTTTCCTCGCGATTAAGTAAAAATAAATTTAATATAATTTTGAGGCCACTTGTCATCACTCTATTGGACCCTTGCTTGACTTTTGGACCAACCTTGTTGACTCTTCCACGTGTCACGCTCGGATTGACCATTGATTTGACTTTCTTCAAGCTTATCCCCTCTTGCCACGTGTCGCGCCCGAATTGGACCGTGGTTTGACTTCTTCCAAAGCTTGTTCAACAAGCTTCACCATGGCTTGTCCAAGAAGCCATTGACCATTCTCTCTTTCTCTCTCTCTCTCACATTGATCTCTTCATTTTCGGGCCAAAAATCCTCCCTTCCCGAGAGCTGTTTCTCTCGCGTCCCTACACGCGCGCTCGGACGGAATTGGCTTATTCGGGGTCGTCTGGACTCCAAATCGCGCTTCGCTTTCGCCTGTATGCTTGTAAGACCTCAAGCTTCAATAATCTTCAAGTGGATCTTCAAAACACCTTCTACAGAAATTTCAGTGCTGATTCAAAGTCTGCTCTGTTTTTTTCTGTTTCGCCGGTTTTCATTTTTGTGTTGGGTTCTGTTTTGCAGCAAGTTTGCTGCCTCAATTTGTGGACTTTCAAGCTTGTTTTGGTGAGTAAACTCTTATAAACCTATCCCTGATTATGTGAGGTCAGATTGGTAGAGATTAGGTTGGTTTATTCCATGAAATGGATAGTTGATGTTGAGTTGAAAACAGGTTTCTCTTGAGCCAGTTCTGTTTAATTTGCTGTTCTGTTTTGCTGAGGTGATTCGTTGACCCATTATACTTGATTGTGCCGGTTTATTGTGAGTATGTTAGGGCTAGAACAGGAGAGTTTTGCTGCCCAAAAATCTGTGAAAATTTAACCTTAAAACCGGTTCTAATTAGGGTAAATCCGGTTGCATTATTTCGGTTAAAGCATGAGTTGAATTACTAAGTTGATTGAGACTTAAATCTGGAAATTTTTTTGGTGGTCTAGGGTGACCGAATACTCTATTGAGTGAGTAACAAATTTGAGCAGTTCAATGAGACTGGGATCTAGTGAACGAAGACCCATCGGTTCCAATCTTCCTAAATCGTGAAATTTAGTCGATGAGGAATAGATTGTACATCCGTTAGACATTATTATAGATGGAATTTCTCTATTTTAAGTGTCCACCTCTCTGAGTATCTAAATTGAGAGAAATGAGCATTTAATTGCTTGTTTGATTTAGCGACTGTCTATTAGTTGCATGAGAGATTAACTCGCCTGTGGAATTGTGTGAATGTATAATTATTTGGTGTTGTGCTTGATTGTGTGAATTTAAATAACATGGCTGAGCATGTTAATTGTTTTGCACGACACATTATATGGGCGAGTCGATGAACTGAAAATGGAGAACGGCTCGACCAATGCTGAGATTGGTATCGAGAACGGGTGGTGTCGTAGTTCCGGCTTGCAGCCTCTTTACTTGCCGAGGGCGCCCGAATGTGCAAGGCACTGGGTAGCTGGAGCGATAAGCATGCCTGTCTGTGACGCTTCTGCGTGGACAGTGGCATGGCCTGATGTGCAGTATGCATGCACGGGCACGGCTTGAAACCTAAGACTTCGAAGTTCTGGGATGATTCAAGAGATCCCCTAAAGAACCTATTGTGTGAAATATAAATGAACGTGAGTTTGATTCATGCATATCGATGTGATTGCACTGCTGAGAGTGAGCATCTTATATTGCATATAATCTTGTATCATTGACTTGATTTATATGCATGTGAATATTGTGTGTCCGTTGTTATGTTTGCTCACTGAGTCATATAGACTCACTTGAGGCTGATCGCCATTTTAGATCCGCACCCATAGGATGGAGAACCTAGGTGTACTTTTTGGTGAGCCACATGAGATAAAAAAGTGGGAGTCTATCTACCGTAGTACGAATAATACTGTATATAAGCGTAGGGAGTCCACTGTCTAGGTAGATGAGGGTACAGGTTATCTGGTACCTCTGAAGTTCGAGGCGTGGTACGAGAGGCGAACTCTGATATACCGAGGACCGATCATCGGTATGGATATAGGCGTCCAGAGTGAGGACGAGTTTGGAGCTGTCGAGCCTGTGACCTTTGGTGGTGAGGTCATCAACCCCGAGCCTATGGACGAGGAGGAGCCTGAGGAGGACTGGCCGATGGAGATCGACAGCCATGAGTATGACCCCCACGATATAGCAGAGCTGGCAGATGAGCCCGAGTATGTGGAGCCGGTGGAGTCTGATCCCGAGGAGCTGCCATCCTCAGAGGACAGTGGAGCAGAGACCGACTAGCTTTAGTTGGTCTGCCATAGTTTTTGGGAATCTGTGGTTGAGCACCATTTTTTAGTGTGCTGGCTTTTGAGAGTCACTTTTTGGTAGCCAGTTCAGGTGACTGTTTGTATATATATATATAACTCTCTGTTGTATTAGTATATATATATGTAAAGGGTGTTCCTTTTATATAATCAAGTATTTGTCTAAGTTCCTTTGAATTGGCTACTGTCAGCATTCTATCCATTGCATGTACGCTTGTCAGGGTTGTATTGCGCTTTCATTAGCGTCTGTTGTACCGTTGTTCGGCCGCGACGTTTCCTGGGCGTTCGCATTTTGGTTGGCCGTTCGACGATGACCGTGGGTATAGGAGGATCTGTCGTGCGGTCGCCTGAGGAGGGGGTGGGGCGTGACATCTCTTGCTTTTAGATTGTCATAGATGTGCTTGATACGATGAGCCGTCTCGACTTTCTCATCAAAATACTCCCTGGTTTTCATTGTCGGAGATGATTCTGAAACTCGAGGTCGCTTCCCGACCCTCTGTCATCCTTCAGGCTATTCAGATAGAGGACCAGATGTCTTCTTTGCCGTTGAGGACGATTTAGGAGCCATTTAGAAAGAGGAATGTGATGAAGAAAAGATGAGGTCTTTTGGGAGTGAAAGAGCTTGTAGAAAAACTCGGAAGGGTTTAGGGTTTTTCAAAAGAAGAGAATTTAATATTTATAAGATATCACAGAGTAACGGTATTTTAGGCAACAGAATCAGAAATATTGCGAAAATATTTGAACGAATATATTTTACCAATCAAGATTATATAAATAGAATTAAGATAGAGAACGTACCTTTTGCCTTAGATTCTGTCAATCAAATAAAATTACTTACAAGAAATTCTGAGCAATTTGAAATCTTGTTCCCGTAGTTTCATATAATCTGCTTCTGAATCTGAGACTTTAAGCTCACCTTTCAAGTTGCGTCTGAATACCTGGTTCCTGAGATAACTTGGTCTTGATAGTTTCCTGTTTCTTATAGATCTTAACAAAAAGAGTTAATGATTGATAATCTATCACGAATAAAATTAAAACTTAACTTATCAAGAGGCTTGGTAAAAATGTCTGCAAGTTGATTCTTCGTGTCCACATGATGAATCTGAATCTCCTGGTTCTGAACATGATCTCGTATGAAGTGATGCTTTATCTCAATGTGCTTTGCTCTCGAGTGAAGTATTGGATTCTTGGTGAGATTGATCGCACTTGTGTTGTCGCAAAGAATTTCAACATTTGAAGCTTCAATTCCATAATCCCTTAGTTGCTGCTTCAACCATAGAATCTGAGCACAGCAGCTTCCAAGAGATACATATTCTGCTTCTGCTGTTGATAGAGCCACGGTGCTTTGCTTCTTAGAGAACCATGAGATTAACATATCTCCCATTAATTGACACGTTCCAGAAGTGCTTTTTCTTTCAACTTTGCAACCTGCTAAGTCTGCATCTGAATATCCCTTGAGCACAAAGGTTGATTCCTTTGAGTACCATAGTCCGAAATTTGGATAAGTTCCAACGTATTTAATTATTCTCTTAAGAGCCGAGAGATGAGATTCCCTGGGACTGGATTGAAATCTTGCGCATAGACAAACACTATACAAAATATCAGGCCTTGACGCGGTAAGATATAGAAGCGAGCCAATCATGCTGCGATATAGCTTCTGATCAACTTCCTTTCCATCTTCATCCTTGTCCAATTTTGATGAATGGGCCATGGGAGTTTCCATCTTTTTGCTATTCTGCAACCCAAACTTCTTCACTACTTCAAGAGCATATTTCTCTTGATAGATAAAAGTTCCTTTCTCATATTGATGAATCTAAAGTCCAAGAAAGAATTTTAATTCTCCCATCATACTCATTTCGAATTCATCCTGCATAGCTTTGGAGAAATTCTTACACAGTGATTCGTTAGATGAACCAAATATAATATCATCAACATAAATCTGAACGATCAAAAAGTCTTTGCCCTGCTTCTGAATAAACAGAGTAGTGTCTACTGTGCCTTTTGTGAACTTCTTTTGAGAAAGAAAGTTACTTAACCTTTCATACCAGGCACGAGGAGCTTGTTTTAAACCATATAGAGCTTTGTTCAATAGATAAACTAGATCCTTTCCTCTTGGTTCTTCGAATCCTGGTGGTTGTTCAACGTAAACTTCTTCCTTGATGAAGCCATTTAAGAAGGCACTCTTTACGTCCATGTGAAATAATTTGAAATCATTGTAACAAGCATAAGCGAGAAGTAGCCTGATGGCTTCTAATCTGGCAACTGGTGCATATGTCTCATCATAGTCTATCCCTTCTTCTTGGGAGTACCCTTTTGCAACCAGTCTTGCCTTGTTTATTATTACTTTTCCTTTATCGTCCAGTTTGTTTCTGAAAACCCATTTTGTCCCAATGACGGGTCTGTCTTTGGGTCTAGATACTAATTTCCAGACGTTGTTGATCTTGAATTGCTGAAGCTCTTCTTGCATTGCATTTATCCAGCTTTCATCAATTAGAGTTTCTTCGATACTTTTTTGCTCCAATTCAGATACTAGTGCAAAGTTCCCTGATAGCTCTCGAATCTTCGATCTGGTTGTTATACCTTCATCCAAGTTTCCTATAATGAGATCCTTTGGATGACTAGATTTATGCTTCCAGTTTGTGTTGAATCTTTCATCTTCTTGCGAAGTGGTAGAGTTGTTCTGCCCTTTTTCATGATCTGAAGACGTTGTTGCTTAAGGTTCATGAATCTGAATAGCTCCTAAACCATTATCTTCTTCTGAGTTGAGATGAATAGTAGGCATTTGAATAGCTTCTTCCTTGTTTCTTTCCTTCTGACTGCATTCTGCGAATTTGACATTCATAGATTCTTCTACTGTTCGAGAGGATTTGTTGTAGACTCGAAAGGCTTTGCTGGTTGTTGAATACCCAAGGAAAATCCCTTCATCTGACTTATCATCAAACTTGCCAACACGATCATTAGCATTTTTCAAAATAAAGCATTTACTGCCAAATATATGAAAATATGAAAGATTTGATTTTCTTTCTTTAAAAATTTCGTAAGGAGTCTTTTCAAGGATGGGTCTTAAGGAAACTCAATTCAAAATGTAACAAGCTATAGAAACTGCTTCTGCCCAAAAATGAGATGCAATTTTGCTTTCAATAAGAAGAGTTCGACCCATTTCTTGTAAAGAATGATTTTTCCTTTCAACAACCCCATTCTGTTGAGGTGTGTAAGGGGTAGAAAAGGTATGTTTGATTCCAGCATCATCACAGAAACTAGAGAAATCCTGGTTTTCAAATTCTCCACCATGATCGGTTTTAATGCAAAAAATCATAAAACATTTTTCATTTGAATCCTTTTTGAAAATTTTGCAAATGCAGCAAATGCATCACTCTTGTGAGCTAAGAAAATAACCCATGTAAATATGGAGAAATCATCAACAATAACCATACAGTATTTCTTACCTCCAAGACTTAGTACCTTGTTTGGTCCAAAGCGGTCCATGTGAAGCAACTGTAATACACGATTAGTTGAAACATGATTTATAGGCTTAAATGTGCTTCTGACTTGTTTTCCCAGAGTGCATGCAGTGCAAAGTTCTGGCTGTTCAAATTTTGATTGAGGTAATCCTCGAACTAGGTTCTTGGATGATAATTTCGAAATATACTTAATACTAATGTGACCAAGCTTCCTGTGCCAGAGATCAGATTCATTTTTGACTGATATGAGGCACTTGATTTCTTCAGATGCGACATCCAGAAGATAGATGTTTTCATGCCGATATCCAGAGAAGCTCTGTTTATTATCACCACTGACACCTGTACATTTCATATCTTGAAAACAGATTTTATATCCTGAATCACATATTTAACGAGAGATACATCATTAATAATGAGATTTCCAATCTTAACGGTTCCTTGTCCTATTACCTTATCTTTATTCTTACCTCCAAATGATACACTTCTACCACTAATCATGGATAACTTAGTAAATTTTTCTAGATTACCAGTCATATGACCTGAGTATCCACTGTCTAGAAACCATTTCTTATTTCCCTTTCGAGGTACCTGCAAGAAAGAATAATCTTACCTTTGTTTTGGTACCCTCATTTACTGGGGTCCATGGAAGTTAGTATAAGCAGATCTATTCACAAGCTTCCAAACAAACATACATTCATTTTTACTCTGATATCTACCACCACAATTAGAGCAACTTCTAGAGTAATATCCTTCTATTGATTGCTTGTTAGGATAATGTAGACCTATATGCTTTCTATAGAAGTTCTACGGATAATGAGGTTGGTAGACACTCTGAGAGTAGTTAGTTCTGGGCATGTCCTGAATTCGTCTAACAGAATTATGATATGATCTATAATGATTTTGTGAATGATATGGCTTATAATACTTCTGTGAAGGTTTAGTATAATGCCTATATGAATGATGCGTTTGATATGGTTTTGTAACCTGATTTTGGAAATGATTGAGTGGATAAAAGTATTTACGAGGTTGATGTGAAGACTTAGTAAATTTCTTGGAAAAGTGTTGTTGATAAGCAGACTTGGTAGGACGATGTTTCAATATGTTTTTAGAATCTAAAAAACTGTTTTTAAGACTATCTTATTTTTCAAAACCACGACCAGATTTTTTGCCAAAAGGAATTTGGGTGGAAATGATATTTTCTAGATCTTTAGAACTTTGAGAAAACTTCTTATTTATGTTTTCAACTTTGGTCTTTAAAGTATCGTTTTCTTTTAAAGTAAGATCGTGACTTTCCTTTAAAGAGTGAAATTCTTTTTGTAAAAACTCGATCCTATCTTTTTGAAAAAGATCTTGCTGTTTCAAAGACTGATTTTCCTTTTTTAAACATGAAATCTTTTTTAGAACTTCTTTATAATTTTTGCATAGCTCTGTTATGTATTCAAAAACATTATCAGGTAGCTCAGAAAGATTTACCTATGTATCTGATTGAGTCTGAATCGGAATTTGCCATAAGACATATGTTTGCATAGTCCTCGTTGCTTTCTTTAGAATCGCTTAGTGTTTCTGCCTTCAAGGCCTTCTTGTATTTTTTTCAAATTTGGCTTTATCCTTCTTCAGTAGTGGACATTTGCGCTTAATATGTCCCACTTTCTTTCAATGAAAGCATACAATGTCCTTGCTTTCCTATTTGTCATGACCAGATTGCTTGTGGTCGTTTTTTCTGAATGTCTTCTTTCCCTTGAAGAATCTACCTTTCTTGACCATTTTTCTAAACTTCTTCACCATTAATGCGAGCTCTTCATCGTCTTCATCCTCATCATCTGAATCTGAAATTTTATCATCAAAGTTAGATGAAAGATCAATGGACTTCTTACCTTTTGAGATCTCTGGTTTATTGTTGTTTCTCTCTGTCTCATATGATTGCAGAGTTCCAACTAATTCGTCGATGGATAGTGGTCTTATAGTTTGGAATTCTTGAATGGAAGGCTTGATGTAGTTCCATTCTTCGGTTAATCCTCGGAGGATTTTTCTGACCTGCATTGGTTCAGCCACAGGTGCACCTTGTTGTGCGAGACCACTAGCCAGAATCTGAAATCTGTCAATCATCTCAGCAATTGTTTCATCAGGTTTCATTTTAAAAGCTTCATAGTCACTCAGTAGTATACTGAACTTAGTCTCTTTAACCCGATTAGTGCCCTGATATGTGACATGTAGTATGTCCTATATTGCCTTCTCAGATACTTCATCTGCTACACGATTATAGATCGGTGAGGATAGTGCATAAAAGAGTGAGTGGACAGCTTTAGAGTCGAGTCCTTGTCTCTTGATTCTCTCAGCATCTGTAAGTGTTGTTGGATTTTCTTTTGATCCCGTATTTGCGGAAATGATAGGGACCACTCCTCTGGTTACTACATCCCACATTTGATCATCTAGTGCTTTGATAAACCATTTCATCTTATTGCACCAAATGTTGTAATCCTTTCCGTCGAAGTACGGTGGTTTGTTGTGAAATGATGAATCACCAGAACCTGAGAAGTTGTTACTAGACATGATAGATCGTTAGCTCTGAAGTAGAACACTTCACAAAAGTGAGCAATCGAGCTCTGATACCAATTGATATGGCTAGCAACGACACCTAGAGGGGGGTGAATAGGTGCTTCTGCAAGTTTTGAGATTCAAATGCAAGCAAGCGCAGAAGCGATGTATTGAATGTAACAGAACAAATATGCACGAAATAAAGGAGTTCAGAAGGAGAATTGTGCACACAGATTTATAGTGGTTCGGCTATAGTAAGCCTACGTCCACTCTCCCACGATGACAGGCGATTGGCTGGATTTCACTATAATGATCACAGAGTTACAATGAACTTCTCTCAACTCACTGACAAGAGTATTTCCACGAGAAGTTAAAAATTATTTTCTCAACAGTTTGCTCGACTTTTCTATATCTCACGCTATCTCTCTTTCTTCGAATACCAACACCCTCCTTTTATACCCATTTCACCTTGAACTAGCCGTTGTCAAGGAATTCCACGGGATCACTCGTCAATCTTCAATCAGCCTTGATTGAGCGAGATAAACTTGGAAAGATGCTAGGTAGTCGTTGAAGAAAGATTCTGGTAATCTTCAGATTTGGTCGCCCATACAACTAAATCTTCAGTTTCCGTTTACGTGAGATGTTGAAAGAGGGAAAGAAAGATAATATCCAATCAAGGATTTTGTCCCAATAAAGATGAACAATCATCCTGTAGATCGAATCCTTTCATTTCCCGTATTTTCCGAAATCAATCGGACTCTTTGTCAATCGTGGGTCTTCTTAGTCTAGCTGCAGAATCTGAATCCATTCAGAACTAGCTTTCAAACCATGTGAGGTCTCTGAATCTGATTCGATATTACACTGTGAATCTGAGCTCTTAAAGCTCCCGCTGGTGACGTCTCACACGAGTCTTTATGAGGTCTTCCAAGGTAATGCTGTCCTCCATCTGAATCCATTTGAGGCAGTAAAACACTTCATCTGAATTATTCAAACGCAGACTCCTCCTTCTGATTCTTTTAGAGGCACAAGCATAGTTCCCCCTTCTGATCATTCAGAAGCACTATGGTGACGACTCTTCCTTGAGTCTGAACGCCAGTTGTGGGATACTCAACGCTCTTTTCACATCGTGATTTTCTGCAACGAAGATATACTCCCATTAACTAGACTTCTTAAAAATGAGTTTTGTCAGAATCAAAATTCTTGGCGAGATAGTTTCCTCAACACATGAGACAAGTGAGGATAGGACTCTAAAAATCAAAATCGGGGTATGAAACCTATAGGCAAGGCTCCCAGGATCCATATATGGCATATTCGCCCCCAAGAGTACCCGCTCAAGCGGGTTAGAGATCGCCAATATGGATCGTGAACGGGAATAAATATGAAAGTCTCAAGTACAATCAAACACAAGATCCTTTCGTACCATTTCCCTATCTAAGATAAACCTAAAGGTGGTCGCAATCGAGATATAACTATAGGTGTGGGCGAAGTGTTGTGATCGTCACAATGCAAAGAGCATGCATAGTAGTTTACACCAAATAGCGTTTCAATAAGTGAATAAATAAATATACATCCCAAACTCCGACCTATAAAAAATAAGGTTAACATAGACTTCACCCCTTATTTCTCCCATCTGCAAAAACATCTAACACAATGATTAGCATACATACCTTACCTTCATGAGCATCTACATAAAACACATTAGAAAAACCACCCAACTTTTCAATTAGCTTAAGTCCACTAAAGGTTTAGAAATCAGTGTCCAGTGGAGTCGCCAAATCTATTATGACCCTCGTCCAAAGAGGACGAATGATTTAGGGGTGATTACTGAAGTCTACCGATTAAATGCAATCTTTAGATCGGCTTGGACTCTCTCAAGTCCTCACCTCGCACGAGACGGGATTAAAGAATCAATTTTCGATCGTAGGTGTGGTCGAGTGATATTTGCATAGGTATACATGCTTTTGAAATCGCTACGAATCTTTGAGGAAGATAGATCAAAAACCTTATTGGGCAGTGGGAGAAGCCGTATGATTCAAACTGAACCAGAGATTTCGGATTAGGGATTTAGTTATGCCAATGTTACCATTGACGCCCTTTCGGTATCTAAGTTGAATAATTTTTTTTAACTAAGATTTTCATGCAGATGAATCGGAGTGAGGAAAGCTCTGAATCTAGGTGTTCATGCGGGGGGCACATCTAACATATCAATAACAATTAATAAAGATAGGTACGCAAATCAAGGAACTATGAATATGTGGATAAAATGCATTAAATCAATACATTGAGTCTGTAGTAAAGCTCTATTGGCTTAGAGAATGGGTATTTAAAGGTTTGAAAAGAGTTTGGGGTCATTTGGATAACTTACCCAAAAGGCAAAATTGTCATTTTGAAAATATTTGGGACCAAAATAATCAGAAATAGGGTTGGCTAGTTGAATGTGCCTATTTCCCAATTTTTAAGATTTTTCGGATTTTTCGGAACCATTTATCCATGAGAGGCAAAACCGTCGTTTCGAGAAGAATCGAGAGTCAAAATCATGAAATATGGGCCCTTTTTTTGTTATTTTTGGCAATTTTGAAATTTTCCAAGACAATTTGTCCACAATAGAAAAAATCGTCATTTTTTTACAAAATAGAGAGGGCACAATCATATAATAATAATAATAATAATAATAATAATAATAATAATAATAATAATAATAATAATAATAATAAGATTGGCTAGTTGAAATGGTTCATTTCCTAATTTTTGAGAATTTTTTAATTTTTGGAATTTTTAGAATTTTTGAATTTTTTATTTTCAAAATCATTTTTTAATTTTTTTATTTCTATTTTTTATTTTTTATTAATTTTTTGGACCAGATTGGGTTAACCCAGCCCACACCTCACGGGCGCCTGTCCTACACCTAAAAGATCCTAGGTCAGTTTACACAACAACATCGTTTTATAATTAAAAAAAATTGAATTTTCAAAATTTTTAATTCTTTTTAATGATTTTCTAATTTGCCACCTATTTGTTGATTTAAGGGCTTTAGAGGTGACACGCGGCAAGATCTCAGCTATTAAATCATGAAAGAATTTTTAATTTTCAAAAAATGGTTTGGATGGTTGAGATCATGGCGCATGATCAAACTTGAGTCACACGAGCACAAAAAGATTTTTCTATTTTCACGAAAAGGTATTTATTTTTGAAAATTGATTTTTATTTTCGAAAATTTCAAATCACGACACGTGGCATCAATGGCCGCCGTCGAATTTGGATTTTTATTTTTATACCAAACATCATTTTCAATTTCAAAATATCATTTTTTATTCCAAAAACCCATGATCTTGACACTTGGCACCTATATCCACCGTCAGATGGAGTTTGAGAACCTTCTCGAAATTTCAAAAATAATTGAACATGAGCATACTCTTTTGAAATTTAAGAATAAATCCCGAATATCATTACTTCCAATGGCCAGTTTTGTAAGCAAATCCGAAGCCCTTGACTTTCCTATGAAACGGTGCTTTGTTCAAAGTTGAGGAGGATAGGCTTGTGAGTCGAGATGGAGCACCCTCCCTTTTTTGGGTGTTTCTGGCATTACTAAGTACTATCGGGTAAGGATGACTTGGCAATATGGGATGATACAGACTCTACCAAGCCGTTCCAAGACCAAAGAGGTTGTCAGAGAAGCGGAACCGATGGTTTTATCTGTACACAATCTTGCAAATTGTCCGAGTTTGCATTTTTTGGCGTCATTTTCAGCCAATGGAGTCTTACCCTTTTTTGTCTCTCCATCGACACTCAAAGCGAACCAAGTACATTTCAAGAGTTTCTCCCTCCGTGCGTTGTTAGCATCTTCCATGTAGCGTCAAAGCACAAAAACACCTCCTCTTCATCAGCGATTCGTCACAAAATGATTTCTCATCCCATCTCAAAACTGGCTTAACTTTAGCCCTCATCCATTCACACACATGCTATGTTTGGGAGGAGGTACTGAAGGATGTTGGGATGGAAAATGCTTCAAAACGGTGAAACTTCTCTCTTTTCCTCTAAAAAAAGTTCTATAATTCTTCACAAATTTGCACCCAAACTTTCATTTCTTTCATTTTTCCACCTTTTTTTTTACCACACATATCGTCCATCTCCTTTCGAATTTCACCCCCATTCCCAGGAGATTCATTCTTTTGCAACTCTTTTGTCAACTGGACACTAACACGACAAGACTCAAATGTGACGGGGATTCATTGAGTAAAATCTAAAATCGGCACGACACTACACTACTTAACTCGAAACCAAAGTGAAATGATGCGCTGCGATAAGAATGTTGCACAAAAACACCAATTGCCAGCCCTACTTCTGAATCGAAATCATTCACTAGGATACGTATCGTAGTTGACAAGTTTTGATGGACTCAATTCCATCCTTGTCACACTTCTTCCTAGTAGATTGAATTCCTTCGTCTTGGGGGAGGATGAATACTTGTAACTCATCTCAAATGGGTGGTGTCATTCTCCAGATCCAAAGGGTTTTGTTGACCCTCTTAATGGGATCTACATTTTACTGTTTTTAAGTACTTGGTAAAAGAATGTGTTGTATGGGATGGGGTTAATTATAAAAAATGTCTTATACTTATTTTAATTGTATTAATTTATTTTTAAATATTTTTTTGCCTATGTAATCTTAAACCATCAATTCAATCCATCTGACCAATTTTTACCAGAAATTACTGATGTGGACACCGGCCAACCTACGTGGCATCGTCAGTGTTGGTGTGGACAATATTTAATAAATGTCAATATTTCATCTCGATTCATTATTAATCTTTTTTCTTTTTTCTTTTTCCTTTTCTTTTTTCTCCTTTCTTTCTTCATTTTTTCCCTTCTTCCTCCACAATCGCCGGCCTCCTCAATGGCTAGCGATTGGCAATAGGCAAGGCCAGTGAGACTCGCTAAGCCTTTAGCGAGGTTGTCGCAACCTAAAATTAGAAAACCCTAAGTTAATTGATTATTAGGTTGATTATTTAATTAACCTAATCCAAACTCTCTTAAGTCCATACCAAATCGCAACTTAGGTTTATTAAAAAAACGTTTAATTGGAGCCACCACTAATCATTTACGATAGGTTGATTAGAAACCTAAATAAATTAACAGAAGAATTAATTTATTTTTATGAACCAGAGAAAATAAGTTCGGAGAATTGGTTACATTAATTTGAGGAAATTAGCACCCTTTCAGTACCAAATTTCATGAAAAATCCCTTTGATTGAGGATGTGAATTGATTTATTTTTCCTGAGTAAAATGTTAGTGGCCATATGATACTCGAAAATGATTTTTTTTTCCTCTTCAGTTTTCCTTTATTATTTTTTTATAAAAATTAACAAACAAAAGGTTTGAACAAAAATAAACAAAAATGTCCATAATATATCTTTTTTTATAACCGAGGTGTCCGCGCGGCCAGCGAGCTTGTGCTCAAACCAACGGTGAAGCACGACTAGCAAACCAACTTGGCCACCAGATAGTGGGTCAAAATATACCTTTAATTTCAAAATTTTCCAACAAATTACTCATTCCCAAAGATCTAGGCTAGAGCAGACTTTTATCTGCTACATCCTCGGAGATTTGAGCTAGTATACAGATAAATGTATAAAATAACATCATTCCTTGTTAGCAAAGGGAAAAACAAGAAATTCTATGCTAAATTGCCATTCCATTCCACAAGATCATAGCTAGGGAATGCAAGTTATTTTTCGAAGGGACAAGAGACAAGTGAGCATATATTATGGGCATTTTTGTTCATAAATGTGCAAACTATATAACAAATCAAGCAATCAAACAAATATGAAAATATAAAAGAAAAAGTAAACAATTTAATTTAATCTTCGTAAAATAGAAAGTGTCACCGAAATTGTGAAGAAAGGAAAAAAAAGATTAGCATATAATCTTTTAGGATTTGAAAGTTGTGTTGAATAATTCTCAAAATTTGGATAAATATCCAATTCAAATTCAACCTTATTCATAAGGTTGGATATCCACTCAAAACACAAAAAGATAAGGCATCCAACTAAATCATGCGTTAAAGATAGACATTCAAAAAAAAAAAACTAAGAGTTATCCACAATAAGCTTGATGTCATCCAATTCAAATTTCCTCAAAGATTAGATAAAGTTTAGTTTAATAAACCTTATCCATGACATGAAAAGATTAGAAGATAATCGTGAGATAAGATAACTCAAACAACCAATGTGCAAACATGACTATAACCACCATCAATGATCATCCACAAGTCCAATTCGGCCAAAGGTAATGCATACGTCAAAAATCCCATTTTGATTAGCAAAAAAAAAAATTCATCCTTTTCAACCAATTCAATTTGATCTTAGAATCGGTGAACATAGTTTGAGAAAAAGATTTTTCCAATTATGCCCATCAATCCTAAAAAAACAAAAAAGTGTACATGAACTCAACTAGCTTCATGAACGTATTGATCTTTTAAAAAAAAGGTCTGAATTTTATACCACAACAAGCTTAATTTTCGATTTTAGCATGTTTTGATGGAAAAAGGATTGAATTTTCCAGCTTTTATGGCAAATAAATGTGTTCAAAGAGGTCTGAGAGCAACAATGAAAGTTACCAAACAAACAAGCACGATCTAGCAATGAAAAGTTGAGAAATTTCATACCTTTATCAAGCAAATTCCAGCACGTGTGCAAGCTGCGAATCTTGCCCAAAACAACCTCTTTTGAGCCCAATTTTCCACCAAACAATCTAACAAATGTAGCAACAATGTTAGACCTTCAAATTGTTAGAAACACAAAGATCTGGAAATTTGAGTTGTATTGCATTGAGGCACAAAGTCATAATAAATAGGTACAACAAGCCTAACCTAAGAGGAAACAATCCTAGAGTACAAGCAACAATATATATTCTAGAATATGTACAGAATATTCTAACACCTCTCCTCAAACTCAAGGGGATCAAACAACGAGAGTTTGGAAATGAGATACTGAAAGCTCAGTGCTGTAAGAGCCTTCGTAAAGCCATCGACTAACTAGTCCACAGTCCCAATAAAAGGAAGAGAGATAGTACGAGCCTCGAGATGATGACAAGTAAGATGACAATCAATCTCAATATGCTTGGTACGGTCATGAGAAACAGGATTAGCCCTAATATGGATGGCACTCTTGTTATCACAATACAAAGGAGTGGGATCCTAGAGTGAAGCGCCCAAGTCAGTAAGCAAATGATGAAGCCAAACAATCTCAATAGTAGTATCAGCCATAGCGCGATAGTCAAACTTAGTAGAGGAGCGTGATACAATCTATTGTTTCTTAACGCGCCAAGAAATAAGAGAATCGCCAAGGAAAATGCAAAATCCCACGACAAACCGACGATCAGTAATGTTAAAAGACCAGTTAGCATCAGAATAAGCATGCAACTGGAGACGCAAAGAGATGATAAAAACAAAGACCGTGTCAAAGTACCCTGAAGGTAGTGCAAAATCCGCAAAACAGCAGCATAATGGGTAGATCGAGGAGCAAAAACAAACTGACTAACTATATGAACCACATAAGCAATGTCAAGACGCGAAATAGTGAGATACACAAGACTACCAACTAGATTGATAACGAGTCACATAAAAAAGAGGTTCCCCATTGTCAAGGTGAACCTTTTGATTCAACTCAATAGGAGTGACTGCGGTACGAGAATTCAAAAGAGCAACCCTAGAAAGAATATTTGTAGTGTACTTTTTTGAGAAAGAAGAATACCGTGAATCTACGAGCAATCTCGAGCCCAAGAAAATAGCGTAATGGACCAAGATCTTTCATGGAAAAATGTCATTGAAGATGCCTCTTGGTATGTGCAATATAATTAGAGTCATTACCGGTAATAACCATGTTATCCACATAAAGAAGAAGTATAGTAAAGCCAGAGGACAAAGTATGAACAAACATAGCACGATCAACCTCACTCTGAACAAATCCTGCAGAACATATAGCAATAGTAAACTTCTCACACCAAGCATGCGATGCTTGTTTGAGGCTATGAAGAGCTCGCTAAAGACAAAAAAACCTGACCATGGGTGTAAGCAAGACAGGGTGGTTGTTGCATAAAGATTTCTTCATGAAGATCTCCATGAAGAAAAGCATTCTTAACATCGAACTGATAAATAGGCCAATTACAAACAGAAGCAATGGCCAGTAGAGTATGCACATAAGTCATCTTCGCTACTGGAGCGAAAGTCCCCTTATAATCAGTGCCATATTCTTGTGAGAAAGCCCGTGCAACTAAACACGCCTTGTAGCACTCAATACTACCATCAGAATAAGTCTTTACCTTGTAGATCCAGCCACATGATACCAAGGATCAATCGAGTGGAAGAGGAAGAAGTTCCTAAGTACTAGTACCCTGTAAAGCAGAAAGTTCCTCAGCCAAGGCCTAACACCACTCAGCATGTTGTACTGCTTCGTGGCAGTTAGTAGGTTCTTGCACATCATGAACAATAGCCAAAAAGAAACCAAACTCAGCAGAATAAGAAGAAGCAGCAGCAACATATTGAGCAGGAGGATAACGATCTCCAGGAAGATTATGACACAACTCCATAGGGGCAGAATTGTCGGTGGCAGGGCGAACATGAAGGACAATAGCAGGAGGGAACTCAGACGGAGAAAAAGGGGAAGATATATCTAGATGAGGAGAAGTAAAGATAGCTGATGGAGGAGAACTAAAGGCATGAGATGGGTCAGTGTTGACACTTAATTTTTAATTACCTTTTCTCTTTAACAAATTAATAGAAAATTCACAAAAATTCATAAAATTACAAAATCAACTTTGAAGCCTTGGTCGAGTCTAAGGAACTAATTTTGAACAAAAAGTGATTTTTCATACTTTTCGTACTTTTTAAATATTTTTCGAAAAATACAAAAATATTTGAAAATTCAGGAAAAATAATATTTGAGGCCACAAAAATAGACAAAAATATTCAATATTTTTCTTTTAAATCCCTTCTCATGTTGGCCATCTAAATCCCTTCTCATGTTGGCCATCACAAATTCAAAAAATCCAATTTGGGATCATGTGTTCCTTCACGAGTGTAATCTCGAATCGGGCCTAAAAAATTCAATTTGAGTCAATTCATTCTCATTTTTCATTTTTAGGAGTTGTGACATTGTCCTCTAATAGTCCAAATTTTCATCTTGTCCCAATTGTGCCCGAAATAACTCAATTTGCCTTGTGCTCAAATGGGATACCCAATAAGCACTGACATTAACAATGGGATTGTTCAGAATCAATACAGGATGATGATGTTGTCAGCCGCCTCTGCCGTGTGCGCGTGTACAAATCAAAGTCAAGGGTCCTCATCCTTGACATGTCTAAGTCCAAGGAAAGTCAATGGAAAACTCATACTTGAATATTCTCAGACACTAACAAGTGTTTGGTCACTTCAGGGGATTATCTTCTCTTGCCTTCAGTTTTTGAGTGGTTGTGGTCCCAATCCTTCAAAAGCTATGGCACCACTAAGTATTGGCATACTTGATGTCAGATCAATATTTAGTGCTCGAGCTGTTGTGCCCGCTAACAAGCCTGGATCGGATCATACTTGGTATACAGAACATAAGGCAACAAATATATTATTTGTAAGAAAGGAGCTAAAGGACACCGATGAGAGAGGAAAGCCCAAAATGAGATGTGATTCATCCAAGAAACGGAGTCATGATTCACTTGTTTTCGCTTTCCTTATCTTGGCAAGAATGAAATGTCGGCAGCTGGTAGGGGTGAAATAAAATGCTGGGGTGATAAGCGGCAAAGAAAGAAGAGGGTGGATCGTTCCAATCGTAGAGAATATCAATTGATTGGAAGTCCAAGTGAAGATTTTTCAACTGCTATAGGTGGATTTAGCTGCAACAGAATGTTGAGAGATACAAAGCATAAACCCACTGATATTGCCAGGTCAAGAAGTATGGCATCCCGAGCTTTGGTCAAAGTTTGAGGTAGGGGAGCTGACTGCGGAAATTGCATTCAGGGGTCAAGCCAAAGGATTCAGCAGGTTGTTCCCAGTCCATCATGTTAGCATCCATGGAATGTACTGTTTTGGTTAGCAAATATGATAGAGTTTGAGCAGCAAAGACTTGTATCTGAGAGTTGACAAGTTTGATCTGAAAAGCTTGGACATGCAACTTGAGAAGCATCTAAGCAGGGTTTGGTCGAGAAGCATTGAGAACCAGAAACCCAAAGAAGAGTGGGAGATTGATTTGGCAAAGTTGGACATAAGATACGTCATTGCTCATGGTACCTATGGTACTATCTACAGGGGCACCTACGATAACCAGGATGTTGTAGTGAAGTTTTTAGACTGGGGAGATGATGGTGTCGTAACATTGGCTAAAACTGCTGCCTTGCGGGCATCATTTCGGCAAGAAATTGCTGTGTGGCACAAGCTTGACCATCCTAATGTTACCAAATGGAGCATCAATGGGGACTTCCAACCTTAAGATTCCATCAAAAACCCCTTCAAACGAGCCTCAAAGTTCACTTCCAGCTAGAGCTTGTTGTGTGGTCGTAGAGCATTATGATAGGAAATGAGTAGTGGAAGGCAAGGTAAAAGCAAAAGAAAAAGCATGAGAGAAAAAGGGGCAATGAGTGTTGGAAGAAAAGGGGAGCTCCTCCATCCAGACGGGGGGAAGGATTCTTTTTTCTCCATGATTGCCGTCCAAAGCACTAGAACAGAGGTCTCTCGGCTGAAAAAGAAACAAAAAGGACAAAGAAAGAGTCAAAGAAGGAGAGAAGACCATCCCTCCACTAATTTCCCGTTTTTTTGTCAGCATCCTTCGGGGGACCCCCTCTTCATGATGAAGGTGGAGGGGGGTCTCGGTTGGCATCGAAAGGAGACACGGTGGAGGCCACAATGGAGAGCTCAGCAAAACTCCACAGAGGCACAAGAAAAAGGAGGGCCATCACCATCACCAGGGCGGGCTGGCTCTCTCTGGAGAAAAAGAAGAAAAAAAAGTTGAGAGAAGATCTCTCTTTTCTTCCTCTCAAAGAGAAGTCTCGGAAAAAAAAAGGAGGGCAGGCATATCCCATCGGAGAATAGAATCCACGAGATATTGATGACCATAAACCAGAGTGGACGCGGTCACCATTAAAGAAAAAAACGCACCGGAAACTTTTCCTTCAGCTGGATCCACAGTTCACAATCTGGACAACAGAGAGGAGTAGAGAGAACTGGGGAGATGGTCTTCTTGCCATGAGTTCTTCACCTACGTCGGCAAGAATATGGAGCAATGGACCATCCCACCGTGTGTACTGATCGGCCACGAACTATCCTCCAATGGCCACAACTATTGAAGCTGGATCAAAAGGCTAGAGGACCAGGAGGATAACATCATGTTCAGGCTCTCCTCCTGCAGACGCTCGAGAGACAGAGAAACCGAGAGAAAGGAAAGGCTATAAGTACGGGAAGTCATCACCCGGTGTCTCTACTTCCATCTTTCTGCCTACTGCTGAAGATTCCTCAATTGGGTCTCCTCCTTACTGGTCATAAACCACTTTGAATGAAATGCCATGGGACTCTTCCATGAGTTTGTTGATGATAAGGATGTTCGGTTGATTAGCGTGGAGGCCGTAGGTTTTGGTTTGGATAGTGGTAAACATGCTGCCACTTTAACTAAAGGTGAGGTTGGCGTGTTGCATGGAGCCATGAGCTACTTGTTACAAGATGATGATGGGCAAATAGTTAAACCCCACTCAATTAGCGCAGGCTCGAACTACCCTGGAGTTGATCCCGAGCATCCCTATTCTCTAAAGCAGCTCAGTGTTCTCTCGGAGGAATCCATCACCGTCGACGAGAAACTTGGGCGTATCCTGATCATGTTTACTTCAACAATCCAGAATTGCAGTATGGTGACTATCATTGGACTTTGCTTGAGGGAGGAGCTCAAAGATTGTTTCCCTCTACATTTCAAGAACAGGCAGCTCTTCTCGACATGACTTTAAACTATATGGGTGTGGTGTAATTTTTTGTGGTGAATAGATCAAGAAGAGACACGTGGAATGTCATGCACGAGTACCCTAGTGATCCTTATGATATTTATTGCAAGTGCAGTGCAAATGCCATCTGCGACCCCAGCTTGTGTGAACGTGTGAAAGGCTTCGTACCTAAGTCGCCTGAGGAGTGAACGCTCGCTCTCGTCTTTAAACCCCAACTGCCTAGCGACGTAGTTGGAGAAGATCTCGAGCTTCATGAGGTGGCCTAACACGATCCTGTCTAATCAGGCAGATAACGGTGTCGTGACCCTTTGCAGGTTTAGAACAGCTTGCACCTCCATTGACCAAAAGGAAATCTCTGCTTTGACCTGATTGATGAGCTGATCTCATGGTTTTTCTCTCTTCCTGGGTTGCATCCTTCTTCCATGGCTAGCGGAGACCATCATCCATCAACCTCATCTTCGTCCGAGATCAAAGCCAGAGTGAGCTCATAGCGAGGCAACAATCCAGTGCACCCGATCGATATCGAAATCGATGTTGGCACTGCTGTGTCTGCTCCGAGTCTCGTGGTGTGCAGAGAAGTCAATCATTTCAAGAAATGGAAGCCCCTGCTCGTGCCCTGCTTCATTCTCGCAAACACTGTCGTGTTTGTGATCACTATGTACGTCAACAATTGCTCCCAGAACTCCGTCTCTTGTGTCGCCAAGTGCTTGGGTAGATTCTCCTCTCAGCCCTTCAAGGAGAACCCTCTTCTTGGCCCTTCATCATCAATGCGCCAATTGAGCCGAGACTCCCCCTTCCCATCGAAGACCACCGACGTCCCAAAGCTCGGCCATCATCCACCACCATTCCTGCATCTTCATAGCTGCCCTGCCTTATTGTCCATTGGTTGTTGAGCCATCACAGCCGGGTGTTTCCTTCCCAAGCAGCATTGATGTCCGCTACAGCCTAGATCGCTAAGAACAATCCATCTCAAGCTGCTGTCCAATTTTGTGCTAATCGAGAATCAGCTCTGTTCATGCAGTAATTTGATTCTATTTTGGTCAATATTCAACATCTAACAAAGCTACACCTCTGTGTTAGATCATCTTGCTGTCTAGAGTACAAATTGAGCGAAAGGGAGACTGATTGGAGCACAATTTCGAGGCTATGCGTGTGCTGGAACTTAGTTCGGACAAGGTTCTCAAGTGGATTTGCCCAGCGTTTGATCCCATCATAAGCCGAGAGGCCATGCGCCGCATCTTTCCTCAATTCCAACCCGCCAGCGAACTCTCGTGGTAAATCCTTTAGAAAAGGAAATAAAACTACAAGCGAACCTGGCTGCAGAAAATTGGCGAGTTCAAAGACAGCGATCCTTTCCGGTAAAAAAGAATCACAATCTAGCCAAATAAGTCCAAGCAGTGAATTTGGTTTCTTCTGGACTCTTGTTCCAAATTTTGAGTATTATGTCCTGGCTTTTGCGGTTTTATCTTCCTACATGCAGAATAGTATTCATGCGAAAAGGAAATACCACGTGGAATTGAAGAGAAAAAGATTATAGCCTTGCGGTCCAACCAAGGACACTTGTGTGCAACCTATGTTAATTCGTTCTCTATTACTCCAAACGAGCCCAATCGTCTTGTTTGAAATTTCTTTTTGCAGGTTACTCAAGGCCTTGACACCTTAGCCAAAATCGTGATCCCTCACGATGAATAGTTGTGTCCTTTGAGCTCCACGTCACTTCCGTGAGAACCGAGAGCCCTCGTCATTGCTGGAACTACTAGTCGTGCGACACCGAAGCCAGCTGGTCCCCCCACGAGTTATGCGACCTCTCCATAGAGTCCGTCATCAAGCTTGATCACTTCATTTGCAAATTGGTTCTTGAAGTTTGAATTTTACAATTAGATTTGTCAAATTAGATAACGATCATAACCATTAAAATTTTCAAGAATTTCTTTGCCTAAATGGATTGATTTAAATTTCGACTATGCCATGTCATATCCGTATGTCTTTGTATCCATATGTCGTATTCATATGTCTTCGTATCCACATGTCGTATTCGTATTGCAATTTTCTGCATTTTTTGCTTAAAAGATTTGAACCCCAGATTGCGGTAGGCTCTGCCTCCTACTTAATGGTGTAAAGATCTCTTGTATTCTATCTTTTATATTTTAAGTTCCACATCATCAAACCCCAGAATCGATAGGTCGAGACACCTGCTGGAGGTTATAACACTGCACAGAAGTCGTTAACTCACTCCCTCTTTCCAGCTTCAGGAAATTAGTACTTATATTTATTTACTGCTTTTTATATTGCATCTTTTCATTATCCAAACCCCAGATTGTGGTAGGTTCTGCCTTCTACTTGGTGGTGTAAAGATCTCATGTATTTCATCTTTCAGCTTTTATATTTTAATTTTCACGTGATCAAACCCTAGAATTGATAGGCCGAGCCACCTGCTAAAAGTTATAACACTACACAGAAGTCGTTAACTCACTCCCTCTTTCCAACTTCAGGAAATTTTAATACTTATCTTTATTTATTGCTTTTTATATTGCATCTTTTCATCAATCCGAACCCCAGATTATGGTAGGTTCTGCCTCCTACTTGGTGGTGTAAAGATCTCCTGTATTCCATCTTTTGTATTTTGATTTCCACATTATCAAACCCTAGAATCAGTAGGCCGAGCCACCTGCTAGAGGTCATAACACCGCACGGAATCGTATGTCATATTCGTATATGCCACGTCATCATGTTATATTTATCACGTCATATTTGCCACGTCATTTTTGTTATGTCATTTTGTATCATGTCATTCTTCGCCACATCATTTTATGTCATGTCATTTGAATTTTTTAGATTTGTATTTAATTTATGCCATTGCATTTTAGAGTAATTTTATGCATTGCATATAGTACAACTTTTCATGCATTCATAAAAGAAAGAACAAAAATTAACAAAAAAATATTTTGTGTGGCGCATGCTCCTTGAGTTTACTTGATTTCTAGATGTTCAATTAATTGTTTGTGCCCCCGCATGATAACCTTTGTTAGTGACTTAGGTTAAAATCGATTAAGGTTGCCTTCTCAAATGATTTTTCATGAAATAAAATGATACCGAAAGGGCGTTAGAGTAATCTAGCGTAATCAAGTCTCCGAACTTTGAATCTCTGGCTCGTAGAAGTAATTTAGTTCTCCCGCTAATTTACTTAGGTTTCTAATTGACCTACCAAGAACGATTAGTGGCGACTCCAAATTGAATAAATTTTGTATGAAAGAACCTAAGTTGCGATTCGATAGGACTTGAGAGGATCCGAATTAGGTTAGTCAATTAACCTGATAATTCGTTAACCTGAAATTTCACCGATTGAATTTTTAGGTTGCAACAGTCAGGATAAGGATTAGTAGGGAAGTACATGAAAGGATTAGGTTTAGGCATAGAAGACGTAGTAGTCATATTAGAGAAGTAAGGAACATGCTCATGAAAAGTGACATTTCGATAAATATGAATATGCTGAGCAATCAGATCGTAACAACGATAGCCCTTATGTTCAGTACTATAGCTCAAGAATACACATGAGATGGATCAAGCAGTCAACTTCGTATGTTCAGTGGCAGGGAGAAGTGAAAAACATGTGCACCCAAAAATCCAAAGATGTGTATAAGTAGGAGAGTAAGAATGAAGTCGCTGAAATGGTGTATCCTGATAAAGAACATGTGAAGGAAGGCAGTTGAGGAGATGAACCGTAGTAAGAAGAGCTTTAGCCCAAAACTTGGAAGGAACAGAAGTAGAAAGTAAAAGAGCACAAGTGGTTTCAAGAATATGTCAATGCTTACATTCAACAACCCCATTTTGAGTTAGGATACTAGGACAAGAGAGCTGTGATAATATCCCATCATTGGTTAAGAAAGAACGAAAAGCACCTGAGAGATATCCCCCCCAGAGTCAGAGCGAAAAACCTTAATTTTCTTATGAAATTGTCTAGATATCATAGAAGTGATAGTCTGATAAATGGTAAGAAAATCACTACATTGACGCATAAAATAGACCCAAGTACAACAAGAATAATCATCAATAAATGAAATATAATATTTGAAATCACTCTTGGATGGAATAGAAGTAGGGCCCCATACATCAAAATGAACAGGATTAAAAATATTGCTAGAGCTAGAAGTACTTATAGGAAAAGGTAAAGCAGACTACTTTGCTAAAGGACAGATAGAGCAGGGAGGTAGAACACCAGAGAAAACTGGACCAAGAACCCCCTATTGATGAAGGATAGAGAGATGAGAAGAGGAAGTGTGCCCGAGAAGCTGATGCCAACGCGCAAGTTTCATGGTAGCCAGCACAGGATAAGGAGAGGAAGTAGAGGTGGATAGAAGGTGGAGAGATCACATAGTATATATTCCACCATGCCTACTGCCCTTACCAATCATCCTGCCACTCGAACAATCCTGCATAAAATAAGAGCGGTCAGTAAAATTCAAAACACATCTAGCATCAGTAAGCTGACTAACAGACAACAAATTAAGCGCCAGAGAAAAAACATGCAACACATCAGGAACACAAAAATCTCGAGGATAGACAAGAGTCCCCTGTCGGGTAGCCATAAGAGGAGAACCATCAGATGTAAAGAATCGCGTTGGATACTTGAGCTCAGAAAGCTCAATGAGTTAGAGAGTGAAAGTAGACGTGTGTTTAGCAGCTCATGAGTTAAGAATCCAAGTATTAGAAGGACCACCTAAGGGAGGAACAGCAGCTATAGAAGATGACAGGAGAGAGGGTGGGGGGTTTCTGATAAAGAACCTAACTACGAACACCCTCAAAAGCAAGTCGAAGCTTCATAAGAAAATCATAGAGTCGTAGATTATCCTGAGTCTATAGTTAAGATGACTGATATATGGTACAACTAGAACATTTTGAACATAAAGTGGAAGATAAAATATCAAGTTGACACCAAAGTAATTTCAAATAATTATAAAACTCACCAATTGATTGAGCACCCTAAGTAGTAACAATAATGTCTTGATGTAACTGGTAAATATGGACAGAGCCAGTCTGAGTAAATATGTTTGTAAGCTAATCCCAGAGATTCTTCGCACCTATGATGTGAGCAAACTGGGGATGAAGGATATGATCAAGAGAGCCAAATATGATGGCCCAAGCCCTTCAATTAGAAACAGTACAGTTTCGAATGTCAGAATTACGCTGAGCAATTGCCTCACCTGTGAGTTTGGATTGATTCGCATCCTTGAATTGGGCAAGATAGATGCGAACACCCTCAACATGCTCAAATAGATCTTGATAAACAAGTGCATCTATAGCCAATGGCCGCCAAAGAGCATAATTGGACCCATTGAGTTTGACATCAATCCGATCACTCAAATCACCTATATTAACCAACGTCGAATCGCAAAGTCGGTACAATGAAAACAACGTCAGGAGGCTGGCGCGATGAAGAAGACAAGCGGGACTGCCGTAATCGAGGATCAACATATAGTATTGATAGGAAGCAAACCCTTGCTCTGATACAATGTTAAAAACACAAAGATTTGGAAATTTGAGTTATATTGCATTGAGGCACAAAGCCATAATAAATACGTACAACAAGACTAATCTAAGAGAAAACAATCCTAGAGTATAAACAACAATATATATTCTAGAATATATACAAAATATTCTAACACAAATAATGACAAGATGAAAGCCAATTGACCTCGAACTGGGGCCGAACAGAGGCGGTTTGTGACTAGACGGAAGCAGCTACAAGCGTGGACTTGTAACGATGAATTTCGAACAAAAGGAAAAGGAGAAGAAGGTCTACATTTGGGCCAAGACAACTACAAGCTTGTCCTTCAAACGATGGCTTTTGTTTCTTTATGGGGAGAAAAGACTAAAGCAATCCAATTGGTGAACTAAATCGACTTCTAGCACCAACACACAAGAAATTTTTGAGCTTGAAATAGCCATGGAACACCTTCTAGAGGATGTACATACTTGAGGAAAAAAGCCTCTAAAACTCTCTCTCCCTTGCTTCTCAATTTTCTGAAGTGAAATCTGTAAATTGCTGACCCCCTACTCTCTAAGATGACCCTCTTACTTATAGAAGTTGAAGTCTACTAATCCTAGTCAAAGTAGGATTTCATGCTGACCGTTGGATTATTAATACTGTCTAGAGTAGGATTTATTTCAAGTCATTGGATCAAAATTTCTGATCCTAAGAGAGTTCGCATCCAACAAAACTATTTGTTATTTTAGGCCATATAAAGATAGAGTTTTAAATTTCAGGATTCTAATTTTTTGAGAAAATCTTCTGAACTAACTTTGTCTTCGAAGAGTCCAGATCCACCAAAACTCCCCTTGAAAAATTCGGCCAAATGATGATAGTAATGGGGCTAGTCGAATTTTGGCAATTCCGTGGCCTTATCGCTCGTATTCGGGCTCGAATCGAGTTCTAATTAATTAATGGGTAATTAATTAAAAAGCCTTTCAATTAATTGAGCTAAAAGCAGGCCAAAATAAATTTGAAATTAAGTCCAAACACACATGTTATTTTCGGCACACCCATGGGTGATTTGAGCCTAGAATTGCTTCAATTTCATTAGCCACACAAATTTTTGAGCTTAAATTAGGCCTTTTCTAATATGCACTTAATTAAGCCTTTTTCCTTAAATAATTATTTGACCAACTTAACTAAGCTTAAAAAATATGCATGAGGAACTCAGATAATTCTCCGGCATATAGCCTACCTCAGCCAAGAATCATGAAGATCAGCCCAAACTACCCATCAAATTAAGCTCAACTTTTTGCTGTTGATGCAAAACAATAATGCATTACTAACAGAAATAAAATATGCAGTGCATGAAAATTTGTTTTTTGTGAGAATTAATTCTCATTTTTTTGCAATATGTATGAAAAAAGAAAAATCAAAATTTAGATGTCAATAAAGGTCGCCCCACCATTGGCAAGGCCAACTTTGCCAACCCTCGCCTCTAGCCAATCATCAAGATTTGCCAATCAGCTGGAGGAAGAAAAGAAGAAAAAAGGCAAAAAGACATGAGAAGTGTCAAAATTTATGTATGGCTCTCACTTTAGTACGAAAAATCTTCACCAGCTCATATAAGTGCCAAATCAAAGATAAAC
Source organism: Psidium guajava (assembly GCA_016432845.1). Taxonomy (NCBI): domain Eukaryota; kingdom Viridiplantae; phylum Streptophyta; class Magnoliopsida; order Myrtales; family Myrtaceae; genus Psidium; species Psidium guajava. Next base: position 31,272,288 of record CM028228.1, read on the forward strand.
AATTACTTAAGTGGGAACAACAAGAGATTCCAACCAAACTAATTATGTGGAATTTATTATTAATTTTTTTACGTGGCAATTTTTTTAAAAAAGTTCAATCTACATGGACTTTTAAACTTAAAAATAATCTAAATTTTTCAAGAAAATATTTTAACTTAAAAATTAAGCTAAAAACTAAAAAAGTGAAAAAAGAATTCCTTTATTAAAAAGAAATAGTTTGGGCATGAAGCGTTGCCACCGCCCCACCATCATTGGCAATGGCTGACGAGGGTGGGGGTTAACCGGGTGGGTCGCCAAGCCCCGACTAATGGATCTTCTTGCTAATATTTTTTTTATTTTAAAAAAATGATTTATTTCTTTTCTTTTCTTTTCTTTTCTTTCTCTTTTTTGTATTCCCTCTTGCGACCGGCCAAAGGTGAGGAGGGCGAGCCTCGCCTAGCTACTAGCGAGGTTGACCTCGTCGACACTCAATAAGGCCAAATCTTGCTTCTCGACCCTAGCCTCTAGCCAATCGCTAAGGTTTAGTGTGATAGCTTGATTTTCCATCAAATTACTTAGCAAGTGGATTAGTTGATAACGAGATTAATTAGTGGGTGCAACGATTATTAGAACTGAAGGAAAACTCCTAGCGCAATAGTACATGGTTTTTGGTTAGTGTTTAGTTTTGGTCTCATGAAGCCGGTCAAAAGAATTTGGGCACAAAATAACTTCAAGAACTCCAATTAGCCGACCCTCCTCTTTATAAACCCCCCACCCCACTCACTCTTTCTTCTTCACTCTCATCCGCATGGACAACCCCTCCCTCCACCCCCCCTAAGAAAACAACCTTGTCTATTCTGCCCGTTGTCCTCTTGCCTCACCCAAGTCACGCTGCAGTTCCTTCATCCACTTTGAAGCCCTGACGTCGCCATACCTCACTCGAGTTCGAGGCCGATGATAGCCTTGTCTCTTGACAAGCTCAGCTTCGCCCATCTCACTATTACCTTTGGAGCCGCGCGACACCAAGAAGTGAAAGGGAAGTCTGTAGCTCGATCGACTTCGATTGAGCTCGATTCTTCTTCAAACTTGTTCCTAAGGCAAGTATACACCCAAGCTCTCTACTAAATTGTCCGATCTTCGTTTGTTGGAGTGGATTATTGTTATCCTTGAGACATGTGTTCAAGTTTGGGTATGAGCTATATGGAAAAGCAAACACGGATGCATGTTCGATTAGTTGCTTCCAGTAGCATCAATGGTTAACGGGTAGTTTGCTTTCGAAGGTGGATTGTGTTGTTCATCTTGATTTTTAGGCAAATCAGATTGCACTGGTGGTGGGGTAGGTCGGTCAAGAGTTTAGAAGAGAGATTTAAGGTTGAAGAGAAAAACTAATTCCCAAACGATTCTTGCGGAAAAGCATGCCCATAAATATTGAGACACCGATCGAAGGCTACGTCACAAAAACGGAGCGTACCTTAACTTCCACGGACTAAGAGTCGACTTTGCTTCGGGAACGCTTCGTCAGAGAGGCGTCGTCGAGAGAGCGTTGAGGGAGAGCCAAGGCTTCGTTAAGAGAGAGCGTTATAGAAAAAGACGACGTCAGTTTTCTTCACACACCCCACAATAACTGACAGTTAGGGGAAAATCACATAACGTGATTTTTTTTTTTCTCTTTTCAAATAAAAAGATAACTGCTAGGTAGTTATCCTCTGGTGGTAGGGTGTGTTTGCCCGCATGGGCGCACACCCTAACTATTATACACCAACATCTCCCACTCGCCCATGTAGGGCAAACAGTTCCCACAAGTCCACCAAGAACCAACAAATTTCACTTGCCCACTGAGGGCTAATTGTGACTATCTCTTCTTTGCAAAGTTCATACTGACAAATAGTCTGTGTGACCAGCATACTCCGAGAGCTCGTTGCTATACATCTGTTAGGAGTATATAGCAGCTCAAACTAGGCATGATAATTCAGAGCAGATTTAGTATGCAGTGCCCTAGATCGATCATTCACATTTACTCTCTCTTGATCTCTTTAAAATAATATATGTTGTATTCACAATTATGATTAAGTACAAAACAATCATAATTGACCGGTCTGTGAATACCAACTGTAATGTGAGTCAAAGATATATCGATCTTCCTCTTTCCTTAAACCTCTCGATTTCAGTTCAGCTTGCTTTTCTAGAAATGTCCCATTAGACCGAATCACTCATGATCATTGGCAACACTCTAAGATAGCAAACACCAAAAAGGAATCTTGAGAATTAGTAAGAGTCATGAGGGTACTATTTGAGGAACTTCTATCCTCAAGAGTCTCACACGGCTTAGAAAATTGAGATAAAAAATTTTCGCCAACTCTTATTGGTCAAATAATGCACACGTAGTATGAAATACGTATTACGGTATTTTCTCCTTCCCTATGGAGCGTATGTCTTCAAAAATAATACCGTACAGATGATGGTTCAGACATACCCAATGTCTAACTTGAGTTCACAAATCTACTCCAAAAATAAAATTCTTTCAGAACTCACATCTGGCATTTAAGACAGGTAAGGTGAAATATGTGGGTTACTTCACCTGCGGACATAATAAATATTATGACCTCATCTTAACACTCAGTTAAGGCGGCACTAGTACTTTAAGCTTGAGCTCTCAATTATCACTTAGATAATAAGCTTAAAAATTGCCTCATCTCTATTCATCACACAGTAAATAGAGGCGATTACCCGTGTGAGTGGGCTAATCTCCTATCTGTCCGACATACCTTTTCGATATAATGCACCAAGCATTAACATGCATAAATTTCAAATAGACTTATAAACACTTATACTGATAAACAACATCATCAGTTATGAACATTTAGGGAAAATACAAATATACAATACATCAACCTCTACGCAGTCCTAGAGTTTTTGCATGACCAGTAAAAACATCTCTAGGAATCGGCTTCGTCATAGGATCTGCTAACATTCTATGCGTAGATATATACTGTACGTTCACATCTTTTCGTGCTACCATGTCCTTGACATAGTTATACTTAATGTCTATATGTTTGGTCTTACAATGAAACTTAGGATCCTTAGTGTAAGCTATTGCTGCCTGACTATCACAGTAAATCAACACAGGATTTGCAGCATGTTTAGCAACACCCAAATGATCCAAAAATCTTCTAAGCCAAACACCTTCTTGTGTTGCTGTTGATAATGCTACGAACTCGGCTTCCATGGTAGACAAGGCTATACACTGTTGCTTCTTACTACTCCATGATATAGCGCCATTATTAAGTAAGAATACATTTCCAGAAGTGGATTTCCTCTCATCCAAATCTCCTCCCCAGTCAGCATCAGTGTAGCCCTCAAGGTCCAGATCACTTCCTTGATATGTCAGCGAGTAATCTGCAGTCGCTCTCAGATACCTCAGGATTCTTTTAACGGCAGTCCAATGTGCTGGACCTGGGTTGGATTGGTATCTGCTAACCAATCCAACTGCATAACAAATATCTGGTCTAGTACACAACATAGCGTACATCAGACTTCCAACAGCATTGGCATATGGAACATTTTTCATTTGCTCTTGTTCATGTAGATTTTTAGGACACATTCGACGACTCAATCCTTCACCTTTTGCAATAGGAGTATCAATGGGTTTACTATTTTGCATACAAAATCGTTCAAGGACTTTATTTATGTATGTCTCTTGAGAAAGAGATAACAACCTTTTGGAACGGTCTCTAGAGATCTTAACTCCAAGAATGTATGCAGCTTCACCCATATCCTTCATTTTAAAATTTGAAGACAGCCAACTTTTGACTATCCTGACAAACTCCATATTGCTTCCAGCAATTAGTATATCGTCAACGTATAACGATAGGATCACAAATTGCCCTTTGGATCTTTTGATATACACGCAATTATCTTCATTAATCATCACGAAATCATATGCCACTATGGCATTATGAAAGCGTATATACCATTGTCTTGAAGACTGCTTAAGGCCATATATCGATCTCAAAAGTCGACATACTTTGTGTTCTTGGCCTTTAGTAACAAACCCAACGGGTTGTTCCATATAGATCTCTTCTTCTAATTCTCCATTGAGAAACGCGGTCTTTACATCCATTTGATGCAATTCAAGATCCAAGCTGGCCACTATTGCCAGAATAAGGCGAATAGAGGTAAATCTTACCACAGGAGAAAAAGTATCTTCATAGTCAATTCCTTCCTGTTGGTTATACCCCTTTGCCACAAGACGAGCCTTATATCTCTCAATTGAGCCATCAACATTACGCTTTATTTTGAGAACCCACTTGTTCCCAATGGCTCTACGTCCTTTTGGAAGATCAACCAATTCCCAAACTTGGTTCGATCTCATTGACTCCATTTCTTCTTCCATTGCTTTCATCCACATTTCCTTATCAGGGCAAGATAAAGCCTCATTGACATTCCTTGGCTCATCTTCATCTTGTGGAGCGATCATGAAAACTTCCCTTTCGATCTCAAAGCGTCGACGAGGAATACTTTTGCGACTTGTTCGTCGTGGAGAAGATTGTACCCTAGGTACTTCATTCTCCACTACGCTCCCACTCGGATCAGACAGTGGCATTGACTCATCAAGTGGTTGCAATTGAGACTGATTAGTACTTAACTCCCCACTTCTCACATTGCTCCCACTTGGATCGTTACATCCAACTATCATATTATCTTGATCCAGTGTCTCAAATAGGGAATAGTCTTCACCTATTTCGCCCTTTCTCGGAAAATCATTCTCTAAGAACGTGACATCTCGAGATTCAAATTCAGTTATACTTCCACTTTCTTGTTCGCCTATGAACACATATCCTTTTGAGTGTTCAGAGTATCTTATAAAAATACTCTTTTTGCCTCTTGGACCTAATTTTCCATATATATGAGAGGTCTCATGAGTGAAGGCGGCACAACCCCAAGATTTAAGAAAACTCAAATCAGGTTTTCGACCTGTCCATAACTCATATGGAGTGGAAGTCACCGATTTAGTAGGCACACGATTAAGTACATAGGCAGCAGTCAACAAAGCATCACCCCAAAAGGCGATTGGCAAATTTGCTTGCGCCATCATGGACCTAACCATTTCAAGTAAGGTTCTGTTTCTTCTCTCAGCTACTCCATTCTGTTGAGGAGTATAAGGAATAGATAACTGTCTATCTATCCCATTTTCATGACACAAATGTCTGAACTCATCGGATAGATATTCACGACCTCGATCGGATCTTAATGCTTTTATTTTCTTGTCTAACTGATTTTCCACTAAGGTCATAAATTTCTTGAAACAACTCAATGCTTCTGATTTATGAGAAATCAAATATACATATCCAAATCGAGTATAATCTTCAATGAATGTAATGAAATAAACAGCACCATGCCTAGCTCTCACATTCATCGGCCCACAGATGTCAGTGTGAATTAACTGCAATGGAAAATCAGCCCTTATCCCTTTTCCAAATGGCTTTCGAGTTGTTTTTCCCACTAGGCAATGCTCACAAGTAGGCAATTCAACTTTCTCAATATTGCCCAATAAGCCTTCTTTGGCTAATCTATTCATACGTTGTTGACCAATATGGCCAAGTCTAGCATGCCACACGTTCACATCATTATCACTTGAATGAGTAGATGTAAACAGGGAATAACAAACATTCACATTAGTGTTTTCAACATCCAACACAATAAAACCATCCACAAAATAACCAGATCCGTAGAAAGTTGTACCTAACAACAAATCCACACCATTGTCATGGAAATTCATACAGAAACCAAGTTTGACTAAAACTAATACAGAAACAAGATTCCGACGAATCTCTGGAGCGTATAAGACATCATGCAGGAATAAGGTGCGACCACCGCGCATCATCAGTTGGCAGGTGCCAATTCCTTTAACTTCTACTCTGGAGTAATTCCCCACATAAATCCATTTCGCTCCGCGTGGAATTCGTCGAAATTCCACAAAGGTATTTCTGTCTCTGGCTACATGGTCTGTGGCTCCTGAGTCTACAGTCCACAAAGGATGAGATTCAGTTAAAAATACAGAACTTGATACATAAGAAACACTTTTAAGTGCATTGAGGGTTTCTACCTTCTTCGGCTCACCACAGTCGCGAGCGAAGTGACCCTTTTTGCCACAGTTGTAACACTTCATCCTTGAAATGTTTTTCTTAAAGGGACGTTTCCCTTTTCCATGCTTGTTAAACTTTGGTTTCTTTCCAGATGGTTCCGCTCCTTTACCTTTCCCTTTCTTGAACCAGCCAGGATGTTTGCGCTTAGAGCCCGAAGCTCCATGTGAGCCAGATCCAATAAAATACACATCTGATTGTATCTTGGCCGCCAGAAGGCGGTCCTCCTCCAGCTCAAGATGGCGCATAGCATCCTCGAAGGTCTTGACATTCTCATTATGGGTCAGGTTAACTTTCATGTGCTCCCAACTGTGGGGCAAAGAGCGGATCACTGCCTGCACTTGTTGCTCATCAGATAATATGTGACCTGCATCCTTCAGCTCACTAATCATATTCGACATGCGCCTCAAATGCTGCTTCATATTATGCCCATGTGGCATCTTATATGTGTCGAATCTGATAGTTAGCTGCCTAAGCTTGGTGACCGAAGTCTGTCCAAACCTTATCTTTAATGCATCCCACATGTCCTTTGCATTCTCATACTGTCTGAATTCTCGCATGATATCATTATCCATACTGCTCAACAACGTAATGCGAGCAGTGGAATTCTTCTTTTTCCAAGCAGCAAAGGCTTCCTTATCTCTTCTATGCTGTGCAGTGGTTCCATCCTCTGGTTCAGCCATGACCAGGTTAAGAGCTTCCAGAGCCTCTTGCTCTTCCAGTACATACTGGATTTTCATGTTCCAAATCTCATAATTTTCGCCATTCAACTTCTCACCTTTATTCAGCTCTGCCACAATGTTCTTAGATGCAGAAGCCATTGTATCTGAACATTTTAGACATTTAAGCACGATTTATTAAAGCCCATTTGTATGCAACAAATGCACCATATTTATGCATTTAAAATGTATTTATTTTTAATACAATGATTCAAATGTGTTCTTCTTAAAGTTACTAAAAACTTATGAACACTCCCACTCAAAACATATAACAAATATATGTATAAAGTAGCATTAACAACAGAAAAGCTATCATAATTCAAAAATTAGAACATTAAAAAAAATATAAGCAATGGCGATTCGAAACAAATTCAACAATCCCAAATTGAACTATCAAAGTAAAAATTCAAAGGTAATAACGCGTTGTCCTATTTTCGTTAGTCTTATTATGAACCCACTCAGTTTCCATCGTACAAGGGAGGGAGTCCTTTAAATCCTTAGGGGGATTGCTAATTAAATCAGGAGCCCATAATGGTACACTAGGAAAACCCTTCTTAATACCCGTGTGATGACGCCAACGCGCATTCTGTCTGCGCCAAGACCCATTCATACCAAGCGACGACGTCTTCGTCGCACCAACGCTGATGTACTTGTCTAAGAAAAGCATCACTAAGGCTCTGTAGGTGTTGGTATCAAGCCACACTCGAGTAATCATTCCGTGCCACTCCTCTGGTACGGAGTTCCTCAGGGCATAAAAACCCATTTCAGCATCCATTCGATATCCATCCCAAATGAGTTCTTGGATCATCTTGTTGATCGTTATCGCATGGGATATGATATCACTCTCATTATCCCATCGATAATTATTTAGTGCATCCATCTTCACATTAATGGCTCGAACTTGCTCACTTGTCAATCTTATGTGAGGCGTTTTTGTTCCCTTCCTAGTCCATAAATTCCTAGGCATCGGCCTCGACATTGGTCCTGCAACGAATGCAGAACAAAGTGGATTACAAAAATCCATCAATTACATAAAAAATTACGAACATATCGTAATATGCAATAATAGGCACGGAAGTAAACAAAAATTTGAGCAAGCCCCTAATTATAATCACATTGAAGAAAATTTTGATACGAACGCATCGGTACCAAAATCATCCCAATCGGATATCATATGCCCCCGTAGGAGACCCAATAAAGATTTTAATTTTTTTTTGTCAACGGTCAAAGTCAACGGTCAACGGTCAAAGTCAACGGTCAACGGTCAAAGTCAACGGTCAAACTGGTCAACGGTCAACGGTCAAAGTCGACGGGTCAAAACTGGTCAATGGTCAACTGGGTCATTGGACAAAACGGATCGGGCTGGGCTTATCGTGCACGGGCTAGGCCCACCGGGTGCGGGCTCAAGGCTCATATATTCTTTAAATAAAAAAACTTGTTAACATGAGACACCAAAGTCAAAGTGGCCAAGTGGTCTGGGCCTCTAAAGCCCATGGGGGAGGTTATGGGTTCAAAACCCACGCCCACATCCTGCCCCCCCTTTTTTTTTATTCTGGTCCTGCGCGAGAATGGGCTTGCGCCCAACGCGGGTTGGGCCCATTTGCCCAAGCCCGCGTCGTAGGCCCTCCCCTAGCGTCGCCGGCGGTCAGCGGCTTCCGATGGCTGCTCCGGCCACGTCCGATCTCCGTTTTTGACCCATAATATATCAAAACGCTCGTATCGACGAGCACTTTCTATATATCCAAACAAAATGCATTTTTGACAGAACCAAATTTCCAGAAAATACATGAACAGTAACTTCCGAAATGTATCCTAGCCCGTTTTTTTTTTAATTCCAAAAAACAACACAAAGTAGATCAAGCAATCGGGAATCAATAACGCTATGGCTCTGATACCAATGAAGAGAAAAACTAATTCCCAAACGATTCTTGCGGAAAAGCATGCCCATAAATATTGAGACACCGATCGAAAGCTACGTCACAAAAACGGAGCGTACCTTAACTTCCACGGACTAAGAGTCGACTTTGCTTCGGGAACGCTTCGTCAGAGAGGCGTCGTCGAGAGAGCGTTGAGGGAGAGCCAAGGCTTCGTTAAGAGAGAGCGTTATAGAAAAAGACGACGTCAGTTTTCTTCACACACCCCACAATAACTGACAGTTAGGGGAAAATCACATAACGTGATTTTTTTTTCTCTTTTCAAATAAAAAGATAACTGCTAGGTAGTTATCCTCTGGTGGTAGGGTGTGTTTGCCCGCATGGGCGCACACCCTAACTATTATACACCAACAAAGGTCACATCCTTTGCACAATAGAGTTAATGGTTCTTTTGTAAGGGGCCGGCCGTGAATGGAATGTTTTCAAGATTGGATCACCTTGTACTTCATCCTGTGTGAGAATTAGAGTTTGAGTCAGCACAGGTAGTCGGTCGAGAACTTAGGGATGGGTCCCAAAGTCCCTAAACTGGTGAAGTAATTTTTAACCCTTGCCCAAGATGATAGGTGAGGGCAATTTACATTCGAATTAGTAGTTAGTTATGTGCCGCAAGAGTGTTGCAGTTGAACTACTGCAGGCTGACTAAGAGACATGAAGGAAACTTATTGGTTTATTATTAGACGTACCTATATTTTTATGCTATACTGGATGAAGAATTGGATGAATTAGGTACTTGTTTAGAAGTATTACTTGTTGAGTTTTATGCTCATACTTATGGGATACAAGATTTTTTTTCAGATTGTGTAACCATGCTGATAACACCAATGATGCTTAGTTACATGTATGGCACCCCTTAGATTTCTCAAACATGTAGGAAGAAGTTATCAGCCGAGTGGTTCAACCACCCCTCTCACGAGACTTATTACGACCTTAGTATTGGCAATAGAATCCAACAAGTTCGTTACTTACTAATTCTTCACTTTGTTCAAGAGATGAGACGATGGCAACTTAGCAGGTCCGATGTAATTTGCTCCTAGATGTGGTGGTTCCCACTACAGTTTGGCGAAGTCGGTCTCGAGGGGTCGGGTAGGTTTCTTGGCTAACGTGGACATGGTGGTCCCTTTTGTGGTTGTCACAATCCGATCTTTGATAGAGATCGGATGGTAGATTGCTTAATTGTCTCTTAAAGCATACTTAGCTCGAGCTCTCCCAAGCACATACCAAATCGCGGCGAGTTATCGGATTTGATCTTAGGTGTAGTCGAGTGATATGTGCATACGTGTATATGCTTTTAGAGCCACCACTAATCTTTGAGAAAGATGGATCGAAAACCTCATCGAACGGTGGGAGTAGCCCTACAACTCTAACGAAACCAGAGATTTGGGACTATGGACTTAGTTAAGCCAATGTTGCCATCGAGGCCCTTTCGATATCGAAGTTGGGTGATTTTTCTGACTATGATTTCATGTAGATGAATTGGGATAATTGAGTCCTAAAATCCAGGAGTCCATGCGGATGGAAATAACTAACCTATCAATCACAATCAATAAGACAAGTTCACAAATCAAGGATCAAAAGTATGCGGATAAAACACATCAAATCAATACATGACATCCATAATAAAGCCCTATTAACTTAGAGAAGGGGTGTATTAAAGTTTGGAAGAAGTTTGGAATGATTTGGAAATGATTTGCCCATCGGGAGTAAAATCGTCATTTTGAGGCACAATTTGTTCAAAGGTGCAAAATTGTAAATTTTGAAGGGATTTGGAACCCAAATCATCGAAAATAGGGTTGGCCAATTAAATGTGCTTGTTTCCCAGTCTTCGAGAATTTTTGAAATTTTTTCAAATTTTTTGGAGACAATTTGCCCATGAGGGGTAAAATTGTCATTTTAAAAAGATTGAAATGACAAGATTATTAAAAATATGATTCGTCGGCTAAAACGACTCCTAATTTTTTAGGCATTTTTGAATTTTTTCGAAATGATTTACCCACAAAGGGCAAAACCGTTTGAAAAGAATTGAGAAAGCAAAATCATTAAAAATAGGATTGGTTGATTAAAATGACCTATTTCCTAATTTTTGAGATTTTTTGGATTTTTTTGGATTTTTTTCTGAAACGATTTTCCCATAATGGGCAAAACCGTCATTTTGAAATGTCAGAAGGGAAAAATCATCAAAATAGGATTGACCAATTAAAATGGTCAATTTCCTAATTTTTGAGACCTTTGCAAATTTTTTGGAAATTTTTCAATTTTTTAGAATTTTCTAGGAATTTTTCATTTTTTTGAATTTAAAAATCATTTTTTGAATTTTTTATATTTTGATTTTTAAAATATTTTTTTGGACCGAGTTAGATTGAACCAGCCCATATCTCGCGAGCACCCGGCCCAAACTGTACGACTCCCGAGCCAACCTAAAAACAATGTAGATTTTGAAAAAAAAAATTGTATTTTTATTATTGATAAAACAGCCTATCGAGGGGTCTTCTTGCGCTAATTCCTGACCCCTTGGGCACACCTAATGACAAACCCACATATGGATGCAAACTACAACACACCAGGAATGACATGGACCAAAGAAATATGAATGAAACGCATCAAAACATGACCAAAAACTTATGGGAAAAACTGATGTTGATTGCCTCACAAGACTTGGTTTTTATTCTTGCCGAAAGAGCTGCTCGCGAAGGGGTTTTAACACCCTATTTCCAGGCGCCTCAGACACAACCAGTGGTGAAATCATATACTAACGTGAACTACGACATGCAAGAAAAAGTAGAAGATAAAAAAAAAAGTGACAAAATGTGGACAGAAAATGATGAAAAGCTCACGCGAAGGTGTGAACCCGAGCAGCTCGGGGAACTTGGGCTTGAACCCAACCGTATAAACAGGTTATATGCCTGTTTTAAAGCTCGAAAATCTCCCATCTCATGGATTTTTTAGAAAAGAAGGTTCAGTGCTAGATGAACTACGTAACACGAGGTTTCCAAAATACCAAACGTCTCGACAAAAGACCAAATGCGCGCATCACAAACATGCCAAGAAGAAGCCTTCATGCACTGTCCACTGAGGCGTTTTCACGGGCTAGTAGCTCGGCCCTCGTTTATGACGAATGGCAAATAAATACACAAACACAAAAAGCCATATACTAAAAACAAAATGAAACAAAAATGACCCAAAACGTACGCAGGATGAGAGAGAAAACCACCCCAAAACTCGGTGGTTTGAGCTGTTTGAAACTCAGTCAGGGCATAAATCAGGCCAACATGGGGTGCTCCTAACCCCGTGAATTTCTCTATAGACAAAATCACGAGCCGAAACTCATACATTTGCATTATAATATGCACACATAACACAATGGACCCAAGAACAGCAAGAAATACTCAAGGAAAGGTAACGAAAATTGGGTGAAAATTCGGCAAATTGGACTATTTTCCACACTTTGGAAAAATTCCCATGTTCAGGTCAGGCCAACGAGGCGACTTCAAAAGGGCATAACTCGCGCTTCACTCATAACCAAGGAGCAAATAATATATCCACATAAATAGCTACGCCAAGGGAAGAGACTCAACCAAGAATTACCCGAAATACACACGAGATAAGAGAGAAAATCACCCCGAAAATTTGGGGGTTTGAGCTGTTTTAAACTCAATCAGGGCACGAATTAGGCTAAAATGGGGTATTCCCGACCCCATAACCTTCCCCAAAGATTGGACCAAGAGCAACTGAGAATATATACGTGTTTTACTATGTACCATGAACACAATAAATCAAGAATCGCCCAAAAATACTCATAGTCAGATAATGAAAAATGAGCACAAAACAAGTAAGTTGGACTAAGTTCAACACTTGGCAAAATTTTCAGATTTCGATCAGACTAACGAGGCAACTTTGGAAGGGCATATCTCACACCTCAGTCGTAGCCAGGAGCAACACAACATATCAAAATGAAGATCTACATATGTAGAATGCATTTGAGCAAGAAAACAACTAAATATCACATGAAATGGAAAAAAAAAATAGGTTCAAAGTCAGGGGATTTGAACCACTCGAGGTATTTTATCAAACACGTTATGTAGATTGTTAGAAAACGTACATTCAGGATATTACATATGAAACCAAAGCATGCAATACTACAAAGGAGATGTAATAAGCATGTAGACATATATAGGCATAGTTGGTTTGGTCTCGTTTGACCTAAGGATTGAACAAGACCAAACAGGGCAGTCGCGGAGGGGTATTTGCATGTGACTCAGATGACTGATGGACGTCGGTGATGGCTGGGTAGGTAGGTAGTGTATAGATGTATCTTGGTCTGGTGGTGGTCTCTCAAGGAGCCTCTCGGTGTGTTCTGAAATCACTCGCAAAAACCCCATGTTGGCCAGCCCGAAACGGTTCACAAACCAACCATGGCACCTCTCTCTCTCTCTCTCTCTCTCTCTCTCTCTCTCTCTCTCTCTCTCTCTCTCTCTCTCTCTCTCTCTCTCTCTCTCTCTCTTCGTACGAGCTCGACCGGCTCGCATATTCCTCTAAAACGGATATTTTTGTCAACCTCCTCCGTACACAAGCTATCCACGCCTTTTTCGTACCAATCCTACGCGCGCAAGACACAAAATTTGAAGGGGAAAGGTTCTCGAATCATTTGGGGGGAGGACGTGGCGCGTGCTACTCGAAACGGTCGCAGATTTGGTTTGTAAATTCGTCGGGTCTTCGTGGAAATCGTTGCAATAGTGTAAATGAGGCTGGAAATGGAGTCTCTGGTGGTGGCAAGGCGCGAAAGTGGGTTCAATGGGACCGGATGAGAGTGCTCTTCAAAACTCGTGGCCAGTCATTACCGATAATGTCCGATTCGTTGCTCAATTTGGCCAATTTCTGCCAAAGGGTCTACTGTGCGTGAACAGTATCACGCATGGGGAAGACGATGAACAGTACAGGGTCAAATGGGTCAAACCTGCCCGACCTGGTTGACGAAATCACGAAATTGGGCCCCTAAATGACATTTTTTTCAAAAAAATTGACACCGAAATTGAGTTTCCTATCATGTTTTTCATCTAATAGAGATATTTTGGGGATAAAAATGTTTGATTTAGTGCAAAAATCCCAAATTTCAAATTTGACCAGAAATTGAATTTTCAATAAACCAAAGCCTAAATGACTGAATCAAGCCAAACCACCCCCATCAATGGATTTAGAACGCTGAAAAGTATAGGGTGATGGATTTTTATTTTCATGGGTGCCCCTAGAAAAATTTTAATTTCATTTTTTGTTATTTGGGGGCCAAAATAAAAATTTCAAGTGAGCCCTTTTATCAAAATTGAGAAATTTCAGGTACTATTCGGCTGAGATAAAAAAATTTTGGATATTAGAGGGTGATGTCACAACTCCTAAAAAGTGAAAAATTAAAATAAAAGGACTCAAGTTGCATTTTTTAGCCCGATTTGGGATTATGTTTCAATGAGCCAACATGAAAAGGGATTTAAAATAAAAATATTTGATATTTTTCCTTTTTTTAGGCCACGAAATCTAATTTAATGATTTTTTTAGTATTTTCCTAATATATGAAAAATATTAAAAAATGAAAATTTTTAAAAATTATTTTTTGTTCCAAATTGGTTCCATGGTCTTGGCCAAGACTTCCAAAGTTTATTTTTTCAATTTTATACATTTTTATGAATTTTCTATTGATTTTTTTAAATAAAATTCAAGTATCAACAATAGTAACTATATGAAGCTTACTAACTTAACCAAGAATAGTGCTAATGAGGCTAGTTTAGGAAGGGAATGAAGTATGTCTTTTGATGTTCTTCACAGGAGTTCAGGACTTTTGTATTGAAATCGACAATGTAATGAAACGCCTAACTTGGTATATAAAATGTATGTATTATCTCATTGGCCAACTATGTCACGCCCTCAGGATATAAAAGGTAACGTCCAGGCATGTCATTGATCTATTGATTTTATCTTTGTAATTAAGTGCATATTGAATGATAAACTTCCATAGACAACAATAAAATAACATGGGTAGAAAAGCAGGAAATCATATCAACCAACATTAGCAGACTTAGCGAAATATTTCTTTCATTAATAGATATTCATTAACCCTAAGGAAGCTACAGAATCTCCAAGCCCATCTTTAGGACTACTCCCTACGACTGTCAATAATGGTATTGGGTCAGGACAGGGTTAACTTTTTAACTATTCCAAAATAGGGGTCACGACACCCTCGTCATCTACATCAATAGATCTCCAAAGTTACAGACCTGAAAGCATTTAAAAATGAAGAGTGAGATATAAAATATCTCTATAAGTCAACTCCTAAGCACGAGTAGGGTATTAATTCACTTAGGCAACCTAAACAAGCATGATAAAAATGGTAATAGATCAACTATCATTCACATACAAACTTGTCCCACCCTAGTCCACACATTACAATAATATCTCAAAACATTCAAACCACACAGACCTGGACATACAACCAAAACACTCATCACAATTTTTCATGCACAATGCAACATATGGATTCCTATTATTAACAGTCACTCGGCCCCAACTATAACGATCTGAGCCTACCACTCGCAAGATATTGTCCGCTTTGGACACACAGTCCTTACGATTTTGTTTCTTCGAGAGTCACCCATACAACCCCCAGAAAAAGGCCTCTCGCAATTAAAGGCAAGCCCTAAGTCTTATAAGCTAAGCCAGGATCACCTCCCTAAGCGATGTGGGACGAGGGATATCACAACGGGGGTCTGAAAAATTAAGGGTAATCACCAATGAGAACAAATCTCAGCAAGCGAATCTCTAAATCTCTTCTCATAATACCAAACAAACCCAGACCAAACTCTCAGATCCTAACCCAGGCACTCAAAATCACTAGGTTAGATTCGATTACTTCAAAGCAATTCAAATTTAGAAAACTCGCCACAGAGTGGCCAAGCATGTCAATCGTTTATAACAAGTCCAATCCAGGACCACACAAACCCAAATAACCCAAAACTAACACAATCAGTTAATGACTCAATAAAGACAATTAAACTTTTAATTTAAAAATAGGTCTAATCTAGGACAATCAATGCAAATACATTTGCAGTCCAAATATTCAATTCATATATCCGACCAAATGGCCAAGCCAATCAACTCATTTTACCCATGCGAAAATCGTCGCACACACCATCTAGGCAATAAAATCAATCAAATTCATTTGAGCAAAATCGTCGATCAAGTACGTTAGGCCACCTTTCAAAACATGTGCCCAAATATTTCAATCCACATGGCCAACATAATGGTTATGCCAATCAATCTATTTCACGTGCTCAATTTTATTAAAAATGTCTAATTTTTCACATAGGACCCAAAATGACCAAATAATTAATTTCAAACATACGTGGGTAATCCTCAAATATTATTTTGAATACGAACACTGGCCCCAAATATTTGAAATAGTAATATAAAATATTGCTCAGGCCTATATTTTTTGGTATTCGAACCACACGAGACACAAAATTTGTCATGTTCGAACCAAAATCAAATTGGGCAGCATGTGAACAGTGTTCAGAGGTTCTTGAATGGTGATTTTAAAATACTATTTGGCCTATTTTTACTCTAAATATCCCAAAAATTCATTTTTTCAGTACCCGAACCTCACGTGACCCACTCCAATCACCACAAACAGCCATTATTTTAACATGACAACAATATATCTCAAATCCACAACATATAGTAGCCTCCACAGAATTCATTTACTCAATTAACGTCGATTCCGGCGATTTTTCCTAAACCGATTTATCTCGAATCGGGCCCTAAAGCTAGTCCATGGCATGTACAATATTTTAAACGAGAAATAGAGATTTAACTCACCTAATCGAGGCTGACACGAAGTTGAGGAAGCGACAAAAGCGGCGGCGCACGGCGACGACCGACAAAGCACGACGGATTTCGATGGATTCAGTCCAAATCGGGGCTAATCAAGGGCTGAACAGGGTGGTTCACGAGCTAAAAATCAATATTTTCACATGAAAATGAGTTCTAGGGGTCGCTGGGGTAACATATATCAACATGAGCTATATGTCAAATTCAGGTAACATAAAACTAATTCGTCAATTGAAGCGGCAAAGCAGATTTGAAAGGTCAAACAATCTCGGATCGAAGTGATTCAAAGTTTTGTGAACTCACCTCGGATAGGACTACGACATATCCAAAAATCATAAAAATCCAACAGTCGAATTTTCATCGGTGGCCGGTTAAAGTTGGCAGCAGAATTCTGGAGTCGAGAAAGAGAGATCTGAGAATGGTGGTCAGTTTTGGGGGGTTTAGAGAGAGCAAAATCTGGTCAAAGATAGAGGGGAGAGAGAGAGAGAGAGAGAGAGAGAGAGAGAGAGAGAAAGTATCCTTAGATATTTATAATTTCAAAACATAATTATTATAGTTACTATTCACCGAAAGCGATATAAAGCTGAACGAATTGACTGATTGTCAGACTATCAATGAATTTTTGGACTGAGCCCTCAATAATTTTGGTCAAATGGTCAAATTGGTTAAAAAGATTATCGACGAGATATTTCTCGAAAATCGTGAAATTTCAAGACCGGTAGAGGCTCAATCGGTGCTCATTTGGCTCAACCGCGATCGGGAAATAACTCGAAATATCGCCGAACAAATTTTATAGCCTCACTAAAATTACTAATACCCTCTAGCCATGGATTCTAGCACAACTAAGGGCGAGATGGCAATTTTCAATTTTGTCCTTTTCTCTAAGCATTCTAATGCCAAGTTGTTAATTCACGTCTTTCGAGGCGATGTCCAATATTTATATCCTAATCCCAAAATTCAACTTATTTCAACTTATAAACGTACGAAATTCAGGATGTTACACCAACCACTCCATCAATCCCTACCAACTAGTTATTCCATGAGTAGTGAGAAGCTTGTGCAAGAAGCCATGCATGGATGAAGCCCCTCACTCCCTCTCTTCCTCTCATTTTTCGGCCAAAGGTCCTCCTCATCTCTCTCTCTCTCTCTCTCTCTCTCTCTCTCTCTCTCTCTCTCTCTCTCTCTCTCTCTCTCTCTCTCTCTCTCTCTCTCTCTCTCTCTCTCTCTCTCTCCTTCCCTCCCTCCCTCCTTCTCGATTTCACCGCCAGTCGAGAGCTACCGCCAGCCATCCATCGCCCAAGTCATCACCGTCCAAGCTCTGTTGTCACCCCTTGACTTTGATAAATCCTCGAACCACCTTTCTCAGCCTCGTCTTGCCCTTTTTTCAACCGCTTGAGCCCTGGCCAATCGAACGTCCACTGTGGACCACCATTGGCCGCCGTTGTTGCGACCTCATTCCGACGACTCCACAAGCTTCATTGACTATCCTTTCCTCTATTCTTAGGCTTGTGCACCACCTCGAACCAACCCAAGTCAGTCGTGCCATCGCCGCCGCCTTACGCTGTTACTCTACCCTTTTCCGTGTTGGCCTGAGCTTTGTTCGGTAAGCTTATCCTCTAAACTTAGAGTTAGCTGATGGATGATTCTAGGTTTGGCTCTAGATGAGTCCTAGGGATCATTTTGAAGTGGATTTTGGGTTTTTCAAGTTGAAGTGCTTGCTGGAAAATTCTGATTTGCATACCATGGGTACTGTTCACATCGGGATTATAATGTTCATAGGTATTCTAAGGCTGTCCCTAAGTGTCACGATGCGTGCCTAGAGCTTTTGATATCGCATTGTGGAATTTAGGCGAAAATATGCTGGATTATGCATTGTTCGTTGCATGTGCGCAATGTTCACGACCCCGTGTTTACTGTTCATGTGTATGCATACTATTCACGAGCTGTCCGTGTATGTTCAAGAGTGATTCACATGAGTTTCAGGTCAAAAATGAAAGTTTGGCATTGTTGTGAAGTGCAAGGTTAATCATGAGAAAGTTATACTTGTTGAATCATGCATTGGTACTCCGATATGTCATGAATATGTATTTGGATAGCCGACCATGTAAGTGAATGCATGCCAACATTGCTTGAAACATATGCCTGCTCATTTGTGAACATGAGAATTGAAATCACCTGAGCATACCTATATAGCCATTTATGAGTTGTGCATCGCATGTTGGCATGAGGCAATATAATGTATGTGGCCGATGTCAAGCAATGGAGGGTGAGCCCCAATGAGAGAGAAAAGGCAGGATAAGGTTGGTGCACCTGAACGCTCACGGCGCGGGGTAGCTGAAGCGATAAGGGGTGCTAATCTTGGTCTCGGATTTGACAACATGCGGGTTGAGGCACTGGGATGTTATTTTGTACATGAGCCTTTGCGCGCTGGAAGCGTATATGCAGATACATGGATTATTGGTGATGTGCCAACCTTTATCTTTGCACATGAGGCGTATATGCGGGTTGAGGCCCTAGATGAGATATTGAAAGTAAAATGAACTATGATGCTAAGATAAAACTGAAAACTCGAGCATAACTTGTTATATAAGCATCATTGCTGTTTGTTTATGTTTTGAGCCTTGAGTTTGCCATGCCTGCGAGTGTGTGATTTTTGGGTTGGGTCGCATGTGCGGATATGTTACCCTAGGATTACACGTTTAGGGTCGACTTGGGGTATGCGTCATCTTGGACTAGGTTTAGGGGTGAGCTTGCTGATATTCATCTCACTGTTGTTATTGAACCCTCTTTTCAGATCCCCGACCTAGAAATGACTAGTACCCCGAGTCGCCATGGGATACCTATGGAGATTGAGACAGGTGTGACCGAGTATCCCATAGTGACTGGCGTCGTATACGTTAAGCGAGAGAGCACCATCTAGGTGGACATAGGGGACGAATTTTTGGAGCCCCACCGTTTTGAGGCATGGATGCTTAAGGTAAGGGACACGATTTTTGGATCGCTCCTGGGACATGAGATCTCGAAGTATGGCGTAAACCAGTGGGCCCCGATACTTGGAGCTACTTTTGATGGCAAGGTCAACGATAAATCGATGGAGTGGAATGGAACTATTGGCATGGACTAGATGGAAAGCAATTCCCTGATGCCTGTAGAGACTGACCCTGAGGAGCTCTCGTCTTCCGAGCAGGTCAAGTCTGATGATGCTTAAATCCCCTAGTCGTGTGTTTCTTTTGAGCGTAGGTCGAAGTTGTAGTAGTACCTTTTTGGGTTGTACCTAAACGCTTGATATTCAATCAAATGTTATTTTGGTACGTTGAGTTGCCTCTCCCTTCTTTATCCCTTTGTGTGCTTATATGGGAGTGATTCGTTTTCGCTAGCGTTTTATCTAAAGTTGTCGATCATGCCCGCTACGAATCTTGGGTTATCGCGTCGTTCTTGTTAGCCGATCGATGAGGTGGCGGGATGTTGCATGTCCGTCGGGATGTTGCATGTCCGTCGGGTTCAATGCGTGACAATAGTGGTGGCAACGACGACAAATAGCGGTGACAAATGCGACGAAACAACAAGTACATGGTTAAGGGAAGGTTGAACGAGGCTCGCGGGGCTTCTACTCATGGGTCAACGGCGATTGCGATGACCTTGGGTGGTGCAGCTAAATGGCAGTGGAGCCCAGGCCTACAAGGGTTAGGCGTGGCAGTTGAAGAAGACGGTGGCGGTTCACAAGGGCGGACGATGGCATGGCTAACAAAGGAAGAAGAGGCGCAGTCCAGGGGGGCCGGGTAGAGCTTGGCCAAGAGGGTTAGCGATAGGGCACGACAAGGCAATGACAAGCTCGAGGAGCGACGAGCTGGGTGAACAGCGAGGGGCAGGCGAGGCCAAGGTTAGAGAGGGATAGCGAATAGCGCAACGAGAGAGAGAGCTCGCGGCTAGGGCTACCACGGGTCTCGAGAGTTGCGAGGGTGGCTGAGACGGCCCAAGGTGGTCGGCGACGAGCTCAGCCGGGGTGATGGGTAGAGGAGGCGAATGGTTGGGGTCAAGCAAGTGAGCGGCGAAGGTAGTCGATGGTGATGGCATCGGCAAAGGGGAGGAGAGGTTACGAAGGGGGGTGGCATCGGTTCAGAGGAGAGGGAGAGATAAGAGAGGAAAGAGAGAGGGTAAGATAAAGAAAAAGAAATGTGATAGTGATGGGTGGGTGGGGAATTGACTAGGGGGCCCACGGGTCAAAGTCATAAATTTGATTGTTTTTTGCCTTTTAGTGTATAATATTTGAGAGACAAAAAAAAATAATTTAATAATTTAGGACAGGGTAGTCATTTGGCACTAGTGACAAAGGGCATTTTTGAAAACCTCACATTGAGGGTTCGGTCAGGGTTAGACTTGGGTGCAAAGGGAAATTCTACGGCGCGACTAAACCATCTAACTACTCTAATCAACGCTTTAGATCAAATAATATTCATGTCCAATAATTGTCCCTTAAACCACAAATTCAATATTATTTATTTTACAATTCTCGAAATTTGGGGACATCACAAATTGCTTGTGCTATCTAATGTAAGTTGTAGTGAACCCAAAGAGGTCCTAACCCATAGGCGTACCTGCCATTTTCCTTTTTGGCATGCACTTGTCTTCCTTTTTGGGTTGCTCATGACTTGTTTTTAGTTTGATTAGTTTTTGCATGCGTCCTCTATCATCTATAATTGTTATTATAGCATATAGCGCGATTAGCCTGAGATAGCAGCAGATCTAGGACCCCGTGCGTAACATCTGATGATTGGCTAGAGGAAGAAAGGAAAAAAAAAGAGGTAGAAAGGAAAAAAAATAAATTTGATTAATATTAAAACATTATTTAAAATTATCATGTTAGCATCTGCTGCGCTACTTCAATTATTTCTTACTAAAATTGGCCTAAAGAATTGAATTGACATAAATTCAAAATATTTAGAACTACTTTATCACAATTGTAATAGGTTTAGAAAATTTTTGATAATTTTTTCTAAGGTTGATACATGGGGAACGTTTGATTGCCACATAATCGTTTTTCGTCCTAATCAAGTGTTGCTACTAAATTTCACCGCAATCGAAAGGACGGTATTGCACTTTTAAACAGCAAATCTATTTACTTTGAACCCCCATAATTAAGATACATACCGTTCATGTAGTGCATATAAAAAAGAAAAAGCAAGGTCACGAATATGACAAACTAAAAAAAAAACATGTGGCATTACAAATTTGATTGTGCAATTTCATCTTTTAATTTTTCATCGTGCAATAAATGTAGAAGAATCATTTGATGATCAATTTAACTATTCGGTGATTTGCCTTGCCTTTCATGCAAGCACAATAGCTCCAACACGAAAAAAGAGACCATATTTCGGATAATAAACAACAAGAAAGACAACGTAAAAAAGGAGAGTGACCCTTTGCTAGGGGTACTTAGGGCATGTTTAGCGACCATCATGATTCTCTTATTATGTTATCTGGAACACAAAAAGATGATAAACTTGTTTAGTAATGTAAATAATTTTTATTTTCAAATTCTTTAATTCTATTCCTAAGAACAGATTTGAAACATAAACAAGAATTATAAAAAAAAAATTGACTCTTTATTCTATAATCACTTCTAAGAAACAAGACCTGAAAAGCCTCTCACTTGTTCCCACCATCATCCATCGAAGAAAAAGGAAAATAAAAATAAAATAAAAAATACTTTTAAAAAATAATTAATTATTATGAAAAATAAAAAATAATTAAAAAATGTCACTTATTGCATAAAAGTGTTTAAGCAATATCATTTTTCTTAACAAATTATTAAAAAAATTCCATCATTTGGTTTAATAAAGAAGTGTTTTAAGTAATTCTAGCGGGGTCAAGTCGAGTCAGATATCGGTTGGATCAGGTATGGGTCGTTAGTTTGTATAGCATGAAAATGGGGCAAAATGGGTTAAATGAGTCAATATGAAGATTCAAAATAATTAGGAATATAAAAATCTATTTAAATTTTTCATATCTTGAATTTTATTGAATCCATAAAAAGATATAAGAGTTAGTGAATTGATGTTCCTACTCTTAGCCTTAAGTGAGATCTATTAATAGTTAGTCAGTCTTTCACAACACGGCTTTTCGCTTTTCATGCATGTGTCTCCCCTTGGGCCATATTCAACCTGACTTGATGCTCCCATTTGACACCACAAGTTCCATGTCAATTTGCAGCAAAACTTTAAGTGCAAATTGCCTATTGAGTTTATATTTTTCTTAAGGATCTTGCATATTTCTTCATGCTTCATGAAATAAATAGATTAGTTATGGATTATGCACAATCTACATTAATTTTATTAGTGATGCAATATAGGTTGATTTTATAGTGACAGGACATAATTATTTGACTTGAATGAAAAATATTGGGGATAAAAATTTTGTACAGTTACCAATCGCATATATGTTCCAAGAACATAAATTTTGTGCAGTTACCAAACGCGTTATAATTATCTAAAACTTTTCCAGAAAATAGAATAATGAAAAATCAATTCTGATTAGAATTGGTTTTTTAGACCAGAAGCGTTGCCAAATGCACTCTTATAATTTTAATTCAAAGAGTATCATGGTTTTTTACGATTTGTTCCTTTATATTCCATAATACATGCAATCAGTCCTTTATATTCCCCAATACATGCAATCTAGCCCTCCATCTCTGGCATTAGTTAACATCAATAAACCTAAAAGATATCTTTTCTTTGTGTCCTTTTTGTTAACAACTTTTTGTTTTTTCATTACCACATGGTGTTAGGTTGGAGATACAGCACAAAATATTGCAATGTTAGGAGGAAAAACTACAAAAAGTCATAAACATATTGCGATCATAGCAATTCAATCCTAAACATATTTTTTTGCCATTCAATCCTAAACAAATTTGCAATTACGCTAATTCGATCCATCTGAAAAATTTTGGCCGACTAGCTCTAACGTGGACACTGGCCGACTGACTACATATATTTTAATATTTTTTTGAATTTGTTTCTATTTTTTCCTTCCCCTTCCCTCTTCTTTCTCCAACCAGCCTCATCCTGTAAACCTTGTTGGCCGTCCCTCTAGCTAGTCACTAAGGTTCGGTGACCTACTAGAGGTACAAGAGGGAAGCAAAAAAAAATATATTAAAATATTAAATTTATTAAAATATTAAAATATTATGTCACCGACCATCGAAGTCCACACTAGTGCCAATTACCCAAAATTCATTCCATCGACTGAATTGGCGTAATTGCAAAAGGTTTAGGACTGAATTGATCGAAAAAGTTTAAAATTGAATTGGTACAATTACAATAGGTTTATAACTTTTTTTATTTATTTTCTCGATATTCGACAACTTATGTGGACACTAAATTTTGTCAAGATTAGTCCTAAACAAAAACATTAGAGCCATATATTGAAAAATTAAATATTGACCCCAACCCCTAAACAAAAACATTAGAGCCATATATTGGCATTATGCACTACCCCACATTGCATTAATAATGTCTAGGACTAACACGTGCCGCAGTCACATGGTTTCTTTACAACAATATCACGGACGAGCGTGCGTCGGATCACCTCCACACGTCACCGACCATGATAAGGATTAATACTATATTTTGCGGGTTAGAGTTTCAAATTGGCATGAGGCTGGTCAAACAATTGGAGATTTCAATCAAATTCGGAGCCAAGATTAATCCAAAATTTCAACGAGATGAGGATACCCATCTGGACTAAAGTTTATCTTTTGACTAATTTAGGGCGCACATGACAACACTTCCACTTCAGAAATCATTTCTGAAGCAGAAGTTGATTTCTCTACTTCTGCTTCATAATTAGAAGTTGATTTTTTCACTTCTGCTTCAGAAATGATTTCTGAACTAAAAAAAGGCGTTTGATAACAAAAAAAAATTTCTACTTCTGGCGGTGGCGGCGGCGACCGGCGGCGGCGGCGACCGGCGGCGGCGGCGACCGGCGGCGGCGGGGGGCGACCGGCGGTGGTGGCGGTGCATGATAACGTCAAAAGGAGAAGGCTACAAAAATGACTTCTGGTGGAGAAGCAACTTTTTTTTACTTCTCAAAACTTCTTCAAAAATAACTTCTGGTGGAGAAATTGATTTCAGAAGTAGAAATTTCATGTTACGAACCATACGGATTTCTGCTTCCGAAGAAGTTTTATCAAACGGATTTCTGGTGATTTCTCTTCCAGAAGTTGATTTCTCTACCAAAAGTTACTTCTGGCAGGTTATCATGCGCGCCCATTTAATCTCTTTCATTGATCTCTCGCGCACGGGCTTTTCAATTTGGTGGGCCCAGCAAGTTCGGTCACTATAGATTCGATTCTTATTCCTACGGTCTCGAGGGACGTTCCGGGCGTGTCTAGCGCCTCCCACTGGTGATCCTGCCTCTGTTACCGGCCCTTCTTGAACAGCCACCGATCGACACTATGGCGAGCAGCAAGCAGTGCTGGCCACCAAGCTCCCTTGCCACTTGTCCAGTCCTGATGCCACTGCTTTGTTGTCTATTGCTTCGCCACACTTGGGTTTTGTCTTGCAGGTTTACCTAACGCCGATTCAATGTTGATTGAGTCTAGTTGCTGCTCTTAAGTGACATCAGTACAATTTTGGTACTCCAGCGAGATCGTCCAATGCCAGTCGCACCATCACCGATGCTACAGACCAGCAAGTCCCCAATTCCTTTGTCATTGTCGGTGAACATCTTTGCTGGTCGTTGGGAAACTCTTTTGCCACCGGTCCTTCAAGTCGAATTATTCAAATTAGGTATTCTTCCGGACCAAACTATATTTATTGCCTTAATGTTATTATTTTGGATCTAACTTTGAAATGAATTGTTGTGAGATTTTTAGGTATTTATCTGTTAGGAAATATCCCGTTTTAAATTGAGCATAAGGTTCCCAATTGCTCTTATTTCCTAATTTGGATGTATTGAACACTCGTTTATCTGAGATCATATACTAGGTGTTTCTAATTTAGTAAACTTTATATATAAAAAAATACAGAAAATTGCATTGCATATTAGGATAGATTTATTTCCTAATTTAGAATTGCATATCTAACTTAATAAATTTGCTAATTTAGCGCAGGATTTTATCTAAATTATTTGCATATATTAGATAGTTTCATATTTTAACTTCCAAAGAAAATCACGAAATAACATGCATATTTCCATGTCGCGATCATATTATTGTCGCCACTTGCCATTTTACTGTTGCCATGTCACCATTGTCACGCCATTATTATTATGATGTCATTATATCAATGTCATTTAAAAATTTCAGGGTTAGGCTCATATAAGTTAGATTGCACGTCACATTAAAATAGTCATATTAATTTTAGTTGTCATTATAAATTACGTCGTGCCACACACATCATTAGTTAGTAATTTATGTATGTTAAATTTAGATAGAACATTTCGACCAAAAAAAATTTAGATCGAAATTGCATGTTATCTGGTGCTCATAAATAAGAAAAACCCAAAATGAATTGGTTAGAATTGCATAGATATTTAGAAATCATATTTAGACTATGTCTCATTTCTAATTAAGGCTATACTTTGCTTGGCATTCAGTTTAGCCATATTTCTAGCAATTTGCTTGTTACTTTAGTTTATTGCGCACTAAATTATTGATTGCATACCCGCATGATCACTCCTATATATAAGTAATTTAAGCATAAAATCAACCAAGACTACTTGCAAGATTTTTTTTTTTTGAAAAACAAAGAGAATAGATATGGAGCTTTAGATTGATTTAGTAAAATTAAGTGCCCAAATCTATTGAATCTTAGGTTCATAGTAATAAAGTGTTTTCTCACACTTTACTTGGGTGTCTAATCGACCCTGACTTTTTAGTGGCAACTTGTAAAAGGTAAGAAAAATTGTATGTTAAATCGAGTATCACGTTGCAATTGCTACGGCTTAGGAGAGTCCATTTTGTGAGAGGAACCTCCATTCTTATAGTAAACTAGTTTTTTTTTAAGTAGCCTATACCTGAGAAGGTCACAACAGTCTTATCTAATGATCAATAATGAAGGATGCGATTGTACCAGACTATGATGATTAAGGACTACATCGAAAAGAAGAAGAAGAAGATATAATTGGGAAAACGACACCATGAAAGCCATAATTTCCATACCAATTATTTTTTTTTCAATTACTTAAATGTCGTGACTTTCTAAGATCGTTCATAAGTATCGTAACTTTTATAAAAACATTCATCAATAGTGCAAAAAAAAATTGGGCATGGCGTGGCACTTATTATATGTATAGTATTCGAATGAACGATTTTTAGAAATCGTGACACTCAAGTGATTGAAAAAAAATAAATCTACGGTACTTGTGGTTTGAATGTAATTGGAGGACACCAAATCGCATCAACGGTGATGAAAAAAAGTTGATGGAGGGTCCGACCCGGAACCGGAAAGAGAGATCAGGATTTGATCATAATTATTAAAATAAGATTTTCCCATTCTACTGTTACTTCTTCCCGATCAATGCACTGTCGGAGCTCCGGGCCTCACCCATCTCCCTCCTCCGCCCACTGGTGGGTTCTGATTCCGCGATTCACAAGTCCCGGATTCCCTAGGGTTTCTCCGATCCTTCCTTCCAATCAGGTCTCTCTCTCCGGTTTTCTTAGTTCTGCTGGATTCTTTCCTCCGCAATCTCGTCTCGAGTCTGGCGATCGGTTGTGGCCGAAGTCAATCCGCCATTGGATTCCGTCAGTCAATTTCGAGTGAATCGACCTCGGATCTGTTGCTCTCTTTTTGGGGGTGATTGCACCTTGGTTGCCGGCTCTTCGCTTTCGAGGTGGGACACCGCGAGCTTTTACTCTGTTTGTTTACCTAGAAGTTCGTAGGGGTTTTCTTCTATGGAAGCTCGTTGATACGTTTTTTTTACTCTTTTCGTCGACAGTAGACTGAAGGTAGGGTTGAGTTGTGGAATTAGGATAGAATTATCTGAGGTTAGAATTCCGGGTGCGGTTAGATACAGCGTGTTGGATTAGGAAGCTGATACTGCTCAGGATATTAGCGGTATTGTCAAGTTTTGGGTAAGACGGTCCAAGGCCTAAATCAGTGTCCTAATAGGATACTTGCGATTATTTAAATACTTCTGCAACGGGTTAGTGATTGTCCTGCTGGAAGCAGTCAATAGAATATCTTTTGGCCTCGCGGAAGAGTGGTTTTCCTAGGTTTTATTGCATTGTTGGATTTGATTCAAATTCACAATTTTCTGTTGTCAATGGCTTAATCAGCTTCTACTTGCAGATTTGGTGTTGAGAACCAGATTGTGGAGATATGGCGGTGAACGAGAGGAAAACAATTGATTTAGAACAAGGATGGAACTTCATGCAAAAGGGTATACTGAAGCTCATAAAAATCCTTGAAGAGCTTCCTGAGCCTCAGTTTACCTCGGAAGACTACATAATGAACTACACGTAAGCCTGACTTCTGAATTTGTGACTTCAGGAGTTGTGATACTTGCAATTGTTATCCCACTGTCTCGATTGGTTTGCTAATAGTTGATTTTTTCTTTTCTTCTCAATCCTCCTGGCAGTACTATTTACAATATGTGTACTCAAAAGCCTCCGCATGATTACTCCCAACAACTGTATGACAAGTATAGAGAATGTTTTGAAGAGTATATTATGTCAACGGTGAGGAAGATTTACTGTCCACAACTCCCTTTTCCTGTTATATTGGTTTATTATTTCCCTTGAAGTTTACTTCATTTGCTTTGCATGTCTGGAAAACTCCAAGTTACGGAATTAAAGAAGTTTTGTGGAGAGCTGTTATTGGATTTACGTTCTTGTAGATGCCATTGACTTTCTCAATGGCTGGTGTAATATTTGGGAGCTTTCTTTTTTCTTTTACTTGCATTGCCTAAGTATCAGTCTTGTATAGTATGGATGCATCTTCATTTAAATATTTATGACAGTGTCCTTAAATTCTTTGAAAGTTTTTGGGCTGTTTTTCCTCATTATGACCTATTTCTATCTCTCTATTCATTAGAGATTGTATTTTATGATTTTGTTTTGTGAATTTTATAAAAGAGAATATAAGATAGAAGAACCGTGGCATGTGGTGAAAGCTTGAGTCATTTTTGGAGAATAGATACTATCTACCAACTGAGATTACATAAAGTGGATTAACAAAGAGTTGGCCGTCAGGTGAAGTTCAGTGACAAGTTTTCTGGAAGAATGAATAGATCCAGAAGAATAGCAGAAAGACCAAGAGTGGTTGATACATACAAAAGTTTTCTGCGAGGGAGTCTAGTAAAACTCTCAAGAGTCGATCTTTTTATCAGTGCGAAGAGTCATTTATTGCTGCAACGTAGATGTAATCTGGAGGGAGGTTACTAATCATTCAGCTCTACTTCCAGCTCATGTATTACGCCCAAACTTGTGGCCAGTTAAGCCTGATGGTCAAACAAAAAAGAAAAGAAAAGAAGAGAAAAGAAAAGAAAAATGCTTGATGCTTGCTGTTTTTATTTAGGTTTTCCCGATATCTAGTTGTTAATATACCTTATTTACGAATCTGCATGTTTATTCTTGTTTTCATAGTCAATCAAATCCTCCAGAGTTTTGTTGCTTCCTATTTGTAGCCCATGATTCTAGGGATTGGCCATTGACCATGTCAACTTTGGTATATTAGGAGTACTGAGGAATCGTGCATTCTTTACATGTCCTCCTTGTTCTCGCTTTCTCCTTCTCTTGAACATGAGATCAATTTACATAAATTGCTTACAAAAGAATGTTATTTTCTGGGGGAAGGGAGGGAGTCTTGCCTCCTTTGTGTGGGAGGGATGGTCTGATAACTAATTGTCTATGATTATGCCAATCCAGGGTTGGTTATTACCTGCATTTAGCTTATTGCTTATATCTAGTTCTGTCATTTATGTAGCAGCTATCATTTTATTTTTTATTCTCCTCATCCATTGAAAAATCTGCTTCTGCTTGCAATTTAGGTATTGCCATCATTAAGAGAGAAACATGACGAATTTATGTTGAGAGAGCTTGTCAAAAGGTGGGCGAATCATAAGGTTATGGTCAGATGGCTTTCTCGCTTCTTCATTTATCTAGATCGCTACTTCATTGCAAGGAGATCACTGCCACCCCTTAATGAAGTTGGCCTGACCTGCTTCCGTGAACTGGTATGAAGTCTCGATAATCGTTCTATTTGCTGTTCTCTTTACTCTCTCTCTCTCTCTCTCTCTCTCTCTCTCTGGCTGGGTTTAGCTTAGATTGCATCCTAGGATAGTTGTGGCCTTTAGACAGTTCATAATTGATTTCTCGGTTGACTTTGATACCATCACTTTCAGTTTACTCCACAGATCCTGCACTGAAATTTGACTATTGTACATTGTTTGCTGTTTTAAAGGTATATCAAGAGTTAAAGGTGAAAGTAAGGGATGCCGTGATCTCATTGGTATGTTTGTGTTCATTTAACTGCAGTACCTTTCTCTCATCAATGTTAATGTTGAGTTAACTATCAGAAATTGTTTGCATTAGATTGATCAAGAACGTGAAGGAGAGCAAATTGATCGAGCTTTATTGAAGAATATATTGGATATATTTGTGGAGATTGGCATGGGACAAATGGATTATTACGAAAATGATTTTGAAGCAGCTATGCTGAATGATAGTGCTGCTTATTATTCCCGTAAAGCTTCAAGTTGGATTCTAGAGGACTCTTGTCCTGATTATATGTTGAAGGTAAAGAATTCATTACCTTCTAATCATTTACATCTTGATGATGATATTTCACAAGGTTTGATGTTTGATATTGGGATTCTCAGGCTGAGGAGTGCCTAAAACGAGAGAAAGCTAGGGTTGCTCATTACTTGCATTCTAGCAGTGAGCCCAAGCTACTAGAGGTTTGTCCTTGTTAATTTTGGCTTTTATGGTTAGTCTGGTGGAACAACTTGTGCAGTTTACTGTGTGTTCATATCTTTGGAATTTGACCTATACAATTTTTAGTTTTGATATTTGTATCTGTTTGCACTTTCTTCAGAAAGTTCAACATGAGTTATTGTCTGTGTATGCAAGCCAACTACTTGAAAAGGAACACTCAGGATGTCATCCATTACTCAGAGATGATAAGGTATTCTGGATCCGCTTTTGTCCCTTCATGAGCATCTGGTCTTGGATATTTTTGGTTTGTTCTTACCTATCATGTTTTCTATTCTGTTTAGATTGAAGATTTGTCGAGGATGTTCAGGCTTTTCTCAAAAATACCAAAAGGATTGGATCCTGTGGCTAACATATTTAAGCAGGTCCTTTAACCGTCATCCATATTTCATTCTTATTCAACTGCACTTGCTTTTGTCATCCTTAAACTTTTTTTTCGCACCTCATTTTTCAGCATGTTACTGCGGGGGGAACTGCCTTGGTCAAACAAGCAGAAGATGCAGCTAGCAGCAAGAAGGTTGGTACACTAGTATCTCAATTTATCAGTCCATGGCTTTGCATTTTTCATATGAATTTTGCCGAATTTCTGCTCTAGTTCAGTCAAATGAGCAAAGTCTCCTTCCATTCTTCTGTATTTTCTGCTCTAGTTCAGTCAAATGAGCAAAGTCTCCTTCCATTCTTCTGTATTGTTGGATCGTCATCCGACACTAAGTTTGCATGCTTTACTTGTCAGTTTCTGCTCTCGTCTCAAGATGTTTCTGCATCCATCAGCGGTTGTCTCTATGATATGGAATCAATTGAGCGCACAGAGGGAGAGTTCCAATTATTCATATTGGATTAACATGGAGGAAGATAACAAGCTGAGATGTTGGAATGTCGTGGACTAAAAATCTAATGTGGTTCCTTGATGTAGCCTTGTAGATCAATCAAGCTGTGCACAAAATTATTATAACCATAAGATTATTAACCTTTAGTGAAGATGGAATATTTTGATTGTCCATGGCTATCTGGGATATCCTTTCTTGTCGGACTATTGTTCTCCTTATGGAACAGAAGTCTGCTAGGGTAATAATAAGTTTCCTAAGCGCGATTCCGATATGTTTCCTATTTTTTCACTAAAGTGGGATGATGGGTTTTTTTATAGCTACTTGGAGCAGGATTAGCAGCAGCCAGCGAGTTAATCCCCCTATGCTAATTGCGATATAAGTTGGTGGAATCATATCAGGAATTGATGCTGACTTAGATCTTTTGATAAAAACCCTCTCCTTCATTCAAGGAGATAGAAGTCGATCTTCAAATGAGAAGATTGACTTACAGAAAGAGATGCAGCTTGCCACAAGAGGCTAGTCAAGCAACTCAAAAGGGAATCTATTAAGATCAGCTTTGTCGAGTGGTTGTGTCTGTGTGAGAGGGAGGGAGGGAAGGGAAAAAAGAGGGGGGGGGGAACCAACCCAAAGATTAGGAGCCAATAATACAAGTATCTGCCAGTCCCATTATTAAGAGAGATGGTGTTCGCAAACACATACATCACACTAGTGACCGTTAGATATGCCGTACATAGTCCAAGAGCTGAATATATGTGAACATGATTAACAAATACACATGTTAGCATATATAGCTGAAACATATACATTGTTATGTTATTGTCTTAGCAGTCAGGCCTAAGTGAACAACAAGCTGACGTAGTATGATTACAGTGCTATACTGAGCACCAAGAAAACTGGCTTATTGCATACTCTTGCCTATTCTGTTTTTTTGTATATTAGTGGACCACTGTCCATGAAATATTCGAAAGGATTTTTGAAAATTCTACATTGTAGTCTTCTCTTGAAGAAATATTTAAAATATTTATTGAAGCTCTAGCAATCAATTAGTTTGCATTGTATGGTGCAATTTTTATTATTTAGCATCACGCTAGGGAAATTGTCCTGTGATGCTTCTGAGCTTTAGGTTCCATAAAGGAATTTATGCTTCACTAAGTTACCATTTATGTGTTATTTTAAATTCCAATCTAAACTGGACTCACTGTTTGGGACTCGTCATCCTTGTCACTCTGTATTATTTTGTGTGGTTGCGCATCTATGATATTTATGCATACCTTTGTTTTGACTTGGAACATTTTATGAAGCAAGTAACCTAATCCCTTCATTCCTTCGGACAGGGTGATAAGAAGGATGTAGTTGGCCTGCAGGAACAGGTAATACATTCAATTTTCTAGTTCTCCTCTTTATGTTAATAAAAAAAAAAAAAATCGGTCTGTTGAGGAGCATTGATTCATCTCATTGTTGGCAGGTTTTTGTGAGGAAAGTGATTGAGCTACATGATAAGTATGTGGCATATGCGAATGACTGTTTCCAGAACCACACTCTTTTCCATAAGGTTCATATATTGTGGTTGAAGTGATTTCAAGAAGCTACATCAAATACATTCTCATTTGGATGTTCCTTTTGACAGGCACTTAAGGAGGCTTTTGAGGTCTTTTGCAACAAGGGTGTTGGTGTAAGCTCAAGTGCAGAGCTATTGGCTACTTTTTGCGATAATATACTTAAGAAAGGAGGTAGTGAAAAATTGAGTGATGAAGCCATTGAAGAAACGCTTGAGAAGGTCTGTTGTGTGGACGCTAATTTTTGTAATGTAGTCTAGCATCATTTTTTAGGTATAATAGGTTGTTATTGTACCTTTCGCAGGTGGTAAAGCTGCTCGCATATATCAGCGACAAGGATCTTTTTGCTGAGTTCTATAGGTAATGTTTTTAGGACTGGAGATGTATTCACGGGTGCATAGCCTACTGACCATACTGTCGATTATGAAATTAACTTCATCTTCTGTGCCTCAGTATCCATAGAAGTGCTGTATAAAAAGTTCATAATTTATTGAAATTAGGCTTACTAGTTTTCTACCTATAATTTTAGTTACATCAAAACTAGTTCTCAGTTTCTTGAGTAGTTTAATATCAGAGGAGACCAGACCCTTGAGTAATGGATGCAAGTTTATTGAGAGTACGGTGCAAGTATTTATGCCCAATGATCTTCAAGATGAAGAACCTATGTTAGCGACATTTCTGTTATATATTATAATTATATTTCTTTTCTGTATCTCTATGGTAAAATTAAGACCATTTCCATACTCAATTTACAGTGACCTTCAAGAATATATATCAAGCATGTTATTCATGCCTGCAAATAAAATCTACATGCATTAGAATATGACACTTAGCGATATTGATAATAGGAAACAAATGCCTCACCCCACTAAGTTGGGTCAGTTGTGTGGAGCCACATAATAGTCCATTGCGGTCATCATCCAGTATAATTGAAGCTTAGTGATGGCATCAATCTGCTTACTAATAATCATCAAAACTGGCAGGAAGAAGCTTGCTAGACGACTTCTTTTTGATAAGAGTGCCAATGATGACCATGAGAGAAGTATCCTCACGAAATTAAAGCAGCAATGCGGTGGTCAATTCACATCGAAGATGGAAGGGATGGTTGGTGTTCCTGGACTTTTTTTCTTAAAACTAGTTTCACCAGCAGCAATATGTTCTTAATTCACTTCTCTGTTTTCCAGGTTACGGATTTGACATTAGCAAAGGAAAACCAAACTAGTTTTGAAGAGTATCTCAGTAATAATTCAAATGCAAATCCTGGCATTGACTTGACAGTCACGGTCCTAACTACCGGCTTTTGGCCGAGTTACAAGTCCTTCGATTTGAACCTTCCAGCAGAAATGGTACTTGCACAATTTTGCCGTGATATAAAATTTGATGTTCATAGGCAATTTCTGATAGTTGAAATAGATTAGTTCACTCTGATTTAAAAGTTATTCTTAATTTTTTGGTTGTTTCAGGTAAAATGTGTTGAAGTTTTTAGGGAATTCTACCAGACCAAAACAAAGCATCGAAAGCTAACATGGATTTATTCGTTAGGGACTTGTAACATTATTGGTAAATTTGAGCCAAAAATCATGGAGTTGATAGTGACAACATACCAGGTAATTTGTTTTTCAAACTTTTTGTTTATATCAATTTTGAGATTTGGTATACTTTGGAATTTTTTATTTTGTGTTATGTATTTTCTTGCTTGAAAACTTTTTATCCCCTCTCTATTTTTTTGTAGGCCTCAGCTCTATTGTTATTCAACTCTTCTGATAGACTGAGTTACTCAGAGATAATGGCCCAGTTGAATTTGACTGATGATGATGTTGTGAGGCTTCTCCACTCCTTATCGTGTGCCAAGTACAAGATCCTTAACAAAGAACCAAACACAAAAAGCGTTGCTCCTACTGATCACTTTGAGTTCAACTCCAAGTTCACTGACAAAATGCGGAGGATCAAGGTATAACCGACTGCTTTTTTTTATTGTCCTCAATTTTCTGACCTTGTCTTTCTACATCAAATTTTAATGGCAATCCTGATCTAGTTTTCTACCCTAATTTTTCTGTGCAATCTCCGTTTATATTTCTAACATGCAGATTCCCCTTCCTCCTGTGGATGAGAAGAAGAAAGTGATAGAAGACGTTGATAAGGATCGGAGGTACGCAATTGATGCCTCAATTGTGCGTATCATGAAGAGTCGAAAAGTTTTGGGTCATCAGCAGTTGGTCATGGAGTGTGTTGAGCAGTTGGGTCGCATGTTTAAGGTCTGTTCTAGACACTGTGTTGACCCATTACCTTTATTCTGGTTCTTTCAGCTTTTATCGACTAATCTTGTTTTGTTGCAGCCTGATTTCAAGGCAATCAAGAAAAGGATTGAGGACTTGATCACTCGAGACTATTTGGAGAGAGACAAAGACAACCCCAATTTGTTCAAGTATCTGGCATGACATATCCTGGATGATTTTCCAGATCAAGTGACTTCTACTCCTGCAATGGCCACGGGAACAAGTTCGAGATCCCTTTGGTGCTGGCACCGAAAACAATGTAAATGCATCTCTCATCAATGGGAAGGCAGGACCTCCGTATGCTTGTACATTTTGTCTGCACGACCGAGCGTGAACAAGTAGAGTTTTGTGTTTTTGCCTTCTTGGTAAGGAAAACAAATCAATCCATTGGGTAAGTTGCACCAATTGGACCATCTTAGCATCTTTAGTTTTTAATGCAAGCTCTTTTTAATGCTTGTTCAAATCCTCTTCATCCTTCAGCTAGTGACAAGATGATTTCTTCGCATCTTTAATGCTCAACCTGAGTCCTCGTCCATTCGATGCACTCTTGCTATGTTTGGTAGGAGCACGATAGAAGAATATTGGGATGCAAAAAATGCTTCAAAACTTAGAATATCTCCCTTTTCATCAGAAAAGAAACAATGAATTTTGCGCTTTTTTTGTCTATACTTACGCTTCCTGCATTTGTTGTCAAGTAGACACTAAACAAGATATGATTTTAACGCAACATGAGAACAGACTCAGCAGAGGAATTTCATTGAGAGCGATTCGAACTTTACCTTAACGACACTACTGACACAAAATGACATTTTTTCTTCTATTAAAAAGAGAGAATTGAGTAACCATATTGATATATTTTTCCAATGATCAGAAGTGCCGTGAATAATCGACGAGAGCACAACACAAATCACAAATTTCAATTTATTTTATTTTTTATGGAAGGAAAGATGTCATTCATATAATAGGATTTTTGAAAAGTGCATAGATGTCTTTCGAGTTTAGCAAATCTCAAATAATTACGAGAAAGCAAAAACTTAAAAGCAGGGTCTATAATTAGAAGTACTCTTTTATTTATCTCGCAAGAATAGATCCGTCACAAATCACAATTTGTGTTAGCCGTACTTTTGGAAAGAAATCTAATCTTTCACTAGAGCCAATATGTACTCTAGGTGAACGTGCTTGATGGATTTAATTCCATCCTTGCCACGCTTCTTAGGGGTGTGTTCGATTTCTTCCTGTGCAATGCACTCTTTGCGGCATAATTGAACAACTCATAGAAGTATTACTCAAGATGAATAGTTGCAACTCAAATGGATGGTGACATCATAAGTAGCACCGACACAGACACTCGACACGACACGACACGTCGTTTTTAAAAAATAAAAAATTTCGACACATTAGGACACGTTATATATTTAATTTAAATTTATATATATGATAACTTATTGTTTTCATAATTATTTCAATCAAATTAATTTAATTCAAATTCACAAAAAATAAGTTAAAAAAGCTTAAAATAAATTTACTCCAAAATTATTAATTTATAGTTTGTTAATATCATTCATTATTTTGAATTAAGGAATTCAATTACAATTTCATTTTAGGAATACATGGAACTGGAGAGAATTTGGAACAGAAAAAGTAAATTTTTTTTCGTCGAAAATTTGGTGATGACTCTAGTGGTGGTCTCTCAAATGTCAGATTACCCTCCCTTTCTCTCATTTCTGGGCGCCACCACCACTTAACTCACTCCACTTTTTTTTAGGGTAAAAAATTCACCCCGTTATCCTCCCTACACTATCTCACGCCTATTATTGCCTCTGCACCCTCATTGATTAGTTACTTCTCTCTTGTCATTTACTTTTCTCTCTCCCTTTTCTGCTTTCTTCTCTTATCCTCTTCACTTGCACTCCCTACTTTCGTCAGAGGCCATTGAGCAAGAAGGGGTCCTCCCATGATGGTTCTTAGGGCATGGCAAAGAGAGGCCGTTGAGCACGAGTCATCTCCTCAGAGCTTTCCGCCTTCACCGACGTCCTCTCAGTCTGGCCCAATGCTTCGCCGTCATTGTTCTCGCCGTCCCACCGCCTACCTCGCCTCCTTCGACCTCACTTGCTCCTCTCCCCCACTTGCTCGCCGACCGGCTCCGCTACCAAGTGCTCATCCAGTTTCTCTTCTTCTCCCACCTTCCCTAGATCCTTCTTCGGACTCGCGCGTCGTCTACGTGTCCGGCTCGTTGACTTTGCGGCAGAAGTTCGACACGCGTTGACCGTGTGTCCAGACGTGTCCGAGGGTGTCGGACGCGTGTCAGACACGTGACACGTGTCCGACACCGACTCAGTGGCTCCGGCAACGTGTAGGTGCTTCGTAGTGACATTCTCCTATTTGAGTTGGTCAAATTGCCAATGTTTCCAAGTGTCATCACTTCACAAATTCAAAAGGTTTTATGACCTAGTTAACATCAGGATCTATCGTCATCTACCGCGATTATTTAAAAGAATGTGCTACACGGTGTTCGAGTTTTTTAGTTTTTTAATTGACAAGTAATCAAGTTTTACACTATGGACGAGAAAAAAACTCACTTTTTAAATCCATACTAAAAGGGGCAACTTAAGTTTGATACGTGCGCAAAAGTTTGATTGGTGTTGGACTGTTGAAGCGACGCGCCCAAACATTGATATTGTCAAGCAAAACATAAAGTATAAAGCAACTCCAAAGATAAAACGTAAAGCTTTAGTGAATGTGGAAAAAAAAAAAGGTTACAAAGATATATACCGTTTATGTAGTTGTGCATATAAGTACAAATAAACAAAAAAGTTCCACCAATACGACGACCGAATAAGATACAAACAACTCCAAAATTTTTATCATGCAATCAAGTTCTCTATTCAATTTATGCAACCAAGATCTTTCATGAATTATCATAATTAATATTATTAAGTTGATGACATGACATATTTAATGTAATAAAAAATACTCAATTGTCAGGAAATTCAAAAAAATAAAAAAGAAATTTAGAGAGCAAGGTTGCCTTGCCTTAAGGCCCATTTGTGAGGATGGCAAGATCCCTGTTGGTGAGCGAGGGCTTCATGACCAGCTATCTATCTATCTAGGGTCCAATAACTTCAAGAACGTTTACTTAGTTCAACCTCGTTGCTAGCTTAGGCATGGTTGACGGCCGTGCCCAGCCCTTCTCGCATCTTCCCTATCCTTCATGATTTTTTCTTCTCCATTCTTACATTTCAATAATCTGCTGACGCCGCGTTGATACGACGTGGAGTAATTTGATTACACTAGATAAAACAAAAATAAAAAAAAAGGAACAAGAACCTGAGAGCTTCTAAAACAGCAAAAGATATTCAAATCCTCTGGGCATATATCGATTTATGAACCACGTGGACGTGTCGCGTGCTAGTAGTAAGTGCTCATATGGATCGGGTCGAACAGACCCGGATCTCCCGGGAGCAGCAATATCCAGCTTTTGACTTTCGAGCAGTCGAGGGCGAAATGGATCAAGAGCAGAGGAATGTCCGAACGCTGCTTGGAAACATGGTGGAATGACGCTTCTCGGTGATTCACGAGCTCTTGATTCGATTCAAGCGACGGTTTCTTTCGAATCGGACGGATGTCTTTTGACTGCTGACCTCCGGATTGAGGCGAGGACGGGTTTCTGGGGTCGAGGAAGATTTGGTTTCTGGTTCGTCCCCTTACGTTTTATGAAGAAAAAATGGAACAAGAATCTAGTCTTATGTTCTGAATGTTCTTCTTCTTGCTCTTCTGGTGTGCAGAAGCTATGTATATCTGAATTTATTTCTACGTAGAGGACTGCGCATCTACGTTCTGTGCACGTCGTGCATACTGTCTAGCACTTAAACGCTAAAGAGGTCAGGATTTGCCCGTCCCCCTCTCGGTAGTTTGTGCCTAATCCGACGATAAGCAATAGCAATCGCGATCAGTCATGTAAAGACCTAAAAGCCCGATCAAGGCAAAAAGGCCAGTCTGAATTGACAGATACGAAGGTAATTACAGTTTTATGCCCACACAAGTTTTCAAACTAGATGAATTGATAGATACGAACGTAAATCGGACGTGCGTTGTTGGAAATTTTAGGTAGCTAAAAAATGTCTTATTTTTTTTTTTGTCAAACAAGCATGCCCGCTGTAGGGAAAACGAGTTACTCTTTTGAAATCTTCGCCCACTATAGTTTTCATGTATTGTTATGCAAAATGATCCCTAAATTTAGGCTCAATATAAAATGTCGTTCTCAAATTTTTAATTTGCTCAACGTGATTGATTAAACTATTTATATATTCAATTTAGTCCTTGAAATATATTAAGATGTTCATATTATTTTTCCATCAATTCAACTTAACGAAATTTACTGGTTTCATTATTAATTCAGTAGATTTTTTTTTTGGTTGAAAATTAATTCGGTAGTTTAAACGGCAAAAAAAAAAAACGTTACATATTTAATTAACCACGCAAATAGTGATTAGCTTCCTCGAAAGCATTGTTCGGTAATCGCCTGACGTCACGCGAAATAAATTATTATCTCTGAACTACTCCAAATTTAAGGATGGCCTACCTTCCATTTCATGGGATGCTTCCGAGAAATCTTGTGGCTAACGTCGACCATCTTAAAATAAAATATAAAAACTCATTTTAGTTTGCGGATTTTTTTTCAATTTAGGTTTTTTTAAAAAAAATTTACCGATTTAGGTTTTTTAAAAACATATTTACCGATTTGGGTCCCGCGCGGTACTATGGGTACCGCACAAGACCCGTGGTTTGTCAGGGGGAGAGCCGTGCGGTAGTATAACTACTGCACGGTCAGGGGCGGCCCCCCCACCCCTGCGCGCCTTTAATCCCTGTAACCCCCCCTCCCCCCGCGCCCGGGGCGCGCTCCCTTTAATTCCCTCCCCTCCTCACCCCTCTCCTTGCGGACGCCTCCCTTCCTCTCCCTTTTCATTACCGACGGTTCTCTCATCCTCTCCCTCTGTTATTCTTCACCTTCGTTTCTTCACGTTTTCATCCGCGAGTGCTGATTTCCATTAAAGACTCTATACTACGGATAGGTGATTTACCGATACTTTTTACTTAAATTGACCTTATTTAGTCTTTTTAATTCATTTCTTCTTTTTTTGCAGATCTCCGTCGTAGATTCATCAACAGTCGTCGTCATCTATAAATTTCCGAACAGGTATGGACAGAATATCTCATGCTTTATTAATTTTGTTGCTCGATTTAGGCTCTATTCAATATTATATATATACACTGTGATTTATATGTAATAATATATGTACGTGAGATGAAAATTATGATAAAAATTTTAAAAAAAATAACTAGAAATGTGTCAACTTTAGACCAATCCAGACCCTTATGGTTTGGATTGGGCATCTGTGATGCGGGCCATTTTACTCGATCGGGCATGGTATATATTTTATTTATTGTTTATGTTTTAAAAAAAAATATTAAGACCAATCGGGCCGGTTCATCCGTGGGGATGGGCCATAACAATTGTTCGAGAGGCCCGTTACACGAATGGGCCCTTTTTTTTAAAAAAAGAAAAGGGCCGGGCCCGTGCGGCAGATATGTGGTCCGTGCGGTAGTTATACTACCGCACAGGTATAACTACCGCACGGGCCCATGGCCCCCATAACTATGGGTTTTTTTTTTCCAAAATGGGTTTTTAAAAAAACAAATTTACCAAATTGCCGCACGGGTCGAATCTAGGCCCACAACCCACCCGTGCGGCAGCATATCTATAATTTTAATTTTAATTTATTTATAAAATTTATGTTTATATGTATTTTAGATTTATAAATTTTGTTCTTGTAATTATGATGAGATTTATAATTATGATAAAAATACGAAAATAAATGTTATCATATATATTTAATATTTATAATATTTATATTTATATGAAATATAAAAATGTTAATAATTTAGCGTAATTATCATGTTAGTGAACATAATTATATTATTTAATGTTAGAAATATTAAAAATTTAAAAGACACAAATGTTAGTAATTTAGCGTAATTATCATTTTATTACACATAGTAATAATAATTTAATGAATTTCCTATTATTTTCATAAATAAATTATCATTATTATCTTGTTAGTAGATATATTAATAATAATTAAATTAATTTCATATTTTTTTCATAGTTAATTTAGGTATAATAAATTATGCTTTTATTAAATTATGCTTTTATTACACATAGGTATAATAAATTAATTAATTTCCTATTTTTTTACAAATAAATAATCGTAATTATCTTGTTATTACACATATTAATAATAATTTACTCAATTTATTATTATTATTATTATCATAATTTAATTATCATAAATTATTTTTTTATTACACATATTAATAGTAATTTAAGTAATTTTCTATTTTTGTCAGAAATAAATTATCATTATTATCTTGTTAGTGAACATATTAATAATATTTTATTAAAATGTAGATGTTAAATAATTTGTAATTTATTCATTTAGCAGAATGTCGTCTACAAATTTTGCGACTATGCAATGGGGGTAGAGTAATAGAAAATGAACATGGACATGATTATGAAGGTAGACAATGCACTATGTTTTATTTTGGAAATATATCCACATTTGATGAGTTGCGTGCTACGATCGCACGCGAGTTGAATGTAGCAGAATACCGGTGTATTCAGAGACTGATGTATAGACTACCGGTTGCAATACCTGGCCATATCACGTATCGCATTATGGATGTGTGTAATGATACTGCAGTTGACAAAATCTGTCAGTTTGCAGATCAGTGTCATTCTGGAGGGTTTTTACAGTTTTTTGCAATTATAAATGAACACCAACCCATACATTACTCAACTGGGGAAGATGAAGTTAATGTGGTTAATCGGTACGTGGAGTACCATGATAATGATGATAACGATAGTGATGATGATAGTGACGAAGATGATGACTTTTGGATGGATACTGATGATAGTGATGAAGAAGATGATGAAAGTGAGAATACAGTGGATGATTACAAGACTCATTGGAGTAATCCCATTTTGCCATTGGTACATCCACCGCCATATTCGGATATTGACTTTGAGTTGATGAGAGACGATACAAGAGACAAGCCCAGTCGTATGTTGTTTGATGCATCAAAAGAATTTGCTGTTGGGATGCTATTTCCATCACGAGATGCAGTACAGTTAGCTGCGAAAGAGTATTCTTTGAGAAGAAATCACCACTTTTGCAGTGATGAGACAAAGATGGCCAAATATATGATAAAATGTGGTAATCCAAATGGTCCGTGTGGTTGGAGACTCCGTGCAATTAGACAATCTACTATGTTATGGAAAATAACTAAGTACACCGGGCCACATACATGTAACAATCCTCAAATGTCAAGGGATCATCGTCAACTTGATCAGAAGTACCTATGCACCCAGATAGAAGCAATGGTTACTGCCCAACCAGATATCAAAATCAAGCCACTGATGGCAGAGATTAGAGACAAGCTGGGTTTCGAACCTACTTATCGTAAAACCTGGGCAGCTAAACAAATGGCGATTGCCAATGCTTTTGGAGGATGGGATGCGTCGTATGGTCAGCTGAGAAAGTATATGAATGAAATGCAATTGAAGAATCCAGGTTCTCATGTTGTAATCAATGATTACATGAACGTAGATGGGAGTTGCAAAACTTTTCATCGCATGTTCTGGACTTTGAAGCAGACGATTAAAGGCTTCAAAAGTTGTCGTCCCGTTATATTTGTCGATGGGACTTTTTTGTACGGAAAATACAGAGGAATGCTCCTTTGTGCGTGCTCACTTGATGGCAACAATTACATATTTCCATTGGCATTTGCTGTGGTCGATGCCGAAAATGTGGACAACTGGATATGGTTTATGACTTCGTTGCGCAGATATGTGACTAGTAGAGATAATATTTGTGTAATATCAGATAGACATATCGGGATTAAGAGAGCAATGGAGACAGAAGGGTGGCGTCCTCCACATGGCCACCATTGGTATTGCATTCGGCATATAGTCAGCAACTACAATAAACGCTTCAAAAATGCCGAAGGCAAACAACTTATTCAAATGGCAGGTAAATTATTGTATTGAATTTTAGTAATTTCACAAAATGGAATTATTTTTTAATAATTTCAAAGCTGAATGCGAACAACTTATTATTTTTTTAATGTACAGCTTACGAGAATCAAAAGTGGAAGTTTGCACGCATCATGAATCAAATTAGGGCTTTAGATCCACAAACAGCTGAATGGTGTGACTAGATTCCACTGAAGAAATGGACGAAAGCTTATGATGAAGAAGGGAAGAGATACGGATCGATGACAACCAATTTAGTTGAATCGGTTAATGGGATGCTCAAGGGCTTTCGTGGTCTGCCAATAACAGCTATGGTGAATAAAATATTCCATCAACTGGTCCACTATTTCGACACCAAAAGAACTACATACAGTAGCCAGAAGCTGAGTGGATAGGTATATACTCAATTCGCAGGCGAAACGCTGCTGCAAAACAGTCAAAGAGCACAAAAGCATAATGCGACACGGTTCGACTCTGATCGAGGGATTTTTGAAGTTCTAACTGGATCCAGAGGAACAGGAGGGCGCACACACCTTGTAGACCCAAACATTCGAACGTGCACATGTGAAAAATTTCAAGAAATTAAAATCCCATGTTCGCACGTAATAGCAGCATGTCAAAAATATGCAATTGATTACCAAGCATACGTGGAAGAATTCTATACATTGGATAGAACACTTCGGTGTTATAGGTACATGT
Source organism: Psidium guajava (assembly GCA_016432845.1). Classification (NCBI taxonomy): domain Eukaryota; kingdom Viridiplantae; phylum Streptophyta; class Magnoliopsida; order Myrtales; family Myrtaceae; genus Psidium; species Psidium guajava. The sequence continues at coordinate 31,316,312 of CM028228.1, forward strand.
TTCATCCATTGGGGGATCCTAATTACTGGCATGAGCTTCATGAGCTTCCATTAATACCAGACCTGAACCGTATTAGGAAGAAAGGAAGGCCCCGTGCATCACGGATACGTAATGAGATGGACTAGAGGACGCCGAGCAGTAGCACTTTGCGCAACTATTACACCAACTGTGGAAAATCCGGCCACAATAGGCAAACTTGTGCATACAGATCGACCCAAAAATAAAATTTATATAGTGTGTGAATACTGAAATATAATAAATCGATTTCCATACTCAAAGTTAATTGCATGAATTACGTAAATTACGATTTGTTCAGTGTGACATTCATCAAGTTCTTTTGTTCCATTTGCAGGCATGGCAGCAAGAGATTACATTCTACCGGGACCTGAGATTGATTCACTACTTACGCAGCAGTTCTCCCATAGATCACAAGCCATATGGGACTCTGAGGTATTTAATAAATTTAGCAGTTAATATATCATTTGCACTAACTAGATAATATTTGTAATTTCACTAACAGTTAATGTAACATTTACCAGCTAGACAAGAATGTAGTTCTTAAATGTCAACGAAGTGCGCGTATAGGTGGATTGGATGATCGCATTGTACAATATGTTCGGAATTCAGGATTTTACGGAGTTTATGCAATGGGATTTTGGCAAATGGATTGGCATTTGATTACGGCGTTGGTGGAGCGGTGGAGACCTGAGACTCACACCTTCCATATGCCGGAAGGTGAGTGCACGATCACACTGCACAATATGGGGGTTCTGACAAGGCTTCCTATTGATGGAGATGCAGTTACTAGCCCCACTAACATGAATTGGCGTCATATTTGTGACGAGCTACTTGGCCGGGTCCCAGTCGATTTGCGTGGATCGATGGTAAAATTAAGCTGGCTAAGATAGCAGTTTGATGAGATTCCAGAATAGGCCGATGAGCTTACCCTACTTCAGTATGCTAGGGCATTCATTCTGCGGTTGATTGGAGGATCTATTTTTTCAGACAAATCTGGTTCTAGGGTTAGTTTGACTTTTCTTCCCCTATTAGAGCGCATTAACCAGCCTACGCAGTATAGTTGGGGCTCGGCAGCACTTGCATGGTTATACCGGGAGTTATGCCATGCGACGGCTTCAGATAATAGGCAAATCAGTGGTGCCGTACATATATTGCAGATTTGGGCATGGGATCGTTTTAGTTGTGTCTCCCCATCCATCAAACGTCGTTATCCTTTACCAGATACACCTCTTGGTAGTCGGTACGTGATCTATTGCTCTCTTCATAAGTTTTTTCAATATGTATTTCATATCTAATTATTATTATTTTTCATTTATGCAGCTGGAGCCAACCCAGACAGATAACAACGGTCCCCACACATACTGTGACACACCTACGCTTTCAATATGTTTTAATACTATGACAGATTACTTGGGAGCCATACACTTATGAGATTCTCCAGAATCTACCGAATTACTGCCTGCAAGGAGAACACCTTTCGAGGGCTCGTGTCCCTCTCATCTGTTTCCACATCGTTGAGTGGCATTATCTAGACCGAGTACTTCATTAGTTTGGTATGGTGCAATCGATTCCTGCTCCTCCCTTTGATCATACGGCCTTTCACGATATTGAGATGAGGCTAGTTTCAAACGACTGGGTAGCTTACCACAGAGACAGCATCAATATATGGGATGATCGTTTTACTCATATAGTCTCTGGCGAGTTTGCAATAGAGCCATTACACTATCATTCAGGATATATGAAGTGGTACTATAGACATACACGAAGGTGGATCTCCTACAAGGGAGCTGCAACTGGTGCATTGGTTAGTACAAACACTTATAATTTACTTCATTAATTTTTTTAGTAACATAAGTTATTGGATTTTAATAACTTCTACTTACTTTTATTTCATTAATAGGCTGATGGTTCGGAGTAAATGGTACACTTAAGCTCCATTGCATTAACTTCAACCGCTACTCGGGAACACATGAGGGATGCCTTGCGGGCTTTGGCGAGGATATCTAAGGCAACCTTATACGCTTACAATGAGGAGAGGCGGCTCCGAGAGATTCCACCACCCCAACCAGCATCTACAGCAGCTCCCACTAGCCTGCACGAGGATGACATGCCTCAGACTGTTCAGTCGACCCGGAGGACGAGACCAGCTCATCCAGTTAATGCTGATACCGTCCCTTACCCAATGTCCTATGATACGACAGATTTCACTCAGGGATTCACTTCAGAGTTCGATCAGACAAATTTTAATGCAGGGTTCCGTTAGTTTCCCGGCCCAGATCATCCAGCTTATCCTTCTAATTCTTATGAATCTGACTTCTCTCCGCTTTTCTCATACCCTTCTACCGTAGGATATGTACCCTCGGAACATGGATTATCTTCTCAGGATATGCCATCATCGTCTACACATCCACCTCAGTCCAAACCTCTGTTGGGATTTTATCGGCCCCGGGCGCACGTCAATCATATAAGAACATGTCATACACGCAGCGGAAGAAATAAATTCAAACGGCGCCCTAAATCGTCTTAGAGATCCACGTATACTTTTATCGAAAAATAAGCTTGAGATGAATTTTAACAGAACGTACCTGGATTGCAAAGCTTGAATCCGGTCTTGCTCCTTTGTCCTCGAGCCCAAGAGGTATCGGGCCTCTAGTTCAGACACGCCCCGACACCTGTGCGACTTGGAAGACGGAGATTCGAAGAGACGGTTCTTTGTTTATGCTAGTAAACTTCAGGACCTCTCACTCGAACCCTTCTGATTCAATCAACGGAAACACAACCTTTGTGTATCCGAATTGACTGATTTCTGAACTCACTTTTGTGCGAAGATTAAGTATATACACGTTTCTCTCTCTCAGGTTTCTGATGGGGTTTCTAATGCCCTTAGCCCTCTATTTATAGAGGGAGGAGAGAGAGGATAAATTATTATTTTAATCAAATTGTTGTGCAGGCGATGATGTCATCAACTCTTGATGACATCACGCTTATGCAGATGCTGCATCATACATGACATCATTATTATATCATGCCTGCATCATCAACTCTTGATGACATCATGCTTATGCAGATGCTGCATCATGTACTGCATCATCATTATGTCATGCCTGCATCATCAACTCTTGATTACATCATGCTTATACAGATGCTGTATCATGCATGACATCATCATTATGTCATGCTTGCATCATCAATTTCGTCTTTTAGTGAGTTTAGAAAAGGAAATAAATCTTATTCTTTTCAATTCCTTTTGACTATCCAAATAGTTCTATCGCAATCTTGCAATCCCGTCTTCGTCATGGACGTCGCCAAGTGTCGGTTAAGGCGTGTGACATTCCTAGGTTCACCTCTGAACTGGCAATGAGATTCCTCAAGGAATCGATCGTCCCAATCAATCCTTAGATCCCACAAACCGTAAGTGACATCTAGCAACATGTCACGGTTACCCAGTCAAAATGAAGTGAGAGGACAAAGTGAACCTGTTGGCTTTGGTTCGGTGTTATTCAGTCATTCTGTCTTACCATGTCCCGATCGAATGAGGGCCATGGATATTCGTGTCAAACCCACTAATTTGATCATATGCACAAATCTATCTGACGTGCATTTAGCGAGACTTCTCTCGACTTCTGCCTTGGCTAAGGACTTTCTAATGCACCGTCACGCATAGATCGCATAGGACATCAACCTCATCTAATGAGGAGACAGATTCCATCTTTTGCCCACGCTTGTGACTTCGTATGTGAAGGACTGTGACCATTATGAACAGAGGCAGATCAAAGATCGGTCAATATCGTACTTGTGAACCATAGCCATCCAACATACAAGCCAACATCGCGGCTCAGGTCTAAGGACCATTAACACACCAGAGTCTAGAGCGATTGAAACATTGACTAAGCACGGAGCCTCCATGTTAGTCAATCACTCTTTCTCGTCACGTTCAGTGGATTCGATCGAACTCGTTTCGATGCGAACACCTGTATTCCAGCTTAGACGTCTAACGTCCGATGACTTGTGACTCGTCATCCCTAATGAGTATCCAATGCTCAATAGCGAGACTGCGAATACACTGGTCTCAACCGGTTTATCGATGCCCATTCGATAATCCATCGACCAGGAACCAATTTGAATATCAGAGTTCAACTGATAACCCGTCACACATATTCTTGATGCCTCAAGAATGAGCATCAGTTATGAATGATCTTACGGACTATATTTATTCAAATAAGAAGGGACAGGATAAATAACACGCGTCTTGCCATAAATAAAATGTCTATAGTACAATACAATATGCCATACATTTGACTGTCACATGGTTGCTTTAGGGCATACTCCTAACAACCTCCCACTTGCACTAAAGCCAACCATGCTGATATCTTAAACCTATTCTACTAATATGTTTCTCATATACAGCTTGGGGTAATGCCTTAGTGAAGGAATCCGCTACATTATCTGCAGAAGCTATTTTCTGCACGGCAATATCGCCTCTCCCAACGATCTCTCGGATGAGATGGAATCGGCTGAGCGATCGCTCCACTGTTATCACAGTACAATGGGATCGGCTGCTCGATAGTGGGAACTACTCCAAGCTCTGAGATGAACTTCTTCATCCAAGCGACTTCCTTTGCTGCTTCAGAAGCTGCCACATACTCTGCCTCGGTAGTGGAGTCAGCAGTTATACTTTGCTTGGAACTTTTCCAGCTTACTGCTCCACCATTCATTGTGAATACGAACCCTGATGTTGACTTAAAGTCATCAGGATCTGATTGAAAATCAGAATCCGTATATGCCTCAATTTTAAAGTCTGATTCTCCATACACCAAGAACAAGTCCTTAGTCCTTCTCAAGTACTTAAGGATGTTCTTGACCGCGATCCAGTGTTCCTTAGCTGGATCCGACTGATATCTGCTTGTAATGCTTACAGCATAAGCAATATCAGGTCTCGTACATAGCATAGCATACATTATGCTACTAATGGCAGAAGCATATGGTATCTTTGCCATTTTCTGTCTCTCTTCAGGGGTTTTGGGACACTGCTTCTTAGAAAGACGTATTCCATGTCTAAAGGGTAATAACCCTCTCTTGGAATACTCCATGTTGAACCTTTTCAACATTTTATCTATGTACGTGGACTGTGAGAGGCCAAGCAATCGTCTGGATCTATCTCTATAGACCCTGATGCCCAAAATATAGGTGGCCTCTCTTAAGTCCTTCATGGAGAATTTCTGTGACAAGAACATCTTAATGGATAACAACGTTGGTACATCATTACCAATTAACAATATATCATCCACATAAAGAACCAGGAATGCGATAGCGCTCCCACTGAGCTTTTTATATACACATGGCTCATCTGGATTCTTGATGAAACCAAATGATTTGATTACATCATCGAATCGGATGTTCCAACTCCTTGAGGCTTGTTTCAGTCCATAAATGAACTTTTTAAGCTTGCACACTTTATGAATTCCATCAATGGTTTCAAAGCCTGGTGGCTGTTCCATATAGATCTCTTCCTCAAGAAATCCATTAAGGAAAGCCGTTTTGACATCCATTTGGAATATCTCATAATTCAGGTATGCAGCTATAGCCAATAGAATTCTAATGGACTTTAGCATGGCGACTGGAGAGAAGGTTTCATCATAATCAATACCTTCTCTTTGGCGATAACCTTTTGCTACCAGTCTAGCTTTGTATGTTCCAACTTGACCTTCTGCATTGATCTTTCTTTTAAAGATCCATTTGCATCCTATAGGTACAATACCTTCAGGTGGGTCAACTAATGTCCACACATTATTGGAATACATCGAGTCCATTTCAGATTTCATGGCTTCAAGCCATTTGTTAGAGTCTTTATCTGACATTGCCTCTGCATACGTTTCAGGATCATTTGGTTGGTTACCATCGTTTATCATAAACAATGGTTGTACGTCATCAACCAAGTTCCCATAATAACGTTCAGGAGGATGAGACACTCTCAAACTCCTTTTCAGAGGTGGTGTATCTGAAGCTCCCACTGAATCAGAGATAGGAGTCTGAACTTGAGGGGTCGTTGTTTCTACATTTCCTTCTTGCAGGACTATCCTGCGGCCTGCGCCCTTTTCTTGGATAAACTGCTTTTCAAGAAAAGAGGCGTGCCTGCTGACCCAAACTCTTTGGTCAGAGTGGAAATAGAAATAGTACCCAAGACTTTCTCCTGGATATCCTATAAAACGACCCTGTTCAGACCTTGCCTCCAACTTGTCTGATTTCAACTTTTTCACAAAAGCTGGACATCCCCAAATCCTAAAATGATTAAGATTTGGTTTCCTTCCATGCCATATCTGATATGGTGTGGTAGGAACAGACTTGGACGGCACTCTGTTTAGTATGTATGCGGCAATTTCTAGTGCATGTCCCCAGAGATAGATGGGCAGGTCGGTGTAACTGATCATGGATCGTACCATATCCAATAGGGTACGATTCCTTCTTTCTGATACACCATTATGTTCAGGAGTCCCTGGAGGTGTCCATTGTGATAAAATGCCATTTTCTTTGAGGTAATCCAGGAAATCTGTACTTAGGTATTCTCCTCCTCGATCTGATCGAAGGGCTTTAATACTTTTCCCTGTTTGTTTCTCAACTTCGTTTCTGAATTCTTTGAACTTTTCAAAGGATTCAGACTTGTGCTTCATCAAGTACAAATACCCATATCTAGAATAATCATCGGTAAAGGTAACGAAGTATGAGAATCCGCCTTTTGCAATTTCATTCATAGGTCCACATACGTCTGAATGTATTAATTTTAATATATCATTGGCCCTCTCACCTTGACCCATAAAGGGCGATTTGGTCATTTTTCCTTGAAGACAGGCTTCACAAGTCGAGTATGGTTCAAAACCAGATGGATTAATTAATCGATTTTTACTCAGCTTGTTAATCCTGCCTTCTCCAATATGACCTAATCGGAGGTGCCAGATATACTTTGGATTTGGACCGTTGCTAAGGCGTTTCTCAATGGCATTTACTTGATTGTGCTTATTTGTAATCGCATTACTAGACATGTTAATGGTAAACAGACCATTGGTTAGCTGAGCAGAACCAATGTGTCTTTTATTATGAAAGACAGAACACAAATCGTCTGTAAAAGAAAATTCATAATTTTCTCTCACTAAACGAGGTACAGATATTATGTTCCTTACAGCACTTTCATAATACAAACAGTTTGATAGTACCATTACATGTCCACTAGGCAAAACTAGACGATGAGTCCCTATAGCTATGGCAGCAACAGTTGCTCCATTCGCAAAAGTGAGGACTGTCTCATTTCGCCCCAGCATCCTGCTTACTTCCAGATTCTGCAACGACATACAAATATGTGACGTCGCACCCGAATCTAGAACCCATAAGCTGGAATGAGCATTAATCATGAGATTAGTTTCAATAAGCACAGAAATCATACCTCCATGGAGATGGTCCTTTTTCTTAACTTTTAAGCTGGCGAGGTACTTCTTACAGTTCTTTTTCCAATGCCCATCTATTCCGCAGTAATGACAAGTCCCTTTCTCTGCTTTTGGCTTTCACACAGTTTTCTTAAACTTTCTCTTCCTCTTCGAAGAAGTCTTACTTTTCGAAGAAGTTTCAGCTACGACCATCACATTTGGCCTCTTGCTGTGCATTTCCTTCTCATATACCACGAGCATGCTATGCAGTTCTGCCAGAGTCTTCTGCATGTTATGCATATGGTAGTTCTGAACAAAGCTTGAGAAAGAATCCGTCAAAGACTGGAGGATCAAATCCACAGCTAATTCATTATCCATGATGAGGTCCAGCCTTGCAAGTTCTTCAATGTGCCAGATCATCTTGAGAACATGATCATTGACAGAGGTACCTTCTGGCATCTTCATGCGATACAGCACCTTCGATATCTCATATTTTGAAGCTCGACTATTCTCATCGAAGAACTCTTTCAGATGGAGAATAATCGATCTGGCGCTGTCCATGTTCTCATATTTCTTCTGGAATTCATTGTTCATTGAAGCCAACATGTATGACCTAACTTTTAGGTCATCTTCCTTCCACTTCTGATAAGTGTCTTGCTCCTCTGGGGTCGAACCCTCAGGAAGAGCAGTTGGCATATTCTTATCTAACACATATCCAAGCTTTTCCATATTGAGGACAATCCTCAAATTTCTAAGCCAATCATTGAAGTTCGGGCCTGTCAGACAGTTCTTGTCTAGAATTGAGGCAATTGGGTTTGGGTTCACCATTTTCACAGAGTATGATAGAATGTCTGGTGCAGAAAATCAGGTCGTTAGGTATTGTCTACCGAAAACTAACTATTTCATCTTGGCCTTCAAATGAAATAGGTTCCCACTAAATTTTTCGAATCTCACACTCCTCTGGTGAGAAACGGTAGTCCTCGTTGGGCCAGACTACTAGCCGGGATTGGAGTCCCATCAGTCCATGGTTTGCCTCACCTAACAGTTATTGGCATTCAACATGAACTAGATGAGTGGATCAACCTATCCAGGCATCTCATGCACATCCCAATCATTATTTGGCCTCTGGATCACGAAGGTCTCACCTAACAGTTATTGACCCCATGATCACAGCCAAGTCTAACCCACCGTCTCTTGTAGACATTGAAATGCAGATGACCCCTCACCTAACAGTTATTGAAATCACCTGTTTTCAATATCTACAGCAGCCAATGCTTTTATGGATTGGTCCTCTGTCATAGACGGCAATTGACCCCATGTATCCATGACGAGTCAATCAACTCACTATGGCAAAAGATTAAATCCACGACAGTGGAAGGCCACGAGTCTATTACCCGCTTCAACTTGATATTATAAAATAGATGAGATTTTATGATTACATGCAAGTCTCACCTAGATCTATTCCATTTTTACCAGTCCTAGAAGCAACCAGCAGCAGCAGACATATCCTCCATACAGATAATGACCCGTCCGCCAGAATATACATCATATATATCGCATACATATCATAACAAATGCTCAAAACACATTAAAAGAGCAATAAAACATTAACGTGCAATATTTTGCAAAAATACAGTAATATTATTACAAAGACAGGGCTGTAAACGTGTCCAGACGACCCCGGAATGCCTAAATCCATCGTACACCATGGCCAAAGGCCATGAGTATTGCTCAGAGTGATGTTTCCGAGTGTTCGACCAAATTTGAGCTTATTCCGGGTCCGTTTGTACATTTTTCGATCAAATTGATTCGGTTTTGATTTTTTACAAAATTAAACGGTTTAATTACCACGTATGCCCCTGGTCAAAGGTGGTGACCGTCCGAGGTTGTCCAACAACCCATATGGTCTCCTCTCAAGTCTACACATGCGTGGGGCGGGTTCGTCAAGTTTCAAAACCAATTTTCAAGACCCGACGATGATAATCCAAATATCGCCAAAAACCGAACCAACCAAGTATACGGGAGTTCTAATCGTAGCTCTGATACCACTTGTTGGGATTTTATTGGCCCCGGGCGCATGTCAATCATATAAGAACATGTCATACACGCAGCGGAAGAAATAAATTCAAACGGCGCCCTAAATCGTCGTAGAGATCCACGTATACTTTTATCGAAAAATAAGCTTGAGATGAATTTTAACATAACGTACCTGGATTGCAAAGCTTGAATCCGGTCTTGCTCCTTTGTCCTCGATCCCAAGAGGTATCGGGCATCTAGTTCAGACACGCCCCGACACCTGTGCGACTTGGAAGACGGAGATTCGAAGAGACGGTTCTTTGTTTATGCTAGTAAACTTCGGGACCTCTCACCCGAATCCTTCTGATTCAATCAACGGAAACACAACCTTTGTGCATCCGAATTGACTGATTTCTGAACTCACTTTTGTGCGAAGATTAAGTACATACACGTCTCTCTCTCTCAGGTTTCTGATGGGGTTTCTAATGCCCTTAGCCCTCTATTTATAGAGGGAGGAGAGAGAGGATAAATTATTATTTTAATCAAATTGTTGTGCAGGCAATGATGTCATCAACTCTTGATGACATCACGCTTATGCAGATGCTGCATCATGCATGACATCATTATTATATCATGCCTGCATCATCAACTCTTGATGACATCATGTTTATGCAGATGCTGCATCATGTACTGCATCATCATTATGTCATGCCTGCATCATCAACTCTTGATTACATCATGCTTATACAAATGCTGTATCATGCATGACATCATCATTATGTCATGCTTGCATCATCAATTTCGTCTTTTAGTAAGTTTAGAAAAGGAAATAAATCTTATTCGTTTCAATTCCTTCTGACTATCCAAATAGTTCTATCGCAATCTTGCAATCCCGTCTTCGTCATGGACGTCGCCAAGTGTCGATTAAGGCGTGTGACATTCCTAGGTTCACCTCTGAACTGGCAATGAGATTCCTCAAGGAATCGATCGTCCCAATCAATCCTTAGATCCCACAAACCGTAAGTGACATCTAGCAACATGTCACGGTTACCCAGTCAAAATGAAGTGAGAGGACAAAGTGAACCTGTTGGCTTTGGTTCGGTGTTATTCAGTCCTTCTGTCTTACCATGTCCCGATCGAATGAGGGCCATGGATATTCGTGTCAAACCCACTAATTTGATCATATGCACAAATCTATCTGACGTGCATTTAGCGAGACTTCTCTCGACTTCTGCCTTGGCCAAGGACTTTCTAATGCACCGTCATGCATAGATCGCATAGGACATCAACCTCATCTAATGAGGAGACAGATTCCATCTTTTGCCCACGCTTGTGACTTCGTATGTGAAGGACTGTGACCATCATGCACAGAGGTGGATCAAAGATCGGCCAATATCGTACTTGTGAACCACAACCATCCAACATACAAGCCAGCATCGCGGCTTAGGTCTAAGGACCATTAACACACCAGAGTCTAGAGCGATTGAAACATTGACCAAGCACGAAGCCTCCATGTTAGTCAATCACTCTTTCTCGTCACGTTCAGTGGATTCGATCGAACTCGTTTCGATACGAACACCTGTATTCCAGCTTAGATGTCTAACGTCCGATGACTTGTGACTCGTCATCCCTAATGAGTATCCAATGCTCAATAGCGAGACTGCGAATACACTGGTCTCAACCGGTTTATCGATGCCCATTCGATAATCCATCGACCAGGAACCAATTTGAAGATCAGAGTTCAACTGATAACCCGTCACACATATTCTTGACGCCTCAAGAATGAGCATCAGTTATGACTGATCTTACGGACTATATTTATTCAAATAAGAAGGGACAGGATAAATAACACGCGTCTTGCCATAAATAAAATGTCTATAGTACAATACAATATGCCATACATGCGACTGTCACATGGTTGCTTTAGGGCATACTCCTAACAACCTCGTCGTTGGTATAATGCCAGAACGGCCGAAGAACGAAGACAACCTCTTTGCGGAACAGGAGGCTATAGAGGACACCGACATTAGAGTTAATTGTAATCAAGCTGAGAGTTGTTATCTATTACTAAAATTTTGATTTGTTGAATTTTTTTAGTTTTTCATATGTTATATCTACGTTCTTTTAAAATTCATATATCTCTTCATATATCTTACCAATTTTCATTTACAAATAATTTTTAAATTATTTACATGCTTAGTAAATATATTATAACTTTTCAAAAATTTTATTTATAATTAAGTTATTAAACCAAGTTTCAAAATAAAATTATATATTTATAAAGTATCATAAATATATAAAATAATTAAAGTTCTCCATGAGACTTGTGCGGCATGGCCTCCAAATTGGTAAATAAAAAAAATTCTTTAAATGAGTAATTTTTTTGGAACCAATTTAAACAAATATATAAAGTCCGAAGCGAGAGATGGGTTAAAAAAAACTCCAGAGTAGCGAGAAAAAGTTTTTTTTTTCCAAAATGGGTTTATTAAAAAAAATCCATTTATTGGGTTAATTTTCTTTTATTTACCGATTTGGGTTCCGTGCGGTACTATAAATACCGCACGGGATCCGTGCGGCACTATAAGATTTAACAAAAATAAAAACTGACGCACAAGGGTGGGAGGTTTTTTCTTTTTTATTTTAAATTCATTTTTTAATACTTTTTAAGCAATTTATATTAATTATACTTATAAAATTATATAAATAAAACTTTTATTAATATAAATTACTTTAAAAGTATAAATAATGAAATTAAAATAAAAAAGAAAAAACCTCCCACTAACTGCCGCACAAGGTGGGAGCACTTTGGGATACCTTTAAAGTACCGCACAAGGGGTCAGCTTTTTTTTTTGTTAAATCTCGTGTATGGCACAAGGGGTATTTATAGTATCGTACGGGATCAAAATCGGTAAATAAAAAAAATTAAACCTAATTTGGTAATTTTTTAAAATAAAATCCTTTTTCGAAAAAAAAAACCCCACGAGAGATGATTCAACAAAAAATAGTGTCATGATTCGCTAGGTACCGCACTACGTCAAAAATCGGTAAATTAAATAATTGTCAAAAAAACAAAAAATTAAATTTCCGCGCGGCTCTGTGCGGTATTTACCACACGGCTTCACTGACACACCGTATGGTGTGCCAGTGGTGAACAATCCGTGCGACACTTATAGTGTCGCACGGGACCCAAATTGGTAAATATATTTTCAAAAAATCTAAATCGGTAAATATTTTTTTAAAAAAACCTAAATTGAAAAAAAACCCTCAGTTTGCTTTACAAAAAATAAATAATTCAAAAGGTGAGAAAATTACTGAAAAAATGTTTCTAAAATTATTTTTCCCCAAAACAAATCGCTTCTCAATTCAAGAAGTACTTTTTGACCCAAAAAAAATCAAGAAGTACTTCTCGCTTCATCCCTTTTTCAACCATGCTCGCCTTCACTTGTCGCCAACCTCCATTGCCACTTGCCACCATTCGCCACCGCACGCCGCCAATCGCCATGACCATCACTGCCATCGACCATCGCTGACTACCACCCACACCACTGCCCACCGACCGCCACTCACCACCAACCACCGCTGACCTCCTACGGCTGCTGCCCATTGCCACCAACAGCCACCACCACCACTCGCTAACCACCCATTGCTGACCTCCGTCGGTCGCCGCTAACCGTCGACCATTGCCTCGCCCACCGCCAATGACCACCGACCACTGTCGGCCACCACCACCACTGAGCCGTTGTCTTCGGCGGCCGAATTAAAAAAAATAATTTTTATTTTTACAAAGTAAATAATATTTTTGATAATAAGATTATTTTTAAAGAAATTTAAAAATTTTACAAATGAAGTAGAAATTTTTTGTCCACCGACAATAATTTTTCAAAGAAGATTTTGAGTTAATAATGTTTTAGAAGTAGAAATTTTCAACCGTTACCAAGCAAATTTCTCTGATCAGAAATCAACTTATGGCAAAATTGGTTTTAGAAATAAAATTGTTGCCATGCGTGCCCCAAGCTGCAGGAGCCGCACGGGTTGGCCTCCAACGACCCCAGTCTCGTCGAGCGAGTCCTCGATTGGTGGTTGTCCTAATAAGTTCTTGTAATGTGTTTGAACTGGTTTTGGCTATTCCAATACTTCTCCGCTTGGATTAATGAATGTCCAGCTGGAAGCAGTCCATACAATACCTTTGGCCTTGCCGGAGAGAATTTTTCATAGGCTTTATTGCATTGGTAGAGTTGGTTTAGATTCACAATTTTCTGCTATTATTGATTAAATGGCTTCTACGTGCAGATATTACAGTTCGTGTTGCGAACTAGATTGTGGAGATGTGGGGAAGAATGAGTGGAAAATAATTGATTTAGAGCAAGGATGGGAGTTCATGCAAAAGGGTACAATGAAGCTCAAGAGTATCCTTGAAGAGCTTCCTGAGACTCAGTTCAGCTTGGAAGACTACATGATGCTCTACATGTAACCCTTAATTCTACTTTGTGACTTCAGAAGTTGTGATGCTTAGAATTATTATCCTAATTTCGTGTTTGGTTTATTAATAATTGATTTTTTTTTACTCAATCCTACTGGCAGTACAATTCACAGTATGTGTACTCAAAAGCCTCCACATGATTACTCCGAACAAATTGTATGACAAGTATAGAGAATTTTTTGAAGAGTATATCATTTCAACGGTGAGGAATATTTACGGTCCACAACTCCCTTTTTCTGTTTTATGGGTTGATTGTTTTCCCTTGAGTTTGCTTTATTATTAACTTTGAAAAACTTGAAGGTGTGATGTGGAATTAAAGAAGTTTTACCTAGTGCTGTTGTTGGAGTTACATTTGTGTATGTACCATTGACTTTCTCAACGGCTGGTGTAATGGTTACGTGTTTTTCATCTTTCATTTTTACTCGCATTGCCTATGTATCACTTTCGTATTTTATCGATGTGTCTTCATTTAAAAATTCACAACAGTGTCCAATTCTATGGAAATTTTTGGGCTGATCAAAGCCTATTACTTTGTCTTTATGTATCTCCTGACTGCTTTTGTGAATTTTAGATAAGTTAGTAATTTTAACATAGAAGAAATGTGACATGAGGGTGAGAGCTTGAGTGGTTTTTGGAGAATAGATAGTATCGAGCAACTCTGATTACATTAAATGGATCAACAAAGAGTTGTCAGAAGAAATCCGGTAACGGGGTTCGTGAAAGAATATAGGCCTCCACAAGACCAGTGAAAAAACAAATAATGCTAAATAGATATTGTTAAGTCATGCGGACTTTTCCCCTTCTCTCCTTCTTTTATTTTATTTATTATTTTATAGCTGTTTATTAGTATTTTGGGCTTGGCCCATCTATTGTGATAAACTATTATCTATTATTAATACAAGATGTGTTACTAACCTAGGGACATACGTTTTCTCTTCTCATTCTCTCTAATGCTGCTTTCTCTTCTCTCCCTCTTCTCTGTCAATTTCAGATATAAACAAATTTTGCGAAGGAGTCTATAACAACTTTAGGGAGTCAATTTCTTTATCAATGAAGAGCTCTTTTATTGTTGCATCTCAGATGTGATCATCGCTCTGCTCTACTTCCAAGCTAATGTAATATGGCCAAACTTATAGCCAGCTAAGTGAATGGTGTTGACACCTGATTTTTAATCATCTTTTCTCTTTTAAAATTAATAAAAAAAATCCATAAAAATTCATAAAATTAAAAAATCAACTTTGGGGACCTTGGTCAAGCCTAAAGAACCAATTTTGACCAAAAAACAATTTTTCATATTTTCAATATTTTTGATATTTTTATTTTCGAAAATTCATAAAAAAATCAAGAAAAATGAGAAAATTACAAAATCAATTTTGGAAGCCTTGGCCAAGCTTAGGCAACCATTTTTGAGTAAAAAAATATTTTTCATATTTTTTATATTTTTTTAAATATATTTTTTAGAAATTACGAAAGCATTTAATAAATAATAGCATTTGAGGCCACAAAAATACATAAAAATAGTCAATATTTTTCCTTTAAATCCCTTTTCATGTTGGCCATCGCAAATTTAAAAAATCCAATTCGAGGTCGTGTATTCCTTAACGAGCATAATCTCGAATCGGGCCTAAAAAAATTCAATTTGAGTCAATTTATTTTTATTTTTCACTTTTAGGAGTTGTGACATTGTTCTTTAATATTCCAAATTTTCATCTTGGCCCAATTATACCCAGCATGACTCAATTTTACAAACAGGGCTTTATTTAAATTTTGCATTATTTTTAATAGCAAGAAATGAGCTTAAATTCAACATGCGATAGGTGTGTCGAAAATTGTGAGGAGATTTGGACTTAAAGAAATATTTCTCCAGGGACTGAATTGCAAATACTTAAAATCTCATGGACTAGAGTACAAATACCTAACACTTGAGGGATTATTTTGTAAATAACAAAAAGAAGAGTTAGTGGAGAAATTAGAATAGAGAATGGAAGATGGAGAAGAGAAGATGGAGAAGAGGAGATGAAGATTGGAAGATGGAGAAGAGGAGATGAAGATGGGAAGATGGAGAAGAGAAGATAAAGAAAATAAGATGAGAATAGAGAAGGGAAGATGGAGATGAAGAAGAGTTAGTAGAATGAAAGATAGATATGGAGAAGGGAAGATGAATATGAAGAAGAGTTAATGGAGAAATTAGAATGTGAGATAGAGATGGAGAAGGGAAGATGAAAATGAAGAAAAGTTAGTGGAGAAATTAGAATGGGAGATAGAGTTAGTGGAAAAATTAGAATGGGAGATAGATGAATGATTTATAAAAGGAGGAAGAAGTGAGCTTGAGAGGGGAATTTTTTGGAGAGAAAATTTTGGATGTTTGAGAGGATTTTGGGAGATTGAAGAAAAATTTGAGAGAAAGAAAATACCAAAAAGAGAGAGAGAATTTTGAAGATGATGAGAGTTTAAAGCTAGAGGGTTATCATCATCAATTTCTTCATCGATCAACATAAATCAAGAATTCATCCTAGATTTGAAGCTAAGTGTCCCTCTACTCTCTTTGATTTTTTAGTATAAACTAGCTCAAATTTTCTACTCTTCTCCCATTTCCTCATATTTGATTTCAGGCAGGAACCAATTATATCCATCAAGCACTTCTCATAATGCCATTGAAGCTAAGTGCCTCTTTCATTGTTCTAATTTTTAATGTGAATTAAATCATATTTGCTCCATTACTCCATTTCTCCATATTTTTATGTCAGGCAAAGGATGACTCCAAGTCAACGGTAAATCCCATGGAGGTGTAAGATTGGCGCTAACGAGCTCTTGAGCACCCATTAAATTTTCAATTAATCCGTCGATGGATTTCGGCCCGAATTGTCAAATCAATTCGTTTTATTTTAAAGAATTTAAACCCAAGAATGTGAAGGGCAGAGCCCACTCACTGGATTTTCTGCATTTTTCACTTAAAAGATCCGAATCCTAAATTGCGGTAGATTCTGCCTCATACTTGGTGGTATAAAGATCTCTTGTATTTTATTTTCTATAATTTAATTTCTGCAACATCAAACCCCAGAATGGGAAGACCGACCCACCCACTGGAGGTCCTTTATTTACTGCATTTAATTTATGCAATTTAATTTTCGCACAATTAAACCCCAGAATGGATAGGCCGAGCCAAGGCCGAGTCCCTCGTTGGAAGTTCTTTATTTACGGCATTTAATTTCCTGCAATTTAATTTCAGTACCATCAAACCCCGCTCTTTCCCTCTCACCGGTCAGGATGCTTGAGACCATACAAATCAAAGCTCCGAGTCGACGATCCTAGGGATCCTAGCACAAGTATGGTATCCCGACCATAGAAATG
Source organism: Psidium guajava (assembly GCA_016432845.1). Taxonomy (NCBI): domain Eukaryota; kingdom Viridiplantae; phylum Streptophyta; class Magnoliopsida; order Myrtales; family Myrtaceae; genus Psidium; species Psidium guajava. The sequence continues at coordinate 31,333,592 of CM028228.1, forward strand.
CCCTCTTGGCGGTGGGTCAAGGGATTCCCTGTTAGTGCACAGGAACCTAGAACCAAAGATCTTATGCAGAGAAATGCAAGATCCAGTGTCCCTTTCTCATACACAAGATCTAGATAACCGGCGAGTGCAAAGGATACTATCAGGATGCTTCGAAGAGTGCTTCTAACCTGAGTGGATTTTGATAACTAAGAGGCCATTGGTAAGAAATGAAAGAGAATTTAGAACATGTTTGAGGAAGACAAACTCTTATTTCACAATAGAGGGTCTTCTCCCCTTACACACCATACAACTCCTCCTTTTATAAAGGGGAGGAGAAGAGATATATAGTCTCCACCGACGATACAGGAAAGCAAAAAGCTACAGACACGACAGACAGATGGACAAGGGGCGTGAGAGCCAATGTCCGTTAATTATTGAAAGCAAAAGATAGGAAGGAAAAGCTTAAAAGGCTTTAAAGCGGGTCTAGTCAGAGTCCGAAGCATGGCTAGGAGTACGGGGTGTCTAACTATTGTCTCCGTCCCTGTTGCTTTGATAGATGTCCCACCAGTACTGTTGGTCAGCAGTGAGAGGGGGAGCTACAGAGCTTGATCCAGCATCATGTCCTTGTCCTGGTGAAGCATTGATGTCGGTGTACTAGTTTAGTGGAGAATCCAATGCATAAGGGTCCTATGAATCAATCATGGGGGCATCTGGTTCCCGTGGCTGTTCCCAAGGGATCGGTATGGTAGGGTCCATAGGCCATATCTGAGGGGGGATCTGGCCATTCCTTTCGCACAGAGTGTGCTATAGGTCTCGGTATTCGCGATGATTTGTCGCGATCCTGGAATTCAGTGTTTTGACAATTATGAAGGTCTGGAGGTTCTGTTGAGGCCTGAAAGTTGACATTCCCATTAGCGATGGTTTGCTAGAGACTTCACCATATCCTACCGAACTAATGAAAGTCCAAGGGCGGTGGAACAGGATAATCATATTTCGTTTCGGTTCTGGCCTGCCAATCCTGTTATGTGTGGATATGAATCGATCCCATGAACTGAGTGTCTGGTACCATAACAGCATCTGAATGAACATTTTCATGCTCGGGTTTCCATATTCGTTCCTCATGGCTCTTCGAATGGTCTGGTACAACTACTCCATTGGGAATTTGATTACAATTGTATAAAAGTGCATGAGCAACAAGAAAAGCCATTTTTGATCCTCTGGAAATGGAAGACGGGGATCCCATCGAAAGGGTTTTATGAAAGGGTATCTGGTATCAAAATCTTGAAACATAAGTCCATGGTAATCCTCAGTTACCTCTTTGTGATACATTTGGAGAATTCCGTGAAGGTCTTGGAATCTCCCTTCTCGAATGATATCTCGTACTTCAGGTGGGTATTGAAAAATTACCTATGTTCTCTGGATATCCTGTGTTTCATACCTGTGAGGACTGATGTATCTCTGTTTCACATACATCCGGAATGGATGAGATAGGAAGTCTGCTAACACATTCTGGGTGCCTTTCAGGTGCTTGGTATCAAATGAATACTTTAAGAACTATTCTGCCCACCGTAGTAGCTGGGGATGAGGTATCTGGTGCTACTTGAACTTGATCATATGTGGGAATGATGCCATGTCCATTTCGATAAGAAAATGAACTCCAATGAGATGGAACTCAAATTTCTTTATTCCATTTTTCACAGCCAGAATTTCTTTGAAGGTGGAGTGGTAATGTGTTTATGCTGGAGTGAAACATCCGCTTTTGTATCCACAGATATTTCGGCCACCATTCTTCTCTTCAATGAGAATTGCAGCCCAGTGAGTGTCACTGGTGTCGGTCTGGAGAATCCTTTTTTCGTCAGATGGAATGGTTAGCGGTGGCAGATTCTGAAGCCGTTTCTTCAGGTAGCCGATAGCCTTGGTCTGTTCTTCTCCCCATGGCGGTGGGTCTTTCTTAAGCATCTTCTGAAGAGGCTTAAGATGGACTGCGATCTTGGGGACAGTCTCGTAAATAGTTCACAATCCCGAGAAAAACCTCAACTTCTTTCCTGGAGAGTTTCTGCGGAAACTTCAAGAGTTCTTCAGCAATGTGTGGTTTGGGACAGTAGGTTCGTTCGTTCAATTGCATCCCAAGAAACTCTATCTCTTTCTAGGCCAACTGCATCTTCTTTTCTGACAACATGATGCCATGTGAATTGGCCAAGGAAGCAAATTGCTCCAGTAGGAAACAATGAGATTTCTCATCCGTGCTGTAAAGCAGGATATCATCTACATAAATTTGGGCTTGATAAAGGATGGGTTGGAATATTTTACACATGGTCTTTTGAAAGATGGATGGTGCGGTTTTGAGCCCAAAAGGAAGAACCGTCTGTTGACACCTGATTTTTAATCATCTTTTCTCTTTTAAAATTCATAAAATAAAAAAATCAACTTTGGGGACCTTGGCCAAGCCTAGGAAAACGATTTTGACCAAAAAAATGATTTTTCATATTTTAAGTATTTTTCGACATTTTTATTTTGAAAAATTAATAGAAAATCCATAAAAATTCATAAAATTGAAAAATTAACTTTGGGAACCTTGACCAAGCCTAGGAAGCCAATTTTGACCAAAAAATAATTTTTCATATTTTCAGTATTTTTTGATGTTTTTATTTTCGAAAATTCATAAAAAAATCAAGAAAAAAAATGAAAAAATTGCAAAATCAACTTTGGAGGCCTTGGCCAAGCTTAGGCAACCATTTTTTAACAAAAAATAATTTTTCATATTTTTTTTTATATGTTTTAGAAATTAGGAAAATATTTAATAAATAATAGCATTTGAGGCCACAAAATACATAAAAATAGTCAATATTTTTCTTTTAAATTCCTTTTCATGTCGGCCATCGCAAATTTAAAAAATCCAATTCGAGGTTGTGTATTTCTTCACGAGCATAATCTCGAATCGGGCCAAAAAAATTCAATTTGAGTCAATTTATTTTTATTTTTCACTTTTAGGAGTTGTGACATTGTTCGATAATATTCTAAATTTTTATCTTGGCCCAATTATATCCAGAATGACTTAATTTTGCAAAAGGGTAGCAAGAAATAAAGTTAAATTTGACATGCGGTGAATTTTGACTAAGTATAGGGGAGGTGTGTCGAAAATTGTGAGGAGATTTGGACTTAAAGAAATATTTTTTCAGGGACTGAATTGCAAATACGTAAAATCTTAGGGACTAGAGTGTAAATACCTAACTCTTAAGGGATTATTTTGCAAATAACAAAAAGAAGAGTTAGTGAAGAAATTAGAATAGAGAAGGGAAGATGGAGAAGAGAAGATAAGAGAGGGGAAGGTAGAGATGAAGAAGAGTTAGTGGAGAAATTAGAATGGGAGATAAATATGGAGAATGGAAGATGAAGATGAAGAAGAGTCAGTGGAGAGATTAGAATGTGAGATAGAAATGGATAAAGGAAGATGAAAATAAAGAAGAGTTAGTGGAGAAATTAGAATGGGAGATAGATGATTGGGTTATAAAAGGAGGAAGAAGTGAGCTTGGGAGATGGATTTTTTAGAGAGAAAATTTTGGATGTTTGAGAGGGTTTTGGGAGATTGAAGAAAAATTTGAGAGAAAGAGAATACCAAAAAGAGAGAGAATTTACCTGACAAAAAAAAGAGAGAGAATTTTGAAGATGATGGGAGTTTAAAGCTATGGGTTATCATCACCAATTTCTTTATCGATCAACATAAATCAAGAGTCATCCTCGTCAACGAGCAAGCAAATTCGAGCTAAGTGTTTTTATTTATTCATTTATTTGTGGTTTTAGTCGTAAATTACCACAAATTGTATACACTTTCTCCATCTTCCATTTCCCCATATTTTATTTCAGGTAATACCGACTCTATACCAATGGTAATTTCATGAAGGTGCAAGCAAAATTGGCCCAGACAGACCAAAACGTCCGTCAAATTTTCAGCCGACCCATGGATAGATTTTGATTCGAATTGTTGAATCAATTCATTGTATTTTATTTTATTGAATTCAAACCCCAGAATGTGAAGGGCAGAGCCCACTCACTGGAGGTCGTTTACTTCCCGTAATTTAATTGCTGCATCATTAAACCCCAAAGGGAAGAGCCAAGCCAATGCTAGGCCGCCCATTGGAGGTTTTTACTTACCGTAATTTAAATTCCTGTAATTTAAATTTCTGCACATTAAACCTCAAAGGGAAGAGCCAAGCCAATGCTAGGCCGACCATTGGAGGTTTTTACTTACCGTAATTTAAATTCCGGCACATTAAACCCCAAAAAGAAGAGCCAAGCCAATGCTAGGCCGCCCATTGGAGGTTTTTACTTACCGTAATTTAAATTCCTGCACATTAAACCCCAAAAGGAAGAGCCAAGTCAATGCTAGGCTGTCCATTAGAGGTTTTTACTTACTGTCATTTAAATTCCTATAATTTCATTTCCGTACCATTAAACCCCAAAAGGGAGGGCCAAGCCAAGGCTGGGCCATTCATTGGAGGTCTTTATTTACTGTTATTTACTTCATGTAATTCAACTTTTGAATCACTAGATCCCAAAATGAGTAGGTCGCAGTACTGCACAGAAGTCGTTAACTCACCCCCTCTTTCGACTTTAGGAAAATATTTAACATTTTAAAAATACCAAAAAAATGTCACTCACATGCGTTTTATTTAAAAAGTGAAAATACAAAAAGAGAACAACCCACCAGAGTCTTGTTGACATCTGATTTTTAATCATTTTTTCTATTACTAAAGTAATAAAAAATCCATAAAAATTCATAAAATTGAAAAATCAACTTTGGGGACCTTAGCCAAGCCTAGAGAACCAATTTTGCCCAAAAAACGATTTTTCATATTTTCAGTATTTTTACGTATTTTTTATTTTCGAAAATTCATGAAAAATAAAGAAAAAATGAGAAAATTGCAAAAATCAACTTTGGAAGCCTTGGCCAAGCCTAGGCAACCATTTTTAACAAAAAATAAATTTTCATATTTTATATATATATATATTAATTGTTTTTTAAAACAAAATACAAAAATACTTGAAAATTTTGGAAAAATAACATTTGAGGCCAAAAAAATACACAAAGATGGTTAATATTTTTTATTTTAAATCTATTTTCATATTGGCCATCGCAAATTCAGAAAAATCCAATTCGAGTCACATGTTCCTTCACGAGTATAATCTCGAATCGGGCCTAAAAAATTTTAATTTGAGTCAACTTATTTTTAATTTTCACTTTTTATGAGTTGTGACATTGTCTTCTAATATTTTAAATTTTCATCTTGGCTCAATTATACCCAGAATGACTCAATTTTGTAAAAGGGCTTTAATTAAATTCTGTATTATTTTCAGCGGCAAGAAATGAGCTTAAATTTGACATATGGTAAATTTTGGTGTGTCAAAAATTGTGAGGAGATTTGGACTTAAAGAAATATATTTTTTCATGGATTGAATTGTAAATACTTAAAATTCAAGGACTAGAGTGCAAATACCTAACTCTTGAAGGATTATTTTACAAATAACAAAAAGAAGAGTTAGTGGATAAATTAGAATAGAGAAGGGAAGATGGAGAAGAGGAAATGAAGAAGTGAAGTTAGAGAAGAATAGATGGAGAAAATAAGATAAGAATAGAGAAGGGAAGATGGAGATGAAGAAGAGTTAGTAGAGAAATTAGAATGGAAGATAAGAATAGAGAAGGGAAAATGGAGATGAAGAAGAGTTAGTGGAGAAATTAGAATGGGAGATAAATATGGAGAAGGGAAGATGAAGATGAAGAAGAGTTAGTGGAGAGATTAGAATGTGAGATAGAGATGGAGAATGGAAGATGAAAATGAAGAAGAGTTAGTGGAGAAATTAGAATGGGAGATAGAGTTAGTGGAAAAATTAGAATGGGAGATAGATGAGTAGATTATAAAAGGAGGAAGAAGCGAGCTTGAGAGGAAGATTTTTTGGAGAGAAATTTTGAAGTGTTTGAGGAATTTTTTGGAGAGAAAATTTTGGATGTTTGAGAGAGTTTTGGGAGATTGAAGAAAAATTTGAGAGAAATAAATTACCAAAAGAGAGAGAATTTTGAAGATGATGGGAGTTTAAAGCTAGGGGTTATCATCACAAATTCCTTCATCGATCAATATAAATCAAGAGTTCATCCTCGTCAACGAGCAAGCAAATTCGAGCTAAGTGTTTTTATTTATTCATTTATTTATGGTTTTACTCGCAAATTAGCACAAATTGTATACACTTTCTCCATCTCTTTTTTTTCCATATTTTATGTCAGGAGAAGGATATCTCTACGTCAACAGCAAAAATCTCGTAGAGATGCAAAAATCGGCCCAGACAAGCTCCTAAGCTGTCCACCGATTTTTCAACTGATCTGTGACTAAAAGTCCCTCTTAATTCAAAAGAAACTCTCTATATTAGGAACATAGAGAGCAAAAATCAATTATAGAAATCCCTCCCAAAAAAATGGGAGATAAGTACTCTTTCCACTCTTCTGGTTTTAGGTGCAGATTAGCACATATTTTGTATACTGACACTTCACTCTATTTTATGTCAGGAAGTCGCAGCTCTATATCAATGGTCAACCCTATGGAAGCACAAAATCGGCTTGGAGGAGTCCTCAAGCGCGCACAAATTTCAAATTGTTGAATCAATTCGTTGTATTTTATTTTAAAGAATTCATACCCCAGAATGGAGAGGACAAAGTCCATCCGCAATTAAAATACCTGCACCATAAATCCCAAAGGGAAGAGCCAAGCCAATGCTTAGCCTCCCATTTGAGGTTTTTACTTACAGTAGTTAAATACCTGCAACTTAAATACATGTACCTTAAATCCCAAAGGGAAGAGCCAAGCCAATACTTAGCCTCCCATTGGAGGTTTTTACTTACAGTAGTTAAATACCTGCAACTTAAATACATGTACCTTAAATCCCAAAGGGAAGAGCCAAGCCAATGCTTAGCCTCCCATTGGAGGTTTTTACTTACAGTAGTTAAATACCTACAACTTAAATACCTGTACCTTAAATCCCAAAGGGAAGAGCCAGGCCAATGCTTAGCCTCCCATTGGAGGTTTTTACTTACAGTGGTTAAATACCTGCAACTTAAATACCTGTACCTTAAATCCCAAAGGGAAGAGCCAAGCCAATGCTTAGCCTCCCATTGGAGGTTTTTACTTACAGTAGTTAAATACCTGTACCTTAAATCCCAAAGGGAAGAGCCAAGCCAATGCTTAGCCTCCCATTGGAGGTTTTTACTTACAGTAGTTTAAATACGTGCAACTTAAATACCTGTACCTTAATTCTAAAAGGGAAGAGCCAAGCCAATGCTAGGCCTCCAATTGGAGGTGTTTATTCACTGTCATATACTTCCTATAATTCAATTTTTGAATCATCAAACGCAAAAGATGAGTAGGTCGTAATACTGCACAGATGTCGTTAACACACTCCCTCTTTCGGTTTTAGGGAATCTTTAACACTTAAAAAAATATAACAAATAAAAATATATACCATCCATGCATCCTATTTAAAAAGTGAAAACACAAAAGAGAATACCCTACTAGAGCCTTAGGAATAAACCAAGCCTGAGTTGCCGAATTAGGATATCCATGAAATTAAGGTACCAAAAGGGCATTAGTTTTAATTAACTAGTGTAACCAAGTCCCCGAGCTCATAATCTCTAGTTCGTAGGAATAAATTAGTTCTCCCGCTAATTTATTTAGGTTTCTAATCGACCTACCAAGAACGATTAATGGTGACTCCAAATTTCAAAATCATTTAAACAAAAACCAAAGTTGCGATTCGGTAGGGCTTGGGAGGATCCGCGTTAGGTTAGTCAAATCTAATTAACCTAATAATCCGTTAACCTCCTTTTGAATTTAAAATTTTTTTTTAGGGTCGCGACAAGTCTTAAGAATAAACCAAGCCTGAGTTGCCAAATTAGGATATCCATGTAATTAAGGTACCAAAAGGGCATTAGTTTTAATTAACTGATGTAACCAGGTCCCCGAACTCATAATCTCTGGTTCGTAGAAATAATTTAGTTCTCCCACTAATTTACTTAGGTTTCTAACCAACCTACCAAAAATGATTAGTGGCGACTCCAAATTTTAAAATCATTTGAACAAAAACCAAAGTTGCGATTCGGTAGGACTTGGGAGGGGTCCTTATTAGGTTATTTCATCTAATTAGCCTAATAATCCGTTAACTTGGGAATTCTATACCGATCGAAATTTTTAGGGTCGCGACACCGTCCACTGATAGTGGTGGTTTGGAATGCAAAAACCTGTTTTAAATCTTTCATCAGGATGAATCCCTAATTGCCAAAATCCTGACTTTAGATCGAATTTGGAATAAATCCGGGCATTGACCAAACTAGTAAACCATGAGTTCTTGTGAGAAAGAGGAAACTTGTCGTCTCGGAGAAAAGTGTTTAAGGGCTGGTAATTGACGACCAATCTGAGTTTTCCTCTGGTTTGTTCTGCCTTTTTGTTTACATAAAAGGCTTCACAAGCCCATTGGGATTTCAAGGGGTCGACTGGTTCAATGAGACCTTCGTCAAGGAGATTTTGGCATTCGGTTTCTGCCAGCTAAAGTTGTTCAGGATTCATACTAGAATGTGTGGCTTTGGTAGGATTTACTTCCTGATCAGTTTTGAAAGGAAGTCTGACAAAGAACTCAGGATTTTTCCAAAGAGGAGACTGGTGTTTGGTCATGAAGTGACCGTGGCTATCAGCACAAAGATTTTTGAGAGATTGGACGATGGGATCAAGCAGTTGTGGTGAGATCGAAAAGAGTCTCTGGATGTCAGTAAACTGCTTTATCTAGGATTTAAACTTGATTCCTCGGAGAAGAATCCTTACCTTAAGTTTGGCGAGGATATTCCATCCAAGGATTAAATCTCTGTCTGGGGCGCTGCATCCCAGTATTGGTGTGGTAACCTGGCATCCTGGCATGACTTCAATCTTGTAGTAGGAGGAGAAAATATCTCCTGATGCCGAAGTGAAATTAGTGACATGAGGCTTCCAACATGAAGGGGGAAGGATCTTGGTATCCAGAAGAGAAACCGTAGCTCCAATGTCAATAAGAGCTACCAAAGACAATGGCTTAGGTAGGTGGGTGGAATGGATTTGGACAAGAATAAAGGGGTGTGGGACTGTGAGGAATTAAAGATCTCGTTGAAACGATAGGTAGGATAAAAGGTGTAAATGGAATCTGAGAAATCCGAGTCATCTGATGATTCTGTGAGTTCTTCTTGTAAGGCAAAGATAGTTTCAGGCTCCGGTTCTTCATCATAAGAGAACACTGATTCGATGTCATCTTCTTCCAGAGAGATTCCTGCAACCTTTTCAAGTTGCCTTACCATCCTTTGGCCTTTGGGTGCTTTTGGACAATTTTTGGCATAATGGCCCTTCTTGTTGCATACAAAGCATCGGTCGGATTTGCCTCGTCTGGAAGTGGACTTGTAGATCTTCCTTCGTAAATACTTTCATTTCTTCTTTTTGGGCCTTTCAGATCCGTATTTGTGATGACGGATCTTTTTGTAGTGCCTAGACTTCTTGGATTTGGTGCAACTTGTGCCGTCACAATTTCTGGGACACTTGATCTTCCAATGGGAACGATTACATGCCTGTGTGATCTTTTTGTTCTCCGTCATATACTTCTGAAAGAGTTCACGTCTGTGGCATAGGTCCTCAATGGCAATATGCACAGCTTGCTGGAGCTCTCCGAGGGTGGAGTCGAGGACGCTTCTATTCGAAGCATGTAGAGACTTTTCCATAGTGTCTGATAACTCCTTAGGAATAGATGCCATATAGACGGTCTTGAGATTGTTGTCTGCACCGATCTCATAACAGAGTTTCATCATGATCTTGAAATGTTTGTCAAGATCTCGTTTATCCAAAGAGCAGCATTTTCGCTCAAAATATTCTTTCCGTTTTAAGTCCACAGTGTTTTGGACTCTACCAGTAAAGTAGGTGTGGATCACCAGAAGAGCATTTTTGAAAGAATTCGAAAGCAAAGCAATCTGGTCTTGTTCTCATAACTGAGCCCACCAACGTTTGAGCAATCCCGTAAAACGGGTTGTGAAATCAAGGAGTGATGCGTAAGTGTCATGATCTTGGAGTTCTCTTGCCAAAAGCCATGTATGAAACTCCTGGATACGATCAGGCCATTTGTAAAGAGGTATATCATCAAAAGTGAAGCTTTTGAAAGAGCTTGAAGGGTGAGGGTTTTCTGCCAGTGGGGGTATATTTTCGTCAACAGGATCGATCACTAGATCTGGGACTGGGTCTGCCATAAAAATGGCTGAAGGTTGAAGGGGATTTTCTTCTTCTTCATCTGATTCTTCTTCAGATGAATATGAGTCAGAGGGCTCAGAAATCTGGTAGACGATTTGGGACGTGGTAAGAACCATGTCCTTTGCTTGTTGGCGAAGAAATCCTTCAATAGGGTTAGAGATCATCTGGATAGATGGCTTTTGGTCTGATGATTCTGTAACCTTTTCTTTTCCAGTACTGCATTTCTCGTTCTCTTCTTTCTGGCAACGCTCATCAGCTTCTTACTTAAGCTGTTCTTCCCTGAGTCTCTTGAGTCTAAGAGAGTTCGAAGAAGGGAAGAGTTGGATCTCGCTCAATGATGGTTTAGAGAGAGTTTGTGGCATGATCGAACTTCTGTATGGAAAGGTAGGACCAAAGAGGCTGGTTTCTATTGGGTAAGACTGTGTGACAAGTGGTGATGCCGAAGGTTGCGGCTGGGATGTGGCAGCGTCAAGCTGCTGCTGGAGCATCCGAATCTGGTTTCGAAGTTTAGTGATTTCTGGACTTTGATCTTCCAGATAATGGTGGGGAATCTTCCCTTGCTCCAGGAGAAACAGCCATTTCTGGAAGTCTTCGATCATTCTCTTTATGAGAGTAACGTCAATGCGGACTTCATTCAGGATCATATTCTGGGCCAGGGCATTTTTGGTCTGCCAGTTGAGGGTAGTTTCCACTGGGTCAGTTCCAGCTTTATGGCCCGAGGAGAGGACAGTTTCTTCTTTCGTGGGTATTTTGGGGGTATGGTAGTATTTTTGAGCCATGTCTGACAAAGGTTCTGGTGGAGGGAAGATTGGTGGCTGGATTTGGCGAGTGGTGGGTAAGGGGGGAAAATCTTGAAGGTTAAACATTCGAATGGAATGTTGTGGTGTTTGTAGAGAAGATGGCCTAGGTAACTGGATCTTGGCTTCTGGACTTTCTAGGTGCTTTCGGATCCACTTGAGGATAGGCTTATAGAAGGGGGACATGATTGGTTTATCGGGTGGTGATAGATTTGGGTGATTGGGTGCGAGTTTTTGGATTTGAATGAGTGGGTTCTGGTTTATCATAAGAAACCATAAACTGGTACTTTCCTCCATCCTCGCCGAGTGGTCCTATGGTGGGATCACCATCTTGGAACCTTTGGAAAAACGGATCTTTCTTTCTTCTGGGCAGTTCTGGTTCAATAGATGTAGTGCAGGATTTACATGAGCAAAAGGGGTCCCAAAAGCAATGTCCTGTAAAATCTTTGAAAGCATGTATTGGTCGTCCTTGGGAATCGAACGACTGGACATTTTGTTTTGGATCAGGCTCTTGTGCCGAAGATGGTTCTGATGGGCATGGTGTAAAGCACAAAATAGTTGGGAGCCTGGGAAAGTGAGATTCCGGCTTTTCTTTTGGAAAAGTGATGGCTACTTCTCCTTCCTTTTTCTTGGTATATACACTGGGTCCGTCGCCTGGATTGGCGGTGGCTGATGATGGATTCTTTCATAATTTGTAACCCATGTATCTAGCATTACCTGGAGAAGTTTTTCTCGTGGGATCTGTTTTGGCACAAAGACACAAGAGGTTTGGTCATTTGTGACATTGATCACCAAAGCATCATCAGTTCCATGAAGGTTTAGATCTATAGCATGGTTTTGGATTCGATAAACCATCTGATAATGCAACGTAGCAGCTATAGAACCAGGGGTTTGTTCTGCTCCTACAATCTGGATCTGGATTTTTAGAGCAGTAAGAAGGCTTGGATCAGCAAGAGCCATGTTAAAATTTGGGAAAAATGTCACGAAGACTGTTCCTGCATTCATAGTAGTTTGGATTGTACCAATGCAAGCATGCTGGTACTGAAGAAAACGGGTGTCAAGAAGAGCGACACGTGCTACAACAGGTAGACCTTTTCTCCCATGAAAGGAAAGGGCAACACGAATGGCGCCAAAATGGAGATGAGAATAACCTTGCCGTATCCATTGACTAGGAAACTCTGGGGGAATAGATAGGGTTATGAACTGCTCATTTAAAGATGCCATAATGGGGTGTTGGTCAAATTTTGATGACTGCACATATTCTTTGACAGCTTTAGGTGTGTGTTTAATTAGTTCTTTGATGGTACGAATGGGAGAAAAAGATGGGGGTTTGGCAAAGGTAGCATATGGGTTCATGATGGGAAGATGGGTTTCTGAGATCTTAGCATCTTCGTGATAAGTGACCTCATATAGGTAATGTATTTTTGAAGCAGAAGAATACTTGAGATCAGGGGGTGGTGCAAGAGAAAGTGGTATTGAAATGTGAATAGGTTCGCTAACAGGTGTAATGGAGGGATTAAGAGAGGAAGTCATTGTAGGGAGAGCTTTCTCACCTCTGGCATTAATAGTCAAAATCCAATCAGGTTGAAAGGAAACTACTTCGATGGCTCTGATACCAGTAAAGGGGAGCTCTTTCCCTCTCACCGGTTAGGATGCTTGAGACCATACAAATCAAAGCTACGAGTTGATGATCCTAGGGATCCTAGCACAGGTATGGTAGCCCGACCATAGAAATGCCCTCTTGGTGGTGGGTCAAGGGATTCCCTGTTAGTGCTCAGGAACCTAGAACCAAAGATCTTATGCAGAGAAATGCAAGATCCAGGGTCCCTTTCTCATACACAATATCCGGATAACCGACGAATGCAGAGGATACTATCAGGATGCTTCGAAGAGTGCTTCTAACCTGAATGTATTTTGATAACTAGGAAGGCCGACTCACCCACTGGTGGTCCTTTATTTTCTGTAATTTAATTTTCTGCAATTTAATTTATATACCATCAATCCCCAAAATGGGTAGGTCGAGCCAAGGCCGAACCCTTCGTTGGAGGTTTTTCATTTACTGCAATTTAATTTACTGTAATTTAATTTCTGTACCATTAAACCCCAGAATGGGTAGGCCGAGCCAAGGCCGAACCCCTCGTTGGAGGTTCTTTATTTACCACAATTTAATTTTTGTACATCAAACCCCAGAATGGGTAGGCCGAGCCAAGGCCGAACCCCTCGTTAGAGGTTCTTTATTTACTACATTTACTTTCTATAATTTAGTTTCTGAATCATCAAACCTCAGAATGAGTAGGCCGAGCCACCTGCTGAAGGTCGCAACACTGCACAGAAGTCGTTAGCTCACTTCCTCTTTCAGCTTCAGGGAATTTTTAATGCTTTGAAAATATAAAAAAAAATGTCACTCATATGCATTCCATCTAAATAGTGAAAATACAAAAAGAGAACACCCTGCTAGAGCCTTAGGAGTAAACCAAGCCTGAGTTGCCGAAATTAGGATATCCATGGAATTAAGGTACCGAAAGAGAATTAGTTTTAATTAACTGGTATAACCAAGTCCCCAAACTCGTAATCTCTGGTTCGTAGAAGTAATTTAGTTCTCCTACTAATTTACTTAGATTTCTAATCAACCTATCAAAAATGATTAATAGCGACTCCAAATTCTAAAATCATTCGAATAAAAACCAAAGTTGCGATTCGGTAGGGTTTGGGAGGGTCCGTATTAGGTTAGTTAATTTAATTAACCTGATAATCCGTTAACCTGGGAATTTTCCACCGATCGAAAAATTTTTAGGGTCACGACAGCTTAACGACTCCACCGGGGAATTATTCTTAATTTTGGAAAAAATTTAAGAACCTAGTGGACTTAGACCTGAAAAATTTAATGAAAATTCATTTGATTTGGTAATTGCTTGGAACTCATTCTATAGGTATTATATGTTTTTGCAGATGGGAGTTATAAAGAGTGAAGTGTTTGACTAACCTATTTGTTTTGCAGGCTCGGTGTTGGGATTGTTTGTTTAATTTCGCACATTTTTAAAAGCGTTGTTTTGATACCAACTGTTGTGCATGTCTTGCATATTCTGAGGATCATGACACCTGCACACACAAGCGTCTAAACCCAAGTTGCGAAATTTTTCCTAGGTAACCATAGATAGGGATCGAATATGCAAAGCTCTTGCGTTTGATTGCGCTTGGGTTAACCATATTTGATCCCGCTCATTATCTGAATTGACAATTCTTCCCACTTGATGTGAATTGGACGGTTGGTATACCTAAAATCGCAAAACAAAAAATCTGGTTAGTGAGGTTTTCTTACCTTGAACTTGTAATTAGTTCTGCGTATTTTAAGTACTGCATACCATGCATATCATAGGAAAATCATCTACCTTATAATCTGACTTGGGGCACCCTTAGTAATTGCCGCACCCATCTACCTTAAGTCTTTAATCCAAAATTTCAGATGTTGTATTTCTGCATCCTCCCTGATCTCCTCTAGACTTGATATATTAGGGATCTTTTTGGATGTATATGCACATTTTTCAACTCTTTTCTGAGGTTTTTAGTAGATTGGTATGGCAACGGCTTTCATTCCAATCATTAAGTGATTCTAGCCAATTGCATAATTTTCTTCGAAAGAAATCTGGATTAAAACTCTCTAATTGATTTTTTTGGTCAAATAGGAGTGTTTAACCCTTATTTCACAAATAGAAAATATGAAATTGGGCTAGTGCATTTGCATTACATACCCATTCATTTTGCATTATAACCCGTGATAATTAATTTTAGCACATTCTTGCATATTCAAAAATAGGTGGGGAAATCGACAATCAAAGTCATCCCAGTCCCACACAAGGAGCTTACAACAATGTTGAGCCCCCTCAATCCAGACAACCAAGCCTACATCGAAGAACGCTTAGGGCGTTTAGTGGATGTCATCAAGGTGGACTACCAACCTGCTCTCATTCAGGTATTGGCGAGATTTTGGGATTCAAAGACTCTGACCTTTGACTTCCGAGGATTTGAGATTATACCCACCCTGGAGGAATATACGGCCATCATTGGAGTGGAATTTGATGACCACATTGTACAGCCACTATTGGGGAAGGATTCTACCACAGCCTTATCCAAATTCCTTCACCTAAAAATCACCGAGATTGAAAAAATTCTCAAATCCAACTCTGGTAAGTTTACCCTCTCATTTCTCTACAACAACTACTCATCACTCCCAATCGAAGCTAGTCATAAACCGGCTAGAATCTTCATCCTGGCTTTTTTCGCTTTCGTCCTATTCCCTACTTTTATGACCACATTCGATTCTTCCATAGTTCATGTCGCCAAATAAGCATGTTATCGCTGGAACTACTCCTACATGATTTTAGCCGAGACTTTCCTTTCCTTGAGTCGTTTCCAATTTACCCAAAGAGGTACTTTCCAAGCCTCCAATGGCCTTCTCTACATGTGGTTCACTTCACACATCAGGACCTTCAACCTACGCGTCGAATGTTATGAAATTAGCCAACATATCCACCCATTGGGATCCTTCCTGAAGTATCAATCCTCCGTTGACAAACTGTCCTTCAAAGATTGGATGAAACTACTAGGAGACTTAGAGTCAAAACAGTTTCGCTGGCGACTAACTTGGCTCAGGATCTTAGAAGCCCGTATCACAGGAATAGATGGGAACCCTATCCCCTTACTAAGCTGTACAAGTGGAACTTCCTATCATCCTATCAAGGTAGTGAGACAGTTCGGTATGTTACAGGAAGTCCCCCCAATAGTTTATCCTGACATTTTCGCCTTCGATTTGCCCCAAGGTGAGCTCACTAAGGAGACTAAGACACTGTACCAGGCCAAGATCGACCTCATAATCCACACCCTGAAGAACTCCCCATTACAGGACGTAGAGTGGTCAGATTACCTGGACGAGGAGATGAACGTCCATCGGGCATCCAAGGAGTACATCGAGCTGTTTAAGGAATACCGACAGTCCATGGTGGAATCATACGTACCTAACTACATCGTCCCGCACCTGCTTGGAGTGGAGCCATACATATCAAAAGATATGGGATCACCGCCAGCTGAGGAGGACGAAGACCTGCATCTGTGGGACTTGGGTCGATCAGAGATCGTCGAAGATGCTTTAGCCTCCAAACGCCTCCAGACTGCATAGACGATTTCCCTATTTAAATTTGATATTGTCTTCAATTGTAATAAGCTTATGACATTTGCATATATGACCATTCATCATGATTTTCTTAAGTAAATAATTATCACGGGTTATTCTCCTTCTTAATAGTATGTCATTCACGTTTAATGAGTAGAAAGACCTTTTACATGAGGTTAATGCTCATGATCGAGTCTTTCCTCCCATTAACCACGTATGAACATAGTATTGATGAGGTTTTAGATTTCTGCACTTTCTCTCTACTTGCGGGCTCTTGACTTACTATCTCTAAACAGGTGACATTTTGTAGTCACGAGTACTCGTAGTAAAACAAGAAAACTGAGAATGGAGCATGAAGAGCTGACTCCTAGAGTTGCTAATCTCGAGAACCAGATAAACATGATAGCTGCTATGATGGCAGAAATGAAGGCGATGATGACTGCTACGTAAGGGAAGTCCTTAAGTGCACCCGAGGCCAGTCCGCTTGCAAATACCAGTATATTTACTGGCTCAGGCACCAACCAGACCGCGAATACTGAACCCGAGAAGGAAGCGCCCCCTAAGACTCCTCTGGTCGTGGTTGTCGCGACCCGAAAATAATAAGATTTCAGGGTGAACGGATTATTAGGTTAATAATGGGGGCTACAGGCTTGGGAGGGTCCGCGTTAGGTTAGTTAATCTAATTAACCTAATAATCCGTTCACCCTGAAATCTTATTATTTTCGGGTCGCGACAACCACGAGCCTGTAGCCCCCATTATTAACCTAATAATCCGTTCACCTAACGCGGACCCTCCCAAGCCTGTAGCCCCCATTGTAATAACCTAATAATCCGCGTTATGATGGCATTATACCGAATCGCGACTTTGGATTTTTTGTTTAAATGATTTTAAAGTTTGGAGTCGCCACTAATCGTTTTTGGTAGGTCGATTAGAAACCTAAATAAATTAGGGGGAGAACTAATTTATTTCTGCGAACCAGAGAAAATGAATTCGGGGACTTGGTTACGTTAGATTACTCTAACGCCCTTTCGGTACCAATTTCATGAAAATTCATTTGGGGTGATTTGGAAAGATTTGGGACCAAACTGATAAGAATGGTAAAATGGTCATTTTTTAAGGCTTGGGAAGTGAAAAGAGGTTAAACCAGTTGAATGTGGTTATTTCTTATTTCACACGATTTCTGAGAATTTTCCAAAATTTTTCGAGACAATTTAACCAGAAGGGCAAAATGGTCATTTTTCAAGAGATTGGAATGGCAAAATTGCCAGAAATAAGATTGGTCAATTACAACGACCCATTTCCTGATTTTGGGAATTTTTTGAATTAAAAAAAATAATTTTTAATTTAGTTAATTTAATTTTTTTAATAATTTTTTTTTAATTTTTTTTTATGATTTATGATTTATTTTTTATTTTATTTATTTAGAAAATTGCGATTTGGGCTGGGCTCTTCTAAAGCCACAAGCTAATAAGGAAATCCAAAGCTTAAACAAGATTTAGCGGCCCATTTTTCAATAAAACCTCAAATCAAAACCTAAAAAAACTAAGCCTGTTCTGGCCCATTCTCAAGCCCAGTTCTTACCTAAGATCTCACTACTCAAATTGCAAGGGTAATCTCACGTTCACGACATAAACCCATCCCTCATGTCAGACTTCCAACAACTCCTTCATCTTTATATTGTTTTTTTTTATACCATTCCTTTTTACAGACCATTTTCTACGTAGGTCTTCTTTTCAAGAACTTGCACCGAGAGCATGTTGAGAATCCTACTCACTCCATCAAATCACCGAGAGACAAGAAATAATAATAAGAGGACTAACCTGTTCCTCATGTAAGTCTGTAACACTTGATGACGCCAATTTGCTAGTCGCCGGGTCTTGTTTGTCACGTCGTCACACCCCCGGAATCTGTTCATGCGTCGCCACATCGTCGGGTCTGCTTCGTCACGCCATCGTCAAGCGTCGCAGCCATCAGGTTAGCTCACGTCGCGTCAAGTTCGGCTCGCCTCGACAGCTGCGCTCGCAATGTCATCGTCTTGGACCGATCCGACGCGACTTGCCACCTTCAAGTCTACTGCACGAACGCCATGGACCAAGACCATGCAACTTCCTCAGAATGGTCCGACTTCCACCTCGCCTGGCCGCCCAGAAGGCGTCGAAACGCTTGTGTAGCTTCTTCATCTTGGCCGCGACCCCCTGGAGGTTAAGCCACCCGACGGCCGGCACGAGGTTGCTGATGTTGAACATGACCCCAGATCTTTGGCTTGTGCGCAGGTGCTTGCGGGTGGCGCACGAGTGAGGGATTGACGGTGATGCTTCACTGGGAAATGACGAGACGTTCGACGATGTTCACAGACTAAAGAGACAGCAATGAGGGCACTTGGCTTTCTCCTGCGGCCGTGGGCTTTACCTCTGCTGAACAAGTAACCTTTTACTTGAAATAAGGCTAATCAACGAAGACAATTCGCAGCTCATCAAGCCTAGATTTGGTGAAGACAAAGAAACTTCCCCGATTGACATTGCCGCCCACACCTCTTTCTCCTTCAGCTGTGGAGTCGCTCTTTACCGGGCTATCGACATCCGCAGCGACTTGGCCGTGAACTTCAAGTCCATGATCTGGTTCAGCAACCTCTCCGTATTCTTCATGGCTCGTTTAGGTTTTTCGGGCACAACACCTGCTGTATCACCTTTTTGACAAGCTCAAAGACGTGCATGTATCATGTGTCGGACCAAGAGCAGTTTGACTTCTTCTTCAAGTTGCATGCAACAGCATGCTGGTTCAACCACAAATGAAAATTCGCATAAATAACTTCAGCTTTGATTAGTCTCGAGTTTGCTTCTCCAAAACCAGCGATTCTTTTCAACTTCCTGGGCTGCACCACGTCTTCTGATGGAGGGACAGCAGGGGCGCTGGAGGACTTCCTCTAGTAGAAGGTGTCAGGTGCTGTGGATCTAGTTTGGAAAGACCTTTTTACTTTTGGGTCCGAAGCTGAACTTTAAGCCCCTGCTTGAAGTCGGTGCCGTCAATGGCTTCAGGAACTCCCATAGGCCAATAACGGCCCGCAAGCTGGAATCCCTCCAAGTGTATTTGCCTCGGTTGTTCTCCAGTATGTACACAGACTGGGCTGCCACGATGACCCATCAAGGGAACTCAGCATAAAGCCCCGAGAAGGCCAATACGGGTTTATAGATCATGATCCAGCTACTACAGGTCCTTCATTCATGTGGTTGTGATGAAATATTTTTCTCTAAATATAATAACCTTCATCTAGCTGAAGCTTTCATAATGTCCAAACAAAACATATGTCGGTCTTTCAGCTAGAAAAATAACCGCTTGAGTGTGCTCATTTATTTCAGAGAGCAGTGCTCAAAATTGAACCAGGCACCAACGAGCCATTCGTGCTTTCCGATAGCGACACGACCGGTATTCGTGGCCTTTTCCAGCTCCTCTCCCTGGCACGAGGCATTGCACTGGGTTTCTTGGTGAGCACGAGCACGATAGTCCTCTTCATGAACTTGGCACGAATCGGCCGTATTGCTAAGTCCAACTCGTTTGATCGGTTTACAAGGGCTCGAAAGGGGGCGAGGACGGCCGCGATGCCCGTTGCACCGGCGGTGGTATAGAAGTCAATCTCGTGGTTTGTTCGCGGTGAAGGCTAAAGATCCGTTGAGGAAGCTTTGAACAACCAGCGAAAGAGAAAGACCCTGCCTAGCGGGAGACACCTCGATGCGGGTCAGTAACTCGGAACGGCGCCTCGCGAGCAGGGCAGGCAGTAGATGATCATCGTCCCATTTTTCACTACACGAGTGTGCATGCCTACCTCTTTCCCAGCTTTAGAACTAACATGAGTTACTTTATCTAGATCTCCTTCTCTAACAATGACTCTGGGGGCGTGTGAGTTGCTTCACCGGGCATGTCGAACCAGAGCTTCTCCTCCAAGGGCATCGCGAAGAACTCGCATGCGAGCCAGTTCATGTCCTCTGACCGTCTCACGCCATCTCACCACTACGTCCGGCTACAAGGAACCTCTACAAGAGGTCCCCGTTGTAACTCATATGCTGGTCATCGTTCCCTTGGAGTAACTTCCTCTTCCTGTTCTGGATTATATTGAGTAAATCGCCACGCACGAACTTGACAGCTTCGGCGAGCTTCTTTTCGGACCCGATACTCAGCGCCTTCTTGGTCTTCCAAAAACAGATACGATGGAGAGGCAGCTCTCATTGCACATATCCTCGACGCGTCGTCGAAGGTAGTCACCAGAGGAGGTAACGGGCGGAAGAAGTCAAGGCAATCCGGGTCCATGCATAAAGATACTTAGCACACGATGTCGTACGCGAATCTCTTGAGCGGGTCTTGAAAGTCCAGGGTCCCATCAATGTCGGCGTAGTCTTGAAGGGGAGGCAAGAGCCGATTCTCGACTTCCGTTTCAAGGGTCCACACGACGGAGTCCTTCAATGTGTTGGTATTGAACTCGTGACTAGTGGACTTGCTCTGAGTGATCCAGAGAAGACCGTCGACATTGAAGTTGCCACAGCCAAGGAGATCACCAAGGATGGTTGTGAAGGGTACGCCCTTGGGGTAGTTGTGGAAGTTAACCTTGAGGACGTGCTCGACGTTGCTAGGGTTGGTGGTGACGATTGTGCAGCAAGCGTCTTGCACGTTGAACTTTCTTTAATGCTTCTTTGCTGGAATTTGGATTGTTGAACTCTCTTCCGCTAAAGTTTTTGCACCACAGAACCGTCACACCTCCTGATACTCTCCATCCTTCGTTTTCATTGTCAATATCACGCAGCTATAATGCCATAGCCCCCATTGTACGACAAGAATCTGTTTTTTTTTTTTGCTTCCCCAACCCTCTGGAGCGGTTACTTCAACATGTGGTCTCAGCTACATGAGGCTCTTTCACTTATCTTCTTCTCCTTCCTCCTTCGCGACTGAAATTCCTCACACTACACGTGAAGGTGAACCTAAAAACAAAAGAAGGGATTCAGGAAAACCAAAAGGTGGCCGAATATAAGGAGAAATAGAATTCAAAGAGTTCAAGAGGACTTAGCTTCCAAAGGGAGACGTGAATGTACTCTCCATTGGTTTCTCTGATTTCTGCCGTCTTCATGTGGCAAGCAGTTTGAGCCAGAATATGATTTTTCTCCATCTTTTCCATGAACCTGCCTCCGACGTCTCTCTACAGCACGTCATTGAGGAGGTTGCCGAGCAATTTGCCGTCGTCGTCCAAGTTCTCGAACACGTTGATGCCGCCGAGCCGGTCGGTACCGTAGTTGGAGAAGCTCTTGCTGCCGTAGATGGCAAGGTTGGCGTCGGTTGAGTAATTCTCGAGGCTCGAGGCGAATTCCAGGAAACAGGGCAGCTGGGCGACGGCGCCAAAGGGCCGGAGGTGATGGGCAAGGAATTTCTCCCGTTGTTCTTCGTCCTCGCTCGTGAAGAATCTCTCCTTTTTTTTTACTACCGAAAGCACCACCTTCATCAAATTCTCCTCATCGTTTGCTCTTTCGGTGCCTTTTTCTCGTTAGTCGTCATTGGGATCATTCTTCCTTTGAATATATTATTCAGAAGTGACAGACCGAAGCATCGCCAGCCCCTTCGCATGGTGTCTTTTGACGATGGTAGAGCGCAAGTTGAGCCCTTCCTTTTTGGCTCTTTCTCTACCCAATCACAACGGTCGTCCCCCTTTTGTAGTGCCCGACACCTTTTCTCTTATTTCGGTGGATCCACTTATGAGGCGTAACTTTTATTTCTTGGCAAACGAATCTGTTCGCGAAATTTTCTGTTTTCAACGGTGGATGCACCAGAGAACACATTAGCCGCAATAGTGTCGTTGCAGCCATCACCACTCGGATAGTTCAAAGTGACACCTTGACTCGGAGCACTCATTTCATTGACAAGCATAATCCCAGAGGTCGCAAGAAATGATAGGTTCGGGGTCTCGAAAAATAGTAATCTGTAAGACCGTAAGTCTCAGGACCTTCAGCTGCTAGATTTGCCATCATGATTGAACTCCGTGTTTCCCATCTCAGCACAAGTAATTTTTCCAAATGAAAATCGGTTGCCCCATAAGATATAGGACATGCCTGCCATTCATGCTAATTTAACTCAGGAAATATCTTCGAAAAATCGAACGCAATAATGAAAAGTACACCATCAGGCCATTGAAAAATTTAGACTATTAGAGGACAATGTCACAACTCCAAAAATACAAAAATCGAAAATTACAGAGCTAAAATTAATTTTCTACGAAATTTTTTATTAATCTGAAAATGAGATTAACAAGGTAATTCTCAATTTCATATTGATTTTTGCAAATTTTCTTTGACCGAAATGAAGAGAAAATTATTGACTCTTTTTTTTGTATTTTTGTGACCTCAAATGCAATTTTTTGCTGAATTTTCAATTATTTTTGTATTTTTCAGAAAATATTAAAAAATACGAAAAATATGAAAAATTATTTTTGTTTCAAAATGGTTGCCTAGGCTTGGCTAAGGTCCCCAAATTTGATTTTTCAATTTTATGAATTTTTATGGATTTTCTATTAATTTAAAAAGAGAAAAAATGATTAAAAATCAGGTGTCAACAGCTGCCCCTCTTTGAAAGGAAGCTCGTTAGAGGTTCATTCCAAAGACGAGATGACACCTGAGTCTTAATCGACTCAACACCATGAAATAAAAAGAGTCGTGACATTTGATCCTCAATACTCCTCTTTGCATGTGTCCGATCCAGACCTGATTTGAGGAGACTCCGATGGAGGGATAGAGAGACAGAGAGAAGAGTTTACCTGGCACTTACCTACCTGTTGTATGGCTGTTGCCTGACATGAATGCTCTGTTGAGAATGGAATGAGAACCTAAGGATTCGTTATAAGAAAACCTTAGGGTGGTGGAACTTGGACCCGTATGGTAGGTCATCCTATGATAGATTCCTAATGAAAGGATTCTACTGATTAAAATTTAAATTTGACCCGTATGGTAGGTCATCCCATGGTAGGTTCCTAATGAAAGGATTCTACTGATTGAAATTTGACCTGTATGGTAGGTCGTCCCATGGTAGATTCCTAATGAAAGGATTCTACTTATTAAAATTTAAATAAGATTTAACCTGTATGGTAGGTCATCCCGTGGTAGATTCCTAATGAAAGGATTCTACTTATTGAAATTTGACCCGTATGGTAGGCCACCCCATGGAAATGCCTGTAAGAATGACTTTGGTGCCTGTAAGAAGGACTTTTGGTTGCCTGTAAGAAGGACTTTGGTGCATGTAAGAAGGACTTTGGTGCCTGTAAGAAGGACTTTTGGTTGCCTGTAAGAAGGACTTTTAATTGCCTGTAAGAAGGACTTTGGTGTCTGTAAGAAGGACTTTTGGGTGCCTGTAAAAAGGACTTGAAATGGACCATTCCGTATTGGGGTTTCCAAAGGAAGGGTTCCAGAGATGGCATTTCGCCTAATTGGTGCCTGCTTTTCAGGACTTGAAAATGGACCATTCCGTATCGGGGTTTCCGATGGAAGGGTTCCAGAGGTGGCATTTCGCCTGATTGGTGCTTGCTTTTCAGGGCTTGAAAATGGACCATTCCGTATCGGGGTTTCCGATGGAAGGTCTCTAGAGATGGCATTTCGCCTGATTGGTGCCTGCAACTCAGGACTTTGAAAATGGACCGTTCCGTATCGGGATTTCCAATGGAAGGGCTCCAGAGATAACATACCCTACACGTCACCTTTTTAGGCAGACAGAAGAGGTATTAACTGAAAATTGATTTTTGGGTGTCTATCGGGGATTTGGGGAGACCAGGATTCCCGATTTAACTTACCTTGAATGGTGCCATTCTGGGATCTGGGGAGACCAGGAATCCTGCAGAAGCTCAAACCCGTTTTAACTTACCTCGAAGGGTGCCATTCTGGGATCTGGGGAGACCAGAAATCCTGCAGAAGCTCAAACCCAATTTTACTTACCTCAAAGGGTGCCATTTTGGGATCTGAGGAGACCAGAAATCCTGCAGAAGCTCGAACCCGATTCCTGTTCTCCTGTCACTTTAGGAATAAATCGATGAGGCAAAGATCAAAAACACGAGAGTTGGTCAACCATGATTTGATAAAGCTTGAGAACACGAGATTATATCAATCGTGAGCTGATGAAGACTTCATGAGAGCATGTTGATCATGAGTCGCAAGGATTTAGAAGACTTACCTGGATCTTCTGAGTTAATGATCAAGGCATAGACAAACTGATTGTATCATGTCTGCTTGCTCACTGAATGACCTTATGTGCTGCAATGGATTTGAGCCCAGACAATCATCAGAATTGAAAGGTTCAGGTTGAAGATATACTCACCTGAAAATGCTTGGCAAGCATTAGCCAACAGGGCTTGTTTATTCAATAGCCATTTGATGAATTTTGAGACCTCGGAGGGTAACTCGATTATCAGGAATGCACTACCTGTCAAACAGTGTCAGAGGTAACATGTGCAAGCATTTTTATCAATGAGTTCATCGGTTCATTCAGTTGAGTTTGCAATAATTAAAACCATATGTGTGTGCTCATAATGTGGATTATGCATGACTATTCTGTCGAGTTTGCATTTCCAATTCTGTCCAGGGAGGTTATCATGTCATGAATACCTCGAATGTAACCTGAATGGGGACTTCAGTCCGAAAGGGCTTTCTCTCACTCTCGAGAAAGGCTTGTTTATCCTGATTGCAGGATTTGAAAAGAAATCACTCAACCTTACCATCATCGCATTCAGCGAGGGTCTGAGTAATCTCGCAATTGATACGATCAAGCCGATTTGGAGGTCATGATTAGGACCATAATGTAGGCTGGATCAAGAGCTTACGAAAGGGGACTCTTTTGAGCCAAGGCCATTGACAGAAAAATTTTCATCATCTACTCTGGGTTTACAAGTCAAGAACCCTGCAAAAATGAGAGAGAAATAGTCTTGCTCGAACTTCTTCGAGCGATGCTTAAAATCATTCAAGTCTTACGTTAATTCAAGTGCTCCAATCAGGAGAGACTTTCAAGGGTTGTAACGTAGGTTGGGATTTAGGACTTAGAAATGAAAGGCTCGTTTTGGCTCAGAAAAATATATGAGAAATGCTTGGTGTTGGTGATCATTGCAGTCTTGTCACCGATCTTTGACCTTCCTGAATTTGTCTTCAATGAATACCACCATTGGTTGAAGGGTGGTAGTTCTTTTATACTTTGCAAACTGACTTCTTTGGGGATCCTTTTTTCGGGAATTCTCAAAATGTATGTTCGAAGTCAGAAGTTCATTATAAATGTATGGGCATTGGCCTTGCTTTTGATAGGCACTTTGCTCTTTCTGCCCGAGATTCTTTGGAGTAGCATTTGCTTTTCTTACTCCCCACTCCTTTTTTGGGAGCAGGCCCATTTTCTTTAGGCTACATTTTTTTTCTTTTTGACAATCTTGTGGCTTTGAATTTTAGCAACAAGATGATTTTCAAAAGATGATACTAGACATTACATGAAAAGTCTAGCATATGAAATGGGCTCATTCGAGAATTCTCTATTGGCCCAATTATCTTCGATTCTGCTCCTTGGGGGGGGGAAGGCGTTATCTTTGCCTTGAAATGAGCAATGATCACCAATATGGGCTTGTGAAATGAATTTCTATGCTCAATTGGGCTATGCAAAGGATGTGTGTGTGGGATAGAGAAACGAATGCTCTTTGTCATCCTAAAACACTTGAATTAAAATTCGAGTTAAATGCAAAGAAACACTCGAAGATTGATATTAGTCCAAGCAAGACAATTTCTAACCATTTTCCTCATGATATTGCTGGGACTAACTCCATTTGGCCCCGATATGGGGTGGTTCTTGACAGGGTTTACGAAATGAAACCGCCGCTCAAATGGGTTGTCAATGGGCACCTGTAGTGTTTAAGGTAGAGAAATGAATGCCTCCTTCCTTTCGACTATCGTACCTTTTGCGAAAAAACTCATTGCCTTGGAGAATACGGAACCTGTCTACCGCTCAACTCACTGTGGATTAAAATACAGGACGTATGTGGAAATGGTTTGCCTTTCATCGTCCTGTCATGCCCCATTCTGTACATTCGATGCATCATGCACAGTTTATACTCTCCGCCAAAATTGTCAAATTAAACATGCAGAACAGTTATGCATGAATCATGAAATTGTGTAAACACCATGCAAATGTGGCAAAAATATGTGCAAGTATGTAAATTGCCCCTGGTTGTGTGGGCTGATCAAACAAATCGAGGAGTCTACTCCTTAAGTCGAGGAGTGGCTTATTTCATACTTTGCCCCTGCACAATGAAAGGCACGGGTGAATGAGTCAAGTGAAGATTTGCAGCATTTGAGTTTCTCGAATATTGACAACGATCATGGTCGTCGGTCGAATGCCCCATCAATTTGCCCCAGTTTGATCAGACTGGATCTCTTTAGATAATCATAACTTTGCCACTTGGGGTTGTCTTTATTCAACATGTCAAATGTTAGTGTTAACATTTCCTGTCAAAAGAAAAGAAGACATGTTAGCTAGTATTGGAAGGGATAAATTGGAACGATACTGATTTACCCTTCATCTTGAATGTTTTGCGGGAGTCTCTTATCAGCTTCACTGGATCGAGTTTGTCTCCAGTTTTCGATGGACATCTTATCATTTGGGCCAAGGCTTGGGGATTGAACTTGGATTGTTTCGGACCACAGCCACTTCCATGCCATCAGGCCCATTGGACCTCAGGCGTCCATGGAAGTTCTCTTTTAAGGGTCGATCTCTGAGATGACATGGTCTTGCATCGGGTAATTTTACGCCATGGTTCTTTTCAAGGCAATTTATAATCCCTGTTAAGAATGGAAGAAAGTAATTCAGAATTTGAGACGATCATGGGTAAATTGGAACGATACTAAATTACCCTTCTCTTCCTTATTTGCAGCCGCCCGTGCAATAGTAATGTCCTCGGATTGATTTGCTTCCAGTTTCGTTTAACAAGAGGACTTCACATTTGGATATGATTGTATTCTTGGGGCCGTTGGCGAATTCCTGAAAATGCAGAGGGTTTAATTTAAAACTGGAGCAATTCGAGGGTAAATTGAAACGATACGGAGTTACCCTTCAGGTTTACGCGGACTTTTACTCGCCATTAACTTTTCAAGTTAGGTGCGGTAACGGTTCCGAGCACTTAATGGGGGAAAAGGGAAATGATTACTCCTTGCTTTTGCATTAATTCGAGACATTCATAAAAGCAGAAAACATCCCATGCAAGATAAAGCGTATGCATCTATTCAGGATTGATTTTCCTTCCTTTGTAGGCTCTCCAGTGGTCAGCTGGCTTCATTCTGGACCAGGTATGCATCGGCTATGTTGAAGGACCCGTGATCTCAGCTTCGAAATACAGACTCCCTGTGCATATTACAATCCCCGTGCTTCATTAACATTAAACTGGTTGATCATGGCGGTGAATTCATCGTCAATGCCGCTTGCCTGGTGGTGATACATCTCCCCTTCCCCGGGAGGTATTGATGCTGATCCAGTAGCATTAGTCTTTTTGTACCCTGCTCCAACAGAACTCGATTCTGTTATAAACTGGTCTAACTCGCTTCTCAAACACGCATTTTCAATCCTCAGATCATGCATTTCATCGAAGGCGAGGAGGAGGCTGTTGCAGTTAGGGTAGGTGGCGGAGTCAAAAGCCTCTTTATACATCTTGTTTTCCGCTCGGAGGTTTTCATTTTCAACTCTTAGAAACTCGGCCTCGTTGTGCTCATGACGAGTCTTCATTCGGGTTCGCCTATTTTGAAACCAGAACTTGATTTGCGAAGGTTCAAGTCCTAGCTCTTGACTCAGTTCCATTTTCTATTTGCCGTCTGGCATAGGGCATGTTCTGAAGAAATCCTCAAGCCTTTGTACTTGCTCCTTAGTATGGCGACGGTAACGCTTCTTTTGACCCTTACCGTTGTTGTCCTTATCTTTACTGAGATCTTGGACGTCGTTGGTGGAAGGGCCAGGCTCCATGGGCTCGATCCCAAACATGGCTTCGAACTCTTCCTCTCCCATATTCAGCAGGCAACGATAGCTTTCGGAAGTATTGGGTTGAGACATCTTCGATTTGGTCGATGATTTCTCAAGGTTTACTATATCTTTCTGTATTTTCACTCTCTCTGAACCGTGTATGCTTTAAAACTCTCTTCAAATAAAGATTATCAGGAGGATGTCTCTTTTAAAATTTGGCGTCGTCTTAGCATATGTATCGCTCCTCCCGAGATTTCTGTCTTTCTCAACCTTTCATGCGTGTTTCTTGCTTGGCTCGTCTTTTCTCATCTCTTCATAGTGGTAGGGTCCCTATCAACGTCTCTACCGTCGATTTGCTGGCGTGTTCTCCTATAAAAACGAATCCCATTTTCCTTGTCTCCCACCCAAGTCACCTTTCTTTCTTCTTTTTCAAAGTTGTATCATCCCGTCAAACTTTTGGCAGAGATGTCGGATTTGCTTGGCTCGAGATTGGAGACGAGTAGCGGAATGGTAGACAGGAAAATCTGGCCAGTAGAGACTTTCACTGCAAAAATGAAAGGGAATACGGCAGTATATGTTCTTCATATTCTAGAAAAATTGGAACGATACTGTTTTACCCTTGTATGTACTTCCATTGAATTTTGAATTGAGGAAGTTCCTTCATTTGGATTGGATTGGATTGTATGTCCCGAGTTACCCTTCACTTTGAGCTTGCCACATAAGTGCTTTGCTTAGTTGGGCCTTGTTGCTTTGGACCATCATCATTTTTTATGTCATCGGGTCCATGGACCGGAGGGCTCCTTTAATTTAAAGGTTACCTTCAAGGCAAATGAGTCCTGTCGCATTCCATTTGGTCATTCATTTTGCGACACTCTTGAGGCAATTTGCAATCCCCTGGATGAGAATGGAACAAATCCAATTTAGCATTTTGCGACGATTGAGGGTAAATTGGAACGATACTCAATTACCCGTCTTCGAGCTCGCTTGGGCTTTTCACTTGAAATTTCCCTACGTGAGGCCATTCAACATTTCTCATTATGGCAGTCAGCGACGTTGCCACAAATTGATCCGCCCTGAGTCTAGCATAAAAAGGGATTCACGCATTCGACGGGATAAAAAACAAATTACCCCATACTCCTGAATTAAATCTAGACACCTAGAAAGCTGGAAATATCACACGCAGGGGAATTAAGCATGAAGTGAAAGGTGCACTTGTTCAAGGTCAGTTCTGCCTCTCCTGCGGCTCTTCGATAATCAGCTAGTCTCATGCTGGTTCAGGCATGGATGACCGATGTTTGAGAGTCCCTAATCACTGGCTTCCGACCATGGCTTCGGATGTCTGTCAACCTTAAACTGGTTGACCAGGGCAGTAAGCTCATCATCTGGGTAATCTCTTGAACCTTCCAGCAACTGATGCTCGAATTGGGCATTATTGTTGGCAAATGCTGGCGGTAGATTTCTCATTCTGTCCTCGCCATGAGCAATTTGACTTCTCGAGCTGAAGTCTTCATCATTACTCCAGAAAGTGTGGGGATCACCAACTGTCCTGCTGCCAAGAACTCCTTCCATTCGAGGATTAGAGAAGTGGAAGTGCTCAGGATAATTTCTTGTCTGATTCTCTGGCTGCACAGGCGCGCTGATCATGGGATGAATTCTAGCCACGGGTTGGTGCTCAGACCAAGGAGTTTGAATACACTGCCCCTGTGGTCTATACTCTTGAAAAGCATTAGGGTGATTCTAGGGGATACTTTGATTAACGCCTGGAGGATTGATGGCACGGCTACTGGCTTGGTTGATGATGGGAAGTGGCTCGCCCCATGCTAACCTGCGGAACTTATGGTGGCGAGGAGACTCGACATTCAGGCTTGGATCAGTCCCGCCTTGGTTTTCTTGATTCTGAGCTGCATTTTGTTCTCTCACCCTTTTTTCTGTACTTCTGAAGATGACTCGAAACATTTGCTTTAGTGAGTCCCTCTACGTTCATAATTTCCAGTATATGTTGCGGCCGTGCCGAATCGATTCCTACCTGCTGAACTGCATTAACAAACATACGATGCAGCTCGGGAGACCAACTCATCTTCTTTCTCCAGTTGCTTGGAACAAAATTGAAGGCTTGATGCTTGTTCTCATGGTCGTGCAATTGCTTCCTCACCACGTGCTGCCATATGTTTTGAAGCATCTGAACTCTAACTGGTTTCGTTACGATGTCTTGGGCCCCATTTAAGACAGCCTTCATTATGGCTTGCTGATCATCGCTTGCCGATATTACGAGGACTGGCATGTTTAATTTAGAATTGATAACTTCCAAGAGAGTGAAAACATCCATGTCAATCCCTACCATGGCGGTGAGGACGATATCAAACTGGTCACCACTCCTCCTTAATATCTCTAAGGCCTCTGTCGCCTTTGCTTGAGCTACAACCTTATACCGGCATTTTCTTAATACGGTAACAAGGATTGACAGAGAGACTGGATTACCGTCAATGGCCATGACCAGTAGACCCTCAGGGTAAGGAACTTCATTAGCTTTGACCAGGGTTGAACATGCGCCCGTTCCCCTAATGCTCGACATATTTCTGGATCTAGGACTGCCGATTCGAGACCGCCTCAGGATGTCTTCTCGGACTTGAGGGATCACGGGATCGTTGATGGCTTCTCGTAACAGGCTTTGAAAGCCAATGCTTTGATGGTGAAGGTTTTGAATTCCTCTCCCATGAGAACTCCTTCCTCTCTATCTTTCTCCTACGAGTTCGTGTAGATGAACCCTCACTATCAAATGAGGATAAATTCTTTCTCTGGAAATAGCAACGACTTCCCCCTTCACGGGCAGTGCTATTAGATTTACCGAGGGGAAAAATCTGACATTCAGCTTTTGATCAAAGGGGAAATCCTCGTTTATCGCTCAGTTTGTCTTCTTCTTTCTTTTCGCGGTAGAGGGCCCCTATCAAGATTTCCACCGTCGATTTACTGGCGGGTCCTCCAATGAAGACGAGTAATATCTCTCTTTCTGTCGAGAATTTCTTTGTCCCCCACTCAGCTCGTCTTTTCGTTCCATCTTTTTTCAAAGCGGTGGAGTCCCGTCAGCTTTTCCACAGAGACGTCAGGTTTGTTCGGCTCGAGGTTGCCACTTGACTGGAATTTGAGCCACCGGGGGTGTTGCCGACAGAGAATGGTAGATAGGAAAACCTATAAGGACTGCCCCTGTGAAATCAGTATTTAAATTGAAGCAGATTACCATCTTCGCATTCCGCTCATCTGCCTTACCTCTCTCCCCCTTTCTTTCGTATTCTGCTTTAAAAAATGGCCAATTCTCCTAACCACACCTTATCCGCCGAAGTCCTGGCTGGGTGGGAGAGACTCTACAATCTTCTTGGTAGAGGTTACACTCATGTAGCCAAAAACTCTACCGTTGAGGCTGAAATCCTCGGTTTATTCAGGACTGTGGACGCTGCTTCTGTTGAGGGTACCCAACTGGGGAAGGAGTATCGGAACTTCTCGACCGTCTTCATCAATTTTCTGGCTGCCTATAACCGCGCTTATGAGACGGTCCTTGTGACCGCCGTCGTGAAAGCTCGTTACCAAGACCGGTACGAGCGTTTGGCAACAGTCACATTTGTGGCTGATAATCACAAAAAGGCCCTCAAGTTTGCCAACGATCAGCTTTCGTGGCTGGTTCGTGAGAGGGGAAAGCTGGTGGACCGTCTGGCCTTGGTCCGAACTTACGCCGAACAGGAGCCAGGCAATATTGTGATGAGGTACAAATGCGGTTGGCTGCAGGAGAGACTTGATGACATCACGGAAGACATTGCTTTCGAGAGGGCGGCAATTCCGGACCTGGAGTTTGCCGTTGAGCATTACGAGGCCACTATGGCCCAGGTTAAAGAGAAGTGCGATCGCCTCTTCTTTAGGCTCGCGGAGCTTGATCCCGAGAACGCTCGGTGCACCCAGAGCATCAACTTCATGGAGAGCCAGCTAAGCTCCTTTGTGATGCTTATTAGGGCTCAATTTGATTTCAATCTTCCTCCCCAGTGAGTTGTTGTAAGGTTTGTTGGTGAATGGAATGAAGAGAAAGTTTCACGTGTTTGTGCTTTTCATTTTCCTGCCATTTCTTCGCCCATATAGCATGATAGGACGATTCACGGTACTGAAAACGTTGAGGCTTAACACTCTTCTTGGTGTTCTTGTTATCTGCTGCCGGCGATGATATCAAGGACATTGACGAAGGGTTCGGTGGCGGCCCCCACCGGTCACAGCGCCGTGAGTCAGTCGTGTGAATTATTGCAAATCGACCACTCGATTAGTGCTCCAATAAACAAACCAGGCTGCCCGTTGCGTGCCCCACTTTACTCCTGCCTATCTCTTTCGGCGTCCACTTGAATGTGTCGGTCGCCTGTAGCGTTGGGAGAAATGATTGCGAGCCATGCTCGGTAATAAAATACTGGTCCTCCAAAATCTTCCATGTGTTTTGAATCCGAGGAAGGTAAAAAGGCAAGCCTTTGCTCAATTTAATCAGAAAGGCGTCGCAAGGTCGGGTTCATAATCTTGCCCCATGGGTTCTGATTACACAGTCTCGGCTTTCTCAACAAAAATACATGAACCCTTCTAATACATTAAAAATGTCCCCAGGCCCGATCTGGATAAATTTACAGTCCCATCAAAATACAAAGCTTGTACATGTTGACTGATTGACACGTTTCTGACTTCGGAAGGATTGATTTCTTTGCTTGCCCCCAAGATTATCAGTTGAGGCATTGGCAATCATCCGTCTTTTCGTATTCTTGAGGATTATTCCTGATTTTTATCCCGCCTGGGGTACTTAGGATTTCCTGCAAAAGTAGAAGAAATAATTAGTATGTGATCCAAGGAGAGGTCGGTCCATGATCCCTAGATTAGTCCCATTTTATTTTTGCAAATTAGAGAAAATCTTCTTAGAAAAACATGGGTGAATTTCTCAAAAAGAATTTTCTTGCAAGTTTTTACAATTTGAAAAATGTGATAAAATCTCTTTGATATTTAGCAAATTTCTCGAAAGAATTTCCTTTTCATCAGAATGAATTTTCAAGGCAAATTTGTCGAGAAAATCTTGGGTCCATTGAAGTATTAAGAAAGACTGTGACAAAATCTTTCATTGATCAACAAAATTCCCCTAAGGGATTTTTTCACATTCATTTTTTCAAAAATGGGACACCAATTTGATTTCGATTTTTCATTTTCTTTGAAAAAAATGACCACGTGGTTAAGTCCAAAATTTAACTGACACCTATCATGGACCAACCAAAAATAAATACAAGATAAAGTTAGAGAACTTACTTTTACCTTAGAAAAATGCAAATCACATAGACATGCACATGAGTCGTGGGATAACCTTATTCTAACTATCCTAAAGGCCCACAAATTGAAGCGAAAGACTTACGGCAAGGCGACAATCTCGCGCACATAATCAAGATTAGCCGTGATCCGCTACGACGTAATCAGGATTAGCCGGGCCTTTCCACTTCGACTACTCGAGTCAAAAATTAAAACCACTGCTTTGGTAATCTTACCAAGCCTGAGGTCTAACTTTTAAAACTCATTTTTGAAAAGGGGTTCGGGATTGAATCTGGACTAACTTTCGACGTGATCTCACGCCGAACGCTAGACTCAAATCACAATTCCATCCTAAAACTAGTGGCCCAGGTCCTGCCACGGGACGTGTGTGATGTAGTGCTAAAGCGATTAATCATGCACAACAATTAAATGCAAACACCGCTTCAATAATGTGCAGAAATTAAATTCTAATTCCCACACACCAAACCTGCAAAACAAAGGGTTAGCCAAACACTCCACCCCTTATAACTCCCATCCTGCAAAACCATTTAACACCTAAAGATCATAATCTAACCAAGATCGCCAGAAGCGAGATATCCATGAAATTTTCATCGGCCTAAGTCCACTAAGGCTTTTAAAATTTCGAAAAAAGTCAAGTACTCCAATTAGTGCTTTATTCTTTCGAAAATTCCAAAAAACCAGTCCCCAGCGGAGTCGCCAAGCTGTCGCGACCCGAAAATGGTCATTTGCAGCTTGAATGTGGTTATTTCTTATTTCACACGATTTCTGAGAATTTTCCAAAATTTTTCGAGACAATTTAACTAGAAGGGCAAAATGGTCATTTTTCAAGAGATTGGAATGGCAAAATTGCCAGAAATAAGATTGGTCAATTACAACGACCCATTTCCTGATTTTGGGAATTTTTTGAATTAAAAATAATAATAATAATAATTTTTAATTTAGTTAATTTAATTTTTTTTTAATAATTTTTTTTTAATTTTTTTTTATGATTTATGATTTATTTTTTATTTTATTTATCTAGAAAATTGCGATTTGGGCTGGGCTCTTCTAAAGCCACAAGCTAATAAGGAAATCCAAAGCCTAAACGAGATTTAGCGGCCCATTTTTCAATAAAACCTCAAATCAAAACCTAAAAAAACTAAGCCTGTTCTGGCCCATTCTCAAGCCCAGTTCTTACCTAAGATCTCACTACTCAAATTACAAGGGTAATCTCACGTTCACGACATAAACCCATCCCTCATGTCAGACTTCCAACAACTCCTTCATCTTTATATTGTTTTTTTTTTATACCATTCCTTTTTACAGACCATTTTCTACGTAGGTCTTCTTTTCAAGAACTTGCACCGAGAGCATGTTGAGAATCCTACTCACTCCATCAAATCACCGAGAGACAAGAAATAATAATAAGAGGACTAACCTGTTCCTCATGTAAGTCTGTAACACTTGATGACGCCAATTTGCTAGTCGCCGGGTCTTGTTTGTCACGTCGTCACACCCCCGGAATCTGTTCATGCGTCGCCACATCGTCGGGTCTGCTTCGTCACGCCATCGTCAAGCGTCGCAGCCATCAGGTTAGCTCACGTCGCGTCAAGTTCGGCTCGCCTCGACAGCTGCGCTCGCAATGTCATCGTCTTGGACCGATCCGACGCGACTTGCCACCTTCAAGTCTACTGCACGAACGCCATGGACCAAGACCATGCAACTTCCTCAGAATGGTCCGACTTCCACCTCGCCTGGCCGCCCAGAAGGCGTCGAAACGCTTGTGTAGCTTCTTCATCTTGGCCGCGACCCCCTGGAGGTTAAGCCACCCGACGGCCGGCACGAGGTTGCTGATGTTGAACATGACCCCAGATCTTTGGCTTGTGCGCAGGTGCTTGCGGGTGGCGCACGAGTGAGGGATTGACGGTGATGCTTCACTGGGAAATGACGAGACGTTCGACGATGTTCACAGACTAAAGAGACAGCAAGGAGGGCACTTGGCTTTCTCCTGCGGCCGTGGGCTTTACCTCTGCTGAACAAGTAACCTTTTACTTGAAATAAGGCTAATCAACGAAGACAATTCGCAGCTCATCAAGCCTAGATTTGGTGAAGACAAAGAAACTTCCCTGATTGACATTGCCGCCCACACCTCTTTCTCCTTTAGCTGTGGAGTCGCTCTTTACCGGGCTATCGACATCCGCAGCGACTTGGCCGTGAACTTCAAGTCCATGATCTGGTTCAGCAACCTCTCCGTATTCTTCATGGCTCGTTTAGGTTTTTCGGGCACAACACCTGCTGTATCACCTTTTTAACAAGCTCAAAGACATGCATGTATCATGTGTCAGACCAAGAGCAGTTTGACTTCTTCTTCAAGTTGCATGCAACAGCATGCTGGTTCAACCACAAATGAAAATTCGCATAAATAACTTCAGCTTTGATTAGTCTCGAGTTTGCTTCTCCAAAACCAGCGATTCTTTTCAACTTCCTGGGCTGCACCACGTCTTCTGATGGAGGGACAGCAGGGGCGCTGGAGGACTTCCTCTAGTAGAAGGTGTCAGGTGCTGTGGATCTAGTTTGGAAAGACCTTTTTACTTTTGGGTCCGAAGCTGAACTTTAAGCCCCTGCTTGAAGTCGGTGCCGTCAATGGCTTCAGGAACTCCCATAGGCCAATAACGGCCTGCAAGCTGGAATCCCTTCAAGTGTATTTGCCTCGATTGTTCTCCAGTATGTACACAGACTGGGCTGCCACGATGACCCATCAAGGGAACTCAGCATAAAGCCCCGAGAAGGCCAATACGGGTTTATAGATCATGATCCAGCTACTACAGGTCCTTCATTCATGTGGTTGTGATGAAATATTTTTCTCTATAATATAATAACCTTCATCTAGCTGAAGCTTTCATAATGTCCAAACAAAACATATGTCGGTCTTTCAGCTAGAAAAATAACCGCTTGAGTGTGCTCATTTATTTCAGAGAGCAGTGCTCAAAATTGAACTAGGCACCAACGAGCCATTCGTGCTTTCCGATAGCGACACGACCGGTATTCGTGGCCTTTTCCAGCTCCTCTCCCTGGCACGAGGCATTGCACTGGGTTTCTTGGTGAGCACGAGCACGATAGTCCTCTCTCATGAACTTGGCACGAATCGGCCGTATTGCTAAGTCCAACTCGTTTGATCGGTTTACAAGGGCTCGAAAGGGGGCGAGGACGGCCGCGATGCCCGTTGCACCGGCGGTGGTATAGAAGTCAATCTCGCGGTTTGTTCGCGGTGAAGGCTAAAGATCCGTTGAGGAAGCTTTGAACAACCAGTGAAAGAGAAAGACCCTGCCTAGCGGGAGACACCTCGATGCGGGTCAGTAACTCGGAACGGCGCCTCGCGAGCAGGGCAGGCAGTAGATGATCATCGTCCCATTTTTCACTACACGAGTGTGCATGCCTACCTCTTTCCCAACTTTAGAACTAACATGAGTTACTTTATCTAGATCTCCTTCTCTAACAATGACTCTGGGGGTGTGTGAGTTGCTTCACCGGGCATGTCGAACCAGAGCTTCTCCTCCAAGGGCATCGCGAAGAACTCGCATGCGAGCCAGTTCATGTCCTCTGACCGTCTCACGCCATCTCACCACTACGTCCGGCTACAAGGAACCTCTACAAGAGGTCCCCGTTGTAACTCATATGCTGGTCATCGTTCCCTTGGAGTAACTTCCTCTTCCTGTTCTGGATTATATTGAGTAAATCGCCACGCACGAACTTGACAGCTTCGGCGAGCTTCTTTTCGGACCCGATACTCAGCGCCTTCTTGGTCTTCCAAAAACAGATACGATGGAGAGGCAGCTCTCATTGCACATATCCTCGACGCGTCGTCGAAGGTAGTCACCAGAGGAGGTAACGGGCGGAAGAAGTCAAGGCAATCCGGGTCCATGCATAAAGATACTTAGCACACGATGTCGTACGCGAATCTCTTGAGCGGGTCTTGAAAGTCCAGGGTCCCATCAATGTCGGCGTAGTCTTGAAGGGGAGGCAAGAGCCGATTCTCGACTTCCGTTTCAAGGGTCCACACGACGGAGTCCTTCAATGTGTTGGTATTGAACTCGTGACTAGTGGACTTGCTCTGAGTGATCCAGAGAAGACCGTCGACATTGAAGTTGCCACAGCCAAGGAGATCACCAAGGATGGTTGTGAAGGGTACGCCCTTGGGGTAGTTGTGGAAGTTAACCTTGAGGACGTGCTCGACGTTGCTAGGGTTGGTGGTGACGATTGTGCAGCAAGCGTCTTGCACGTTGAACTTTCTTTAATGCTTCTTTGCTGGAATTTGGATTGTTGAACTCTCTTCTGCTAAAGTTTTTGCACCACAGAACCGTCACTGTTGACACCTGATTTTTAATCATTTTTTCTATTGCTAAAGTAATAAAAAATCCATAAAAATTCATAAAATTGAAAAATCAACTTTGGGGACCTTAGCCAAGCCTAGGGAACCAATTTTGACCAAAAAACGATTTTTCATATTTTCAGTATTTTTACGTATTTTGTATTTATTTATTTTCGAAAATTAATAGAAAATCCATAAAAATTCATAAAATTGAAAAATCAACTTTGGGAACCTTAGCCAAGCCTTGGGAACGAATTTTGACCAAAAAATAATTTTTCATATTATATATATTTTAATTTTTTTTAAACAAAATACAAAAATATTTGAAAATTTTGGAAAAATAACATTTGAGGCCAAAAAATACACAAAGATAGTTAATATTTTTATTTTAAATCTATTTTCATATTGGCCATCGCAAATTCAGAAAAATCCAATTCGAGTCACGTGTTCCTTCACGAGTATAATCTCGAATCGGGCCTAAAAAAATTTAATTTGAGTCAACTTATTTTTAACTTTCACTTTTTATGAGTTGTGACATTGTCTTCTAATATTTTAAATTTTCATCTTGGCCCAATTATACCCAGAATGACTTAATTTTGCAAAAGGGTTTTAATTAAATTATGCATTATTTTCAGCGACAAGAAATGAGCTTAAATTTGACATGTGGTAAATTTTGGTGTGTCAAAAATTGTGAGGAGATTTGGACTTAAAGAAATATATTTTTTTCAGGGACTGAATTGTAAATACTTAAAATTCAAGGACTAGAGTGCAAATACCTAACTCTTGAAGGATTATTTTACAAATAATAAAAAGAAGAGTTAGTGGATAAATTAGAATAGAGAAGGGAAGATGAAGAAGAGGAGATAAAGAAGAGAAGTTGGAGAAGAATGGATGGAGAAAATAAGATAAGAATAGAGAAGGGAAGATGGAGATGAAGAAGAGTTAGTAGAGAAATTAGAATGGAAGATAAGAATAGAGAAGGGAAGATGGAGATTAAGAAGAGTTAGTGGAGAAATTAGAATGGGAGATAAATATGGAGAAGGGAAGATGAAGATGAAGAAGAGTTAGTGGAGAGATTAGAATGTGAGATAGAGATGGAGAATGGAAGATGAAAATGAAGAAGAGTTAGTGGAGAAATTAGAATGGGAGATAGAGTTAGTGGAAAAATTAGAATGGGAGATAGATGAGTAGGTTATAAAAGGAGGAAGAAGTGAGCTTGAGAAAGGATTCTTGAGAGAGAAAATTTGAAGTGTTTGGGAGAATTTTTTGAAGAGAAAATTTTGGATGTTTGAGAGAGTTTTGGGAGATTGAAGAAAAATTTGAGAGAAAGAAAATACCAAAAAAGAGAGAGAATTTTGAAGATGATGGGAGTTTAAAGCTAGGGGTTATCATCACAAATTCCTTCATCGATCAATATAAATCAAGAGTTCATCCTCGTCAGCGAGCAAGCAAATTCGAGTTAAGTGTTTTTATTTATTCATTTATTTATGGTTTTACTCGCAAATTAGCACAAATTGTATACAC
Source organism: Psidium guajava (assembly GCA_016432845.1). Lineage (NCBI taxonomy): Eukaryota > Viridiplantae > Streptophyta > Magnoliopsida > Myrtales > Myrtaceae > Psidium > Psidium guajava. Next base: position 31,373,025 of record CM028228.1, read on the forward strand.
TTTCTCCATCTCCCATTTTTTCCCATATTTTATGTCAGGAGAAAGATATCTCTATGTCAACAGCAAAAATCTCGTAGAGATGCAAGAATCGGCCCAGACAAGCTCCTAAGCTGTCCACCGATTTCTCAACTGATCTGTGACTAAAAGTCCCTCTTAATTCAAAAGAAACTCTCTATATTGGGAACATAGAGAGCGAAAATCAATTATAGAAATCCCTCCCAAACAAACGGGAGATAAGTACTCTTTCCACTCTTCTGGTTTTAGGTGCAGATTAGCACATATTTTGTATACTGACACTTCACTCTATTTTATGTCAGGAAGCCGCAGCTCTATATCAATGGTCAATCCTATGGAAGCACAAAATCGGCTTGGAGGAGTCCTCAAGCGCGCACAAATTTCAAATTGTTGAATCAATTCGTTGTATTTCATTTTAAAAAATTCATACCCCAAAATGGAGAGGACAAAGTCCATCCGCAATTTAAATACCTGCACCATAAATCCCAAAGGGAAGAGCCAAGCCAATGCTTAGCCTCCCATTGGAGGTTTTTACTTATAGTAGTTAAATACCTGCAACTTAAATACCTGCACCTTAAATCCCAAAGGGAAGAGCCAAGCCAATGCTTAGCCTCCCATTGGAGGTTTTTACTTACAGTTGTTAAATACCTGCACCTTAAATCCCAAAGGGAAGAGCCAAGCCAATGCTTAGCCTCCCATTGGAGGTTTTTACTTACAGTAGTTAAATACCTGCAACTTAAATACCTGTACCTTAAATCCCAAAGGGAAGAGCCAAGCCAATGCTTAGCCTCCCATTGGAGGTTTTTACTTACAGTAGTTAAATACCTGCAACTTAAATACCTGTACCTTAAATCCCAAAGAGAAGAGCCAAGCCAATGCTTAGCCTCCCATTGGAGGTTTTTACTTACAGTAGTTAAATACCTGCAACTTAAATACCTGTACCTTAAATCCCAAAGGGAAGAGCCAAGCCAATGCTTAGCCTCCCATTGGAGGTTTTTACTTACAGTAGTTTAAATACTTGCAACTTAAATACCTGTACCTTAAATCCCAAAGGGAAGAGCCAAGCCAATGCTAGGCCTCCCATTGGAGGTGTTTATTCACTGTCATGTACTTCCTATAATTTAATTTTTGAATCATCAGACCCAAAAGATGAGTAGGTCGTAATACTGCACAGAAGTCGTTAACACACTCCCTCTTTCGGCTTCAGGGAATCTTTAACACTTAAAAAAATATAACAAATAAAAATATATACCATCCATGCATCCTATTTAAAAAGTGAAAACACAAAAGAGAATACCCTACTAGAGCCTTAGGAATAAACCAAGCCTGAGTTGCCGGATTAGGATATCCATGAAATTAAGGTACCGAAAGGGCATTAGTTTTAATTAACTAGTGTAACCAAGTCCCCGAGCTCATAATCTCTGGTTCGCAGGAATAAATTAGTTCTCCCGCTAATTTATTTAGGTTTCTAATCGACCTACCAAGAACGATTAGTGGCGACTCCAAATTTTAAAATCATTTAAACAAAAAACAAAGTTGCGATTCGGTCGGGCTTGGGAGGGTCCGCATTAGGTTAGTCAAATCTAATTAACCTAATAATCCGTTAACCCCTAGAATTAATAAAAATATTTTTAGAGGGTCGCGACAGACTGGCGACTCCGCTGGGGACGGGATTTTTAAATTTTCGAAAAAAGATACCAATTGGAATACTTGAATTTTTTCGAAATTTTAAAAGTCTTAGTGGACTTAAGCCAATGAAAATTTCATGGATATCTCGCTTCTGGCGATCTTGTTTGGGACTCATTCTATAGGTGTTATATGTTTTTGCAGGATGTGAGTTATAAGGGGCGGAGTGTTTGGCTAACCCCTTTGTTTTGCAGGCTCGGTGTTTGGTTTATTTGTTTAATTTCGCATATTTTTAGAAGCGCTGTTTTGATATCAATTGTTGTGCATGTCTTGCATACTCTGAGGATCACGACACCTGCACACACAAGCGTCTAAACCCAAGTCGCGAAATTCTTCCTAGAAAACCATAGATAGGGATCGAATATGTAAAGCTCTTGCGTCGATTACGCTCGGGTTGACCATATTTTATCCCGCTCATTATCTGAATTGACAATTCTTCCCATTGTGATTTGATTGCGCGGAGGGTAAGGTTGTCAATTCAGATAGTGGGGGCCTTTTAGGTCCATACCCTGTCTCTCCTTCTTTTATTTTCTAGAGTTCACTCCTCACTTGAGTCATGCGCATGACTATGTGATTTGCATTTCTCCAAGGTAAAAGTAAGTTCTCTAATTTTATCTTGTATTTATTTTCGGTCGGTTCATGCTAGGTGTTAGTCAGTTTTTGACCTTGATATTACGACCATTCTTTTAAAAGAAAATAAAAATTAAATTTGTCCCTCATTTCTTTTAAAAAAATTTTGAAAAAATGATGTGAAAAATCCCTTCATGGGAATTTTATTAACCAATAAGGGATTTTTGTCATGTTTTTATTGCTTCAATAAAAATGAAATTTTCCTGAAAAAATTTTCCTCTGAAAATTTATTTCAATAAAAAGAAAAATTCCCTAAAAAAAAAAAACTCTAGTAGACATCAAGTGATTTTATCACATTTTTCAAATTATAAAAACTTGCAAGAAAATTCTTCTCGAGAAATTCGCTCATGTTTTTTAAGAAACTTTTCTCTAAATAAAATTAGACTAATGTCTCGGGGGAATTGTATTGACCAATAAGAGATTTTTGTCATGTTTTTCTTGCTTCAATAAAAATGAAATTTTCCTGACAAATTTTCCTCTAAAATTTTATTTCGATAAAAGAAAAATTCCTTCAAAAAAAAAAACTTTGGTAAACATCAAGTGATTTTATCACATTCTTTCAAATTATAAAAACTTGCAACAAAAATTCTTTTCGAGAAATTTGCTCATGTTTTTTAAAGAAAATTTTCTCTAAATAAAATTAGACTAATGTCTCGGGGGAATTTTGTTAACCAATAAAGGATTTCTGTCATGTCTTTCCTGCTTCAATAAAAATAAAATTTTCCTGACAAATTTACCTCTGAAAATTTATTCTGATAAAAAGGAAATTCCTTCAAAAATTTTAGTAAACGTCAAGAGATTTTGTCACATTCCTTAAAAAAAATAATAAAAAAAGAGTAATAAATCTGCAAAAAAATTCTGTATTAACCCATTTCTTCCTAAGGGAATTTTTTTTTTCTGATTTCTCTATAAAATAGAAAAAATCAAATTGGACTAATATAGGAGTCATGGACCGACATTCCTTGTGTCGCATACTAATCATATCATTTTCTTTTGCAGGGAGATCCTAGATACCCTAGACGGGTGTAAAAATTAAGTTCAAAATATATCAAGAATCATCTTCAGAAATACCAAAAGACGAAAAACACCGAGGCTTCAACCGTTAATTCCGGGGGGCAAACGAACACTGTCCATCTTTGACAGACAGAGTTATGTCAATCCGTAAACTTGTATGGGCAGTGTATTCTGATATGACGGTGGATTTATACTGATTAAACACGGGGGCATATTTAATGTATTGCAGAGGATCCCGCGTCTTTTGAAAAGCAATATGGATTATATAATCAGAACCCATGAAACAAATACCTTTACCTGATTAAATCAACCAGAGACCGATCTTAAAATTTCCTCTTATTCGAAACATGCGGAGGGCTTTAGAGGACCGAGGTTCTATTAATGAACGTGGCCCACAGGAATTTCTCCCGACGCTACAGGCGATCGACACGAGCAAGTGGACGCCGAAAGAAATAAAATATGGATAAAAGTGGGCACACAACAGGTGGCCGGATTTATTACCAGCGCACTGATCGAGTTGTCATAGCGTTATTGTTTGTGATCTCAAGATGGATAGTGGGGGCCACCGCCGAACCCTTCATCAATGTTCTCGATATCATCGTCTGGAGCAATTAAACAAGAACATCAAGAAAAACATTAAGCCTCGACATCTTCGGTACCTCAAATCGTTCTGTTATGCTATGCGGAAGAAACGATAGCAGGAAAATTAAACAAAAAAAAAACACGTGAAGCTTTTCTTTCATTCCATTCATCAAAGAGCATTACAACAGCTCACTGTGAAGGAAAAGTAAAGCCAAACTGAGCCCTGATAACCATTACGAAGGAGCTCAACTGACTCTCCAAACAGTTGATGCTTCGGGTGCACCGGGCGTTCTCAGGATCAAGCTCCGCGAGCCTAAAGAAGAGGCGATCGCGCTTCTCCTTAGCCTGGGCCATACTGGCCTCGTAATGCTCGACAGCAAACTCCAAGTCCGAAATCGCCGCCCTCTCGAAAGCAATATCTGCCGTAATGTCATCAAGTCTCTCCTGCAGCCAACCGCATTTGCACCTCATCATAATATTACTCGGCTCCTGTTCGGCGTAAGTTCGGACCAAGGCCAGACGGTCCACCAACTTTCCCCTCTCACGAACTAGCCACGAAAGCTGATCATTGGCAAACTTGAAGGCTTTCTTGTGATTATCAGCCATAAATGTGACTATTTCCAGACGCTCGTGCCGGTCTCGGTAACGAGCTTTCACGACGGCAGTCACAATGACCGTCTCATAAGCGCGGTTATAGGCAGCCAGAAAATTAATGAAGAGGGTCGGGAAGTTCCGATACTCCCTCCCCAGTTGGGTACCCTCAACAGAAGCAGCGTCTAGGGTCCTGAATAAACCGAGGATTTCAGCCTCAACGGTAGAGTTTTGGGCTATATGAGCGTAACCTCTACCAAGAAGATTGTAGAGTCTCTCCCACCCAGCCAGGATTTCGGCGGAGAAGGTATGGTTAGGAGAATTGGCCATTTTTGAAAGCAGATCACGAAAGAAAGGAGGAGAGAGGCGAGGCAGATGATCGGAATGCGAAGGTGATAATCTGCTTCAATTTAAATAATGATTTCACAGGGGCAGTCCTTATTGGTCGAGTTTTTTCTATCTACCATTCTCTGTCGGCAACACCCCCGCTGGCTCGAATTCCAGTCAAGCGGCAACCTCAAGCTGAGCAGACCCGACGTCTCTGCAGAAAAGTTGGACGGGCTGCCACCACTTTGAAAAAGAAAGAATAAAAAACGAGCTGAGTGGGAGACAAAGAAATTTTCGGCAGAAAAGGAGATACGACTCGTCTTTATTGGAGGACCCGCCAGTAAATCGACGGTGGAGATCTTGACAAGGGCCCTCTACCACGAAAAGAAAAAAGGAAGACGAACTGAGCGAGAAACAAGGATTTCCCCTTTGATCAAAAGCTGAATATCAGATTTTCTCCCTCGAAAAATCTAATAGCACTGCCCGTGAAGAGGGAAGTCGTTGCTATTGCCAGAGAGAGAACATGTCCTCATTTGATAGTGAGAGTTCATTCGCAAGAACTCGCAGGAGAAAGATAGAGAGGAAGGAGTTCTCGTGGGAGAGGAATTCAAAACCTTCACCATCAAAGCATCGGCTTTCAAAGCCTGTTACGAGAAACCATCGACGATCCCGTGATCCCTCAAGTCCAAGAAGACATCCTGAGGCGGTCTCGAGTCGGCAGTCCTAGATCCAGAAATATGTCGAGCATTAGGGAAACGGGCGTATGTTCAACCCTGGTCGAAGCTAATGAAGTTCCTTACCCTGAGGGTCTACTGGTCATGGCCATTGACGGTAATCCAGTCTCTCTGTCAATCCTTGTTACCGTATTGAGAAAATGCCGGTATAAGGTTGTAGCTCAAGCAAAGGCGACAGAGGCCTTAGAGATATTAAGGAGGAGTGGTGACCAGTTTGATATCGTCCTCACCGCCATGGTAGGGATTGACATGGATGTTTTCACTCTCTTGGAAGTCATCAATTCTAAATTAAACATGCCAGTCCTCGTAATATCGGCAAGCGATGATCAGCAAGCCATAATGAAGGCTGTCTTAAATGGGGCCCAAGACGTCGTAACGAAACCAGTTAGGGTTCAGATGCTTCAAAACATATGGCAGCACGTGGTAAGGAAGCAATTGCACGACCATGAGAACAAGCATCAAGCCTTCAATTTTGTTCCAAGCAACTGGAGAAAGAAGATGAGTTGGTCTCCCGAGCTGCATCGTATGTTTGTTAATGCAGTTCAACAGGTAGGAATCGATTCGGCACGGCCGCAACATATACTGGAAATTATGAACGTAGAGGGACTCACTAAAGCAAATGTTTCGAGTCATCTTCAGAAGTACAGAAAAAGGGTGAGAGAACACAATGCAGCTCAGAATCAAGAAAACCAAGGCGGGACTGATCCAAGCCTGAATGTCGAGTCTCCTCGCCACCATAAGTTCCGCGGGTTAGCATGGGGCGAGCCACTTCCCATCATCAACCAAGCCAGTAGCCGTGCCATCAATCCTCCAGGCGTTAATCAAAGTATCCCCCAAAATCACCCTAATGCTCTTCAAGAGTATAGACCGCAGGGGCAGTGTATTCAGACTCCTTGGTCTGAGCACCAACCCGTGGCTAGAATTCATCCCATGATCAGCGCGCCTGCGCAGCCAGAGAATCAGACAAGAAATTATCCTGAGCACTTCCACTTCTTTAATCCTCGAATGGAAGGAGTTTTTGGCAGCAGGACAGTTGGTGATCCCCACACTTTCTCGAGTAATGATGAAGGCTCCAGCACGAGAAGTCAAATCGCTCATGGCGAGGACAGAATGAGAAATCTATCGCCAGCATTTGCCAACAACAATGCCCAATTCGAGCATCAGTTGTTGGAAGGTTCAAGAGATTACCCAGATGATGAGCTTACTGCCCTGGTCAACCAGTTTAGGGTTGACAGACGTCCCAAGCCGCGATCAGGAGCCAGTGAGTAGGGACTCTCAAACATCGATCATCCACACCCGAACCAATACGAGACTAGCTGATTATCGAAGAGCCACAGGAGAGGCAGAACTGACCTTGAATAAGTGCACATTTTATTTCATGCTTAATTCCCCTGCGTATGATATTTTCCAGCTTTCTAGGTGTCTCGATTTAATTCAGGGACAATGGGGCAATTTATTTATTTTTTTTTTATCCCGTCGAATGCGTGAATCCCTTTTTATGCTAGATTTAGGGCGGATGAATTTGTGGTAACGTCGCTGACTGCCATAATGAGAAATGTTGAATGGCCTCACGTAGGGAAATTTCAAGTGAAATGCCCAGGCGAGCTCGAAGACGGGTAATTGTGTGTCGTTCCAATTTACCCTCAATCGTTGCAAAATGCTAAATTGGATTTGTTCCATTCTCACCCAGGGAATCGCAAAGTGCCTCAAGAGTGTCGCAAAATGAAATGACCCAATGGAACGCGATAGGACTCATTTGCCTCGAAGGTAACCTTCAAATTAAAGGAGCCCTCCGGTCCACGGACCCGATGGCATAGAAAATGATGATGGTCCAAGGCAACCCGAAAGAAAATAAGGCCCAACTAAGCAAAGCACTTACGTGGCAAGCTCAAAGTGAAGGGCAACTCGGGACATACAATTCAATCCAGTCCAAATGAAGGAACTTCCTCAATTCAAATTCAATAGAAGTACACACAAGGGTAAAACAGTATCGTTCCAATTTTTCTAGAATATGAAGAACATATACTGCCGCATTCTCTTTCATTTTTGCAGGGGAAGTCTCTACTGGCCAGATTTTCCTGTCTAACATTCCCTATCAGTATCACCTCCGCTACTCGTCTCCAATCTCCAGCCAAGCAAATCCGACGTCTCTACGGCAAAGCTAAACGGGACGCCACTACTTTGAAAAAGAAAAGATAAAAAATAAGCTGAGTGGGAGACAAAGACATTTTCGGCAGAAAAGAGATACGACTCGTCTTTATTGAAGAACTCGCCAGCAAATTGACGGTGGAGACAACAACAAGGGGCCCTATCACGAAAAGATGGAAGGAGACGAGCCGAGCAAGAGACACGATAAGAAAAGAGGATTGAGAAAGGCCGGACCCTTGGAAGAAGCAATACAGTTGCTAAACCCACGTTTAATTTTAAAAGAGACGCCATGCTCGGAAGAGGGTCTTAAGGCATAGGCAATCGCTCAGAAAAATTCAAAGAGAGTGAAAACACCGGAAACGAGTAGCAAATCTTGAGAAATCATCAACCAAATCAAAGATGTCTCAACCCAATACTCCCGAGAGCTATCATTGCCTGCTAAATATGGGAGAGGAAGAGTTCGAAGCCATGTTTGGGATCGAGCCTATGGAGCCTGGCTCTTCCGCCGACGACGTCCAAAATCTCAGTAAAGATAAGGATAATAACGGTAAGGGTCAAAAGAAGCGTTACCGTCGCCATACTAAGGAGCAGGTACAAAGGCTTGAGGATTTCTTCAGAACATGCCCTATGCCAGACGGCAAACAGAAAATGGAACTGAGTCAAGAGTTAGGACTTGAACCTTTGCAAATCAAGTTCTGGTTTCAAAATAGGCGAACCCGAATGAAGGCTCGTCATGAGCACAACGAAGCCGAGTTTCTAAGAGTTGAAAATGAAAACCTCCGAGCGGAAAACAAGATGTATAAAGAGACTTTTGACTCCGCCACCTGCCCCAACTGCAATAGCCTCCTCCTCACCCTCGATGAAATGTATGATCTGAGGATCGAAAATGCACGTTTAAGAGGTGAGTTAGACCAGTTTATAACAGGATCGAGTTCTGTTGGAGGAGGGTACAAAAGGACCAATGATACTGGATCAGCATCAATACTTCCCGAGGAAGAAGGGACAGATCACCACCAAGCGGACATTGACGATGATCTTTTCTCCATAATCAACCAGTTTGATATCGGTAAAGCATCGGGACTGTGATGCACTTGTTCAGCCAGTGACCACGAGACCTTCAATATGGCCGATGCATACCTAATTTGGGATGAAGCCAGCTGATCATGGGAGAGCCTGCAGAGGAAGCGGAACTAATCCTGAATGAGTGAATGTGTTTTATTTCCTTGCGTGATGTGTTTTTCTGCTTTTGTGAATGTGTAAAAGCAAGGAGTAATAATCCGACTTCCCCCTATTAAATGCTCGAATCCGCCACCTCACCAACCTCGCGACGAATTGATGGCGAGTGAAAATCTGCATAAACCTGAAGGGTAACTCCGTATCGTTTCAATTTACCCTCAGTTGCTCCAAGTTTTAAAATTAAGCCCCTTCTATTCTCAGGAAATTGCAAATCGACCCGAGAACGCAATCATATCCGAATACAGGTTGGATAAAATTTGGGGGCAAATCAACTCATGGACATTACCACGGGATAGACAGCTTCGGACAAAGGAAAGTACAAGCGAAAGACGTGAACAATCTCAGAAATGGGTAATTCTGTATCGTTCTAATGTGCACATAATCATCTCAAGTCTTGAATTGTCTTATTCCATTCTTAACAGGGATTGCAAATTACCTCGAGAAATACCGTAACATGGCCCAAGGTGATACAACAGGGCTGTTTTATCCCCAAAGATTAACCTTTGAAAGGATAGCCCCATGGACACCTACGGTCCAATGGACCGAATGGTATGGGGGATGACAGTAGGTCCGAAATATCCCGAGTTCGATCCCCAAGGATGGGAAATGTTGTATGTATTATAAATAAATGAAACAACTTTTTGTGCATTTCTTTTTTACAAACAGGAATACTCGACGAGTAATATCAAAGTCAGTATTTTACCATAGTCTTCTCATAATGGTGAGGCGCCCAACAAAAGTCGAGGAAAATTCAATCCAACAAAACTGGTAAAAGACTCGTGCAAGACATTCAAGATGAAGGGTAAATCAGTATCGTTTTCAATTTATCCCTTTTAATACTGGCTGATATGTCTCTTTTTCTTTTTACAGGAAATATTTACACTAACATTTAACATGTTGAAGGAGACAAATCCAAAAGAAAATTATGATCATCTGACAAGATCTATTTTGGTGAAAAATGGGGCAAATTGATCACAAGCTCTGAAGCGAAAAAGCAAATATGTCTTCCTTATCTCGTTTGATTTCAAGAATAATTTCTCTGCTTTTTGCAGGGGCATTCAACCGCTAAACCATGGCGGTCGCTGTCATTAAACCAACCGAAATGCTCCCTCACCCATATGCTTCATCGCGCAGGGGCAAAGTTTGGGACAAACCGCTCCTCGACATAAGGAGTGGGCTTCCCAATTTGTTCGATCCACCCATATACCAGGGGCAATTCAAATCCGCCCATGTTTGCACATTATATAAACACACATGATGCTAAAAATTGTCACATCGGCATTGTGTTTACACATTTCATGAATTATGTATGACTATTCCGCATGTTTAATTTACCGACTTCAACTTAGAGCATAAACTACATAGGAGACGTCAAATGTGCAAAATGGGGCATAACAGGATGAGGAAAGGCAAACCATTTCCACACAGGTCTAACATTTTAATCTACAGATAAACAGCTTTTCTCCAGAGTGAAAGAAAGCCCTTTTCGGAATGAAGTCCCCCATTCAGATTACATTCGAGGTGTTCGTACTATAAGAACCTCCTTAAACAGAAGTGGTAATGCAATACATGATCCATATATTGATCGATTGCATCATGAGTTATTACACAAACAGCCTTTAATCATGGCAAACTTAGCAGAACAATTTTGCATGAACCAATGAACGCATTGATGAAAATGCTTGCACATGTTACCTCTGACATTGCCTGACAGGCAACACATTCCCGGTGTTCGAGTTACCTTCCAAAGTCTTGAAGTTCATTCGGCGATTATTGAATGAACAAGCCTGGTTGTCGAGAAGCCACTAAGCATTTTTTCCAAATTCTCAGGTAAGTATATCTTCAACCTGAACCTTTCAAGAGAATGAATTCTGACGGTTGTTGGGGTACTCGAATCCATTGCGGTACATACAGGTATCCACCTTCTTCAATAAAGCATGATTTGTCTCAAGAACAGAAATGTTCGAGACCTTTTAATCTCTGCCTCTTTGGTTTATTCCTAAAGCGACAGGAGAATATAATTTGGGTTTGAGCTTCTGCAGGATTCCTGGTCTCCCCAGATTTCAGAATGGCACCCTTTGAGGTACACCAAGCCCTTCTTACAGGCAAACTAAGTCCTTCTTACAGGCAAACTAAGTCCTTCTTATAGGCAAACCAAGTCCTTCTTACAGGCACAAAGTCCTTCTTACAGGCAAACCAAGTCCTTCTTACAGGTACAAAGTCCTTCTTACAGGCAAATCAAGTCCTTCTTACAGGCAAACTAAGTCCTTCTTACAGGCAAACCAAGTCCTTCTTACAGGCACAAAGTCCTTCTTACAGGCAAACCAAGTCCTTCTTACAGGTACAAAGTCCTTCTTACAGGCAAATCAAGTCCTTCTTACAGGCATAAAGTCCTTCTTACAGGCAAATCAAGTCCTTCTTACAGGCAAATCAAGTCCTTCTTACAGGCAAAACAAGTCCTTCTTACAGGCATAAAGTCCTTCTTACAGGCAAATCAAGTCCTTCTTACAGGCACAAAGTCCTTCTTACAGGCACAAAGTCCTTCTTACAGGCAAATCAAGTCCTTCTTACAGGCACAAAGTCCTTCTTACAGGCATAAAGTCCTTCTTACAGGCAAATCAAGTCCTTCTTACAGGCATAAAGTCCTTCTTACAGGCAAACAAAGTCCTTCTTACAGGCAAATCAAGTCCTTCTTACAGGCACAAAGTCCTTCTTACAGGCAAAGTAAGTCCTTCTTACATGCAAAACAAAGTCCTTCTTACAGGCAAACAAAGTCCTTCTTACAGGCAAATCAAGTCCTTCTTACAGGCAAAGCAAATCCTTCTTACAGGCACAAAGTTCTTCTTACAGGCAAAGTAAGTCCTTCTTACAGGCAAATCAAGTCCTTCTTACAGGCAAATTAAGTCCTTTTTACAGGCAAATCAAGTCCTTCTTACAGGCAAATTAAGTCCTTTTGACAGGCACAAGTCCTTTTTACAGGCACCAAGTCCTTTTTACTGGCACCAAGTCCTTTCTACAGGCACCAAGTCCTTCTTACAGGTATCTCCATGTGGTGACCTACCATACGGGTCAAATCTCAATCAAAATTTAATCAGTAGAATCCTTTTATTAGGAATCTACCATGGTGCGACCCACCATACGGGTCAAATGGTATGACCCACCATACGGGTCAAATTTTAATTCAATTTTTAATCAGTAGAATCCTTTTATTAGGAATCTACCATGGGTTGATCCACCATACGGGTTCAAGTTCAACCACCCTAAAGTTTTTTTATATAACGAATCCTTAGGTTCTCATTTCATTTTCAGTGGAACAATCATGTCACGACTCTTTTTATTTCCTTGTATTGAGTCGATAAGAATCCAGGTGTCATCTCGTCTTTGAAATGAACCTCTATCGAGCTTCCTTTCAAAGAGGGGCAGCTGTTGACACCTGATTTTTAATCATTTTTTCTATTGCTAAAGTAATAAAAAATCCATAAAAATTCATAAAATTGAAAAATCAACTTTGGGGACCTTAGCCAAGCCTAGGGAACCAATTTTGACCAAAAAACGATTTTTCATATTTTCAGTATTTTTACGTATTTTGTATTTATTTATTTTCGAAAATTAATAGAAAATTCATAAAAATTCATAAAATTGAAAAATCAACTTTGGGAACCTTAGCCAAGCCTTGGGAACGAATTTTGACCAAAAAATAATTTTTCATATTATATATATTTTAATTTTTTTTAAACAAAATACAAAAATATTTGAAAATTTTGGAAAAATAACATTTGAGGCCAAAAAATACACAAAGATAGTTAATATTTTTATTTTAAATCTATTTTCATATTGGCCATCGCAAATTCAGAAAAATCCAATTCGAGTCACGTGTTCCTTCACGAGTATAATCTCGAATCGGGCCTAAAAAAATTTAATTTGAGTCAACTTATTTTTAACTTTCACTTTTTATGAGTTGTGACATTGTCTTCTAATATTTTAAATTTTCATCTTGGCCCAATTATACCCAGAATGACTTAATTTTGCAAAAGGGTTTTAATTAAATTATGCATTATTTTCAGCGACAAGAAATGAGCTTAAATTTGACATGTGGTAAATTTTGGTGTGTCAAAAATTGTGAGGAGATTTGGACTTAAAGAAATATATTTTTTTCAGGGACTGAATTGTAAATACTTAAAATTCAAGGACTAGAGTGCAAATACCTAACTCTTGAAGGATTATTTTACAAATAATAAAAAGAAGAGTTAGTGGATAAATTAGAATAGAGAAGGGAAGATGAAGAAGAGGAGATAAAGAAGAGAAGTTGGAGAAGAATGGATGGAGAAAATAAGATAAGAATAGAGAAGGGAAGATGGAGATGAAGAAGAGTTAGTAGAGAAATTAGAATGGAAGATAAGAATAGAGAAGGGAAGATGGAGATTAAGAAGAGTTAGTGGAGAAATTAGAATGGGAGATAAATATGGAGAAGGGAAGATGAAGATGAAGAAGAGTTAGTGGAGAGATTAGAATGTGAGATAGAGATGGAGAATGGAAGATGAAAATGAAGAAGAGTTAGTGGAGAAATTAGAATGGGAGATAGAGTTAGTGGAAAAATTAGAATGGGAGATAGATGAGTAGGTTATAAAAGGAGGAAGAAGTGAGCTTGAGAAAGGATTCTTGAGAGAGAAAATTTGAAGTGTTTGGGAGAATTTTTTGAAGAGAAAATTTTGGATGTTTGAGAGAGTTTTGGGAGATTGAAGAAAAATTTGAGAGAAAGAAAATACCAAAAAAGAGAGAGAATTTTGAAGATGATGGGAGTTTAAAGCTAGGGGTTATCATCACAAATTCCTTCATCGATCAATATAAATCAAGAGTTCATCCTCGTCAGCGAGCAAGCAAATTCGAGCTAAGTGTTTTTATTTATTCATTTATTTATGGTTTTACTCGCAAATTAGCACAAATTGTATACACTTTCTCCATCTCCCATTTTTTCCCATATTTTATGTCAGGAGAAAGATATCTCTATGTCAACAGCAAAAATCTCGTAGAGATGCAAGAATCGGCCCAGACAAGCTCCTAAGCTGTCCACCGATTTCTCAACTGATCTGTGACTAAAAGTCCCTCTTAATTCAAAAGAAACTCTCTATATTGGGAACATAGAGAGCGAAAATCAATTATAGAAATCCCTCCCAAACAAACGGGAGATAAGTACTCTTTCCACTCTTCTGGTTTTAGGTGCAGATTAGCACATATTTTGTATACTGACACTTCACTCTATTTTATGTCAGGAAGCCGCAGCTCTATATCAATGGTCAATCCTATGGAAGCACAAAATCGGCTTGGAGGAGTCCTCAAGCGCGCACAAATTTCAAATTGTTGAATCAATTCGTTGTATTTCATTTTAAAAAATTCATACCCCAAAATGGAGAGGACAAAGTCCATCCGCAATTTAAATACCTGCACCATAAATCCCAAAGGGAAGAGCCAAGCCAATGCTTAGCCTCCCATTGGAGGTTTTTACTTATAGTAGTTAAATACCTGCAACTTAAATACCTGCACCTTAAATTCCAAAGGGAAGAGCCAAGCCAATGCTTAGCCTCCCATTGGAGGTTTTTACTTACAGTTGTTAAATACCTGCACCTTAAATCCCAAAGGGAAGAGCCAAGCCAATGCTTAGCCTCCCATTGGAGGTTTTTACTTACAGTAGTTAAATACCTGCAACTTAAATACCTGTACCTTAAATCCCAAAGGGAAGAGCCAAGCCAATGCTTAGCCTCCCATTGGAGGTTTTTACTTACAGTAGTTAAATACCTGCAACTTAAATACCTGTACCTTAAATCCCAAAGAGAAGAGCCAAGCCAATGCTTAGCCTCCCATTGGAGGTTTTTACTTACAGTAGTTAAATACCTGCAACTTAAATACCTGTACCTTAAATCCCAAAGGGAAGAGCCAAGCCAATGCTTAGCCTCCCATTGGAGGTTTTTACTTACAGTAGTTTAAATACTTGCAACTTAAATACCTGTACCTTAAATCCCAAAGGGAAGAGCCAAGCCAATGCTAGGCCTCCCATTGGAGGTGTTTATTCACTGTCATGTACTTCCTATAATTTAATTTTTGAATCATCAGACCCAAAAGATGAGTAGGTCGTAATACTGCACAGAAGTCGTTAACACACTCCCTCTTTCGGCTTCAGGGAATCTTTAACACTTAAAAAAATATAACAAATAAAAATATATACCATCCATGCATCCTATTTAAAAAGTGAAAACACAAAAGAGAATACCCTACTAGAGCCTTAGGAATAAACCAAGCCTGAGTTGCCGGATTAGGATATCCATGAAATTAAGGTACCGAAAGGGCATTAGTTTTAATTAACTAGTGTAACCAAGTCCCCGAGCTCATAATCTCTGGTTCGCAGGAATAAATTAGTTCTCCCGCTAATTTATTTAGGTTTCTAATCGACCTACCAAGAACGATTAGTGGCGACTCCAAATTTTAAAATCATTTAAACAAAAAACAAAGTTGCGATTCGGTAGGGCTTGGGAGGGTCCGCATTAGGTTAGTCAAATCTAATTAACCTAATAATCCGTTAACCCCTAGAATTAATAAAAATATTTTTAGAGGGTCGCGACAGTCACACCTCCTGATACTCTCCATCCTTCATTTTCATTGTCAATATCATGCAGCTATAATGCCATAGCCCCCATTGTACGACAAGAATCTGTTTTTTTTTTTTTTGCTTCCCCAACCCTCTGGAGCGGTCACTTCAACATGTGGTCTCAGCTACATGAGGCTCTTTCACTTATCTTCTTCTCCTTCCTCCTTCGCGACTAAAATTCCTCACACTACACGTGAAGGTGAACCTAAAAACAAAAGAAGGGATTCAAGAAAACCAAAAGGTGGCCGAATATAAGGAGAAATAGAATTCAAAGAGTTCAAGAGGACTTAGCTTCCAAAGGGAGACGTGAATGTACTCTCCATTGGTTTCTCTGATTTCTGCCGTCTTCATGTGGCAAGCAGTTTGAGCCAGAATATGATTTTTCTCCATCTTTTCCATGAACCTGCCTCCGACTTCTCTCTACAGCACGTCATTGAGGAGGTTGCCGAGCAATTTGCCGTCGTCGTCCAAGTTCTCGAACACGTTGATGCCGCCGAGCCGGTCGGTACCGTAGTTGGAGAAGCTCTTGCTGCCGTAGATGGCAAGGTTGGCGTCGGTTGAGTAATTATCGAGGCTCGAGGCGAATTCCAGGAAACAGGGCAGCTGGGCGACGGCGCCAAAGGGCCGGAGGTGATGGGCAAGGAATTTCTCCCGTTGTTCTTCGTCCTCGCTCGTGAAGAATCTCTCCTTTTTTTTTACTACCGAAAGCACCACCTTCATCAAATTCTCCTCATCGTTTGCTCTTTCGGTGCCTTTTTCTCGTTAGTCGTCGTTGGGATCATTCTTCCTTTGAATATATTATTCAGAAGTGACAGACCGAAGCATCGCCAGCCCCTTCGCATGGTGTCTTTTGACGATGGTAGAGCGCAAGTTGAGCCCTTCCTTTTTGGCTCTTTCTCTACCCAATCATAACGGTCGTCCCCCTTTTGTAGTGCCCGACACCTTTTCTCTTATTTCGGTGGATCCACTTATGAGGCGTAACTTTTATTTCTTGGCAAACGAATCTGTTCGCGAAATTTTCTGTTTTCAACGGTGGATGCACCAGAGAACACATTAGCCGCAATAGTGTCGTTGCAGCCATCACCACTCGGATAGTTCAAAGTGACACATTGACTCGGAGCACTCATTTCATTGACAAGCATAATCCCAGAGGTCGCAAGAAATGATAGGTTCGGGGTCTCGAAAAATAGTAATCTGTAAGACCGTAAGTCTCAGGACCTTCAGCTGCTAGATTTGCCATCATGATTGAACTCCGTGTTTCCCATCTCAGCACAAGTAATTTTTCCAAATGAAAATCGGTTGCCCCACAAGATATAGGACATGCCTGCCATTCATGCTAATTTAACTCAGGAAATATCTTCGAAAAATCGAACGCAATAATGAAAAGTACACCATCAGGCCATTGAAAAATTTAGACTATTAGAGGACAATGTCACAACTCCAAAAATACAAAAATCGAAAATTACAGAGCTAAAATTAATTTTCTATGAAATTTTTTATTAATCTGAAAATGAGATTAACAAGGTAATTCTCAATTTCATATTGATTTTTGCAAATTTTCTTTGATCGAAATGAAGAGAAAATTATTGACTCTTTTTTTGTATTTTTGTGACCTCAAATGCAATTTTTTGCTGAATTTTCAATTATTTTTGTATTTTTCAGAAAATATTAAAAAATACGAAAAATATGAAAAATTATTTTTTGTTTCAAAATGGTTGCCTAGGCTTGGCTAAGGTCCCCAAATTTGATTTTTCAATTTTATGAATTTTTATGGATTTTCTATTAATTTAAAAAGAGAAAAAATGATTAAAAATCAGGTGTCAACAGTGGTTGACCTGGAAAGAGAGAAAAAAGAGAAACCTACAGCTAGGACTGAGGAAGGCACAAGGAGGCTGGCAAAGATCGAAGAGTCTTAGTAGCCAAGGATACGAGTTGGCTTGATTCGACAAAACCTCGCCGTTCGCCAAGATAGAAGTTCCAGCTGGGTATAAGGAACCTGAGTTTGTGAGAAAATACGATGGGACAGGCTGTCCCCGGACTCATTTGAAATACTACTTGTGTAAAATGGCATATTATTCTGACTACGTCTCACTGCTGATGAATACATTCCAAGAGAGCCTGTCTGGCACTACACTGGCGTGGTTTATCGAGCTCGACATGGAAGAGTATGACAGTTGGGAAGACTTGGCCGAGGAATTCCTTCACCAATACAAGTTTAACACGACTACAGCGCCTACTAAGGAAGACCTGTTGAGGACCCTAAAAGGAATGAATGAGTCTATATGTACTTTTGCCCAGAGATGGTGGGCAACAGCTACCCAGGTCAAACCAGCCATCTCGGAGGAGGAGCTAGTAGATCTGTTTTTGAGAACATTACCGATCGAGTACTTCGAGAAACTTAATACCTCAGGCTGTCAAACCTTCGTGCACCTCATCAAGGTGGCAGAACGTTATAAGTGGGCCCTAAGGAAGAAGCGTATACCAGAGCCGTCATTTAAACGGCCTTATCCAGCCAGAAGGGAAAAGGAAAATGCAGGCAAAGTCGCCTTTGTACCGAATCCGCCGAGGCCAAAAAAGTTTTCAGAATCCGCCCCTACTCAGGGTGGCTCGTCTGGGCCGGCTCCAGAAAAGTTCGAAGCTAAGAGAAGAACCACACCGTCTTTCACTCCATTATCTTGTCCTTTATCGAAGCTGTTACCTATGCTGTTAGAAGGGTGCCTAGTCGCCAAAGAACCCCCGAGGCCAAATCCGCCGAGATCTCTGGTTTGACGAGACCCAATCATGCGCCTATCATATGGGCGAAAAAGGGCACAACACAGATAAATGTCTCATGCTCAAATATAAGGTGCAGGCGCTGATAGATGGAGGAGTATTGGAATTTGACAAAAAGGAGCCGAATGTGCAGTAAAATCCCCTACCGGATCACGAGAGGGTAAACGCCATATGGGATGAGAATCACATGAATGAGTTGGAATTCACGGTCAATGTTACTAAGTTATAAGAGGTGTTAGATCTAGCTGTTACAATGACCACCTCAGGGATGTCGTTTGAAGCATGGTATTCTGATTACGATTCTGAATACATCGAAGAGGATGAGCTGATCGTTGTGATAGGATCAAAGGCCCCTTTTGTAATCAAGTTGGATGAGGTAGACAAATAGGAGGACGCTGAGATTAATTCCCTAGACCATGCGGTGATTTCTCTCGCAAAGCTTAAATTGGAGCAGAGGAAAGCGTAACATGATGAAAGAGTTGAAAAGATTGTGATAAGGTCCCTCCACCAGCAGGTTATGATCCCAGAGCTGTCCCTTAGGATTACGGTACAGGCGAGATAGATGCCGTCATGAGATCTGGTAGGTGCTATCCACCAAGAGAAGGTAAACCAGAGAAGAGGGAGGTGTCAAAAGAGGACGCAGAGAGGGTGTTGTCCATCGTGAGGACAAGTGAGTTTGAAGTAATAGAGTGGTTAAGGAAAATGTCAGCTCAGATCTCATTACTCGATCTCTTTATCAACTTAGAAAAGCATAAAAGTGCACTGATGAAAGTGTTAAACGAGGTGCATGTACCGGAGACCATCAATGAGGTGTAGCTGGAATAGTTCGTGGGGTCCATATTACTAAAGGACCAGATTTCCTTCTCGGATGAGGACATTCTTGTAGATGGCTGGGCCCATAACAAGGCCCTATACATATCAGCAAGAACCCACGGCAAGCAGGTCTCCCACGTTTTGATTGATAACGGGTCAGCGTTCAATATATGTCCGTTGGCCACATAAAAGAATCTAGGCATGAATGAAGAACTCATCCGTACTTCCAAGGCTACTACCAGAGCCTTCAACGATATGAGGAAAAGCGTGGTTGGGGAAATCGAGCTAGACATCCTCATTGGATCGGTGGAGTTCTCCATTAGGTTTCAGGTTATGGACCTCCCAAGCGCTTTTGGATTTCTTTTAGGAAGACCGTAGATCCACACTGCAGGTGCAGTACCATCGAGCCTGCACCAAAAAGTTCGGTTTGTGGTTGGTGGCAGTCATGCATGCACCTCCTGGAACCAAAATGAGGGCTCTTGCGCCTTCTAAATATACTCTCGGACCTGGAAAGATGTTACTGGCTTATGGTTTTATCCCTGGACTCGATCTAGGAAAGAATGGTTAAGGGATCCGATCGCCGCTGCAATTGGACACCAACGAGCACCGAACAGGACTAGGATATATGGATAAATCCAATAAAGGCCTTACTTCTAGAAGCTGTCATGGACGCCGAGGTCGAGGCCATCATAGGGGCCATGGAAATCGAGGAGGTAGAGTTAATTCATTCATTGAATCTGGAGCTTGGAAAGGAAAAATTAACGTGATCAGGAGTTTGTTGGGTCAGTATTCCTCCGAGCACCCTAAGATGTTAGCAGATGAAGCCATTCAAGGTAGAACAGAGCCTGATGTGTCCAACCCATTTTTAAACTAGTTGAATGTGGTCATTCCTTATTTCCCACAAGTTTTGAGAACTTTTCGAAATTTTCTAAGACAATTTACCCATAGGCGTAAAATCGTCATTTTGAAAAGATTAGGAAGAAGAATCATCCGAAAATAGGATTGGCCAGTCGAGATGGCCCGTTTCCTAGTTTTTGAAATTTTTGAAAATTTTCTGGGATCTTTCAGGACAATTTACCCATCAAGGGCAAAATCATCATTTTGAAGATATCGGGAAGGAAGTTCACCAAAAATAGGATTGACCGGTCGCAATGGTTCGTTTCCTAATTTTTGAGATTTTTCAGAATTTTTCTGAATTTTTCGAGACAATTTACCCATGAGGGGCAAAATCATCATTTTGAAAAAATAGGGAAGGAAATTCATCAAAAATAGGATTGGCTAGTCGAAATGACCCGTTTCCTAATTTTTGAGATTTTTGAGAATTTTTTTGGATTTTTCCGAGATAATTTACCCATAAGGGGCAAAATTGTCATTTTAGAAAAATAGGGAAGGAAATTCATCAAAAATAAGATTGGCCAGTCGAAATGACCCGTTTCCTAATTTTTGAGATTTTTGATAATTTTTTGAAAATTTTCGAGACAATTTACCCATAAGGGGAAAAATCGTCATTTTAGAAAAATCAGAAAGGAAATTTATCAAAAATAGGATTGGCCAGTCGAAATGGCCCGTTTCCTAATTTTTGAGATTTTTGAGAATTTTTGAGAATTTTTCGAGACAATTTACCCGTAAGGGGCAAAATTGTCATTTTGAAAAAATCAAGAAGGAAATTCATCAAAAATAGGATTGACCAGTCGAAATGGCCCATTTCCTAATTTTTGAGGTTTTTCTGAATTTTTCAGAAATTTTTTGAAACAATTTACCCATAAGGGGCAAAATCGTTATTTTGGAAAAATCAAGAAAGAAATTCATCAAAAATAGGATTGACCAGTCAAAATGGCCCGTTTCCTAATTTTTGAGATTTTTCTGAATTTTTCGCGACAATTTGCCCATAAGGGGTAAAATCATCATTTTGAAAAAATCTAGATGGAAATTCATCAAAAATAAGATTGACCAGTCGAAATGGTCCATTTCCTAATTTCTGAGATATTTCAGAATTTTTCAGAAATTTTTCGAGACAATTTACCCATAAGGGGCAAAATCGTCATTTTGAAAAATTAAGAAGGAAATTCATCAAAAATAGGATTGGCCAGTCGAAATGACCCGTTTCCTAATTTTTGAGATTTTTGAGAATTTTTCAGAATATTTCGAGACAATTTACCCATAAGGAGCAAAATCGTTATTTTGGAAAAATCAAAAAGGAAATTCATCAAAAATAGGATTGACCAGTCGAAATGGCCCATTTTCTAATTTTTGAGGTTTTTCTGAATTTTTCAAAAAATTTTTGAGACAATTTACCCATAAGGGGCAAAATCGTTATTTTGGAAAAATCAAAAAGGAAATTCATCAAAAATAGGATTGGCCAATCGAAATGGCCCGTTTCCTAATTTTTGAGATTTTTGAGAATTTTTCAGAATATTTCGAGACAATTTACCCATAAGGGCCAAAATCGTCATTTTAAAAAAAATCAAGAAGGAAATTCATCAAAAATAGGATTGACCAGTCGAAATGGCCCGTTTCCTAATTTTTGAGGTTTTTCTGAATTTTTCAGAAATTTTTCGAGACAATTTGCCCATAAGGAGCAAAATTGTTATTTTGGAAAAATCAAAAAAGAAATTCATCAAAAATAAGATTGACCAGTCGAAATGGCCCGTTTCCTAATTTTTGAGATTTTTGAGAATTTTTCAGAATATTTCGAGACAATTTACCCATAAGGGCCAAAATCGTCATTTTAAAAAAAAATCAAGAAGGAAATTCATCAAAAATAGGATTGACCAGTCGAAATGACCCGTTTCCTAAATTTTGAGATTTTTCTGAATTTTTCAAAAAATTTTCGAGACAATTTGCCTGTAAGGGGCAAAATCGTCATTTTGGAAAAATCTAGAAAGAAATTCATCAAAAATAGAATTGACTAGTCGAAATGGCCCGTTTTCTAATTTTTGCGATTTTTCTGAATTTTAAGAAATTCATCAAAAATAGGATTGGCCATATCGAAACGACCCGTTTCTTAATTTTTGAGATTTTTGAGAATTTTTTTTGGAGATTTTCTAAATTTTTATGATTTTTTTATGATTTTTCCTTTTTTTTTTGAATTTTTATTGCATTTTTTTAATCCTACCTTCCATGATTACGTGTGAGAGGAAAACCTCTATTGCCCTTCTCTTTTTTTATTTCATATTTTTAAACAATTTTCCAAAATTTTCTTTTAATAATTTTTATTTGTTTAATATTTAAAAGGATCCTCGAGTCAATAGACCCAATTCGTGCGCGGGCTAGACCCAGGCCTCCTATGCAGGACCCCTCTCATGGACTGGGCTCGACCAATAAGCCCAGTTCAGATTACAAACTCAAAAGAAACAAAAACAAAGGGCCTATCCCTCCCTCTTCTTTTGCCTAATCCCATTCACGTCGGCCCAAAACTGCAAGAAGACTAGGCCTAGGCTGAAATAAGCCAAGCCCAAATCCTAATAATCCTTCTGCCAGTTTTCGTTTTTCGTTTGCTTCCTTTTCTTCTTTTCTTTTTTTTCAAATCATTTCTGTTCCACTTTGATTCTTCTCATTATCATATATATTTTTTTATTCTGGTTCATAATCTTCCCAGGACGTTCTCTACGCAAACCAAAGAAGTTCCCTCAATGGCGTTAAGGCGAACGCCAATCACATCACCTTGCCACCACTTTGGACAACCACCTTTACTGTACACATCGAAGAACCTCCGCTCGTGAACCACCATCATAAGCCGATACCAGTAAGCAACACGTGGATTCAAGCGCGTAACAGACATGTCCTGTAAATACACGAACAGGGAGGAAAACGAAGATAGGATTATCGGCTCAAGCACGAACAAAACAAACAGAATTGAGGAGTACGAGACCTACCTAGTCAAAACTTCGAGCTCATCTCGTTCGGCGTGGGGAGGAGGTCCTACGTTGGAATGTCTCAGCTTCAGAGCGTGCCGGGCCTTCATCTTCCTCCAGCGGCATGAAGAGTTCAAAGGAAAAGAAGACTAATGATCTCAAGTACGACATACTTAGCTAAATCATCCTTACTGTCGGCATCGTCGCCATGAAGGAACTTCTTCGCACAAGATGACATGTTTCGTCTGGACTATGGTTGACACTGAGGGATGCTGAAGACGTCAACTTGGTCGCGGTTGAAAGCCTTGCTTGTTTGACTCCAATGGTTCCAAACGATGGCCAGCGTGCTCGAGTTATAGCGAGAATCGAGAGTGACTTCGGCGCCCCAAAACTTCGAAAATTCTCTCTCTTTCTCACCATAGCTGATATCCTTTTGAGCTGATTCGGGAATGAAGGGACCTGGTCCAGTTTTGATAAACGAAGGCCCTATGTCATAAGAGATTCCCAAGCTGCTTGGTCTGAAAGGGGGCAACCTCTTTGTCCTTTGTCCTTCTTCTTCCTTTTCCGTCGCGAACACCTCCCCACACAGCACTCCTCTCATTATCTTTCCTCTTTTTAATTCACTTCGCTTTCTATCGTGGTCGACCGGCAATAATTTGCTTTTTCCATCCGCCATTCCTCATGTGATAACTCAGTCGCTTGATTGACACTTTTGACAAAGACTACAACTCGATTGAAGTCCAATGCATCAAGAAGGTCATATAGCTTACAGATCTGGGCGGAGATGGCGGAACGAAGTTCGGATTCGTTGATAATGTCGTCGAGGCAAAAAAAAAATTACAATGCATTCTGAAAATTAAATTAATACACATGAAACTACACTAGAATGATTTAAATATTTTTGGTTAGATACTAAAGTTAGTCTCTAACTTTTTCTGAAATAAATGATTAGATGAATAAAATTAAAATTTAGGTGTCAACACTGATCGACAATGACTTATTAGTGGCAACTCTTCTTTCTTAGGTAAGAAAAATTGCATGTTAAATCGAGTATCATGTTGCAATTGCACGGGCTTACGAGAGTCCGTACTAAATACGAGTAACTACTTTGTGAGAGGAACCTTCGTCCCGTTTAATAGCCCATTAGTTTTTATTTGGGTGGCTCACCCTCAAAAAGGTTGCGACGGTATTATTATCTAATGATAAATGACGGAGGATTCGATTGTACTAGACTTTGATGATAAAGGACAATGTCGAAAACGAAGAAGATGATATAATTAAGAAAATAACACCGCAAGTGCTATGACTTATGTAATTATATATTTTTTCAAATATCTAAGTGTCACAATTTTCAAAAACCTCTCACTTTGATTGTTGTAACGTTTTTTTATAAGAAGAAACTCACCATAAGTGCCGAAAATTCAGTTTGACATGATATTTGTGGTGAACGTTTTCATGCGATCAATGTAAATTTACGACCAAAAAAAAGTGACGCATTCAAATGAGTGATATTTAAAAAATAAATCTACGGTGCTTTGGTTTCGATGTAATTAGAAGACAGCTCGCATCATTCAACGGTGATGGAAAAAAAGTTGATGGAGGGTCCGACCCGGAACCGGAAAAGAGAGATCAGGATTTGATCATAATGACTGGTGGGTTCCGATTCTGCGACTCACACGTCTCTGATTCCCTAGGGTTTCTCCGATCCTTCCTTCCAATCAGCTCTCTCTCTCTGGTTTTCTTAGTTCTGCTGGATTCTTTCCTCCGCAATCTCGTTTCGAGTCTCGCGATCGCTTGTGGCCGACGTCAATCCGCCATTGGATTCCGTCGGCCAATTTCGAGTGAATCGACTTCGGATCTGTTGCTCTCTTTTTGGGGGTGATTGCACCTTGGTTGGCGGCTCTTCGCTTTCGAGGTTGGACCGCGAGTTTTACTCTGTTTGTCTGCCTAGAAGTTCGTAGAAACGGGGTCGACATAGGGATTTTCTGCTCTGGAAGCTCGTTGATACGTTTTTTGTCGACGGTAGACCGAAGTTAGGGTTGAGTTGTGGAATTAGGAGTAGAATTATCTGAGGTTAGAATTCCAGGTGCGGGTAGATAGAGCGTGTTAGATTAGGAAGCTGATACTGCTCAGGATATTAGCGGTATTGTCAAGTTTTGGGTAAGAAGGTCCAAGACCTAAATCAGAGTCCTAAGAGGACACTTGTGATTGTTTAAATACTTCTCCAATGGGTTAGTGATTGTCCTGCTGGAATCAGTCAATAGAATGTCTTTTGGCCTCGCGGAAGAGTGGTTTTCCTAGGTTTTATTGCATTGTTGGATTTGGTTCAAATTCACAATTTTCTGTTTTTAATGACTTAATCGGCTTCTACTTGCAGGTTGGGTGTTGAGAACCAGATTGTGGAGATATGGCAGCGTACGAGAGGCAAGCAATTGATTTCGAACAAGGATGGGAGTTCATGCAAAAGGGTATTCTGAAGCTCATAAATATCCTTGAAGGGCTTCCTGAGCCTGAGATTAGCTCGGAAGACTACGTGATGCTCTACACGTAAGCCTCACTTCTGAATTTGTGACTTCAGGAGTTGTGCTACTTAGAATTGTTATCCTACCGTCTTGATTGGTTTGCTAATAGTTGATTTTTTTTGTTTCCTTTTCTTCTCAATCCTCCTGGCAGTACGATGTACGATATGTGTACTCAAAGGGCTCTGCATGATTACTCCCAACAACTGTATGACAAGTATAGAGAATCTTTTGAAGAGTATATCATGCCAACGGTGAGGAAGAATTACTGTCCTCAACTCGCTTTTAACTTTTATATTGGTTGATTATTTCCCTTGAAGTTTACTACAATAGCTTTGCATGTCTGGAAAACTTGAAGTTAAAAAGAAGTTTTATCTAGAGCTGTTGCTGGATTTTCATTCTTGTAGGTGCCATTGACTTTCTCAAGTAATAGTTGGGTGCTTTCCCTTTTTTTTTTTTTTTCACTTGCATTGCCTAAGTATCAATCTTGTATAGCATGGTTGTGTCTTCACTTAAATATTTATGACAGTGTCCTTCAATTCTTTGGAAATTTTTGGGCTGTTTTTCCTCATTATAGCCTATTACTATCTCTTTGTTCATTAGAGATTGTATTTTATGATTGTGTTTTGCGAATTTTATAAAACATAGTAAGTTTAAGATAGAAGAACGGGGGCATGTGGTGCATGTGGTGAAGGCTTGAGTCATTTTTGGAGAATAGATCGTATCGACCAACTGAGATTACAGAAAGTGGATTAACAAAGAGTCGGCTGTCAGAAGAAGTTCAGTGACAAGGTTTCTGGAAGAATGAATAGATCCGAAAGAATGGCAGAAAGACCAAGGGTGGTTGATAGATACTAAATTTTTCTGCAAAGGAGTCTAGTAAAACTCTCGAGAGTCAAATCTCTTTATCAGTGCAAAGAGTCATTTATTGCTGCAACGTAGACATAATCTGGAGGGAGATGACTCCTCATTCTGCACGACTTCCTCATGTACTATGCCCAAACTTATGGCCAGTTAAGCCTGATGGTCAAACAAAAAGAAAAGAAAAATGGTTGATGTTTGCTGTTTTTATGGACCTTTTTCCAATATCTAGTTGTTAATATACCTTATTTGAGAATCTGCATGTTTATTCTTGTTTTCATAGTCAGTCAAATCCTCCAGAGTTTTGTTGCTTCTGATTTGTAGCCTATGATTCCAGGGATTGGCCATTGACCATGTCAACTTAGGTATATTAGGAGACATTGAGGAATCGTGCATTCTTTTCCTGTCCTCCTTGTTCTCACTTTCTCTTACTCCTCTTGAACATGAGATCAATTTACATAAATTTCTTACAAAAGAACGTTATTTTCTGGGGGAAGGGAGGGATTTTCTTTTTTCCCCTCTTCATGGGGAGGGATGGTCTGTAATTAATCATCTATAATTATGCCAATGCTGAGTTGGTTATTACCTTTATTTAGCTTATTGGTTATATCTAGTACTGTCATTTATGTAGCGGTTATCATTTTATTTTTTATTCTCCTCATCCGTTGAAAAATCTGCTTCTGCTTACAATTTAGGTTTGCCATCTTTAAGAGAGAAATATGGCAAGTTTATGTTGAGAGAGCTTGTCAAAAGGTGGGCAAATCATAATGTTATGGTCAGATGGATTTCTTGTTTCTTATTTTATCTAGATCGCTACTTCATTGCAAGGAGATCACTGCCACCCGTTAATGAAGTTGGCCTGACCTGCTTCCGTGAACTGGTATGAAGTCTCTACGATCTTTCTATTGGCTGTTCTCTTTACTTTTTTTTTTTTTGGCTGGGTTTAGCTTAGATTGCATCATAGGATAGTTGTGGCCTTTCGACAGTTCATAATTGATTTCTTGGTTGACTTTGATACTGTCATTTTCAGTTTCCTCCACGGATGCCGCACTGAAAGTTGACTATTGTACATAGTTTGCTGTTTTAAAGGTATATCAAGAGTTAAAGGTGAAAGTAAGGGATGCCGTGATCTCATTGGTATGTTTGTGTTCATTTAACTGCAATCCCTTTCTCTCATCAATGTTAATGTTGAGTCAACTGTCAAAAATTGTTTGCATTAGATTGATCAAGAACGTGAAGGAGAGCAAATTGATCGAGCTTTATTGAAGAATGTATTGGATATATTCGTGGAGATTGGCATGGGACAAATGGATTATTACGAAAATGATTTTGAAGCAACCATGATGAATGATAGTGCTGATTATTATTCCCGTAAAGCTTCAAGTTGGATTCTAGAGGACTCTTGTCCTGATTATATGAAGGTAAAGAATTCATTACCTGTCTAATCATTTACATCTTGATGATGATATTTCACAAGGTTGGATGTTTGATATTGGGATTTCCAGGCTGATGTGTGCCTAAAACGAGGGAAAGATAGGGTTGCTCATTACTTACATGCTAGCAGTGAGCCCAAGCTACTAGAGGTTTGTCCTTGTTAATTTTGGCTTTTATGGTTAGTCTGGTGGAACAACTTGTGCAATTAACTGTGTGTTCATATCTTTGATTCATGTTTAGATTTTGAATATTCCAAGATCGGGATGGAATCTGACCCATACAATTTTTTAGTTTTGATATTTGTATCTGTTTGCACTTTCTTCAGAAAGTTCGACATGGGTTGTCATCTGTATATACAAGCGAACTATGTCGAGAGAAGCTCTTAGGATGTGATGCATTACTCAGAGATGATAAGGTATTTTGGATCTGCTTTTGTCCCCTCATGAGCATCTGGTCTTGGATATTTTTGGGTTGTATTTGCCTATCATGTTTTCTATTCTGTTCAGGTTGAAGATTTGTCAAAGATGTTCAGGTTTTTCTCAAAAATACCAGAAGGCTTGGATCCCGTCACTAACATATTTAAGCAGGTCCTTTAACTGTCATCCATATTTCATCCTCATTCAACTGCACTTGCCTTTGTCATCCTTAAACTTGTTTTTCACAACTCATTTTTCAGCATGTTACTGGGGGAAGGTAGTGAAACAAGATTTAATAGAGTGGGAAATAGATTGGCGTATGGTCTGCCTTAGGACGGAGTGGAGGAAAGCTATCCGCATTCTATGTCCCAGAGTGCCCTGCTTAGTACTTTCTATTTATTTATATGTTTATTTATTTATTTATTTATTTATTTATTTATTTATTTATTTTTGGGTAGCCATATTTTTACTTTTTTATTTTTTATTTTTATTTTTTTTATTTTTTATTTTTTATTTTTTTACTTTTATTTTAGCATATTTTAAACTTTTCACTTTGGGTTCATCGACCGCTGACCCCAACTGGTTTGGGATAAAGGTGATGTTGATGTTGATGTTGATTTTTCAGCATGTTACTGCCAAGGGAATTGCCTCGGTCAAAGAAGCAGAAGATGCAGCTAGCAGCAAGAAGGTTGGTATACTAGTATCTCGATTTATCAGTCCATGGCTTTGCATTTTTCATATGAATTTTGCAGAATTTCTGCTGTAGTTCAGTCAAACGAGCAAAGCCTTCTTCCATTCTTTTGTATTGTTGGATCGTCGTCCGACACTAAGTTTGCATGCTTTACTTGTCAGTTTCTGCTCTCATCTCAAGATGTTTCTGCATCCATCAGGAATTGATGCTGACTTAGATCTTTTGGTAAAAACCCTCTCCTTCATTCAAGGAGATAGAAGTCGATCTTCAAATGAGAAGATTGACTTACAGAAAGAGATGCAGCTTGCCACAAGAGGCTAGTCAAGCAACTCAAAAGGGAATCTATTAAGATCAGCTTTGTCGGGTGGTTGTGTGTGTGAGAGAGGGAGGGAGAGAGGAGGGGGCGAGGGAAAAGGTGGGGAAAAAGAAAAGAAGGGGAACTTGATTTTGGAGGAGAACAACCCAAAGATCAGGAGCCAATAATGCAAGAAAGTATCTGCCATTCCCATTATTAAGAGAGAGATGGTGTTCGTAAACACATACATCACACTAGTGACTGTTAGATATGCCATACGTATTCCAAGAGCTGAATAAATGTGAATATGATTGACAAGTACACATGTTAGCATATATAGCTGACACATATACATTGTTATGTTATTGTCTTAGCAGTCAGGCCTAAGGGAACAACGAGCGGACGTAGTAGTTCAATCATTCAACTATGATTATAGTGCTATACTGTGTACCAAGAAAACTGGCTTATTGCGTGTTCATGTGATACGGATCAGGAGTTCCGTGGTCTAGCTGGGCAAGTTCTCTCGTACTCGTGTCCCATTGAGGGTGAAGCTTATGGGGTCATTACGGTGAGTAAGTGTTGTGAGGGGAGAAAAAGCAGCTGGGTCGTGTGAGTGGCGTCAGGCGGGTTTGTACTAGGGGTTCTAGGTTAAGTGGATATATCCTTAAGTACTCTGAAAATGGGGTTGGCCTCCCGTGTACAAACTGGTCGGGAGCTGATGCCGCTCTCCTGATGAGGCCATAGCAGGCCGAAACCAGTTGTCGTGCCTAAAGTGTCCTACTCGTCTTATTCGATGTAATAGATGCCCGCGCTGAGTTGGGCGTGGTATGATCTAATGCGGGAAAGTTATTCGCCTAAGTGTTCTATGAAACAACTATATGGGGGAAGGCTGGTCTAGCTTGGCTTGCTAGACGCCGCACGGGTTAATTTCGTAACTGAAATGTATTGGCCCGTGACAAATGGTATCAGAGCAGGATTCCTTTCAGTAGGTGGGTAATTCGGGGAAAACCTGTGGTCTTCCCGGTCCTTTGAGGGCGGAGAGTGATCGCCGGGGCCAAGAGAGGCTCGGACAAGGTGCGGCTCTCGTCTAGCTTCTAGGATGCCATGGGGGCATAGGAAGAAATCGGATTGCTCACTGAGATGGGATAACGTTCCTGGATCAATTTGGCGAATCTCAAGATGGGTCCGCTGCCACGTTTCATCGAGGATGTAACCTCCATTGGTCTGTTGAGATTAGTGGGGTAGAGTTGTTCTGTTGGGCGTCCGCTGCTTTTTTGATCGAGGATGTAACCTCCATTGGTCTTTTGAGATTAGTGGGGTAGAGTTGTTCTGTTGGGCGAGCGTTGCCATTCATGTAAGTCCCGAGGGCGTGGCGTTGGTAGCTGGAACGCAAGGAAGCGACAGAATAGCCCGCAACGAGGGCGTTTGCGGATTGAGTGTGGGAGAATGACAAGGACCGGGAGTTCTATGGTCCAGCTGGGCAAGTTCTCTCGTACTCGTGTCCCATTGAGGGTGAAGCTTGAGGGGTCATCACGGTGAGTAAGGGTTGTGAGGGGAGAAGAAGCAGCTGGGTCGTGTGAGTGGCGTCAGGCGAGTTTGTACTAGGGGTTCTAGGTTAAGTGGATATATCCTTAAGAACTCTGAAGGCGAGGTTGGCCTCCCGTGTACAAACTGGTCGGGAGCTGATGCCGCTCTCCTGATGAGGTCATGGTAGGCCGAAACCAGTTGTCGTGCCTAAAGTGTTTTACTCGTCTTACTCGATGTAATAGATGTCTAAACTGAGCTGGTCCTGGTATGATCCAATGTGGAAAAATTATTCGCCTAAGTATTCTATGGAACAAGTATATGAGGGAAGGCTGGTCTAGCTTGGCTTGTGATCGAAATGTGTTGGCCCGTGACACATGCCTATACTATTTTTATGTATAGTAATGAACCACTGTCCATGAAATATTCAAACGGATTTTTGAAAATTCTACATTGCAGTCTTCTCTTGAAGAAATATTGAAAATATTTATTGAAGCTCTAGCAATCAATTAGTTTGAATTGTATGGTGCAATTTTTATTATTTAGTATGACACTAGGGAAATTGTCCTGTGATGCTTCTGAGCTTTAGGTTGCATAAAGGAATTTATGCTTCACTGAGTTATTATTTATGTGTTATTTTAAATTCCAATCTAAACTGGACTCACTGTTTGGGACTGGTCATCCTTGTCACTCTGTATTATTGTGTGCGGTTAGACATCTATGATATTTATGCACCTTTGTTTTGACTTGGAACATTTATGAAGCAAGTAACCTAATCCCTTCATTCCTTTTGACAGGGCGATAAGAAGGATGTAGTTGGCTTGCAGGAACAGGTAATACATTCAATTTTTCTAGTTCTCCTCTATATGCTAATAAAATAAAATAAAAAAGTTGGTCTGTTTAGGAGCATTGATTCATCTCATCGTTGGCAGGTTTTGGTGAGGAAAGTGATTGAGCTATATGATAAGTATGCGGCATATGTGAATGACTGTTTCCAGAACTACACTCTTTTCCATAAGGTTCATATATTGTGGTTGAAATGATTTCGAAAAGCTACATCAATTACATTCTCATTTGGACATTCCTTTTGACAGGCACTTAGGGAGGCTTTTGAGGTCTTTTTCAACAAGGTTGTTGGCAGTAGCTCAAGTGCAGAGCTATTGGCTACGTTTTGTGATAATATACTTAAGAAAGGAGGTAGTGAGAAATTGAGCGATGAAGCCAATGAAGAAACGCTTGAGAAGGTCTGTTGTGTGGATGTTAATTTTTGTAATGTGGTCTAGCATCATTTTTTAGGTATCATAGGTGGTTATTGTACCTTTTGCAGGTAGTAAAGCTGCTCGCATATATCAGTGACAAGGATCTTTTTGCTGAGTTCTATAGGTAATATTTTTAGTCTTGGAGGTGTATTCACTGGTGCATAGCCTACTGACCATACTGTCGATTATGAAATGAACTTCATTTTCTATGCCTCAGTATCCATACAAGTGCTGTATAAGAGTTAGTTCATGATTTATTGAAATTAGGCTTACTAGTTTTCTACCTATTATTTTAGTTACATCAAAACTAGTTCTCAGTTTATTGAATAGTTTAATATCAGAGGAGGCCAGACCCTTGAGTAATGGGTGCAAGTTTATTGAGAGTACGGTGAAATATTTATGCCCTGTGATCTTCAAGAAGAAGAACTATGTTATCGGCATCTCTGTTATATATCATAATTACATCTCTCTTCTGTATCTCTATAGTAAAAGAAAAATTAAGACCATTTCCATAATCAATTTACAGTGACATTCGAGAATATATATCAAGCATGTTATTCATGTCTGCAAATAAAATCTCCATGCATTAGAATATGACACTTAGCCATATTGATAATAGGAAACAAATGCCTCATCCCATTAAGTTGGGTCTGTTGTGTGGAGCCACTTAATAGTCCATTGTGGTCCTCATCCAGTATAATTGAAGCTTGGTGATGGCATCAATCTGCCTACTAATAATCATCAAAACTGGCAGGAAGAAGCTTGCTAGATGACTCCTCTTTGATAAGAGTGTCAATGATGACCATGAGAGAAGCATCCTCACGAAATTAAAGCAGCAATGCAGTGGTCAATTCATATCGAAGATGGAAGGGATGGTTGGTGTTCCTAGACTTTTTTCCTTAAAACTAGTTTCACCAGCAGCAATATGTTCTTAATTCACTTCTCTGTTTTCCAGGTTACAGATTTGACGTTAGCAAAGGAAAACCAAACTAGTTTTGAAGAGTATCTCAGTAATAATTCAAATGCAAATCCTGGCATTGACTTGACAGTCACGGTCCTAACTACCGGTTTTTGGCCGAGTTGCAAGTCCTTTTATTTGAACCTTCCAGCAGAAATGGTACTTGCGAAATTTTGCCAAGATATAAAATTTGATGTTGATATGCAATTTCTGATAGTTGAAATAGATTAGTTCACTCTGATTTAAAAGTTATTCTTAATTTTTTTGGTTGTTTCAGGTAAAATGTGTTGAAGTTTTTAGGGAATCCTACCAGACCAAAACAAAGCATCGAAAGCGAACATGGATTTATTCGTTAGGGACTTGTAACATTATTGGTAAATTTGAGCCAAAAATCATGGAGTTGATAGTGACAACATACCAGGTAATTTGTTTTCCAAACTTTCTGTTTATATCAATTTTGAGATTTGGTGGACTTTGGAATTTTTTATTTCGTGTTATGTATTTTCTTGCTTGAAAACTTTTTATCCCCTCTCTATTTTTTTTGTAGGCCTCAGCTCTATTGGTATTCAACTCTTCTGATAGACTGAGTTACCCAGAGATAATGGCCCAGTTGAATTTGACTGATGATGATGTTGTTAGGCTTCTCCACTCCTTATCATGTGCTAAGTACAAGATCCTTAACAAAGAACCAAACACAAAAAGCATTGCTCCTACTGATCACTTTGAGTTCAACTCCAAGTTCACTGACAAAATGCGGAGGATCAAGGTATAACCGACTGCTTTTTTATGTCCTGAATTTTCTGACCTTGTCTTTCTACATCAAATTTTAATGGCAATCCTGATCTAGTTTTTCTCCCCTAATTTATCTGTGCAATCTCATTTTAATATTTCTAACATGCAGATTCCCCTTCCTCCTGTGGATGAGAAGAAGGTGATAGAAGACGTTGATAAGGATCGGAGATACGCAATTGATGCCTCAATTGTGCGTATCATGAAGAGTCGAAAAGTTTTGGTTCATCAGCAGTTGGTCATGGAGTGTGTTGAGCAGTTGGGTCGCATGTTTAAGGTCTGTTCTAGACACTGTGTTGACCCATTACCTTTATTCTGGTTCTTTCAGCTTTTATCGACTAATTTTGTTTTATTGCAACCTGATTTCAAGGCAATCAATAAAAGGATTGAGGACTTGATCACTCGAGACTATTTGGAGAGAGACAAAGACAACCCCAATTTGTTCAAGTATGTGGCATGACATATTCTGGATGATTTTCCAGATCGAGTGACTTCTGCTCCTGCAATGGCACGGGAACAAGTTCGAGATCCCTTTTGGTGCTGACACCAAAAACAATGTAAATGCATCTCTCATCAATGGGAAGGCAGGACGTCCGAATGCTTGTACATTTTGTCTACATGACCGAGCGTGAACAAGTAGAGTTTTGTGCTTTGGCCTTCTTGGTAAGGGAAACAAATCACTCCATTGGGTGAGTTGCACCAATTGGACCATCTTAGCATCTTTAGTTTTTATTGCAAGCTCTTTTTTTCCCATCTTTAATGCTCAACCTGAGTCCTCGTCCATTCGATGCACTCTTGCTATGTTTGGTAGGAGGGATAGAAGAATATTGGGATGCAAAAAATGCTTCGAAACTTGGAATTTCTCCCTTTTCATTAGAAAAGAAACAATGAATTTTGCGCTTTTTCTTCCAAGCTTACGCTTTCTGCATTTGTTGTCAACTAGACACTAACAAGATATGATTTTAACGCAACATGAGAACAAGACTCAGCAGAGGAATTTCATTAACAGATTCGAACTTTACCTTATACGACACTATTGACGCGAAATGACATCTTTTTTCTTCTATTAAAAAGAAAGCATTGTGTAACTATATTAATATATTTTTCCAAATGATTGGAAGTGACATGAATAATCCGCAAGAGCACAACACAAATCACGAATTTCATTTCATTTTTTTTTATTGAAAAAAAGATGTTATTCATATAATAGGATGTTTGAGAAGTATATAGATGTCTTTCGAGTTTAGCAAATTCTAAATAACTACAACAAAGCAAAAACTTAAAAACATGGCCTGTAGTTAGCAACATGCTATTATCCCTAGAGAACAGATGTCACAAACCACGGATTGTTAGCAGTACTTTTGGACAGAAATCTAATCTTTCGCTAGAGCCAATACGTACTCTAGGTGAACGTGCTTGACGGATTTTATTCCGTCCTTGCCACACTTCTTAGGGATGCATTCGATTTACTCATGTGCAATGCACACTCTACGTGACATAATTGAACAATTCATAGGAAGTATTGTTCAGGATGAATAGTTGTAACTCAAATGGATAATGTCATCTTCCTATTTGAGTTGGTCAATTGCCAATGTTTCAAGAGCCATCACTTCATTTCGTCCTTGCCACACTTCTTAGGGATGCATTTGATTTACTCATGTGCAATGCACACTCTACGTGACATAATTGAACAATTCATAGGAAGTATTGCTCAGGATGAATAGTTGTAACTCAAATGGATAGTGTCATCTTCCTATTTGAGTTGGCCAATTGCCAATGTTTCAAGCGTCATCACTTCACAAATTCGGAGGGTTTTATGACCCTGTTAACAACAGGATCTACCATCATCTATTGTTGTCAAGCGGTTGTTTAAAAGAATGTGTTGCATAGTGTTTGAGTTTTTTAGTTGTTTTTAATAACAAATTGATGTAATCAAGTTCCATTCTGTGGAAGAGTCTACCCAAAGGTTTGATTGGTGCTGTTCTGTTGAAGCGACACCCAAACATTGATACCGTCAAGCGAAACATAAAGCATAACGTAAAGCTTTAGTGAATGTGAAAAAAAAAAAGGTTACAAATATATATTGTTTTATGTAGGTGTGTATATAAGTACAAATAAACAAAAAAGTTCCATTAATATGAAAACCGAATAAGATAAAAACAACTCCACAATTTTTTTATCACGCAATCAAGTTCTCTGCTTTTTTTTTTCCAATTTGCTCAACCAAGATCTTTCATGAGTTATCATAATTAATATTATTAAGTTGATGATATGACATCTTTAACATAACGAAAACTACTCAATTGTCAAGAAATTAGAAAAATAAAAAAAGAAATTTAGAGAGCGAGGTTGCCTCGCCTTAAGACCCATCTGTGAGGATGGCATGATCCCCGTTGGCGAATGAGGCCTCGTGACCAACTATCTAGCTAGGGTCCAAAACTCTAAGAACCAAAAAAGTTATCAACAAAATACTTACTCATTCCGCCCTGCTAGCTAGGCATGGCTGACGGCCTTGCCCAGCTCTTCTCTCATCTTCCCTATCCTTCATGATTTTTCTTCTCCATTATTACATTTCAATAACTTGTTGATGCGGCGTTGATATGACGTGAAGTAATTTGATTGCACTAGATTTAAAAAAAGAAGAAGAAGAGAATAAGAACCTAAGGACTCCTAAAACAGCAAAAGATATTCAAATCCTCTGGGCATTTATCGATTTATTAATCACGTGGACGTCACGTGCAAGTAACTGCTCATATGGATCGGATCGAATAGACCCGGATCTCCCGGGAGCAGCAATATCCATTCCCCCCGCTGCATAACAGTACCATGCTTTTGACTTTCGAGCACTCGAGCGCGAAATGGATCAGAGCAGAGGAATGTCCGAACACTGCTTCGAAACATGGTGGAATGACGCTTCTCGGTGATTCACGAGCTCTTGATTCGATTCAAGCGATGGTTTCTTTCGAATTGGACGATGTCTTTTGACTGCTGACGTCCGGATTGAGTCGAACAAGTTTCTGGGTCGAAGAAGATTTGGTTTCTGGTTCGTCTCCTTACGTTTTATGAAGCTCTTCTCGAGACGCCATTGCAGTTCTCTACCCTCTCTCGCCCTCGTCAGCACCGGGAGTTTCTCATTCGATAACGCTTCCGAAATCGTCCGACTCTGCAAATCGAGGGCGCTTCTCGACGCCATTCGGCTTCTGAACTCCACGGACCCTTCTAGCATAAAAAATAAGCCTGTCCTCTATGGTTCCCTCTTGCAGACGTGCGCCACGGCCGTCTCGTTCGACCCGGGTCTCCAAATCCATGCCCGTGTGATCAAATCCGGCCTCGACACCGATGGGTTCGTCGGGAACAGTTTGATTACTCTCTATTTCAAGTCAAGCTCCGACATTTCGGACACCCGGAGAGTTTTCGACGGGTTGTTCGCTAAGGATGTGATTTCTTGGACCTCGATGATATCGTGGTACGTAAAGGTTGGGCAATGTGAGGATTCGCTGAAGCTCTTCTGGGAAATGCTGGGGAGTGGGATTGAGCCTAATTGTTTTACTATATCGGCGGTCATCAAGGCGTGCTCAGTGCTCGGTAGAGTGAGGTTGGGTTGGTGCTTTCACGGGGTTGTTTTTAGGTATGGGTTTGACTGGAATCGCGTTATTTCTAGTGCTCTGATTGACATGTATGGAAGGAACTGTTGTTTGAATGAAGCACGCAGGGTGTTTGATGAGTTGCTTGAACCAGATGCTATTTGTTGGACTTCTGTTATCTCGGCGTATACGAGGAATGATATGTATGAGGAAGCATTGGAGTGCTTCTATTACATGCAAAGGAACCATTTGAAGCCAGACGACTTCACATTTGGAAGTGTATTGACTGCTTGTGGCAATTTAGGGTGGTTGAAACAGGGCAAACAAGTACACTCCAAAGTCATCACTTTTGGTCTTTATGGACATGTAGTCGTTGAGAGCAGCCTTGTGGACATGTATGGGAAGTGTGGGTCACTTGATGAAGCTCAACATGCTTTCGATAGGATGATCAACAAGAATTCGGTTTCTCTGTCTGCATTGCTTGGAGGGTACTGTCAAAGTGGAAAGTTCGAGACAGCAATTGAGCTTTTCCGTGAGATAGGTAATGCTGATCTCTATGATTTTGGAACAATTATTCGTGCTTGTGCAGGTTTGGCGGCTGTGAGGCCAGGAAAAGAGGTCCACTGCCAGTATGTTAGGAGAGTTGGTTGGAGAGATGTTATCATAGAATCAGCTTTGGTTGATTTATACGCAAAATGCGGTTGTATAGATTTTTCCTACAGAATATTTGTGAGTATGTGTGTCAGAAACTTAATAACATGGAACTCAATGATCAGTGGCTTTGCTCAGAATGGAAGAGGTAGAGAAGCTCTTGAAATATTTGACAAAATGACTAAGTTGGGGGTCAGACCTGATTATATTAGCTTTGTTGGGGTTCTCTTCGCCTGTAGTCAAACAGGTTTGGTCGATGAAGGGCGAAAATATTTTACTTTGATGACTGAAGAGTATAGGATCAAAGCAGGAACGGAGCATTACAATTGCATGGTAGATCTTCTTGGCCGTGCAGGTCTCCTGGAGGAGGCTGAAAAATTAGTAGAGAATGCTGAATATAGAGATGATCCATCTCTTTGGGAAGTTCTTCTCAGTGCGTGCACCACCAGTACAAACTCTGCTTCTGCAGAGCGCATTGCAAAGAAAATCTTGGAGCTGAAACCGGATCACCACTTGAGTTATGTTGTTCTGGCAAATGCTTACAGATCTGTTGGAAGGTGGAGTGATGCTTTGCAGATTAGAAGCCTAATGGATGATAGGAAGGTCAAGAAGATGCCAGCTATGAGCTGGACGTAGAATTTAAACCTGCAGTTTTTTGGATGAATTGTTTACACATCCATGTAAAGGTGGTGGCAAATAGCGGAATCCATTTGGCGGCAGAACAGGACACCACATGGTAAGTTTTCTATCATGTTGGGCTTTATTTTTTGAATAGGGTGAACTATTGTTAGAAAGCATCATTTTGTCTAATGTTTAGGAACTTACTAACTGGATTACTACTGCATTTGCCTTAAGGCCAATCAACAGTTGTTGACACCATCATCAATCTGCCAGCACAATTGTCACCACAACTGTTGCCACTGTCATTGATCTGCCAGCACCATCCTCACCAGCAGACTGCAACAATCATCACCACAGACTCCTGGATTTTGCTGTCTCCAGAGCCAGACTGATTACCAACTAAGCTTTTTTGATGATTGTGTTAGGAAAACTCCCTATAGTGTTTTGAGAATGACAAAACATTTGAAGTATCTACCGTGGGTAACTGAGTGTGGAGAAAATGCTGTCTTTACATAAATGGATTTAGATGCGCATGATGTAAGGGGGACATCTAGGAGTATGAAAGGACGTGCTCTGCAGAGGATGAACAATGTACTGGGCTAGGAATATGTTAATGACTGGACAAACTTTTGGAACGACGGAACAAATTATTGGACATGAGATGGGTCGTCTAAGAGTATGAAAGGACGTGCTCTGCAGAGGATGAACAATGTACTGGGCTAGGAATATGCTAATGACTGGACAAACTTTTGGAACGACAGAACAATTTATTGGACATGAGATGTGTCAATGTCTAGAAGGACCTTGCAATATGAACAAACTAGAGGATGTGTGATCGTCAAAAAGTTTGGATGGATCGCTAGAAGGCGAACCGACCAGAGGACATGGAGACACGTCAGTGGGCTTGGATCGACTGTGCGGATGGTGAACGAGCTACAGGACATGTCATCGTCGAAGAGCTTGGATAAACCAAGTAGAAGGTGAACAGTCTACAGAAGATAAGTAAACCTGAGGAGGAGAACAAGATTGGTTATGCAGAATCCTGGATAGACCTGACTGCAGAAGATGTCCTAGCTACAGACTGTTGTAGAAGCAGAAGCAAGTATTCTAGGAAATTGTTTCTATGGAGCCGAGAGTGAAGTTCTATCCTTTAATCCCCTTTATACTGTCTAGCACTTAAGCGCGAAAGAGGTTAGGATTTTCCTCGTCCTCTCTCGGCCGTTTGTGCCTAATCCGTTTATTGTATTGGACTCTAAATACCTAGACAAATCGCAGTCAGTCATGTAATGACGCAAAGCACAACTGCTACGCTAATCTTGGGAAAAGGCCAGTGTGAAGTGAATATATGTGAGGCTGCAGGCGCAAAGCACGATTGCTCAATGCTTATGTTTTTCTTTTCGTTTTCTTCTTTCCTTACCTTTGATAATGATACGAAGGTAATTACATTCTTATGAAACGTACACGTTCTCAAACTAGATGGATCTTTTGTGACATGAAAACATAAGCAGTCGTGTGTTGCTGGAAATTTTTGGGTAGCTAAAAAGAAGTCTTTTGTTTTTTTGTTTTTTTGGTCAAACAAGTATGCTCGCTGTAAATGTGAGGCAAAATAAGTAACTCTTTCGAAATCTAGACCTGCTTTAGTTAAATTTGCAATGATTCTTTTCATGAAAGAAAAATAAATAAATACGGTTGGTCTCTAACTTGGACTATCAGAAATTTTAATTTATTCAATGTGATGGCGTAACTTTTGATAAATATTCAACTTGGTTTCTGTATTATATGAAAATGTTCAATGTTTCCTTTCTATTAATTCAAGCGAACGGAATTTACTGATTTGATTTTCAATTCGATGCATTTAAACGGTTAAAAAAAAGGGGGATAAGTTAACTAAAGATTCTAAAACTTGTCATAAAAATATAATTGAGTCCTAAAAATTCGCAAAAAGTGTAATTCAGTTCTAAAATTAGTCAAATTGGTGTAATCGAGTCTTTTTCGTTATCTCCGCTCAATTTAGCTTATGAAAAATATTGATGTGGCTTTTTTTTATAAGAAATTTCTGTTATGTCCTTATATGGCACTAATATGGCTAAAACGACATTTAGTCCAAATTAGATTTTTGATTTGAATTTTGTTTGATTTATATTGAAAATAAGCAAATTTTCTAAAAAAACAAAAAAAAAAGGAGAAGGAAATGCAAGCTAGGGCTTGAAGGGCAAAGTGGGGAATGGTCGGTGGCGGGAGTCATCGGGTAGGTCGCGAATGTATTAATTTGACAAATTTTAAAACTCGATTATTATGAATTGCTTTCTGTACACTTATCCAAAAAAGAATGGTACATGTTTAATTTCCACGTAGATAATGATTGGAGAAGGGGCGATGATTCAACTCCTGGCGCATGTTTTGTTTCAAACGGGGCGAGCGTGGGGACTTGGACAAATCCCGTCTGCCTTCTCTACTCTCGTTTTCCTTCTTCGTGAGTCTGAAAGAGAGAGAGAGAATCAATGGAAGAAGGACTGAGCGAAGAAGACAAGCGAGCTCTTCGGGGGAGCAAGTTCGCGCCGCTTCCTTCCTTGCCACCGCCCCCTCAACCCAGGTACTCGCCATTACGCAGTCCCGTTCGAAAGATTGAAAATTTGATTTTGTTTTGTGTCGAATTGATTCGGATGCCCGAGAGCGATCGCTTGCGATTCGCAGATTGGCGCATCCCGGTGGGGCCATCACGACGAACAAAGCGGCGGCTCTGGCCAAGTTCCTGGAGCGCAAGCTGCAGGAGCCGCGCGGGTTGGCCTCCATCGACCCCAATCTCGTCGAGCTCGCCGTCAAGAATGCCAAGCACTGTGTCACTTCAAGTAATTATTCGTGCAAATTTCTCTCGCCTGTGCTGTTAATTGATTTGGGTTTTTTCTGCTGATTGTTGTTATATTGATAGGTCAGATAGAGTTTTGTGCGTTTTAACATGGTGTGAGAATTTGGGACTGATAATGTTGATATAGATAGTTGTGGCTCGGTGTGATTGGAAACGTGATGGTATCTTGTTGGTTGATGATGCCAAATTTGATCTCGGCTTTGTAGGCTTATCTGATCTCGTGGGGTTTCAAGGCTTAATGTCAAGAGGGGTTTGTTGCATTCTAATTGCTTTCTGTGAAGCGTTGCTTTCCGTGTGCTAATTGATACTAACGTCCCCACGGTCTCTTTCTTGAGTATTGCCTACATGTCATGCTCTTGCATCTGTCATTATCGAAAGAAGAGAGGGTCAATTTGGAAATAAAATTGCTCTGTGCTTAGTTTATGTTTTTGGTTGATGCATGTTGGTAAAATCGAATATCAGCTTCGGGTTAAGTGAAAGGTCGCTCAATCAGTGGGGTGGAGTTTCTACCCTTTTTGTTTTTGCTTGTGTGGTATGACAATGTGACCATTCCGTGTATGCTGAAGACCGGGAGATTA
This sequence comes from Psidium guajava, assembly GCA_016432845.1. Taxonomy (NCBI): domain Eukaryota; kingdom Viridiplantae; phylum Streptophyta; class Magnoliopsida; order Myrtales; family Myrtaceae; genus Psidium; species Psidium guajava. The sequence continues at coordinate 31,415,113 of CM028228.1, forward strand.
GAAACTAATTTAGACTGATGGCTAAGCTTCTAATCTCCCTTAACCCCAGGCAGTACCTCAACTTCAGGAAGAATGATCAGACATGTTGATTCCTTCGATGATCCTCAGGTAGGAACTGCTCGTGCTTATTTATCTGTGTCTCAGTTCTTGGATCTTATACACTTGTACAGGATCATTTTGATGCAGGACAAACTGAAATTTGTACGGAGACGAACAGCAATAGGAAGAATAAGAAAATGATGAAGAAGGATAAGAAAAAAAAGAAGAACAAGAAGAAGGACAATAAGAAGAACAAGAAAAGAAAGGTACTTTCTCAATGCTGCTACTGCTTTGTTTTTTAGTTGCTACCTAATTTGCCGATTTAGAAGTTCATTTCATTGTAGATACCAGAAGATGTTGCATGTACTGTGAAGAAGTCGAAG